>CM038669.1:243993755-245443527 GCA_021605145.1 Aegilops bicornis
GAAAAAAGAGAGAAGAAAAAAAAAAAACAAAGTTCTGGATTCATCTAGACTCAATCTCAAGAGCTGAATTCGGATTGGAAACTGCTTTTGTGTGATCGCTCAAAGAAACAGGTGACTTCCTCACGAAGTCCGTCATTTGGCCCGCGAGTACTCAAATTAAAGCTAGAGACGAGCCGCATCTAAATAGTTGCAGTAAGCTAGTTCATTATGTGGCACCGTAAAAATCGGCTTCTAAATCAGGCTTTTTGCCCTCCCAAGTTCGTGGAACACAGCCTATTCCAGCTTTTTCAAACCATGTTTTAGAATTTTTCACTCCCTCATATCAACTCCGAATTGAGTGGTTCTTTTTGCATTGGAAAGCTTGAGCAAGTTAGTAGCATTCTTTTGAAAAAATTTATCAGAAAATTGGCTCAAACTTTTCAAGAGGAAAAATTGAGAGAGAGTTGTTGTAATATCCTCCGCTTGGCGCTTGTTTTTCATCATCATTATCTTTTACCGCTAGCCAGATCTTCACTTATATCTTGCTGTCCGCAGCTACTTATTATCCTTCATTGATGCTAGTTGTGCTACGTCCGGTGACCTCCTGGCTTAGTGTTCTAGGCTCAAGGCTCTAGTCCGTGTAGCTCTAGGACCAAAGATACAAAGACCGCTGCTTCACAACGCTTTTATTCAACATTGCATCTTTGAATTGATTATTGCTATTTTTTTGCATACCATATAGCCAACCCAAATTTCCACATATTTTCACAATCGGTATACGCACGCTCTCCGGCAATCGCTTTACACGAATCTTTAAAGTTACTTCTGACACTGGCCAAGTTGCCTCGTCACCACCTTGGCCACGCATGGTAAGAACTTGTAAGATATTGATATTTGCTTTTATCCGTGAGCACTTTACAACCACACATCTCTAGTAGTTCATAGGGAACATTATTCTCTTTAATTTTGTTTCTTGTTTCTACTAATCATGGATACAGTCTCCCGAGATAGAAGTTCTGATGACCCATTTCGACACATACTTCACCATCACGAGAGTTGGGACAACACACACAAGCGCATGGTCAGGTTATGTCTTTACCATCATTTGAGGGCAGATTTAATCCTGCAAGTATTTATTCCAGCTTGGGGAGCTTGAATTAGAAGTTAGAAGTTTTTAGTCACCATGATTTTTCCTTTAACTTGAGAGAAAGCAATGCGAGCTACCAATGCCAGAGCATTTAATGGTTTTGGCTTCCCCGCTTTTGGTGGAGTGTACATTGTAAGAAAAATATCGATAACCAACCCACAACTTGGAAAGTTTTGAAAGCTTCGTAATGAGACAACAATTTTTTTCCTCCTTACTATCGCCGTGGAATTGCTTCAAGTAAATTGGAACAATTAAAACAAGGCAAGAATAATCTGCTCATGCTTACTACCAAGAGTTCAAATCTTATATTCATCATCAGGACATAGAAGAATCAGAGAATGATACAATGGATAGATTTTTTGGTGGTTTGAACCATGATATCTGCAAGCACGATTTCAAGTATATTCCTCGCATTACATCGGGTATGTATGTTCGTGCATTGTACCTTTGAGTAGACAATTACAAAGGAGGATGCATTGGATGACTACAACACCTACTATTCTAGTTCATGCTCACTCACCTCACCGCTTTGTTCCTCCTAATCGGTGCACTCTACTAGGAGCAGCCCACTTACCTCGTATTATGAGCACGTATATCATCTCTAAGAGTATGGTACATTGCCATCATCCGCATTAATTTCACATCATGCAACGTTTACATCTTCGCAAACAAGGTAATCAGAAGGTATTGATGATATAACTTCACATGAGAATGATGCATGCCTAGTTAACTTGAATAACATCATGTGTTGAGTTACCTCGTTGATTTGAGCAAGATTCACCTATTTTAGAGAATCATGTTACATTTCTCATGAATGCGGCCAGTGATCAAACAACTGAAATACCAACAATTTTGAGTGCACCCAATGAATTAACTATTGATGCAAAAAGAAGTTAACAATGTTTAATCATTTTTGATATGACCTCTAATCTTAGTGTGATGATTCTGCGGTCAAAATGATCGTGACAAGATGTTTGCTTATTTAAGCATGTTGTAGCATGTAAATTCTGATGCAAGTAAGGTTTATTCACCAATGTTGGGATGGTTTAATGATGAATATTGTCAATCTTTTTGAAATGAATAAGAAGAGATTCACTTATATGTGCAAACCGAAGTCATAATGCATTTTCATGCCTTCTACTTCTTTTCCGATAATGTTTTGGCTTTTAGATTTTATGAACTATGCAAGTTACTCATCTAATCATGTGTCATATGTGCAAAAATCAAGGGAAGTAAAAATGGATGACATATATATTATACAACATGTACACCTTTGTCTCGCTTTGTTAGCCACATTTCGATATAACGCAATTCACCGAGGACGGCTTTTTGTTTTCAAGAAGGGAAGGATGATGAGGACATGGCTACCTTCGATACGCACCAAAAAATATTGCATACTTGTATATTTGTGAGGTGATTTGTAACGCAAAACTATGCAATAATTTATTTATATCATCCTCGGACAAAATACTTCACAAACTTTTTGTGCCATGTCTAGTTGCAGGTGTATGGGACATTTGTACAATCCACATATGAAGATAAAGGGAGAAAGAGATGTTTACTTGCTATTCAAAAAGTTCTCTCACGTCACTTTTGGCTCAAGAGAAGATAGAGTCCAAGTCTCTCACGTTCGGACTCAGATTCGAACTTGCCATGCATATTACCTGACTCAAAACGTCAATAACTTTTTCATCCGGACCCCAAATTGGGTGATTCTTTTTGTTGGAAAATAGATTTCGTGCACCTTCCAAACCCAATTGGATTCACCTTCAAATTCGTCCGTGAGCGTTGGAGTTATGGACTAAACAATCTGATGCTTCTTGACCCGTATCTCGAGTCAAACCATACAAGTCCAAAGGTGTTACGTCTGCACCTCCACTTGGGCCCATTGGCCTTGTAATGCGACCTAGGGTTAGTTTTAGGCTGCCTCTATACACGCGGCGTCCTCCCACCTCCTTGGCCGCCACCCCCTTGCTCCTATATAAGTAGATCCATCTAGTAGATTTTTCCTTGGGATTTGTTTAGTTAAAAGTTAGCCATTGCAACTTCGCAGTACTTCGCTTGTGTCCAATCGACTGCACTCAAGACCGCCACGCGATCCCCACCATTATCAATACTTCATATATATTCGCAATATTCAGATTGCTTTATCATATTCTTGCTCGCTCTTCATTGCTTGCGAGAATAGACCTTCGTGGTCAAATGACCGTGCTTCCGCATCGTCAAGAACCTCGTGGAGATTGGTTTAGCGATTGCTGAAGGCGCAACGTCAGGCACGTTTGTAGCCGGATCTTCAAAGTCGACTCCACCAAATCGAAATAGTTATCATCTCATCGAAAAGATCTGGGACCCTCGCCTCTATCAATGATGCATACGTGCATGTGCTCAGTTAGCAATAAAAATAGCCAATGCTCAAATAAATGAGATGCGTGATATAGAAACATGTCATCCATCATGATAGGTTTGTTATTATGTATGGCATAATGGAGACTCAAATTGTGCAATGCATCATGAGAAATATCTAGAGCATTGTTATTCATGGAATGCATATGGTTCAAGCAATTATGGGAATCATGCAAAGTATGAAATGCATCAAGATCTCCTAATATGTATGAGGAAACTATGGGGGTCTCCTCATGAGCATTAATGGAAACATCACATGGAGAATATTGACAAACATCCAAAACAATGCATATTTGAAACAATGTGATCATGGCATGGAATAGTAGACTAATCAAGAAAAGGAAGTAGTAATATCATCACAAGAGAAGCAAAAGCCAATGACCATCATCTCGTCATCTATGCCATAAGTGCAAATGGGATTTATTTTAATGGGGCATGCATAGTTACTATGTTGAGATTGAAATGAGGCAATATGGGAGATCTCACTCATAGCATATGACAAGTTCAATGGATTGTCAAACATAATGTGACCAATAGAATTTTCACATGATATCCTATGAAGCATAGCATCACAACTAGGCAACCCAACATGCTCATCATCATATTCATCATAAATAGGTAAGTCAAGGCATGAAGAAGTTTTACTAGCATGAAGCATGGTAATAGGTGGGTCAACATCATGGGAGCAATCGATGGCAAGAGAGTCCACTAGTGGGACAAGAGAAGCACCATCACCTATGTTACCTTTGGAAGGTCGCCATGAGTTGTAGGTGATGTGTTGAAGATCGCCTCCTTGTCATCTTCATCTTGATGGAACCATGTGGGGGTGCATCATCATCCACCATGGCCATCATTGCTGCTCCCAATGGAGGAATAGACTCACAAAGATAGGCATGTCAGCCATGTAGGAGACCTAGCACCAAAGAAGAAAACACACTAGGAGTAGAGGTTAAGTCATAGAAATCATAGTGGCGCCATGTGCCGTGGTCAACTACCTCACTCACTAAGTGTTGTGGCTCACTCACTCCCCTCAAGGATGCTCTCACTGTATGGTGGGTGGAGTCACTCAATGGCGCCAACCTCACATAGGATGTGTGGCATGCCTCATGTGTGGGGCTAGTGGTGGTCACACTCATCCTCTCATAGGAAATGCTCTCAATGTCACGTATGGTGGAGTCACTCATGTCACTCATGGGGTGGTGGCTCTCTCACATGGAAATTGGGGCATCTCGACATATATGGGTGTCAAGAGATGTAGGTGCAATGTCTCCATGCGCGGTCGCCAGAGCTTGACTCGGGAGTATGAGTCCAAAGTGGGCGCTGCCTTCATGTTGTTGAAGAGGTTCAAGCGCCGCCGCGGGTCAAGGGGATGGCCCTTGCTCGACTGCCTTGTCACCGCCTTTGGTGTTGGAGGCCCATATGATGTGGCACCTCATAACTCGCCTCCATGACCGAAGGGAGTTTCCCATGCTCGCCATCTTCCTTGAGGGCTTCAAGATGGAAGTGTCGCCGGCCGTAGGTGGTCGCCTGGACTTGATGAAGTCGATGTAGGCGACACGTGGGAATTAGGCTAAGATGCCGCACGCCCAAAGGCTTAAGATGCCTTTGAGAACACTTGGCTAAGGTGCCGGGTTGTTGTTGTAGCCGAAGCGCCGCCTTGGTGGTGCTCGCCCCACGGCCTTCTCTTGTGCTTATGAAGCTTCGACTTGGCATGAAGTAGGGCTTGTTGGGACTTGTGCCTTTGCGCTTGTGGAGCATCTTCATGATGATGATGTCGTTGTCGTGCTTGAGCTCGTAGTAGATGTCGCTCGTCGCTGCCGTGGCACATGATGCTTGAGGTGACTTGCCCTTCATGACGATGTTGATCACGAACGTGATGGTGGTCGCCATGTAGATGTGGACGAGGACGATGTGCACTTGCGCTGCTTTGCTCGCCCAAGACTTGTGGCTTGAATGTCGCCGCCTTTGAAGATGACGAAGGGAAGAAGACTTGATCAAGGGCCCAATCTCCTCCATCCTTGCATCTTGCTCCTCTTTATGTGCGGCAAGCTTCTTGTCGAAGTAGTCCCTTCTCCTTGCTTCGGAGTGATGAATGTCGATGGAGATGTTCTCGATGCGCCTCGCAATCTTGATTGTGTGCCTTGCACTTGTCGTTGTAGATTAAAGAGAGACGCTTTGGTGATGTAGTTGTTCACGCCGGCCGTTGTTGTCGAGGACCGAGATGAAATGCCTTGCCTATCCATCACAAGACTCGAGCAAATATGAGTGGGAGAAAGAGAAGAACTTATACCAATGTACCTTGACCGATGTTGACAATGAATCAAGTTCACTCAAATGCGGACAATGAAATAGGCACTATTGGTACCAATCCTTGTCGGTTCTCACACCTACACAAGTAAAGCTTATGGAGGAGCTCCTGAGGATAGTGGCACAAAAATTTAATGCAAAATGTTAGCAAGAGTCAATAATGTTGAAAGAGATTCACAAATTCGCAAGCGAAACAAATGGACCAATAGCAAAGAATGGCACACTAAACACACACACACGGATAGATAAATGGGGTCGTGCAACCAAGGAATGAGCACAAAATGTGGAATCCATTTGAAAACGCTTCGTGTTGCACAACTCAAGAGAGACGCTTAGCACGATTGCTCAATAGGCGGATACGACACTTGTGCACAACCTATTTGATGCAAAATGGATAAACTTCTATCCCAAGTATGCTATGTATGTATGGTTCCCTTGTTTCTCTCAAGATGATCCAAGATGATCGGATATGACAATCTTATATGCAATATGGTATGATGCTATGGCACTTGCTTACAAGCTTCTTTGCTCTCTTTCTTTGCTTAAAAGCTTTATTTCTTTTTTGTATGGCCACTTTGCACAATGCACAAAACTAAGATAGCAATTGTGTATATAAGGGAACAAACTTGAGACACAATGGATGATATGATACCAATATGATATGGTATGGTATGATCACTAATGTGCACAAGTAACGTTGCCTAATACTCAAAATGGCTAGTCTCGATAGGCAAGTAACGCAAAAGTAAGGCTAGTTAACAATGCAACAGCTGTGGAATATACAATGGAGGGATACCACGATACCAAGATGATATGGAGGTTACCGTCCACGATGATGAGAAGCGTGTTCTTGATGTAGATACCAAGATGATGGAGACTCGCCCCTAAGTAGTCAAACACCTTAGGAAATCGGAAAACCCGTGAACTCAAAAATCTCAAACGCCAAATGTCAAAATGGTGGTAAGCGGAATGCGGTGGTGGTTTGCACTTGGCAATGCGGAAGTGGAGTGATGGGCTATACACGTGTCGGAGTTGAAGTTGCCGGTCCCTAAGTAGTCAAAACACCTTAGGAGACACAAGCCACAACTCAAACAAGCTCAAACAACTATTGGGTTAAGTTGGGGGTGGCGGAAGTGGATGGTGGGCACGCCTCATGCGAAGTTATGGTGGTGGTGGTCGATGAAGAAGCAATCGTCCCTTGGCAGTCAAACACCTTAGGAGACTCGAATCACTACTCAAGCAACCACTAATGCTATGGGGAACAAAATGGGTTAGGTTGCTAAGTCGGGTGGTGGCTATGCGGATGATATGGTGGAAGGCCTAGGCAAACTTGCCAAATTTTCAAAAATTTGATGGAGTCAAATGGTGGTGGTAGTATTTATATGGGAAGGGGATGTCAATAGCTTCAAACGAGCTAAAGAACGCGAAAATCGGACTCCTGGATGAATTAGTTATGGACAAACGGGTGAAACGGAAAAAACTCGAATGTACAGGGCCGGATATCCAGGTGGAGCCCGGATTTCGGGTGTCTGCCCGTAACCGAGCAGCTTTTACGCCCAGGGCTTTGATGTCTGGTTGTTCGCCGGATGGTCTTGGATAAACCGCCCTGAGGTTCGGATGTCCGGCCCGATTTAATCCAGATCTCGCTTTGGGGCAAAAATTTTCGAATTGGGGCGGAAATTGATGATTTCAAGGTCAAAATTGAGAGATTTCGTGGATGGAAATGGGAAACTTGGGAAATGCTAGATCCACTCGAAACCAAGCAAATCCATGGATCAAAATCAACAAAACATCATCAAAACTAACAAATCACAAAAAAATTGGGGCTATTTTTGGTGGGGATTTTTGGATTTAGGACGTAAATCAACAAAATCATGATAGAAAAGACAGGGTAGGGGCTCCAAAACGTGATCAACGTGGCTCATGATACCATAGATGATGTAGGGTGGAACCCTACGTGGGCGATCTTTCACGTTGGAGCGGATCCTACGGTGGATTACGAAGAACACGCGGAAGAACAAGAGGGAAACACGGGGAAAACGTAGAGAGAGATCGCCAACCAACAAGGAATCAATCACACAAGTGCTAGATCATCGAACACAAAGAGGTACATATGATCCACAATCAACAAAGGTAAGGATACACGAGTAGTCGTTCTTCTCCGAGAGGAGGTCTTGATGGGGTCCACCCTAGAAGGGGGTCTTGAATCCGCTTGGGGGATCTTCTCCGTAGAGGTCCTGAGCTCCGAGGAGAAGTAACCAAGTGGATGAGCAAGGCTCTCACACAAACATGAGCTAAACCTAAGCTAACCCTAAAAAGAGGAAGGGGTATATATAGTCTTGGGGGCGAGGTACAAGGACAAGTCCCGGATGCAATCACAGAGGCGTGGGAGGCCGGATGTCCCAAGGCCGGGCCGATGTCCAAGCTTTCCGAGACGCCGGATGTCCGGGCCAAGGGTCTTCCAAACGCAATCGGTGATGGGGGGGCCGGATTTTGGCGAGGGGGCTGATATCCGGAGCTTCCGGAAGAGCCGGATGTCCGGGGCCTGGGCCGGATGTCCGGCCCTGTAGGCTTTTGGCGGTTGCTATGATGGGGGCCGGATGTCCGGCCGGGCCGGATGTCCTGCTTTGGAAGGGCTTGATGTCCGCCAAGGGCCGGATGTCCGGCTGTCTGTGTCCCTTTCTTCCTTCTCCTTCCTCGCCTCCCAAGACGCTTGGCCTTGGTCCTGGGCTCTCCATGATCTCCTCGGTGTACCTGAGTATGCACAATGCCCGCGGCTAGAAGTAGCATCCATGTCTTACATGCGGAAAGGGACGATTCGAAAGGAGCGAGTTCACCTTAGGTCCAATGGCACATAGTCGAGGTCTCATCTTATGTATCCTTGGGGCTTGGAGAGTAGATGGAGTGTACATGGGGATGAGCGGATGCTCCGCATCATAAGTGGAAGTGTATGTGGGCACGGGACAAAATTTGGTGAAAGTTAGGCGGTGAACGGGGTGGTGGATGGGGATTGTTGCTACCAGGAGCCGGATTTCCGGGTAGGAAGCCGGATGTCCGGGGCGCCGGATGTCCGGGTTGTTCGAGCCGGATGTCCGGGGTGCCGGATGTCCGGGCTGTTCGGGCCGGATGTCCGGGCTCTGGGTCCGTGGACGAACTCGATGAACACCGCATGGAGAGGTCAAATCCGGGGCAAAATTCGGGCGATTTTGTGGATGGAATTGAGGAAATGGTGGGGGAATGCTAGATCTACTTGCAACACACGAAAACCATGGATCAATTTCAACAAAACCTCATCACACTAACAAATCACAAAAAAATTGGGGCTATTTTTGGTGGGGAATTTTCTAATTAGGACAAAAACAACAAAATCAAGCTAGAAAAAGAGGGGTAGGGGCTCCAAAAACGTGATCAACGTGGCTCATGATGTCCGGGCGTCGGGCCGGATGTCCGGGCCTTCGTGAGGCGCCGGATGTCCGGCTATCCCACGGATGTCCGGCTGGTGCGGCCACTTCAGCCGATTCAAAAGGGGTGCCGATTTCGTTGCCAGTGCCGGATATCCGGCTGGGGGGCTTGATGTCCGGGCATGGAAGCCGGATGTCCGGCCCTATAGAGTTTCTGGCCGGGCTTCGCCGTGGTGTCAAGCGTCTGGGGCCGGATGTCCGGGACCTTGGCCGGATGTCCGGGGCCTGGAGGGTGAACTTGCCCGCTTCCGTGGCCCTCTTCATCCGTGGACTTGGAAGGCTCCTCTTGATACCTAATGATGCATAGCATATCGGACTTAGGTAGTAGCCATGTCTCGAGTGGGTCATATGTGATATCACTAAGGATGGAAGTCACCTTGTTCTCGAGAGCTCTAGCTCTAGCTCGTGTCATGGGTCCTCTTGGCTCTTGATGAGACGGTTGTGGATGCATGGGATGATCGTGGATGCTCCGCATCAAGGAACTTGATCATCAACTTGCTCTTGTGAATGCTTGTCATGTAGCGGGTTGCGAGATGCATGACGGTCTTGGACGTGCGGCACGCATTTAAGAGTGTTCGGCGCAGGTGTACTTGAGTCGTAGAAGGTGTCGTCGAGTGTCGACTCGAGCGTTCGCCTTGATGATGAAGAAGTTGAATGATGCCGGTTTCTCATCAAGGCGCTGGATCTCGCCCATTCTTGCATCATTCTCTTGCTTGTGAGCGCCGAACTTGTTGTTGAAGTAGTCTCTTGTACGTTGCTCCTGAGAGTCGCAAGTCGGTGGCGAGATTGTCGATCGCGATTACGCTCATTGCTTGTTGTTCTTGGTGCAACGCTCATTGTGCACCAAAGAGGTGGCTCTTGGTGACGATGATGACATGTCGCTGCCTTGCTCGATGAAGAGTGGGTTGGTAGAAGTACTTGGCCTATCCATCATTCCAAGCAAAATGTGAGTGGTGGAACGGAGAAGAACTTATACCAATGTACCTTTGACCGATGTTGATGATGAATCAAGTTCACTCAAATGCGGACAATGAAATAGCACTATTGGTACCGATTCTTGCTCGGTACTACACCTACACAAATAAAAGCTTATGGTGGAGCTCGGTTAGGATGGTGGCACAAAATTTGATGCAATTGTGAGTGAGACTCAATAATGTTGGAAATGATTCACAAATTTGCAAATGCAACAAGTAGACCAATAGCAAGATATGGTACACGGAAACACACACGCAAATAGATAATATGGGGTTATGCAACCAAGGATGAGCCAAAATGTGGAATTCACCAAGATGCCCTTGTTGCACAACACTAGAGAGACGCTAGCACGGTTGCACAATAGGCGGATACGAACTTGTGCACAACCTACTAAGCAAAAATGCAACGACTTCTATCCCAAGTATGCTATATGTATGGTGTTTCGATGTGTTGATCCAAGATGATCAAGTATGACAATCTTAATGTTGTATGATGCTATGGTTCTTGCTAATAAGCTCTTTGCTTATCTTTCTCTTTTTGCTTAAAAGCTTGATTGGCTCTTTCTCTTTGAGCTCTTTTCTCATGCAAAACTTCACGAACCAAGATAGCAATTGTGTATGCGATGACAACTTTGTGACACACAAGTTGATGCCAAGATATGCACCACTTTTGTATTGTATGTATGCTATGGAGTATGATCACTAATGTGCACAAGTCACGTTGCCGGCAATACTCAATGGCTAGTCTCGATGGGTAAGCAATGCAAAAGATTGGCTATGATGGTTATCAATGCAATTGCAAGTTATGAAAAGATGTCGACGATGTTACCGCCCTTGGCGAAGATGAGCGGTTGTGATGTTGATGTTGAACCGCACTCTAGATAGCCGAAACACAAAAGGATACGGAAACCCCAACTCAAATTCTCAAAGCAAAATTTGGCAACAATGTCGGAGTTGGTAATGGGAGAGGCTATGGAGGTGTTATGCGGAAGTGGAGGAGGTAAGTGGAAGTGTATGTGGGCACGGGACAAAATTTGGCGAGGGTTAGGCGGTAAACGGGGTGGTGGATGGGAATTGTGCTGCCAGGGCCGGATGTCCAGCAGAAGCCGGATGTCCAGGTGCCGGATGTCCCGGCTGGTCGGGCCGGATGTCCGGCCTGGGTCCGTGGACGACTCGATGAACACCGCGGAGAGGTCAAACCGGCAAAATTCGCGATTTTGTGGATGGAAATTGTGGAAATGGTGGGGAATGCTAGATCTACCGCAACACACGTAAACCATGGATCAAATCCAACAAAACTTCATCACACCAACAAATCACAAAAAAAAATTGGGGCTATTTTTGGTGGGGATTTTCGAATTTAGGACGAAAACAACAAAATCAAGCTAGAAAAAGAGTGGTAGGGGCTCCAATAACGTGATGAACGTGGCTCATGATACCAAGATGATGTAGGGCGGAACCCTACGTGGATGATCTTTCACGTTGGAGCGGATCCTACGGGGAATCACGAAGAACACGTGGAAGAACAAGAGGGAAACACGGGGAAAACGAGAGAGAAATCACTTAACCAACAAGAGATCAATCACACAAGTGCTAGATCACCGATCACATAAGGTGGCACAAGATTCAAAAACAACAAAGGAAAGATACAAACGGTAACCGTTCTTCTCCGTGAGGAGGCCTTGATGGGGTCCACCCTAGAAGGGGGTCTTGAATCCGCTTGGGGGATCTTTCTCCAGAGGTCCCCAGCCTCGAGGAGAAGTAGCCAAGTGGATAAGCAAAGGCTCTCACACAAAATATGAGCTAATCCAATGCTAACCCTAGAAAGAGGAAGGGGATGGAGTATATAGTCTAGGGGCGAAGAGGTACATGGGTCTCGCCGGATGCATCGTGACGCAGCAGGGAGGCCGGATGTCCCGGGCGTCGGGCCGGATGTCCGGGCTTGTGGAGGCGCCGGATGTCCGGGCTAGCCACGGATGTCCGGCCGGTGCGCCACTTCGCCGATTCGGGTGGGCGCCGGATTGTTATCGCATTCGGATATCCGGCCGGGGTCGATATCCGGCCGGACACCGGATGTCCGGGCCTCAGAGACTTGGGCAGCTTGGCTGATGCCGAGGTAGACGCCCAGGGCCGGATGTCCGGTCCTTGGCCGGATGTCCGGCCCGAAGGTGAACTTGCTCAAGCTTCCGCTGGTTCTCTTCATCCATGGACTTGGCGGCTTGTCCGCCTTTCACGTGCATCCTGGAGGTTCCCTTGACACCTAATCATGCATAGCATATCGGACTTAGGTAGTAGCCATGTCTCGAGTGGATCATATGTGATATCACTAAGGAAGGAAGTCACCTCGTTCTCGAGAGCTCTAGCTCTAGCTCGTGTCATGGGTCCTCTTGGCTCTTGATGAGACGGTTGTAGATCCATGATGATCGTGGGATGCTCCGCATCAACTTGGCCTATCCATCATTTCAAGCAACATATGTGAGTGGTAGAAGGAGAAGAACTTATATGATGTAGGGCGGAACCCTATGTGGACGATCTTTCACGTTTGGAGACGATCCCTACGAGGAACACGAAGAACAAGCGGAAGAACACGAGGGAAATCACGGGGAAAACACAAGAGAATCACTCAAACCAACAAGATCAATCACACATGCGCTAGATCGATGAACACAAAGGGAGATACTTGATCCAAAGTCAACAAAGGACGATACAAACGGTAGCCGGTCTTCTCCGCGAGGAGGTCTTGAATCCACAAGGGGATCTTCCCACGAGGGGTCTTTGAACTGATAGGATCTACTCAAGAGGCCGCGGTCTCTCACGAGGAGGAGATCCGATGGATGAGCGAAGCTCTATCTCTAACTTGAGCTAAATCAACGCTAACCCTAATACGAAGCTAGGAGAAGAGTATATATAGTGCTAAGCCACGAAGGGGTAAGTGAGGGCGAAGGGGGTACACGGGCTCGGCCCAATACACTCTGCGCAGACAGGCCGGTTATACCGGTTACGGGGGCGGTTGTACCGCTTGTAACACATGCAGGGCGGAAGAACCGGACGTGAAGGCGGTACTACCGCTGGGAGGTCAGGCGCTGGCTTCATGAGATGGACGCCGGAGGGGCCAGCGGTTGTACCGGTTGCTGGGGCGGTAGTACCGGTCATCTGGGAATTACCGGTACATCCGGGCAAGATCACTTGCACCGCACGATCACGTATCGGTGGCCGGTAGTTACGGTAGTCGATCGGCCAGTTGTACCGCCTGCTATTGTCGACCGGGTTGTACCGCTGCTCGAGCGCCAGTTTCTTCCTCCTTCTCTTCCATGCTTGGCCTCGGTCCTTGGATTCTCCATGGTCATCTCGGTCATTTTGAGTATATGCAAGATCCATGCATGAGGTAGTAGCCATGTCTCACATGTACAAAGTGAAGGTTCAAAGAGGAGCGAAGTTCACCTTGTGTCCAATGGTGCATATTCGAGGTCTCGCCATATGTCCTCTTCGGCTTGAGAGTAGTCGGAGTGTACATGGGGATGACCGTGGATGCTCCGCATCATCTCCCCCCCTTGTGAAAGATCCTACCTCGCATCGTGATCCTCATCACCATGGAAACGGTTATCATGGACGGACTTGTAGTTGGATGAAGTTGAAGACATGGTGCAATCCAAGTAGTCCAAGGTGTCGCCGAATGATAGACATGCAAAAAGAGCAAACACAAGCAACACTCGGAAATGCAATGGTTAGCGCACAAAGTGCCCATCATGTAAGAATGAGTCCGTATGCAAGATTGGTCATGACAAAGCGCATGAAGCTTATCAAGTTGATCTAGAATGAGATGCAAAGCATTCATGGAGGAAATGCAATCATTGTGCACACAAATGTGTTGTAAATATGATCAATGCAACCACGATGCAAAATGATGTCATAGTGAGACGGTTTATCAATAGCATGAATATGGCAATGGATGCTCAACATGTGGATATTATCATGCAATTGATGGTCGCATAATATGATCATTACGTATGAATATGCCATCAAGGTAGATCACCAAAATTTGCTAAGGAAGTGCACAAGTTCATATATCATGGATGACATGGGAATACAAGATGCAACAAGGTAATCATAATGTGAGTCAATCCATGCATAGGGTGCAAACTTGTGGTGAGTATGATAAGTCCATCGAGCATGACATGTATGAGCACAATCAACAAATATGGAGGTGTTGGTGTACCAAAGCTCGATGTCGGGGCATGAGTGGAAGACCGAAGGTTCATCCAATAAGTGCGAAGGCCCTCAAAGGTGAAGGTCCATGTAGCCAATCTCCAATGTCGCCTCCTCCGCTCACGAGATGTATCATGTAGACAACAAGAAGGAAACAACAATGAAAGAGTGACCCATCCAATATGCGATTTGAGGATGGCTCAAAGGGAAGGAGTTCACCTCAAGAAAGTTTCCAAAGATGTTGAGTCGTGACATCATGTATGCCTTCACATAACCAATATGTCGACAATCTGTACCGCCTTTGTGAATCCTCCAAAATGAAAGAACATGATAAACACTGAAAACGAATGAGGTTAGAGGACATGCTGATGCGGAGCATCCCACGCTCATCCCCATGTACACTCCGACTACTCTCCAAGCCCCAAGAGGACATATGACGAGACCTCGAATATGCACCATTGGACACAAGGTGAACTCGCCCTCTTCAACCTTCACTTTCTACATGTGAAACATGGCTACTACCTCATGCATGGATCTTGCATATACTGTGTATCGACCGAGACGACCATGGAGAATCCAAGGACCGAGACCAAGCATGGAAGAGAAGTGATGAGGACATCAATACCATTGTTACACCCACAGCCCCTGCTGCTATACATACTGGACCAATTACTAGAGCTCGCGCACGCCAATTGAATTATCAGGTACTTCCGTTTCTTGGTAACGATTCCAATGTTCATGAGAATATGATGGTGCCTAAATTGGATACATTTGTTTTTCTTACAAATGAAGGGCCTACCATGGACAAGAAAGATGAACCTTGGAGCAAGTTCAAGCATGGAGATGTTGGCATGCTAAGGGAAACAAGAACGGAGTTACAAGTGATGATTCCAGACTTTGAAGCCACCCTAATGAGAGCATGAGGCCTTGGACGAAATATACAAGATGCCACTTCATAATATTCGTCCATAGGCTATTCTAGGTGCTGCGTCACCTTATTATTGGGCCAGGCCCATGTAATTTCGAAATACTTAAGTGTAGGCTGTTTTTAGAGTCCGTATGTGTGGGGAAACAAGAGTTAGGGTTGGTTTCGGACCCGTCCCTCAAGGGCCACGAAATTCCCTCCTCTTTCTCCATATATACAACCCTTAGGGCGTCGTTTAGACTTTGGGTTTTGTTTAGATCAAAAGTTCGCCATAGCTGCAACTTCTCGCATTTCGCTTGTGTTCAACGCCGCATCAAGGCGCCTCGTAACCCCACCTTCATTAATAAAGCTTTCCTCTTATATTCGCAATATCCAGATTGCAATCTTAGTTTCTTGCTTGTTCTTCGCTTGCTCGCAGGAAACAAACCCTCGTGGTCGTTGATCGTGTTCTGCGTGGTCAATAACCCTGAAGTTGGTTTAGCGATTGCTAAGGCGCAACGTCTCGCACGCACGTAGTCGGATCGCCAAGGTCGAATTTCACGTAAACGATAGCCACCATCTCATCGAAACATCGGACACCTTTGCCTCTATCAAGTGGTATCAGATTTTCAGGTTGCTCGGTGAGATTTTACAGTTTTTCAGAATTAGATCGAAGTCTGTTTCTTCATACCTAAAGTCCACGAAAAAGCCACAAAAAATTAGGTTAGTTCATCATATCCGAACCAATCTGAGCCTTCAGACAATCTTTTTAGGGTTTTTGCTTTGTTGAATTTATGTTGCATCGTCGCTGCCAAGTTGCTGGTCTTAGAGTCTAGTCTTTTAGAGTTTCGAAGTTCGGGTCATAAGTTGTCACGCCGCCGCACCATCATCATCGCCTTTGCCATCTACCACCCTTCTTATCCGCCACCGCCTCAATCCGTGATCCATATACCACCACCAATCCGTATCCATATACCACCACCAATCCGTATCCATATACCACCACCGCTACCATATACCACCACCGCTGCCATATACCACCACCATATATCCACCACCAATCCGAAGTTCTTCTCATATTAGGTTTGTTTTCGAGATCCATCTAAATTCCGATTCGTGTTTCCTTGCCTCGAGTAGGTTTCGAAAAAAAAGAGTCTCGAAACCACCTGTTTAGGCCCAAAATTTTCCGAAACGCACTTGTCGAAAAAATTTTCCGCTATCCTATTTTTAGGTGTTTCTAAGCGTATTGAGACAATACCATTATAGAAAGTTTTTTTTGACCCGCTTCCAGCTTTTGGGTCCGCAAATAAAAAAAAATTTTGGTCGAAAAAATTTCGTACCCATCCTGTCAGTTTGACCTAGGAAGAGTTTTGAGACACTCGCCATTATAGTGATTTTTTCGCAAAAAAAAGAGCAGCTCAAAAAAAAGCAGCAAAAAAAGAGCAAAAAAAAATTCCAGAGTGTGCTTTTTCCGCTGTTTCCGCAGCAACCGTGATTTTGTTAGTGTTCTAGGCTCAAGGCCTCTAGCATCGGTTCAGCCTAGGACCAAAGACAAGACTGGCTGCTGAGCGCTTATTCAACTTTGCATCTCTCGATTTGATTATTGGTCACCCTTTTGCTACCATATTATAAGCCTTCCCAGCTCCACATACATCTACATCGTATGCTTGACTCTCCCCGGTAATCGCTTCTATCCAAGCTTTGAGAGTTTTGACTACATCGGTTGCCGATCACCGCCTCATTGGTAAGAACTGTAAGAATTTGAGATTTGCTTGACGGATTTGTGATCGTCCACCACACCACCACCACCACTTCCTAGTAGTCCGTCAATCATATTCTTGTGTGTTTCTATTGTCGCTAACCATGGCAGGATCACAAGCCGACGAGACCGACCGGGAGAACATGACAAACAAAGCGCTACATGATAAGTTTCAACAAATGATGAGTGGTGTGGAAGATGTTCTAAATAGATTTGAAGAGGCCATGGAGAAGATAGATGGCATTGAGAAGGCGTCAAACAAAGCTCGATAACAAGTTTAATGAATTGCTCGCTGCCTACCACCACCACCACCGCTGCACCTAATGCACCTCTACAACAACAACAACGACTACCTCCACATCGCGAAGCAGCCTCCGCCGAAGCGAGCCGTGTCCCTCTTCACCGCCAAGCTGCCGGTGCTCATTGCTGATACTTCGTGGCTCCCGGCCGATGTGGGGAGGATGATTATGTGAGAGAGTACGAGGATGAGGTTGATCAATCTTCGTAATTCTACGTGCAAGTGCAACCACCGCACAACAACCACCCGTCAGTCCACATGCAAATAATGGCAATGTTAGGGCTCCCTCAGTACGAGATCATGACCATCTCCCTAAACTCAAGTTGAATATTCCACCATTTGAGGGTAGATATGTTCCTGATCTATATCTTACTTGGGAGTTAGAAACCCAACAACGATTTACATGTTTACAATATCCCGAGGAGAGACGTGTTCCCGTCATTGCTTGTGCTTTCACTAGCTTTGCATGTGTTTGGTGGTCTCAACATTGTAGATTATATCCTGCTCCAGCCTACTTGGACCGCTTTGAAAACTGCTATGCGACTGCTGGGTTCCACCATATTATCAACGTGAATTACTTCAAAAATTGCAGCGCTTAAGACAAGGAAAAAATTCGTAGAAGAATATTATCGTGAATTACAAACCGCTTGATTAGATGTGGTATTGTTGAGGAGAATGAAGCTATGCTTGCACGTTTTCGGGTGGATTAAATAGAGATATTCAGCACCATTCTAGACTACAAGGATTATACTAATATCACTCGATTATTCCATCTTGCTTGTAAAGTCGAACGTGAAGTGCAGGATCGATGTGCGTTGGCGCGGACTAACTTTTCTACAGGTGTCGACCTTCATCATGGACACCACGTGCATCATCTACTTCCACACGCTCTACTACACCGCACCTCCGCCGGCCGCCACCTCCAACCGTGATACAAGAAAGCGTGCACAACCACCACTATCTCGCCAAGAGCGCACTCCGGGCCTACACAGTAGCTCTTTCTTCTTCCATGGCGTCAACAGGCACACAAGTGATATTATTTGTCGTCGTTGTAAGGGAAGAGGACACTTTATGAGAGAATGCCAATCTCAGCGCGGTGATGATTGCTAATGAGGATGGTGGGTATGAGTCCGCTTAGTGACTATGATGAAGAGACTTTGGCTCTTATTACGCATGAAGAACACGGTGGAGAGGATTCTCGATCATGAGACGCAATACATGGCTGTCAAGATGCCGACAGTATGAATGTTTAGTTGCTCAACGTGGTTTTGAGTGTGCAGGTTACACAAGCCGAGCAAAATCAGAGGCATAACTTGTTCCATACAAAGGGAGTTGTGAAGGAACGTTCTATTCAAGGCCATCATAGATGGAGGGAGCTGCAACAACTTGGTTAGCATGGATATGGTGGAGAAGCTTTCTCTCACCACAAGACCACATCCACATCCTTACTACATCCAATGGTTCAACAACAAATGCAAGAAGGTTAAGGTAACACGTATTGTTCGTGTGTATTTTAGTATCTCTACATATGCCGATTATGTTGATTGTGATGTGGTACCTATGCAAGCATGTTCCTTATTACTTGGTAGACCATGGCAATTTGATAAAAATTTCAGACACCATGGTAGAAACAATCAAGATACTCTTGTTCACAAGGATAAAAATATTACTTTGCTTCCTATGACTCGATTCAATTTTGAAAGATGATATTAATAGAGCTAATAAAGCAAAAACAGAGAAAAATAAGAGTGAAAATAAGATTGTGGCAAAAGAATTTGAGCAACAAATGAAGCCTAATAATAAACCATCTAATGTTGCTTCAAATTAAACCGAAAAGTGCATGTTTACTTGCCACCAAATCTGATATTGAGGAGCTAGATTCTAGCAAATCTGTTTGCTATGCTTTTGTGTGCAAAGAGGCATTATTTTCATTCGAGGACGTGCCTTCCTCTTTGCCCCCTCGCCGTCACTAACATTTTGCAGAGTTCACGACGCCTTCCCACAAGACGCAAGCCACCGGATTACCACCTATTCGAGGGATTGAGCATCAAATTGACTTAATTCTTGCAGCATCGCTACCCAACCGTGCACCATACCGCATCAATCCGTAGGAGACGGCGAGATTATGCGTCAAGTACAGGAGCTGCTCGACAAAGGTTATATACGCGAATCTCTTAGTCCTTGTGCTGTTCCTATTATACTAGTGCCTAAAAAGGATGGTACGTCGTATGTGTGTTGATTGTAGAGGCATTAATAATATTACTATTCGTTATCGCCATCCTATTCCTAGGCTAGATGATATGCTTGATGAATTGAGTGGCTCTACAATATTCTCCAAAGTTGATTTGTAGTGGATACCATCAAATTCGTGTGAAATTGGGAGATGAATGGAAAACAGCATTTAAAACTAAGTTTGGTTTATATGAGTGGTTAGTCATGCCTTTTGGGTTAACTAATGCACCTAGTACTTTCATGAGACTAATGAACGAAGTTTTACGTGCTTTCATTGGACGATTTGTGGTAGTCTATTTTGATGATATACTGATTTATAGCAAATCTTTGGAAGAACATTTGGAACATTTACGTGTTGTTTTTAATGCTCTACGTGATGCACGCTTGTTTGGTAACCTTGGGAAGTGCACCTTTTGCACCGGTTTAGTATCTTTTCTTGGCTATGTTGTTACACCACGTGGAATTGAAGTTGATAAAGCCAAGATTGAAGCTATTGAGAGTTGGCCGCAGCCCAAAACGGTCACACAAGTGAGGAGTTTTCTTGGACTCGCTGGTTTCTATAGCGCTTTGTGAGAGACTTTAGCACCATTGTCGCACCTCTCAATGAGCTTACAAAGAAGGATGTGCCTTTTGTTTGGGGTACCGCATAGGAAGAAGCCTTCACGGTATTGAAAGATAAGTTGACACATGCTCCTTTACTCCAACTTTCTGACTTTAATAAGACTTTTGAGCTTGAATGTGATGCTAGTGGAATTGGATTAGGAGGTGTGTTATTACAAGATGGCAAACCTGTTGCATACTTTTTTGAAAAATTGAGTGGGCCTAGTCTGAACTATTCTACTTATGACAAAGAATTATATGCTCTTGTTCGGACTTTAGAGACATGGCAACATTATTTATGGCCCAAAGAATTTGTTATACATTCCGATCATGAATCTTTGAAACATATTAAAAGTCAAGCTAAACTGAATCGTAGACATGCTAAATGGGTTGAATTCATTGAGACTTTCCTTATGTCATTAAACACAAGAAGGGTAAAGAAAATGTTATTGTCGATGCTTTGTCTCGTCGCTTATACTATGCTTTCACAACTTGACTTCAAAATATTTGGTTTGGAGACCATCAAAGATCAATATGTGCATGATGCTGATTTTAAAGATGTAATGCGTAATTGTAAAGAAGGAAGAACATGGAACAAGTTCGTTATTAAGGATGGTTTTGTGTTCCGTGCTAACAAGCTATGCATTCCTCGCTAGCTCGTTTCGCCTTTTGTTGTTGCAGGAGGCGCATGGAGGAGGATTAATCTGGACACTTTGGCGTGAAGAAGACGGAGGATATACTTGCTACACATTTCTTTTGGCCAAAGATGAGACGGGATGTTGAGCGCTTTTGTTGCTCGCTGCACTACATGTCAAAAAGCTAAGTCACGACTCAATCCTCATGGTTTATATATGCCTTTGCCTGCACTCTAGTGTTCCTTGGGAGGATATATCTATGGACTTTGTTTTAGGTTTACCTCGAACAAAGAAGGGAGGGATAGCATATTTGTTGTCGTGGATAGATTCTCTAAAATGGCACACTTTATACCATGTCATAAAAGCGATGATGCTGTTAATGTTGCTGATTTGTTCTTTCGTGAAATTATTCGCTTGCATGGTGTGCCAAATACTATTGTTTCAGATCGTGATACTAAATTTCTTAGCCACTTTTGGAGATGTTTATGGGCTAAATTGGGGACTAAACTGCTTTTTAGTACTACTTGTCACCCCCAAACTGATGGACAAACTGAAGTAGTCAATAGAACATTGTCTACTATGCTTAGGGCTGTTTTGAAGAATAATAAGAAAATGTGGGAAGAATGCTTGCCTCATATTGAATTTGCTTATAATCGATCATTGAATTCTACTACTAAGATGTGCCATTTTGAAATTGTGTATGGCTTCCTACCTCGTGCACCTATTGATTTGTTGCCTCTTCCATCTTCGGAGAAGGTTAATTTTGATGCTAAAGAACGTGCTGAATTGATTTTAAAAATGCATGAGTTAACTAAGGAAAACATTGAGCGTATGAATGCTAAATATAAACTTGTCGGAGATAAGGGTAGAAAACATGTTGTCTTTGCACCGGAGATCTTGTTTGGTTACATTTGCGTAAGGATAGGTTTCCTAATTTGCAAATCAAAGCTAATGCCACGTCCGATGGTCCATTTAAGGTGTTAGAGAAAATAAATGATAATGCATATAAACTTGAGCTGCCTGCAGATTTTGGGGTTAGTCCCACTTTTAACATTGCAGATTTGAAGCCTTATTTGGGTGAGGAAGATGAGTTTCCGTCGAGGACGACTTCATTTCAAGAAGGGAGGATGATGAGGACATCAATACCATTGTTACACCCACAGCCCCCGCTGCTATACATACTTGGACCAATTACTAGAGCTCACAAGACGCCAATTGAATTATCGTACTTTCGCTTCTTGGTAACGATTCCAATGTTCATGAGAATATGATGCTGCCTAAATTGGATACATTTGTTTTGCTTACAAATGAAGGGCCTACCATGGACAAGAAAGATGAACCTTGGAGCAAGTTCAAGCATGGAGATGTTGGCATGCGCAAGGGAAACAAGAACGGAGTTACAAGTGATGATTCCAGGACTTTGAAGCCACCCTAATGAGAGCATGAGGCCTTGGACGAAATATACAAGATGCCACTTCATAATATTCGTCCATAGGCTATTCTAGGTGCTGCGTCACCTTATTATTGGGCCAGGCCCATGTAATTTCGAAATACTTAAGTGTAGGCTGTTTTTAGAGTCCGTATGTGTGGGGAAACAAGAGTTAGGGTTGGTTTCGGACCCGTCCCTCAAGGGCCACGAAATTCCCTCTTCTTTCTCCATATATACAGCCCTTAGGGCGCTGCTTAGACTTTTGGGTTTTGTTTAGATCAAAAATTCGCCATAGCTGCAACTTCACAGATTTCGCTTGTGTTCAACGACTGCACCAAGGCGCCTCGTAACCCCACCTTCATTAATAAAGCTTTCCTCTTATATTCGCAATATCCAGATTGCAATCTTAGTTTCTTGCTTGTTCTTCGCTTGCTCGCAGGAAATGCAGTCCTCGTGGTCGTTGATCGTGCTCGCGTGGTCAATAACCCTCGGAAGTTGGTTTAGCGATTGCTAAGGCGCCGACGCCTCAAGACGCACGTAGTCGGATCGTCAAGGTCGAATTTCACGTAAACGATAGCCACCATCTCATCGAAACATCGGGACACCTTTGCCTCTATCAAGAAGGAGGAAGAGAACCCGGCCGCTCCAGCACGAGCGGAACTACCGCCCACTATAGGCGGTACTACCGCTGAAGCCACCCGACCGGTTCAACCGCCCAACCACCGCACGGGCGGAACAACCGGCTAGCCACCGCCTAACAACCGCCACCATTCGTGATCAAGCGGTGCAAGGCCGTACATCACCGGTTCTACCAGCTTATGCCCAAAGACCGGAACAACCGCCCGACATCTGGTACAACCGCCGCTCCTTCGACGCCCACCTCCGTGGTTGCTGTCGACCTCCCAGCCGGTAGTACCGCCTTCCTCGGCCGGAACTACCGCCCTCAGAGCTCTCGGTGTACAATCATTTCGCGACCGGTACAACCGGCTGTCTGCACAAGACAAGGTATTGGGCCGAGCCCTGTACCCCTTCGCTCCTCACTTACCCCTTCGTGGCTTAGCACTATATATACTCTTCTCCTAGCTTCAGACATTAAGGTTAGCTTAGGTTTAGCTCATGTTTGTGTGAGAGCCTTGCTCATCCACTTGGTTACTTCTCCTGAGCTCGTGGACCTCTTCTGAGAAGATCCCCAAGCCGGATTCAAGACCCCTTCTAGGGTGGACCCCATCAAGACCTCCTCTCGGAGAAGAACGGCTACTCGTGTATCCTTACCTTTGTTGATTTTGGATCATATGTGCCTCTTTGTGTTCGGTGATCTAGCACTTGTGTGATTGATCTCGACTGTTGAGTAAATTCTCTCGCTTTTCCCCTTGTTTACCTCTTATTCTTTCGCTGTTCTTCGTGATTCACCGTAGGATCCGCCCAACGTGAAAGATCATCCACGTAGGGTTCCGCCTACATCATCTATGGTATCATGAGCCACGCTCATCACATATTTGGAGTCCCTCCCACCGTTTTCTAGCCTTCTTTTGTTTGATTTCGTCCTAAATTTCAAAAATCCCCACCAAAAATAGCCCCAAATTTTTTTGTGATTTGTTGGTTAGATGAAGTTTTGTTGATTTTGATCCATGGATTTGCTTGGTTTCGAGTGGATCTAGCATTTCCCCAAGTTTCCAATCTTCTTATCCACGAAATCCACCCAATTTTGGTCCCGAAATCATCCATTTCCGCCCAAAAATCGCGACCCGAGTCGATCTGCGAAAAATCCCGACACGAGCGGTACTTCCGCCTCGAAGCGGTACTACCATTGAGTACCACGAGCGGTACAACCGCCTCACAAGCGGTACTACCGCCCCTCCCAATTTCAGCGTCATGAGTTTCAATTGCTTCGCCATAACTTCCACATCCGAGTCCGATTTTCGCGTTCTTTAGCTCGTTTTGAAGCTATTGACATCCCCCATCCCACAAAAATACTACCACTACCTTTTGACGCCATCAAATTTTTGGTACTTTGGCATCTTTGCCTAGGGCTTCCACCACATCACCCGCAATACCACCATAGCCTTCCGCAAACTAACCCATTTTGTTCCTTATAGCATTAGTGGTTGTTTGAGTTGTGATTTGAGTCTCCTAAGGTGTTTAGGCTACTTAGGGACGGTTGCTTCTTCATCAACCACCACCACCACCACCACTTCCACATAACCTTGCCCACCATACACTTCCGACAACCCAACTTAACCCAATTGTTGATCGACCTTTTTCGAGTTGTGGCTTGTGTCTCCTAAGGTGTTTCTGCCACTTAGGGACCGTGTGCTTCCAACTCTTACACCGTATAGCCCGTCATTCCACTTCCGCATTGCCAAGTGCACACTACCACCGCTTCCGCTACCACCATTTTGACATTTGACGCTTGAGATTTTGAGTTCATGGTTTTTCCGCTTCCTAAGGTGTTTCGTTACTTAGGACAAGTCTCCATCATCTTGGTATCTACATCAAGAACGCCGCTACTCATCATCGCCGGACGGTAACCTCCATATCATCTTGGTATCGTGGTATCCTCCATTGTATATTCCTCTTGCCATTGCATTGTTAACCCCTAGCCCATTTTATGCTACTTGCCTATCGAGACTAGCCATTTGAGTATTGCCGCAACGTTACTTGTGCACATTAGTGATCATACTTCCCATAGCATACATACCATATCATCGTGGTGCATATATTGGTATGATATCTTGTGTCACAAGTTAGTTCCGTGACATACACAATAGCTATCTTGGTTTGTGCATTGTGCAAAAGTGGCCATAGAAAAAAAAGCTTTTAAACAAAAAGAAAAGAGAGACCAAAGAGCTTGTAAGCAAGTGCCATAGCATCATACCACGTTGTATATAAGATTGTCATATCCGATCATCTTGGATCATCTTGAGAGAAACACCGGAACCATACATACATAGCATACTTGGGATAGAAAGTTTATCCGATGAGGACATGATTACCTTGGATACGCACCAAAAATATTGCATACATGTATATTTGTGAGGTTATTTCTAATGCAAACTATGCAATAATTTATTTATGTCATCCAGACAAAAATACTTCACAAACTTTTGTGCCATGTCTAATTGCAGGCGATGGGACATTTGTACAATCCACATATGAAGATAAGGGAGAAAGAGATGTTTACCTGCTGTTCTAAAAGTTCTCTCACGTCACTTTTGGCCCAAGAGAAGATAGAGTCCAAGTCTCTCACGTTCGACTCAGATTCGGACCGCATGCATATACCTGACTCAAAACGTCAATAACTTTTTCATCCGGACTCCAAATTGGGTGATTCTTTTTGTTGAAAAATAGATTTCGTGCACCTTCCAACCCAATTGATTCACCTTCAAATTCGTCCGGAGTGTTGAGTTATGGACGAAACAATCTGATGCTGCAGCAGAATCCGAGTCAAACTACAAGTCCAAAGGTGTTACGTCACCTCCGCTTGGGCCCATTGGCCTTGTACGACCTAGGGTTAGATTTAGGCTGCCTTGGGACATCCTACCACCTCCTTGGCCGCCACCCCTTGCTCCTATATAAGTAGATCCATCTAGTAGCTTTTTCCTTGGGATTTGTTTAGTTAAAAGTTAGCCATTGCAACTTCGTGTACTTCGCTTGTGTCCAACGACTGCACCAAGGCCGCTTACGGATCCCCACCGTTATAATTACTTCATATATATTCGCAATATTCAGATTGCTTTATCATATTCTTGCTCGTTCTTCGATTGCGTGCAGGAATAGACCTTCGTGGTCATGCTGATTGTGCTTCCACCATCGCCGCAGAATCCTCGGGAGATTGGTTTAGCGATTGCTAAGGCACAACGTCAGGCATCGCTTGTAGTCGGATCGTCAAAGTCGACTCCACCAAATCGATAGTTATCATCTCATCGAAAGATCGGGACACCCTCGCCTCTATCATTATCCATTTTGCATCTTATAGGTTGTGCACAAGTGTCGATCCGCCTATTGAGCAATCGTATAGTGTCTCTCTTGAGTTGTGCAACACTAGCGTTTTCGTGGATTCCACATTTTGTGCTCATTCCTTGGTTGCACGCTTATCTATCCGTGTGTGTTTCCGTGTGCCATTCTTTGCTATTGGTCCATATGTTTCACTTGCGAATTTGTGAATCTCTTTCAACATTATTGACTCTTGCTAACATTTTGCATTAAATTTTTGTGCCACTATCCTCACGGAGCTCCTCCATAAGCTTTACTTGTGTAGGTGTGAGAAACGACAAGGATTGGTACCAATAGTGCTATTTCATTGTCCGCATTTGAGTGAACTTGATTCATTGTCAACATCGGTCAAGGTACATTGGTATAAGTTCTTCTCTTTCTCCCACTCATATTTGCTCGAGTCTTGTGATGGATAGGCAAGGCATTTCATCTCCTGGTCTTCGACAACAACGACGGCGTGAACAACTACATCACCAAAGCCGCCTATCTTCGATCTACAACGACAAGTGCAAGGCACACAATCAAGATTGCGAGAGCGCATCGAGAACATCTCCATCGACATTCGTCACTCCGAAGCAAGGAGAAGGGACTACTTCGACAAGAAACTTGCCGCACATAAAGAGGAGCAAGATGCAAGAATGGAGGAGATTCGACCTTGCTCAAGTCGACTTCCCTTCATCATCTTCAAGACGGCGACGCTCAAGCCACAAGTCTTGAGCGCCCAAGCGATGCAAGCGCAAGTCGTCCACATCTCCATGGCGACCACCATCACATTCTTGATCCTCATCGTCATGAAGGGCAAGTCACCTCCAAGCATCATGTGCACGACTTTACCCATTTAATCGACATCTACTACGAGCTCAAGCACGACAACGACATCATCATCATGAAGATGCTCCACAAGCGCAAAGGCACAAGTCCCAACAAGCCCTACTTCACGCCAAGTCGAAGCTTCATAAGCACAAGAGAAGACCGCGAGACGACCACCACCAAGACGGTGCTACGGCTACATCAACCACTTCGGCATCTTCGCCAAGTGTTCTCAAGGAATCTTCGCCTTTGGACGTACGGCATCTTCGCCTACTTCCCACGTGTACGCCTTCATCGACTTCATCAAGTCCAAGGCGACCAACTACGAGCGAGGGTGACACTTCCATCTTCTAAGCCCCTCAAGGAAGATGGTCGAGCATGGGAGATTCCCTTCAGTCATGGAGACGAGCTACGAGGTGCCACATCATATGGGCCTCCAACACCAAGACGGTGACAAAACGGTCGAGCAAGGGCCATCCCCTTCGACCACGGCGACGAGCGCGAACCTCTTCAACAACATGAAGACGACGCCCACATTGGACTCATACTCCGAGTCAAGCTACGCGACCGCGCATGGAGACATTTGCACCTACATCTCTCCGGCACCCACATATGTCGAGATGCCCCAATTGCCATGTGAGGAGAGCCACCATTGAGAGCATTTCCTATGAGAGGATGAGTGTGACCATCACTAGCCCCACACATGAGAGCATGCCACACATCCTATGTGAGGTTGAGCGCCATTTGAGTGACTCCACCCACCATACGAGTGAGAGCATCATTGAGGGAGTGAGTGAGCCACAACACTTAGTGAGTGAGGTAGTTGACACGGCACATGAGGCCACTATGATTTCTAACGACTTAACCTCTACTCCTAGTGTGTTTTCTTCTTTGGTGCTAGGTCTCCTACATGACGACATGCCTATCCTCGACGAGTCCATCCCTACATTGGAGACGACGATGGCCATGGTGGACGATGATACACCCCCCACTTGGTTCCATCACGATGAAGATGACAATGAATGGATCTTCAACACCTCACCTACAACACATGAGCGATGCTCCAAAGGTAACATAGGTGACGATGCTTCTCTTGTCCCACTAGTGGACTCTCTTGCCATCGATTGCTCCCATGATGTTGACCCACCTATTACCATGCTTCATGCTAGTGAAACTTCTTCATGCCTTGACTTACCTATTTATGATGAATATGATAATGAGCATGTTGAGTTGCCTAGTTGTGATGCTATGCTCCATAGGACATCTTGTGAAAATTCTATTGGTCACTTCATGTTTGACAATCCATTGAACTTGTCATATGCTATGAGTGAGATCTCCCATATAGCCTCATTTCAATCTCAACATAGTAACTATGCATGCCCCGTTAACATAAATCCCATTTGCACTTATGGCATAGATGACGAGATGATGGTCATTGGCTTTTGCTTCTCTTGTGATGATATTGACATGCTTCCTTTACATGATTTGCGCAATTCATCTACTATGTCATGCCATGATCACATTGAACCAAATATGCTTTGTTTTGGATGTTGTCAATATTCTCCATGTGATGTTTCCATTAATGCTTATGAGGAGACCCCATAGTTTCCTCATGCATATTAGGAGATTTTGATTCATCCCATCCTTTGCATGATTTCCATGATTGCTTGAACCATATGCATTCCATGAATAACAATGCTCTAGATATTGCTCATGATGCATCACACAATTTGAGTCTCCATTATGCTATACATAACAACAAACCTATCATGATGGATGACACGTTTCTATATCACGCATCCCATTTATTTGAGCATTGGATAATTTGTGCTAACCGACACATGCCCGTATGCAAGATCATGATGGATGATGTGTACATATACCATGCACACACAATTTTCTCTTTGTCTTTGTTTTGTGTAGGTACTCATGTATACTCGCCAACTTCTCAATCCCATGAGTTAACGAAACGAGCTCTTGAGAGCAACGATGACTTGGGATCACGTGGACTTTCATTCCCACCATTCCTTTTGTGCAAGGACTACGCGCATCTCTTCTACTTGGCTCTCACACGGCTATGGGCTATTTACCACTTGCCACCTTATGCTCATTTTACCGTGTTCACTTTGCATGTTATGCTTGCTTATATGCCTTTGCCATGCACTTGTGACCCTTGCTTGCATCTACCCATGATTCACCATTATGCTACTCCTATGTGTATTTGCATGCTTGGTGGAGATCCTAGTAGCTATTGTCATGATTTCTTTGTGCCCCATGCTATTGATGCTTGTTGCGTTGGGAGAGTCATGATGACCCATTGCTATTTACATATGGCTCCTCGCCAATACATTCATGCTATTGTCCTCATATCTTGCTTGCATGTTTGTGCTATGTCATGTGATTTACTCATGCCCACTATTTGCACACATGACATGCTTGCCATGTGATAGAGGCGAGGGTGTCCCGATCTTTCGATGAGATGATAACTATCGATTTGGTGGAGACGACTTTGACGATTCGACTACAAACGTGCACGACGTTGCGCCTTAGCAATCGCTAAACCAACTCCGAGAGGTTATTGACCACGCTGGAGCACGATCAACCTCGACCACGAAGGTCTATTCCTCGCAAGCAATCAAGAACAAGCAAGAATATGATAAAGCAGTCTGAATATTGCGAATATATATGAAGTATTGATAATGGTGGGGATCCGTAGCGGTCTTCGCCCGGTCGTTGGACACAAACAAAGTACACGGTTGCAATGGCTAACTTTTAACTAAACAAATCCCAAGGAAAAGCTACTAGATGGATCTACTTATATAGGAGCAAGGGGTGGCGGCCAAGGAGGTGGGAGGACGTCCCAAGGCAGCCTAAAACTAACCCTAGGTCGTACAAGGCCAATGGGCCCAAGCGGAGGTGACGTAACACCTTTGGACTTGTAGTTTGACTCGGATTCTGCTGCAGCATCAGATTGTTTCGTCCATAACTCAACGCTCCGGACGGATTTTAAGGTGATTCCAATTGGGTTGGAAGATGCACGAAATCTATTTTCCAACAAAAAGAATCAACCAATTTGGAGTCCGTATGAAAAAGTTATTGACGCTTTTGAGTCGTGTATGTCTGCAGTAGTCCGAATCGAGTCCGTAACGTGAGAGACTTGGACTCTATCTTCTCTTGGGCCAAAAGTGACGTGAGAGAACTTTTTGAACAGCAGGTAAACATCTCTTTCTCCCTTATCTTCATATGTGGATTGTACAAATGTCCCATACACCTCACAAATATACATGTATGCAATATTTTTGGTCATATCCAAGGTAATCATGTCCTCATCATCCTCCCTTCTTGAAAAGAAAGCCGCCCTCATGCTGCTTAGTCTGAAATATGGCTAACAAAAGAGACAAGGTGTACATGTTGTATATGTATATGTCATCCATTTTTACTTCCCTTGATTTTTGCACGTATGACACATGAATAGATGAGTAACTTGCATAGTTTATAAAATCTAAAGTCAAAACATTATCACAAGAAGTAGAAGGCATGAAAATATTACAACTCACTTTGCACATATAAGTGAAGCTCTTATTTATTTCAAAAGATTGACAATGTTCATCATTAAACCATCCCAACATTGGTGAATAAACCTTACGTGCATCAAGTTTACATGCTACAACATGCTTAAATAAGCAAACATGCAATAAGTCATTCGACAGAGAATCATCACCAAGATTAGAGGTCATATCAAAATGATTAAACATTGATTCTTTTGCATCAATAGTTAATTCAATGGGTGCACTCAAAATTGTTGGTATTTCAGTTGTTTGATCACATGACGCATTCATGATAGTATCAAGATTCTCTAAAATAGGTGATGTGCTCAAATCACTAGTTAACTCAACACATGATGCATTCAAGTTAACTAGGGATGCATCATTCTTATGTGAAGTTATATCATTAATACCTTTATCGTTGCCTTGTCGCAAAGACGTAGCTGATGTAGGTATCGGCCATGATAATGCACCATACACTTGAGATGATGTCGCTCACAATCTGGGTGGGGCTGCTCTAGTAGGTGCAACGGTGGAGGAACCAATCGACGATGGTGAGCATAAACTGGAATAGTAGTTGTTGTAGTCACCCAATGCATCCTCCTGTAGCTGTCTCTCAAAGGTACAAGCGAACATACATACCAATAATGGAACGAGGAATATAGTGAAATCTTGCACGGATATCATGCTTCAAACCACCAAAAATCTATTCATTGTATCATCCTCAGATTCTTCTATGTCACAATGATGCATATAAGATTTGAACTCTTTGTAGTAAGCATGAACAGTGTTATCGCTTTGTTTTAATTGTTCAAATTTGCGAAGCAATTCACGACGATAGTAAGGAGGAAAAATTGTTGTCTCATTACAGCTTTCAAAACTTTCCAAGTTGTGGGTTGGTTATCAATGTTTTTCTTACAATGTACACTCCACCAAACAGAAGCAAAACCAAGAATGCTCTAGTGGTAGCTCAGACTCTCTCAAGTTCGTAAAAATCATGGTGACTAAAAACTTCTTCTAATTCAAGCTCCCAAGCTAGATAAATAGCAGGATTAAATCTACCTTCAAATGATGGTAAAGACATAAACTGACCATGTGCTTGTGTGTGTTGTCCCAACTCTCGTGATGGTGGAGATGTGTCCGTCATCCAAGAACTTCTATCTCTGGAACCTGTCATGGTTAGTAGAAACAAGAAACAAAATTCGAGAATAATGTTCCTATGAACTACTAGGATGTGGTGGTAAAACGCTCACAAGATAGCAAATATCAATATCTTACAAGTTCTTACCATGCAGCAGGTGGTGACAGCAACCAGCGGTGTCAAGTAACTCAAGATTGTGTAAACCGATTGCCGAGGGAACGACGATACACAATGTAGAAATATGTGGAGCTGGGTTGGCTATATATGGTAGCAATTTTTTAGCAATAATCAATTCAAAGATGCAATGTTGAATAAACGCTCAACGACGGTATTGTCTTTGGTCCTAGGCTAGACCGGACTAGAGACGCGAGCCTAGAACACTAATGAGGTCACAGCGTAGCACAACTTGCATCAATGAAGGATACTAAGTAGCTCGACAGCAAGATATAAGTGAAGATCACAACGGCAAAGTGAAGATAATGATGAAAACAACCGCCAAGCAGGATATACAACAACTCTCTCCAATTTTCCTCTTGAAAAGTTTGAGCCAATTTTCTGATAACTTTTTTCAAAGAATGCTACTAACTCAAGCTTTCCAATGCAAAAAGAATCACTCAATTCCGAGTTGATATGAGGAGTCAAAAAAATTCTAAAACTGGTTTGAAAAACTGGAATAAGCTGTGTTCACGAACTTCGGAGGGCAAAAAGACATATTTAGGAGCCGATTTTGAGGTGCCAAATATTGAAATAGCTTCTGCAACTATTTAGATGCGGCTCGTCTCTAGCTTTAATTTGAGTACTCATGAGCCAAAACGGACTTCAGATGAGGAAGTTATGCCTGTTTTACTGAACAGGGCACAAAACAGATTCCAATCCGAATTCAGCTCCGAGATTGAGTCTAGATCGATCCAAACTTTGTTTTTTCTTCTCTCTTTTTTTCTCACACTTTTTTCCTTTTCTTTCTCTCTTTTTTCTCTTACTATTTTTTAACTTTTTTCTCTCTCTTTTTTCTCTCTCCCTCTTTCCAAACAAACTAGATAAGATGCAGATTGGATCAAGTGAAGATGTGAACGATCTCAACTATGATTATGACAACGAACGGTGGGTAGCACGTGGTGGAAATTGATGGATGGATGGTGGTCAACGGAAGGAATAACGATGCAGCGGCGGCGTGACTAATGTGAAATGTAACTCGAAACTCTAAACGAACTAGACACTAAGACCAAAGAACTCGACACGATTTATGCAATCGATAATTCGATAATGCAAACAATGAAAAGAAAATTGCAAAGACTCGGTGGCTCGGACAAAGGATGAATAGATCTAACTTTTTTTTGTGGCTTTTTCATGGACAATAGGTATGAAAGACAGATGCGATCTAAACTATGAAAAACGGTAAAATCTCACCGAGCAACCTGAAAACTGATACCACTTGATAGAGGCGAGGGTGTCCCGATCTTTCGATGAGATGATAACTATCGATTTGGTGGAGACGACTTTGACGATCCGACTCCAAACGCGTGCACGACGTTGCGCCTTAGCAATCGCTAAACCAACTCCGAGAGGTTATTGACCACTTACCGAGCACGATCAACTCGACCACGAAGGTCTATTCCTGCAAGCAATCAAGAACAAGCAAGAATATGATAAAGCAATCTGAATATTGCGAATATATATGAAGTATTGATAATGGTGGGGATCCGTAAGCGGTCTTCGCAGTCGTTGGACACAAACAAAGTACACGGTTGCAATGGCTAACTTTTAACTAAACAAATCCCAAGGAAAAAGCTACTAGATGGATCTACTTATATAGGAGCAAGGGGTGGCGGCCAAGGAGGTGGGAGGACGTCCCAAGGCAGCCTAAAACTAACCCTAGGTCGTACAAGGCCAATGGGCCCAAGCGGAGGTGACGTAACACCTTTGGACTTGTAGTTTGACTCGGATTCTACTGCAGCATCAGATTGTTTCGTCCATAACTCAACGCTCCGGACGGATTTTAAGGTGATTCCAATTGGGTTGGAAGATGCACGAAATCTATTTTCCAACAAAAAAAGAATCAACCAATTTGGAGTCCGTATGAAAAAGTTATTGACGTTTTGAGTCAGGTATGTCTGCGATGCAGTCTGAATCGAGTCCGTAACGTGAGAGACTTGGACTCTATCTTCTCTTGGGCCAAAAGTGACGTGAGAGAACTTTTTGAACAGCAGGTAAACATCTCTTTCTCCCTTATCTTCATATGTGGATTGTACAAATGTCCCATACACCTCACAAATATACATGTATGCAATATTTTTGGTCATATCCAAGGTAATCATGTCCTCATCACCATGATTCCTTCTAGTATGTTGCATCTTCGCACTACTAGCTTGCTTGACTTGATCGCTATGATTACTTGCTATGTTGCATCACCCATGTTCCACTATCACTTGCTTTCTAGGGTTGATGACATATATGTTCATGCCTCTCACATGATATATCTTGATCATTGTCTCTTGTCTCCATTAGTTGCATCTCTCACATCACCTTGTAGTGAGTGCACCCATGCTATGCTTATTGATCATGGAGAATTGGACATATTACTTGTGATGCATGCTTGCTTACTTGAGCCTATTGTCTTTGGTTATAGTTGCATCATATGCTTTCATACCATACCACACCTTGTTCTTTCTTATGATAAGAATGATGAAAACACTTGTTGGGTATCTTGCCCCTCGAATGATAGGTCTTGCATTTGTACTAACCTCATTTGTTTTTCCGAGTGTTTGTCATGTTCTTTCATTTTGGAGGATTCACAAGGCGGTGCCGATATGCGACATATTGGTTATGTGAAGGCATACATGATGTGCAACTCCAACATCGTCGAGAACCTCCTAAAGGTGACCTCCTTCCCTTTGAGCCATCCTCAAATACACATATTGGACGGGCCATTCTTTCATTGTTGTTTCCTTCTTGTTATCTACATGATACATCTATTGGATGGAGGACCGACATTGGAGATGGACCCTATGGACCTTCAAGTTGAGGAGTGCTCGGACTTAGTGGATTCACCAACGGACCACTATTTCTTCCACCACATTGAGCCATGGTACAACAACTCTCATAACAAGTTTGCACTTTTGTCACGCCCATATGCGACCCTATCCAAAAGGAACTCGAAGGTCCCACCAAGGATAGACCCGCATATTGAGACGCTTTTGCAAGGTGGATATCATTACATCAACATTACATAATAGATGGGGATACATACATAAGGCACAAATGCCACAAGAATACATCAACATCAAATACAAGATCAACATCCGACTACGGATGAAACATAAATAGAAGCTCAAACGACATCCACCCTGCTAGCCCAGGCTGCCGACCTGGAACCTATCCCCTGATCGAAGAAGCAGAAGAAGAACTCAACGCAAGCAAACATAGCTCTCGTGTCATGATCATCGTAAACCTGTACCTGCAACTGGTGGTGTAGTAATCTGTGAGCCACGAGGACTCAGCAATCCCATTACCATGGGTATCAAGACTAGCAAAGCTTAAAGGGGAAGGAAGGGATAAGGTGGTGAGGTTGCAGCAGCGACTAAGCAAATATGGTGGCTAACATACGCAAATGAGAGCGAGAAGAGAAACAAAGGAACGGTCGTCAACTAGTAATGATCAAGAAGTGATCCTGAACTCCTACTTACGTCAGACATAACCCGAAACCGTGTTCTCCTCTCGATCAACCCGAAAAGAGACACTCACAGTTACGCATACGGTTGGTGTATTTTAGAAGTGTTTGCTTCAAGTTTACTACAACCGGATATTAACAAATTCCCATCGCCACATAACCGCTGCACGGCTCTCGAAAGTTTATACCTGCAGGGTGTCCCAACTTAGCCCATGATAAGCTCTCGCGATCAACGAAGGATATTCCTTCTCCCGGAAGACCCGATCAGTCTCGGAATCCCGGCTACAAGACATTTCGACAGTAATAAAACAAGACCAGCAAAGCCGCCCGATGCATCGACAATCCCAATAGGAGCTGCACATATCTCGTTCTCAGGGCAACACCGGATGAGACTAGCTACGAGTAAAACCAAACCTCGGGTTGCCTCAAGGTGGCCCCACAGTAGCAGTTCAGCCAAGACTTAGAGAAGCACCGCCCGGGGTCTAAATAAAGATGACCCTTGGGTTAATTACTCCCAAGGAAATGTAGGTGGTGGTGAGGCAAATGGTAAAACCAAGGTTGGGCCTTCTTTGGAGGAGTCTTATTCAAAGCGAACTGTCAAGGGGTCCCATAAATCACCCGACCGCGTTAGGGACGCAAAATCCGGGAACATAATACCGATATGACGGAAACTAGAGGCGGCAAGAGTGGAACAAAACACTGCATAAGGCCGAGCCTTCCACCCTTTACCAAGTATATAGATGCATTAATAATATAAGATATATTGTGATATCCCAACAAGTAAACATGTTCCAGCAAGGAACAACATCTCCATGTTCCAACAAGGAACAAACTTCATCTTCACCTGCAACTAACAACGCTATAAGAGGGGCTGAGCAAAGCGGGAACATAGCCAAACAACGGTTTGCTAGGAAGGGTGCAAAAGGTTAGGGGCTGACATGGCAATTTGGGATGGCTTGATAAACAGGTAATAGGTAGCGCAGCAAAGCGATAGAACGAAGCAACTAGCATAGTGATAGAGGCAAAGGTGTCCCGATGTTTCAATGAGATGGTGGCTATCGTTTCTGTGGGAGTCGACCTTGACGATCCGACTACGTACGTGCGAGACGTCGTGCCTTAGCAATCGCTAAACCAACTTCCGAGGGTTATTGACCACGCCGAGCACGATCAACTCGACCACGAGGGCCTGTTTCCTGCGAGCAAACGAAGAACAAGCAAGAAACTAAGATTGCAATCTGGATATTGCGAATATAAGAGGAAAGCTTTATTAATGAAGGTGGGGTTACGAGACGCCTTGGTGCAGTCGCTGAACACAAGCGGCACGCTGTGAAGTTGCAGCTATGGCGAACTTTTGATCTAAACAAAACCCAAAGTCTAAACGACGCCCTAAGGGCTGTATATATGGAGAAAGAGGAGGGAATTTCGTGGCCCTTGAGGGAGGGGTCCAAACCAACCCTAACTCTTGTTTCCTCACACATACGGACTCTAAAAACAGCCTACACTTAAGTATTTCGAAATTACATGGGCCTGGCCCAATATTAAGGTGACGCAAAGACCTAGAATAGCCTATGGACGAATAGTATGAAGTGGCGTCTTGTATATTTCGTCCAAGGCCTCATGCTCTCATTAGGGTGGCTTCAAAGTCGTGGAATCATCACTTGTAACTCCGTTCTTGTTCCCCTTGCGCATGCCAACATCTCCATGCTTGAACTTGCTCCAAGGTTCATCTTTCTTGTCCATGGCAGGCCCTTCATTTGTAAGCAAAACAAATGTATCCAATTTAGGCAGCATCATATTCTCATGAACATTGGAATCGTTACCAAGAAACGAAAGTACACGATAATTCAATTGGCGTCATGAGCTCTAGTAATTGGTCCGGTATGTATAGCAGGGGCTGTGGGTGTAACAATGGTATTGATGTCCTCATCATCCTCCCTTCTTGAAATGAAGTCGTCCTCGACGGAAACTCATCTTCCTCACCCAAATAAGGCTTCAAATCTGCAATGTTAAAAGTGGGACTAACCCCAAAATCTGCAGGCAGCTCAAGTTTATATGCATTATCATTTATTTTCTCTAACACCTTAAATGGACCATCAAGACGCGTGGCATTAGCTTTGATTTATGCAAATTAGGAAACCTATCTCACGCAAATGTAACCAAACAAGATCTCCGGTGCAAAGACAACATGTTTTCTACCCTTATCTCCAAAGAAGTTTATATTTAGCATTCATATGCTCAATGTTTTCCTTAGTTAACTCATGCATTTTTAAAATCAATTCATGCACGTTCTTTAGCATCAAAATTAACCTTCTCCGAAGATGGAAGAGGCAACAAATCAATAGGTGCACGAGGTAGGAAGCCATACACAATTTCAAAAGGGCACATCTTAGTAGTAGAATGCAATGAGCGATTATAAGCAAATTCAATATGAGGCAAGCATTCTTCCTACATTTTCTTATTATTCTTCAAAACAGCCCTAAGCATAGTAGACAATGTTCTATTGACTACTTCAGTTTGTCCATCTGTTTGAGGGTGACAAGTAGTACTAAAAAGCAGTTTAGTCCCCAACTTAGCCCATAAACATCTCCAAAAGTGGCTAAGAAATTTAGTATCACGATCTGAAACAATAGTATTTGGCACACCATGCAAGCGAATAATTTCACGAAAGAACAAATCAGCAACATCAACAAAGATCATCGCTTTTATGACATGGTATAAAGTGTGCCATTTTCGAGAATCTATCCACGACAACAAATATGCTATCCCTCCCTTCTTTGTTCGAGGTAAACCTAAAACAAAGTCCATAGATATATCCTCCCAAGGAACACTAGGTACAAAGCAAAGGCATATATAAACCATGAGGATTGAGTCGTGACTTAGCTTTTTTGACATGTAGTGCAGCGAGCAACAAAACGCTCAACATCCCGTCTCATCTTTGGCCAAAAGAAATGTGTAGCAAGTATATCCTCCGTCTTCTTCACGCCAAAGTGTCCCATTAATCCTCCTCCATGCGCCTCCTGCAACAAAAAAAAGACAAACAGAGCTAGCAGGAATGCATAGCTTGTTAGCACGGAACACAAAACCATCCTTAATAACGAACTTGTTCCATGTTCTTCCTTCTTTAGAATTCTGCATTACATCTTTAAAATCAGCATCATGCACATATTGATCTTTGATGGTCTCCAAACCAAATATTTTGAAGTCAAGTTGTGAAAGCATAGTATAGCGACGAGACAAAGCATCAAGAATAACATTTTCTTTACCCTTCTTGTGTTTAATGACATAAGGGAAAGTCTCAATGAATTCAACCCATTTAGCATGTCTACGATTCAGTTTAGCTTGACTTTTAATATGTTTCAAAGATTCATGATCAGAATGTATAACAAATTCTTTGGGCCATAAATAATGTTGCCATGTCTCTAAAGTCCGAACAAGAGCATATAATTCTTTGTCATAAGTAGAATAGTTCAGACTAGGCCCACTCAATTTTTCGTAAAAGTATGCAACAGGTTTGCCATCTTGTAATAACACACCTCCTAATCCAATTCCACTAGCATCACATTCAAGCTCAAAAGTCTTATTAAAGTCAGGAAGTTGGAGTAAAGGAGCATTTGTCAACTTATCTTTCAATACCGTGAAGGCTTCTTCCTGTGTGGTACCCCAAACAAAAGGCACATCCTTCTTTGTAAGTTCATTGAGAGGTGCAGCAATGGTGCTAAAGTCTCTCACAAAACGCCTATAGAAACCAGCGAGTCCAAGAAAACTCCTCACTTGTGTGACCGTTTTGGGCTGCGGCCAACTCTCAAGAGCTTCAATCTTGGCTTTATCAACTTCAATTCCGTGTGGTGTAACACCATAGCCAAGAAAAGATACTCGGTCGGTGCAAAAGGTGCTCGTCCCTAGGTTTCCAAACAAACGTGCATCACGTAGAGCATTAAAAACAGCACGTAAATGTTCCAAATGTTCTTCCAAAGATTTGCTATAAATCAGTATATCATCAAAATAGACTACCACAAATCGTCCAATGAAAGCACGTAAAACTTCGTTCATTAGTCTCATGAAAGTACTAGGTGCATTAGTTAACCCAAAAGGCATGACTAACCACTCATATAAACCAAACTTAGTTTTAAATGCTGTTTTCCATTCATCTCCCAATTTCATACGAATTTGATGGTATCCACTACGCAAATCAACTTTGGAGAATATTGTAGAGCCACTCAATTCATCAAGCATATCATCTAGCCTAGGAATAGGATGACGATAACGAATAGTAATATTATTAATGCCTCTACAATCAACACACATACGCCGACGTACCATCCTTTTTAGGCACTAGTATAATAGGAACAAGACAAGGACTAAGAGATTCGCGTATATAACCTTTGTCGAGCAGCTCCTCAGATTGACGCATAATCTCCTTCGTCTCCTCTGGATTGGTACGGTATGGTGCACGGTTGGGTAGCGATGCACCGGGAATTAAGTCAATTTGATGCTCAATCCCTCGAATAGGTGGTAATCCTGGTACGCGTCTTGTGGGAAGACGTCGTGAACTCTGCAAAATGTTAGTGACAGCAGGGGCCAAGAGGAAGGCACGTCCTCGAATGAAAATAATGCCTCTTTGCACACAACGCATAGCAAACAGATTTGCTAGAATCTAGCTCCTCAATATCAGATTTGGTGGCAAGTAAACATGCACTTTTCAGGTTTAATTTCAGAAGCAACATTAGATGGTTTATTATTAGGCTTCATTTGTTGCTCAAATTCTTTTGCCACAATCTGATTTTCACTCTTATTTTTCTCCTGTTTTGCTTTATTAGCTCTATTAATATCATCTTTCAAAATTGAATCAGGAGTCATAGGAAGCAAAGTAATATTTTTATCCTTGTGAACAAGAGTATCTTGATTGTTTCTACCATGGTGTATGCAATTTTATCAAATTGCCATGGTCTACCAAGTAATAAGGAACATGCTTGCATAGGTACCACATCACAATCAACATAATCAGCATATGTAGAGATACTAAAATACACACGAGCGATCGTGTTACCTTAACCTTGCCGCTGTTGTTGAACCATTGGATGTAGTAAGGATGTGGATGTGGTCTTGTGGTGAGAGAAAGCTTCTCCACCATATCCATGCTAGCCAAGTTGTTGCAGCTCCCTCCATCTATGATGACGCGAATAGAACGTTCCTTCACAACTCCCTTTGTATGGAACAAGTTATGCCTCTGATTTTGCTCAGCTTGTGTAACCTGCACACTCAAAACACGTTGAGCAACTAAACATTCATACCTGTCAGCATCTTCAGCAGCCATGTATTGCGTCTCATGATCAGAATCATCTCCACCATGTTCTTCATGTGTAATTGATGAGGACATCAATACCATTGTTACACCCACAGCCCCTACTGCTACATATACTGGACCAATTACTAGAGCTCGCGCACGCCAATTAAATTATCAGGTACTTTCGTTTCTTGGTAATGATTCTAATGTTCATGAGAATATGATGCTTTTAAATTGGATACATTTGTTTTGCTTACAAATGAAGGCCCTAGCTTGGAGAAGGATGGACATTGGAGCAAGAACAAGCATGGAGATAATGCCATGCATAAGGGGAACAAGAACGGAGTTACAAGTGATGATTTCAGGACTTTGAAGCCACCATAATGGGTGCATGAAGCCTTGGACGAAATATACAAGATGCCACTTCATAATATTCGTCCATAGGCTATTCTAGGTGCTTCGTCACCTTATTATTGGGCCAGGCCCATGTAATTTCGAAATACTTAAGTATAGGCTGTTTTTAGAGTCCGTATGTGTGGGAAACAAGAGTTAGGGATGGTTTCGGACCCCTCCCTCAAGGGCCACGAAATTCCTCCTCTTCCTCCATATATACAGCCCTTAGGGCGTCGTTTAGACTTTGGGTTTTGTTTAGATTAAAAGTTCGCCATAGCTGCAACTTTGTGCTCGTTTGTGTTCAACGACTGCACAAAGGCGTCCACAGAACCCCACCTTGATCAATAAAGCTTTCATCTTATATTCGCAATATCCAGATTGCAATCTCAGTTTCTTGCTTGTTCTTCGTTTGCTCGCAGGAAAGCAGACCCTCGTGGTCGTTGATCGTGCTCGGCGTGGTCAATAACCTCTCGGAGTTGGTTTAGCGATTGCTAAGGCGCGACGTCCTCGCGCGTTAAATGATCGGATCGTCAAAGTCGACTTCCTCCAAAGCGAAAACCAACATCTCATCGAAAGGCGGGACACCTTTGCCTCTATCGCAATAAGAGCCAAAGTCTCTTCATCATAGTCACTAGCGGACTCATACCCACCATCCTCGGTAGCAATCATCACACGCTGAGATTGGCATTCTCTCGGCAAAATGTCCTCTTCCCTTACAACGACGACAAATAATATCACTTGTGTGCCCTGTTGACGCCATGGAAGAAGAAGAGCTCTGTGTAGGCCCGGTAGTGCGCTCTTGGCGAGATAGTGGTGGTTGTGCACCTTTCTTGTATCACGGTTGGAGGTGGCAGCCGGCGGAGGTGCCGGTGTAGTAGAACGTGTGGAAGTAGATGATGCACGTGGTGTCCATGATGAAGGTCGACATGCAGAAAAGTTAGACCGCGCCAACGCCTGTCGATCCTGCACTTCACGTTCAGCTTTACAAGCAAGATGGAATAATCGAGTGATATTAGTATAATCCTTGTAGTCTAGAATGGTCTGAATATCTCTATTTAATCCACCCGTAAAACGTGCAAGCATAGCTTCATTCTCCTCAACAATACCACATCTAATCAAGCCAGTTTGTAATTCCCGATAATATTCTTCTACCGAATTTTTCCTTGTCTTAAGCGCTGCAATTTTTGAAGTAATTCACGTTGATAATTTGGTGGAACCCAACGAGTACGCATAGCAGTTTTCAAAGCAGCCCAAGTAGTGGAACAGGATATAATCTACAATGTTCGGACCACCAAACACATGCAAAGCTAGTGAAAGCACAAACAAAGCGGAACACGTCTCTCCTCGGGATATTGTAAACATGTAAATCGTTGTTCAGTTTCTAACTCCCAAGTAAGATATATATCAGAACATATCTACCCTCAAATGGTGGAATATTCAACTTCAATTTAGGGAGATGATCATGATCTCGTACTGAGGGGAGCCCTAACATTGCCATTATTTGCATGTGGACGACCGGGTGGTTGTGGTGCTGGTGGTTGCACGTAGTTCGAAGTTGATCAACCTCATCCTCGTACTCTCTCACATAATCATCCTCCCCCACATCGCCAGCAGGAGCCACGAAGTATCAACAAGAAGACCAGCAGCTTGGCCAGTGAAGAGGGACACGGCTCGCTTCGGCGGAGGGCTGCTTCGATGTGGAGGTAGTCGTCGTTGTTGTTGTAGAGGTGCATTAGGTGCAGCCGGTGGTGGTGGTGGTAGACACGCCGAGCAATTCATTAAACTTGTTATCGAGCTTTGTTTGAGCGCCTTCTCAATGCCATCTATCTTCTCCATGGCCTCTTCAAATCTATTTAGAACATCTTCCACCGCCCACTCATCATTTGTTGAAACTTATCATGTAGCGCTTTGTTTGTCATGTTCTCCCGGTCGGTCTAAATCGGCTTGTGATCCTGCCATGGTTAGCAGCAATAGAAACACACAAGAATATGATTCGACAGACTACTAGGAAGTGGTGGTGGTGGTGTGGTGGACGATCCACAAATCCGTCAAGCAAATCTCAAATTCTTACCAGTTCTTACCCAGAAGAAGCGGTGATCGGCAACCGATGTAGTCAAAACTCTCAAAGCTTGGATAGAGCGATTACGTGGAGAGTCAAACGCATACGATGTAGATATATGTGGAGCTGGGAAGGCTTCTAATATGGTAGCAAAAAGGGTCAAGAATAATCAATTCAGAGATGCAAAGTTGAATAAACGCTCAACGACGGTCTTGTCTTTGGTCCTAGGCTAGACCGTGCTAGAGACGCGAGCCTAGAACACTAACAAAATCACGGCGCTGCACGGAAACAACGGAAAAGCACACTCTGGAAAAATTTTCTTTTTCGCTCTTTTTTTTGCGCTGCTCTTATTATTTTTTTTTTGCGAAAAATCACTATAATGGCGAGTGTCTCAAAACTCTTCCCAGGTCAAACTGACAGGATGGGCACGAAATTTTTTTCGACCAATTTTTTTTTCGACTGCCCGGACCCAAAAACTGGAAACGGGTCAAAAAAACTTTCTATAATGGCGACTGTCTCAATACGCTTAGAAACACCTAAAAATAGGATAGCCAAAAAAAATTTCGACAAGTGCGTTTTCGGAAAATTTTGGGCCTAAACGGAGGGTGGTTTCCAGACTCCTTTTTTCCAAACCCACGCAGCAAGGAAACACGAATCGAATTTAGATGGATCTCGAAAACAAACCTAATATGAGAAGAACTTCGGATTGGTGGTGGATATATGGTGGTGGTATATGGCAGCGGTGGTGGTATATGGTAGCGGTGGTGGTATATGGCAGCGGTGGTGGTATATGGCGGTGGTGGTATATGGTAGCGGTGGTGGTATATGGATACGGATTGGTGGTGGTATATGGATACGGATTGAGGCGGTGGCGGATAAGCAATGGTGTTAGATGGCAATGCTATGATGATGGTGCGGCGTGGTTGTGACAAGTTTTGACCAGAACTCGAAACTCTAAAAGACTAGACTCTAACACCTGCAAGTTGACACGAAGATGCAACCGCAAATTCAACAAAGCAAAAACCCTAAAAAGATTATGCGAAGGCTCGATTGGTTCGGATATGATGAACTAACCCTAATTTTTTGTGGCTTTTTCGTGGACTTTAGGTATGAAGAACAGACTCGATCTAATCTACGAAAAAGCGTAAAATCTCACCGAGCAACCTGGCTCGATACCACTTGATAGAGGCAAAGGTGTCCCGATGTTTCGATGAGATGGTGGCTATCGTTTACGTGGGAGTCGACCTTGACGATCCGACTACGTCACGTCTTGAGACGTCGGCGCCTTAGCAATCGCTAAACCAACTTCCGAGGGTTATTGACCACGCCGAGCACGATCAACTCGACCACGAGGGCCTGTTTCCTGCGAGCAAACGAAGAACAAGCAAGAAACTAAGATTGCAATCTGGATATTGCGAATATAAGAGGAAAGCTTTATTAATGAAGGTGGGGTTACGAGACGCCTTGGTCCGGTCGTTGAACACAAACGGCAATCTGTGAAGTTGCAGCTATGGCGGACTTTTGATCTAAACAAAACCCAAAGTCTAAACGACGCCCTAAGGGCTGTATATATGGAGAAAGAGGAGGAATTTCGTGGCCCTTGAGGAGGGGTCCAAACCAACCCTAACTCTTGTTTCCCCACACATACGGACTCTAAAACAGCCTACACTTAAGTATTTCGAAATTACATGGGCTGGCCCAATATTAAGGTGACGCACACCTAGAATAGCCTATGGACGAATATTATGAAGTGGCATCTTGTATATTTCGTCCAAGGCCTCATGCTCTCATTAGGGTGGCTTCAAAGTCCTGGAATCATCACTTGTAACTCCGTTCTTGTTCCCCTTAGCATGCCAACATCTCCATGCTTGAACTTGCTCCAAGGTTCATCTTTCTTGTCCATGGTAGGCCCTTCATTTGTAAGCAAAACAAATGTATCCAATTTAGGCAGCATCATATTCTCATGAACATTGGAATCGTTACCAAGAAACGAAAGTACCTGATAATTCAATTGGCGTGCGCGAGCTCTAGTAATTAGTCCAGTATGTATAGCAGCAGGGGCTGTGGGTGTAACAATGGTATTGATGTCCTCATCACATAGCAATGATAGTAGTGAGATCCAGGGTAGCGGTCATCTTGCCTGAAATCCCGCAAGGAAGAAGAATGAGTCCATGAAGAAGACGAGCGGATGAAGCGAACCAAGCGTGAGCGAGCGAATCCTCACGATCGCAACGAAACAGGAACTAACAAGAAGAAGCACACACCATAGTAAACACACCACACATGAACAAGGCATGATGCACAAACAAGTATGATGCATGACAAGACTACATGAAGTTACTCATGGCAAAAGATGATGCATACAAGACCAACACATCAAGGCAAGTTTAAATGAGGCCGGAAACAACATATGACAATTCCGGTAAGTCCTCATATGCAAATTTCGAAATTTGTCCAGATCCGAATAAACATTAAGTTGAAGTTGATAAACAGCAAGTTAAGATGCACCACGATGATCTACACAAAATTCTAGTCAAGTTACATATAAAGTTCATTAGATTCGGAGCTACGGCCTAGAAGATATGAGCAAAACAAGATAAGCATGGCATTGATGCAAAATGCATACAAACATCAAGCAAACACCTCAAAACCAGGATGCAACATGATAATATGAGACACCATGCAAAAACAAGCAAGTTTCATATAGAGCACACTCAAAACGGAGCAACGGTGCAACACATAAACACTATACAAGTCATGACAACAATTTGTCCAAAACAGCAACTAGGCATATTGCAAGCATCAAAACAATATGCTACAGGACCTCAATATGAAAACAAAAGGCAAGGGCATGATGTACAGGTAAAGCATTACAAAACATGAACACTGAGCTATCTCCAGAAATCACAAGAACATGCTCAAAAAGACATGGAAAGATTGCAAATAATAACAGTTTCAGACTTTAGCAGAAATAACATCAGGTTGCAATGTTTAGAGCTATCAAACAACATGTTACAGGAAATTATCATGGAAAAAAAATGCATGGCATGAATCTAATAATTGCATAGAACAAATGTCCTTTAGTGACCATAAGCCAAAAAGGAACAGAAGATATGATGGCACCCATGTAAACATGGCAAGTCATATTACAGATTCAAACATGGCAGGAACAACAATAAGTAGGCATGTTGGTGAGCTTTAACCACTCACCACAGAGCAATACATGGCATGGCAAGGCAACTAACAGTAATAAGACATGGCATAGAAGCTATACATGGGAAGATCAACATCATAGCACACACGGATCAACTACAACAACCTTGGCAAAATTGAATAACATGTAAACAACCTGCCAGGAAACATTTTATAGCAAAAGTAGAGCTCGATTGACTCAAGCTATAGCACTCCATAATTGCAAACAAGGGCATGGATGGATAGAGCAAGACATGTATAACAAAACATCCTTACTGAAGTATCTCAAAATAAGCATGGATCTCTCGGTAGCATCAAGTTTACATAGCAACAAAATATAACAGAATCTGCCAGGAAAACAGCAACAGCAAGTACCCTACTTAACAAGCTTGATGCACTCACTACACAACTCACAAAAATACATGGCAAGCACCCCTGAAAAGATGGCATGGCATATTACAAAACACATGTAGGACTCAAATTCATAGGATGCACACATCAATCATGGCAAAAATGACAAAAGTGCATGTACAGATAAGAGACTGAAACTAACATCACATAGCCCTCTTCTAACAGCATTTCGGGCATCAAGATGAGCTCAAATGAAAATGATGCAATGAGATGAAATGATCTACTCTTCGAGACGAACAATTTTACATATTACACGCACGAAACGGACAATATACAGTGAGTTATGGCATGATGAAAATGCAACAAAATATTAGCAGATCAAGGACTTAGTGGATTCGGGGTCAACCTCCGGATTACAGACAGTTCAATGACGGAGAAAACTTCATGGGAGACGACGGGAAGACGCCAGGTGGCCGGAGATGGCGGATCCGGCGCTCCTCGCCGGATCCGGCCAGAGGAGGCGAGGAGGCCGGGCGGAGGGGCGGCTGAGTTCGGGCGGCGCAGGCCGGACGACGGGCGGCGGAGGACGCCAGGCCGAGGCGAGGACCGGGAGGTTCTCGGCGGCGGCCGGAGCGAGGCGGCAGGCGGCTCCTCGGTGGCGAGGCGCGGCCTGGGCGCCGGGAGGAGGCGCTGGCTGCCGGGACGGCGCGACGGCGATGGTCGGCGGCGGGGAGCCACGTGAGGCGGCGGACGGCGGAGGCGACGCCAAGCGGCGAGATGGGCCTCATGGGCTCACCCGGCCCGGGGCCGCAAGGCGGGAGAGAGACAGGGTGAGGTGGCGGTGCGGTTGGAGGAGAGCGGCGGGGGGTGACGTGGCACGCCCCCATTGGTCGGGCGACGTGGCTGCGGGCGGCGGACATGTCCGACCATCGGCGACAGCGTCCGTGGCCGTGAGAAAACTAGGCTAGGGTTTGACTGCGAATTTTTGGAGGGAGGTGTTTATATAGGCATAGGGAGCTAGGAGACTCCAAATGAGGTGCGGTTTTACCACGCCGATCGTGATCGAACGACCGAGAGCATGGAGGGGAGTTAGATGGGTTTTGGGCCACTTTGGAAGGGGTGTTAGGCTGCAAAGAGAAGGGGGCTTTGCGGTTACCCGGTTAACCGTTGGAGTACCAAACGACCTCCAAAAGATCCGAAACTTGACCGATAGTCTACCGGTGCTATACCAAGGCCGCTTGACAAACCTCGGTCCATTCCGAGAACGTTTAACACCCGCACACGAAAAGAGGCAAAAGGGGGCGCCGGGAGACATAGGAGTGCCGGATTGCAAAACGGACAACGGGAAAATGCTCGGGCGCATGAGACGAACACGTATGCAAAATGAAATGCACATGATGACATGCTATGAAATGCGAGATGATGACATGGCAAAGTGCAACACGCAAGCACATGACATGGCAAAGACTGACGAATAAGCTGGCAGCCACACAGCATAGCGAATCCGGGGCGTTATAACACTCCTCCACTAACAAGAGATCTCGTCCCGAGATCTTAGGACCGAGACGGAAGGGAAAAGGGATGAGGTGAAACAAGAACTCAAGAGAAGAAGCAAATAATCGAGAGCACTCCAGAAAAAAAGAGGAACGACGAGAATGACGAGAATCAAAAGCTCACGGAATCAGATAGACTATCAAACCACTCGTTCTAACCGGAGTGGTTAGAATGAGAAAAGAAACGAATAAGACTGAAAGGATTTAAGCAGCACATCGGTTGAACAAGGAAAGAATAGAACATGAGCTTCAGAAGATGGAATGACACTTGACGAGATAAACAACGCAATGCCTCCGGAAGAATTGAAAGAATTTGAATGAAAAGAACTCAGAAGGAAGGATTGAACGGAGTTGTTGGAAATTCAACAACAAAAGAATAAGATTGTTGTGGACTTGGTAAAGGGTGGAAGGCTCGGCCTTATGCCTGGTGTTTTGTTCCACTCTTGCCTCCCTAGTTTCCGTCATATCGGTATTATGTTCCCGGATTTTGCGTCCCTAACGCGGTCGGGTGATTTATGGGACCCTTGACAGATTCGCTTTGAATAAGACTCCTCCAAAGAAGGCCCAACCTTGGTTTTACCATTTGCCTCACCACCACCTACATTTCCTTGGGAGTAATTAACCCAAGGGTCATCTTTATTTAGCCCCGGGCGGTGCTTCTCTAAGTCTTTGGCTGAACAGCTGTGCAGAGGCCACCTTGAGGCAACCCGAGGTTTGGTTTTACTCGTAGCTAGTCTCATCCGGTGTTGCCACGAGAACGAGATATGTGCAGCTCCTATCGGGATTGTCGGCGCATCGGGCGGCTTTCTTTGGTCTTGTTTTACCATTGTCGGAATGTCTTGTAAAGCGGGATTCCGAGACTGATCGGGTCTTCCCGGGAGAAGGAATATCCTTCGTTGACCGTGAGAGCTTATAATGGGCTAAGTTGGGACACCCCTGCACGGTATAAACTTTCGAGAGCCGTGCCCGCGGTTATGTGGCAGATGGTAATTTGTTAATATCCGGTTGTAGTAAACTTGAAGTAAACTCTTCTAAAATACACCAACCGTGTGCGTAACCGTGATCGTCTCTTTCCGGGTTGATCAAGAGGAGAAAGCGGTTTTACGGGTTATGTCGGCGTAAGTAGGAGTTCGTGATCACTTCTTGATCATTACTAGTTGACGATCGTTCGTTTGTTTCTCTTCTCGCTCTCATTTGCGTATGTTAGCCACCATATTTGCTTAGTCGCTGCTGCAACCTCACCACCTTATCCCTTCCTTCCCCTTTAAGCTTTGCTAGTCTTGATACCCATGGTAATGGGATTGCTGAGTCCTCGTGGCTCACAGATTACTACACCACCGATTCTTGCAGTGCAGGTTTACGATGATCATGACACGAGAGCGATGTTTGCTTATGCGTTGAGTTCTTCTTCCGCTTCTTCGATCGTGGGATAGGTTCCAGTCGGCCTGGGCTAGCAGGTGGTGGATGTCTTTTGAGCTTGTTTATGTTTCATCCGTAGTCGGATGTTGATCTTGTATTTGATGTTGATGTATTCTTGTGGCATTTGTGCCTTATGTATGTATCCCCATCTATTATGTAATGTTGATGTAATGATATCCACCTTGCAAAAGCGTCTCAATATGCGGGTCTATCCTTGGTGGGACCTTCGAGTTCCTTTTGGATAGGGTCGCATATTGGGCGTGACAACTTTATACATGGGTTGACTTGCATTACGATTGCCTTGGTGCATCTTGTATTCCCATGTCATCCATGATATATGAACTTGTGCACTTCCTTAGCAAATTTGTTGTGATCTACCTTGATGGCATATTCATACATCATAATCATATTGTCCACCATCAATTGCATGATAATATCCACATGTTGAGCATCCATTGCCATGTTCATGCATTTGATAAACCATCCCATTATGACATCATTTTGCATCGTAGTTGCATTGCTCATATTCATAAAACATTTGTGTACACAATGATTGCTTTTCCTCCCATGAATGCTTTGCATCTCATTCTAGATCAACTTGATAAGCTTCATGCGCTTTGTCACGACCAATCTTGCCGCCGGACTCGGTCTTACATGATGGACACTTTGTGTGCGCTAACCATTGTATTTCCGATTGTTGCTTGTGTTTGCTCTTTTTGCATGTCTATCATTCCGGCGACACCCTGGACTACTTGGATTGCGCCATGTCTTCAACTTCGTTCAACTACAAGTCCCTCCACGACAACCGTTTCCATCGTGATGAGGATCACGATCCGAGGTCGGATCTTTCACAAGGGGAGATGATGGAGCATCCCACGTTCATCCCCATGTACACTCCGACTAGTCTCCAAGCCCCAAGAGGACATATGGCGAGACCTCAAATATGCACCATTGGACACAAGGTGAACTCGCTCCTCTTGAACCTTCACTTTCTACATGTGAGACATGGCTACTACCTCATGCATGGATCTTGCATATACTCAGTACGAATCGAGACGACCATGGAGAATCCAAGGACCGAGGCCAAGCATGGAAGAGAAGGAGGAAGAGAACCCGGCCGCTCCAAAGACGAGCGGAACTACACCACTACAGTGCGGTACTACCCAAAACCACCCGGACCGGTTCAACCGCCCAAACACCGCCAGGCGGAACAACAACCGCTAGCCACCGCCCAACAACCGGCCACCATTCGGTGATCAAGCGGTGCAAAGGCAGTCTGACACCGGTTCTACCGGTTTATGCCCAAAGACCGGAACAACCGCCCGACATCCGGTACAACCGGGCTCCTTCGACGCCCACCTCCGAAGCGGTGCCCACCTCCCGGCCGGTAGTACCGCCTTCCTCGGCTGGAACTACCGCCTCAGAGCTCTCGGTACAACCACCCCCCCGACTGGCCAACCGGCTGTCTGCGCACAGTGTATTGGGCCGAGCCCGTGTACCCCTTCGCCCTCACTTACCCCTTCGTGGCTTAGCACTATATATACTCTTCTCCTAGCTTTGTATTAAGGTTAGCTTAGGTTTAGCTCATGTTTGTGTGAGAGCCTTGCTCATCCACTTGGTTACTTCTCCTCGGAGCTCAGGACCTCTGATGAGGACATGACTACCTTGGATAAGACCAAAAATATTGCATACATGCTTATTTGTCAGGTGATTTCTAGTGCAAACTATTCAACAATCTATTTATGTTATCCAGAACAAAAATACATCACATACTTTTGTGTTTTGTCTAATTGCAGGTGTATGGGACATTTGTACAATACACATATGAAGATAAGGGAAAAGGAGAAGTTTAGGTGCTGTTCAAAAAGTCCTCTCACGTCACTTTTGGGCCAAGAGAAGATAGAGTCCAAGTCTCTCACGTTACGGACTCAGATTCGGACTACCTGCAGACATACCTGACTCAAAACGTCAATAACGTTTTCATACGGACTCCAAATTGGTTGATTCGTTTTTTGCTGGAAAATAGATTTCGTGCATTTTCCAACCCAATTGGAATCACCTTAAAATCCGTCCGGAGCGTTAAGTTATGGACGAAACAATCTGATGCTGCAGCAGAATCCGAGTAAAACTACAAGTCCAAAGGTGTTACGTCACCTCCACTTGGGCCCATTGGCCTTGTACGACCTAGGGTTAGTGTTAGGCTGCCTTGGGACGTCCTCCCACCTCCTTGGCCGCCACCCCTTGCTCCTATATAAGTAGATCCATCTAGTAGCTTTTTCCTTGGGATTTGTTTAGTTAAAAGTTAGCCATTGCAACTTCGTACTTCGTTTGTGTCCAACGACCAGACCAAGACCGCTTACGGATCCCCACCATTATCAATACTTCATATATACTGCAATATTCAGATTGCTTTATCATATTCTTGCTTGTTTTTCGATTGCTTGCAGGAATAGACCTTCATGAGCCAAAAGCGGACTTCGTGTGAGGAAGTTATGCCTGTTTCTTGAGCGATTACACAAAACAGATTCCAATCCGAATTCAGCTACGAGATTGAGTCTAGATAGATCCGAACTTTAATTTTTTTTCTTCTCTTTTTTCTCACACTTTTTCCTTTTCTTTCTCTCTTTTTTTCTCTGACTTTTTTTACTTTTTTCTCTTTTTCTCTTTTTTTTCTTTTTCCAAAACAAACTAGATAAGATGCAGATTGGATCAGCGAATGTGTGAATGATCTCAACTATGATTATGACAATGAATAGTGCGTAGCACGTGGTGGAAATTGATGGATGGTATAGTGGACAGCGGAAGGGATAATGATGCAAGCGGGCGTGACTAATGTGAACACAACTCGAAACTCTAAAGGAACTAGACACTAAGACCAGAACTCGACACCGCGACGATGCAACCGATAATTCAATAATGCAAACAATGAAAAGAAAATTGCAAAAGGCTTGGACTGGCTAGGACAAATGATGAATAGATCTAACTTTTACGGTGGCCTTTTCTTGGATAATAGGTAAGAAAATAAATCGAATCTAGGGATAATCGGAAAATCTCACCGAGCAACCTCAAAACTCGATACCACTTGATAGAGGCGAGGGTGTCCCGATCTTTCGATGAGATGATAACTATCGATTTGTTGGAGTCGACTTTGACGATCCGACTACAAACATGCATCGACGTTGTGCCTTAGCAATCGCTAAACCAATCTCCGGTTACGCGATCTTTGGAAGCACAATCCGCTGACCATGAAGGTCTATTCACGCAAGCAATCGAAGAACAAGCAAGAATATGATAAAGCAATCTGAATATTGCGAATATATATGAAGTATTGATAATGGTGGGGATCCGTAAGCGGTCTTGGTCTGGTCGTTGGACACAAAGCGAAGTACACGAAGTTGCAATGGCTAACTTTAACTAAACAAATCCCAAGGAAAAGCTACTAGATGGATCTACTTATATAGGAGCAAGGGGTGACGGCCAAGGAGGTGGGAGGGCGTCCCAAGGCAGCCTAAAACTAACCCTAGATCGTACAAGGCCAATGGGCCCAAGTGGAGGTGACGTAACACCTTTGGACTTGTAGTTTGACTCGGATTCTGGTGCAGCGTCAGATTGTTTCGTCCATAACTCAACGCTCCGGATGGATTTTAAGGTGATTCAAATTGGGTTGGAAAAAGCATGAAATCTACTTTCAACAAAAAAAGAATCACTCAATTCGGAGTCCGTATGAAAAAGTTGTTGCCGTTTTGAGTCAAGTATGTCTGTGTAGTCCGAATCTGAATCCAGAACGTGAGAGACTTGGACTCTATCTTCTCTTGGGCCAAAAGTGACGTGAGAGAACTTTTTGAACATCAAGTAAACATCTCTTTCTCCCTAATCTTCATATGTGTATTGTACAAATGTCGCATACACCTGCAATTAGACATGACATAAATAAATTATTGCATAGTTTGCACTAGAAATCACCTGACAAATATGCATGTATGCAATATTTTTGGTCTTATCCAAGGTAGTCATGTCCTCATCATCCTCCACTTCTGGAAAACAAAGCCGTCCTCGGCGTTGCTTAGTCTGAAATGTGGCTAACAAAAGAGACAAGGTGTACATGTTGTATATGTATATGTCATCCATTTTTACTTCCCTTGATTTTTGCACATATGACACATGAATAGATGAGTAACTTGCATAGTTCATAAAATCTAAAGCCAAAACATTATCACAAGAAGTAGAAGGCATGAAAATATTGCAACTCAGTTTGCACATATAAGTGAAGCTCTTATTCATTTCAAAAGATTGACAATGTTCATCATTAAACCATCCCAACATTGGTGAATAAACCTTACTTGCATCAAATTTATATGCTACAACATACTTAAGTAAGCAAACATGCAATAAGTCATTCGACACAGAATCATCACCAAGATTAGAGGTCATATCAAAATGATTAAACATTGATTCTTTTGCATCAACAGTTAATTCAATGGGTGCACTCAAAATTGTTGGTATTTCAGCGCCTTCCGGACGTCCGACGAGTCCCAGGACCCGGACGACGGACTCTCCGGACGTCCGACACTTTGCCACCCGAACCAAAACTACGGACGACCGAAGCCTCCGGACGTCCGACCGACGCACGCCCGAACCGAATCTACGGACGACCGACAACTTCCGGACGTCCGGACCGTCACGAAGCCCCGGACGACCGACCCTCTCCGGACGTCCAACACACCCAAGACAAGACTGATTCTACGGACGTCCGAGCCCGTCCGGATGTCCGGACCGTCCCGAGCCTCCGGACGTCCGACGCCTTCCGGACGTCAAACACTGTGGTGTTGACCGTTTGGGCCGCAGCCCTTGTACCCCTTCGCCCCTAGACTATATGTACTCCTTCTTCCCCAACTTTCGAGGGTTAGCATTGGATTAGCTCATATTCTTGTGTGAGAGCCTTTGCTCATCCACTTGGCTACTTCTCCACCAAGATCGGGACCTCTCCGGAGAAAGATCCCCAAGCGGATTCAAGACCCCCTTCTAGGGTGGACCCCTCAAGGCCTCCTCACGGAGAAGAACGGTTACCGTTTGTATCTTACCTTTGTTGATCTTGAATCTTGTGCCACTCTATGCAATCGATAATCTAGCACTTGTGTGATTGATCTCTTGTCGGTTTCGTGATTTCTCTCTCGTTTCTCTCGTGTTCTTCCGCGTGTTCCTCGTGATTCCCCGTAGGATCCGCTCCAACGTGAAAGATCGTCCACGTAGGGTTCCACCCTACATCAAAAAGTGACGTGAGAGGACTTCTTGAACAGCACCTAAACTTCTCCTTTTCCCTTATCTTCATATGTGTATTGTACAAATGTCCCATACACCTGCAATTAGACAAAACACAAAAGTATGTGAAGTATTTTTGTCCTGGATGACATAAATAGATTATTGAATAGTTTGCACTAGAAATCACCTGACAAATATGCATGTATGCAATATTTTTGGTCTTATCCAAGGTAGTCATGTCCTCATCATCCTCCACTTCTTGAAAACAAAGCCGTCCTCGGCGTTGCTTAGTCTGAAATGTGGCTAACAAAAGAGACAAGGTGTACATGTTGTATATGTATATGTCATCCATTTTTACTTCCCTTGATTTTTGCGCATATGACACATAAGTAGATGAGCAACTTGCATAGTTCATAAAATCTAAAGCCAAAACATTATCACAAGAAGTAGAAGGCATGAAAATATTGCTACTCAGTTTGCACATATAAGTGAAGCTCTTATTCATTTCAAAAGATTGACAATGTTCATCATTAAACCATCCCAACATTGGTGAATAAACCTTACTTGCATCAAGTTTACATGCTACAACATGCTTAAATAAGTAAACATGCAATAAGTCATTCGACACAGAATCATCACCAAGATTAGAGGTCATATCAAAATGATTAAATATTGATTCTTTTGCATCAACAGTTAATTCAATGGGTGCACTCAAAATTGTTGGTATTTCAGTTGTTTGATCACATGGCAAAGTCAAATAATCAATATAATCCTCTAAAATAGGTGGTGTGATCAAAGTAGTGGGTAGCTCAACACATGATGTATTCATGTTAACTAGGCATGCATCATTCTCATGTAAAAGTGGAAAATCTGTACCTTTGTCATTACCTCTTATAGTCAACTCAGATGATGCAGGCACTCTCGATGGTGATGTGTCACATGGTGGAGATGATGTAGTCCTCGCAACAACGGATGTGGTTGTCATAGTACGCCTAGTAGTTGAATAAACATCTGTATCAACAGTTGGAATGTGCACGGCGCTTGTTCTCCTTGTGGGCAACACGTCGTTTTATTTCCTGTTCAGCTTTGCAAGCAAGACGAAACAAATGGTCCATAGGATAAAACTCTTCATGAATTAGTATCTCCTGAATATTATGGTTTAATACTCCCCAAAATCTATACATAAAATATTATTAACTTTCTTATAAAAATGAGTGCAACAAGGTAGTTTGTAAATCATCATAATATTTTGTTACGGTGTCACTACCTTGTTTTAAATGTTCGATTTTTAATCATGCCACGAGTATAATAAACATCGACAAATCTATCTCTCATGACATGTTTTAAATCATCCCAAGTATTAGGTACATAATCAGGGTGTAACCGACAATATTCACTCCACCAAACTAGAGCATAACCAGTGAAAGAACCAACCGCAACAATAACTTTTTTACGTTCATCAAAATTATGGGAAGCAAATATATTATTTATGTCTAACTCCCATTCAATATATAAAGGAGGTCTAAAACGGCCATTAAATGGTGGTATAGAAACATGAACCTGATCATGTGCATTTGGATGTTTGTGCACCTCTAGTAGCGGTTGTGGTATTTGCATAGGTGGTGGCATGTCTCCTTGATCGACAAAGCCCATGAATTGACTCTGGATCCTGTCATGATTAGTAGAACAAGAAACAAAATCCAAAAATAATGTTCCTATAACTACTAGGATGTGGTGTTAAACGCTCACAGTAAAGCAAATATCAATGTCTTACAAGTTCTTACCATGCAAAGACGGTGATCGGCAACCAGCGGTGTCAAGTAACTCCGAATATTGAGTAAAGCGATTGCCAGGGGAGCGTACGTATACACGGTGTAGAAATATGTGGAGCTGGGTTGGCTATATATGCTAGCAAAAGATTAGCAATAATCAATTCAAAGATGCAATGTTGAATAAACGCTCAACGACGGCATCTTTGGCCGGGTCCTAGGCTAGACCGGACTAGAGACGCGAGCCTAAAACACTAATGAGGTCACGGCATAGCACAACTAGCATCAATGAAGGATACTAAGTAGCTCTTGACAGCAAGATATAAGTGAAGATCACTGGCGGTGAAGATAATGATGAAAAACAAGCGCCAAGCGGGACATACAACAACTCACTCTCCAACTTTCCTCTTGAAAAGTTTGAGCCAATTTTCTGATAAATTCTTTCAAAGAATGCTACTAACTCAAGCTTTCCAATGCAAAAAGAATCACTCAATTCCGAGTTGATATGAGGAGACAAAGAATTCTAAAAGCGGCACGAAAAATTGGAACAAGCTGTGTTCACGAACTTCAGAGGGCAAAAAGACCTATTTAGAAGCCGATTTTGAGGTGCCAAATATTGAACTAGCTTCTACAACTATTTAGATGCGGCTCGTCTCTAGCTTTAATTTGAGTACTCGCGGAGCCAAAACAGACTTCGTATAAGCAAGTTATGCCTGTTTTACTGAACAGTGCACAAAACAGATTCCAATCCGAATTCAGCTACGAGATTGAGTCTAGATAGATCCGAACTTTGTTTTTTTTTCTTCTCTTTTTTTCTCACACTTTTTTCTTTTTCTTTCTCTCTTTTTTTTCTTTGACTTTTTTTACTTTTTTTATCTTTTTTTCTCTCTCCCTCTTTCCAAACAAACTAGATAAGATGCAGATTGGATCAAGTGAAGATGTGAATGATCTCAACTATGATTATGACAATGAACGGTGGGTAGCACGTGGTGGAAATTGATGGATGGATGGTGGTCAACGGAAGGGATAACGATGCAATGACGGCGTGACTAATGTGAACAGAACTCGAAACTCTAAACGAACTAGACACTAAGACCAGCAACTCGACACGGCATTTATGCAACCGACAATTCAATAATGCAAACAATAAAAGAAAACTGCAAAGGCTCGGTGGCTTGGACAAAGGATGAATAGATCTTTTTGTGGCTTTTTCTTGGACAATAGGTAAGAAAATAAATCTAATCTAGGGATAATTGGAAATTCTCACCAGCAACTGAAATCGATACCACTTGATAGGCGGGGTGTCCGATCTTTCGATGAGATGATAACTATCGATTTGGTCGAGTCGACTTTGAAGATCCGACTACAAGCGTGCCTGACGTTAACGCCTTAGCAATCGCTAAACCAATCTCCACGAGGTTCTTGGCGATCTGGGAAGCACGATCGACGACCATGAAGGTCTATTCACGCAAGCAATCGAAGAACAAGTAAGAATATGATAAAGCAATCTGAATATTGCGAATAGATATGAAGTATTGATAATGGTGGGGATCCGTAGCGGTCTTGGTGCGATCGTTGGACACAAAGCGAAGTACGAAGTTGCAATGGCTAACTTAACTAAACAAATCCCAAGGAAAAAGCTACTAGATGGATCTACTTATATAGGAGCAAGGGGTGGCGACCAAGGAGGTGGGAGGACGTCCCAAGGCAGCCTAAAACTAACCCTAGGTCATTACAAGGCCAATGGGCCCAAGTGGAGGTGACGTAACACCTTTGGACTTATGGTTTGACTCAGATTCTGGTGCGCGTCAGTTGTTTCGTCCATAACTTTCGACGCTCGGACGGATTTTAAGGTGATTCCAATTGGGATGGAAGAGCATGAAATCTACTTTCCAACAAAAAAGAATCACCCAATTCGGGTCCGTATGAAAAAGTGCTGGCGTTTTGAGTCAGGTATGTACGTGCAGTCGAATCTGAATCCAGAATGTGAGAGACTTGGACTCTATCTTCTCTTGGCCCAAAAGTGACGTGAGAGGACTTTTGAACAGCACCTAAACTTCTCCTTTTCCCTTATCTTCATATGTGTATTGTACAAATGTCCCATACACCTGCAATTAGACAAAACATAAAAGTATGTGAAGTATTTTTGTTCTGGATAACATAAATAGATTATTGAATAGTTTGCATTAGAAATCACCTGACAAATATGCATGTATGCAATATTTTTGGTCTTATCCAAGGTAGTCATGTCCTCATCAAAACATGTACACCTTGTCTCTTTTGTTAGCCACATTTCAGACTAAGAACCGCCGAGGACGGCTTTGTTTTCAAGAAGTGGAGGATGATGAGGACATGACTACCTTGGATAAGACCAAAAATATTGCATACATGCTTATTTGTGATTTGATTTGTATTTTAAACTATTCAACAATCTATTTATGTTATCCGAACAAAAATACATCACATACTTTTGTGTTTTGTCTAATTGCAGTGTATGGGATATTTGTACAATACACATATGAAGATAAGGAAAGGAGAAGTTTAGGTGCCGCGTCAAAACTCCTCTCACGTCACTTTTGGGCCAAGAGAAGATAGAGTCCAAGTCTCTCACGTTCTCGACTCAGATTCGGACCGCATGCATACCTGACTCAAAACGTCAATAACTTTTTCATACGGACTCCAAATTGGTTGATTCTTTTTTTGTTGGAAAATAGATTTCGTGCATTTTCCAACCCAATTGGAATCACGTTAAAATCCATCCGGAGCGTTGAGTTATGGACGAAACAATCTGATGCTGCAGCAGAATCCGAGTCAAACTACAAGTCCAAAGGTGTTACGTCACCTCCACTTGGGCCCATTGGCCTTGTATGACCTAGGGTTAGTGTTAGGCTGCCTTGGGACGTCCTCCCACCTCCTTGGCCGCCACCCCTTGCTCCTATATAAGTAGATCCATCTAGTAGCTTTTTCCTTGGGATTTGTTTAGTTAAAAGTTAGCCATTGCAACTTCGTACTTCGCTCGTGTCCAACGACTGCATCTAAGACCGCCTACGATCCCCACCTTTATCAATACTTCATATATACTCGCAATATTCAGATTGCTTTATCATATTCTTGCTTGTTCTTCGATTGCTTGCAGGAATAGACCTTCGTGGCTGTTGATTGTGCTCCCGTGGTCAATAACCTCTCTGAGTTGGTTTAGCGATTGCTAAGGCGCAACGTCAGACACGTTTGTAGTCGGATCGTCAAAGTCGACTCCACCAAATCGATAGTTATCATCTCATCGAAAGATCGGGACACCCTCGCCTCTATCAACCTCTTCGGAGAAGATCCCCAAAGTGGATTGAAGACCCCCTTCTAGGGTGGACCCCATCAAGACCTCCTCTCGGAGAAGAACGGCTACTCGTGTATCCTTAACTTTGTTGATTTTGGATCATATGTACCTCTTTGTGTTCGGTGATCTAGCACTTGTGTGATTGATCTCTTGACGGTTGAGTGAATTCTCTCTCGTTTTCCCCTTGTTTCCCTCTTATTCTTCCGCGTGTTCTTCGTGATTCACCGTAGGATCCGCTCCAACGTGAAAGATCATCCACGTAGGGTTCCGCCCTACATCACATGCAAAACCTATCATTCGCGTGGTAATATACCCAACAAGTGTATGCATCATGCTCATCATAAGAAAGGACAAGGGAGTATTGCATAGTATGGAGGCATATGATGCGATAACAACCAAATGCAATAGGCTCAAACAAACAAGCATGCATCACAAGTGAAGTGTCCAAGTCTCCAAGATCATTAAGCATAGAGGCAACTATAGGAGGCAAGCGACAATAAACAAGATATATCATGTGAGAGGCATGAACATATATGTCATCAACCCAAGAAAGCAAGTAATAGTGGAACATGGGTGATGCAACATAGCAAGCAATCATAGCAATCAAGTCAAGCAAGCTAGTAGTGCGAAGATGCAAGATACTAGAAGTAATCATGGCAATCATGTCATGAGTGCAAATAGTGTGCATGAATACTTCACATGACATAGCACAAGCATGAAAGCAAGATATGAGGAAAGTATCATCAATGTATTGGCGAGAGGCCATATGTAAGTAGCAATGGGTCATCATGACTCTCCCAACACAACAAGCATCAATAGCATGGGTCACAAAGAAATCATGACAATAGTGACTAGGATCTCCACCAAGCATGCTAATACACATAGGAGTAGCATAATGGTGAATCATGGGTAGATGCAAGCAAGGGTCACAATTGCATGGCAAAATCATGTAAAGAGGCATAACATGCAAAGTGAACACGGGAAAATGAGCATAAAGTGACAAGTGGTAAACAGCCCATAGCCGTGTGAGAGACAAGTAAAAGAGATGCGCGTAGTCCTTGCGCAAAGGGAACGGTGTTAAGGATAGTCCATGGGATCCCAAAGCATCGTTGCTCTCAAGAGCTCGTTTCGTCAACTCATGGGATTAAGAAGTTGTCGAGTATACATGAGTACCTACACAAAACAAAGACAAAGAGAAAATTGTGTGTGCATGGTATATGTACACATCATCCATCATGATGCGCACGGGCATGTGTCGGTTAGCACAAATTATCCAATGCTCAAATAAATGGGATGCGTGATATAGAAACATGTCATCCATCATGATAGGTTTGTTGTTATGCATGGCATAATGGAGACTCAAATTGTGTAATGCATCTTGGGAAATATCTAGAGCATTGTTATTCATGGAATGCATATGGTGCACGCAATCATGGGAATCATGCAAAGTATGGAATGCATCAAGATCTCCTAATATGTATGAGGAAACTATGGGGGTCTCCTCATGAGCATTAATGGAAACATCACATGGAGAATATTGACAACATCCAAAACAATGCATATTTGAAACAATGTGATCATGGCATGGTATAGTAGATGAATTGCGCAAATCATGTAAAGGAAGCAAGGCAATATCATCACATGAGAAACAAAAGCCAATGACCATCATTTCGTCATCTATGCCATAAGTGCAAATGGGATTGATTTTAATGGGGCATGCATAGTTACTATGTTGAGATTGAAATGAGGCTATATGGGAGATCTCACTCATAGCATATGACAAGTTCAACGGATTGTCAAACATGAAGTGACCAATAGAATTTTCACATGATATCCTATGGAGCATAGCATCACAACTAGGCAACTCAACATGCTCATCATCATATTCATCATAAATAGGTAATTCAAGGCATGAAGAAGTTTCACTAGCATGAAGCATGGTAATAGGTGGGTCAACATGATGGGAGCAATCAAGGTCAAGAGAGTCCACTAGTGGGACAAGAGAAGCACCGTCACCTATGTTACCTTCGGAGCGTAGCTCATGTGTTGTAGGTGAGGTGTTGAAGATCCAATCGTTGTCATCTTCATCTTGATGGAACCATGTGGGGGTGCATCATCGTCCACCATGGCCATCGTCGTCTCTAATGGAGGAATAGAGTCGTCAAAGATAGGCATGTCGTCATGTAGGAGACCTAGCACCAAAGAAGAAAACACACTAGGAGTAGAGGTTAAGTCGTTAGAAATCATAGTGGCCTCACATGCCGTCTCAACTACCTCACTCACTAAGTGTTGTGGCTCACTCACTCTGATGTAGGGCAGAACCCTACGTGGGCGATCTTTCACGTTGGAGCGGATCCTACGGGGACTCACGAGGAACACGCGGAAGAACACGCAAACGAGAGGGAAATCACTCAACCGACAAGAGATCAATCACACAAGTGCTAGATCACCGATCACATAAGGTGGCACAAGATTCAAGATCAACAAAGGTAAGGATACACGAGTAGTCGTTCTTCTCCGAGAGGAGGCCTTGATGGGGTCCACCCTAGAAGGGGGTCTTGAATCCGCTTGGGGGATCTTCTCCGAAGAGGTCCTGAGCTCCGAGGAGAAGTAACCAAGTGGATGAGCAAAGGCTCTCACACAAGAATATGAGCTAATCCAATGCTAACCCTAACTAGGAGGAGGTGGAGGAGTATATATAGTCATGGGCCTGAAGGGGTAAGTGGAGGATACATGGACTCGGTCCAATACAATGTCTTGTGACAGGCGTCGGACGTCCGGAGGGTTCCGGTCGTCCGGAGGCTCGAAGGTCCGGACGTCCGGAGCTCTTGGACATCCGTAGATTCGGCTCGGAGTGCGCTTGATCCGGACGTCCGGAGGGGCGGTCGTCCGGAGGCTCATGAGGTCCCGGACGTCCGGCGTTCCCCGGCTGCCCGCAGATTCGGTTCGGGGGTCGCGGGCACGGTCGTCCGGAGGGGCCCGGTCGTCCGGAGCCTGGGAGTTGTCGGACGTCCGGTCCTGCTCGGACGTCCGGCCGCTGTAGCTTCGGGCAGCTTCTTCTCTTGGTCCGTGTACTTGGTGTCCTCGCCGTCTTGTCCATGGTCTTCCTCCTTGTTCCTGGTCATGCATAGCACATATATTTGAGGTAGTAACCATGTCTCACATGTGGGAAGTGAAGGTTCGGAGAGGAGCGAGTTCACCTTGTGTCCAATGGCGTTTGTTCGAGGTCTCGTCATATGTCCACTTGGGGCTTGGAGAGTAGTGGGAGTGTACATGGGGATGAACGGATGCTCCGCATCATCTCCCCCTTGGGAAAGATCCGACCTCGGATCGTGATCCTCATCAACATGGAAACGGTTGTCGAGACGGACTTGTAGTTGGACGAAGTTGAAGACATGGAGCAATCCAAGTAGTCCAAGGTGTCACGAGTGATAGACATGCAAAAAGAGCAAACACAAGCAACACTCGAAAATACAATGGTTAACGCACACAAAGTGTCCATCATGTAAGAATGAGTCCGTCCAAAGGAATTGTTGACGACAAGGCATGAAATGCTTATCCAAATGATGTAAAATGACATATAAAGCATTCATGAGAGAAAATTCATGCATTGGGCACACAAAGGTGTCGTGAATGTGATCAATGCAACCACGGTGCAAAATAATGTCATAGTGAGACGGTTTATCAATAGCATGAATATGGCAATGGATGCTCAATATGATTATGTTATCATGCAATTGATGGTAGGCAATATGATCACGATGTATGAATATGCCATCAAGAAAGATCACAACAAATTTGCTAAGAAAATGCACATGCTCATATATCATGGATGACATGGGAATAGGTGCGACAAGACAAGCATAATGTGAGTCAATCCATGCATGGGGTGCAAATTTGTCATGGGTGGTGTTGTACCATAGCTCGATTTCGTGGCACTCCTCAACTTGAAGGTCCATAGGGTCCATCTCCAATGTCGGTCCTCCATCCAATATATGTATCATGTAGACAAGAAGAAGGAAACAACAATGAAAGAATGACCCATCCAATATGTGTATTTGAGGATGGCTCAAAGGGAAGGAGGTCACCTTTAGGAGGTTCTCAAGGATGATGGAGTTAGCATCTTGTATGCCTTCACATAAGAAAGTTGTCTCGTGATGTTACCGCCTTGTGAATCCTTCAAAATGAAAGAACATGACAAACACTCGGAAAAACAAATGAGGTTAGCGGAAGTGCAAAACCTAACATTCGTGTGGTAAGATACCCAACAAGTGTATGCATCATGCTCATCATAAGAAAGAACAAGGAGCATTTCATAGTATGGAGGCATATGATGCAACTACAACCAAAGACAATAGGCTCAAGTAAGCAAGCATGCATCACAAGTAATATGTCCAAGGCTCCACGATCAATAAGCATAGAGGCAACTATTGGATGCAAGCGACAATGAACAAGATATATCATGTGAGAGGCATGGACATATATGTCATCAACCCAAGAAAGCGAGTAATAGTGGAACATGGGTGATGCAACATAGCAAGCAATCATAGCGATCAAGTCAAGCAAGCTAGTAGTGAGAAGATGCAACATACTAGAAGGAATCATGGCAAGCATGTCATATGTGCAAATAGTGGGCATGAATAATTCACATGGCATAGCACAAGCATGAAAGCAAGATATGAGAAAATTATCATCAATGTATTGGCGAGAGGTCAGATGTAAATAGCAATGGGACATCATGACTCTCCCAACACAACAATCAACAATAGCATGGGGCACATGATAATCATGGCAAAAGCAACAAGGATCTCCACCAAGCATGCAAATACACATAGAAGTAGCATAATGGTTAATCATGGGTATATGCAAGCAAGGGTCACAATTGCATGGCAAAGGCATAGGAGCAATCATAACATGCAAAGTGAACACGGGAAAATGAGCATAAGGTGACAAGTGGTAAATAGCCCATAGCCGTGTGAGAGCCAAGTAGAAGAGATGCGCGTGGTCCTTGCGCGAAGGGAACGGTGGTAAGGATAGTCCACGGGATCCCAAAGCATCATTGCTCTCAAGAGCTCGTTTGGTCAACACATGGGATTGAAATGTTGACGAGTGTATGTGGGTACCTACACAAAACAAAGACAAAGAGAAATTTTTGTGTGCGTGGTAGATGTACACATCATCCATCATGATGCATACGTGCATGTGTCGGTTAGCACAAAATAGCCAATGCTCAAATAAATGAGATGCGTGATATAGAAACATGTCATCCATCATGATAGGTTTGTTATTATGTATGGCATAATGGAGACTCAAATTGTGCAATGCATCATGAGAAATATCTAGAGCATTGTTATTCATGGAATGCATATGGTTCAAGCAATTATGGGAATCATGCAAAGTATGAAATGCATCAAGATCTCCTAATATGTATGAGGAAACTATGGGGGTCTCCTCATGAGCATTAATGGAAACATCACCGGAGAATATTGACAACATCCAAAACAATGCATATTTGGAACAATGTGATCATGGCATGGAATAGTAGACGAATTCATGCGCAAAGGAAGTAGTGCAATATCATCACAAGAGAAGCGGAAGCCAATGACCATCATCTCGTCATCTATGCCATAAGTGCAAATGGGATTTATTTTAATGGGGCATGCATAGTTACTATGTTGAGATTGAAATGAGGCAATATGGGAGATCTCACTCATAGCATATGACAAGTTCAATGGATTGTCAAACATAATGTGACCAATAGAATTTTCACATGATATCCTATGAAGCATAGCATCACAACTAGGCAACTCAACATGCTCATCATCATATTCATCATAAATAGGTAAGTCAAGGCATGAAGAAGTTTTACTAGCATGAAGCATGGTAATAGGTGGGTCAACATCATGGGAGCAATCGATGGCAAGAGAGTCCACTAGTGGGACAAGAGAAGCACCATCACCTATGTTACCTTTGGAAGGTCGCTCATGAGTTGTAGGTGAGGTGTTGAAGATCGTCTGGTTGTCATCTTCATCTTGATGGAACCGTGTGGGGGGTGCATCATCGTCCACCATGGTCATTGTCGTCTCCAATGGAGGAATAGACTCGTCAAAGATAGGCATGTCGTCATGTAGGATACCTAGCACCAAAGAAGAAAACACACTAGGAGTAGAGGTTAAGTCGTTAGAAATCATAGTGGCCTCATGTGTCGTGTCAACTACCTCACTCACTAAGTGTTGTGGCTCACTCACTCCCTCAAGGATGCTCTCACTCGTATGGTGGGTGGAGTCACTCAAATGGCGCTCAACCTCACATAGGATGTGTGGCATGCTCTCATGTGTGGGGCTAGTGGTGGTCACACTCATCCTCTCATAGGAAATGCTCTCAATGTCACGTATGGTGTAGTCACTCATGTCACTCATGTGGTGGTGGCTCTCCTCGCATGGCAATTGGGGCATCTCGACATATGTGGGTGCCGAGAGATGTAGGTGCAAATGTCTCCATGCTGGTCGCAGAGCTTGACTTGGAGGAGGAGTCCAATGTTGGCGCCGTCTTCATGTTGTTGAAGAGGTTCGCTCTCGTCGCCGTGGTCGAAGGGGATGGCCCTCGCTCGACCGTCTTGTCACCGTCTTGGTGTTGGAGGCCCATATGATGTGGCACCTCATAGCTCGTCTTCATGACCGAAGGGAGTTTCCCATGCTCGGCCATCTTCCTTGAGGGGCTTCCGAAGATGGAAGTGTCGCCCTCGCTTGTCGGTGGTCGCCTTGGACTTGATGAAGTCGATGTAGGCGTACACGTGGGAAGTAGGCGAAGATGTCGTACGTCCAAAGGCGAAGATGCCTTGTGATAGAGGCTAAGGTGTCCCGATGTTTCGATGAGATGGTGGCTATCGTTTCTGTGGGAGTCGACCTTGACGATCCGACTACGAACGTGCGAGACGTCGCGCCTTAGCAATCGCTAAACCAACTTCCGAGGGTTATTGACCACGCCGAGCACGATCAACTCGACCACGAGGGCCTGTTTCTGCGAGCAAACGAAGAACAAGCAAGAAACTGAGATTGCAATCTGAATATTGCGAATATAAGATGAAAGCTTTATTGATCAAGGTGGGGTTCCGTGACGCCTTTGTCGGTCGTTGAACACAAACGGATGCACGCGAAGTTGCAGCTATGGCGAACTTTAATCTAAACAAAACCCAAGGTCTAAACGGTGCCCTAAGGGCTGTATATATGGAGGAAGAGGGGGAATTTCGTGGCCCTTGGTGGAGGGGTCCAAATCAACCCTAACTCTTGTTTCCCCACACATACGGACTCTAACAACAGCCTATACTTAAGTATTTCGAAATTACATGGGCCTGGCCCAATAATAAGGTGACGCAGCACCTAGAATAGCCTATGGACGCATATTATGAAGTGGCATCTTGTATATTTCGTCCAAGGCCTCATGCACTCATTAGGGTGGCTTCAAAGTCCTGGAATCATCACTTGTAACTCCGTTCTTGTTCTCCTTGCGCATGCCAACATCTCCATGCTTGAACTTGCTCCAAGGTTCATCTTTCTTGTCCATGGTAGGCCCTTCATTTGTAAGCAAAACAAATGTATCCAATTTAGGCAGCATCATATTCTCATGAACATTGGAATCGTTACCAAGAAACGAAAGTACCGATAATTCAATTGGCGTCGCGAGCTCTAGTAATTGGTCCAAGATGTATAGTCATGAGGGCTGTGGGTGTAACAATGGTATTGATGTCCTCATCATCCTCCCCTTCTTGAAATGAAGTCGTCCTCGACGGAAGCTCATCTTCCTCACCCAAATAAGGCTTCAAATCTGCAATGTTAAAAGTGGGACTAACCCCAAAATCTGCAGGCAGCTCAAGTTTATATGCATTATCATTTATTTTCTCTAACACCTTAAATGGACCATCAAGACGTGGCATTAGCTTTGATTTATGCAATTTAGGAAACCTATCCTTACGCAAATGTAACCAAACAAGATCTCCGGTGCAAAGACAACATGTTTTCTACCCTTATCTCCAAAGCAAGTTTATATTTAGCATTCATACGCTCAATGTTTTCCTTAGTTAACTCATGCATTTTAAAATCAATTCAGCACGTTCTTTAGCATCAAAATTAACCTTCTCCGAAGATGGAAGAGGCAACAAATCAATAGGTGCACGAGGTAGGAAGCCATACACAATTTCAAAAGGGCACATCTTAGTAGTAGAATGCAATGAACGATTATAAGCAAATTCAATATGAGGCAAGCATTCTTCCCACATTTTCTTATTATTCTTCAAAACAGCCCTAAGCATAGTAGACAATGTTCTATTGACTACTTCAGTTTGTCCATCAGTTTGGGGGTGACAAGTAGTACTAAAAAGCAGTTTAGTCCCCAACTTAGCCCATAAACATCTCCAAAAGTGGCTAAGAAATTTAGTATCACGATCTGAAACAATAGTATTTGGCACACCATGCAAGCGAATAATTTCACGAATGAACAAATCAGCAACATTAATAAAGATCATCGCTTTATGACATGGTATAAAGTGTGCCATTTTAGAATCTATCCACGACAACAAATATGCTATCCCTCCCTTCTTTGTTCGAGGTAAACCTAAAACAAAGTCCATAGATATATCCTCCCAAGGAATACTAGGCACAGTGCAAAGGCATATATAAACCATGAGGATTGAGTCGTGACTTAGCTTTTTGACAGTAGTGCAATGAGCAACAAAACGCTCAACATCCCGTCTCATCTTTGGCCAAAAGAAATGTGTAGCAAGTATATCCTCCGTCTTTTTGACGCCAAAGTGTCCCATTAAGCCTCCTCCATGCGCCTCCTGCAACAACAAAAGACGAACAGAGCTAGCAGGAATGCATAGCTTGTTAGCACGGAACACAAAACCATCATTAATAACGAACTTGTTCCATGTTCTTCCTTCTTTACAATTCTGCATTACATCTTTAAAATCAGCATCATGCACATATTGATCTTTGATGGTCTCCAAACCAAATATTTTGAAGTCAAGTTGTGAAAGCATAGTATATCGACGAGACAAAGCATCAAGAATAACATTTTCTTTACCCTTCTTGTGTTTAATGACATAAGGGAAAGTCTCAATGAATTCAACCCATTTTGCATGTCTACGATTCAGTTTAGCTTGACTTTTAATATGTTTCAAAGATTCATGATCAGAATGTATAACAAATTCTTTGGGCCATAAATAATGTTGCCATGTCTCTAAAGTCCGAACAAGAGCATATAATTCTTTGTCATAAGTAGAATAGTTCAGACTAGGCCCACTCAATTTTTCGTAAAAGTATGCAACAGGTTTGCCATCTTGTAATAACACACCTCCTAATCCAATTCCACTAGCATCACATTCAAGCTCAAAAGTCTTATTAAAGTCGGAAGTTGGAGTAAAGGAGCATGTGTCAACTTATCTTTCAATACCGTGAAGGCTTCTTCCCGTATGCGGTACCCCAAACAAAAGGCACATCCTTCTTTGTAAGCTCATTGAGAGGTGCAGCAATGGTGCTAAAGTCTCTCACAAAACGCCTATAGAAACCAGCGAGTCCAAGAAAACTCCTCACTTGTGTGACCGTTTTGGGCTGCGGCCAACTCTCAATAGCTTCAATCTTGGCTTTATCAACTTCAATTCCCTGTGGAGTAACAACATAGCCAAGAAAAGATACTCGATTAGGTGCAAAAGGTGCACTTCCCAAGGTTACCAAACAAACGTGCATCACGTAGAGCATTAAAAACAGCACGTAAATGTTCCAAATGTTCTTCCAAAGATTTGCTATAAATCAGTATATCATCAAAGTAAACTACCACAAATCGTCCAATGAAAACACGTAAAACTTCGTTCATTAATCTCATGAAAGTACTAGGTGCATTAGTTAACCCAAAAGGCATGACTAACCACTCATATAATCCAAACTTAGTTTTAAATGCTGTTTTCCATTCATCTCCCAATTTCATACGAATTTGATGGTATCCACTACGCAAATCAACTTTGGAGAATATTGTAGAGCCACTCAATTCATCAAGCATATCATCTAGCCTAGGAATAGGATGACGATAACGAATAGTAATATTGTTAATGCCTCTACAATCAACACACATACGCGACGTACCATCCTTTTTAGGCACTAGTATAATAGGAACAGCACAAGGACTAAGAGATTCGCGTATATAACCTTTGTTGAGCAGCTCCTGTACTTGACGCATAATCTCCTTCGTCTCCTCTGGATTGGTACGGTATGGTGCACGGTTGGGTAGCGATGCACCGGGAATTAAGTCAATTTGATGCTCAATCCCTCGAATAGGTGGTAATCCGGTGGCATGTCTTGTGGGAAGACGTCGGCCGAACTCCCGCAAAATGTTAGTGACAAATAGGGGCAAAGAGGAAGGCACGTCCTCGAATGAAAATAATGCCTCTTTGCACACAAAACCATAGCAAACAGATTTGCTAGAATCTAGCTCATCAATATCAGATTTGGTGGCAAATAAACATGCACTTTTCAGTTTAATTTCGAAGCAACATTAGATGGTTTATTATTAGGCTTCATTTGTTGCTCAAATTCTTTTGCCACAATCTGATTTTCACTCTTATTTTTCTCCTGTTTTGCTTTATTAGCTCTATTAATATCATCTTTCAAAATGGAATCAGGAGTCATAGGAAGCAAAGTAATATTTTTATCCTTGTGAACAAGAGTATACTGATTGTTTCTACCATGGTGTGCAGAATTTTATCAAATTGCCATGGTCTACCAAGTAATAAGGAACATGCTTGCATAGGTACCACATCACAATCAACATAATCAGCATATGTAGAGATACTAAAATACACACGAACAAAGACGTGTTACCTTAACCTTGCCGCTGTTGTTGAACCATTGGATGTAGTAAGGATGTGGATGTGGTCTTGTGGTGAGAGAAAGCTTCTCCACCATATCCATGCTAGCCAAGTTGTTGCAGCTCCCTCCATCTATGATGACGCTAATAGAACGTTCCTTCACAACTCCCTTTGTATGGAACAAGTTATGTCTCTGATTTTGCTCAGCTTGTGTAACCTGCACACTCAAAACACGTTGAGCAACTAAACATTCATACCGTCGCATCTTCGCAGCCATGTATTGCGTGTCATGATCGTAATCATCTCCACCGTGTTCTTCATGTGTAATAAGAGCCAAAGTCTCTTCATCATAGTCACTAGCGGACTCATACCCACCATCCTCGTAGCAATCATCACACGCTGAGATTGGCATTCTCTCAAGAAATGTCCTCTTCCCTTACAACGACGACAAATAATATCACTTGTGTGCCCTGTTGACGCCATGGAAGAAGAAGAGCTCTGTAGGCCCAAAGCAGGTGTGCTCTTGGCGAGATAGTGGTGGTTGTGCTCGCTTTCTTGTATCACGGTTGGAGGTGGCAGCCGACGGAGGTGCCGTGTAGTAGAACGTGTGGAAGTAGATGATGCACGTGGTGTCCATGATGAAGGTCGACCTGCAGAAAAAGTTAGTCCGCGCCAACGCCTGTCGATCCTGCACTTCACGTTCAGCTTTACAAGCAAGATGGAATAATCGAGTGATATTATTATAATCCTTGTAGTCTAGAATGGTCTGAATCTCTCTATTTAATCCACCCAAACGTGCAAGCATAGCTTCATTCTCCTCAACAATACCACATCTAATCAAGCCAGTTTGTAATTCCTGATAATATTCTTCTACAGAATATTTTCCTTGTCTTAAGCGCTGCAATTTTTGAAGTAATTCACGTTGATAATATGGTGGAACCCCACGAGTACGCATAGCAGTTTTCAAAGCAGCCCAAGTAGCTGGAACAGGATATAATCGACAATGTTCGCACCACCAAACACATGCAAAGCTAGTGAAAGCACAAACAGCAGCAGGAACACGTCTCTCCTCGGGATATTGTAAACATGTAAATCGTTGTTCGGTTTCTAACTCCCAAGTAAGATATATATCGTGAACATATCTACCCTCAAATGGTGGAATATTCAATTTCAGTTTAGGGAGATGGTCATGATCTCGTACTGAAGGGGAGCCCAACATTGCCATTATTTGCATGTGGACGACACGGTGGTTGTGGTGCTGGTGGTTGCACGTAGTTCGATGTTGATCAACCTCATCCTCGTAATCTCTCACATAATCATCCTCCCCACCGCAGCAGCAGGAGCCACGTATATCAACAAAGAAGACCAAAGAGCTTGGCCAGTGAAGAGGGACACGGGAAGCTTCATGGAGGGCTGTTTCGCGATGTGGAGGTAGTCCTTGTTGTTGTAGTAGAGGTGCGTTAGGTGCCGCCGGTGGTGGTGGTGGTAGACGCGCGAGCAATTCATTAAACTTGTTATCGAGCTTTGTTTCGAACGCCTTCTCAATGCCATCTATCTTCTCCATGGCCTCTTCAAATCTATTTAGCACATCGTCCACCTGCCCACTCATCATTTGTTGAAACTTATCATGTAGCGCTTTGTTTGTCATGTTCTCCCGGTCGGTCTAAATGGCTTGTGATCCCGCCATGGTTAGCAGCAATAGAAACACACAAGAATATGATTCGACGGACTACTAGGAAGTGGTGGTGGTTGTGTGGTGGACGATACAAATCCGTCAAGCAAATCTCAAATTCTTACCAGTTCTTACCCAAGAAGAAGCGGTGATCGGCAACCGATGTAGTCAAAACTCTCAAAGCTTGGATAGAGCGATTACTGGGGAGAGTCAAACGCACGATGTAGATGTATGTGGAGCTGGGAAGGCTTATAATATGGTAGCAAAAAGGGTCAAGAATAATCAATTCGGAGATGCAAAGTTGAATAAACGCTCAACGACGGTGATCAGGTTGGTCCTAGGCTAGACCGTGCTAGAGACGCGAGCCTAGAACACTAACAAAATCACGGCGCTGCACGGAAACAACGGAAAAGCACACTGGAATTTTTTTTCGCTTTTTTTTTTTGCTGCTTTTTTTTTTGCGCTCTTTTTTTTTTGCGAAAAATCACTATAATGGCGTAGTGTCTCAAAACTCTTCCCGTGTCAAATCGACAGGATGGGCACGAAATTTTTTCGACCAATTTTTTTTTTTTTTTCGATCGCCCACCCAAAAACCGGAAACGGGTCAAAAAACTTTCTATAATGGCGACTGTCTCAATACGCTTAGAAACACTTAAAAACAGGATAGCCAGAAAATTTTTCGACAAGTGCGTTTTCGGAAAATTTTGGGCCTAAACGGAGGGTGGTTTCCAAAACCTACTCAGGCAAGGAAACACGAATCGGAATTTAGATGGATCTCGAAAACAAACCTAATATGAGAAGAACTCGGATTGGTGGTGGATATATGGTGGTGGTATATGGCAGCGGTGGTGGTAGCGGTGGTAGTATATGGATATGGATCGGTGGTGGTATATGGACACGGATTGGTGGTGGTATATGGATACGGATTCGGAGCGGTGATGGTAGGTGGCGAGGCGATGATGATGGTGCGGTGGCGGCGTGACAACTTATGACCAGAACTCGAAACTCTAAAAGACTAGACGCTAAGACCAAAGCAACTAGACACGACGATGCAACCGCAAATTCAACAAAGCAAAACCCTAAAAAGATTATGCAAAGGCTCAGATTGGTTCGGATATGATGAACTAACCCTATTTTTTTTGTGGCTTTTTCGTGGACTATAGGTATGAAGAACAGACTCGATCTAAACTACGGAAAACTGTAAAATCTCACCGAGCAACCTGAAAATCTGATACCACTTGATAGAGGCTAAGGTGTCCCGATGTTTCGATGAGACGGTGGCTATCGTTTCTGTGGGAGTCGACCTTGACGATCCGACTACTTAACGCGTCGAGACGTCAGCGCCTTAGCAATCGCTAAACCAACTTCCAAGGGTTATTGACCACGCCGAGCACGATAAACCTGACCAAGAGTGCCTGTTTCCTGCGAGCAAACGACTAACAAGCAAGAAACTGAGATTTCAATCTGAATATTGCGATTATAAGTTGAAAGCTTTATTGATCAAGGTGGGGTTCTGTGACGCCTTTGTCCGGTCGTTGAACACAAACGGCACGCGAAGTTGCAGCTATGGCGAACTTTTAATCTAAACAAAACCCAAGGTCTAAACGGTGCCCTAAGGGCTGTATATATGGAGGAAGAGGGGAATTTCGTGGCCCTTGGTGGAGGGTCCGAAATCAACCCTAACTCTTGTTTCCCCACACATACGGACTCTAAAAACAGCCTATACTTAAGTATTTCGAAATTACATGGGCCTGGCCCAATAATAAGGTGACGCAGCACCTAGAATAGCCTATGGACGCATATTATGAAGTGGCATCTTTTATATTTCATCCAAGGCCTCATGCACTCATTAGGGTGGCTTCAAAGTCCTGGAATCATCACTTATAACTCCGTTCTTGTTCTCCTTGCGCATGCCAACATCTCCATGCTTGAACTTGCTCCAAGGTTCATCTTTCTTGTCCATGGTAGGCCCTTCATTTGTAAGCAAAACAAATGTATCCAATTTAGGCAGCATCATATTCTCATGAACATTGGAATCGTTACCAAGAAACGAAAGTACCTGATAATTCAATTGGCGTGCGCGAGCTCTAGTAATTGGTCCAGTATGTATAGCCGCAGGGGCTGTGGGTGTAACAATGGTATTGATGTCCTCATCACCTTGAGAACATTTGGCGAAGATGCCGAAGTGGTTGATGTAGCCGTAGCGTCGTCTTGGTGGTGATCGTCTCGCGGTCTTCTCTTGTGCTTATGAAGCTTCGACTTGGCGTGAAGTAGGGCTTTTGGGACTTGTGCATTTGCGCCAGGAGCATCTTCATGATGATGATGTCGTTGTCGTGCTTGAGCTCGTAGTAGATGTCGTTAAATCGTAAATGCGTGCACATGATGCTTGGAGGTGACTTGCCCTTCATGACGATGTTGATCACGAACGTGATGGTGGTCGCCATGGAGATGTGGACGACTTGCGCTTGCATCGCTTGGGCGCTCCAAGACTTGTGGCTTGAACGTCAGCCGTCTTGAAGATGACAAAGGGAAGAAGACTTGATCAAGGCCGAATCTCCTCCATCCTTGCATCTTGCTCCTCTTTATGTGCGGCAAGCTTCTTGTCGAAGTAGTCCCTTCTCCTTGCTTTGGAGTGATGAATGTCGATGGAGATGTTCTCGATGCGCTCTCGCAATCTTGATTGTGTGCCTTGCACTTGTCGTTGTAGATCAAAGAGAGACGCTTTGGTGATGTAGTTCACGCCGTCGTTGTTGTCGAAGACCGGAGATGAAATGCCTTGCCTATCCATCACAAGACTCGAGCAAATATGAGTGGGAGAAAGAGAAGAACTTATACCAATGTACCTTGACCGATGTTGACAATGAATCAAGTTCACTCAAATGCGGACAATGAAATAGCACTATTGGTACCAATCCTTGTCGGTTCTCACACCTACACAAGTAAAGCTTATGGAGGAGCTCGGTGAGGATAGTGGCACAAAAATTTAATGCAAAATGTTAGCAAGAGTCAATAATGTTGAAAGAGATTCACAAATTCGCAAGTGAAACAAATGGACCAATAGCAAAGAATGGCACACGGAAACACACACACGGATAGATAAATGGGGTCGTGCAACCAAGGAATGAGCACAAAATGTGGAATCCACGGAAAACGCCGTGTTGCACAACTCAAGAGAGACGCTTAGCACGATTGCTCAATAGGCGGATACGACACTTGTGCACAACCTATTTGATGCAAAATGGATAAACTTCTATCCCAAGTATGCTATGTATGTATGGTTCCCGGTGTTTCTCTCAAGATGATCCAAGATGATCGGATATGACAATCTTATATGCAATATGGTATGATGCTATGGCACTTGCTTACAAGCTTCTTTGCTCTCTTTCTTTTGCTTAAAAGCTTTATTTCTTTTTTTTGTATGGCCACTTTGCACAATGCACAAACCAAGATAGCAATTGTGTATATGCGGGAACAAACTTGAGACACAATGGATGATATGATACCAATATGATATGGTATGGTATGTAATGGAAGGTATGATCACTAATGTGCACAAGTAACGTTGCGGCAATACTCAAATGGCTAGTCTCGATAGGCAAGTAACGCAAAAGTAAGGCTAGGGGTTAACAATGCAATAGCAAGGAATATACAATGGAGGGATACCCGATACCAAGATGATATGGAGGTTACCGTTCGGCGATGATGAGTAGCGGTGTTCTTGATGTAGATACCAAGATGATGGAGAGTCGTCCCTAAGTGGCGAAACACCTTAGGAAACGGAAAACCGCGAACTCAAAATCTCAAACGTCAAATGTCAAAATGGTGGTAGCGGGAATGCGGTGGTGGTTTGCACTTGGCAATGCGGAAGCGGAATGATGGGCTATACACGTGTCGGAGTTGAAGTTGCCGTCCCTAAGTAGCCGAAACTCCTTAGGAGACACAAGCCACAACTCAAACAAGCTCAAACAACTATTGGGTTAAGTTGAGGTGGTCGGAAGTGTATGGTGGGCAAGGTTATGTGGAAGTGGTGGTGGTGGTTGATGAAGAAGCAATCGTCCCTAAGTAGCTGAAACACCTTAGGAGACACGAATCACTACTCAAGCAACCACTAATGCTATGGGGAACAAAATTGGTTAGGTTGCGGAAGTCGGTGGTGGCTATGCGGATGATATGGTGGAGGGCCTAGGCAAACTTGCCAAATTTTCGAAAATGTGATGGAGTCAAATGATGTTGGTGGTATTTTTATGGGAAGGGGAAAGTCAATAGCTTCTAAACGAGCTAAAGAACGTCAAAATCGGACTCCGGATGAATTAGTTATGGACAAAACAAAAATCAGCCGAAGTGGGAATCTACAGATTCTGACGTCCAGGAAAAGGTCGGATGTCCGGGCGTCGGACGTCCGGAAAAGTCGAAAATCCGTAAATTCAGTTCGGGTTAGGGTTCCGGCCGTCCGGGAAAGGTCGGACGTCCGGTCGTTCAGGGCTCCGGACGTCCGTAAAACTCCGGTCGTCCGTTGGGTGGGTCAACGCGAAAATTGAGATCCGGACGCGATTTTGAGCGGAATTTTGGGATTTTGGGGTCAAAATTAGCGGGATTTTGTGGATGGAAAGAGGAGAAACTTGGGGAAATGCTAGATCCACTGAAACCAAGCAAATCCATGGATCAAAATCAACAAAACATCATCACACTAACAAATCACAAAAAAAATTGGGGCTGTTTTGGTGGGGAATTTTCTAATTTGGGAAGAACACAAAAAATCAAGCTAGAAAACACGGGTAGGGGCTCCAAAAACGTGATCAACCTTGCTCGATCCAAGATGATGTAGGGCGGAACCCTCACGTGGGCGATCTTTCACGTTGGAGCGGATCCTCACGGACTCACGAGGAACACGCGGAAGAACACGAGAGAAACGAGAGGGACATCACTCAACCGACAAGAGATCAATCACACAAGTGCTAGATCACCGATCACATAAGGTGGCACAAGATTCAAGATCAACAAAGGTAAGGATACACGAGTAGCCGTTCTTCTCCGAGAGGAGGCCTTGATGGGGTCTACCCTAGAAGGGGTCTTGAATCCGCTTGGGGATCTTCTCCAAGAGGTCCCGAGCTCCGAGGAGAAGTAACCAAGTGGATGAGCAAAGGCTCTCACACAAGAATATGAGCTAATCCAATGCTAACCCTAACTAGGAGGAGGTGGAGGAGTATATATAGTCATGGGCCGTGAAGGGGTAAGTGGAGGATACATGGACTCGGTCCAATACACTGTCTTGTGAGATAGGCGTCGGACGTCCGGAGGGTTCCGGCCGTCCGGAGGCTCGAAGGTCCGGACGTCCGAGCTCTTCTGACATCCGTAGATTCGGCTCGGGTGCGCTTGATTCGGACGTCCGGAGGCTCATGAGGTCCCGGACGTCCGGAGTTCTTCGGATGTCCGCAGATTCGGTTCGGTGGTCAGCTGCACGGTCGTCCGGAGGGGCCCGGCCGTCCGGAGCACTGGAGTTGTCGGACGTCCGGTCCTGCCGGACGTCCGGCCAGCTTAACCAGGCAGCTTCTTCTCTTGGTCCTTGTACATGGTGTCCTCTCCGTCTAGTCCATGGTCTTCATCCATGTTCCAGGTCAAGCATAGCACATATATTTGAGGTAGTAACCATGTCTCACATGTGGGAAGTGAAGGTTCGGAGGAGCGAGGTCACCTTGTGTCCAATGGCGTTTGTTCGAGGTCTCGTCATATGTCCACTTGGGCTTGGAGAGTAGTGGGAGTGTACATGGGGATGAATGTGGGATGCTCCGCATCACACTCCCTCAAGGATGCTGATGCGGAGCATCCCACGTTCATCCCCATGTACACTCCGCCGACTCTCCAAGCCCCCAGAGGACATATGACGAGACCTCGAATATGCACCATTGGACACAAGGTGAACTCGCCCTCTTCAACCTTCACTTTCTACATGTGAGACATGGCTACTACCCCATGCATGGATCTTGCATATACTCAGGTACGACCGAGACGACCATGGAGAATCCAAGGACCGAGGCCAAGCATGGAAGAGAAGGAGGAAGAGAACCCGGCCGCTCCAGCACGAGCGGTACTATCACCACTACAAAGCGGTACTACATCACTGAAGCCACCCGACCGGTTCAACCGCCCAACCACCGCACGGGCGGAACAACCGGCTAGCCGCCGCCTCGACAACCGCCACCATTCGGTGATCAAGCGGTGCAAGGTAGACAAGACCGGTTCTACCGGTTTATGCCCAAAGACCGAACAACCGCCCGACATCCGGTACAACCATTGCTCCTTCGACGCCCACCTCCAGAAGCCAGTGTCGACCTCCCAGCGGTAGTACCGGCTGGAACTACCGCCCCTCAGGAGCTCTCAGCGGTACAACCGCCCATGACCGCAGTACAACCGGCCTGTCTGCCAAGACAAAGGTATTGGGCCGAGCCCGTGTACCCCTTCGCCCTCACTTACCCCTTCGTGGCTTAGCACTATATATACTCATCTCCTAGCTTCGGATTAGGGTTAGCATTGGATTAGCTCATATTCTTGTGTGAGAGCCTTTGCTCATCCACTTGGCTACTTCTCCTCGGAGATCAGGACCTCTACGGAGAAGATCCCCAGGCGGATTCAAGACCCCCTTCTAGGGTGGACCCCATCAAGGCCTCCTCACGGAGAAGAACGGCTACCGTTTGTATCGTCCTTTGTTGACCTTGAATCATGTATCTCCCTTTGTGTTCATCGATCTAGCGCTTGTGTGATTGATCTCTTGTCAGTTGAGTGAATTCTCTCTCGTTTTCCCCGTGTTTTCCCTCTTGTTCTTCCGTGTGTTCTTCGTGATTCACCGTAGGATCCGCTCCAACGTGAAAGATCGTCCATGTAGGGTTCCGTCCTACATCATCTATGGTATCAGAGCCACGTTGATCACGTTTTTGGAGCCCCTACCCCGTGTTTTCTAGCTTGTGTTGTGTTCTTCCCCAATTTCGAAAATTCTCCACCAAAAATAGCCCCAATTTTTTTTGTGATTTGTTAGTTTTGATGATGTTTTGTTGATTTTGATCCATGGATTTGCTTGGTTTCAAGTGGATCTAGCATCTCCCCAAGTTTTCCCATCTTTCCTCCACGAAATCCATCCAATTTTGCCCCCGAAATCACCCATTTCCGCCCCAAAAATCGCGCCCCGTTTCGATCTGCGAAAAATCCCGACACGAGCGGTACTTCCGCCCCTCCGAGCGGTACTACCGCTGAGTACCTCAAGCGGTACAACCGCCCTCACAAGCGGTACTACCGCCCCTCCCAATTTCAGCGTACAGAGTTTCACCGTTTCGGCCATAACTTCCACATCCGGAGTCCGATTTTCGCGTTCTTTAGCTCGTTTTGAAGCTATTGACATCCCCCATCCCACAAAAATACTACCACCACCTTTTGACACCATCAAAATTTTGGTACTTTGGCATCTTTGCCTAGGGCTTCCACCACATCATCCACAATACCACCATAGCCTTCCGCAAACTAACCCATTTTGTTCCTTATAGCATTAGTGGTTGTTTGAGTTGTGATTTGAGTCTCCTAAGGTGTTTAGGCTACTTAGGGACGGTTGCTTCTTCATCAACCACCACCACCACCACCACTTCCACATAACCTTGCCCACCATACACTTCCGACAACCCAACTTAACCCAATTGTTGATTGAGCTTTTTTGAGTTGTGGCTTGTGTCTCCTAAGGTGTTTCGGCTACTTAGGGACCGTGTGCTTCCAACTCTTACACCGTGTATAGCCCATCATCCCACTTCCGCATTGCCAAGTGCAAACCACCACCGCATTCCCGCTACCACCATTTTGACATTTGACGTTTGAGATTTTGAGTTCGCGGTTTTTCCGTTTCCTAAGGTGTTTCCATCATCTTGGTTTCTACATCAAGAACACCGCTACTCATAATTGCCGGACGGTAACCTCCATATCATCTTGGTATCGTGGTATCCCTCCATTGTATATTCCCCTTACCATTTGATAGAGGCGAGGGTCCCGATCTTTCGATGAGATGATAACTATCGATTTGGTGGAGTCGACTTTGACAATCCGACTACAAACGTGCACGACGTTGCGCCTTAGCAATCGCTAAACCAATCTCCACGAGGTTACCGACGATGCCGAAAGCACGGTCACCGACCACGAAGGTCTATTCCTGCAAGCAATCGAAGAACGAGCAAAAATATGATAAAGCAATATGAATATTGCGAATATATATGAAGTATTTATAATGGTGAGGATCCGTAAGCGGTCTTGGTCTGGTTGTTGGACACAAACGAAGTACACGAAGTTGCAATGGCTAACTTTTAACTAAACAAATCCCAAGGAAAAACCTACTAGATGGATCTACTTATATAGGATCAAGGGGTGGCGGCCAAGGAGGTGGGAGGACGTCCCAAGGCAGCCTAAAACTAAGCCTAGGTCGTACAAGGCCAATGGGCCCAAGTGGAGGTGACGTAACACCTTTGGACTTGTAGTTTGACTCGGATTCTGCTGCAGCATCAGATTGTTTCGTCCATAACTCAACGCTCCGGACGAATTTTAAGGTGAATCCAATTAGGCTGGAAAGTGCACGAAATCTATTTTCCAACAAAAAAAGAATCAACCAATTTGGAGTCCGTATGAAAAAGTTATTGATGTTTTGAGTCAGGTATGTCTGTGCAGTCCGAATCTGAGTCCAGAACGTGAGAGACTTGGACTCTATCTTCTCTTGGGCCATAAGTGACGTGAGAGAACTTTTTGAACAGCAAGTAAACATCTCTTTCTCCCTTATCTTCATATGTGGATTGTACAAATGTCCCATACACCTCACAAATATACATGTATGCAATATTTTTGGTCGTATCCAAGGTAGTCATGTCCTCATCATCCTCCCCTTCTTGAAAACAAAGCCGTCGTCGACGTTGCTTAATCTGAAATGTGGCTAACAAAAGAGACAAGGTGTACATGTTGTATATGTATATGTCATCCATTTTTACTTCCCTTGATTTTTGCGCATATGACACATAAGTAGATGAGCAACTTGCATAGTTCATAAAATCTAAAGCCAAAACATTATCACAAGAAGTAGAAGGCATGAAAATATTGCAACTCAGTTTGCACATATAAGTGAAGCTCATATTCATTTCAAAAGATTGACAATGTTCATCATTAAACCATCCCAACATTGGTGAATAAACCTTACTTGCATCAAATTTACATGCTACAACATGCTTATATAAGCAAACATGCAATAAGTCATTCGACACGTAATCATCACCAAGATTAGAGGTCATATCAAAATGATTAAACATTGATTCTTTTGCATCAACAGTTAATTCAATGGGCGCACTCAAAATTGTTGGTATTTCAGCTTGTTTGATCACATGATGCATTCATGATAGTAACATGATTCTCTAAAATAGGTGGCGTGCTCAAATCAACAGGTAACTCAACACATGATGTATTTAAGTTAATTAGGCATGCATCATTCCCATGTGAAGTTATATCATCAATACCTTTATTGTTACCTTGTCGCAAAGACGTAGCTGATGTAGGTATGGACAATGACAATGTATCATACACTTGAGATGATGTCGCTCACGATCGGAGGTGTGGCTGCTCTAGTAGGTGCAACGGTGGAGAAATCAACCGATGGTAGTGAGCATGAATTGGAATAGTAGTTGTTGTAGTCACCCAAAGTGCATCCTCCTGTAATCGTCTCTCAAAGGTACAAGCACGAACATACATACCAGTAATGCAACGAGGAATATACCGAAATCTTGCCTGAATATCATGGTTCAAACCAACAAAAAATCTATTCATTGTATCATCCTCAGATTCTTCTATGTCACAGTGATGCATATAAGTTTTGAACTCCTGGTAGTAAGCATGAACAATGTTGTTGCCTTGTTTAAATTGTTCAAACTTGCGAAGCAATTCACGACGATAGTAAGGAGGGAAAATTGTTGTCTCATTACATCTTTCAAATCTTTCCAAGTTGTGGGTTGGTTATCAATGTTTTTTTTTACAATGCACACTCCACCAAATGTAAGCAAAACCAGTAAATGCTCTAGTGGCAACTCGTACTCGCTCAAGTTCAGAAAAGTCATGGTGACTAAAAACTTGTTCTACTTCAAGCTCCCAAGCTAGATAAATAGCAGGATTAAATCTACCCTCAAATGATGGTAAAGAGATAACCTGACCATGTGCTTGTGTGTGTTGTCCCAACTCTCGTAATGGTGATGATGTGTCCGTCGTCCAAGAATTTCTATCTCCTGAACTGTCATGATTAGTAGAAACAAGAAACAAAATTCGAGAATAATGTTCCGATGAACTACTAGGATGTGGTTGTAAAGTGCTCACAGTAAAGCAAATATCAATATCTTTCAAGTTCTTACCATGCGGTGTGGTGACAGCAACCAGCGGTGTCAAATAACTTCGAAGATTGTGTAAAGGGATTGCCAGGGGAACGTACGTATACACGGTGTAGAAATATGTGGAGCTGGGTTGGCTATATATGGTAGCAAAAGATTAGCAATAATCAATTCAAAGATGCAATGTTGCATGAACGCTCAACGACGGTACTGTGCTGGTCCTAGGCTAGACCGGACTAGAGACGCGAGCCTAGAACACTAATGAGGTCACGGCGTAGCACAACTAGCATCAATGAAGGATAATAAGTATGATGCGGAGCATACCACGTTCATCCCCATGTACACTCCAACTACTCTCCAAGCCCCAAGAGGACTTATGACGAGACCTCGACCATACGCCATAGGGCACAAGGTGAATCACTCCTCTTCGAACCGTCACTTTCCACATGTGAGACATGGCTACTACCTCATGCATGGACCTTGCATACACTCAGGTACAACCGAGACGACCATGGAGGATCCAAGGACCAAGGCCAAGCATGGAAGAGGAGAAGGAAGAAGAAGCTGGGAGCAAGCGGTACTACCGCTTGTGCCCAGCCAGTACTACCGCTTATCATCACAAGCGGCACTACCGCTCTACATCCACTCCACTTCCGCAAAGTCCGACAAACTTGAGTTCGAGCGGCTCCAGAGCGGTACTACCGCCCATCATAGCAGTACTACCGCTTGCAGCGCCTCAAGCGGTACTACCGCCCAAGGACCAGTACTACCGCCTGCATGCCTGCAGTGTATTGGGCCGAGCCTGTACCCCTTCGCCTCACTTACCCCTTCGTGGCTTAGCACTATATATACTCCTCCACCTCCTCCTAGTTAGGGTTAGCGTTGATTTAGCTCATAGATAGAGCTTCGCTCATCCATACCGGATCTACTCCACGAGAGAGACCGCGGCCCCTCTTCGGAGACGATCCACCTTGGATTCAAGACCTCCCTTTGGAGAAGACCATCATCAAGGCCTCCTCACGGAGAAGAACGGTTACCTTTTGTATCTTACCTTTGTTGACCTTGAATCTTGTGCCACTCTATGTGATCGATGATCTAGCACTTGTGTGATTGATCTCTTGTTGGTTTAGTGATTTCTCTCGTTTCCTCCGTGTTTCCCTCTTGTTCTTCCGCGTGTTCTTCGTGATTCCCCGTAGGATCCGCTCCAACGTGAAAGATCGTCCACGTAGGGTTCCGCCCTACATCATCTATGGTATCATGAGCCACGTTGATCACGTTATTGGAGCCCCTACCCCTCTTTTTCTAGCTTGATTTTGTTGATTTCGTCCTAAATCCGAAAATCCCCACCAAAAATAGCCCCAAATTTTTGTGATTTGTTAGTTTTGATGATGTTTTGTTGATTTTGATCCATGGATTTGCTTGGTTTCGAGTGGATCTAGCATCTCCCCAAGTTTCCCCACTTTCCATCCACGAAATCTCTCCAATTTTGATCCAGAAATCATCCATTTCCGCCCCAAAATCGCTACTTCCTATCCGGATTTGCGAAAAATCCCGACACGAGCGGTACTACCGCCCTTCCAAGCGGTACTACCGCTTAGCACCTCCAAGCGGTACTACCGCCCTTCCAAGCGGCACTACCGCCCCTCCCAGAGCCAGATTTTGCGAAAAAACCCGACATGAGCGGTACTACCGCCCATTCCAAGCGGTACTACCGCCCTCCCAAGCGGTACTACCGCCCAACCCAGTTTCAGCGTTCCGAGTTTCACCATTTTCATCATAACTTTTCACTCCGAACTCCGATTTGAGTATTCTTTGGCTCGTTTTGAAGCTATCGACGTGCCCGAGGTCCTCACCTTGGTTTCACCACCTTTTGACACCATCAAATTTTGTGAACTTCGGCATCTTTGCCTAGGGCTTCCGCCACATCCTCCGCATAACCACCACCGACTTCCGCAATCTAACCAATTTTGTTCCCCATAGCATTAGTGGTTGCTTGAGTAGTGATTCGAGTCTCCTAAGGTGTTTCGGCTACTTAGGGACGATTGCTTCTTCATCAACCACCACCACCACTTCCACATAACCTTGCCCACCAAACACTTCCGACAACCCAACTTAACCCAATTGTTGATTGAGCTTTTTGAGTTGTGGCTTGTGTCTCCTAAGGTGTTTCGCTACTTAGGGACGGCAACTTCAACTCCGACACGTGTATAGCCCATCATTCCACTCCGCATTGCCAAGTGCAAACTACCACCGCATTCCCGCTACCACCATTTTGACATTTGACGTTTGAGATTTTGAGTTCGCGGTTTTCCGCTTCCTAAGGTGTTTGGCCACTTAGGGACGAGTCTCCATCATCTTGGTATCTACATCAAGAACACCGCTACTCATCATCACGGACGGTAACCTCCATATCATCTTGGTATCGTGGTATCCCTCCATTGTATATTCCCTTGCCATGGCATTGTTAACCCCTAGCCTTACTTTTTATGCGTTACTTGCCTATCGAGACTAGCCATTTGAATATTGCCGCAACGTTACTTGTGCACATTAGTGATCATACTTCCCATAGCATACATACCATATCATATTGGTATCATATCTTGTGCCACAAGTTTGTTCCGCATATACACAATTGCTATCTTGGTTTGTGCATTGTGCAAAGTGGCCATAGAAAAAAAAAAGAAATAAAGCTTTTAAGCAAAAGAGAGAAAGAGCAAAGAAGCTTGTAAGCAAGTGCCATAGCATCATACCACATTGCATATAAGATTACCATATCCGAGCATCTTGGATCATCTTGAGAGAAACACCGGGAACCATACATACATAGCATACTTGGGATAGAAGTTTATCCATTTTGCATCTTATAGGTTGTGCACAAGTGTCGTATCCGCCTATTGAGCAACCGTATAGCGTCTCTCTTGAGTTGTGCAACACGAGCGTTTTCCGTGGATTCCACATTTTGTGCTCATTCCTTGGTTGCACGACCCCATTTATCTATCCGTGTGTGTGTTTCCGTGCCATTCTTTGCTATTGGTCCATTTGTTTCACTTGTGAATTTGTGAATCTCTTTCAACATTATTGACTCTTGCTAACATTTTGCATTAAATTTTTGTGCCACTATCCTCACCGAGCTCCTCCATAAGCTTTACTTGTGTAGGTGTGAGAACCGACAAGGATTGGTACCAATAGTGCTATTTCATTGTCCGCATTTGAGTGAACTTGATTCATTTTCAACATCGGTCAAGGTACATTGGTATAAGTTCTTCTCTTTCTCCCACTCATATTTGCTCGAGTCTTGTGATGGATAGGCAAGGCATTTCATCTCCGGTCTTCGACAACAACGACGGCGTGAACAACTACATCACCAAAGCGTCTCTTCGATCTACAACGACAAGTGCAAGGCACACAATCAAGATTGCGAGAGCGCATCGAGAACATCTCCAAATGACATTCATCACTCCGAAGCAAGGAGAAGGGACTACTTCGACAAGAAGCTTGCCGCACATAAAGAGGAGCAAGATGCAAGGATGGAGGAGATTCGGCCTTGATCAAGTCTTCTTCCCCTTTGTCATCTTCAAGACGGCGACGTTCAAGCCACAAGTCTTCGGAGCACCCAAGCGATGCAAGCGCAAGTCGTCCACATCTCCATGGCGACCACCATCACGTTCGTGATCAACATCGTCATAAAGGGAAAGTCACCTCCAAGCATCATGTGCACGACGACGAACGACATCTACTACGAGCTCAAGCACGACAACGACATCATCATCATGAAGATGCTCCACAAGCGCAAATGCACAAGTCCCAACAAGCCCTACTTCACGCCAAGTTGAAGCTTCATAAGCACAAGAGAAGACCGCAAGACGACCACCACCAAGACGGTGCTACGGCTACATCAACCACTTCGGCATCTTCGCCAAGTGTTCTCAAGGCATCTTCGCCTTTGGACGTCTGACATCTTCGCCTACTTCCCATGTGTACGCCTACATCGACTTCATCAAGTCCAAGGCGACCACCCTCTGACGAGGGCGACCCTTCCATCTTCTAAGCCCCTCAAGGAAGATGGCCGAGCATGGGAAACTCCCTTCGGTCATGGAGACGAGCTATGAGGTGCCACATCATATGGGCCTCCAACACCAAGACGGTGACAAGACGGTCGAGCAAGGGCCATCCCCTTCGACCACGGCGACGAGCGAACACCTCTTCAACAACATGAAGACGACGCCCACATTGGACTCATACTCCGAGTCAAGCTACGCGACCAAGCATGGAGACATTTGCACCTACATCTCTCCGGTACCCACATATGTCGAGATGCCCCAATTGCCATGTGAGGAGAGCCACCACCCCATGAGTGACATGAGTGACTCCACCATACGTGACATTGAGAGCATTTCCTATGAGAGGATGAGTGTGACCACCACTAGCCCCACACATGAGAGCATGCCACACATCCTATGTGAGGTTGAGAGACATTTGAGTGACTCCACCCACCATACGAGTGAGAGCATCCTTGAGGGAGTGAGTGAGCCACAACACTTAGTGAGTGAGGTAGTTGACACGGCACATGAGGCCACTATGATTCCTAACGAATTAACCTCTACTCCTAGTGTGTTTTCTTCTTTGGTGCTAGGTCTCCTACATGACGACATGCCTATCTTTGATGAGTCTATTCCTCCATTGGAGACGACGATGGCCATGGTGGACAATGTTGCACCCCCCACATGGTTCCATCAAGATGAAGATGACAACGAATGGATCGTTGACACCTCACCTACAACACATGAGCGATGCTCCAAAGGTAACATAGGTGATGGTACTTCTCTTGTCCCACTAATGGACCATCTTGACATTGATTGCTCCCATGATGTTGACCCACCTATTACCATGCTTCATGCTAGTGAAACTTCTTCATGCCTTGACTTACCTATTTATGATGAATATGATGATGAGCATGTTGAGTTGCCTAGTTGTGATGCTATGCTTCATAGGATGTCTTGTGAAAATTCTATTGGTCACTTCATGTTTGACAATCCATTGAACTTGTCATATGCTATGAGTGAGATCTCTCATATTGCTTCCTTTCAATCTCAACATAGTAACTATGCATGCCCCATTAAAATAAACCCTATTTGCACTTATGGCATAGATGACGAGATGATGGTCATTGGCTTTTGCTTCTCTTGTGATGATATTGCCATGCTTCCTTTACATGATTTGCAATTCATCTACTATTCCATGCCATGATCACATTGAACCAAATATGCTTTGTTTTGGATGTTGTCAATATTCTCCATGTGATGTTGCTACTCATACTAATGAGGAGACCCCCATAGTTTCCTCATACATATTAGGAAATTTTGATACATGCCATACTTTGCATGATTCCCATAATTGCGTGCACCATATGCTTCCCATGAATAACAATGCTCTAGATATTTCCCATGATGCATTGCACAATTTGAGTCCCCATTATGCCATACATAACAACAAACCTATCATGATGGATGACATGTTTCTATATCACGCATCTCATTTATTTGAGCACTATATATTTTGTGCTAACCGACACATGCACGTATGCATCATGATGGATGATGTGTACATCTACCACGCACACACAATTTTCTCTTTGTCTTTGTTTTGTGTAGGTACCCACATACAGTCGTCAACATCTCAATCCCATGAGTTGACGAAACGAGCTCTTGAGAGCAATGATGACTTGGGATCCCGTGGACTATCCTTACCACCATTCCCTTCACAAGAAGGACTACGCATCTCTTCTACTTGGCTCTCACACGGCTATGGGCTATTTACCAATTGCCACCTTATGCTCATTTTACCGTGTTCACATTGCATGCTATGCTTGCTCCTATGCCTTTGCCATGCAATTGTGACCCTTGCTTGCATTTATCCATGATGCACCATTATGATACTCCTATGTGTATTTGCATGCTTGATGGAGATCCTTGTTGCTTTTGCCATGTTTATCATGTGCCCGATGCTATTGATGCTATTTTGCTCATATCTTGCCTTCATGCTTGTGACATGTCATGTGAAGTATTCATGCACACTATTTGCACCCATGACATGATTGCCTTGATTCCTTCTAGTACGTTGCATCTTTGCACTACTAGCTTGCTTCACTTGATTGATATGATTGCTTGCTATGTTGCATCACCCATGTTCCACTATTACTTGCTTTCTTGGGTTGATGACATATATGCTCATGCCTCTCACATGATATATCTTGATCATGGTCTCTTGTGTCCATTAGTTGCCTCTCTCATATCCACTTGTATTGAGTGCAACCATACTATGCTTATTGATCTTGGAGACTTTGACATATTACTTGTGATGCATGCTTGTTTGATTGCGCCTATTGCATTTGGTTGTTCTTGCATCATATGCCTCCATACTATGAAACGCCTCCCTTGTACTTTCTTATGATGAGCATGATGCATACACTTGTTGGGTATCTTACCACTCGAATGATAGGTTTTGCATTTCCGCTAACCTCATTTGTTTTTCCGAGTGTTTGTCATGTTCTTTCATTTTGGAGGTTTCACAAGGCGATGCCGTTATGCGACAACTTGGTCATGCGAAGGCATACACGATGTGCGACACCAACATTTTCGACATCCTCATAAAGGTGAACTCCTTCCCTTTGAGCCATCCTCAAGTTTGCATATTGGATGGGTCACTCTTTCATTGTTGTTTCTTTCTTGTTGTCTACATGCTACATCTATTGGATGGAGGAGCAACATTGGAGATTGGCTCTATGGACCTTTACTTTGAGGAGCGCTCGGACTTATGGGATGCACCTTCGGAATTCCACTCATGCCACGACATCGAGCATTGGTACACCACCATCTCCATATTTGTTGATTGTGCTCATACATGTCATGCTCGATGGATATATCATTCTCACCACAAGTTTGCACCCTATGCATGGATTGACACACATTATGATTGCCTTGTTGCATCTTGTATTCCCATGTCATCCATGATATTTGAGCTTGTTCACTTCCTTAGCAAATTTGTTGTGATCTTTCTTGATGGCATATTCATACATAAGGATCACATTGCCTACCATCAATTGCATGATGACATTCACATATTGAGCATCCATTGCTATGTTCATGCTTTTGATGCACCATCCCATTATGACATCATATTGCACCGTGGTTGCATTGCCCATACTCATAACACAATTGTGTGCATAATGATTGCATTTGTTCCCATGAATGCTTTGCATACCATTCTAGATCATTTTGATAAGCTTCATGCGCTTTGTCACGAACTATATTGTCGCACTGACTCATTCTTACATGATGGACACTTTGCGTGCGCTAACCATTGTATTTCCGAGTGTTGCTTGTGTTTGCTCTTTTTGCATGTCTATCACTCCGGCGACACCTTGGACTACTTGGATTGCGCCATGTCTTCAACTTCGTCCAACTACAAGTGTGTCTACGACAACCGTTTCCATGGTGATGAGGATCACGATCCGAGGCTCGGATCTTTCCCAAGGGAGGGGAGATGATGCGGAGCATACCACGTTCATCCCCATGTACACTCCAACTACTCTCCAAGCCCCAAGAGGACTTATGACGAGACCTCGACCATACGCCATAGGGCACAAGGTGAACTCACTCCTCTTCGAACCGTCACTTTCCACATGTGAGACATGGCTACTACCTCATGCATGGACCTTGCATACACTCAGGTACAACCGAGACGACCATGGAGGATCCAAGGACCAAGGCCAAGCATGGAAGAGGAGAAGGAAGAAGAAGCCGGGAGCAAGCGGTACTACCGCCCAGGCCCAGCGGTACTACCGCTTATCATCACAAGCGGCACTACCGCTCTACATCCACTCCACTTCCGCAAAGTCCGACAAACTTCGGAGTTCGAGCGGCTCCAGAGCGGTACTACCGCCCATCATAGCGGTACTACGCTTGCATGCCTCAAGCGGTACTACCGCCAAGGACCGGTACTACCGCCTGTCGTGCCACAGTGTATTGGGCCGAGCCCGTGTACCCTTCGCCCTCACTTACCCCTTCGTGGCTTAGCACTATATACTCCTCCACCTCCTCCTAGTTAGGGTTAGCGTTGATTTAGCTCATAGATAGAGCTTCATCATCCATACCGGATCTACTCCACGAGAGAGACCGCGGCCCCTTCGGAGACGATCCACCTTGGATTCAAGACCTCCCTTTGCGGAGAAGACCATCATCAAGGCCTCCTCACGGAGAAGAACGGTTACCTTTTGTATCTTACCTTTGTTGACCTTGAATCTTGTGCCACTCTATGTGATCGATGATCTAGCACTTGTGTGATTGATCTCTTGTTGGTTTAGTGATTTCTCTCTCGTTTCCTCCGTGTTTCCCTCTTGTTCTTCCGCGTGTTCTTCGTGATTCCCCGTAGGATCCGCTCCAACGTGAAAGATCGTCCACGTAGGGTTCCGCCCTACATCAAAGTAGCTCTGGAAAACAAGATATAAGTGAAGATCACAACGGCAGTAAAGATAATGATGAAAAACAACTGCCAAGCAAGATATACAACAACTCACTCTCCAATTTTCCTCTTGAAAAGTTTGAGCCAAATTTCTGATAACTTTGCATCAGATTGTTTCGTCCATAACTCAATGCTCCGGACGAATTTGAAGGTGAATCCAATTGGGTTGGAATGTGCATGAAATCTATTTTCCAACAAAAAAGGAATCACCCAATTTGGAGTCCGTATGAGAAAGTTATTGACGTTTTGAATCAGGTATGTCTGTGCAGTCCGAATCTGAGTCCAGAACGTGAGAGACTTGTACTCTATCTTCTCTTGGGCCAAAAGTGACGTGAGAGAACTTTTTGAACAGCAAGTAAACATCTCTTTCTCCCTTATCTTCATATGTGGATTGTACAAATGTCCCATACACCTCACAAATATACATGTATGCAATATTTTTGGTCGTATCCAAGGTAGTCATGTCCTCATCACCATTGCATTGTTAACCCCTAGCCTTACTTTTGCGTTACGTGCCTATCCAGACTAGCCCTTTGAGTATTGCTGGCAACGTTACTTGTGCACATTAGTGATCATACTTCCCATAGCATATATACCATATCATTGTGGTGCATATATTGGTATCATATCTTGTGTCACAAGTTTGTTCCCGCATACACACAATTGCTATCTTGGTTTGTGCATTGTGCAAAGTGGCCATAGAAAAAAAAGAAAAAGAAATAAAGCTTTAAAAAAAAGAAAGAGAGCAAAGAGCTTGTGATGCGGAGCATCCTTCCATCATCCCCATGGACTCTACGTCGACACATCCAACCCCACGAGGACCCACAACGAGAGCTCGAGCACGTGCTATTCAATCCGAGGTTAACTCTCTCCTTGTTGAACTTCACTTTGACCCACTTGAGACATGGCTACTACCTCAAACGGAGATGCTTTGTGTGCTCAGGTACCAGGTAAGCAACCAAGGAGAAGGAACAATGCAAGACGGACATCAAGATCAAGGAAGCATTCGGGCCACCCTGGAGGAACCGGTACAACCGCCCCACAACCGGCCGGGCGGAACAACCGGCCGACTACCGCCCAACAACCGGACGCTATTCGGTGATCAAGCGGTGCAAGGTCAGTGCAAAGACCGGATGTACCGGTAAAACCCCAATGACCGAAACTACCGGCCCCACGACCGGTACAACCGCTGGGGACCCCGACGCCCAGCTGCAGAAGCCAACACCTGACCCCGGCGGTAGTACCGCTTACCTCGACCGGTACTTCCGCTCCCCCGGGATCGCCAGTGTACAACCGCCTCGGCCGGAACAACTGGCTGTCTGCGCCTGACAGGCTCGGGCATGAGGCCCATGTACCCCTTCACTTCGCCCCCATTTGCACTAAGACTATAAATAGAACTCCCCCACATCCTCATTAGGGTTAGCTTAGGTTTAGCTCATGTTTGTGTGAGAGCCTTGCTCATCCACTTGGTTACTTCTCCTCGGAGCTCAGGACCTCTTCGGAGAAGATCCCCCAAGCGGATTCAAGACCCCCTTACCCCATCAAGACCTCCTCTCGGAGAAGAACGGCTACTTATGTATCCCTACCTTTGTTGATTGTGGATCATATGTACCTCTTTGTGTTCGGTGATCTAGCACTTGTGTGATTGATTCCTTGTTGGTTAAGTGATTTCTCTCTCGTTTCCTCCGTGTTTCCCTCTTGTTCTTCCGCGTGTTCTTCGTGATTCACCGTAGGATCCGCTCCAACGTGAAAGATCATCCACGTAGGGTTCCGCCCTACATCATCTATGGTATCATGAGCCACGTTGATCACGTTTTTGGAGCCCCTACCCCTCTTTTTCTATCTTGATTTTGTTGTTTTTGTCCTAATTCCGAAAATTCCCCACAAAAATAGCCCCAATTTTTTTTTGTGATTTGTTTGTGAGTTGAGATTTTGTTGGATTTGGTCCATGGATTTGTGTTGCTGCGTGTGGATCTAGCTTTCCCCACCCTCCCCACCTCTTTCCATCCACGAAACCCACCCAATTTTGCCCTGAAATCCCCCATTTCCGCCATTTAAATCGTTTCCCGACTCGGCGGTACAACCGCCCCTCCGAGCGGTACCACCGCTGAGTACCTCGAGCGGTACAACCGCCCATCCGAGCGGTACTACTGCCCAGTCCAATTTCAGCATTCTGAGTTTCACCATTTTCAGCATAACTTCCACATCCGAAGTCCGATTTTCGCGTTCGTTAGCTCGTTGAGAAGCTATTGACATCCCCCATCCACCACCACTTTCCGTTTCCACCATTGTTGCTTTTGGTCTTTGAGAATTTGAGTCGTGGTTCCCGTGTCCTATTGTGTTTCGGCTATATAGGTACGGTTCGACGTCAACATAACCACCGCTCATCTTCGCCAAGGACTCATCTTCGCCAAGGACGGTAACTTCGACGACATCTTTGTCATACCTTGCAATTGCATTGATACCCACATGGCCTTATTTTTGCGTAGCTTACCCATCGAGACTAGCCATTGAGTATTGCCGGCAACGTGACTTGTGCACATTAGTGATCATACTCCATAGCATACATACCATACCAAAGTGGTGCATATCTTAGCATCAACTTGTGTGTCACAAAGTTGTCGTCGCATACACAATTGCTATCTTGGTTCGTGAAGTTTCGCATGAGAAAAGAGCTCAAAAGAGAAAGAGCCAATCAAGCTTTTAAGCAAAGAGAGAAAGATAAGCAAAGAGCTTATGAGCAAGAACCATAGCATCATAAAACATTAAGAGTGTCATACTTGATCATCTTGGATCAACACATCGAAACACCATACATATAGCATACTTGGGATAGAAGTCGTTGCATTTTTGCTTAGTAGGTTGTGCACAAGTTCGTATCCGCCTATTGTGCAATCGTGCTAAGCGTCTCTCTAGTGTTGTGCAACAAGAGCATCTTGGTGAATTCCACATTTTGGCTCATCCTTGGTTGCATAACCCCATATTATCTATTTGCGTGTGTGTTTCCGTGTACCATATCTTGCTATTGGTCTACTTGTTGCATTTGCAAATTTGTGTACCTTTTCCAACATTATTGACGCCACTTACAATTGCATCAAATTATGTGCCACCATCCTCACCAAGCTCCACCATAAGCTCTTATTTGTATAGGTGTGAGAACCGACAAGGATTGGTACCAAGAGTGCTATTTCATTGTCCGCATTTGAGTGAACTGGATTCATCTTCAACATCGGTCAAAGGTACATTGGTATAAGTTCTTTTCCGTTCTTCCACTCACATTTGGCTTGGAATGATGGATAGGCCAAGTACCTCTACCAACCCACTCTTCATCGAGCAAGACGACATGTCATCATACGTCACCAAGAGCCACCTCTTTGGTGCACAACAAGCGTTGCACCAAGAACAACAAGCAATGAGCGACCGCATCGACAACCTCGCCACCGACTTGCGACTCTCCGAGCAACGTACAAGAGACTACTTCGACAACAAGTTCGACGCTCACAAGCAAGAGAATGATGCAAGAATGGACGAGATACGCGCCTTGATGAGACACCGACATCATTCTACTTCTTCATCAGCAAGACGGAGCCGCTCGAGTCGACACTCCGACGACACCTTCTACGACTCAAGTACACCTAATTCGAACACTTTTCGTCGTGTCGCTCGTCAAGACCATCATGCATCTCGCAACACGCTACATGACAAGCATTTGCAAGAGCAAGTTGATGATCAAGTTCCTCGTCCTCAATCAGACCAAGAGGCTTTTGCTCAAGCTCAAGAACGACAACGTCTTCGTCGCCAACAAGAGGAAGAACGAGCACGTCTTCACCAAGACGAACAAGACGCCAAGGCTCAACGTCTTCAACAACAACAACGTGAAGCGCAAGCTCTTGAGGCGCAACGTGCCCTTCAAGAATCAAGTAGAACCTTCGCCAACCGCAATCGCGAACGGCACAATCAAGAGGAAGCCCTTCGAGAAGAAATCCAAGAGAGGAACTACCAACCTCATGTACAACGTCAAGTTCCTCAAGCCCCTCCACAAGCTCGTCAAGCTCCACCTCAACCTCAAGTTCAACAAGGGCAAGTTGATCATGGTCTTCCTCCGCGCCAAGAGCAACATGAAGACGATTACAATCCACGTCAAGGACGTCATCATCAACATCGCCAACAACACAATGAAGAGCAACGCTACGGCAAGCTAAAATTCACCATGCCCAAGTTCAATGGAAGCAATGACCCCGAAGACTACCTCTCATGGGCATTGAAGGTTGACAAAATATTCCGGTTGCACAACTACGATGAAGCGAAGAAAATCGCTATGGCATCACTTGAGTTCCAAGACTATGTGCTCATATGGTGGGAACAAATCATTGAGCTGACGACAAGCAAGAGGTGAACCTCCAATCACCACTTGGGCTCAAATGAAGGATGTCATGCGAGCATGTTTTGTGCCAACCTACTACAACCGCGACCTCTTCAAGAAACTCCAACTACTCAAGCAAGGAACAAAGAGCGTTGAAGAATATTACAAGGAAATGGAGATATCCATGATTCGAGCCAATGTCAAAGAAGATGATGAGCAAACTATGGCACGTTTCTTGAATGGACTCAATCATCCCATCAAGAAGATCGCCGACTTCCAACCATACTCAACCCTCATGGAGCTCGTGCATCAAGCTACAAAGGCGGAACGCCAAGTACAAGATGACTTCAAGTATGCCAAGTACTCATCCAAGATGATAGAGGCGAGGGTCCCGATCTTTCGATGAGATGATAACTATCGATTTGGTGGAGTCGACTTTGACGATCCGACTACAAACGTGCATGACGTTGCGCCTTAGCAATCGCTAAACCAATCTCCTGAGGTTCTTGGCGATGCGGAAGCACGATCGGCGACCACGAAGGTCTATTTCTGCAAGCAATCGAAGAACGAGCAAGAATATGATAAAGCAATCTGAATATTGTGAATATATATGAAGTATTGATAATGGTGGGGATCCGTAAGCGGTCTTGGTCTGGTCGTTGGAGACAAACGAAGTACGAAGTTGCAATAGCTAACTTTTAACTAAACAAATCCCAAGGAAAAAGCTACTAGATGGATCTACTTATATAGGAGCAAGGGTGGCGGCCAAGGAGGTGGGAGGACGTCCCAAGGCAGCCTAAAACTAACCCTAGGTCGTACAAGGCCAATGGGCCCAAGTGGAGGTGACGTAACACCTTTGGACTTGTAGTTTGACTCGGATTCTGCTGCAGCATCAGATTGTTTCGTCCATAACTCAACGCTCCGGACGAATTTTAAGGTGAATCCAATTGGGTTGGAAAGTGCACGAAATCTATTTTCCAACAAAAAAAGAAGCAACCAATTTGGAGTCCGTATGAAAACGTTATTGACGTTTTGAGTCAGGTATGTCTGTGCAGTCCGAATCTGAGTCCAGAACGTGAGAGACTTGGACTCTATCTTCTCTTGGGCCAAAAGTGACGTCAGAGAACTTTTTGAATAGCAGGTAAACATCTCTTTCTCCCTTATCTTCATATGTGGATTGTACAAATGTCCCATACACCTGCAATTAGACATGGCACAAAAGTATGTGAAGTATTTTTGTCCTGGATGACATAAATAAATTATTGCATAGTTTGCATTAGAAATCACCTCACAAATATACATATACGCAATTTTTGGTCGTATCCAAGGTAGTCATGTCCTCATCATCCTCCCCTTCTTGAAAACAAAGCCGTCCTCGGCGTTGCTTAGTCTGAAATGTGGCTAACAAAAGAGACAAGGTGTACATGTTGTATATGTATATGTCATCCATTTTTACTTTCCTTGATTTTGGCACATATGACAGATTAACAGATGAGTAACTTGTATAGTTCATAAAATCTAAAGCCAAAACATTATCACAAGAAGTAGAAGGCGTGAAAATATTGCAACTCAGTTTGCACATATAAGTGAAGCTCTTATTCATTTCAAAAGATTGACAATGTTCATCATTAAACCATCCCAACATTGGTGAATAAATCTTACTTGCATCAAGGTTACATGCTACAACATGCTTAAATAAGCAAACATGCAATAAGTTATTCGACACGTAATCATCACCAAGATTAGAGGTCATATCAAAATGATTAAACATTGATTCTTTTGCATCAACAGTTAATTCAATGGGTGCACTCAAAATTGTTGGTATTTCAGTTGTTTGATCACGTGACGCATTCATGATAGTATCAAGATTCTCTAAAATAGGTGATGTGCTCAAATCACCAGGTAACTCAACACATGATGCATTCAAGTTAACTAGGGATGCATCATTCTCATGTGAAGTTATATCATCAATACCTTTCTTTGTTACCTTGTCGCAAAGACGTAGCTGATGTAGGTACGGACGTTGACAATGCACCATAATCTTGAGATGATGTCGCGCTCACAATCCGAGGTGGGGCTGCTCTAGTAGGTGCAACGGTGGAAGAACCGACCGGCGGTGGTGAGCACGAACTGGAATAGTAGTTGTTGTACTCACCCAATGCATCCTCCTTGATGAGGACATCAATACCATTGTTACACCCACAGCCCCTACTGCTACATATACTGGACCAATTACTAGAGCTCGCGCACGCCAATTAAATTATCAGGTACTTTCGTTTCTTGGTAATGATTCTAATGTTCATGAGAATATGATGCTGCCTAAATTGGATACATTTGTTTTGCTTACAAATGAAGGCCCTAGCTTGGAGAAGGATGGACATTGGAGCAAGAACAAGCATGGAGATAATGCCATGCGCAAGGGAAACAAGAACGGAGTTACAAGTGATGATTTCAGGACTTTGAAGCCACCATAATAGGTGCATGAAGCCTTGGACGAAATATACAAGATGCCACTTCATAATATTCGTCCATAGGCTATTCTAGGTGCTGCGTCACCTTATTATTGGGCCAGGCCCATGTAATTTCGAAATACTTAAGTATAGGCTGTTTTAGAGTCCGTGTGTGTGGGGAAACAAGAGTTAGGGATGGTTTTGGACCCTCCCTCAAGGGCCACGAAATTCCCTCCTCTTCCTCCATATATACAGCCCTTAGGGCGTCGTTTAGACTTTGGGTTTTGTTTAGATTAAAAGTTCGCCATAGCTGCAACTTCGCGTGCCGTTTGTGTTCAACGACTGCATAAAGGCGTCACAGAACCCCACCTTGATCAATAAAGCTTTCATCTTATATTCGCAATATCCAGATTGCAATCTCAGTTTCTTGCTTGTTCTTCGTTTGCTCGCAGGAAAGCAGACCCTCGTGGTCAGGTTGATCGTGCTCGGCGTGGTCAATAACCTCTCGGAGTTGGTTTAGCGATTGCTAAAGGCGCGACGTCCTCGCACGCTCGTAGTCGGATCGTCAAAGTCGACTTCCTCCAAAGCGAAAACCAACATCTCATCGAAAGACGGGACACCTTTGCCTCTATCAAGTGGTATCAGATTTTCGGGTTGCTCGGTGAGATTTTACAGTTTTCCGTAGTTTAGATCGAGTCTGTTTCTTCATACCTATAGTCCACGAAAAAGCCACAAAAAAAATTAGGGTTAGTTCATCATATCCGAACCAATCGAGCCTTTGCATAATCTTTTTAGGGTTTTGCTTTGTTGAATTCTTGTTGCATCGTCGTGTCTAGTTGCGGTCTTAGCGTCTAGTCTTTTAGAGTTTCGAGTTACGGTCATAAGTTGTCACGCCGCCACCGCACCATCATCATTGCCCTGCCACCTACCATCACCGCTCCGAATCCGTATCCATATACCACCACCAATCCGTGTCCATATACCACCACCGATCCATATCCATATACTACCACCGCTACCACCACCGCTGCCATATACCACCACCATATATCCACCACCAATCCGAGTTCTTCTCATATTAGGTTTGTTTTCGAGATCCATCTAGTTTCAGATTCGTGTTTCCTTGCCGGAGTAGGTTCCGGAAACCACCCTCCGTTTAGGCCCAAAATTTTCCGAAAACGCACTTGTCGAAAAATTTTCTGGCTATCCTGTTTTTAGGTGTTTCTAAGCGTATTGAGACAGTCGCCATTATAGAAAGTTTTTTTTGACCCGTTTCAGCTTTTGGGTCCGGCAATAAAAAAAAATTTAGTCGAAAAAATTTCGTGCCCATCCTGTCGGTTTGACACTGGAAGAGTTTTGAGACACTCGCCATTATAGTGATTTTTCGCAAAAAAAAAAAAAAAAGCGCAAAAAAAAGTAAAAAAGCAGTAAAAAAAAGCGAAAAAAAAATTCCAGAGTGTGCTTTTCCGTTGTTTCCGTGCAGCGCCCGTGATTTTGTTAGTGTTCTAGGCTCGCGTCTCTAGCACGGTCTAGCCTAGGACCAAAGACAAGACTGCGTCGTTGAGCGCTTATTCAACTTTGCATCTCTGAATTGATTATTGCTGACCCTTTTGCTACCATATTATAAGCCTTCCCAGCTCCACATACATCTACATCGTGCGTTTGACTCTCCCCGGTAATCGCTCTATCCAAGCTTTGAGAGTTTTGACTACATCGGTTGCGGTCACCGCTTCTTCTTTGGGTAAGAACTGTAAGAATTTGAGATTTGCTTGACGGATTTAGATCGCCCACCACACAACCACCACCACTTCCTAGTAGTCTGTCAATCATCTTCTTGTGTGTTTCTATTGCTGCTAACCATGGCAGGATCACAAGCCGATTTAGACCGACCGGGAGAACATGACAAACAAAGCGCTACATGATAAGTTTCAACAAATGATGAGTGGGCAGGTGGACGATGTGCTAAATAGATTTGAAGAGGCCATGGAGAAGATAGATGGCATTGAGAAGGCGTTGAAACAAAGCTCGATACCAAGTTTAATGAATTGCTCATGCGTCTACCACCACCACCGTGGCGGCACCTAACGCACCTCTACTACAACAACAAGGACTACCTCCACATCGCGAAGAGCCCTCCGCCGAAGCTTCCCGTGTCCCTCTTCACCGCCAAGCTGCCGGTCTTCTTTGTTGATACTTCGTGGCTCCTGCTGCTGCGGTGGGGAGGATGATTATGTGAGAGATTACGAGGATGAGGTTGATCAACATCGATTACTACGTGCCACCACCAAAGACCACAACCACCAGGTCGTCCACATGCAAATAATGGCAATGTTCGGCTCCCCTTCAGTACGAGATCATGACCATCTCCCTAAACTGAAATTGCATATTCCACCATTTGAGGGTAGATATGTTCCTGATATATATCTTACTTGGGAGTTAGAAACTGAACAACGATTTACATGTTTACAATATCCTGAGGAGAGACGTGTTCCTGCTGCTGTTTGTGCTTTCACTAGCTTTGCAAGTGTTTGGTGGTCTAAACAGTGTAGATTATATCCTGTTACAGCTACATGGGCTGCTTTGAAAACTGCTAAGCGTGCTCGTTGGGTTCCACCATATTATCAACGTGAATTACTTCAAAAATTGCAGCGCTTAAGACAAGGAAAAATTCGGTAGAAGAATATTATCGTGAATTACAAACCGGCTTGATTAGATGTGGTATTGTTGAGGAGAATGAAGCTATGCTTGCACGTTTTACGGGTGGATTAAATAGAGAGATTCAGACCATTCTAGACTACAAGGATTATAATAATATCACTCGATTATTCCATCTTGCTTGTAAAGCTGAACGTGAAGTGCAGGATCGAGCGTTGGCGCCGAACTAACTTTTCTTAGGTCGACCTTCATCATGGACACCACGTGCATCATCTACTTCCACATCGTTCTACCACACGGCACCTCCGTCGGCTGCCACCTCCAACCGTGATACAAGAAAGCGAGCACAACCACCACTATCTCGCCAAGAGCACACCTGCTTGGGCCTACAGAGCTCTTCTTCTTCCATGGCGTCACAGGGCACACAAGTGATATTATTTGTCGTCGTTGTAAGGGAAGAGGACATTTTATGAGAGAATGCCAATCTCAGCGTGTGATTGCTATCGAGGATGGTGGGTATGAGTCCGCTAGTGACTATGATGAAGAGACTTTGGCTCTTATTACACATGAAGAACACGGTGGAGATGATTACGATCATGACACGCAATACATGGCTCTTGAAGATGCTTGTGACAGGTATGAATGTTTAGTTGCTCAACGTGTTTTGAGTGTGCAGGTTACACAAGCTGAGCAAAATCGGAGACATAACTTGTTCCATACAAAGGGAGTTGTGAAGGAACGTTCTATTCAAGCGTCATCATAGATGGAGGGAGCTGCAACAACTTGGCTAGCATGGATATGGTGGAGAAGCTTTCTCTCACCACAAGACCACATCCCCATCCTTACTACATCCAATGGTTCAACAACAGCGGCAAGGTTAAGGTAACACGTCTTGTTAGTGTGTATTTTAGTATCTCTACATATGCTGATTATGTTGATTGTGATGTGGTACCTATGCAAGCATGTTCCTTATTACTTGGTAGACCATGGCAATTTGATAAAAATTCTGTACACCATGGTAGAAACAATCAGTATACTCTTGTTCACAAGGATAAAAATATTACTTTGCTTCCTATGACTCCTGATTCCATTTTGAAAGATGATATTAATAGAGCTAATAAAGCAAAACAGGAGAAAAATAAGAGTGAAAATCAGATTGTGGCAAAAGAATTTGAGCAACAAATGAAGCCTAATAATAAACCATCTAATGTTGCTTCTCAAATTAAACTGAAAAGTGCATGTTTATCTGCCACCAAATCTGATATTGATGAGCTAGATTCTAGCAAATCTGTTTGCTATGCTTTTGTGTGCAAAGAGGCATTATTTTCATTCGAGGACGTGCCTTCCTCTTTGCCCCTCATTGTCACTAACATTTTGCAGGAGTTCGCTGACGTCGTCCCACAAGACGTGCCACCGGGATTACCACCAATTCGAGGGATTGAGCATCAAATTGACTTAATTCCCGGTGCATCGCTACCCAACCGCGCACCATACCGTACCAATCCAGAGGAGACGAAGGAGATTATGCGTCAAGTACAGGAGCTGCTCGACAAAGGTTATATACGCGAATCTCTTAGTCCTTGTGCTGTTCCTATTATACTAGTGCCTAAAAAGGATGGTACGTCGGCGTATGTGTGTTGATTGTAGAGGCATTAATAATATTACTATTCGTTATCGTCATCCTATTCCTAGGCTAGATGATATGCTTGATGAATTGAGTGGCTCTACAATATTCTCCAAAGTTGATTTGCGTAGTGGATACCATCAAATTCGTATGAAATTGGGAGATGAATGGGAAACAGCATTTAAAACTAAGTTTGGATTATATGAGTGGTTAGTCATGCCTTTTGGGTTAACTAATGCACCTAGTACTTTCATGAGATTAATGAACGAAGTTTTACGTGCTTTCATTGGACGATTTGTGGTAGTTTACTTTGATGATATACTGATTTATAGCAAATCTTTGGAAGAACATTTGGAACATTTACGTGCTGTTTTTAATGCTCTACGTGATGCACGCTTGTTTGGTAACCTTGGGAAGTGCACCTTTTGCACCGACCGAGTATCTTTTCTTGGCTATGTTGTTACTCCACAAGGAATTTAATTTGATAAAGCCAAGATTGAAGCTATTGAGAGTTGGCCGCAGCCCAATACGGTCACACAAGTGAGGAGTTTTCTTGGACTCGCTGGTTTCTATAGGCGTTTTGTGAGAGACTTTAGCACCATTGCTGCACCTCTCAATGAGCTTACAAAGAAGGATGTGCCTTTTGTTTGGGGTACCGCACAGAAGAAGCCTTCACGGTATTGAAAGATAAGTTGACACATGCTCCTTTACTCCAACTTCCCGACTTTAATAAGACTTTTGAGCTTGAATGTGATGCTAGTGGAATTGGATTAGGAGGTGTGTTATTACAAGATGGCAAACCTGTTGCATACTTTTCTAAAAAATTGAGTGGGCCTAGTCTGAACTATTCTACTTATGACAAAGAATTATATGCTCTTGTTCGGACTTTAGAGACATGGCAACATTATTTATGGCCCAAAGAATTTGTTATACATTCTGATCATGAATCTTTGAAACATATTAAAAGTCAAGCTAAACTGAATCGTAGACATGCTAAATGGGTTGAATTCATTGAGACTTTCTCTTATGTCATTAAACACAAGAAGGGTAAAGAAAATGTTATTGCTGATGCTTTGTCTCGTCGATATACTATGCTTTCACAACTTGACTTCAAAATATTTGGTTTGGAGACCATCAAAGATCAATATGTGCATGATGCTGATTTTAAAGATGTAATGCAGAATTGTCAAGAAGGAAGAACATGGAACAAGTTCGTTATTAATGATGGTTTTGTGTTCCGTGCTAACAAGCTATGCATTCCTGCTAGCTCTGTTCGTCTTTTGTTGTTGCAGGAGGCGCATGGAGGAGGATTAATGGGACACTTTGGCGTGAAGAAGACAGAGGATATACTTGCTACACATTTCTTTTGGCCAAAGATGAGACGGGATGTTGAGCGTTTTGTTGCTCGCTGCACTACATGTCAAAAAGCTAAGTCACGACTCAATCCTCATGGTTTATATATGCCTTTGCCGATTGCCTAGTGTTCCTTGGGAGGATATATCTATGGACTTTGTTTTAGGTTTACCTCGAACAAAGAAGGGGAGGGATAGCATATTTGTTGTCGTGGATAGATTCTCGAAAATGGCACACTTTATACCATGTCATAAAAGCGATGATGCTGTTAGTGTTGCTGATTTGTTCTTTCGTGAAATTATTCGCTTGCATGGTGTGCCAAATACTATTGTTTTAGATCGTGATACTAAATTTCTTAGCCACTTTTGGAGATGTTTATGGGCTAAGTTGGGGACTAAACTGCTTTTTAGTACTACTTGTCACCCCCAAACCGATGGACAAACTGAAGTAGTCAATAGAACATTGTCTACTATGCTTAGGGCTGTTTTGAAGAATAATAAGAAAATGTGGGAAGAATGCTTGCCTCATATTGAATTTGCTTATAATCGTTCATTGCATTCTACTACTAAGATGTGCCCTTTTGAAATTGTGTATGGCTTCCTACCTCGTGCACCTATTGATTTGTTGCCTCTTCCATCTTCGGAGAAGGTTAATTTTGATGCTAAAGAACGTGCTGAATTGATTTTAAAAATGCATGAGATAACTAAGGAAAACATTGAGCGTATGAATGCTTAATATAAACGTCTTTGGAGATAAGGGTAGAAAACATGTTGTCTTTGCACCTGGAGATCTTGTTTGGTTACATTTGCGTAAGGATAGGTTTCCTAGTTTGCGCAAGTCAAAGCTAATGCCACGTGCTGATGGTCCATTTAAGGTGTTAGAGAAAATAAATGGTAATGCATATAAACTTGAGCTACCTGCAGATTTTGGGGTTAGTCCCACTTTTAACATTGCAGATTTGAAGCCTTATTTGGGTGAGGAATATGAGCTTCCGTCGAGGACGACTTCATTTCAAGAAGGGGAGGATGATGAGGACATCAATACCATTGTTACACCCACAGCCCCTCTTGCTACATATACTGGACCAATTACTAGAGCTCATGCGCCAATTAAATTATCGTGTACTTTCGTTTCTTGGTAATGATTCTAATGTTCATGAGAATATGATGCTGCCTAAATTGGATACATTTGTTTTGCTTACAAATGAAGGCCCTAGCTTGGAGAAGGATGGACATTGGAGCAAGAACAAGCATGGAGATAATGCCATGCGCTAGTGGAACAAGAACGGAGTTACAAGTGATGATTTCAGGACTTTGAAGCCACCATATTGGGTGCTTGAAGCCTTGGACGAAATATACAAGATGCCACTTCATAATTGTCGTCCATAGGCTATTCTAGGTGCTGCGTCACCTTATTATTGGGCCAGGCCCATGTAATTTCGAAATACTTAAGTATAGGCTGTTCTTAGAGTCCGTGTGTGTGGGGAAACAAGAGTTAGGGATGGTTTCGGACCCCTCCCTCAAGGGCCACGAAATTCCCTCCTCTTCCTCCATATATACAGCCCTTAGGGCGTCGTTTAGACTTTGGGTTTTGTTTAGATTAAAAGTTCGCCATAGCTGCAACTTCACGTGCATTTCGTTTGTGTTCAACGACTGCATAAAGGCGTCCACAGAACCCCACCTTGATCAATAAAGCTTTCATCTTATATTCGCAATATCCAGATTGCAATCTCAGTTTCTTGCTTGTTCTTCGTTTGCTCGCAGGAAATGCAGACCCTCGTGGTCGTTGATCGTGCTCCGGCGTGGTCAATAACCTCTCGGAGTTGGTTTAGCGATTGCTAAAGGCGCGACGTCCTCAAGACGCTCGTAGTCGGATCGTCAAAAGTCGACTTCCTCCAAAGCGAAAACCAACATCTCATCGAAGATCGGGACACCTTTGCCTCTATCACTCCTCAGACATCTCTCAAAGGTACAAGCACGAACATACATACCAGTAATGCAACGAGGAATATACTGAAATCTTGCTCGAATATCATGGTTCAAACCACCAAAAATCTATTCATTGTATCATTCTCAGATTCTTCTCTGTCACAATGATGCATATAAGATTTGAACTCTTGGTAGTAAGCATGAACAGTGTTACTTCCTTGTTTTAATAGTTCCAAGTTGCGAAGCAATTCATGATGATAGTAAGGAGGAAAAATTGTTGTCTCATTACAGCTTTCAAAACTTTCCAAGTTGTGGGTTGGTTATCAATGTTTTTCTTACAATGTACACTCCACCAAATGTAAGCAAAACCAGTAAATGCTCTAGTGGTAGCTCGTACTCTCTCAAGTTCAGAAAAATCATGGTGACTAAAAACTTCTTCTAATTCAAGCTCCCAAGCTAGATAAATAGCAGAATTAAATCTACCCTCAAATGATGGTAAAGACATAACCTAGCCATATGCTTGTGTGTGTTGTCCCAACTCTCGTGATGGTGAAGATGTGTCCGTCGTCCAAGAACTTCTATCTCCGGAACCTGTCATGATTAGTAGAAACAAGAAACAAAATTCGAGAATAATGTTCCTATGAACTACTAGGATGTGGTTGTAAAGTGCTCACAGTAAAGCAAATATCAATATCTTACAAGTTCTTACCATGCGGCGGTGGTGACAGCAACCAGCGGTGTCAAGTAACTCAAGATTGTGTAAAGCGATTGCCGAGGAACGTCACGTATACACGGTGTAGAAATATGTGGAGCTGGGTTGGCTATGTATGGTAGCAAAAAATTTAGCAATAATCAATTCAAAGATGCAATGTTGAATAAACGCTCAACGACGGTCTTGTCTTTGGTCCTAGGCTAGACCGGACTAGAGACGCGAGCCTAGAACACTAATGAGGTCACGGCGTAGCACAACTAGCATCAATGAAGGATAATAAGTAGCTCTGGACAGTAAGATATAAGTGACGATCACAACGGCAGTAAAGATAATGATGAAAATCAACTGCCAAGCAAGATATACAACAACTCTCTCTCCAATTTTCCTCTTAAAAAGTTTGAGCCAATTTTTTGATAACTTTTTTCAAAGAATGCTACTAACTCAAGCTTTCCAATGCAAAAAGAATCACTCAATTCCGAGTTGATATGAGGAGTCAAAAAATTCTAAAACTGGTTTGAAAAACTGAAATAAGTTGTGTTCACGAACTTCGGAGGGCAAAAAGACCTATTTAGAAGCCGATTTTGAGGTGCAAAATATTGAAAAAGCTTCTGCAACTATTTAGATGCGGCTCGTCTCTTGCTTTAATTTGAGTACTCGCGGAGCCAAAACGGACTTCGTATGAGGAAGTTATGCCTGCTTTTCTTGAGCGATTGCACAAAACAGATTCCAATTCGAATTCAGCTACGAGATTGAGTCTAGATAGATCCGAACTTTGTTTTTTTCTTCTCTTTTTTTTCTCACACTTTTTCCTTTTTCTTTCTCTTTTTTTTTCTCTGACTTTTTTTTACTTTTTTTCTCTCTCCCTCTTTGCAAACAAACTAGATAAGATGCAGATTGGATCAAGTGAAGATGTGAACGATCTCAACTATGATTATGACAATGAACGGTGGGTAGCACGTGGTGGAAATTGATGGATGGATGGTGGTCAACGGAAGGGATAACGATGCAGCGGCGGCGTGACTAATGTGAACAGAACTCGAAACTCTAAACGAACTAGACACTAAGACCAGCAACTCGACACCATTTATGCAATCGATAATTCAATAATGCAAACAACGAAAAGAAAACTGCAAAGGCTCGGTGGCTTGGACAAAGGATGAATAGATCTAACTTTTTGTGGCTTTTCTTGGACAATAGGTAAGAAAATAAATCTAATCTAGGGATAATTGGAAATTCTCACCGATCAACCTGAAAACTGATACCACTTGATAGAGGCGAGGGTCCCGATCTTTCGATGAGATGATAACTATCGATTTGGTGGAGTCGACTTTGACGATCCGACTACAAACGTGCACGACGTTGCGCCTTAGCAATCGCTAAACCAATCTCTCGAGGTTCTTGACGATGCCTAAGCACGATCACCGACCACGAAGGTATATTCACGCAAGCAATCGAAGAACGAGCAAGAATATGATAAAGCAATCTGAATATTGCGAATATATATGAAGTATTGATAATGGTGGGGATCCGTAAGCGGTCTTGGTCTGGTCGTTGGACACAAACGAAGTACAAGAAGTTGCAATGGCTAACTTTTAACTAAACAAATCCCAAGGAAAAAGCTACTAGATGGATCTACTTATATAGGAGCAAGGGGTGGCGGCCAAGGAGGTGGGAGGACGTCCCAAGGCAGCCTAAAACTAACCCTAGGTCGCATAAGGCCAATGGGCCCAAGTGGAGGTGACGTAACACCTTTGGACTTGTAGTTTGACTCGGATTCTGCTGCAGCATCAGATTGTTTCGTCCATAACTCAACGCTCCGGACGAATTTGAAGGTGAATCCAATTGGGTTGGAAAGTGCACGAATTCTATTTTCCAAAAAAAAAATCAACCAATTTGGAGTCCGTATGAAAAAGTTATTGACATTTTGAGTCAGGTATGTCTGCAGTAGTCCAATCCGAGTCCGTAACGTGAGAGACTTGGACTCTATCTTCTCTTGGGCCAAAAGTGACGTGAGAAAACTTTTTGAATAGCAGGTAAACATCTTTTTCTCCCTTATCTTCATATGTGGATTGTACAAATGTCCCATACACCTGCAATTAGACATGGCACAAAAGTATGTGAAGTATTTTTGTCCTGGATGACATAAATAAATTATTGCATAGTTTGCATTAGAAATCACCTCACAAATATACATGTACGCAATATTTTTGGTCGTATCCAAGGTAGTCATGTCCTCATCATCCAAGACCTACGGCTTCCCCAACAACCAAGCTTCAATGACTCCTCCAACATCTACATCAACCAAGCTTTCTTCAAGAAACGACGACAAGTCAATTTACAGGAAGACTTCGACAAGTTCAAGTCGTCCTCCTCCTACTACAAGCAACCTCAAGCCGCGTGCTTCATCCTCTACTCCGACCGATGAGACCATCAAGACAAGCTCCTTCAAGTGTTTCACTTGCGGTGGCCGAGGCCACAAGTCATACGAATGCACCAACAAGCGCACCATGATCCTCAACGACGTTGGCACATATGACTCAATGAGTGATGAGGAAATGGAAGCCCTTGAGCAAGTGGCCATGCACCGTGAAAGTGAACGAAGATTAAGATGATCAAGTCTTTTGTGATGAGGATTCGAGCCCCGCTCTCGTTGTCTCCAAGGTCTTGACTCTTCAACATCAACAAGAAGAAGACCAACGATGCCACATCTTCCACACAAAAGCCGGCATCAATGGACGGTCCATCAAGGTCATCATCGATGGAGGTAGTTGCCACAACTTGGCAAGTGAAGAACTATGTTCCAAGCTCCAATTGGTAAAGAAGAGGCACTCGCACCCTTACAAGGTTCAATGGCTAAGTGACTCCGGCACTATACAAGTTGAGCATATGGTCCTAGTCTCTTTCAAAATTGGTGCATACGAAGACACTTTGGAGTGTGATGTGGTCCCAATGACCGTTTGTCACCTACTTCTTGGTCGACCATGGCAATTCGACTGTGGTGTCACACACAATGGGCGTACCAATCACTATAGCTTCAAGATGAAAGGGAAAGAATATGTGCTACGACCTATGTCTCCTAGTCAAGTGATAGCCGACAAGCAAGCCACACATCATAGAGAAAAGAGTGAGAAAGTGATCCACCCAAAAGTGAGTGAGAGCCACATGCCAAATTTGAGCGACTCTTCGCCTAGATAGAAAAACCTCATTCTATTTGCCACCAAAAGTGAGATGAGAGAAGTGTGTGAGAACCCATCGAGTGTGATGCACTTTGTCCTTGTGTGCAAGGATGGAAAACCAAAAACTAACACCATTCACGAGCTACCTTTGGTGTTTCAATCTCTTTTGCAGGAATTTCAAGATGTTTTCCCCGATGAGCTACCTCTGGGTCTACCTCCTCTTCGAGGCATAGAGCATCGAATCGACCTCATCCCGGGCGCCTCTACCAAACAAAGCTCCATACCGAGTCAATCCCGAAGAAACCAAGGAGATTCAACGGCAAGTACAACAACTCATCGACAACGGCCATGTAATGCGTGAAAGCCTAAGCCCTTGTGCCGTTCCGGTTATTCTTGTGCCTAAGCCCGATGGAAGTTTTCGCTTGTGTTCCTATTGTAGACCTATCAATGCGATCACCGTCCGTTATAGGCATCCCATTCCTCGCTTAGATGATATGCTTGATGAACTTAGTGGAGCCAACTTTTTCTCCAAAATTGACCTTAAAAGTGGTTATTATCAAATCCGCATACAAGAGGGTGATGAATGGAAAACTGCTTTCAAAACCAAATTTGGTTTATATGAATGGTTAGTGATGCCTATGGGTCTTTCGGAAGCTCCCGGTACTTTTGTGCGTCTTATGCATCATGTGCTTCGTCCTTATATCGGAGTCTTTGTTGTGGTTTACTTTGATGATATTCTTGTGTTTAGCAAAACCATGAAAGAGCACATCAATCATGTAAAATCTGTGTTGCAAACTCTTCGCAAGGAAAGTCTTTATGCAAACTTGAAAAAAATGCACTTTTGGAGTTGACAAAGTGGTTTTCTTGGGTTTTGTAGTATCCTCAAAGGGTGTCCATGTTGATGAATCTAAAATTCAAGCAATTAAAACTTGGCCCCAACCAACCAATTTGCAACAAGTGCGAAGTTTTCTTGGTCTTATGGGTTTTTATCGTCGCTTTGTGAAAGATTTTAGCACAATTGCCGCTCCTTTGCATGCCTTGAGTAAGAAGAATACTCCCTTTGTTTGGGGAACTTTGCAATCAACCGCTTTTGATGAGCTCAAGTCTTTGCTTACTCATGCTCGATTCTTGCTTTGCCCAATTTTGACAAAACTTTTGAGGTTCATTGTGATGCAAGTGGTACCGGAATTGGCGGAGTTTTGATGCAAGAAAACGAGTCATTGCTTATTTTAGTGAAAAACTCTCCAAAGGCTCAACTTAATTATCCCATCTATGACAAATAATTGTATGCTTTAGTGCGTGTGCTACATGTTTGGGAACATTACCTTAGACCTCATGAGTTTGTCATCCATACCGATCATGAAACGCTTAAGTACCTCAAAGGTCAAACTAAATTAAACAAGAGTCATGCAAAATGGAGTGAATTCATTGAATCTTTTCCTTATGTGATCAAGTACATTAAGGGTAAAGAAAATGTAGTGGCCGACGCGCTTTCACGCATATGCATGCTTGTCACTCAACTTGAGTTGAATGTTATTGGTTTTGAGCATATAAAAGACTTGTATGAGCATGATCCATCTTTTGGTTCTCCTTATGCTAAGTGTTTGGCCGACACGTCTTGGGAACAATATTACATCAAGGATGGTTATCTTATGAGAGCTAACAAACTTTGCATTCCCGAGTCTTCTCTTTGTTTGCTCCTTTTGCAAGAGGCTCATGGAGGCGGACTCATGGGACACTTTGGACGCGACAAGACATTCGCCACGCTCTCCAACAACTACTTTTGGCCCAAGATGTTCCGCGACGTCTCACGCTTCACCAACCGATGCTATACATGTCGCAAAGCTAAGTCTAAAGCTTAATTTCATGGTCTTTACATGCCTCTTCCTATTCCCTATCAACCATGGAAGACATTAGTATGGATTTTGTACTTGGTTTGCCTAGGACTCAAAACGGCAAGGATTCCGTGTTTGTTGTTGTGGATAGATTTTCTAAGATGGCACATTTCATTCCTTGCAATAAGATAGACGATGCTTCACATGCTGCACATCTCTTTTGTAGGGAAATCTTGCGACTCCATGGCGTACCAAAGACAATCGTCTCCGATCGTGACGTCAAGTTCTTGAGTTACTTTTAGAAGACCCTATGCGCCAAGCTCGGAATAAAGCTCTTGTTCTCCTCGGCATACCATCCTCAACCCGACGGCCAAACGGATGTGACGAACCGCACACTATCCACTCTACTTCGTGTCTTGATCAAGAGGAACATCAAGGAGTGGGAGGCATGTCTACCCATCGCCGAAAGTACGCCTACAACCGTGCAAGACATTCGACTACCGGCAAGTCCCCTTCGAGGTCGCTTCACGGCTTCAACCCGTTGTCCCCATTGGACATTCTACCTCTCCCTCTACAAGAGCGCACCAACATGGATGCGAGTGCACGGGCAAGCTACATCAAGAAGATGCATGAGGATACAAGGCACACCATCGAGCGCCAAGTACAACGACTAGCGTCCAAGCTCAACGTCAACAAGCAGCCCAAGACATTCAACATTGGAGACCTCGTGTGGCTACACCTTCGCAAGGACCGCTTCCCCAACGAACGCAAGTCCAAGCTTCTCCCGCGAGCCGACGGACCCTTCAAGGTGCTAGCACGCTACAACGACAACGCCTACAAGATTGAACTCCCATGAGACAAGTACACCGTGAACGACATCTTCAACGTCAAAGACCTCTCGCCTTTCCATGGTGATGAAGATTTTGATCCGAGGTCGGATTTTTCCCAAGGGAGGGGAGATGATGCGGAGCATCCTTCCATTATCCCCATGGACTCTACATCGACACATCCAACCCCACGAGGACCCACGACGAGAGCTCGAGCACGTGCTATTCAATCCGAGGTTAACTCTCTCCTTGTTGAACTTCACTTTGACCCACTTGAGACATGGCTACTACCTCAAACGGAGATGCTTTGTGTGCTCAGGTACCAGGTAAGCAACCAAGGAGAAGGAACGGTGCAAGACGGACATCAAGATCAAGGAAGCATTCGGGCCACCCTGGAGGAACCGGTACAACCGCCCCACAATCGGCCGGGCGGAACAACCGGACGCTATTCGGTGATCAAGCGGTGCAAGGCCGGTACAGCACCGGATGTACCGGTAAAACCCCAATGACCGGAACTACCGGCCCCACGACCGGTACAACCGCTGGGGACCCCGACGCCCAGCTGCAGAAGCCAACACCTGACCCCGGCGGTAGTACCGCCTACCTCGACCGGTACTTCCGCTCCCAGGATCGCCGGTACAACCGCCTCGACCGAACAACTGGCATGTCTGCGCCAAGACAGGCTCGGGCATGAGGCCCATGTACCCCTCACTTCGCCCCCATTTGCACTAAGACTATTAATAGAACTCCCCCACCTCCTCATTAGGGTTAGCTTAGGTTTAGCTCATGTTTGTCTGAGAGCCTTGCTCATCCACTTGGTTACTTCTCCTCAGAGCTCAGGACCTCTTCGGAGAAGATCCCCCAAGCGGATTCAAGACCCCCTTCTAGGGTGGACCCCATCAAGACCTCCTCTCGGAGAAGAACGGCTACTCATGTATCCCTACCTTTCTTGATTGTGGATCATATGTACCTCTTTGTGTTCGGTGATCTAGCACTTGTGTGATTGATTCCTTGTTGGTTAAGTGATTTCTCTCTCGTTTCCTCCGTGTTTCCCTCTTGTTCTTCCGCGTGTTCTTCGTGATTCACTGTAGGATCCGCTCCAACGTGAAAGATCATCCACGTAGGGTTCCGCCCTACATCAGCTTGTAAGAAAGTGCCATAGCATAATACCACATTGCATATAAGATTGTCATATTCGATCATCTTGGATCATCTTGAGAGAAACACCGGGAACCATACATACATAGCATACTTGGGATAGAAGTTTATCCATTTTGCATCTTATAGGTTGTGCACAAGTGTCGTATCCGCCTATTGAGCAATCGTGCTAGCGTCTCTCTTCAGTTGTGCAACACGAGGGTTTTCCGTGGATTCCACATTTTGTGCTCATTCCTTGGTTGCACGACCCCATTTATCTATCCGTGTGTGTGTTTCCGTGTGCCATTCTTTGCTATTGGTCCATTTGTTTCACTTGCGAATTTGTGAATCTCTTTCAACATTATTGACTCTTGCTAACATTTTGCATTAAATTTTTGTGCCACTATCCTCACCGAGCTCCTCCATAAGCTTTACTTGTGTAGGTGTGAGAACCGACAAGGATTGGTACCAATAGTGCTATTTCATTGTCCGCATTTGAGTGAACTTGATTCGTTGTCAACATCGGTCAAGGTACATTGGTACAAGTTCTTCTCTTTCTACCACTCATATTTGCTCGAGTCTTGTGATGGATAGGCAAGGCATTTCATCTCCGGTCTTCGACAACAACGAAGGCGTGAACAACTACATCACCAAAGCGTCTATCTTCGATCTACAACGACAAGTGCAAGGCACACAATCAAGATTGCGAGAGCGCATCGAGAACATCTCCATCGACATTCGTCACTCCGAAGCAAGGAGAAGGGACTACTTCGACAAGAAGCTTGCCACACATAAAGAGGAGCAAGATGCAAGAATGGAGGAGATTCGGACCTTGCTCAAGTCGATTTCCCCTTCATCATCTTCAAGACGGCGACGTTCAAGCCACAAGTCTTCGGAGCGCCCAAGCGATGCAAGCGCAAGTCGTCCACATCTCCATGGCGACCACCATCACATTCTTGATCCTCATCGTCATGAAGGGCAAGTCACCTCCAAGCATCATGTGCACGATTTACGACGAATGACATCTACTACGAGCTCAAGCACGACAACGACATCATCATCATGAAGATGCTCCACAAGCGCAAAGGCACAAGTCCCAACAAGCCCTACTTCACGCCAAGTCGAAGCTTCATAAGCACAAGAGAAGACCGCGAGGCGACCACCACCAAGACGGGCGCTTACGGCTACATCAACCACTTCGGCATCTTCGCCAAGTGTTCTCAAGGCAGCTTCGCCTTTGGACGTCACGACATCTTCGCCTACTTACCACGCAGTACGCCTACATCGACTTCATCAAGTCCAAGGCGACCACCCACGAAGCGAGGGCGACACTTCCATCTTCGGAAGCCCCTCAAGGAAGATGGCCGAGCATGGGAAACTCCCTTCGGTCATGGAGACGAGCTATGAGGTGCCACATCATATGGGCCTCCAACACCAAGACGGGTGGAAACACGAATCGGAAACTAGATGGATCTCGAAAACAAACCTAATATGAGAAGAACTCGGATTGGTGGTGGATATATGGTTGTGGTATATGGCAGCGGTGGTGGTATATGGCTACGGATTGGTGGTGGATAAGAAGGGTGGTAGATGGCAAGGCGATGATGATGGTGCGGCGGCGGCGTGACAACTTATGACCAGAACTCGAAACTCTAAAAGACTAGACTCTAAAACCAGCAACTTGACACGACGATGCAACCGCAAATTCAACAAAGCAAAAACCCTAAAAAGATTATGCGAAGGCTCAGATTGGTTCGGATATGATGAACTAACCCTAATTTTTTTTTTGTGGCTTTTTCGTGGACTTTAGGTATGAAGAACAGACTCGATCTAATCTCTTTAAAACTGTAAAATCTCACCGAGCAACCTGGAAATCTGATACCACTTGATAGAGGCAAAGGTGTCCCGTCTTTCGATGAGATGTTGGTTTTCGCTTTGGAGGAAGTCGACTTTGATGATCCGACTACGAACGTGCGAGGACGTCGCGCCTTAGCAATCGCTAAACCAACTCCGAGTGGTTATTGACCACGCCGGAGCACGATCAACCTGACCACGAGGGTCTGTTTCCTGCGAGCAAACGAAGAACAAGCAAGAAACTGAGATTGCAATCTGGATCTTGCGAATATAAGATGAAAGCTTTATTGATCAAGGTGGGGTTCTGTGACGCCTTTGTCCGGTCGTTGAACACAAAGCGAAATGCACGCGAAGTTGCAGCTATGGCGAACTTTTAATCTAAACAAAACCCAAAGTCTAAACGGTGCCCTAAGGGCTGTATATATGGAGGAAGAGGGGGGAATTTCGTGGCCCTTGGTGTAGGGGTCCGAAATCAGCCCTATCTCTTGTTTCCCCACACATACGGACTCTAAAAATAGCCTATACTTGTGTATTTCGAAATTACAAGGGCCTGGCCCAATAATAAGGTGACGCAGCACCTAGAATAGCCTCGGGACGAAATTTATGAAGTAGCATCTTGTATATTTCGTCCAAGGCTTCATGCACCCATTATGGTGGCTTCAAAGTCCTGAAATCATCACTTGTAACTCCGTTCTTGTTCCCCTTGCGCATGGCATCATCTCCATGCTTGTTCTTGCTCCAATGTCCATCCTTCTCCAAGCTAGGCCCTTCATTTGTAAGCAAAACAAATGTATCCAATTTAGGCAGCATCATATTCTCATGAACATTAGAATCATTACTAAGAAACAAAAGTACCTGATAATTTAATTGGCGTGCGCGAGCTCTAGTAATTGGTCCAGTATGTATAGCAGCAGGGGCTGTGGGTGTAACAATGGTATTTATGTCCTCATCACGTTGTCGTTGTAGCGTGCTAGCACCTTGAAAGGTCCATCGGCTCTAGGAAGAAGCTTGGACTTGCGTTCTTTGGGGAAGCGTTCCTTGCGAAGGTGTAGCCACACTAGATCACCAATGTTGAAGACCATGGGTTGCTTGTTGACGTTGAGCTTGGACGCTAGTCGTTGTACTTGGCGCTCGATGGTTTGTCTTGTATCATCATGCATCTTCTTGATGTAGTTTGCCCGTTCACTCGCATCCATGTTGGTGCGCTCTTGTAGATGAAGAGGTAGAATGTCCAATGGGGACAAGGGGTTGAAACCATAGACGACCTCGAAGGGGACTTGCCGGTAGTTGAATGTCTTGCACGATTGTAGGCGTGCATTTCGGCGATGGGTAGACATGCTTCCCATTCCTTGATGTTCTTCCTTATCAAGACACGAAGTAGAGTGGATAGTGTGCGGTTCGTCACCTCCGTTTGGCCATCGGTTTGAGGATGGAATGCCGAGGAGAACAAGAGCTTGATTCCGAGCTTGGCGCATAGGGTCTTCCAAAAGTAACTCTTTGGTACGCCATGGAGTCGCAAGATTTCCCTACAAAAGAGATTGGCAACATGTGAAGCATCGTCTATCTTGTTGCAAGGTATGAAATGTGCCATCTTAGAAAATCTATCCACAACAACAAAGACGGAATCCTTGCCATTTTGAGTCCTAGGCAAACCGAGTGCAAAATCCATACTAATGTCTTCACATGGTTGATATTGAATTGGAATGGGCATGTAAAGACCATGAGATTGATCTTTAGACTTAGCTTTGCGACATGTATAGCATCGGTTGGTGAAGCGTGAGACGTCATGAACATCTTGGGCGAAAAGTAGTTGTTGGAGTGGGTGTCGAATGTGTTGTCGTGTACAAAGTGTCCCATGAGTCCGCCTCCATGAGCCTCTTGCAAAAGGAGCAAACGAAGAGAAGACTCGGGAATGCAAAGTTTGTTAGCTCTCATAAGATAACCATCCTTGATGTAATATTGTTCCCAAGACGTATGCGTCAAACACTTAGCATAAGGAGAAGCAAAAGATGGATCATGCTCATACAAGTCTTTTATATGCTCAAAACCAATAACATTCAACTCAAGTTGAGTGACAAGCATGCATATGCGTGAAAGCGTCGGCAACTACATTTTCTTTACCCTTAATGTACTTGATCGCATAAGGAAAAGATTCAATGAATTCACTCCATTTGGCATGACACTTGTTCAATTTAGTTTGACCTTTGAGGTACTTAAGCGTTTCATGATCGGTATGGATGACAAACTCATAAGGTCTAAGGTAATGTTCCCAAACATGTAGCACACGCACTAAAGCATACAATTCTTTGTCATAGATGGGATAATTAAGTTGAGCACCGGTTTTTCACTAAAATAAGCAATGGCTCGTTTTTCTTGCATCAAAACTCCGCCAATTCCGGTACCACTTGCATCACAGTGAACCTCAAAAGTTTTGTCAAAGTTGGGCAAAGCAAGAATTGGAGCATGAGTAAGTAAAGACTTGAGCTCATCAAAAGCGGTTGATTGCGAAGTTCCCCAAACAAAGGGGGTATTCTTCTTGCTCAAAGCATGCAAAGGAGCGGCAATTGTGCTAAAATCTTTCACAAAGCGACGATAGAAACCCGCAAGACCAAGAAAACTTCGCACTTGTTGCAAATTTTTGGGTTGGGGCCAAGTTTTAATTGCTTCAATTTTAGATTCATCAACATGGACACCCTTTGAGGAAACTACAAAACCCAAGAAAACCACTTTGTCAACTCCAAAAGTGCATTTTTCAAGTTTGCATAAAGGCTTTCCTTGCGAAGAGTTTGTAACACAGATTTTACATGATTGATGTGCTCTTTCATGGTTTTGCTAAACACAAGAATATCATCAAAGTAAACCACAACAAAGACTCCAATATAAGGACGAAGCGCATGATGCATAAGACGCACAAAAGTACCGTGAGCTTTCGAAAGACCCATAGGCATCACTAACCATTCATATAATCCAAATTTGGTTTTGAAAGCAGTTTTCCATTCATCACCCTCTTGTATGCGTATTTGATAATAGCCACTTTTAAGATCAATTTTTGAGAAAAGTTGGCTCCACTAAGTTCATCAAGCATATCATCTAAGCGAGGAATGGGATGCCGATATCGAACGGTGATAGCATTGATAGGTCTACAATCGAACACAAGCGGAAACTTCCATCGGGCTTAGGCACAAGAATAACGGAACGGCACAAGGGCTTAAGCTTTCACGTACATGACCGTTGTCGATGAGTTGTTGTACTTGCCGTTGAATTTCCTTGGTTTCTTCCGGATTGACTCGGTATGGAGCTTTGTTTGGTAGAGGTGCTCCGGGATGAGGTCAATTCGATGCTCAATTCCTCGAAGAGGAGGTAGACCCGAGGTAGCTCATCGGGAAAACATCTTGAAATTCCTACAAAAGAGATTGAAACACCAAAGGTAGTTCGTGAATGGTGTTAGTGTTTGGTTCTCCATCCTTGCACACAAGGACAAAGTGCATCACACTCGATGGGTTCTCACACACTTCTCTCATCTCACTTTTGGTGGCAAATAGAATGAGGTTTTTCTCTCTAGGCGAAGAGTCGCTCAAATTTGGCTTGTGGCTCTCACTCACTTTTGGGTGGATCACTTTCTCACTCTTGTCTCTATGAGGAGTGGCTTGTTTGTCGGCTATCACTTGACTAGGAGACATAGGTCGAGCACATATTCTTTCCCTTTCATCTTGAAGCTATAGTGATTGGTACGCCCATTGTGTATGACACCACGGTCGAATTGCCATGGTCGACCAAGAAGTAGGTGACAAACGGTCATTGGGACCACATCACACTCCAAAGTGTCTTCAGATGCACCGATTTTGAAAGAGACTAGGACCGTATGCTCAACTCAGATAGTGCCTAATCACTTAGCCATTGCACCTTGTAAGGATGCGGTGCTTCCTTTTGCCAATTGGAGCTTGGAGCATAGTTCTTCACTTGCCAAGTTGTGGCAACTACCTCCATCGATGATGACCTTGATGGACCGTCCATTGATGCCGGCTTTTGTGTGGAAGATGTGGCATCGTTGGTCTTCTTCTTGTTGATGTTGAAGAGTCAAGACCTTGGAGACAACGAGGGCGGGCTCGAATCCTCATCACAAAAGACTTGATCATCTTCTTCTTCGTTCACTTGCCGGTGCATGGCCTCTTGCTCAAGAGCTTCCATCTCCTCTTCACTCATGGAGTCATATGTGCCATCGTCGTTGAGGATCATGGTGCGCTTGTTGGTGCATTCAGATGACTTGTGGCCTCGGCCGCCGCAAGTGAAACACTTGAAGGAGCTTGTCTTGATGGTCTCATCGTTCGGAGTAGAGGATGAAGCACGCGGCTTGATGTTGCTTGTAGTAGGAGGAGGACGACTTGAGCTTGTCGAAGTCTTCTTGTAACTTGACTTGTCGTTGTTTCTTGAAGAAAGTTTGGTTGATGTAGATGATGAAGGAGTCGTTGAAGCTTGGTTGTTGGAGGAGCCGTAGGTCTTGGATGAGTACTTGGCGTGCATTTGAAGTCATCTTGCACTTGGCGTTCGCCTTTGTAGCTTGATGCACGAGCTCAATGAGGGATGAGTATGGTTGGAAGTCGGCGATCTTCTTGATGGGATGATTGAGTCCATTCAAGAAACGTGCCATAGTTTGCTCATCATCTTCCTTGACATTGGCTCGAATCATGGCTATCTCCATTTCCTTGTAATATTCTTCAACGCTCTTTGTTCCTTGCTTGAGTAGTTGGAATTTCTTGAAGAGGTGATAGAGGCGAGGGTCCCGATCTTTCGATGAGATGATAACTATCGATTCGGTGGACTCGACTTTGACGATCCGACTACAAACGTGCACGACGGTGTGCCTTAGCAATCGCTAAACCAATCTCCTGAGGTTACTGACAATGCCGGAAGCACGATCAGCCTGACCACGAATGTCTATTCCTGCAAGCAATCGAAGAACGAGCAAGAATATGATAAAGCAATCTGAATATTGCGAATATATATGAAGTATTGATAATGGTGGGGATCCGTAAGCGGTCCTGGTCTGGTCGTTGGATACAAACGAAGTACACGAAGTTGCAATGGCTAACTTTTAACTAAACAAATCCCAAGGAAAAAGCTACTAGATGGATCTACTTATATAGGATCAAGGGGTGGCGGCCAAGGAGGTGGTAGGACGTCCCAAGGCAGCCTAAAACTAACCCTAGGTCGTACAAGGCCAATGGGCCCAAGCGGAGGTGACGTAACACCTTTGGACTTGTAGTTTGACTCGGATTCTGCTGCTGATCAGATTCTTTCATCCATAACTCAACGCTCCGGACGAATTTGAAGGTGAATCCAATTGGGTTGGAAGGTGCACGGAATCTATTTTCCAACAAAAAAAGAATCACCCAATTTGGAGTCCGGATGAAAAAGTTATTGACGTTTTGAGTCGTGTATGTCTGCAGTCCGAATCTGAGTCCGTAACGTGAGAGACTTGGACTCTATCTTCTCTTGGTCCAAAAGTGACGTGAGAGGACTTTTGAACAGCACCTAAACTTCTCCTTTTCCTTATCTTCATATGTGTATTGTACAAATGTCCCATACACCTACAATTAGACAAAACACAAAAGTATGTGATGTATTTTTGTTCGGATAACATAAATAGATTATTGAATAGTTTGCACTAGAAATCACACGACAAATATGCATGTATGCAATATTTTTGGTCTTATCCAAGGTAGTCATCTCCTCATCATCCTCCACTTCTTGAAAACAAAGCCGTCCTCGGCGGTTCTTAGTCTGAAATGTGGCTAACAAAAGAGACAAGGTGTACATGTTGTATATGTATATGTCATCCATTTTATTTCCCTTGATTTTTGCACATATGACACATAAAAAGATGAGTAACTTGCATAGTTCATAAAATCTAAAGCCAAAACATTATCACAAGAAGTAGAAGGCATGAAAATATTGCAACACAGTTTGCACATATAAGTGAAGCTCTTATTCATTTCAAAAGATTGACAATGTTCATCATTAAACCATCCCAACATTGGTGAATAAACCTTACTTGCATCAAGTTTACATGCTACAACATGCTTAAATAAGTAAACATGCAATAAGTCATTCGACACAGAATCATCACCAAGATTAGAGGTCATATCAAAATGATTAAATATTGATTCTTTTGCATCAACAATTAATTCAATGGGTGCACTCAAAATTGTTGGTATTTCAGTTGTTTGATCACATGGCAAAGTCAAATTATCAATATAATCCTCTAAAATAGGTGGTGTGATCAAAGTAGTGGGTAGCTCAACACATGATGTATTCAAGTTAACTAGGCATGCATCATTCTCATGTAAAAGTGGAAAATCTGTACCTTTGTCATTACCTCTTATAGTCAACTCAGATGATGCAGGCACTCTCGATGATGATGTGTCACATGGTGGAGATGATGTAGTCCTCGCAACAACGGATGTGGTTGTCATAGTACGCTTAGTAGTTGAATAAACATCTGTATCAACAGTTGGAATGTGCACCGTGCGCTTGTTCTCCTTGTGGGCAACACGTCGTTTTATTTCCTGTTCAGCTTTGCAAGCAAGACGAAACAAATGGTCCATAGGATAACACTCTTCATGAATTAGTATCTCCTGAATATTATGGTTTAATCCTCCCCAAAATCTATCCATAAAATCTTCTTCACTTTCTTCTAAAAATGAGTGCAACAAGGTAGTTTGTAAATCATCATAATATTTTGTTACGGTGTCACTACCTTGTTTTAAATGTTCCAGTTTTTAATCATGCCACGAGTATAATAAACATCGATTTAATCTATCTCTCATGACATGTTTTAAATCATCCCAAGTATTAGGTACATAATCAGGGTGTAACCGACAATATTCACTCCACCAAACTAGAGCATAACCAAGTGAAAGAACCAACCGCAACCATAACTTTTTTACGTTCATCAAAATTATGGGAAGCAAATATATTATTTATGTCTAACTCCCATTCAATATATAAAGGAGGTCTAAAACGGCCATTAAATGGTGGTATAGAAACATGAACCTGATCATGTGCATTTGGATGTTTGTGCACCTCTCGTGACGGGTGTGGTATTTGCATAGGTGGTGGCATGTCTCCGCGATCGACAAAGCCCATGAATTGACTCTGGATCCTGTCATGATTAGTAGAACAAGAAACAAAATCCAAAAATAATGTTTCTATAACTACTAGGATGTGGTGGTAAAAGCGCTCACAAGAAAGCAAATATCAATGTCTTACAAGTTCTTACCATGCAAAGAAAGGTGACAGCAACCAGCAGTGTCAAGTAACTCACGAAGATTGTGTAAAGAGATTGCCAGGGGAGCGTCACGATACACGGTGTAGAAATATGTGGAGCTGGGTTGGCTATATATGGTAGCAAAAGATTAGCAATAATCAATTCAAAGATACAATGTTGAATAAACGCTCAACGACGGTACTATGCTGGTCCTAGGCTAGACCGGACTAGAGACGCGAGCCTAGAACACTAATGAGGTCACGGCGTAGCACAACTAGCATCAATGAAGGATAATGAGTAGCTCTAGACAGCAAGATATAAGTGAAGAGCACAACGACGGAAAGATAATGATGAAAAACAACTGCCAAGCAGGATATACAACAACTCTCTCTCCAGTTTTCCTCTTAAATAGTTTGAGCCAATTTTCTGATAAATTCTTTCAAAGAATGCTACTAACTCAAGCTTTCCAATGCAAAAAGAATCACTCAATTCCGAGTTGATATGAGGAGTCAAAGAATTCTAAAACTGGCCTGAAAAATTGGAACAAGCTGTGTTCACGAACTTCAGAGGGAAAAAAGACCTATTTAGAAGCCGATTTTGAGGTGTCAAATAATGAACTAGCTTCTGCAACTATTTAGATGCGGCTCGTTGCTAGCTTCAATTTGAGTACTCACGGAGCCAAAACGGACTTCGTATGAGGAAGATACACCTGTTTTACTGAACAGTGCGCAAAACAGATTCCAATCCGAATTCAAGTACGAGATTGATTCTAGATAGATCTGATTTTTTTTTTCTTCTCTCTTTTTTTTTCTCACACTTTTTTTTCCTTTTTCTTTCTCTTTTTTTCTCTGACTTTTTTTTTACTTTTTTTCTTTTTTTTCTCTTTTTTCTCTTTTCCAAAACAAACTAGATAAGATGCAGATTGGATCAAGCAAAGATGTGAATGACCTCAACTATGATTATGACAATGAATAGTGCATAGCACGTGGTGGAAATTAATGGATGGTATGGTGGACAGTGGAAGGGATAATGATGCAGCGGCGTGACTAATGTGAACAGAACTCAAACTCTAAAGGAACTAGACACTAAGACCAGCAACTCGACACCACGATGCAAACCGATAATTCAATAATGCAAACAATGAAAAGAAAATTGCAAAGGCTTGGACTGGCTAGGACAAATGATGAATAGATCTAACTTTTACGGTGGCCTTTTCTTGGACAATAGGTAAGAAAATAAATCGAATCTAGGGACAATTGGAAATTCTCACCGAGCAACCTGAAAACTGATACCACTTGATAGAGGCGAGGGTCCCGATCTTTCGATGAGATGATAACTATCGATTTGGTGGAGTCGACTTTGACGATCCGACTACAAACGTGCACGACGGTGTGCCTTAGCAATCGCTAAACCAATCTCCTGAGGTTACTGACAATGCCGGAAGCACGATCAGCCTGACCACGAAGGTCTATTCCTGCAAGCAATCGAAGAACGAGCAAGAATATGATAAAGCAATCTGAATATTGCGAATATATATGAAGTATTGATAATGGTGGGGATCCGTAAGCGGTCTTGGTCCGTCGTTGGACACAAACGAAGTACAAGAAGTTGCAATGGCTAACCTTTAACTAAACAAATCCCAAGGAAAAAGCTACTAGATGGATCTACTTATATAGGAGCAAGGGGTGGCGGCCAAGGAGGTGGGAGGACGTCCCAAGGCAGCCTAAAACTAACCCTAGGTCGTACAAGGCCAATGGGCCCAAGTGGAGGTGACGTAACACCTTTGGACTTGTAGTTTGACTCGGATTCTGCAAAGATCAGATTGTTTCGTCCATAACTCAACGCTCCGGACGAATTTGAAGGTGAATCCAATTGGGTTGGAAGGTGCACGAAATCTATTTTCCAACAAAAAAGAATCACCCAATTTGGAGTCCGGATGAAAAAGTTATTGACGTTTTGAGTCAGGTATGTCTGCAGTAGTCCGAATCTGAGTCCGTAACGTGAAAGACTTGGACTCTATCTTCTCTTGGTCCAAAAGTGACGTGAGAGGACTTTTGAACAGCACCTAAACTTCTCCTTTTCCCTTATCTTCATATGTGTATTGTACAAATGTCCCATACACCTACAATTAGACAAAACACAAAAGTATGTGATGTATTTTTGTTCTCGATAACATAAATAGATTATTGAATAGTTTGCACTAGAAATCACCTGACAAATATGCATGTATGCAATATTTTTGGTCTTATCCAAGGTAGTCATGTCCTCATCAAGAGGTCGCGGTTGTAGTAGGTTGGCACAAAACGTGCTCGCATGACATCCTTCATTTGAGCCCAAGTGGTGATTGGAGGTTCACATCTTGCTTGTCGTCGCTCAATGATTTGTTCCCACCATATGAGCACATAGTCTTGGAACTCAAGTGATGCCATAGCGATTTTCTTCGCTTCATCGTAGTTGTGCAAGCGGAAGATTTTGTCAACCTTCAATGCCCATGAGAGGTAGTCTTCGGGGTCATTGCTTCCGTTGAACTTGGGCATGGTGAATTTTAGCTTGCCGTAGCATTGCTCTTCATTGTGTTGTTGACGGTGTTGATGATGACGTCCTTGGCGTGGATTGTATTCGTCTTCATGTTGCTCTTGGCGCGGAGGAAGACCATGATCAACTTGCCCTTGTTGAACTTGAGGTTGCGATGCAGCTTGACGAGCTTGTGGAGGAGCTTGAGGAACTTGTCGTTGTGCATGAGGTTGGTAGTTCCTCTCTTGGATTTCTTCTCGAAGTGCTTCCTCTTGATTGCGCCTGCTCGCGATTGCGGTTGGCGAAGGCTCTACTTGATTCTTGAAGGGCACGTTGCGCCTCAAGAGCTTGCGCCTCACGTTGTCGTTGTTGAAGACGTTGAGCCTTGGCGTCTTGTTCGTCTTGGTGAAGACGTGCTCGTTCTTCTTCTTGTTGGCGGCGAAGGCGTTGTCGTTCTTGAGCTTGAGCAAAAGCCTCTTGATTAGATTGAGGACGAGGAACTTGATCATCAACTTGCTCTTGTGAATGCTTGACATGTAGCGGGTTGCGAGATGCATGACGGTCTTGGCGCTGCGGCTCGTCGAAGAGTGTTCGATGACGGTGTACTTGAGTCGTAGAAGGTGTCGCCGAATGTCGACTCGAGCGGCTCCGTCTTGATGATGAAGAAGTTGAATGATGCCGGTTTCTCATCAACGCGCGGATCTCGTCCATTCTTGCATCATTCTCTTGCTTGTGAGCCTCGAACTTGTTGTCGAAGTAGTCTCTTGTATGTTGCTCGAAGAGTCGCAAGTCGGTGGCGAGGTTGTTGATGCGGTCGCTCATTGCTTGTTGTTCTTGGTGCAACGCTCGTTGTGCACCAAAGAGGTGGTTCTTGGTGACATATGAAGACATGTCGTCGTCTTGCTCGTTGAAGAGTGGGTTGGTAGAAGAACTTGGCCTATCCATCATTCCAAGCAAAATGTGAGTGGTAGAACGGAAAAGAACTTATACCAATGTACCTTTGACCGATGTTGAAGATGAATCAAGTTCACTCAAATGCGGACAATGAAATAGCACTCTTGGTACCGATTCTTGTCGGTTCTCACACCTACACAAGTAAAAGCTTATGGTGGAGCTCGGTTAGGATGGTGGCACAAAATTTGATGCAATTGTAAGTGAGACTCAATAAAGTTGGAAATGATTCACAAATTTGCAAATGCAACAAGTAGACCAATAGCAAGATATGGTACACGGAAACACACACGCAAATAGATAATATGGGGTTATGCAACCAAGGATGAGCCAAAATGTGGAATTCACCAAGATGCTCTTGTTGCACAACACTAGAGAGACGCTAGCACAATTGCACAATAGGCGGATACGAACTTGTGCACAACCTACTAAGCAAAATGCAACGACTTCTACCCAAGTATGCTATATGTATGGTGTTTCGATGTGTTGATCCAAGATGATCAAGTATGACAATCTTAATGTTGTATGATGCTATGGTTCTTGCTCATAAGCTCTTTGTTTATCTTTCTCTCTTTGCTTAAAAGCTTGAATGGCTCTTTCTCTTTTGAGCTCTTTTCTCATGCAAAACTTCACGAACCAAGATAGCAATTGTGTATGCGATGACAACTTTGTGACACACAAGTTGATGGTAAGATATGCACCACTTTGGTATGGTATGTATGCTATGGAGTATGATCACTAATGTGCACAAGTCACGTTGTCGCAATACTCAATGTCTAGTCTCGATGGGTAAGCAACGCGAAAGATGGGCTATGATGGTTATCAATGCAATTGCAAGTAATGTCAAAGGTGTCTCACGATGTTACCGTCCTTGACGAAGATGATCGGTGGTGATGTTGATGTTGAACCGCATCTAGATAGCCAAACACAAAAGGATACGGAAAACCCCAACTCAATTTCTCAAGGCATAATTTGGCAACGTTGTCGGAATTGGAAGTGGGAAAGGCTAAGGTGGTGTTATGCGGAAGTGGTGGAGGTAAGTGGGAGTGTATGTGGGCACGGGACAAAATTTGGCGAAAGTTAGGCTTCGGAAGTCGGTGGTGGAGTAGCGGAGGATGTGGTGGAAGCCCTAGGCAAAGATGCCAAGGATCACAAAATTTGATGTAGTCAAATGATGTTGGTGGTATTTTTGTTGGAAGGGAGATGTCAATAGCTTCAAAACGAGCTAAAGAACGTCAAAATCGGAGTTCGGATGAATTAGTTATGGTCAAAACAAAATCAGCCGGGCGGAATCTACAGGTTACGGACGTCCGGAAAAGGTCGGATGTCCGGGGCGTCGGACGTCCGGAAAAGTCGGAAATCCGTAAGTTCAGTTCGGGTTAGGGGTTCCGGTCGTCCGGAAAAGGTCGGATGTCCGGTGCTTCGTGGGGGTCCGGACGTCCGTAAATCGTCGGTCGTCCGGTGGGTCGGGGTCAACTCGAAATTTCAGATCCGGGACACGATTTTGGGCGGAAAATGGGGATTTTGGGGTCAAAATTGACGAGATTACATGGATGAAAGATGGGGAAACTTGGGGAAATGCTAGATCCACTCGAAACCAAGCAAATCCATGGATCAAAATCAACAAAACATCATCAAAACTAACAAATCACAAAAAAAATTTGGGGCTATTTTTGGTGGGGATTTTCGAATTTAGGACGAAATCAACAAAATCAAGCTAGAAAAAGAGGGGTAGGGGCTCCAAAAACGTGATCAACCTAAGCTCTGATCCATAGATGATGTAGGGCGGAACCCTACATGGACGATCTTTCACGTTGGAGCGGATCCTACGGGGAATCACGAGGAACACGCGGAAGAACACGAGAGAAACGAGAGAGAAATCACGAAACCGACAAGAGATCAATCACACAAGTGCTAGATTATCGATCGCATAGAGTGGCACAAGATTCAAGATCAACAAAGGTAAGATACAAACGGTAACCGTTCTTCTCCGTGAGGAGGCCTTGAGGGGTCCACCCTAGAAGGGGTCTTGAATCCGCTTTGGGGGATCTTCTCCGAGAGGTCCCGATCTCGGTGGAGAAGTAGCCAAGTGGATGAGCAAAGGCTCTCACACAAGAATATGAGCTAATCCAATGCTAACCCTCGAAAGTTGGGGAAGAAGGAGTATACATAGCCTAGGGGCGAAGGGTACAAGGCTGCGCCCAAACGAAGTCAACACATAGGCGTCCGGACGTCCGGAGGCTCGGACGGTCCGGACGTCTGAACGGGTTCGGACATCCGTAGAATCAGTTACATCTGTGGGCGCCGGATGTCCGGAGGGGGTCGGTCGTCCGGAGCTTCGTGACGGTCCGGACGTCTGGAAGTCGTCGGTCGTCCGTAGATTCGGTTCACGTCGTCGGTCGGATGTCCGGAGGCTTTGGCCGTCCGTAGTTTTGGTTCGAGTGGCAAAGTGTCGGACGTCTGGAGAGTCCGGTCGTCCGGGTCCTGGGACTCGTCGGACGTCCGGAAGGCGTCGGACGTCCGGTGCCTGTACCTTCAGCAGCATCTCTTCTTCTTCTTCAATATGCATCGAGTTCTCGCCGTCTTGGCTCTCGCAAGTGGTTGATCCTTGGCTCACCTCCATGTACCTGATTACACATAGAGTCTCCGAATGAGGTAGTAGCCATGTCTCGTGAGTAGGAAGAGGGAGTTCGGAGAGGAGCGAATTCACCTTATCTTCGATAGCCTTAGCTCGGGCTCTTGTCATGGGTCTAGTGGCGTTGAGGGAGATTTAGGCACGTCCATGGGGGTGAGCGAGGGATGCTCCGCATCAACTTTGATGGTCTCAAAAGGTGGTGAAACGAAGGTGAGGACCTCGAGCACGTCGATAGCTTCAAAACGAGCCAAAGAACACTCAAATCGGTGTTCGGAGTGAAAAGTTATGGGCAAAACGATGAAATTCGGAACGCTGAAACTGGGAGGGGCGGTAGTACCGCTTGTGAGGGCGGTTGTACCGCTCGAGGTACTCAGCGGTAGTACCGCTCGGAGGGGCGGAAGTACCGCTCGTGTCGGGATTTTTCGCAGATCGACTCGGGGCGCGATTTTGGGGCGGAAATGGATGATTTCGGGGCCAAAATTGGATGGATTTCGTGGATGAGAAGAGGGGAAACTTGGGGGAATGCTAGATCCACTCGAAACCAAGCAAATCCATGGATCAAAATCAACAAAACATCATCAAAACTAACAAATCACAAAAAATATTGGGGCTATTTTTGGTGGGGATTTTCGGATTTAGGACGAAAACAACAAAATCAAGCTAGAAAACATGGGGTAGGGGCTCCAATAACGTGATCAACGTGGCTCATGATACCAAGATGATGTAGGGCGGAACCCTATGTGGACGATCTTTCACGTTTGGAGAGGATCCCTACGAGGAACACGAAAAACAAGCGGAAGAACACGAGGGAAATCACGGGGAAAACACAAGAGAATCACTCAAGCCAACAAGATCAATCACACATGCGCTAGATCGATGAACACAAAGGGAGATACTTGATCCAAAGTCAACAAAGGACGATACAAACTGTAGCCGTTCTTCTCCGCGAGGAGGTCTTGAATCCACAAGGGGATCTTCCCACGAGGGGGTCTTGAATCCGATAGGATCTACTCCGAAGAGGTCGCGGTCTCTCACGAGGAGGAGATCCGATGGATGAGCGAAGCTGATGCGGAGCATCCTACGGTCATCACCATGTCAAGAGTCCGTTTGGCAAGTGACACGTGCGACTTCTAGTTCTCATACATAAAGGTGAATCTTCTCCTTTACACGTGCTCACTTGACCCCTTCGAGGATGGTATACTACTTGACACTTCTCCCGTGTGCATGCATAGGTATTGTTGGAGCTTCACGGATGTCGAGGAGGAGTGCAAGCGCCAAGGAACAACTACACCATCCGCGAGGGAAGCCTGGAAGCGACGACGGAAGAAGACGATGCTGCTGAAGCTTCTGGCCGGACATCCGCCAAGGGTCGGCATCCGGCTACCGGCGCCGCCTACGAACCGCACTGAGAAGGCCAAAGCATCAGCGACCTGACATCCGGCCCGTGTGCCCGGACATCCGGCGCCACGCCACAGCCCAGACATCCGGTATCGCCCCCGGAAATCCGGTGTGAGGCACCCGAAGCCAGAAGGCCACCCCGCTCGGGCCGGACATCCGGCCAACCGCCCTGGACATCCGGCGTCTCACGAGAGCCCGGACATCCGGCCCCCAGCCCGGACATCCGGCCTTCACAGCAGAGTCGGGCCAAAGGCCCATGTATCCCTTTCCCAGTTACCCCTTCGTGGCTAAGACTATATATACTCCTCCCCCTCCTCCTAGTTAGGGTTAGCAAATATGATAGCTCATTCTTAGGTGAGCTTTGCTCCTACCTCTACTCTTGAGAGAGAGAGACTACCACTCCCATGGAGTTCAAGACCTGCATGTGAGAAGATCCTCAAGGGATATCATCAAGACCTCCTTGTGGGAAGATCCATCTAGGATATCATCAAGACCTCCTCTTGGAGATGAACCTTACCTTGTATCTTTCCCTTTGTTGTTCATGTATCTTGTGATCTTGTGTGTTTGATTGTCTAGTGGATGTGTGATTGGACTTGTTCTTGAGTGTTTCCCACTGTGATTTCTCCCCATTCTTCCCCGTGTTCTTCGTGCTCACCGAGGGATGCCACTCCAAACGTGAAAGATCGGCCTACACCGGGTTAGCCCCGTATCGTATGGTATCAGAGCTTAGGTTTATCACGAATTTGGAGCCCCTACCCCGTGTTTTCTAGCTTGATTTTGTTGATTTCGTCCTAAATCCGAAAATCCCCACCAAAAATAGCCCCAATTTTTTTTTGTGATTTGTTAGTTTTGATGATGTTTTGTTGATTTTGATCCATGGATTTGCTTGGTTTCGAGTGGATCTAGCATTTCCCCAAGTTTCCCCATCTTCCATCCACGAAATCTCTCCAATTTTGACCTTGAAATCATCAATTTCCGCCCCCAAATCGAGTTCCTCGAGTTCATCCTCGGATTTGGAGCCCGGACATCCGGCCCGACCCCCGGACATCCGGCCAGCCCGGAAATCCGGCCATTAGCCCGACATCCGGCTCCTTGAGCGCATTTCGCGATTCTGGACATCAGGTCCCGGAAATCCGGCCCGACCCCCGGATGTCCGGCCCCTGGGATTTCAGATTTTCCCGTTTCACCGTTTTGTCCATAACTAATTCATCCGGAGTCCGTTTTTGACGTTCTTTATCTCGTTTTGAAGCTATTGACATCCCCCATCCCATAAAAATACTTCCACCAACATTTGACTCCATCAAATTTTGGGAACTTTGGCATCTTTGCCTAGGGCTTACACCACATCCTCCGCATAACCACCACCGACTTCCGCAACCTAACCAATTTTGTTCCCCTTTGCATTTGAGGTTGTTTGAGTTGTGATTCGAGTCTCCTAAGGTGTTTAGGCTACTTAGGGACGGTTGCATCTTCATCAACCACCACCACCACCATGCCATCCGCATAACCGTGCCCACCATACATTCCACCCCAACTTAACCCAATTTTGTTTGAGTTGTGAGTTGTGTCTCCTAAGGTGTTTCGGCTACTTAGGGACCGCGTGCTTCCAACTCTTACACCGTGTATAGCCAATCATTTCACTTCCGCATTGCCAAGTGCAAACCACCACCGCTTTCCGCTACAACCACTTTGACATTTGCCTTTGAGATTTTGAGTTTGCGGTTTTTCCGTCTCCTAGGGTGTTTCGGCTAACTAGGAACGGCTCGACATCAAGAACACCGCCACTCATCATCGCCAAGGACGGTAACCTCGACGACACCATTGTATATTCCCATTGCAATTGCATTGATAACCCCTAGCCCATTTTGCGTCACTTGCCTATCGAAACTAGCCATTTGAGTATTGCCGGCAACGTTACTTGTGCACATTAGTGATCTACACCTTCCATTGCATACATACCATATCATATTGGTATCATATCATCCCTTGTGTCACAAGATTGTTCCCGCATATACACAATTGCTATCTTGGTTTGTGCATTTCGCAAAGTGGCCATACATACAAAAAAAAGAGAATAAAGCTTTTAAGCAAAAGAGTGAGCAAAGAGCTTGTAAGCAATAGCCATAACATCACAATATATCATATGTTATCATACTCGATCATCTTGGATCATCTTGTGAGAAACACCGGGAACCATACATACATAGCATACTTGGGATAGAAGTTTACCCATTTTGCATCTTATAGGTTGTGCACAAGTGTCTTATCCGCCAATAGAGCAATCGTGCTAGCGTCTCTCTTGAGTTGTGCAACACGAGCGTTTTCCGTGGATTCCACATTTTGTGCTCATTCCTTGGTTGCACGACCCCATTTATCTATCCGTGTGTGTGTTTCCATGTGCCACATATTGCTATTGGTCTACTTGTTTCGCTTGCGAATTTGTGAATCTCTTTCAACATTATTAACTCTTGCTAACATTTTGCATCAAATTTTTGTGCCACTATCCTCACCGAGCTCTACCATAAGCTTTACTTGATAGGTGTGAGTGAACAAGTCCGGTACCAATTCCACTATTCTTTCATTTCACATTGAGTGAAACGGGATACATCCTCAACTTTGGGAAAAGGTATCTTGGTTTTGTTTATCTCATTTCCTACTCACCTCTACTCGAGTCTTGTGATGGATAGGCAAGGCATTTCACCTTCGGTCTACAACAACAACGACGAGTTCGATGCCACGAACAACAACTCCGACGCCAAGATGCAAGCTCGAATGGAGGAGATCAAAGCCCTCATCAAGGCCTACAAGCGATCTTCCTCATCTTCGAGAAGACGCTCAAGAGCACATGCTTCCGAGCTACCGTCTCCGGCAAGATCACATCGGCATCGACACCATCACCAACAAGAACGTGAAGGTCAAGAGCTCTACATCAACAACCGCTCAGTGACTTCACCATCTCCCTTGGCATCTTCGCCAAGCGACTTCAAGGCATCTTCACCTACGAACATACGGGATCTTCGCCAACAAGAACCTCAAGGCTACGCTCAAGAGAAGCTCCCCAAGCTCAAGTCCGCGACTTCACCGAGCTACTACGACCTCGACATCGACCATGCGATTCCTTTCTATGGGACTCAAGAACCCGAGGAGTACCTCGAGTGGGAGCGTTTAATGGACGACTACCTCAAGCTACATCAAGTTCCTCCCGAAGATCAAGTGAAGTGCGCCACAAGAAACTTCCACGACTACGCCTCGACATGGTGGCTTCACACACCTTCGGAGTGCTACGAGATGAGTTGGCCCAAGATGAAGAGAGCTTTGCAGCGAGAGTTCGTGCCTCCAACCTCCACGGAACAACTTCGACGCCAATTGGAGAACACCATCCAAGGATCCAAGTCCATCGACTCAGATTTCAAGGAGATGAAGATTGCCTTGCGACGAGCCGGCGTGGACGACCCCATTTCGATGAAGTTTCACTTCATGATGGGATTGAACAACGACATCTCCAAGACTATCTTCCTCGAGAACTACAAGTCCATCGACGACTACTACATTGGTGCTCTCAAGGCGGAACAAGAATTCATGAAGGCCAAGGCTTCTCCACCCCAAGCATACTTCGCTGCGACCAAGCTCTCGACAAGCATGAGGCTAGTACCACCACGATGTCCAAGCCCGACAAGCTCCAAGACGATGCTCCCAAGTGCGACTTCACCGCCATCCCTCTTTGTGGCATTGATGATGCCGAGTCTACCTTGACTCTTTTTCAAGATGGTGCGGCGAAAAGTACAACTACGGAGACCTTCAAGGACCAAGCTTTGGAGGCAAGCGACAAGGTGGCGAGCAAGGATGATGCTTCCATCTTAGGAGGCGAGAGTGATGTTGTGCCATTTTCGGCCTTCATCCACGACGAGAGTGATGTTGAGCCATCTTCGGCCTTCATCCACGACGAGAGCGATGATGTGCCATCTTCGGCCTTCATCCACGCATTTACGACTACGAGACGGTTGAGCATGGGATTTTCCTTCGACCACGGCGACGTCCGATGACTTGATTGACTTTTGCCACCATATTGAGAGTGAGAGTGACTTCACCACTAGCCCCATACATGATGAGCTGCCCCAATTCCCATGTGAGGAGAGCCACAACCCCACCACTTGAGTGACATGAGTGACTCCACCATATGTGAGATTGAGTGCACCTATTTTGAGGGAGTGAGTGAACCACCACATAGAGAGAGTGAGATAGTTGATAGGTCTAGTGAGGCCATTTGCATTTCTAACAACTTGACCTCTACCTCTATTGTGTCTTCTCATTTGGTGCTAGGTCCCATTTATGATGACGCCACGATCCTCGGCGACTTACTCGTCCTCCCTTTGGACAAGACGATGGCCATGGTGGAATATAATGCACCCCCACATGGTTCCATCAAGATGAAGATGACCACCATTTGGTCTTTCCCACCTCACCTACACCACTTGAGTGGAATGAACAAGGTAACATAGGTGAAGGTGATGCTCAAGTCCCACTAGTGGACATTCTTGACATTGATTGCTTGCATGATGTTGATCCACCTAGTACCTTGCTTCATGCTAGTATGATTTCCCCATGTGATGATTTGCCCATTTATGATGAATATGATGATTCTCATGTGGAGTCTATTAGTAGTGATGCCATGTTACATAGGATTTCTTGTGACAATTCTTTAGGTCACATCATGTTTGATAATCCGCTTGACTTGTCATATGCTATGCATGAGATCAACCATATGTCTTATTTGCAATCTCTTCATAGTGACTATTCATATGCCATTAAAATGAACCCAATTTGCACATATAGCATAGATGACAAGCCCATGGTTATTGGCATTTGTTTTCCTTGTGATGATATTGATATGCTTCCTTTGCATCATTTATCTCATATGCCATGCCATAACTACCTAGCTTCGGATATGCATTGTTTTGGATGTTGTCCATTTTCTCCATATGATGTTTCCAATATTGCTCATGAGGAGACCCCCATAGTTTCCTCATACATTTTAGGAGATTTTGATTCATCCTATACATTGCATGATCCCAATACTTGTGTGCACCATATACTCCCCATGAATAAACATGATATTGATGTGCCATATACTTGCATTCTCAATTTGTGTCCGCATCGTGTCATACATAATAACTATTCTTTCATGATGGATGACATGTTCTTATACCATGCATCAAATTTCTTTGAGCGATGCTTATCTTGTGCTAACTCACATGTGCACATACACATCATGATGGATGATGTGTACATTTACCACGCGCACAATTTCTTTGGTTTGTGTCTCTTTTGTGTAGGTACCCATGAATACTAGTCGACCTCGCAATCCCACGAGTTGACAAAACAAGCTCTAGAGAGCAACGATGATTTGGGATCCCATGGATTGTCTTTCCCACCGCTCTCTTCGCGCAAAGACTTCGCGCATTTCTTCTACATGGCCCTCACTTGGCTATGGGTTATTGTCCATTACATATTCTATGCCCATCTTGTCATGTTCACTTTGCATGATATGCCCATCCCTATGCCTTTTCCATGCATTTGTGACCCATGCTTTGCTTTACACATGATGATTGACTCTCATACTTGTATGTGTATTTGCAAGCTTGGTGGAGATATCACTTGTTATTGCCATGTTCTATTGATGACCCATTCCTATGATGATACTTTCATCTTGCTTTGTGTTCGTGCTTGTGATATGTCATGTGCATTTTCTTTGCCTATTATTTGCTCACATGACATGATTGCCATGATTTACTCTAGTGTGTTGCATCTTCCCTCCACTAGTTTGCACGACTTGATTACAATGCTTGCTTATGTTGCATCACCAATGATTCATACTTGCTCATTTCATGCGGTTGATGACAACCATCTATATGCTTTGCACATGATTCATATTGCTTCTTGTCATATATCTCTATGTGTTGCCTCCCTCATGCTAGATGATTTGCCATGTATTGAGTGCAACAATGATTCTCTTCTTGCTCATGAGATTGCCCCCATAGCATTCTCGCATATATTTGGAGATTTTGACATAATTCTTGTGAAGCATGCTTGTCTTACTTCTTTGCACCATATACCTAGTGCCATGAATATTGCCATTGTTGCATCATATTATTCATGCACTTGTCCTTCTAATGGTTTTGTGCAAAGATGAGAACCATCATGATGGATGATGTGTTTGTCTACCATGCGCATACTTTCTTTGTTTTATTTTGTGCATGTGTAGGATACTTGGACTTCGCATCGACTTCCACTTCACGTGAGTTGACCATTCGAGCTCTTGAGAGCGAGCCTCTTACATTCTACCACGAGTCGCTTCTACACCACATTTCCTACCACTTCGGCATTGTGAAGAATGCACAAGGACACACTTTCAAGGTGACATCCTTCTTGACCTTGGATATTGTGGATCATACTTCATGTGTTGCTTGCACCATTTGCACGCATGGCCAAGATATTGCTTTCACTCATGATTGCCACATTTCCATTCTTCATGACATATGTACCTTGTGTGTTGCATCCAATTCTTGGATTACTTGCCCCTATGATATGCTTGGTTGCACCAATGTCATTTCTTCACATATGCCATGTCCCATTGCTTGTCTCATGCTTGACTTGATTGCCTCACACATGATGAACAATTGCTCTTTATATTGTGTTGAGTGCTACACTATATTCACTACACCCTATGCACGTTATGTTTGGATTGTCTTGCACTTGACCCATGTGTTTAGACACTTCATTTTATTTGGCGTTGTGAATCCTTCCTATGCCTACCATAGACCTTTCATTGAGCAATTTGTGAATGCTTGCTATGACCTCGAGGTAGATGCTTATGCTCTTGTCACACATATTTGCATCTCTACCTCACATTTACATGCTTGTTCCCATGATATTTTTGCTTGTGCTCGATTGATATGCTTACATGCCATGTCACAATCCTTTGTCACACCCTATGCTATGCTTGATGACAACACTTGTTTGGTGAATCACCTCTTGAATGCTTGGTTTTGCACTAACGCTAGCCACATTCGTTTTTCCAAGTGTTTGTTCTATTTACTCCTTTTGAAGGAATCACAAGATGGTGCGACATTGGAGAGTGCCCATTTCGAGCTTCAAGATGACGAGAGCTTGGTGATCGACCACTTTGACACGGCACCGCCATCTTTTTCCCATGGTGATTTGGTTTTCGATCCGAGGTCGGATCTTTCCAAGGGGAGGGATGATGCGGAGCATCCCACGGTCATCACCATGTCAAGAGTCCGCTTGGCAAGTGACACGTGCGACCTCTACTTCTCATACATAAAGGTGAATCTTCTCCTTTACACGTGCTCACTTGACCCCTTCGAGGATGGTATACCATCGACACTTCCCCCGTGTGCATGCATAGGTATTGTTGGAGCTTCACGGATGTCGAGGAGGAGTGCAAGCGCCAAGGAACAACTACACCATCCGTGAGGGAAGCCTGGAAGCGACGACGGAAGAAGACGATGTTGCTGAAGCTACAGCGGCCGGACATCCGGGCCAAGGGCCGGACATCCGGCGCCTATGCAGTCGCCCACGAACTACACCAGCAGAAGGCCAAATCATCAGCGGCCGGACATCCGGCCCTGTGCCCGGACATCCGGCGCCACGCCACAGCCCGGACATCCGGCATCGCCCCCCGAAATCCCGTGTGAGGCACCCGGCCGTATACACCCTTCGGGCCGGACATCCGCCAACCGCCCGGACATCCGGCGTCTCACAAGAGCTCGGACATCCGCCCCACGACATCCGGCGCCGCTTCACAGAGTCGGGCCAAAGGCCCATGTATCCCTTTCCCACTTACCCCTTCGTGTCTAAGACTATATATACTCCTCCCCCTCCTCCTAGTTAGGGTTAGCAAATATGATAGCTCATTCTTAGGTGAGCTTTGCTCCTACCTCTACTCTTGAGAGAGAGACTACCACTCCCATGGAGTTCAAGACCTCCATGTGAGAAGATCCTCATGGATATCATCAAGACCCCTTGTGGGAAGATCCATCTAGGATATCATCAAGACCTCCTCTTGGAGATGAACCTTACTTTGTATCTTTCCCTTTGTTGTTCATGTATCTTGTGATCTTGTGTGTTTGATTGTCTAGTGGATGTGTGATTGGACTTGTTCTTGAGTGTTTCCCTTTGTGATTTCTCCCCGTTCTTCCCCGTGTTCTTCGTGCTCTCCGAGGGATCGAACTCCAAACGTGAAAGATCGGCCTACACCGGGTTAGCCCCGTATCAGAAGCTCTATCTCTAACTTGAGCTAAATCAACGCTAACCCTAATACGAAGCTAAGAGAAGAGTATATATAGTGCTAAGCCACGAAGGGGTAAGTGAGGGCGAAGTGGGTACACGGGCTCGGCCCAATACACTGTGCGCAGACAGGCCGGTTGTACCGGTTACGGGGGCGGTTGTACCGCTGGTAACACATGCAGGGCGGAAGAACCGGACGTGAAGGCGGTACTACCGCTGGGAGGTCAGGCGCTGGCTTCAGGAGATGGACGTCAGACGGGCCAACGGTTGTACCGGTTGCTGGGGCGGTAGTACCGGTCATCTGGGAATTACCGGTACATCCGGCAAGACTGCCTTGCACCGCATTTATCGCAGAATGGTGGCCGTAGTTGGGGGTAGTCGACGGTTGTACCGCCCGGGCGGTTGTTGACCGGTTGCACCGCTTCGTTCTGAGCGGCCAGGCTCTCTTCCTCCTTCTCTTCCATGCTTGGCCTCGGTCCTTGGATTCTCCATGGTCGCCTCTTGCATTCGAGTATATGTAAGATCCATGCATGAGGTAGTAGCCATGTCTCACATGTAGAAAGTGAAGGTTCAAAGAGGGGCGAGTTCACCTTGTGTCCAATGGTGCATATTCGAGGTCTTGTCATATGTCCTCTTCGGGCTTGGAGAGTAGTCAGAGTGTACATGGGGATGACCGTGGGATGCTCCGCATCATTATACCAATGTACCTTTGACCGAAGTTGATGATGAATCAAGTTCACTCAAATGCGGACAATGAAATAGCACTATTGGTACCAATCCTTGTCGGTTCTCACACCTACACAAATATAAGCTTATGGTGGAGCTTGGTGAGGATGGTGGCACAAAATTAGATGCAATTGTAAGTGAGCGTCAATAATGTTGGAAAATGTACACAAATTTGCAAATGCAACAAGCAGACCAAGCAAATAGTGGTACACGGAAACACACACGCAAATAGATAAGTGGGATTGTGCAAACCAAAAGTGAGCCAAAATGTGGAATCCACGAAGATGCTCTTGTTGCACAATACTAGAGAGACGCTAGCACGATTGCACAATAGGCGGATACGGAACTTGTGCACAACCTACTATGCAAAAATGCAACTATCTCTCTCCCACATATGCTATATGTATGGTATTTCGGTGCTATGATCCAAGATGATCCAATATGACAATCTTAATGTAGTATGATGCTATGGTTCTTGCTCATAAGCTCTTTGCTTATCTTTCCATTTTGCTTAAAAGCTTGGGTGGCTCTTTCACTTTTGAGCTCTTTTCTGATGCAAAACTTCACGAACCAAGATAGCAATTGTGTATGCTATGACAACTTTGTGACACACAAGTTGATCCCAAGATATGCACCACGGTGGTATGGTATGTATGCTATGGAGTATGATCACTAATGTGCACAAGTCACGTTGCCTGCAATACTCAACGGCTAGTCTTGATGGGTAAGCTACGCCAAAGTAGGGACAATGTGGGTATCAATGCAAATGCAATGTTTGACAAAGATGTCGTCGAGTTACCGCCCTTGGCGATGATGAGACCCTTGCGAAGTTGAGCCGTGGTGATGATGAAATCGAACCGTACCTAGATAGCCGAAACACAAAAGGATACGGGAGCCACAACTCAAAATCTCAAAGACCAAATTGTGTCAAAATCGTCATAGGCGGTATCGGGGAGGATGGTGGTGTATGTGGTTTTGGAAGATGTGGTGGAAGGTGGGGCTGTGGTGGTGGCGAACTGACAAAGCTCAGTTTCGTCAGGGTTTTACGGACGTCCGGGCTTTTACGGTCATCCGGTCGTCGTCGGACGTCCGACCTTTTCCGGTCGTCCGGAACCTGGGCGGAAATCGGGCTCGGGATGAACTGCGAGATTTCGGGAAGAAGAAAATGTAAGGTCGAAATCGAATGATTTGGTGGATGGAAAAGGGTGGGGAGGGTGGGAAAAGCTAGATCCACACGTAGCAACTCAAATCCATGGACCAAATCCAACAAAATCTCAACTCACAAACAAATCACAAAAAAATTTGGGGCTATTTTTGGTGGGGAATTTTCGGAATTAGGACGAAAACAACAAAATCAAGCTAGAAAAAGAGGGGTAGGGGCTCCAAAAACATGATCAACGTGGCTCATGATACCAAGATGATGTAGGGCGGAACCCTATGGTGACGATCTTTCATGTTTGGAGAGGATCCTACGGGGAATCACGAAGAACACGCGGAAGCACAAAGGGGACACGGAGGAAACGAGAGAGAAATCACTCAACCAACAAGGAATCAATCACACAAGTGCTAGATCACCGAACACAAAGAGATACATATGATCCACAATCAACAAAGGTAAGAGTAGCCGTTCTTCTCCGAGAGGAGGTCTTGATGGGGTCCACCCTAGAAGGGGGTCTTGAATCCGCTTGAGGGATCTTCTCCGTAGAGGTCCTGAGCTCCGAGGAGAAGTAACCAAGTGGATGAGCAAGGCTCTCACACAAACATGAGCTAAACCAATGCTAACCCTAGAAAGGTGGGGGAGAAAGAGTATATATAGTCTAGGGGCGAGAAGGGGTACAAGGGCTGCGGCCCCAAACGAAATCAACACAGGCGCCGGACGTCCGGAAGGCGTCAGACGTCCGGAGGCTTCAGGACGGTCCGGACGTCCGGACGGGCTCGAGCGTCCGTAGAATCAGCTCATCATGGGCGCGTCGGACGTCCGGAGAGGTCGGTCGTCCGAGCCAGGACGGTCCGGACGTCCGGAAGTCGCTTGGTCGTCTGTAGATTCGGCCGGGCGTCGTCGGTCGGACGTCCGGAGGGTTTGGTGGTCCGTAGTTTTGGTTCGGGTGGAAGTGCCGGACGTCCGGAGAGTCCGGCCGTCCGGTCCTCGACTCGTCGGACCTCCGGGCTTGGTCGGACGTCCGATGCCTGTACCTTCAGCAGCATCTCTTCTTCTTCTTCAATATGCTTGGGGTCCTCGCCGTCTTGGCTCTTGCAAGTAGTTGATCCTTGGCTCACCTCCATGTACCTGATCACACATAGATTCTCTGAATGAGGTAGTAGCCATGTCTCGTGAGTAGGAAGAGGGAGTTCAGAGAGGAGCGAATTCACCTTATCTTCGATAGCCTTAGCTCGGGCTCGAGTCATGGGTCCACGTGGTATTGAGGAAGCTCACCTCCATGTACCTGATCACACATAGATTCTCCGAATGAGGTAGTAGCCATGTCTCATGAGTAGGAAGAGGGAGTTCGGAGAGGAGCGAATTCACCTTATCTTCGATAGCCTTAGCTCGGGCTCGAGTCATGGGTCCACGTGGTATTGAGGAAGATGTAGGTGCGTCCATGGGGATGAGTGAGGGATGCTCCGCATCAATATAAGATTGTCATATCCGATCATCTTGGATCATGTTGAGAGACACACCGGGAACCATACATACATAGCATACTTGGAATACAAATCTTATCCATTTTGCATCTTATAGGTTGTGCACAAGTGTCGTATCCGCCTATTGAGCAATCGTGCTAGCGTCTCTCTTGAGTTGTGCAACACAAGCGTTTTGGTGGATTCCACATTTTGAGCTCATTCCTTGGTTGCACGGCCCCATTTATCTATCCGTTTGTGCGTTTCCGTGTGCCATTCATTCCTATTGGTCTACTTGTTTCACTTGCGAATTTGTGAATCTCTTTCAACATTATTGTCTCTTGCTAACATTTTTGCATAAAATTTTTGTGCCACTATCCTCACCGAGCTCCACCATAAGCCTTACTTGTGTAGGTGTGAGAAACCGACAAGAATTGGTACCAATTGTGCTATTTACTTGTTACACATTGAGTGATCATTGATCCATTTTCAACATCGGTCAAGGTACATTTGGTATAAGTTCTTCTCTTTCTCCCACTCATATTTGCTCTCGAGTCTTGTGATGGATAGGCAAGGCATTTCATCTCCGGTCTTCGACAACAATGATGGCGTGAACAACTACATCACCAAAGCGTCCATCTTCGATCTACAACGACAAATGCAAGGCACACAATCAAGATTGCAAAAACGCATCTAGAACCTCTCCATCGACATTCATCTCTCCGAAGCAAGGAAAAGGGACTACATCGACAAGAAGCTTTCCGCACATAAAGAGGAGCAAGATGCAAGGATGGAGGAGATTAGAGCCTTGATCAAGTCTTCTTCCCCTTCGTCATCTTCAAGGCGGCGACGTTCAAGTCACAAGTCTTCGGAGCGCCCAAGCGATGCAAGCGCAAGTCGTCCACGTCCACATCTCCATGGCGACCACCATCACGTTCGTGATCCACATCGTCATGAAGGGCAAGTCACCTCCAAGCATCATGTGCACGACGACGACGAACGACATCTACTATGAGCTCAAGCACGACAACGACATCATCATCATGAAGATGCTCCACAAGCGCAAGTGCACAAGTCCCAACAAGCCCTACTTCACGCCAAGTCCAAGCTTCAAGAGCACAAAAGAAGACCGCGAGACAAGCACCACCACGAGAACGCTACGGCTACTACACCAACCACTTCGGCATCTTCGCCAAGTGTTCTCAAGGCATCTTCGCCTTTGGACATACGGCTTCTTCGCCTACTTCCCACGAGTACGCCTACAATGACTTCATCAAGTCCAAGGCGACCAATGACAAGTGAGGGCGATACTTCCATCTTCGGAAGCCCCTCAAGGAAGATGGCTGAGCATGCGAAGTTCCCTTCGGTCATGGAGACGAGCCACGAGGTGCCACATCATATGGGCCTCACACAAGACGACGACAAGAAGGTTGAGCATGGGACTATCCCTTCAACCAAGGCAGCGATAGGAGTTGAGCATGGAGACATTTGCACCAACATCTCTCCGACACCCACATATCATGAGATGACCCATTTTCCATGTGAGGAGAGCCACCAACCCATGAGTGAGATGATTGACTCCACCCTATATGACATTGAGTGCATTTCCTATGAGAGGATGAGTGTGACCACCACTAGCCCCACACATGAGAGCATGCCACACATCCTATGTGAGGTTGAGCGCCATTTGAGTGACTCCACCAACCATATGAGTGAGTGCATCCTTGAGGGAGTGAGTGAGCCACAACACTTAGAAAGTGAGGTAGTTGACACGGCATGTGAGGCCACTTTGATTGCTAACGACTTAACCTCTACTCCTAGTGTGTTTTCTTCTTTGGTGCTAGGTCTCCTACATGACGACATGCCTATCCTTGACGATTCCTTACCTCCAATGGAGACGACGATGGCCATGGTGGACGATGAGGCACCCCCCCACATGGTTCCATCAAGATGAAGATGACAACGATTGGATCTTCAACACCTCACCTACAACACATGAGCGATGCTCCAAAGGTAACATAGGTGATGGTTCTTCTCTTGTCCCACTAGTGGACTATCTTACCAATGATTGCTTGCATGATGTTGATCCACCTATTCCCATGCTTCATGCTAGTGAGACTTCTTCATGTCACGACTTACCTATTTATGATGAATACGATGATGAATATGATGATGAGCATGTTGATTTGCCTAGTTGTGATGCTATGCTCCATAGGATATCATGTGAAAATTCTATTGGTCAAATCATGTTCGACAATCCTTTGAACTTAAACTCTACTCCTAGTGTGTTTTCTTCTATGGTGCTAGGTCTCCTACATGACGACATGCCTACCATTGATGACTCCATACCTCCAATGGAGACGACGATGGCCATGGTGGATGATGATGCACCCTCCACATGGTTCCATCAAGGCAAAGATAACAACGAGACGATCTTCAACACCTCACCTACAACACATGAGCGACGCTCCAAAGGTAACATAGGTGATGGTGGTTCTCTTGTCCCACTAGTGGACACTCTTGACAATGATTGCTCCCATGATGTTGACCCACCTATTACCATGCCTCATGCTAGTGAAACTTCTTCATGCCTTGGCTTACCCATTTATGATGAATATGATGATGAGCATGTTGAGTTGCCTAGTTGTGATGCTATGCTTCATAGGATATCTTGTGAAAATTCTATTGGTCACTTCATGCTTGAAAATCCATTGAACTTGTCATATGCTATGAGTGAGATCTCCCATATTGCATCATTTCAATCTCAACATAGTAACTATGCATGCCCCATTAAAATAAATCCCATTTGCACTTATGGCATAGATGACGAGATGATGGTCATTGGCTTTTGTTTTTCATGTGATGATATTGCCATGCTTCCTTTACATGATTTGCGCAATTCATACACTATACCATGCCATGATCACATTGTTTCGAATATGCATTGTTTTGGATGTTGTCAATATTCTCCACGTGATGTTTCTACTCTTGCTCATGAGGAGACCCCCATAGTTTCCTCATACATATTAGGAGATTTTGATGCATCTCATACTTTGCATGATTCCCATAATTGCGTGAACCATATGCATTCCATGAATAACAATGCTCTACATATTTCTCATGATGCATTACACAATTTGAGTCTCCATTATGCTATACATAACAACAAACCTATCATGATGGATGACATGTTTCTATATCACGCATCTCATTTATTTGAGAATTGGCTATTTTGTACTAACCAACACATGCATGTGCGCATCATGATGGATGATTTGTACATCTACCACGAACACACAATTTTCCCTTTGTCTTTGTTTTGTGTAGGTACCCACATACACTCGTCAACTTCTCAATCCCATGAGTTGACGAAACGAGCTCTTGAGAGCAACGATGACTTGGGATCACGTGGACTATCATTCCCACCATTCCTTTTGCGCATGGACTATGCGCATCTCTTTTACTTGTCTCTCACACGACTATGGGCTATTTACCACTTCTCACCTTATGCTCATTTTACCGTGTTCACTTTGCATGTTATACTTGCTTATATGCCTTTGCCATGCAATTGTGACCCTTGCTTGCATCTACCCATGATTCACCATTATGCTACTTCTATGTGTATTTGCATGCTTGATGGAGATACTTGTTGCTATTGCCATGTTTATCATGTGCCCCATGCTATTGATGCTATTTTGCTCATATCTTGCCTTTATGCTTGTTCTATGACTTGTGAATTATTCATGCCCACTATTTGCACCAATGACATGCTTGCCATGATTCCTTCTAGTACGTTGCATCTTCGCACTACTAGCTTGCTTGACTTGATGATGAGGACATCAATACCATTGTTACACCCACAGCCCCTGCTGCTATACATACTGGACCAATTACTAGAGCTCGCGCACGCCAATTGAATTATCAGGTACTTTCATTTCTTGGTAACGATTCCAATGTTCATGAGAATATGATGCTGCCTAAATTGGATACATTTGTTTTGCTTACAAATGAAGGGCCTACCATGGACAAGAAAGATGAACCTTGGAGCAAGTTCAAGCATGGAGATGTTGGCATGCGCAAGGGCAACAAGAATGGAGTTACAAGTGATGATTCCAGGACTTTGAAGCCACCCTAATGAGAGCATGAGGCCTTGGACGAAATATACAAGATGCCACTTCATAATATTCGTCCATAGGCTATTCTAGGTGCTGCGTCACCTTATTATTGGGCCAGGCCCATGTAATTTCGAAATACTTAAGTCTAGGCTGTTTTTAGAGTCCAGATGTGTGGGGAAACAAGAGTTAGGGTTGGTTTCGGACCCTCCTCAAGGGCCACGAAATTCCCTCCTCTTCCTCCATATATACAGCCCTTAGGGCGTCGTTTAGGCTTTGGGTTTTGTTTAGATCAAAAGTTCGCCATAGCTGCAACTTCACAGATTTCATTTGTGTTCAACGACCGCACCAAGGCGCCACGTAACCCCACCTCCATTAATAAAGCTTTCCTCTTATATTCGCAATATCCAGATTGCAATCTTAGTTTCTTGCTTGTTCTTCGCTTGCTCGCAGGAAACACACCCTCGTGGTCAGGTTGATCGTGCTCCGCGTGGTCAATAACCCTCGGAAGTTGGTTTAGCGATTGCTAAAGGCGCGACGTCTCGCACGTAGTAGTCGGATCGTCAAGGTCGACTCCCACGTAAACGATAGCCACCATCTCATCGAAACATCGGGACACCTTTGCCTCTATCAAGTGGTATCAGATTTTCAGGTTGCTCGGTGAGATTTTACAGTTTTCGAGATTAGATCGAGTCTGTTCTTCGCACTCTAAAGTCCACGAAAAAGCAACAAAAAAAATTAGGGTTAGTTCATCATATCCGAACCAATCTGAGCCTTTGCATAATCTTTTTAGGGTTTTGCTTTGTTGAATTTGCGGTTGCATCGTCGTGTCTAGTTGCTGGTCTTAGCGTCTATTCTTTTAGAGTTTCGAGTTCTGGTCATAAGTTTTCACGCCGCCACCGCACCATCATCATCGCCTTGCCATCTACCACCATTGCTTATCCGCCACCGCTCTGAATCCGTATCCATATACCACCACCAATCCGTATCCATATACCACCACCGCTACCATATACCACCACCACCACCATATATCCACCACCAATCCGAGTTCTTCTCATATTAGGTTTGTTTTTGAGATCCATCTAGTTTCCGATTCGTGTTTCTTCGCCGGAGTAGGTTTCAAAAAAAGAGTCCTAAACCACCCTCCGTTTAGGCCCAAAATTTTCCGAAAACGCACTTGTCAAAAAAATTTCTGGCTATCCTATTTTTAGGTGTTTCTAAGCGTATTGAGACAGTCGCCATTATAGAAAGTTTTTTTTGACCCGTTTCCAGTTTTTGGGTTCGTCCATAGGCTATTCTAGGTGCTGCGTCACCTTATTATTGGGTCAGGCCCATGTAATTTCGAAATACTTAAGTATAGGCTGTTTTTAGAGTCCGTATGTGTGGGGAAACAAGAGTTAGGGTTGGTTTCGGACCCCTCCCTCAAGGGCCACGAAATTCCCTCCTCTTCCTCCATATATACAGCCCTTAGGGCGTCGTTTAGGCTTTGGGTTTTGTTTAGATCAAAAGTTCGCCATAGCTGCAACTTGATCTCTATGATTGCTTGTTTTGTCGCATCACCCATGTTCCATTACTCGCTTTCTTGGGTTGATGACATATATGTTCATGCCTCTCACTTGATTTGTATTGATCATTGTCTCTTGTCTCCATTAGTTGCATCTCTCATATCACCTTGTGTTGAGTGCCAACTTGCTATGCTTATTGATCGTGGGGACATGGACATATTACTTGTGATGCATGCTTGCTTACTTGAGCCTATTGTCTTTGGTTGTAGTTGCATCATATGTTTTCATACCATACCACACCTTGTTCTTTCTTATGATAAGAATGATGAAAACACTTGTTGGATATCTCGCCCCTTGAATGATAGGTCTTGCATTTGCACTAACCTCATTTGTTCTTCCAAGTGTTTGTCATGTTGTTTTATTTTGAAGGATTCACAAGGCGGTACCATAAAACGGCATTTTGGTTATGTGAAGGCATACAAGAAGCGCAACTCCATCATCATTGAGAAACTCCTAAAGGTGAACTCCTTCCCTTTGAGCCATCTTCAAATATGCATATGGGATGGGCCATACTTTCATTGTTGTTTCCTTCTTCTTGTCTACCTGATACATATATTGGATGGAGGACCGACATTGGAGATGGACCCTATGGACCTTCAAGTTGAAGAGTGCCACGACATTGAGCTATGGTACAACACCACCCATGACAAATTTGCACCCTATGCATGGATTGACTTGCATTATGATTGCCTTGGTGCATCTAGTATTTCTATGTCATCCATGATATATGAACTTGTGCATTTCCTTAGCAAATTTGTTGTGGTCTTTCTTGATGGCATATTCATACATAATGATCACATTGCCTACCATCAATTGCATGATAACATAGTCATATTGAGCATCCATTGCCATATTCATGCTATTGATAAACCGTCTCACTATGACATCATTTTGCACCGTGGTTGCCTTGATCATATTCACAACACATTTGTGTGCACAATGAATGCTTTTGCTCCCATGAATGCTTTGCACATCATTCTATATCATCTTGATAAGCTTCATGTGCTTTGTCACGAACAATCTTGTTGCACGGACTCATTCTTACATGATGGACAATTTGTGTGCGCTAACCATTGTATTTCCAAGTGTACTTTGTGTTTGCTCATTTTTCATGTACCACATACCGGAGACACCTTGGAGTACTTGGATTGCGCAATGTCTTCAACTTCGTCCAACTACAAGTTCGTCCACGACAACCGTTTCCATGGTGATGAGGATCACGATCCGAGGTCGGATCTTTCCCAAGGGAGGGGAGATGATGCGGAGCATCCTACGATCATCTCCATGTACACTCCGACTACTCTCCAAGCCCCAAGAGGACATATGACGAGACCTCGACCATACGCCATAGGGCACAAGGTGAACTCACTCCTCTTCGAACCGTCACTTTCCACATGTGAGACATGGCTACTACCTCATGCATGGACCTTGCATACACTCAGGTACAACCGAGACGACCATGGAGGATCCAAGGACCAAGGCCAAGCATGGAAGAGGAGAAGGAAGAAGAAGCAGGGACAAGCTTCTGGAAAGCCCGGAACTTCCGGCCTCAGCCCGGAACTTCCGGCCCCCGGACCTTCCGGCCTGCCCGGAACCTCCGGCCCACGGAGTCCAGACCAGTCCCGAGCGCGCCAACTCTCTGGATAGCCCGGAACCCGGCCGGAACCTGCCCGGAACTTCCGCCCGCCTCAAGGCAAAGACTCGGGCCGAAGCACATGTAACCCTTTCCCACTTACCCCTTCGTGGCTTAGACTATAAATAGACCACCTCATCCTCCTAGTTAGGGTTAGCAATGGATTAGCTCATATTTTGTGTGAGAGCCTTGCTCATCCACTTGGTTACTTCTCCTCGGAGCTCACGACCTCTTCGGAGAAGATTCCCCAAGCGGATTCAAGACCCATTCAAGGGAAGACAATCAAGACCTCCTCACAGAGAAGAACCCGCTTACCTCTTGTATTGTCCTTTGTTGATCGTGGATCGTGTATCTCTCCTTGTGTTCATCGATCTAGCACATGTGTAATCGAATCTTGTTGGTTTTAGTGATTCTCTTGTGTTTTCCCCCGTGATTTCCCTCGTCCTCTTCCGCTCGTTCTTCGTGTTTCCCCGTAGGATCCACTCCAAACGTGAAAGATCTCCCAATAGGGTTCCACCCTACATCAACAATGAACCTCAAAAGTTTTGTCAAAATTGGGCAAAGCAAGAATCGGAGCATGAGTAAGCAAAGACTTGAGCTCATCAAAAGCGGTGGATTGCAAGGATCCCCAAACAAAAGGAGTATTTTTCTTACTCAAGGCATGCAAAGGAGCGGCAATTGTGCTAAAGTTTTTCACAAAGCGGCGATAAAAACCCGCAAGACCAAGAAAGCTACGCACTTGTTGCAAATTGGTGGGTTGTGGCCAAGTTTTAATTGCTTCAATTTTAGATTCATCAACATGGACACCCTTTGAGGATACAACAAAACCCAAGAAAACCACTTTGTCAACACCAAATGTGCATTTTTTCATGTTTGCATAAAGACTTTCCTTCCGAAGGGTTTGCAAAACAGCCCTAACATGATCAAGATGTTCTTTCATGGTTTTGCTAAACACAAGAATATCGTCAAAGTAAACCACAACAAAGACTCCAATATAAGGGCGAAGCACATGATTCATAAGACGCACGAAAGCACCGGGAGCCTCCGATAGACCCATAGGCATCACTAACCACTCATACAAGCCAAATTTGGTTTTGAAAGCAGTTTTCCATTCATCACCCTCTTGTATGCGAATTTGATAATAGCCACTTTTAAGATCAATTTTTGAGAAAAAGTTGGCTCCACTAAGTTCATCAAGCATATCATCTAAGCGAGGAAAGGGATGCCTATAGCGAACGGTAATAGCATTTATAGGTCTACAATCAGAACACAAGCGGAAACTTCCATCGGGCTTAGGCACAAGTATAACGGGAATGGCACAAGGGCTTAAGCTTTCACGTACATGACCGTTGTCGATGAGTTGTTGTACTTGCTGTTGATTCTCCTTGGTTTCTTCGGGTTGACTCGGTATGGAGCTTTGTTTGGTAGAGGCGCTCCGGGATGAGGTCGATTCGATGCTCAATGCCTCGTAGAGGAGGTAGACCCGGAGGTAGCTCATCGGGGAAAACATCTTGGAATTCCTGCAAAAGAGATTGAAACACTAAAGGTAGCTCATGAGAGGTGTTAGTTGTTGGTTCTCCATCCTTGCACACAAGGACAAAGTGCATCATACTACATGGGTTCTCACACACTTCTCTCATCTCACTTTTGGTGGCAAATAGGATGAGGTTTTTCTCTCTAGGCGAAGAGGCGCTCAAGTTTGGCTTGTGGCTCTCACTCACTTTTTGGTGGATAACTTTCTCACTCTTTTCTCCATGATGGGTGGCTTGCTTGTCGGCTAACATTTGACAAGGAGACATAGGTCGTAGTACATATTCCTTCCCTTTCATCTTGAAGCTATAGTGATTGGTACGCCCGTTGTGGAAGACACCACGGTCGAATTGCCATGGTCGACCAAGAAGGAGGTGGCAAACGGTCATTGGGACCACATCACACTCCAAAGTGACCTCATATGCATCGATTTTGAAGGAGACTTGGACCGTATGCTCGACTCGTATAGTGCCGGAGTCACTTAGCCATTGAACCTTGTATGGATGCGGGTGCTTCCTCTTGACCAATTGAAGCTTGGAGCATAGTTCTTCACTTGCCAAGTTGTGGCAACTACCTCCGTCGATTATGACCTTGACGGATCTCCCATTGATGCCGGCCTTTGTGTGGAAGATGTGGCATCTTTGGTCGTCTTCTTGTTGATGTTGAAGAGTCAAGACCTTGGAGACCACGAGAGCGGGGCTCGAATCCTCATCACAAAAGACTTGATCATCTTCATCTTCGTTCACTCACCGGTGCATGGCCACTTGCTCAAGAGCATCCATCTCCTCTTCACTCATTGAATCATATGTGCCATCGTCGTTGAGGATCATGGTGCGCTTGTTAGTGCATTCGCAGGATTTGTGGCCTCGGCCGCCGCAAGTGAAACACTTGAATGAGCTTGTCTTGACGGTCTCATCGTTTGGAGTAGATGATGAAGTACGCGGCTTGAAGTTGCTCGTAGTAGGAGGAAGAAGACTTGAACTTGTCGAAGTTTTCTTGTAACTTGATTTGTCATCGTTGCTTGTAGAAGGTTTGGTTGATGTAGATGTTGGAGGAGTTGTTGAAGATTGGTTGTTGGAGAAGCCGTACGTCTTGGACGAGTACTTAGCGTACTTGAAGTCATCTTGCACTTGACGCCCGCCTTTGTAGCTTGATGCACGAGCTCAATGAGAGAGGAGTAGGGTTGGAAGTCGGGGATCTTCTTGATGGGATGATTGAGTCCATTCAAGAAACGTGCCATTGTTTGCTCATCATCTTCCTTCACATTGGCTCGAATCATGGCTATCTCCATTTCCTTGTAGTATTTTTCAACACTCATTGTTCCTTGCTTGAGAAGTTGGAGTTTCTTGAAGAGGTCGCGGTTGTAGTAGGTTGGCACAAAACGTGCTCTCATGACATCCTTCATTTGAGCCCAAGTGGTGATTGGAGGTTCACCTCTTGCTTGTCGTCGCTCAATGATTTGTTCCCACCATATGAGCACATAGTCTTGGAACTCAAGTGAGGCCATAGCAATCTTCTTCTCTTCCTCATAGTTGTGCAAACGAAAGATTTTGTCGACCTTCAATGCCCATGAGAGGTACTGATGCGGAGCATCCCACGATCATCCCCATGGACCTACAACCGTCTCATCAAGAGCCAAGAGGACCCATGACACGAGCTAGAGCTAGAGCTCTCGAGAACGAGGTGACTTCCTTACTTATTGATATCACATATGATCCACTCGAGACATGGCTACTACCTAAGTCCGATATGCTATGCGTGATTAGGTGTCAAGGGGAACCTCCCGAGGGTGCACGTGAAGACGGACAAGCCACCAAGTCCATGGATGAAGAGGACCACGGAAGCGGACAAGTTCAACCCCCAGGCCCCGGACATCCGGCCAAGGTCCCGGACATTCGGCCCCTGGAGACGCCAACATCACAACCGAAGCCCAGCCAGAAGCTCTATAGGGCCCGGACATCCGGCCTCCATGCCCCGGACATCCGGCCCCCCAGCCCGGATATCCGGCACCTGGCCCGGAAATCCGGTGCCTCTCTCCCGATTCTGCAGAACTGGCCATCCCAGCCCGGACATCCGGCCGGTTAGCCCGGACATCCGGCGCCTCGCGAAGGCCCGGACATCCGGCCCGACGCCCGGACATCCGGCCTCCCCTGCCTGCGTGCAGTGTATCCGGGACTTGTCCCATGTACCCCTTCGCCCCCGAGACTATATATACTTCATCCCTTCCTCTTTCTAGGGTAGCATTGGATTAGCTCATATTCTTGTGTGAGAGCCTTTGCTCATCCACTTGGCTACTTCTCCTCGGAGATCGTGACCTCTCAGAGAAGATCCCCAGGCGGATTCAAGACCCCCTTCTAGGGTGGACCCCATCAAGGCCTCCTCACGGAGAAGAACGGCTACCATTTGTATCTTTCCTTTGTTGATCTTGAATCTTGTGCCACTCTATGTGATCGGTGATCTAGCACTTGTGTGATTGATCTCTTGTGGGTTTCGTGATTTCTCTCTCGTTTCCCCCGTGTTTCCCTCTTGTTCTTCTGCGTGCTCTTTGTGATTCACCGTAGGATCCGCTCCAACGTGAAAGATCATCCACGTAGGGTTCCGCCTACATCATCTTGGTATCATGAGCCACGTTGATCACGTTTTTGGAGCCCCTACCCCTCTTGTTCTAGCTTGATTTTGTTGTTTTGTCCTAATTCCGAAAATTCCCACAAAAATAGCCCCAATTTTTTTTTTGTGATTTGTTGGTGTGATGAAGTTTTGTTGGATTTGATCCATGGATTTCGTGTGTTGCGTGTAGATCTAGCATTCCCCCACCATTTCCACAATTTCCATCCACAAAATCGCCCAAATTTTGACCGGATTTGACCTCTCCACGTGGTGTTCATCGAGCCCGGACATCCGGCCCGAACAGCCCGGACATCCGGCATCCCGGACAACCGGCACGACCAGCCCGGACATCCGGCGCCCCGGACATCCGGCCCCCCCAGCCCGGACATCCGGCCCCCCCAGCCCGGAAATCCGGCTCCTGGCAGCATCAAACCCCTTCCACCACCCCGTTCACCGCCTAACTTTCGCCAAATTTTGTCCCGTGCCCACATACACTTCCACTTACCTCCAACACTTCCGCATAGCACCACCATAGCCTTTCCCACTACCAATTCCGACAATGTTGCCAAATGTTGCTTTGAGAATTTGAGTTGGGGTTTCCGTATCCTTGTGTGTTTCGGTTATCTAGGTACGGTTCAACATCAACATCACCACCGCTCATCTTCGCCAAGGACGGTAACATCGTCGACATCTTTGTCATTACTTGCAATTGCATTGATAACCATCATAGCCCATCTTTTGCGTTGCTTACCCATCGAGACTAGCCATTGAGTATTGCCGCAACGTGACTTGTGCACATTAGTGATCATACTCCATAGCATACATACCATACCAAAGTGGTGCATATCTTAGCATCAACTTGTGTGTCACAAAGTTGTCATCGCATACACAATTGCTATCTTGGTTCGTGAAGTTTTGCATGAGAAAAGAGCTCAAAGAGAAAGAGCCAATCAAGCTTTTAAGCAAAGAGAGAAAGATAAGCAAAGAGCTTATGAACAAGAACCATAGCATCATACAACATTAAGATTGTCATACTTGATCATCTTGGATCAACACATCGAAACACCATACATATAGCATACTTGGGATAGAAGTCGTTGCATTTTTGCTTAGTAGGTTGTGCACAAGTTCAGATCCGCCTATTGTGCAATCGTGTTAGCGTCTCTCTAGTGTTGTGCAACAAGAGCATCTTGGTGTATTCCACATTTTGGCTCATCCTTGGTTGCATAACCCCATATTATCTATTTGCGTGTGTGTTTCCGTGTACCATATCTTGCTATTGGTCTACTTGTTGCATTTGCAAATTTGTGAATCATTTCCAACATTATTGAGTCTCACTTACAGTTGCATCAAATTTTATGCCACCATCCTAACCGAGCTCCACCATAAGCTTTTATTTGTGTAGGTGTGAGAACCGACAAGAATCGGTACCAAGAGTGCTATTTCATTGTCCGCATTTGAGTGAACTTGATTCATCTTCAACATCGGTCAAAGGTACATTGGTATAAGTTCTTTTCCGTTCTACCACTCACATTTTGCTTGGAATGATGGATAGGCCAAGTACCTCTACCAACCCACTCTTCATCGAGCAAGACGACGACATGTCATCATACGTCACCAAGAGCCACCTCTTTGGTGCACAAAGAGCGTTGCACCAAGAACAACAAGCAATGAGCGACCGCATCGACAACCTCGCCACCGACTTTGCGACTCTCCGAGCAACGCATAAGAGACTACTTCGACAACAAGTTCGACGCTCACAAGCAAGAGAACGATGCAAGAATGGACGAGATCCGCTCTTTGATGAGAAACCGCATCATTCAACTTCTTCATCATCAAGACGGAGCCGCTCGAGTCGACAATTCGACGACACCTTCTACGACTCAAGTACACCTACTTGAACACTCTTCGTCGTGCCGCTTCGTCAAGACCGTCACGCATCTCGCAACCCGCTACATGACAAGCATTCACAAGAGCAAGTTGATGATCAAGTTCCTCGTCCTCAATCAAACCAAGAGGCTTTTGCTCAAGCTCAAGAACGACAACGTCTTTCGTCGCCAACAAGAGGAAGAACGAGCACGCCTTCACCGATGAGGACATCAATACCATTGTTACACCCACAGCCCCCGCCGCTATACATACCGGACCAATAACTAGAGCTCAAGACGCCAATTGAATTATCGTACTTTCGCTTCTTGGTAACGATTCCAATGTTCATGAGAATATGATGCTGCTTAAATTGGATACATTTGTTTTGCTTACAAATGAAGGGTCTACCATGGACAAGAAAGATGAACCTTGGAGCAAGTTCAAGCATGGAGATGTTGGCATGCGCAAGGGGAACAAGAACGGAGTTACAAGTGATGATTCCAGGACTTTGAAGCCACCCTAATGAGAGCATGAGGCCTTGGACGAAATATACAAGATGCCACTTCATAATATTCGTCCATAGGCTATTTTAGGTGCTGCGTCACCTTATTATTGGACCAGGCCCATGTAATTTCGAAATACTTAAGTACAGGCTGTTTTTAGAGTCCGTATGTGTGGGGAAACAAGAGTTAGGGTTGATTTCGGACCCCTCCCTCAAGGGCCACGAAATTCCCTCATCTTCCTCCATATATACAGCCCTTAGGGCGTCGTTTAGACTTTGGGTTTTGTTTAGATCAAAAGTTCGCCATAGATGCAACTTCACCGTACTTCGTTTGTGTTCAACGACCAGACCAAGGCCACGTAACCCCACCTTGATCAATAAAGCTTTCATCTTATATTCGCAATATCCAGATTGCAATCTCAGTTTCTTGCTTGTTCTTCGTTTGCTCGCAGGAAACAGACCCTCGTGGTCAGGTTGATCGTGCTTCGGCGTGGTCAATAACCTCTCGGAGTTGGTTTAGCGATTGCTAAGGCGCCGACGCCCTCAAGACGCTCGTAGTCGGATCGTCAAAGTCGACTTCCTCCAAAGCGAAAACCAACATCTCATCGAAAGACGGGACACCGATGAGGACATGACTACCTTGGATAAGACCAAAAATATTGCATACATGCATATTTGTCGTGTGATTTCTAGTGCAAACTATTCAATAATCTATTTATGTTATCCAGAACAAAAATACATCACATACTTTTGTGTTTTGTCTAATTGTAGGTGTATGGGACATTTGTACAATACACATATGAAGATAAGGGAAAAGGAGAAGTTTAGGTGCTGTTCAAAAGTCCTCTCACGTCACTTTTGGACCAAGAGAAGATAGAGTCCAAGTCTCTCACGTTACGGACTCAGATTCGGACTGCATGTACATACCTGACTCAAAACGTCAATAACTTTTCATCCGGACTCCAAATTGGGTGATTCTTTTTTGTTGGAAAATAGATTTCGTGCACCTTCCAACCCAATTGGATTCACCTTCAAATTCGTCCGGAGCGTTGAGTTATGGACGAAACAATCTGATGCTGCAGAGAATCCGAGTCAAACTACAAGTCCAAAGGTGTTACGTCACCTCCGCTTGGGCCCATTGGCCTTGTACGACCTAGGGTTAGTTTTAGGCTGCCTTGGGACGTCCTACCACCTCCTTGGCCGCCACCCCTTGATCCTATATAAGTAGATCCATCTAGTAGCTTTTTCCTTGGGATTTGTTTAGTTAAAAGTTAGCCATTGCAACTTCGCGTACTTCGTTTGTGTCCAACGACCAGACCAAGACCGCTTACGGATCCCCACCATTATCAATACTTCATATATATTCGCAATATTCAGATTGCTTTATCATATTCTTGCTTGTTCTTCGATTGCTTGCAGGAATAGACCTTCGTGGTCGGGTTGATCGTGCTCCAAAGTGGTCAATAACCTCTCGGAGTTGGTTTAGCGATTGCTAAGGCGCAACGTCAGGCACGCTTGTAGTCGGATCGTCAAAGTCGTCTCCGCCAAATCGATAGTTATCATCTCATCGAAAGATCGGGACACCCTCGCCTCTATCAAGTGGTATCAGTTTTCAGGTTGCTCGGTGAGAATTTCCAATTATCCATAGATTAGATTTATTTTCTTACCTATTGTCCAAGAAAAAGCCACAAAAAAAAGTTAGATTTATTCATCCTTTGTCCTAGCCAGTCCAAGCCTTTGCAATTTTCTTTTCATTGTTTGCATTATTGAATTATCGGTTGCATCGTCGTGTCGAGTTGCTGGTCTTAGTGTCTAGTTCCTTTAGAGTTTCGAAGTTCTGTTCACATTAGTCACGCCGCCACGCATCATTATCCCTTCCACCGCCCACCATACCATCCATCAATTTCCACCACGTGCTATGCACTATTCATTGTCATAATCATAGTTGAGGTCATTCACATCTTCGCTTGATCTAATCTGCATCTTATCTAGTTTGTTTTGGAAAAAAGAAAAAAGAGAGAAAAAAGAGAGAGAAAAAGAGAAAAAGTAAAAAAAGTCAGAGAAAAAAAGAGAAAGAAAAAGGAAAAAAGTGTGAGAAAAAAAGAGAGAAGAAAAAAACAAAGTTTGGATCTATCTAGACTCAATCTCGTAGCTGAATTCGGATTGAATCTGCTTTTGTGCACTGCTCAAGAAAACAGGCATAACTTCCTCGCATTTAAGTCCGCTTTGGCTCATGAGTACTCAAATTAAAGCAAGAGACGAGCCGCATCTAAATAGTTGCAGAAGCCAGTTCAATATTTGGCACCTCAAAATCGGCTCCTAAATAGGTCTTTTTGCCCTCCAAGTTCGTGAACACAGCTTATTCCAGTTTTCAAATCAGTTTTAGAATTTTTGACTCCTCATATCAACTCAGAATTGAGTGATTCTTTTTGCATTGGAAAGCTTGAGTTAGTAGCATTCTTTGAAAAAGTTATCAGAAAATTGGCTCAAACTTTTCAAGAGGAAAACTGAGAGAGAGTTGTTGTATATCCCGCTTGGCGCTTGTTTTTCATCATTATCTTTACCGCCGTTGTGCTCTTCACTTATATCTTGCTGTCTAGAGCTACTCATTATCCTTCATTGATGCTAGTTGTGCTACGCGTGACCTCATTAGTGTTCTAGGCTCGCGTCTCTAGTCCGGTCTAGCCTAGGACCAAGACAAAGATCGTCGTTGAGCGTTTATTCAACATTGCATCTTTGAATTGATTATTGCTAATCTTTTGCTACCATATATAGCCAACCCAGCTCCACATATTTCTACACCGTATACGTCGCTCCCCGGCAATCTCTTTACACAATCTTCAGTGTTACTTGACACCGTTGGTTGCTGTCACCGCTTTGCATGGTAAGAACTTGTAAGACATTGATATTCGCCATCGTGAGCGTTTTACCACCACATCCTAGTAGTTATAGAAACATTATTTTTGGATTTTGTTTCTTGTTCTACTAATCATGACAGGATCCAGAGTCAATTCATGGGCTTTGTCGATCGAGGGAGACATGCCACCACCTATGCAAATACCACAACCGTCACGAGAGGTGCACAAACATCCAAATGCACATGATCAGGTTCATGTTTCTATACCACCATTTAATGGCCGTTTTAGACCTCCTCTATATATTGAATGGGAGTTAGACATAAATAATATATTTGCTTCCCATAATTTTGATGAACGTAAAAAAGTTATGGTTGCGGTTGGTTCTTTCAACCGGTTATGCTCTAGTTTGGTGGAGTGAATATTGTCGGTTACACCCTGATTATGTACCTAATACTTGGGATGATTTAAAACATGTCATGAGAGATAGATTAAATCGATGTTTATTATACTCGTGGCATGATTAAAAAATCGAACATTTAAAACAAGGTAGTGACACCGTAACAAAATATTATGATGATTTACAAACTACCTTGTTGCACTCATTTTTAGAAGAAAGTGAAGAAGATTTTATGGATAGATTTTGGGGAGGATTAAACCATAATATTCAGGAGATACTAATTCATGAAGAGTGTTATCCTATGGACCATTTGTTTCGTCTTGCTTGCAAAGCTGAACAGAAATAAAACGACGTGTTGCCCACAAGGAGAACAAGCGCCGGTGCACATTCCAATTGTTGATACAGATGTTTATTCAACTACTAGGCGTACTATGACAACCACATCCGTTGTTGCGAGGACTACATCATCTCCACCATGTGACACATCATCATCGAGAGTGCTCGCATCATCTGAGTTGACTATAAGAGGTAATGACAAAGGTACAGATTTTCCACTTTTACATGAGAATGATGCATGCCTAGTTAACTTGAATACATCATGTGTTGAGCTACCCACTACTTTGATCACACCACCTATTTTAGAGGATTATATTGATAATTTGACTTTGCCATGTGATCAAACAACTGAAATACCAACAATTTTGAGTGCACCCATTGAATTAATTGTTGATGCAAAAGAATCAATATTTAGTCATTTTGATATGACCTCTAATCTTGGTGATGATTCTGTGTCGAATGACTTATTGCATGTTTACTTATTTAAGCATGTTGTAGCATGTAAACTTGATGCAAGTAAGGTTTATTCACCAATGTTGGGATGGTTTAATGATGAACATTGTCAATCTTTTGAAATGAATAAGAGCTTCACTTATATGTGCAAACTGAGTTGCAATATTTTCATGCCTTCTACTTCTTGTGAAAATGTTTTGGCTTTAGATTTTATGAACTATGCAAGTTACTCATCTATTTATGTGTCATATGTGCAAAAATCAAGGGAAATAAAAATGGATGACATATACATATACAACATGTACACCTTGTCTCTTTTGTTAGCCACATTTCAGACTAAGAACCGCCGAGGACGGCTTTGTTTTCAAGAAGTGGAGGATGATGAGGACATGACTACCTTGGATAAGACCAAAAATATTGCATACATGCATATTTGTCGTGTGATTTCTAGTGCAAACTATTCAATAATCTATTTATGTTATCCGTAACAAAAATACATCACATACTTTTGTGTTTTGTCTAATTGTAGGTGTATGGGACATTTGTATAATACACATATGAAGATAAGGGAAAAGGAGAAGTTTAGGTGCTGTTCAAAAAGTCCTCTCACGTCACTTTTGGACCAAGAGAAGATAGAGTCCAAGTCTCTCACGTTACGGACTCAGATTCGGACTGCAGACATACCTGACTCAAAACGTCAATAACTTTTTCATCCGGACTCCAAATTGGGTGATTCTTTTTTGTTGGAAAATAGATTTCGTGCACCTTCCAACCCAATTGGATTCACCTTCAAATTCGTCCGGAGCGTTGAGTTATGGACGAAACAATCTGATGCTGCAGCAGAATCCGAGTCAAACTACAAGTCCAAAGGTGTTACGTCACCTCCGCTTGGGCCCATTGGCCTTGTACGACCTAGGGTTAGTTTTAGGCTGCCTTGGGACGTCCTACCACCTCCTTGGCCGCCACCCCTTGATCCTATATAAGTAGATCCATCTAGTAGCTTTTTCCTTGGGATTTGTTTAGTTAAAAGTTAGCCATTGCAACTTCGTACTTCGTTTGTGTCCAACGACCAGACCAAGACCGCTTACGGATCCCCACCATTATCAATACTTCATATATATTCGCAATATTCAGATTGCTTTATCATATTCTTGCTTGTTCTTCGATTGCTTGCAGGAATAGACCTTCGTGGTCAGGTTGATCGTGCTCTAGCGTGGTCAATAACCTCTCGGAGTTGGTTTAGCGATTGCTAAGGCGCAACGTCGTGCACGTTTGTAGTCGGATCGTCAAAGTCGTCTCCGCCAAATCGATAGTTATCATCTCATCGAAAGATCGGGACACCCCCGCCTCTATCAACACCTTTGCCTCTATCAAGTGGTATCAGATTTTCCGGTTGCTCGGTGAGATTTTACAGTTTTTCGTAGATTAGATAGAGTCTGTTCTTCGTACCTAAAGTCCACGAAAAAGCCACACAAAAAAAATTAGGGTTAGTTCATCATATCCGAACCAATCTGAGCCTTTGCATAATCTTTTTAGGGTTTTGCTTTGTTGAATTTGCGGTTGCATCGTCGTGTCTAGTTGCTGGTCTTAGCGTCTAGTCTTTTAGAGTTTCGAGTTCTGGTCATAAGTTTTCACGCCGCCGCCGCACCATCATCATCGCCTTGCCATCTACCACCATTGCTTATCCGCCACCGCTCTGAATCAGTATACATATACCACCACCAATCCGTATTCATATACCACCACCAATCCGTATCCATATACCACCACCGCTACCATATACCACCACCACCACCATATATCCACCACCAATCCGAGTTCTTCTCATATTAGGTTTGTTTTCGAGATCCATCTAAATTCCGATTCGTGTTTCCTTGCCTGCGTAGGTTTCGGAAAAAAAAAGTCTGAAAACCACCCTCCGTTTAGGCCCAAAATTTTCCGAAAACGCACTTGTCGAAAAAATTTCTGGCTATCCTATTTTTAGGTGTTTCTAAGCGTATTGAGACAGTCGCCGTTATAGAAAGTTTTTTTGACCTGTTTCGTGTTTTGGGTCCGGCAAATAAAAAAAAATTTTGGTCGAAAAAATTTCGTGCCCATCCTGTCAGTTTGACCTGGGAAGAGTTTTGAGACACTCGCCATTATAGTGATTTTTCGCAAAAAAAAAGCAGCGCAAAAAAAAATTCTAGAGTGTGCTTTTCCCTTGTTTACGTGCAGCGCCGTGATTTTGTTCGTGTTCTAGGCTCGCGTCTCTAGCACGGTCTAGCCTAGGACCAAAGACAAGACTGCCGTTGAGCGTTTGTTCAACTTTGCATCTCTGAATTGATTATTGCTGACCCTTTTTGCTACCATATTATAAGCCTTCCCAGCTCCACATACATCTACATCGTGCGTTTGACTCTGCCTGGTAATCGCTCTATCCACGCTTTGAGAGTTTTGACTACATCGGTTGCCGATCACCGCCTGCTGCTGGGTAAGAACTGGTAAGAATTTGAGATTTGCTTGACGGATTTGTGACTGTCCACCACACCACCACCACCACTTCCTAGTAGTCCGTCAATCATATTCTTGTATGTTTCTATTGTCGCTAACCATGGCAGGATCACAAGCCGATTTAGACCGACCGGGAGAACATGACAAACAAAGCGCTACATGATAAGTTTCAACAAATGATGAGTGGGCAGGTGGAAGATGTGCTTAATAGATTTGAAGAGGCCATGGAGAAGATAGATGGCATTGAGAAGGCGTTCAAACAAAGCTCGATAACAAGTTTAATGAATTGCTCGCTGCGTCTACCACCACCACCACCGGCTGCACCTAACGCACCTCTACAACAACAACAACGACTACCTCCACATCGCTAAACAGCCCTCCGCCGAAGCGAGCCGTGTCCCTCTTCACTGGCCAAGCTGCTGGTCTTCTTTGTTGATACTTCCGTGGCTCCTGCTGCTGATGTGGGGAGGATGATTATGTGAGAGAGTACGAGGATGAGGTTGATCAACATCGTAACTACGTGCAACCACCAGCACCACAACCACCCGGTCGTCCACATGCAAATAATGGCAATGTTAGGGCTCCCCTCAGTACGAGATCATGATCATCTCCCTAAATTGAAGTTGAATATTCCACCATTTGAGGGTAGATATGTTCCGATATATATCTTACTTGGGAGTTAGAAACTGAACAACGATTTACATGTTTACAATATCCCGAGGAGAGACGTGTTCCCGCTTGCTGTTTGTGCTTTCACTAGCTTTGCATGTGTTTGGTGGTCTGAACATTGTAGATTGTATCCTGTTCCAATTTACTTGGGCTGCTTTGAAAACTGCTATGCGTACTCGTTGGGTTCCACCATATTATCAACGTGAATTACTTCAAAAATTCCAGCGCTTAAGACAAGGAAAAATTCGGTAGAAGAATATTATCGTGAATTACAAACTGGCTTGATTAGATGTGGTATTGTTGAGGAGAATGAAGCTATGCTTGCACGCTTTTACGGGTGGATTAAATAGAGATATTCAGACCATTCTAGACTACAAGGATTATACTAATATCACTCGATTATTCCATCTTGCTTGTAAAGCTGAACGTGAAGTGCAAGATCGACAAAGCGTTGGCGCGGACTAACTTTTCTCGCAGTCGACCTTCATCATGGACACCACGTGCATCATCTACTTCCACACGTTCTACTACACCGCACCTCCGTCGGCTGCCACCTCCAACCGTGATACAAGAAAGGTGCACAACCACCACTATCTCGCCAAGAGCACACCGCCGGGCCTACACAGAGCTCTTCTTCTTCCATGGCGTCAACAGGGCACACAAGTGATATTATTTGTCGTCGTTGTAAGGGAAGAGGACATTTTATGAGAGAATGCCAATCTCAGCGTGTGATGATTGCTACTGAGGATGGTGGGTATGAGTCCGCTAGTGACTATGATGAAGAGACTTTGGCTCTTATTACACATGAAGAACACGGTGGAGATGATTCTGATCATGAGACGCAATACATGGCTGCTGAAGATGCTGACAGGTATGAATGTTTAGTTGCTCAACGTGTTTTGAGTGTGCAGGTTACACAAGTTGAGCAAAATCAGAGGCATAACTTGTTCCATACAAAGGGAGTTGTGAAGGAACGTTCTATTCGCGTCATCATAGATGGAGGGAGCTGCAACAACTTGGCTAGCATGGATATGGTGGAGAAGCTTTCTCTCACCACAAGGCCATATCCACAACCTTACTACATCCAATGGTTCAACAACAGCGGCAAGGTTAAGGTAACACGTCTGTTAGGTGTGTATTTTAGTATCTCTACATATGCTGATTATGTTGATTGTGATGTGGTACCTATGCAAGCATGTTCCTTATTACTTGGTAGACCATGGCAATTTGATAAAAATTCTGTACACCATGGTAGAAACAATCAAGATACTCTTGTTCACAAGGATAAAAATATTACTTTGCTTCCTATGACTCCTGATTCCATTTTGAAAGATGATATTAATAGAGCTAATAAAGCAAAATAGGAGAAAAATAAGAGTGAAAATCAGATTGTGGCAAAAGAATTGGAGCAACAAATGAAGCCTAATAATAAAACATCTAATGTTGCTTCTGAAATTAAACTGAAAAGTGCATGTTTACTTGCCACCAAATCTGATATTGATGAGCTAGATTCTAGCAAATCTGTTTGCTATGCTTTTGTGTGCAAAGAGGCATTATTTTCATTCGAGGACGTGCCTTCCTCTTTTGCCCCTTTGTCACTAACATTTTGCAGGAGTTCACCGACGTCTTCCCACAGGACGTGTCACCGGGTTACCACCTATTCGAGGGATTGAGCATCAAATTGACTTAATTCCCGGTGCATCGCTACCCAACCGTGCACCATACCGTACCAATCCAGAGGAGACGAAGGAGATTATGTGTCAAGTACAGGAGCTGCTCGACAAAGGTATACGCGAATCTCTTAGTCCTTGTGTTGTTCCTATTATACTAGTGCCTAAAAAGGATGGTACGTCGCGTATGTGTGTTGATTGTAGAGGCATTAATAATATTACTATTTGTTATCGTCATCCTATTCCTAGGCTAGATGATATGCTTGATGAATTGAGTGGCTCTACAATATTCTCCAAAGTTGATTTATGTAGTGGATACCATCAAATTCGTATGAAATTGGGAGATGAATGGAAAACAGCATTTAAAACTAAGTTTGGTTTATATGAGTGGTTAGTCATGCCTTTTGGGTTAACTAATGCACCTAGTACTTTCATGAGACTAATGAACGAAGTTTTACGTGCTTTCATTGGACGATTTGTGGTAGTCTATTTTGATGATATACTGATTTATAGCAAATCTTTGGAAGAACATTTGGAACATTTACGTGCTGTTTTTAATGCTCTACGTGATGCACGCTTGTTTGGTAACCTTGGGAAGTGCACCTTTTGCAATCAATTTAGTATCTTTTCTTGGCTATGTTGTTACACCACGTGGAATTGAAGTTGATAAAGCCAAGACTGAAGCTATTGAGAGTTGGCCGCAGCCCAAAACGGTCACACAAGTGAGGAGTTTTCTTCGACTCGCTGGTTTCTATAGGCGTTTTAGAGAGACTTTAGCACCATTGCTGCACCTCTCAATGAGCTTACAAAGAAGGATGTGCCTTTTGTTTGGGGTACCGCACATGAAGAAGCCTTCACGGTATTGAAAGATAAGTTGACACATGCTCCTTTACTCCAACTTCCTGACTTTAATAAGACTTTTGAGCTTGAATGTGATGCTAGTGGAATTGGATTAGGAGGTGTGTTATTACAAGATGGCAAACCTGTTGCATACTTTTCTTAAAAATTGAGTGGGCCTAGTCTGAACTATTCTACTTATGACAAAGAATTATATGCTCTTGTTCGGACTTTAGAGACATGGCAACATTATTTATGGCCCAAAGAATTTGTTATACATTCTGATCATGAATCTTTGAAACATATTAAAAGTCAAGCTAAACTGAATCGTAGACATGCTAAATGGGTTGAATTCATTGAGACTTTCCCTTATGTCATTAAACACAAGAAGGGTAAAGAAAATGTTATTGCTGATGCTTTGTCTCGTCGCTATACTATGCTTTCACAACTTGACTTCAAAATATTTGGTTTGGAGACCATCAAAGATCAATATGCGCATGATGCTGATTTTAAAGATGTAATGCAGAATTGTAAAGAAGGAAGAACATGGAACAAGTTCGTTATTAAGGATGGTTTTGTGTTCCGTGCTAACAAGCTATGCATTCCTCGCTAGCTCTGTTCGTCTTTTGTTGTTGCAGGAGGCGCATGGAGGAGGACTAATGGGACACTTTGGCGTGAAGAAGACGGGGGATGTACTTGCTACACATTCTTTTGGCCAAATATGAGACGGGATGTTGAGCGCTTTGTTGCTCGCTGCACTACATGTCAAAAAGCTAAGTCACAACTCAATCCTCATGGTTTATATATGCCTTTGCCTGTACCTAGTGTTCCATGGGAGGATATATCTATGGACTTTGTTTTAGGTTTACCTCGAACAAAGAAGGGAGGGATAGCATATTTGTTGTCGTGGATAGATTCTCGAAAATGGCACACTTTATACCATGTCATAAAAGCGATGATGTCGTTAATGTTGCTGATTTGTTCTTTCGTGAAATTATTCGCTTGCATGGTGTGCCAAATACTATTGTTTCAGATCGTGATACTAAATTTCTTAGCCACTTTTGGATATGTTTATGGGCTAAGTTGGGGACTAAACCGCTTTTTAGTACTACTTGTCACCCCCAAACTGATGGACAAACCGAAGTAGTCAATAGAACATTGTCTACTATGCTTAGGGCTGTTTTGAAGAATAATAAGAAAATGTGGGAAGAATGCTTGCCTCATATTGAATTTGCTTATAATCGCTCATTGCATTCTACTACTAAGATGTGCCCTTTTGAATTTGTGTATGGCTTCCTACCTCGTGCACCTATTGATTTGTTGCCTCTTCCATCTTCGGAGAAGGTTAATTTTGATGCTAAAGAACGTGCTGAATTGATTTTAAAAATGCATGAGTTAACTAAGGAAAACATTGAGCGTATGAATGCTAAATATAAACTTGCCGGAGATAAGGGTAGAAAACATGTTGTCTTTGCACCGGAGATCTTGTTTGGTTACATTTGCGTAAGGATAGGTTTCCTAATTTGCAAATCAAAGCTAATGCCACGTGTTGATGGTCCATTTAAGGTGTTAGAGAAAATAAAATGATAATGCATATAAACTTGAGCTGCCTGCAGATTTTGGGGTTAGTCCCACTTTTAACATTGCAGATTTGAAGCCTTATTTGGGTGAGGAAGATGAGCTTCACGAGGACGACTTCATTTCAAGAAGGGAGGATGATGAGGACATCAATACCATTGTTACACCCACAGCCCCTGCTGCTATACATACCGGACCGACATTAGAGCTCACAAGACGCCAATTGAATTATCGTGTACTTTCGTTTCTTGGTAACGATTCCAATGTTCATGAGAATATGATGCTGCCTAAATTGAATACATTTGTTTTTCTTACAAATGAAGGGCCTACCATGGACAAGAAAGATGAACCTTGGAGCAAGTTCAAGCATGGAGATGTTGGCATGCAAGGGAAACAAGAACGGAGTTACAAGTGATGATTCCAGGACTTTGAAGCCACCCTAATGAGAGCATGAGGCCTTGGACGAAATATACAAGATGCCACTTCATAATATTCGTCCATAGGCTATTCTAGGTGCTGCGTCACCTTAATATTGGGCCAGGCCCATGTAATTTCGAAATACTTAAGTGATGCGGAGCATCCTACGGTCATCACCATGTCAAGAGTCCGTTTGGCAAGTGACACGTGCGACCTCTTCTTCACATACACAAAGGTGAATCTTCTCCTTTACACGTGCTCACTTGACCCCTTCTTCGAGGATGGTATACTACTTGACACTTCCCCAGATGCATGCATATGTATTGTCGGAGCTTCGGATGTCAAGGAGGAGTGCAAGCGCCAAGGAACGACTACACCATCCGCGAGGGAAGCCTGAAGCGACGACGGAAGAAGAGCCACCGCTACAGCCCCGGACATCCGGCCACGGCAGGACATCCGCCACAGCCGGACATCCGACGCCCATCACAGCAGCCAGCCCTGCCAGAAGACTACAGACCCGGACATCCGCCCCTGTGCCCCGGACATCCGGCCTCCCACGAAGCTCCCGGATATCCGCCACTCGCCCGAAATCCGGTGCCCTCGAATCGGCAGATTCCAGCCACCGGCCCGGACATCCGGCCGGCTAGCTCGGGACATCCGGCGTCTCGAAAGCCCTGACATCCGCCCGACGCCCGACATCCGGCCTCCCCTGCGTCAAGGCAGTGCATCCGGCCGAGGCCCTTGTACCCTTCGCCCCTAGACTATATATACTCCTTCCCTTCCTCTTTCGAGGGTTAGCTTAGGTTTAGCTCATGTTTGTGTGAGAGCCTTGCTCATCCACTTGGTCACTTCTCCTCGAGCCTGTGACCTCTTCGGAGAAGATCCCCAAGCGGATTCAAGACCCCCTTCTAGGGTGGACCCCATCAAGACCTCCTCTCGGAGATGAACCTTACCTTGTATCTTTCCTTTTGTTGTTCATGTACCTTGTTGATCTTGCGTGTTTGATTGTCTAGTGGATGTGTGATTGGACTTGTTCTTGAGTGTTTCCCCTTGTGATTTCTCTCTGTTCTTCCCCGTGTTCATCGTGATTCCCCGTAGTATCCGCTCCAACGTGAAAGATCATACACGTAGGGTTCTGCTCTACATCATCATGGTATCATGAGCCACGTTGATCACGTTTTTGGAGCCCCTACCCCGTGTTTTCTAACTTGATTTTGTTGATTTCGTCCTAAATCCGAAAATCCCCACCAAAAATAGCCCCAAATTTTTTTTGTGATTTGTTAGTTTTGATGATGTTTTGTTGATTTTGATCCATGGATTTGCTTGGTTTCGAGTGGATCTAGCATTTCCCCAAGTTTCCCCACTTTCCATCCACGAGATCTCTCCAATTTTGACCTTGAAATCATCAATTTCCGCCCCCAATTAGAAAATTTCCGCCCCAAACGAGATCGGGATTCGTCGGGCCGGACATCCGGGCCTCAGCCCGGACATCCGGGCCATCTGGCCGGACATCCGGGCCCCAAGCCGGACAACCGGGCCCTGGAGCACCAAATCTGCTCGATTCTGGACCGACACCCGAAATCCGGGCTCCACCGGACATCCGCCCTCGATTTCAGTTTTTCCGTTTCACCGTTTTGTCCATAACTAATTCATCCGGAGTCCGATTTTCGCGTTCTTTAGCTCGTTTCGAAGCTATTGACATCCCCCTTCCCATAAAAATACTACCACCACCATTTGACTCTATCGAATTTTTGAAAATTTGGCAAGTTTGCCTAGACCTTCCACCATATCATCCGCATAGCCACCACCGACTTCCGCAACCTAACCCATTTTGTTCCCCATAGCGTTAGTGGTTGCTTGAGTAGTGATTCGAGTCTCCTAAGGTGTTTCGCCACTTAGGGACGATTGCTTCTTCATCAACCACCACCACATAACTTCCGTGATAGACGTGCCCACCATACACTTCCGCCACCCCCAACTTAACCCAATAGTTGTTTGAGCTTGTTTGAGTTGTGGCTTGTGTCTCCTAAGGTGTTTCGCTACTTAGGGACGACAACTTCAACTCCGACACGTGTATAGCCCATCATTCCACTTCCGCATTGCCAAGTGCAAACCACCACCGCATTCCCGCTACCACCATTTTGACATTTGACGCTTGAGATTTTGAGTTCGCGGTTTTCCGCTTCCTAAGGTGTTTCGCCATTTAGGGACGAGTCTCCATCATCTTGGTATCTACATCAAGAACACCGCTACTCATCATCACGGACGGTAACCTCCATATCATCTTGGTATCGTGGTATCCTCCATTGTATATTCCCTTGCTATTGCATTGTTAACCCCTAGCCTTACTTTTATGCTATTTGCCTATCGAGACTAGCCATTTGAGTATTGCCGCAACGTTACTTGTGCACATTAGTGATCATACCTTCCATTACATACCATACCATATCATATTGGTATCATATCATCCATTGTGTCTCAAGTTTGTTCCCGCATATACATAATTGCTATCTTGGTTTGTGCATTGTGCAAAGTGGCCAAAGAAAAAAAAAGAGAATAAGCTTTTAAGCAAAGAAAGAGAGAGAGCAAAGAGCTGGTAAACAAGAGCCATAGCATCATACCACAATACATCATATGGTATCATACTTGATCATCTTGGATCATTGTGTGAGAAACACCGAACCATACATATATAGCATACTTGGGATAGAAAGTTATCCATTTTGCATCTTATAGGTTGCACAAGTGTCGTATCCGCCTATTGAGCAATCGTGCTAGCGTCTCACTTGAGTTGTGCAACACGAGCATTTTGGTGGATTCCACATTTTGAGCTCATTCCTTGGTTGCACGACCCCATTTATCTATCCGTGTGTGTGTTTCCGTGTGCCACATATTGCTATTGGTCTACTTGTTTCGCTTATGAATTTGTGAATCTCCTTCAACATTATTGACTCTTGCTAACATTTTGCATCAAATTTTGTGCCACTATCCTCACCGAGCTCTACCATAAGCTTTCATTGATAGGTGTGAGTGAACAAGTCCGTACCAATTCCACTATTCTTTCATTTCACATTGAGTGAAACGGATACATCCTCAACTTTGGGAAAAGGTAACTTGGTATTGTTTATCTCATTTCCTACTCACCTCTACTCGAGTCTTGTGATGGATAGGCAAGGCATTTCACCTTCGGTCTACAACAACAATGACGAAGTTCGATGCCACGAACAACAACTCCGACGCCAAGATGCAAGCTCAAATGGAGGAGATCAAAGCCCTCATCAAGGCCTACAAGCGATCTTCCTCATCTTTGAGAAGACGCTCAAGAGCACATGCTTCCGAGCTACCGCCTCCCAAGAAGATCACATCGGCATCGACACCATCACCAACAAGAACGTGAAGGTCAAGAGCTCTACATCAACAACCGCTCAATGACTTCACCACCTCCCTTAGCATCTTCGCCAAGCGACTTCAAGGCATCTTCGCCTACGGACATACGGCATCTTCGCCAACAAGAACCTCAAGGCTACGCTCAAGAGAAGCTCCCCAAGCTCAAGTCCGCGACTTCCACGAGCTACTACGACCTCGACATCAACCACGAGATTCCTTTCTATGGGACTCAAGAACCCCAGGAGTACCTCGAGTGGGAGCGTTTGATGGACGACTACCTCAAGCTACATCAAGTTCCTCCCAAGATCAAGTGAAGTGCGCCACAAGAAACTTCCACGACTACGCCTCGACATGGTGGCTTCACACACCTTCGGAGTGCCACGAGATGAGTTGGTCCAAGATGAAGAGAGCTTTGCGGCGAGAGTTCGTGCCTCCAACCTACACGGAACAACTTCGACGCCAATTGGAGAACACCATCCAAGGATCCAAGTCCATCGACAAGTACTTCAAGGAGATGAAGATTGCCTTGTGACGAGCTGGCGTGGACGACCCCATTTCGATGAAGTTCCACTTCATGATGGGATTGCACAACGACATCTCCAAGACCATCTTCCTCGAGAACTACAAGTCCATTGACGACTACTACATTGGCGCTCTCAAGGCGGAACAAGAACTCATGAAGGCCAAGGCTTCTCCACCCCAAGCACACTTCGCGGCGACCAAGCTCTACGACAAGCATGAGGCTAGTACCACCAAGATGCCCAAGCCCGACAAGCTCCAAGACGATGCTCCCAAGTACAACTTCATCGCCATCCCTCTTTGTGGAATTGATGATGCCGAGTCTACCTTGACTCTTTTTCAAGATGGTGTGGCGACAAGTACAACTACGGAGACCTTCAAGGACCAAGCTTTGGAGGCAAGCGAAAGGTGGCGAGCAAGGATGATGCTTCCATCTTAGGAGGCGAGAGTTATGTTGAGCCATCTTCGGCCTTCATCCACGACAAGAGTGATGATGTGCCATCTTCGGCCTTCATCCACGACGACGACTACGAGACGGTTGAGCATGGAATTTTCCCTTCGACCACGGCGACGTCCGATGACTTGAGTGACTTTTGCCACCATATTGAGAGTGAGAGTGACTTCACCACTAGCCCCATACAAGATGAGCTGCCCTAATTCCCATGTGAGGAGAGCCACAACCCCCACCACTTGAGTGACATGAGTGACTCCACCATATGTGAGATTGAGTGCACCTATTTTGAGGGAGTGAGTGAACCACCACATAGAGAGAGTGAGATAGTTGATAGGTCTAGTGAGGCCATTTGCATTTCTAACAACTTTACCTCTACCTCTATTGTGTCTTCTCATTTGGTGCTAGGTCCCATTTATGATGACGCCACGATCCTCGATTTACTTCTGCCCTCCCATTGGACAAGACGATGTCCATGGTGGAATATGATGCACCCCCACATGGTTCCATCAAGATGAAGATGACCACCATTTGGTCTTTCCCACCTCACCTACACCACTTGAGTGGAATGACAAAGGTAACAAAGGTGACGGTGATGCTCTCGTCCCACTAGTGGACTATTTTGACATTGATTGCTTGCATGATGTTGATCACCCTATTGACATGCTTCATTCTAGTATGATTTACCCATGTGATGATTTGCCCATTTATGATGAATATGATGATTCTCATGTGGAGTCTATTAGTTGTGATGCTATGTTACATAGGATTTCTTGTGACAATTCTTTAGGTCACATCATGTTTGCTAATCCGCTTGACTTGTCATATGCTATGCATGAGATCAACCATATGTCTTATTTGCAATCTCTCCATAGTGACTATGCATATGCCATTAAAATAAACCCAATTTGCACATATGGCATAGATGACAAGCCCATGGTTATTGGCATTTGTTTTCCTTGTGATGATATTGATATGCTCCCTTTGCATCATTTATCTCATATGCCATGCCATGCCCACCTAGCTTCGGATATGCATTATTTTGGATGTTGTCCATTTTCTCCAAATGATGTTTCCAATATTGCTCATGAGGAGACCCCCATAGTTTCCTCACACATGTTAGGAGAATTTGATCCATCCTATTCATTGCATGATTCCCATACTTGTGTGCACCATATGCTCCCCATGAAGAAACATGCTTTTGATGTGCCATATACTTGCATTCTCAATTTGTGTCCCCATCGTGTCATATACAATAACTATTTTTTCATGATGGATGACATGTTCTTATACCATGCATCAAATTTCTTTGAGCGATGCTTATCTTGTGCTAACACTCACTTGCACATACACATCATGATGGATGATGTGTACATTTACCACACACACAATTTCTTTAGATTGTGTCTCTTTTGTGTAGGTACCCATGAATACTTGTCAACTTCGCAATCCCACGAGTTGACAAAACAAGCTCTAGAGAGCAATGATGACTTGGGATCCCATGGATTGCCTTTCCCACCGCTCACTTCGCGCAAACACTTCGCGCATCTCTTTTACATGGCCCTCACATGGTTATGGGTTGTTGTTCATTACATATCATATGCCCATCTTGCCATGTTCACTTTGCATGATATGCTCATTCCTATACCTTTGACATGCATTGTGACCCATGCTTTGCATTACACATGATGATTGATTCTCGTACTTGTATGTGTATTTGCAAGCTTGGTGGAGATATTGCTTATTATTGCCATGTTTCTTTTGTGCACCATTCCTATGATGATACTTTCATCTTGCTTTGTGTTCGTGCTTATGCGATATGTCATGTGCATTCCCTATGCCTATTATTTGCTCACATGACATGATTGCCATGATTTACTCTAGTGTGTTGCATCTTCGCTCCACTAGTTTGCACGACTTGATTACAATGCTTGCTTATGTTGCATCACCAATGATTCATACTTTCTCATTTCATGCGGTTGATGACAACCATCTATATGCTTTGCACATGATTCATATTGCTTCTTGTCATATACTCCCTCCGTTCCTTGATATAAGGTGTATAGATTTTTGAGAAAAAGTCCAAAATATAAGGTGTATCGCATTGCACCACTCGTTTGAATAATTTTTTAAGGGATTTGATTACATTTCCTTATATTAGGCAATCTCCTCTATTTTCTCATGTCAAATAGTCAGGAGTAATATTGCCCAAAACTTATGAAATTTTCCCTCCACTTGTGTTCTTTAATTTTCGTGCCAAAAACTATACGCCCTATATTTAGGAACGGAGGGAGTATCTCTATGTGTTGCCTCCCTCATGCTAGATGATTTGCCATGTATTGAGTGCAACAATGATTCTCTTCTTGCTCATGAGATTGCCCCCATAGCATTCTCGCATATATTTGGAGATTTTGACATAATTCTTGTGAAGCATGCTTGTCTTAATTCTCTGATTACTTGCTCCTCTCATATGTTTGGTTGCAACAATGTCATTACTTCACATATGCCATATCCCATTGATTGCTACATGCTTGACTTGATGGCCTCACACATGATGAATAATTGCTCTTTCTATTGCGTTGAGCGCCACACTATATTCACTACACCCTATGCACATTATGCTTGGATTGTCTTGCACTTGACCCATGTGTTTAGACACTTCATTTTATTTGGTGTTGTGAATACTTCCTATGCCTACCATCGACCATTTGTCGAGCGATTTATGCATGCTTGCTATGACCTTGAGGTGGATGCTTATGCTCTTGTCACACATATTTGCATCTCTACCTCACATTTACATGCTTGTTCCCATGATATTTTTGCTTGTGCTCGATTGATATGCTTACATGCCATGTCACAATCCTTTGTCACACCAAAAGCTATGCTTGATGACAACATGATGTAGGGTGGAACCCTACGTGGATGATCTTTCACGTTGGAGCGGATCCTACGGTGAATCACGAAGAACACGCGGAAGAACAAGAGGGAAACACGGGGAAAACGAGAGAGAATTCACTCAACCGACAAGAGATCAATCACACAAGTGCTAGATCACCGATCACATAAGGTGGCACAAGATTCAAGATCAACAAAGGTAAGGATACACGAGTAGTCGTTCTTCTCCGAGAGGAGGTCTTGATGGGGTCCACCCTAGAAGGGGGTCTTGAATCCGCTTGGGGGATCTTCTCCGAAGAGGTCCTGAGCTCCGAGGAGAAGTAACCAAGTGGATGAGCAAGGCTCTCACACAAACATGAGCTAAACCTAACCCTAGAAAGTTGGGGAAGAAGGAGTATATATAGTCTAGGGGGCGAAGGGGTACAAGGGCTGCGGCCCAAACGAAGTCAACACACAGGCGTCGGACGTCCGGAAGGCGCTTGACGTCCGGAGGCTTCAGACGGTCCGGACATTCGGACGGGCTCGGACGTCCGTGAGAATCAGTCTTGTCTTGGGTGTGTTGGACGTCCGGAGAGGGTCGGTCGTCCGGCTTCGTGGACGGTCCGGACGTCCGGAAGTTGTCGGTCGTCCGTAGATTCGTCGAGGCAGGCGTCGGTCGGGCGTCCGGAGGCTTCGGTCGTCCGTAGTTTTGGTTCGGGTGGCAAAGTGTCGGACGTCCGGAGAGTCCGGTCGTCCGGGTCCTGGGACTCGTCGGACGTCCGAAGGCGTCGGTCGTCCGGTGCCTGTGCCTTCAAAGAAGATCTCTTCTTCTTCTTCAATATGCCTCGAGTCCTCGCCGTCTTGGCTCTCCCAACTGGTTGATCCTTGGCTCACCTCCATGTACCTGATTACACATAGAGTCTCCGAATGAGGTAGTAGCCATGTCTCGTGAGTAGGAAGGGGAGTTCTGGAGAGGAGCGATTCACCTTATCTTCGATAGCCTTAGCTCGGGGTCTTGTCATGGGTCATAGTGGCGTTGAGGGATATTTATGCACGTCCATGGGGATGTGCGTGGGATGCTCCGCATCATCTCCCCCCCTTGGGAGAGATCCGACCTCGGATCAAAAGCTTCATCTCCATGGTAAGGTGCGAGGTCCTTGACGTTGAAGATGTCGCTCACATTGTACTTGTCTCGAGGTAGGTCAATCTTGTAGGCGTTGTCGTTGTAGCGTGCATAGCACCTTGAAAGGTCCATCGGCTCTAGGAAGAAGCTTGGACTTGCGTTCTTTGGGGAAGTGTTCCTTGCGAAGGTGTAGCCACACTAGATCACCAATGTTGAAGACCATGGGTTGCTTGTTGACGTTGAGCTTGGACGCTAGTCGTTGTACTTGGCGCCGATGGTTTGTCTTGTATCATCATGCATCTTCTTGATGTAGCTTGCCTGCACTCGCATCCATGTTGGTGCGCTCTTGTAGAGGAAGAGGTAGAATGTCCAATGGGGACAAGGGGTTGAAACCGTGAAGCGACCTCGAAGGGGACTTGCCGGTAGTTGAATGTCTTGCACGATTGTAGGCGTACTTCGGCGATGGGTAGACATGCTTCCCATTCCTTGATGTTCTTCTTTATCAAGACACGAAGTAGAGTGGATAGTGTGCGGTTCGTCACCTCCGTTTGGCCATCGGTTTGAGGATGGAATGCCGAGGAGAACAAGAGCTTGATTCCGAAGTTTGGCGCATAGGGTCTTCCAAAAGTAACTCAAGAACTTGACGTCACGATCGGAGACGATTGTCTTTGGTACGCCATGGAGTCGCAAGATTTCCCTACAAAAGAGATTGGCAACATGTGAAGCATCGCTCTATCTTGTTGCAAGGTATGAAATGTGCCATCTTAGAAAATCTATCCACAACAACAAAGACGGAATCCTTGCCATTTTGAGTCCTAGGCAAACCGAGTACAAAATCCATACTAATGTCTTCCCATGGTTGATATGGAATTGGAAGGCATGTAAAGACCATGAGATTGAGCTTTAGACTTAGCTTTGCGACATGTATAGCATCGGTTGGTGAAGCGTGAGACGTCAGGAACATCTTGGGCCAAAAGTAGTTGTTGGAGAGCGTGGCGAATGTCTTGTCGCGTCCAAAGTGTCCCATGAGTCCGCCTCCATGAGCCTCTTGCAAAAGGAGCAAACGAAGAGAAGACTCGGAATGCAAAGTTTGTTAGCTCTCATAAGATAACCATCCTTGATGTAATATTGTTCCCAAGACGTATGCGTCAAACACTTAGCATAAGGAGAAGCAAAAGATGGATCATGCTCATACAAGTCTTTTATATGCTCAAAACCAATAACATTCAACTCAAGTTGAGTGACAAGCATGCATATGCGTGAAAGCGCGTCGGCAACTACATTTTCTTTACCCTTAATGTACTTGATCACATAAGGGAAAGATTTAATGAATTCACTCCATTTGGCATGACGCTTGTTCAATTTAGTTTGACCTTTGAGGTACTTAAGCGTTTCATGATCGGTATGGATGACAAACTCATGAGGTCTAAGGTAATGTTCCCAAACATGTAGCACACGTACTAGAGCATACAATTCTTTGTCATAGATGGGATAATTAAGTTGAGCACCGGAGAGTTTTTCACTAAAATAAGCAATGGCTCGTTTTTCTTGCATCAAAACTCCGCCAATTCCGGTACCACTTGCATCACAATGAACCTCAAAAGTTTTGTCAAAATTGGGCAAAGCAAGAATCGGAGCATGAGTAAGCAAAGACTTGAGCTCATCAAAAGCGGTTGATTGCAAAGTTCCCCAAACAAAGGGAGTATTCTTCTTGCTCAAAGCATGCAAAGGAGCGGCAATTGTGCTAAAATCTTTCACAAAGCGACGATAGAAACCCGCAAGACCAAGAAAACTTCAGACTTGTTGCAAATTGGTGGGTTGGGGCCAAGATTTAATTGCTTCAATTTTAGATTCATCAACATGGACACCCTTTGAGGAAACTACAAAACCCAAGAAAACCACTTTGTCAACTCCAAAAGTGCATTTTTCAAGTTTGCATAAAGGCTTTCCTTGCGAAGAGTTTGCAACACAGATTTTACATGATTGATGTGCTCTTTCATGGTTTTGCTAAACACAAGAATATCATCAAAGTAAACCACATCAAAGACTCCAATATAAGGACGAAGCACATGATGCATAAGACGCACAAAAGTACCGGGAGCTTCCGAAGACCCATAGGCATCACTAACCATTCATATAATCCAAATTTGGTTTTGAAAGCAGTTTTCCATTCATCACCCTCTTGTATGCGTATTTGATAATAGCCACTTTTAAGATCAATTTTTGAGAAAAAGTTGGCTCCACTAAGTTCATCAAGCATATCATCTAAGCGAGGAATGGGATGCCTATATCGAACGGTGATAGCATTGATAGGTCTACAATCGGAACACAAGCGGAAACTTCCATCGGGCTTAGGCACAAGAATAACGGAACGGCACAAGGGCTTAAGCTTTCACGTACATGACCGTTGTCGATGAGTTGTTGTACTTGCCGTTGAATTTCCTTGGTTTCTTCCGGATTGACTCGGTATGGAGCTTTGTTTAGTAGAGGTGCTCCGGGATGAGGTCAATTCGATGCTCAATCCCTCGAAGAGGAGGTAGACCCGAGGTAGCTCATCGGGAAAAACATCTTGAAATTCCTCAAGAAAAGAGATTGAAACACCAAAGGTAGTTCGTGAATGGTGTTAGTTTTGGTTCTCCATCCTTGCACACAAGGACAAAGTGCATCACACTCGATGGGTTCTCACACACTTCTCTCATCTCACTTTTGGTGGCAAATAGAATGAGGTTTTTCTCTCTAGGCGAAGAGTCGCTCAAATTTGGCTTGTGGCTCTCACTCACTTTTGGGTGGATCACTTTCTCACTCTTGTCTCTATGAGGAGTGGCTTGTTTGTCGGCTATCACTTGACTAGGAGACATAGGTCGTAGCACATATTCTTTCCCTTTCAACTTGAAGCTATAGATATTGGTACCCCCATTGAGAATGACACCAAGTTCGACTAGCCATGCTCCACCAAGAATTAGGTGACAAAAGGACATAGTGACCACATCACACTCCAAAGTGTCTTCGAATGCACCAATTTTGAAAGAGACTAGGACCGTATGCTCAACTCAGATAGTGCCTAATCACTTAGCCATTGCACCTTGTAAGGATGCGGGTGCTTCCTTTTGCCAATTGGAGCTTGGAGCATAGTTCTTCACTTGCCAAGTTGTGGCAACTACCTCCATCGATGATGACCTTGATGGACCGTCCATTGATGCCGGCTTTTGTGTGGAAGATGTGGCATCGTTGGTCTTCTTCTTGTTGATGTTGAAGAGTCAAGACCTTGGAGACAACGAGGCGGGGCTCGAATCCTCATCACAAAAGACTTGATGATCTTCTTCTTCGTTCACTTGCCGGTGCATGGCCACTTGCTCAAGAGCTTCCATCTCCTCTTCACTCATGGAGTCATATGTGCCATCGTTGTTGAGGATCATGGTGCGCTTGTTGGTGCATTCGTATGACTTGTGGCCTCGGCCGCCGCAAGTGAAACACTTGAAGGAGCTTGTCTTGATGGTCTCATCGGTCGAAGTAGAGGATGAAACGCGCGGCTTGATGTTGCTTGTAGTAGGAGGAGGACGACTTGAGCTTGTCGAAGTCTTCTTGTAACTTGACTTGTCATCGTTTCTTGAAGAAAGTTTGGTTGATGTAGATGATGGAGGAGTCGTTGAATCTTGGTTGTTGGAGGAGCCCGAGGTCTTTGATGATTACTTGGCGTACATGAAGTCATCTTGCACTTGGCGTTCCGCCTTTGTAGCTTGATGCACGAGCTCAATGAGGGATGAGTATGGTTGGAAGTCGGCGATCTTCTTGATGGGATGATTGAGTCCAGTCAAGAAACGTGCCATAGTTTGCTCATCATCTTCCTTGACATTGGCTCGAATCATGGCTATCTCCATTTCCTTGTAATATTCTTCAACGCTCTTTGTTCCTTGCTTGAGTAGTTGGAGTTTCTTGAAGAGGTCGCGGTTGTAGTAGGTTGGCACAAAACGTGCTCGCATGACATCCTTCATTTGAGCCCAAGTGGTGATTGGAGGTTCACCTCTTGCTTGTCGTCGCTCAATGATTTGTTCCCACCATATGAGCACATAGTCTTGGAACTCAAGTGATGCCATAGCGATTTTCTTCGCTTCATCGTAGTTGTGCAAGCGGAAGATTTTGTCAACCTTCAATGCCCATGAGAGGTAGTCTTCAGGGTCATTGCTTCCATTGAACTTGGGCATGGTGAATTTTAGCTTGCCGTAGCGTTGCTCTTCATTGTGTTGTTGACGGCGTTGATGATGACATCCTTGGCGTGGATTGTATTCGTCTTCATGTTGCTCTTGGCGCGGAGGAAGACCATGATCAACTTGCCCTTGTTGAACTTGAGGTTGAGGTGGAGCTTGACGAGCTTGTGGAGGAGCTTGAGGAACTTGTCGTTGTGCATGAGGTTGGTAGTTCCTCTCTTGGATTTCTTCTCGAAGGGCTTCCTCTTGATTGCGCCGTTCGCGATTGCGGTTGGCGAAGGCTCTACTTGATTCTTGAAGGGCACGCTATACCTCAAGAGCTTGCGCCTCACGTTGTCGTTGTTGAAGACGTTGAGCCTTGGTGTCTTGTTCGTCTTGGTGAAGACGTGCTCGTTCTTCCTCTTGTTGGCGACGAAGACGTTGTCGTTCTTGAGCTTGAGCAAAAGCCTCTTGATTAGATTGAGGACGAGGAACTTGATCATCAACTTGCTCTTGTGAATGCTTGTCATGTAGCGGGTTGCGAGATGCATGACGGTCTTGCCTGGCTGCTCGTCGAAGGGTGTTCGATGACGGTGTACTTGAGTCGTAGAAGGTGTCATCGGAATGTCGACTCGAGCGGCTCCGTCTTGATGATGAAGAAGTTGAATGATGCCGGTTTCTCATCAACGAGCGGATCTCGTTCATTCGTGCATCATTCTCTTGCTTGTGAGCCTCGAACTTGTTGTCGAAGTAGTCTCTTGTACGTTGCTCGGAGAGTCGCAAGTCGGTGGCGAGGTTGTCGATGCGGTCGCTCATTGCGTGTTGATCTTGGTGCAACGCTTCACAGTGCACCAAATAGGTGGTTCTTGGTGACATATGAAGACATGTCGTCGTCTTGCTCGTTGAAGAGTGGGTTGGTAGAAGAACTTGGCCTATCCATCATTCCAAGCAAAATGTGAGTGGTAGAACGGAAAAGAACTTATACCAATGTACCTTTGACCGATGTTGAAGATGAATCAAGTTCGCTCAAATGCGGACAATGAAATAGCACTCTTGGTACCGATTCTTGTCGGTTCTCACACCTAAACAAGTAAAAGCTTTATGGTGGAGCTCGGTTAGGATGGTGGCACAAAATTTGATGCAATTGTAAGTGAGACTCAATAAAGTTGGAAATGATTCACGAATTTGCAAATGCAACAAGTAGACCACTAGCAAGATAAGGTACACGGAAACACACACACAAAAGATAATATGGGGTTATGCAACCAAGGATGAGCCAAAATGTGGAATTCACCAAGATGCTCTTGTTGCACAACACTAGAGAGACGCTAGCACGATTGCACAATAGGCGGATACGAACTTGTGCACAACCTACTAAGCAAAATGCAACGACTTCTACCCAAGTATGCTATATGTATGGTGTTTCGATGTGTTGATCCAAAATGATCAAGTATGACAATTTTAATGTTGTATGATGCTATGGTTCTTGCTAATATGCTCTTTGCTTATCTTCCTTTCTTTGCTTAAAAGCTTGAATGGCTCTTTCTCTTTTGAGCTCTTTTCTCATGCAAAACTTCACGAACCAAGATAGCAATTGTGTATGCGATGACAACTTTGTGACACACAAGTTGATGGTGAGATATGCACCACTTTGGTATGGTATGTATGCTATGGAGTATGATCACTAATGTGCACAAGTCACGCTGTTTAATACTCAATGTCTAGTCTCGATGGGTAAGCAACGCGAAAGATGGGCTATGATGGTTATCAATGCAATTGCAAGTAATGTCAAAGGTGTCGACGATGTTACCGTCCTTGACGAAGATGAGCGGTGGTGATGTTGATGTTGAACCGTACCTAGATAGCCGAAACACAAAAGGATACGGAAAACCCCAACTCAAATTCTCAAGGCATAATTTGGCAACGTTGTCGGAATTGGAAGTGGGAAAGGATAAGGTGGTGTTATGCGGAAGTGGTGGAGGTAAGTGGGAGTGTATGTGGGCACGGGACAAAATTTGGCGAAAGTTAGGCTTCGAAGTCGGTGGTGGAGTAGCGGAGGATGTGGTGGAAGCCCTAGGCAAAGATGCTAAAGATAACAAAATTTGATGTAGTCAAATGTTGTTGGTGGTATTTTGTTGGAAGGGGATGTCAATAGCTTCAAAACGAGCTAAAGAACGTCAAAATCGGAGTTCGGATGAATTAGTTATGGACAAAACAAAAATCAGCCAAGTGGGAATCTCTGTGTTACGGACGTCCGAAAAGGTCGGATGTCCGGGCGCTTGACGTCCGGAAAAGTCGGAAATCCGTAAATTCAGTTCGGGTTAGGGGTTCCGGTCGTTCGGGAAAGGTCGGACGTCCGGTCGTTCCAGGGGCTCCGGACGTCCTTAAAACTCCGGTCGTCCGGTGGGTCGGGGTCAACACGAAAATTGAGATCCGGGACGCGATTTTGAGCGGAATTTTGGGATTGTGGGGTCAAAATTCACGGGATTTTGTGGATGGAAAGTGGAGAAACTTGGGGAAATGCTAGATCCACTCGAAACCAAGCAAATCCATGGATCAAAATCAACAAAACATCATCACACTAACAAATCACAAAAAAAAATTGGGGCTTTTTTTGGTGGGGATTTTCGAAATTGGGGAAGAACGCAACAAAATCAAGCTAGAAAACACGGGGTAGGGGCTCCAAAAACGTGATCAACCTAAGCTCTGATCCATAGATGATGTAGGGTGGAACCCTACATGGATGATCTTTCACGTTGGAGCGGATCCTACGGTGAATCACGAAGAACACGCAGAAGAACAAGAGGGAAACACGGGGAAAACGAGAGAGAATTCACTCAACCGACAAGAGATCAATCACACAAGTGCTAGATCACCGATCACATAAGGTGGCACAAGATTCAAGATCAACAAAGGTAAGGATACACGAGTAGCCGTTCTTCTCCGAGAGGAGGTCTTGATGGGGTCCACCCTAGAAAGGGGTCTTGAATCCGCTTGGGGGGTCTTCTCCGAAGAGGTCCTGAGCTCCGAGGAGAAGTAACCAAGTGGATGAGCAAGGCTCTCACACAAACATGAGCTAACCCTAAGCTAACCCTAGAAAGTTGGGGAAGAAGGAGTATATATAGTCTAGGGGGCGAAGGGGTACAAGGGCTGCGGCCCAAACGAAGTCAACACACAGGCGTCGGACGTCCGGAGGCTCGGGACGGTCCGGACATCCGGACGGGCTCGGGACGTCCGTAGAATCGATCTTGTCTTGGGTGTGTTGGACGTCCGAGAGGGTCGGTCGTCCGGCTTCGTGTGGTCCGGACGTCCGGAAGTTACGATCGTCCGTAGATTCGATTCGGTTCAAGGCGTCGTCGGTCGGACGTCCGGAGGCTTCACTCGTCCGTAGTTTTGGTTCGGGTGGCAAAGTGTCGGACGTCCGGAGAGTCCGTCGTCTGTCTCTGGGACTCGTCGGACGTCCGGAAGGCGCTTGACGTCCGTGCTCGTGCCTTCAGCAGCATCTCTTCTTCTTCTTCAATATGCCTCGAGTCCTCGCCGTCTTGGCTCTCCCAACTGGTTGATCCTTGGCTCACCTCCATGTACCTGATTACACATAGAGTCTCCGAATGAGGTAGTAGCCATGTCTCGTGAGTAGGAAGAGGGAGTTCGGAGAGGAGCGAATTCACCTTATCTTCGATAGCCTTAGCTCGGGCTCTTGTCATGGTTCCTAGTGGCGTTGAGGGAGATGTAGGCACGTCCATGGGGATGAGCGAGGGATGCTCCGCATCACAACACTTGTTTGGTGAATCACCTCTTGAATGCTTGGTTATGCACTAACGCTAACCACATTTGTTTTTCCAAGTGTTTGTTCTATTTACTCCTTTTGAAGGAATCACAAGATGGTGCGACATTGGAGAGTGCCCATTTCGAGCTTCAAGATGACGAGAGCTTGGTGATCGACCACTTTGACACGGCACCACCATCTCTTTCCCATGGTGATTTGGATTTCGATCCGAGGTCGGATCCTTTCCAAGGGGGAGGGGATGATGCAGAGCATCCTACGGTCATCACCATGTCAAGAGTCCGTTTGGCAAGTGACACGTGCGACCTCTTCTTCACATACACAAAGGTGAATCTTCTCCTTTACACGTGCTCACTTGACCCCTTCGAGGATGGTATACTACTTGACACTTCCCCCGTATGCATGCATATGTATTGTCGGAGCTTCGGATGTCAAGGAGGAGTGCAAGCGCCAAGGAACGACTACACCATCCGCGAGGGAAGCCTCGAAGCGACGACGGAAGAAGAGCCAGCTACAGCCCCGGACATCCGCCACAGCCGGACATCCGCCCTGCCCGACATCCGCCACAGCCCGGACATCCGGCGCCCATCACAAGAGCCGCAGCCCTGCCAGAAGACTACAGATCCGGACATCCGCCTGTGCCCCGGACATCCGGCCTCCCACGAAGCTCCGGATATCCGCCACTCGCCCTGAAATCCGGCCACCGCACCGAATCGGCAGATCCAGTACCGGCCGGACATCCGGCCGGCTAGCCCGGACATCCGGCGTCTCGGAAAGCCCGGACATCCGCCCGACGCCTCGACATCCGGCCTCCCTCGCCAAGGCAGTAAGGCATCCGGCCGAGGCCCTTGTACCCCTTCGCCCCTAGACTATATATACTCCTTCCCTTCCTCTTTGAGGGTTAGCTTAGGTTTAGCTCATGTTTGTGTGAGAGCCTTGCTCATCCACTTGGTCACTTCTCCTCGGAGCCAGTGACCTCTTCGGAGAAGATCCCCAAGCGGATTCAAGACCCCTTCTAGGGTGGACCCCATCAAGACCTCCTCTCGGAGATGAACCTTACCTTGTATCTTTCCTTTTGTTGTTCATGTACCTTGTTGATCTTGCGTGTTTGATTGTCTAATGGATGTGTGATTGGACTTGTTCTTGAGTGTTTCCCCTTGTGATTTCTCTCCGTTCTTCCCCGTGTTCATCGTGATTCCCCGTAGTATCCGCTCCAACGTGAAAGGTCATACACGTAGGGTTCTGCTCTACATCATTAAGTGTAGGCTATTTTTAGAGTCCGTATGTGTGGGGAAACAAGAGATAGGGCTGATTTCGGACCCCTACACCAAGGGCCACGAAATTCCCCCCTCTTCCTCCATATATACAGCCCTTAGGGCACCGTTTAGACTTTGGGTTTTGTTTAGATTAAAAGTTCGCCATAGCTGCAACTTCGCGTGCTTCGTTTGTGTTCAACGACCAGACAAAGGCGTCACAGAACCCCACCTTGATCAATAAAGCTTTCATCCGATATTCGCAATATCCAGATTGCAATCTCGATTTCTTGCTTGTTCTTCGTTTGCTCGCGAGGCAGAGACCCTCGTGGTCGTTGATCGTGCTCGGCGTGGTCAATAACCTCTCGGAGTTGGTTTAGCGATTGCTAAGGCGCGACGTCCTCGCACGTTCGTAGTCGGATCGTCAAAGTCGACTTCCTCCAAAGCGAAAACCAACATCTCATCGAAAGACGGGACACCTTTGCCTCTATCACTATTCATCATTTGTCCTAGCCAGTCCAAGCCTTTGTAATTTTCTTTTCATTGTTTGCATTATTGAATTATCGGTTGCATCGTCGTGTCGAGTTGCTGGTCTTAGTGTCTAGTTCCTTTAGAGTTTCGAGTTCTGTTCACATTAGTCACGCCGCCGCTGCATCATTATCCCTTCCACCGCCCACCATACCATCCATCAATTTCCACCACGTGCTATGCACTATTCATTGTCATAATCATAGTTGTGGTCATTCACATCTTCGCTTGATCCAATCTGCATCTTATCTAGTTTGTTTTGGAAAAAGAGAAAAAAAAAGAGAGAAAAAAAAGTAAAAAAAAGTCAGAGAAAAAAAAAGAGAAAGAAAAAGGAAAAAAAAGTGTGAGAAAAAAAAAGAGAGAAGAAAAAAAAACAAAGTTTGGATCTATCTAGACTCAATCTCGTAGCTGAATTTGGATTGGAATCTGTTTTGTGCACTGTTCAGTAAAACAGGCATAACTTCCTCATACGAAGTCCGTTTTGGCTCCGCGAGTACTCAAATTAAAGCTAGAGACGAGCCGCATCTCAATAGTTGCAGAAGCTAGTTCAATATTTAGCACCTCAAAATCGGCTTCTAAATAGGTCTTTTGCCCTTCAAGTTCGTGAACACGGCTTATTCCAGTTTTTCAAATCAGTTTTAGAATTTTTGACTCCTCATATCAACTCGGAATTGAGTGATTCTTTTTGCATTGGAAAGCTTGAGTTAGTAGCATTCTTTGAAAAAGTTATCAGAAAATTGGCTCAAACTTTTCAAGAGGAAAACCGAGAGAGAGTTGTTGTATATCCCGCTTGGCGCTTGTTTTTCATCATTATCTTTACAAGCCGTTGTGCTCTTCACTTATATCTTGCTGTCTAGAGCTACTCATTATCCTTCATTGATGCTAGTTGTGCTACGCCGTGACCTCATTAGTGTTCTAGGCTCGCGTCTCTAGTCCGGTCTAGCCTAGGACCCGGCCTGATCACCGTCGTTGAGCGTTTATTCAACATTGCATCTTTGAATTGATTATTGCTAATCTTTTGCTACCATATATAGCCAACCCAGCTCCACATATTTCTACATCGTGTATACGTATGCTCCCCTGGCAATCTCTTTACACAATCTTCAGAGTTACTTGACACCGCTGGTTGCCTGTCACACCTTTCTTTGCATGGTAAGAACTTGTAAGACATTGATATTTGCTTTCTTGTGAGCGCTTTTACCACCACATCCTAGTAGATATAGGAACATTATTTTTGGATTATGTTTCTTGTACTACTAATCATGACAGGATCCAGAGTCAATTCATGGGCTTTGTCAATCTCGTGAGACATGAAATCACCTAAGAAAATACCAAAACCGTCACGAGAGGTGCACAAACATCCAAATGCACATGATCAGGTTCATGTTTCTATACCACCATTTAATGGACGTTTTAGACCTCCTTTATATATTGAATGGGAGTTAGACATAAATAATATATTTGCTTCCCATAATTTTGATGAACGTAAAAAAGTTATGGTTGCGGTTGGTTCTTTCACGGGTTATGCTCTAGTTTGGTGGAGTGAATATTGTCGGTTACACCCTGATTATGTACCTAATACTTGGGATGATTTAAAACATGTCATGAGAGATAGATTCGTCGATGTTTATTATACTCGTGGCATGATTAAAAAACTGGAACATTTAAAACAAGGTAGTGACACCGTAACAAAATATTATGATGATTTACAAACTACCTTGTTGCACTCATTTTTAGAAGAAAGTGAAGAAGATTTTATGGATAGATTTTGGGGAGGATTAAACCATAATATTCAGGAGATACTAATTCATGAAGAGTGTTATCCTATGGACCATTTGTTTCGTCTTGCTTGCAAAGCTGAACAGAAATAAAACGACGTGTTGCCCACAAGGAGAACAAGCGCACGGTGCACATTCCAACTGTTGATACAGATGTTTATTCAACTACTAGGCGTACTATGACAACCACATCCGTTGTTGCGAGGACTACATCATCTCCACCATGTGACACATCATCATCGAGAGTGCATGCATCATCTGAGTTGACTATAAGAGGTAATGACAAAGGTACAGATTTTCCACTTTTACATGAGAATGATGCATGCCTAGTTAACTTGAATACATCATGTGTTGAGCTACCCACTACTTTGATCACACCACCTATTTTAGAGGATTATATTGATAATTTGACTTTGCCATGTGATCAAACAATCGAATACCAACAATTTTGAGTGCACCCATTAAATTAATTGTTGATGCAAAAGAATCAATATTTAATCATTTCGATATGACCTCTAATCTTGGTGATGATTCTGTGTCGAATGACTTATTGCATGTTTACTTATTTAAGCATGTTGTAGCATGTAAACTTGATGCAAGTAAGGTTTATTCACCAATGTTAGGATGGTTTAATGATGAACATTGTCAATCTTTTGAAATGAATAAGAGCTTCACTTATATGTGCAAACTGAGTTGCAATATTTCCATGCCTTCTACTTCTTGTGATAATGTTTTGGCTTTAGATTTTATGAACTATGCAAGTTACTCATCTATTTATGTGTCATATGTGCAAAAATCAAGGGAAATAAAAATGGATGACATATACATATACAACATGTACACCTTGTCTCTTTTGTTAGCCACATTTCAGACTAAGAACCGCCGAGGACGGCTTTGTTTTCAAGAAGTGGAGGATGATGAGGACATGACTACCTTGGATAAGACCAAAATATTGCATACATGCATATTTGTCGTGTGATTTCTAGTGCAAACTATTCAATAATCTATTTATGTTATCCGAACAAAAATACATCACATACTTTTGTGTTTTGTCTAATTGTAGGTGTATGGGACATTTGTACAATACACATATGAAGATAAGGGAAAAGGAGAAGTTTAGGTGCTGTTCAAAAGTCCTCTCACGTCACTTTTGGACCAAGAGAAGATAGAGTCCAAGTCTCTCACGTTCGGACTCAGATTCGGACTGCATGTACATACCTGACTCAAAACGTCAATAACTTTTTCATCCGGACTCCAAATTGGGTGATTCTTTTTTGTTGGAAAATAGATTTCGTGCACCTTCCAACCCAATTGGATTCACCTTCAAATTCGTCCGGAGCGTTGAGTTATGGACGAAACAATCTGATGCTGCAGCAGAATCCGAGTCAAACTACAAGTCCAAAGGTGTTACGTCACCTCCGCTTGGGCCCATTGGCCTTGTACGACCTAGGGTTAGTTTTAGGCTGCCTTGGGACGTCCTACCACCTCCTTGGCCGCCACCCCTTGATCCTATATAAGTAGATCCATCTAGTAGCTTTTTCCTTGGGATTTGTTTAGTTAAAAGTTAGCCATTGCAACTTCGTGTACTTCGTTTGTGTCCAACGACCAGACCAAGACCGCTTACGGATCCCCACCATTATCAATACTTCATATATACTCGCAATATTCAGATTGCTTTATCATATTCTTGCTCGTTCTTCGATTGATTGCAGGAATAGACCTTCGTGGTCTGGTTGATCGTGCTCCAGCGTGGTCAATAACCTCTCGGAGTTGGTTTAGCGATTGCTAAGGCGCAACGTCGTGCACGTTTGTAGTCGGATCGTCAAAGTCGTCTCCACCAAATCGATAGTTATCATCTCATCGAAAGATCGGGACACCCTCGCCTCTATCAGGTAGATGATGCGGAGCATCCCACGATCATCCCCATGGACCTACAACCGTCTCATCAAGAGCCAAGAGGACCCATGACACGAGCTAGAGCTAGAGCTCTCGAGAACGAGGTGACTTCCTTCCTTATTGATATCACATATGATCCACTCGAGACATGGCTACTACCTAAGTCCGATATGCTATGCGTGATTAGGTGTCAAGGGGAACCTCCCGAGGGTGCACGTGAAGACGGACAAGCCACCAAGTCCATGGATGAAGAGGACCACGGAAGCGGACAAGTTCAACCCCCAGGCCCCGGACATCCGGCCAAGGTCCCGGACATCCGGCCCCTGGAGACGCCAACATCACAACCGAAGCCCAGCCAGAAGCTCTACATGGCCCGGACATCCGGCCTCCATGCCCCGGACATCCGGCCCCCCAGCCCGGATATCCGGCACCTGGCCCGGAAATCCGGTGCCTCTCTCCCGATTCTGCAGAATCGCCATCCCAAACCGGACATCCGGCCGGTTAGCCGGACATCCGGCGCCTCATGGCCCGGACATCCGGCCCGACGCCCGGACATCCGGCCTCCCTTGCCTGCATGCAGTGTATCCGGGACTTGTCCCATGTACCCCTTCGCCCTCGAGACTATATATACTTCATCCCCTTCCTCTTTCTAGGGTAGCATTGGATTAGCTCATATTCTTGTGTGAGAGCCTTTGCTCATCTACTTGGCTACTTCTCCTCGGATATCAGGACCTCTACGGAGAAGATCCCCCAAGCGGATTCAAGACCCCCTTCTAGGGTGGACCCCATCAAGGCCTCCTCACGGAGAAGAACGGCTACCGTTTGTATCTTTCCTTTGTTGATCTTGAATCTTGTGCCACTCTATGTGATCGGTGATCTAGCACTTGTGTGATTGATCTCTTGTGGGTTTCGTGATTTCTCTCTCGTTTCCCCCGTGTTTCCCTCTTGTTCTTCCGCGTGCTCTTTGTGATTCACCATAGGATCCGCTCCAACGTGAAAGATCATCCACGTAGGGTTCCGCCCTACATCAGGTACTCTTCGGGGTCATTGCTTCCATTGAACTTGGGCATGGTGAATTTGAGCTTTCCATATCGGTGCTCTTCATTTTGTTGTGGCCGAGGATGATGACGCCCTTGACGTGGATGACAATCTTCTTTTTGTTGCTCTTGTTGTGGAGGAAGTCCATGATTAACTTGCTCTTGTTGAACTTGAGGTTGAGGTGGAGCTTGACGAGATTGTTGAGGAGCTTGAGGAAGTTGACGTTGCACACGTGGTTGGTAGTTCCTCTCTTGGATTTCTTCTCGGAGGGCTTCCTCTTGATTGCGCCGTTCACGATTGCGGTTGGCGATGGCTCGACTTGAATCTTGAAGGGCACGTTGCGCCTCAAGAGCTTGCGCTTCTCGTTGTTGTTGTTGAAGACATTGAGCCCCGGCGTCTTGTTCCTCTTGATGTAGACGTGCTCGTTCTTCCTCTTGGCGCCTTAGTTGTTGTCGTTCTTGAGCTTGGGCAAAAGCGGCTTGGTTTGATTTAGGACGAGGTACTTGCTCATCGACTTGTTCTTGTGAATGCTTGTCATGTAGCGGGTTGCGAGATGCATGACGGTCTTGACGCGCGGCTCGTCGAAGGGTGTTTGATGACGGTGTACTTGAGTCGTAGAAGGTGTCGTCAGAGTGTCGACTCGAGCGGCTCCGTCTTGATGATGACGAAGTGGAATGATGTCGGTTCCTCATCAAGGCGCGTATCTCGTCCATTCTTGCATCATTCTCTTGTTTGTGCACGTTGAACTTGTTATCGAAGTAGTCTCTTGTACGCTGCTCGGAGAGTCGCAAGTCGGTGGCGAGGTTGTCGATGCGGTCGCTCATTACTTGTTGCTTTTGATGTAACGCTCGTTGTGCACCAAAGAGGTGGCTCTTGGTGACGTATGATGACATGTCGTCGTCTTGCTCGATGAAGAGTGGGTTGGTAGAAGTACTTGGCCTATCCATCATTCCAAGCAAAAATGTGAGTGGTAGAAGGAGAAGAACTTATACCAATGTACCTTTGACCGGTGTTGATGATGAATCAAGTTCACTCACATGCGGACAATGAAATAGCACTATTGTTACCAATCCTTGTCGGTTGTCACACCTACATAAATAAAAGCTTATGGTGGAGCTTGGTGAGGATGGTGGCACAAAATTTGATGCAATTGTAAGTGAGCTTCAATAATGTTGGAAAAGATTCACAAATTTGCAAATGCAACAAGTAGACCAAGCAAGAAGGGGTACCCGGAAACACACACGCAAATAGATAAGTGGGATTGTGCAAACCAAAAGTGAGCCAAAATGTGGAATCCACGAAAATGCTCTTGTTGCACAATACTAGAGAGACGCCAGCACGATTGCATAATAGGAGGATACGGAACTTGTGCACAACCTACTAGGCAAAATGCAACTATCTCTATCCCACGAATGCTATATGTATGGTATTTCGGTGCTATGATCCAAGATGATCCAATATGACAATCTTAATGTGGTATGATGTTATGGTTCTTGCTCATAAGCTCTTTGCTTATCTTTCCTCTTTGCTTAAAAGCTTGGGTGGCTCTTTTCACTTTTGATCTCTTTTCTCATGCAAAACTTCAGGAACCAAGATAGCAATTGTGTATGCCATGACAACTTTGTGATACACAAATGGATTCCAAGATATGCACCGCGGTGGTATGCTATGTATGCTATGGAGTATGATCACTAATGTGCACAAGTCACGTTGCCTGCAATACTCAATGGCTAGTCTCGATGGGTAAGCAACGCAAAAGATGGCTATGGTGTTTATCAATGCAATGGCAAGGTTTGGACAAAGATGTCGTCGAGATTACCGTCCTTGCTTACGGTAGAGGTTCCAAACGGATGCGAATGTGGACGATGATGTGATGCACGGTCTTCAGTACGTTGGCGAAGATGCCGCTGCACTGTGGTCGAAGTTGGCGAACAAGCGGGGGTCACTGAAGATGCGCGACCTTTCTGTCTTGGCCGGAAGTTCTGGGCAAGACGGAAGGTCCGGGGTCCGGAAGTTCCGGGCTGGGCTGGAAGGTCCGGGGGCCAGAAGTTCCGGTGGTCGGGATTCTGTCAAGAACAGGGACTTCGGGATCGAGGGTTTGGGCGGAAAAATTGGGGGGAAAACCCAAATTATGAGGGGGAAAAGAAGGAATTAGAAGGGAAGAAGGGTAGAGATGCTAGATCCACTCGAAGCAAAGCAAATCCACGGATCAAATCCAACAAAACTTCATCACACCAACAAATCACAAAAAATTTTGGGGGCTATTTTTGGTGGGGATTTTCGGATTTAGGACGAAATCAACAAAATCAAGCTAGAAAACACGGGGTAGGGGCTCCAACAACGTGATCAAAGTGGCTCATGATACAAAGATGATGTAGGTGGAACCCTAATCGGAGATCTTTCACGTTTGGAGGGATCCTCACGGGAAAACGCGATGAACGGGCGGAAGAACACAAGGAAACACACACAAGAGGAACACTAATCCGACAAGTTTCGATTACACACGGGCTAGATCACCGACCACATAAGGTAGCACAAGATTCAAAATCAAGAAAGGAAAGATACACGAGTAGCCGATCTTCTCCGTGAGGAGGTCTTGATGGGGTCCACCCTAGAGGGGGTCTTGAATCCGCTTGGGGGATCTTCTCCGAAGAGGTCGTGAACTCCGAGGAGAAGTACCAAGTGGATGAGAAAGGGCTCTCACACCAAAGATGAGCTAAACCAATGCTAACCCTAACTAGGAGGAGGTGGGAGAGTATTTATAGTTTACGGGACGAAAGGGTACACGGGCCTCGGCCCAGGTGGCTGCTCGCAGGCAGGGCCGGAAGTTCCGGGCTAGGCCGGAAGTTCCGGGCGCCGGAAGGTCCGGGCAGGGTCCGGCCTAAGCCGAGAGTTGGCGTGGGTGGAGCTGGGCTGGCTTCCGGGGGCCGGAAGGTTCGGGCGGGCCGGAAGTTCCGGGGGCCGGAAGGTCCGGGCTGGTTCAGGGCTAACCAGAATGTTGGCACGCCCGGGCTGGTCGATGTCGTCGGGGGCCGGAAGCTCCGGGCCGGCCGGAAGTTCCGGGCTGAGGCCGAAAGTTCCGGGCTGTCCAGAGAGTTGACGCCTGTCGTTTCTTCTTCAGCTCCGGGTTCCTTGGCTCGAACGTTGTACCTGATCACACATAGTGTCTCGGACTTAGGTAGTAGCCATGTCTCACTGGAAGGAAAGGGGAAATCGAATAGGAGTGATGTCACCTCGGATTGAATAGCACGAGCTCTTGCTCTTGTCATGGGTCCACTTGGAGCTTGGATAGTTGATGGAAGGTCCATGGGGATGATCGAAGGATGCTCCGCATCATTAAGGGTAAGGAAAATGTAGTTCCGATGCACTTTCACGCATATGCACGCTTGTCACTAAACATGAGTTGAATGTTATAGGCTTTGAGCACATAAAAGACTTGTATGCTAACGACCCATCTTTTGCTATTCCTTATGCTAAATGTTCGACCCATACTTCTTGGGAACAATATTATATAAAGGATGGTTATCTTATGAGAGCTAACAAACTATGCATTCCCGAGTCTTCTCTTCGTTTGCTCCTTTTGCAAGAGGCTCATCGAGGCGGACTCATGGGACACTTTGGACGCGACAAGACATTCGCCATGCTCTCCAAGAAGAACTTTTGGCCCAAGACGTTCCGCGACGTCTCACGCTTCAGCAAACGATGCTCTACATGTCGCAAAGCTAAGTCTAAAGCTCAATCTCATGGTCTTTACACGCCTCTTCCTAATCCTTATCAACCTTGGGAAGACATTAGCATGGATTTTGTACTTGGTTTGCCTAGAACTCAAAATGGAATGGATTCCATGTTTGTTGTTGTGGATAGATTTTCTAAGATGGCACATTTCATTCCTTGCAACAAGATAGACGATGCTTCACATATTGCAAATCTCTTTTGTAGGGAAATCTTGCGACTCCATGGAGTACCAAAGACAATCGTCTCCGATCATGACGTCAAGTTCTTGAGTTACTTTTGGTAGACCCTATGCGCCAAGCTCGGAATCAAGCTTTTGTTCTCATCCGCATACCATCCTCAAACCGACGGCCAAACGGAGGTGACAAACTGCAGACTCTCCACTCTACTTCGAGTCTTGATCAAGAAGAACATCAAGGAGTGGGAGGCATGTCTACCCATCACCGAGTACGCCTACAATCGCGCAAGACACTCGACTACCGGCAAGTCCCCCTTCGAAGGCGTCTACGACTTCAACCCGTTGTCACCTTTGGACATTCTACCACTTCCTCTACAAGAGCGCACCAACATGGATGCGAGTGCACGGGCAAGCTACATCAAGAAGATGCATGAGGATACAAGGCACACAATCGAGCGCCAAGTACAACAACTAGCGACCAAGATCAACGTCCACAAGAATCTGATCCGAGATCGGATCTTCCGCAAGGGGGGGAGGGGGAGATGATGCGGAGCATCCCTCGGTCATCCCCATGGACCTTCCATCAACTACCCAAGCTCCAAGTGGACTCATGACAAGAGCAAGAGCTCGTGCTATTCAATCCGAGGTGACATCACTCCTATTCGATTTCCCTTTTCCTCCCAGTGAGACATGGCTACTAACTAAGTCCGAGACATCATGCGTGATCAGGTACAACGCTCAAGCCAAGGAACCAGGAGTCAAGAAGAAATGACAGCGTCAATCCTTCGACAGCCCGGAACTTCCGCCATAGCCTCAACTTCCGGCTCGCCCGAGCTTCCGGCCTCGACGACATCGACCAGCCCGGCGTGCTAATCCTCTCGTTAGCCCGAACCAGCCCGAACCCGCCTTTAACTTCCGCCCGCCGACCTTCTCCGACCCCGAGCCCAGCTCCACCCGCCAACTCTTGGCTTAGGGCCGACCTCGCCTGACCTTCCACAAGACGGAACTTTGGCCTAGCCCTGAACTTCTGCCCCCTCATGAAAGCAGCCACCGGGCCGAGGCCCGTGTACCCTTTCACCTCAGAACTATAAATACTCCCCACCTCCTCCTAGTTAGGGTCAGCACTGGTTTTAGCTCATCTTTGGTGTGAGAGCCCTTGCTCATCCACTTGGTATTTCTCCTCGGAGCTCACGACCTCTTCGGAGAAGATCCCCCAAGCGGATTCAAGACCCCTCTAGGGTGGACCCCATCAAGACCTCCTCACGGAGAAGATCGGCTACTCGTGTATCTTTCCTTTGTTGATTTTGAATCTTGTGCTACCTTATGTGTTCGGTGATCTAGCCCTTGTGTAATAGAAACTTGTCGGTTTAGTGTTCCTCTTGTGTGTGTTTCCTTGTGTTCTTCCGCCCGTTCATCGTGTTTTCCCCCTAGGATCCCCTCCAAACGTGAAAGATCTCCGATTAGGGTTGCGCCCTACTGATAGAGGCAAAGGTGTCCCGATGTTTCGATGAGATGGTGGCTATCGTTCATCGTGTTCATACGAAGTCCGTTTTGGCTCCGCGAGTACTCAAATTAAAGCTAGAGACGAGCCGCATCTAAATAGTTGCAGAAGCTAGTTCAATATTTGGCACCTCAAAATCGGCTTCTAAATAGGTCTTTTTACCCTCCGAAGTTCGTGAACACCAGCTTATTCCAGTTTTTCAAACCAGTTTTAGAATTTTTTGACTCCTCATATCAACTCGGAAATGAGTGATTCTTTTTGCATTGGAAAGCTTGAGTTAGTAGCATTCTTTGAAAAAATTTATCGTAAAATTGGCTCAAACTTTTCAAGAGGAAAATTGGAGAGAGCTGTTGTATATCCCGCTTGGTAGTTGTTTTCATCATTATCTTTATTGCCGTTGTGATCTTCACTTATATCTTGCTGTCCAGAGCTACTTAGTATCCTTCATTGATGCTAGTTGTGCTACACCGTGACCTCATTAGTGTTCTAGGCTCGCGTCTCTAGTCCGATCTAGCCTAGGACCAAAGACAAGACCATCGTTGAGCGTTTATTCAATTTTGCATCCCTGAATTGATTATTGCTAATCTTTTGCTACCATATATAGCCAACCCAGCTCCACATATTTCTACACCGTGTATACGTACGTTCCCCTGGCAATTGCTTTACACAATCTTCGGAGTTATTTGACATTGCTGGTTGCCTGTCACCACCTGCCGCATGGTAAGAACTTGTAAGATATTGATATTTGCTTTACTGTGAGCACTTTACAACCACATCCTAGTAGTTCATAGGAGCATTATTCTTGAATTTTGTTTCTTTTTTCTGCTAATCATGACAGGTTAGGAGATAGAAGTTCTTGGACGACGGACACATCTTCACCATCACGAGAGTTGGGATAACACACACAAGCACATGGTCAGGTTATCTCTTTACCGTCATTTGAGGGTAGATTTAATCCTGCTATTTATCTAGCTTGGGAGTTTGAAGTAGAACAAGTTTTTAGTAACCATGACTTTTCTGAACTTGAGCAAGTACGAGCTGCCACTAGAGCATTCTTGGTTTTGCTTCTGTTTGGTGGAGTGTGCATTGTAAGAAAAACAATGATAACCAACCCACAACTTGGAAAGATTTGAAAGATGTAGTGAGACAACAAATTTTCCCTCCTTACTATCGTCGTGAATTGCTTCGCAAATTGGAATAATTAAAACAAGGCAGTAACACTGTTCATTCTTATTACCAAGAGTTCAAATCTTATATGCATCATTGTGACATAGAAGAATCTGAGGATGATAAAATGAATAGATTTTTTGGTGGTTTGAACCATGCTATCCGTGCAAGATTTCACTATATTCCTCGTTGCATTCTTGGTATGTATGTTCGCTTGTACCTTTGAGAGACAGAATCTGAGGAGGATGCATTGGGTGACTACAACAACTACTATTCCAGTTCATGCTCACCACCGCCGGTTGGTTCCTCCACCGTTGCACCTACTAGAGCAGCCCCACCTCAGATTGTGAGCGTGACATCATCTCAAGTGTATGGTGCATTGTCAACGCCCGTACCTACATCAGCACCTTCTTTGCGACAAGGTAACAGTAAAGGTATTAATAATATAACTTCACATGAGAATGATGCATCCCTAGTTAACTTGAGTGCATCATGTGTTGAGTTATCTGGTGATTTGAGCACATCACCTATTTTAGAGAATCTTGATACTGTCATGAATGCGTCATGTGATCAAACAACTGAAATACAAACAATTTTGAGTGCACCCATTGAATTAACTGTTGATGCAAAAGAATCAATGTTTAATCATTTTGATATGACCTCTAATCTTGGTGATGATTCTATGTCGAATGACTTATTGCATGTTTGCTTATTTAAGCATGTTGTAGCATGTAAATTTGATGCAAGTAAGCTTTATTCACCAATGTTGGGATGGTTTAATGATGAACATTGTCAATCTTTTGAAATGAATAAGAGCGTCACTTGTATGTGCAAACTGAGTTGCAATATTTTCATGCCTTCTACTTCTTGTGATAATGTTTTGGCTTTAGATTTTATGATGACAGAGGCAAAGGTGTCCCGATGTTTCGATGAGATGGTGGCTATCGTTTCTGTGGGAGTCAACCTTGACGATCCGACTACGTACGTGCGAGACGTCGCGCCTTAGCAATCGCTAAACCAACTTCCGAGGGTTATTGACCACGCCAGAGCACGATCAACCTGACCACGAGGGCCTGTTTCCTGCGAGCAAACGAAGAACAAGCAAGAAACTAAGATTGCAATCTGGATATTGCGAATATAAGAGGAAAGCTTTATTAATGAAGGTGGGGTTCTGAGACGCCTTGGTCTGGTCGTTGAACACAAACGGCAATCTGAAGTTGCAGCTATGGCGAACTTTTGATCTAAACAAAACCCAAAGTCTAAACGACGCCCTAAGGGCTGTATATATGGAGAAAGAGGAGGGAATTTCGTGGCCCTTGAGGGAGGGGTCCGAAACCAACCCTAACTCTTGTTTCCCCACACATACGGACTCTAAAAACAGCCTACACTTAAGTATTTCGAAATTACATGGGCCTGGCCCAATAATAAGGTGACACAGCACCTAGAATAGCCTATGGACGAATATTATGAAGTGGCATCTTGTATATTTCGTCCAAGGCCTCATGCTCTCATTAGGGTGGCTTCAAAGTCCTGGAATCATCACTTGTAACTCCGTTCTTGTTTCCTTAGCATGCCAACATCACCATGCTTGAACTTGCTCCAAGGTTCATCTTTCTTGTCCATGGTAGGCCCTTCATTTGTAAGCAAAACAAATGTATCCAATTTAGGCAGCATCATATTCTCATGAACATTGGAATCGTTACCAAGAAACGAAAGTACCGATAATTCAATTGGCGTCTGGAGCTCTAGTAATTGGTCCAGTATGTATAGCAGCAGGGGCTGTGGGTGTAACAATGGTATTGATGTCCTCATCACTGGCCCAATAATAAGGTGACGCAGAACCTAGAATAGCCTATGGACGAATATTATGAAGTGGCATCTTGTATATTTCGTCCAAGGCCTCATGCTCTCATTAGGGTGGCTTCAAAGTCCTGGAATCATCACTTGTAACTCCGTTCTTGTTCCCCTTGCGCATGCCAACATCTCCATGCTTGAACTTGCTCCAAGGTTCATCTTTCATGTCCATGGTAGGCCCTTCATTTGTAAGCAAAACAAATGTATCCAATTTAGGCAGCATCATATTCTCATGAACATTGGAATCGTTACCAAGAAACGAAAGTACCTGATAATTCAATTGGCGTGCGCGAGCTCTAGTAATTGGTCCAGTATGTATAGCAGCAGGGGCTGTGGGTGTAACAATGGTATTGATGTCCTCATCACCTACATCAAGACATTAGCATGGATTTTGTACTCGGTTTGCCTAGAACTCAAAATGGAAAGGATTCCGTGTTTGTTGTCGTGGATAGATTTTCTAAGATGGCACATTTCATTCCTTGCAACAAGATAGACGATGCTTCACACATTGCAAATCTCTTTTGTAGGGAAATCTTGCGACTCCATGGAGTACCAAAGACAATCGTCTCCGATCGTGACGTCAAGTTCTTGAGTTACTTTTGGAAGACCCTATGCGCCGAGCTCGGAATCAAGCTCTTGTTCTCATCCGCATACCATCCTCAAACCGACGGCCAAACGGAGGTGACGAACCGCACACTATCCACACTACTTCTTGTCTTGATCAAGAAGAACATCAAGGAGTGGGAAGCATGTCTACCCATCTCCGAGTACGCCTACAACCGTGCAAGACATTCGACTACCGGCAAGTCACCCTTCGAGGTCGTCTACGGCTTCAACCCGTTGTCCCCATTGGACATTCTACCTCTTCCTCTACAAGAGCGCACCAACATGGATGCGAGTGCACGGGCAAGCTACATCAAGAAGATGCATGAGGATACAAGACAAACCATCGAGTGCCAAGTACAACGACTAGCGACCAAGCTCAACGTCAACAAGCAGTCCATGGTCTTCAACATTGGTGATCTAGTGTGGCTACACCTTCGCAAGGACCGCTTCCCCAAAGAACGCAAGTCCAAGCTTCTTCCTCGAGCCGATGGACCTTTCAAGGTGCTAGCACGCTACAACGACAATGCCTAGAAGATCGACCTACCTCGAGACAAGTACAATGTGAGCGACATCTTCAACGTTAAGGACCTCGCACCATACCATGGAGATGAAGCTTTTGATCCGAGGTCGGATCTCTCTCAAGGGGGGGGGGGAGATGATGCGGAGCATCCCTCACTCATCCCCATGGACGCACCTACACCTTCCTCAACACCACGTGGACCCATGACTCGATCCCGAGCTAAGGCTATCGAAGATAAGGTGAACTCGCTCCTCTCCGAACTCCCACTTCCTACTCACGAGACATGGCTACTACCTCATTCGGAAACTCTATGTGTAATCAGGTACATGGAGATGAGCCAAGGAACAACTACTTGCAAGAGCCAAGACGACGAGGACCCCAAACATGTTGAAGAAGAAGAAGAAAAGCTGCTGAAGCTACAGGCATCGGACGTCCGACCTAGTCCGGACGTCCGACGACTCCCAAAGACGGACGATCGACGCCTCCCGGACGTCCGGCAATTGGCACCGAATGGAAACTCACGGACGACCGAAGCCTCCAGACGTCCGACCGATGCACGCCCCTACGGACGCCCGACGATCCACGGACGTCCGGGCTTTCCCGAAGCCCCGGACAACCGGTCCTCTCCGGACGACTGGCGCACACCGATCAGAGCCAAATCTACGGAAGACCGAAGTCTCTGGACGACCGACCGACCAGCACCCGAGCCGGATTTACGGACGACCGACAGCCTCCGGACGTCCGGACCGTCCCGAAGCCCCGGACGTCCGACGCCTTCCGGACGTCCGACACTTGTGTGACCGCGATCGCGGGCTGGAGCCCTTGTACCCGTTCACTTCGCCCCCATTTGCACTAAGACTATAAATAGACCTCCTCCTCCTCCTCTTAGTTAGGGTTAGCAAAGGATTAACTCATATTTGTGTGAGAGCTTTGCTCATCCACTTGGTTACCTTCTCCTCGGAGATCGCGCCTCCCCGGAGAAGATCCTTCCAAGAGGATTCAAGACCCCCTTCTAGGGTGGACCCCCATCAAGACCTCCTCACGGAGAAGACCGGCTACTCGTGTATCTTTCCTTTGTTGATTTTGAATCTTGTGCTACCTTATGTGTTCGGTGATCTAGCCCTTGTGTAAACGAAACTTGTCGGTTTAGTGTTCCTCTTGTGTGTTTTTCCTTGTGTTCTTCCGCTTGTTCGTCGTGTTCTCCCCGTAGGATCCTCTCCAAACGTGAAAGATCGTCCACATAGGGTTCCGCCCTACATCACTTGGACTTGCGTTCGTTGGGGAAGCGGTCCTTGCGAAGGTGTAGTCACACTGATCACCAATGTTGAAGACCATGGGTTGCTTGTTGACGTTGAGCTTGGTCGCTAGTCGTTGTACTTGGCGCTTGATTGTGTGCCTTGTATCCTCATGCATCTTCTTGATGTAGCTTGCCCGTGCACTCGCATCCATGTTGGTGCGCTCTTGTAGAGGAAGTGGTAGAATGTCCAATGGTGACAACGGGTTGAAGCCGTAGACGACCTCGAAGGGGGACTTGCCGGTAGTCGAGTGTCTTGCGCGATTGTAGGCGTACTCGGTGATGGGTAGACATGCCTCCCACTCCTTGATGGTCTTCTTGATCAAAACGCGAAGTAGAGTGGAGAGTGTGCGGTTCGTTACCTCCATTTGGCCGTCGGTTTGAGGATGGTATGCGGATGAGAACAAGAGCTTGATTCCTAGCTTGGCGCATAGGATCTTCCAAAAGTAACTCAAGAACTTGACGTCACGATCGGAGACGATTGTCTTTTGGTACTCCATGGAGTCGCAAGATTTCCCTACAAAAGAGATTTGCAATGTGTGAAGCATCGTCTATCTTGTTGCAAGGAATGAAATGTGCCATCTTAGAAAATCTATCCACAACAACAAACACGGAATCCTTTCCATTTTGAGTTCTAGGCAAACCAAGTACAAAATTGATAGAGGCAAAGGTGTCCCGTCTTTCGATGAGATGGTGGCTATCGTTTAGGATGAAGTCGACTTTGACGATCCGACTACGAACGTGCGAGGACGTCGCGCCTTAGCAATCGCTAAACCAACTCCGAGAGGTTATTGACAACGCCGGAGCACGATCAACTCCGACCACGAAGGTCTGCTTCTGCAGCAAACGAAGAACAAGCAAGAAACTAAGATTGCAATCTGGATATTGCGAATATAAGAGGAAAGCTTTATTGATCAAGGTGGGGTTCTGTGACCCCTTGGTCTGGTCGTTAAACACAAACGAAGTGCACGAAGTTGCAGGTATGGCGAACTTTTAATCTAAGCAAAACCCAAAGTCTAAACGGTGCCCTAAGGGCTGTATATATGGAGAAAGAGGGGTGAATTTCGTGGCCCTGGGGGAAGGGGTCCGAAACCAACCCTATCTCTTATTTCCCCACACATACGGACTCTAAAAACAGCCTATACTTATGTATTTCGAAATTACATGGGCCTGGTCCAATAATAAGGTGACGCAGCACCTAGAATAGCCTCTGGACGAATTTTCTAAAGTGGCATCTTGTATATTTCGTCTAAGGCTTCATGTACTCATTATGGTTGCTTCAAAGTCCTGAAATCATCACTTGTAACTCCGTTCTTATTCCCCTTGCGTATGCCATCAACTCCATGCTTGTTCTTGCTCCAATGTTCATCCCTCTTATCCATGTCAGTCCCTTCATTTGTAAGCAAAACAAATGTATCCAATTTAGGCAGCATCATATTCTCATGAACATTAGAATCATTACCAAGAAACGAAAGTACCGATAATTTAATTGGCGTCGCGAGCTCTAGTAATTGGTCCAAGATATGTTGTAGTAGGGGCTGTGGGTGTAACAATGGTACTGATGTCCTCATCATCCTCCCCTTCTTGAAATGAAGTCGTCCTCGACGGAAGCTCATCTTCCTCACCGAAATAAGGCTTCAAATCTGCAATGTTGAAAGTGGGACTAACCCCAAAATCTGCAGGCAGCTCAAGTTTATATGCATTATCATTTATTTTCTCTAACACCTTTAAAGGACCATCAGCACGTGGCATTAGCTTTGATTTGCGCAAATTAGGAAACCTATCCTTACGCAAATGTAACCAAACAAGATCTCCAGGTTTAAAGACAACATGTTTTCTACCCTTATCTCCAGCAAGTTTATATTTAGCATTCCTACGCTCAATGTTGTCCTTAGTTAACTCATGAATTTTTCAGATCAATTCAGCACGTTGTTTAGCATCAAAATTAACCTTCTCAATGTTGTTTAGCGAGCAACAAAACGCTCAACATCCCGTCTCATTTTTGGCCAAAAGAAATGTGTAGCAAGTATATCCTCTGTCTTCTTCACGCCAAAGTGTCCCATTAATCCTCCTCCATGCGCCTCCTGCAATAACAAAAGACGAACAGAGTTAGCAGGAATGCATAGCTTGTTAGCACGGAACACAAAGCCATCATTAATAACGAACTTGTTCCATGTTCTTCCTTCTTTACAATTCTGCATTACATCTTTAAAATCAGCATCATGCACATATTGATCTTTGATGGTCTCCAAACCAAATATTATGAAGTCAAGTTGTGAAAGCATAGTATAACGATGAGACAAAGCATCAGCAATAACATTTTCTTTACCCTTCTTGTGTTTAATGACATAAGGGAAAGTCTCAATGAATTCCACCCATTTAGCATGTCTACGGTTCAGTTTAGCTTGACTTTTAGTATGTTTCAAAGATTCATGATCAGAATGTATAACAAATTCTTTGGGCCATAAATAATGTTGCCACGTCTCTAAAGTCCGAACAAGAGCATATATTCTTTATCATAAGTAGAATAGTTCAGACTAGGCCCACTCAATTTTTCAGAAAAGTATGCAACAAGTTTGCCATCTTGTAATAACACACCTCCTAATCCAATTCCACTAGCATCACATTCAAGCTCAAAAGTCTTATTAAAATCAGGAAGTTGGAGTAAAGGAGCATGTATGAACTTATCTTTCAATACCGTGAAGGCTTCTTCCTGTGCGGTAGCCCAAACAAAAGGCACATCCTTCTTTTGATGAGGACATGACTACCTTGGATAAGACCAAAAATATTGCATACATGCATATTTGTCAGGTGATTTCTAGTGCAAACTATTCAATAATCTATTTATGTTATCCAGAATAAAAATACTTCACATACTTTTGTGTTTTGTCTAATTGCAGGTGTATGGGACATTTGTACAATACACATATGAAGATAAGGGAGAAGGAGAAGTTTAGGTGCTGTTCGAAAAGTCCTCTCACGTCACTTTTGGGCCAAGAGAAGATAGAGTCCAAGTCTCTCACGTTCTGGATTCAGATTCGGACTGCACAGACATACCTGGCTCAAAACGCCAACAATTTTTTCATACGGACTCCGAATTGGGTGATTCTTTTTTTGTTGGAAAGTAGATTTCATGCTCTTTCCAACCCAATTGGAATAACCTTAAAATCCGTCCGGAGCGTTGAGTTATGGAAGAAACAATCTGATGCTGCAGCAGAATCCGAGTCAAACTACAAGTCCAAAGGTGTTACGTCACCTCCGCTTGGGCCCATTGGCCTTGTACGACCTAGGGTTAGTTTTAGGCTGCCTTGTGACGTCCTACCACCTCCTTGGCCGCCACCCCTTGCTCCTATATAAGTAGATCCATCTACTAGCTTTTTCCTTGGGATTTGTTTAGTTAAAAGTTAGCCATTGCAAATTTGTGTACTTCGTTTGTCCAACGACCAGACCAAGACCGCTTACGGATCCCCACCATTATCAATACTTCATATATATTCGCAATATTCAGATTGCTTTATCATATTCTTGCTCGTTCTTCGATTGCTTGCAGGAATAGACCTTCGTGGTTAGGCTGATCGTGCTTCCGCATCGTCAAGAACCTCGAGAGATTGGTTTAGCGATTTGCGAAGGCAACGTCGCACGTTTGTAGTCGGATCGTCAAATCGACTCCACCAAATCGATAGTTATTATCTCATCGAAAGATCGGGACACCCCCGCCTCTACAAGTGGTATCAGGAGATTGGTATCAGTTTTCAGGTTGCTCGGTGAGATTTTCCAGTTATCCCTAGATTCGATTTATTTCTTACCTATTGTCCAAGAAAAGGCCACCAGAAAAGTTAGATCTATTCATCATTTGTCCTAGCCAGTCCAAGCCTTTGCAATTTTCTTTTCATTGTTTGCATTATTGAATTATCGGTTGCATCGTCGTGTCGAGTTGCTGGTCTTAGTGTCTAGTTCCTTTAGAGTTTCGAGTTCTGTTCACATTAGTCACGCCGCCGCTGCATCATTATCCCTTCCGCTGTCCACCATACCATCCATCAATTTCCACCACGTGCTATGCACTTTTTATTTTCATAATCATAGTTGAGGTCATTCACATCTTCGCTTGATCCAATATGCATCTTATCTAGTTTGTTTTGGAAAAAGAGAAAAAAAAAGAGAGAAAAAAAAGAGAAAAAAATAATAAAAAAAAGTCAGAGAAAAAAAAGAGAGAAAGAAAAAGGAAAAAAGTGTGAGAAAAAAAAGAGAAGAAAAAAAACAAAGTTCAGATATATCTAGACTCAATCTCGTAGCTGAATTCGGATTGGAATCTGTTTTGTGTACTGTTCAGTAAAACAGGCATAACTTCCTCATACGAAGTCCGTTTTGGCTCCGCGAGTACTCAAATTAAAGCTAGAGACGAGCCGCAGCTAAATAGTTGCAGAAGCTAGTTCAATATTTGGCACCTCAAAATCGGCTTCTAAATAGGTCTTTTTACCCTCCGAAGTTCGTGAACACAGCTTATTCCAGTTTTTCAAACCAGTTTTAGAATTTTTTGACTCCTCATATCAACTCGGAAATGAGTGATTCTTTTTGCATTGGAAAGCTTGAGTTAGTAGCATTCTTTGAAAAAATTTATCAGAAAATTGGCTCAAACTTTTCAAGAGGAAAATTGGAGAGAGAGCTGTTGTATATCCTGCTTGGTAGTTGTTTTTCATCATTATCTTTATTGCCGTTGTGATCTTCACTTATATCTTGCTGTCCAGAGCTACTTAGTATCCTTCATTGATGCTAGTTGTGCTACACCGTGACCTCATTAGTGTTCTAGGCTCGCGTCTCTAGTCCGATCTAGCCTAGGACCAGCACAGTACCATCGTTGAGCGTTTATTCAATTTTGCATCTCTGAATTGATTATTGCTAATCTTTTGCTACCATATATAGCCAACCCAGCTCCACATATTTCTACACCATGTATACGTACGTTCCCCTGGCAATTGCTTTACACAATCTTCGGAGTTATTTGACATTGCTGGTTGCCTGTCACCACCGCCGCATGGTAAGAACTTGTAAGATATTGATATTTGCTTTACTGTGAGCACTTTACAACCACATCCTAGTAGTTCATAGGAACATTATTCTTGAATTTTGTTTCTTGTTTCTGCTAATCATGACAGGTTCCGGAGATAGAAGTTCTTGGACGACGGACACATCTTCACCATCACGAGAGTTGGGATAACACACACAAGCACATGGTCAGGTTATCTCTTTACCGTCATTTGAGGGTAGATTTGATCCTGCTATTTATCTAGCTTGGGAGTTTGAAGTAGAACAAGTTTTTAGTAACCATGACTTTTCTGAACTTGAGCAAGTACGAGCTGCCACTAGAGCATTTATCGGTTTTGCTTCATTTGGTGGAGTGTGCATTGTAAGAAAAACAATGATAACCAACCCACAACTTGGAAAGATTTGAAAGATGTAGTGAGACAACAAATTTTCCCTCCTTACTATAAATCGTGAATTGCTTCGCAAATTGGAACAATTAAAACAAGGCAGTAACACTGTTCATTCTTACTACCAAGAGTTCAAATCTTATATGCATCATTGTGACATAGAAGAATCTGAGGATGATAAAATGAATAGATTTTTTGGTGGTTTGAACCATGCTATCCGTGCAAGATTTCACTATATTCCTCGTTGCATTACTGGTATGTATGTTCGCGCTTGTACCTTTGAGAGATGATCTGAGGAGGATGCATTGGGTGACTACAACAACTACTATTCCAGTTCATGCTCACCACCGCCGGTTGGTTCCTCCACCGTTGCACCTACTAGAGCAGCCCCACCTCAGATTGTGAGCGTGACATCATCTCAAGTGTATGGTGCATTGTCAACGCCTGCATACCTACATCAGCACCTTCTTTGCGACAAGGTAACAAGAAGGTATTAATAATATAACTTCACATGAGAATGATGCATCCCTAGTTAACTTGAGTGCATCATGTGTTGAGTTATCTGGTGATTTGAGCACATCACCTATTTTAGAGAATCTTGATACTGTCATGAATGCGTCATGTGATCAAACAACTGAAATACAACAATTTTGAGTGCACCCATTGAATTAACTGTTGATGCAAAAGAATCAATGTTTAATCATTTTGATATGACCTCTAATCTTGGTGATGATTCTATGTCGAATGACTTATTGCATGTTTGCTTATTTAAGCATGTTGTAGCATGTAAATTTGATGCAAGTAAGGTTTATTCACCAATGTTGGGATGGTTTAATGATGAACATTGTCAATCTTTTGAAATGAATAAGAGCGTCACTTGTATGTGCAAACTGAGTTGCAATATTTTCATGCCTTCTACTTCTTGTGATAATGTTTTGGCTTTAGAGTTTATGATGATAGAGGCAAAGGTGTCCCGATGTTTCGATGAGATGGTGGCTATCGTTTCTGTGGGAGTCGACCTTGACGATCCGACTACGTGACGCGGCGAGACGTCAGCGCCTTAGCAATCGCTAAACCAACTTCCGAGGGTTATTGACCACGCCGAGCACGATCAACTCCGACCACGAGGGCCTGTTTCCTGCGAGCAAACGAAGAACAAGCAAGAAACTAAGATTGCAATCTGGATATTGCGAATATAAGAGGAAAGCTTTATTAATGAAGGTGGGGTTACGACGCCTTGGTCCGGTCGTTGAACACAAAGCGAAATCTGTGAAGTTGCAGCTATGGCGAACTTTTGATCTAAACAAAACCCAAAGTCTAAACGACGCCCTAAGGGCTGTATATATGGAGAAAGAGGAGGGAATTTCGTGGCCCTTGAGGGAGGGATCCGAAACCAACCCTAACTCTTGTTTCCCACACATACGGACTCTAAAACAGCCTACACTTAAGTATTTCGAAATTACATGGGCTGGCCCAATAATAAGGTGACGCAGCACCTAGAATAGCCTATGGACGAATATTATGAAGTGGCATCTTGTATATTTCGTCCAAGGCCTCATGCTCTCATTAGGGTGGCTTCAAAGTCCCGAATCATCACTTGTAACTCCGTTCTTGTTTCTTAGCATGCCAACATCTCCATGCTTGAACTTGCTCCAAGGTTCATCTTTCTTGTCAATGGTAGGCCCTTCATTTGTAAGCAAAACAAATGTATCCAATTTAGGCAGCATCATATTCTCATGAACATTGGAATCGTTACCAAGAAACGAAAGTACCGATAATTCAATTGGCGTCTTGCGAGCTCTAGTAATTGGTCCGGTATGTATAGCAGCAGGGGCTGTGGGTGTAACAATGGTATTGATGTCCTCATCATCCTCCCCTTCTTGAAATGAAGTCGTCCTCGACGGAAACTCATCTTCCTCACCCAAATAAGGCTTCAAATCTGCAATGTTAAAAGTGGGACTAACCCCAAAATCTGCGAGCAGCTCAAGTTTATATGCATTATCATTTATTTTCTCTAACACCTTAAATGGACCATCAAGACGTGGCATTAGCTTTGATCTGCGCAAATTAGGAAACCTATCCTTACGCAAATGTAACCAAACAAGATCTCCAGTGCAAAGACAACATGTTTTCTACCCTTATCTCCAAAGAAGTTTATATTTAGCATTCATACGCTCAATGTTTTTCTTAGTTAACTCATGCATTTTTAAAATCAATTCAGCACGTTCTTTAGCATCAAAATTAACCTTCTCCGAAGATGGAAGAGGCAACAAATCAATAGGTGCACGAGGTAGGAAGCCATACACAATTTCAAAAGGGCACATCTTAGTAGTAGAATGCAATGAACGATTATAAGCAAATTCAATATGAGGCAAGCATTCTTCCCACATTTTCTTATTATTCTTCAAAACAGCCCTAAGCATAGTAGACAATGTTCTATTGACTACTTCAGTTTGTCCATCGGTTTGGGGGTGACAAGTAGTACTAAAAAGCAGTTTAGTCCCCAACTTAGCCCATAAACATCTCCAAAAGTGGCTAAGAAATTTAGTATCACGATCTGAAACAATAGTATTTGGCACACCATGCAAGCGAATAATTTCACGAAAGAACAAATCAGCAACATTAACAAAGATCATCGCTTTTATGACATGGTATAAAGTGTGCCATTTTCGAGAATCTATCCACGACAACAAATATGCTATCCTCCCTTCTTTGTTCGAGGTAAACCTAAAACAAAGTCCATAGATATATCCTCCCAAGGAACACTAGGTACAGGCAAAGGCATATATAAACCATGAGGATTGAGTCGTGACTTAGCTTTTTGACATGTAGTGCACTGAGCAACAAAACGCTCAACATCCCGTCTCATCTTTGGCCAAAAGAAATGTGTAGCAAGTATATCCTCCGTCTTCTTCACGCCAAAGTGTCCCATTAATCCTCCTCCATGCGCCTCCTGCAACAACAAAAGACGAAACAGAGCTAGCAGGAATGCATAGCTTGTTAGCACGGAACACAAAACCATCCTTAATAACAAACTTGTTCCATGTTCTTCCTTCTTTACAATTCTGCATTACATCTTTAAAATCAGCATCATGCACATATTGATCTTTGATGGTCTCCAAACCAAATATTTTGAAGTCAAGTTGTGAAAGCATAGTATAGCGACGAGACAAAGCATCAAGAATAACATTTTCTTTACCCTTCTTGTGTTTAATGACATAAGGGAAAGTCTCAATGAATTCAACCCATTTAGCATGTCTACGATTCAGTTTAGCTTGACTTTTAATATGTTTCAAAGATTCATGATCAGAATGTATAACAAATTCTTTGGGCCATAAATAATGTTGCCATGTCTCTAAAGTCCTAACAAGAGCATATAATTCTTTGTCATAAGTAGAATAGTTCAGACTAGGCCCACTCAATTTTTCGTAAAAGTATGCAACAGGTTTGCCATCTTGTAATAACACACCTCCTAATCCAATTCCACTAGCATCACATTCAAGCTCAAAAGTCTTATTAAAGTCAGGAAGTTGGAGTAAAGGAGCATGTGTCAACTTATCTTTCAATACCGTGAAGGCTTCTTCCAGTGCGGTACCCCAAACAAAAGGCACATCCTTCTTTGTAAGCTCATTGAGAGGTGCAGCAATGGTGCTAAAGTCTCTCACAAAACGCCTATAGAAACCAGCGAGTCCAAGAAAACTCCTCACTTGTGTGACCGTTTTTGGGCTGCGGCCAACTCTCAATAGCTTCAATCTTGGCTTTATCAACTTCAATTCCCTGTGGTGTAACAACATAGCCAAGAAAAGATACTCGGTCGGTGCAAAAGGTGCACTTCCCAAGGTTACCAAACAAACGTGCATCACGTAGAGCATTAAAAACAACACGTAAATGTTCCAAATGTTCTTCCAAAGATTTGCTATAAATCAAGATATCATCAAAATAGACTACCACAAATCGTCCAATGAAAGCACGTAAAACTTTGTTCATTAGTCTCATGAAAGTACTAGGTGCATTAGTTAACCCAAAAGGCATGACTAACCACTCATATAAACCAAACATAGTTTTAAATGTTGTTTTCCATTCATCTCCCAATTTCATACGAATTTGATGGTATCCACTACGCAAATCAACTTTGGAGAATATTGTAGAGCCACTCAATTCATCAAGCATATCATCTAGCCTAGGAATAGGATGACGATTACGAATAGTAATATTATTAATGCCTCTACAATCAACACGCATACGCGACGTACCATCCTTTCTAGGCACTAGTATAATAGGAACAACACAAGGACTAAGAGATTCGCGTATATAACCTTTGTCGAGCAGCTCAGACTTGACGCATAATCTCCTTCGTCTCCTCCGGATTGGTACGGTATGGTGCACGGTTGGTAGCGATGCACCGAATTAAGTCAATTTGATGCTCAATCCCTCGAATAGGTGGTAATCCGGTGGCACGTCTTGTGGGAAGACGTCGGTGAACTCCTGCAAAATGTTAGTGACAGTGGGGCAAAGAGGAAGACACGTCCTCGAATGAAAATAATGCCTCTTTGCACACAAAAGCATAGCAAACAGATTTGCTAGAATCTAGCTCGTCAATATCAGATTTGGTGGCAAGTAAACATGCACTTTTCAGTTTAATTTCGTAAGCAACATTAGATGGTTTATTATTAGGCTTCATTTGTTGCTCAAATTCTTTTGCCACAATCTGATTTTCACTCTTATTTTTCTCCTGTTTTGCTTTATTAGCTCTATTAATATCATCTTTCAAAATTGAATCAGAGTCATAGGAAGCAAAGTAATATTTTTATCCTTGTGAACAAGAGTATACTGATTGTTTCTACCATGGTGTACAGAATTTTTATCAAATTGCCATGGTCTACCAAGTAATAAGGAACATGCTTGCATAGGTACCACATCACAATCAACATAATCAGCATATGTAGAGATACTAAAATACACACGAACAAAGACGTGTTACCTTAACCTTGCCGCTGTTGTTGAACCATTGGATGTAGTAAGGATGTGGATGTGGTCTTGTGGTGAGAGAAAGCTTCTCCACCATATCCATGCTAGCCAAGTTGTTGCAGCTCCCTCCATCTATGATGACGCGAATAGAACGTTCCTTCACAACTCCCTTTGTATGGAACAAGTTATGCCTCTGATTTTGCTCAGCTTGTGTAACCTGTGCACTCAAAACACGTTGAGCAACTAAACATTCATACCTGTCAGCATCTTCAGCAGCCATGTATTGCGTCTCATGATCAGAATCATCTCCACCATGTTCTTCATGTGTAATAAGAGCCAAAGTCTCTTCATCATAGTCACTAGCGGACTCATACCCACCATCCTCGTGAGCAATCATCACACGCTGAGATTGGCATTCTTCGGCAAAATGTCCTCTTCCCTTACAACGATGACAAATAATATCACTTGTGTGCCCTGTTGACGCCATGGAAGAAGAAGAGCTCTGTAGGCCCAAAGAAAAGCGCTCTTGGCGAGATAGTGGTGGTTGTGCCTACTTTCTTGTATCACGGTTGGAGGTGGCAGCCGACGGAGGTGCCGGTGTAGTAGAACGTGTTGAAGTAGATGATGCACGTGGTGTCCATGATGAAGGTCGACCTGCAGAAAAGTTAGTCCGCGCCAAAGCCTGTCGATCCTGCACTTCACGTTCAGCTTTACAAGCAAGATGGAATAATCGAGTGATATTAGTATAATCCTTGTAGTCTAGAATGATCTGAATATCTCTATTTAATCCACCCAGAAAACGTGCAAGCATAGCTTCATTCTCCTCAACAATACCACATCTAATCAAGCCAGTTTGTAATTCCTGATAATATTCTTCTACCGAATTTTTTCCTTGTCTTAAGCGCTGCAATTTTTGAAGTAATCCACGTTGATAATATGGTGGAACCCGACGAGTACGCATAGCAGTTTTCAAAGCAGCCCAAGTAGCTGGAACAGGATATAATCTACAATGTTCAGACCACCAAACACATGCAAAGCTAGTGAAAGCACAAACGGCAGCGGAACACGCCTCTCCTCGTGATATTGTAAACATGTAAATCGTTGTTCAGTTTCTAACTCCCAAGTAAGATATATATCGTGAACATATCTACCCTCAAATGGTGGAATATTCAACTTCAATTTAGGGAGATGGTCATGATCTCGCACTGAGGGGAGCCCTAACATTGCCATTATTTGCATGTGGACGACCGGGTGGTTGTGGTGCTGGTGGTTGTGGTGCTGGTGGTTGCACGTAGTTCTGAAGTTGACCAACCTCATCCTCGTACTCTCTCACATAATCATCCTCCCACACATCAGCAGCAGGAGCCACAGAAGTATCAACAGCAGCACCAGCAGCTTGGCCAGGCTGAAGAGGGACATGGCCCGCTAGGCGGAGGGCTGCTTCGCGATGTGGAGGTAGTCGTTGTTGTTGTTGTAGAGGTGCATTAGGTGCAGCCGGTGGTGGTGGTGGTAGACGCGCGAGCAATTCATTAAACTTGTTATCGAGCTTTGTTTCGAACGCCTTCTCAATGCCATCTATCTACTCCATGCCCTCTTCAAATCTATTTAGAACAACTACCACCTGCCCACACATCATTTGATTAAAATAAACATGTAGCGCTTAGATTGTCATGTTCTCCCGGTCGGTCTAAATCGGCTTGTGATCCTGCCATGGTTAGCAGCAATAGAAACACACAAGAATATGATTCACGGACTACTAGGAAGTGGTGGTGGTGGTGTGGTGGACAGTCACAAATCCGTCAAGCAAATCTCAAATTCTTACCAGTTCTTACCCAGAAGAAAGCGGTGATCGCAACCGATGTAGTCAAAACTCTCAAAGCTTGGATAGAGCGATTACTGTGGAGAGTCAAACGCACGATGTAGATGTATGTGGAGCTGGGAAGGCTTATAATATGGTAGCAAAAAAGGTCAAGAATAATCAATTCAGAGATGCAAAGTTGAATAAACGCTCAACGACGGTAATCGTCTGTCCTAGGCTAGACCATGCTAGAGACGCGAGCCTAGAACACTAACAAAATCACGGCGCTGCACGGAAACAACGGAAAAGCACACTCTGGAATTTTTTGTTTTTTTCGCTCTTTTTTTTTCCTTCGTTTTTTTTGCGCTGCTCTTTTTTTTTGCGAAAAATCACCATAATGGCGAGTGTCTCAAAACTCTTCCCAGGTCAAACTGACAAGATGGGCACGAAATTTTTTCGACCAAATTTTTTTTCGAACGCCGGACCCAAAAACTGGAAACGGGTCAAAAAAATTTTTCTATAATGGCGACTGTCTCAATACGCTTAGAAACACCTAAAAATAGGATAGCCAGAAAATTTTTCGACAAGTGCGTTTCCGGAAAATTTTGGGCCTAAACGGAGGGTGGTTTCGGAATTTTTTTTTCTGAAACCCACGCAGGCAAGGAAACACGAATCGGAATTTAGATGGATCTCGAAAACAAACCTAATATGAGAAGAACTCGGATTGGTGGTGGATATTTGGTGGTGGTATATGGCAGCGGTGGTGGTATATGGCTACGGATTGGTGGTGGTATATGGATACGGATTGGTGGTGGTATATGGATACGGATTCGTGAGCGGTGGCGGATAAGAAGGGTGGTAGATGGCAAGGCGATGATGATGGTGCAGCGGCGGCATGACAACTTATGACCGTAACCGAAACTCTAAAAGACTAGACTCTAAGACCAGCAACTTGACACGGCGATGCAACCGCAAATTCAACAAAGCAAAAACCCTAAAAAGATTATGCGAAGGCTCAGATTGGTTCGGATATGATGAACTAACCCTAATTTTTTTTGTGGCTTTTTCGTGGACTTTAGGTATGAAGAACAGACTCGATCTAATCTACGAGAACTGTAAAATCTCACCGAGCAACTGAAAATCTGATACCGCTTGATAGAGGCAAAGGTGTCCCGATGTTTCGATGAGATGGTGGCTATCGCTTCGTGGGAGTCGACCTTGACGATCCGACTACGTGACGTCGGCGAGACGTCGCGCCTTTAGCAATCGCTAAACCAACTTCCAAGGGTTATTGACCACGCCGAGCACGATCAACTCGACCACGAGGGCCTGTTTCTCGCGAGCAAACGAAGAACAAGCAAGAAACTAAGATTGCAATCTGGATATTGCGAATATAAGAGGAAAGCTTTATTAATGAAGGTGGGGTTACGAGACGCCTTGGTCCGGTCGTTGAACACAAACGGCAATCTGTGAAGTTGCAGCTATGGCGAACTTTTGATCTAAACAAAACCCAAAGTCTAAACGACGCCCTAAGGGCTGTATATATGGAGAAAGAGGAGGGAATTTCGTGGCCCTTGAGGGAGGGGTCCAAACCAACCCTAACTCTTGTTTCCCCACACATACGGACTCTAAAAACAGCCTACACTTAAGTATTTCGAAATTACATGGGCCTGGCCCAATATTAAGGTGACGCAGCACCTAGAATAGCCTATGGACGAATATTATGAAGTGGCATCTTGTATATTTCGTCCAAGGCCTCATGCTCTCATTAGGGTGGCTTCAAAGTCCCGAATCATCACTTGTAACTCCGTTCTTGTTTCCCTTGCATGCCAACATCTCCATGCTTGAACTTGCTCCAAGGTTCATCTTTCTTGTCCATGGTAGGCCCTTCATTTGTAAGCAAAACAAATGTATCCAATTTAGGCAGCATCATATTCTCATGAACATTGGAATCGTTACCAAGAAACGAAAGTACCTGATAATTCAATTGGCGTGCGCGAGCTCTAGTAATTGGTCCAGTATGTATAGCAGCAGGGGCTGTGGGTGTAACAATGGTATTGATGTCCTCATCAGAAGGTGCTCTCGGCCTTTTCCGATGGTTCTCTTCATCCGCGGACTTGGTGGCTTGTCCATCTTCACGTGCGTCCTCGGGAGGTTCCCCTTGACACCTAACCATGCATAGCATATCGGACTTAGGAAGTAGCCATGTCTCGAGAGGATCATATGTGATATCAGTAAGGAAAGAGGTCACCTCGTTCTCGAGAGCTCTAGCTCTAGCTCGTGTCATGGGTCCTCTTGGCTCTTGATGAGACGGTTGTAAGTCCATGGGGATGATCGTGGGATGCTCCGCATCATCTCCCCCTTGGGAGAGATCCGACCTCGGATCAAAAGCTTCATCTCCATGGAATGGTGCGAGGTCCTTGACGTTGAAGATGTCGCTCACGTTGTATTTGTCTCGAGGTAGGTCGATCTTGTAGGCGTTATCGCTTGTAGCGTGCTAGCACCTTGAAAGGTCCATCGGCTCGAGGGAGAAGCTTGGACTTGCGTTCTTTGGGGAAGCGGTCCTTGCGAAGGTGTAGCCACACGAGATCACCAATGTTGAAGACGATGGGTTGCTTGTTTGCGTGGAGCTTGTTTGCTTGACATTGTACTTGGCGCTCAATGGTGTGCCTTGTGTCTTCGTGCATCTTCTTGATGTAGCTTGCTCGTTCACTTGCATCCATGTCGGTGCGCTCGTGGAGAGGAAGTGGTAGAATGTCCAATGGGGACAATGGGTTGAAACCGTAGACGACCTCGAAGGGGGACTTGCCGGTAGTTGAATGTCTTGCACGATTGTAGGCGTATTTCGTGATTGGTAGACATGCTTCCCATTCCTTGATGTTCTTCTTTACCAAGACACGAAGTAGAGTGGATAGTGTGCGGTTCGTCACCTCCGTTTGGCCATCGGTTTGAGGATGGTATGCCGAGGAGAACAAGAGCTTGATTCCGAAGCTTGGCATAGGGTCTTCCAAAAGTAACTCAAGAACTTGACGTCATGATCGGAGACGATTGTCTTTGGTACGCCATGGAGTTGCAAGATTTCCCTACAAAAGAGATTGGCAACATGTGAAGCATCGTCTATCTTGTTGCAAGGTATGAAATGTGCCATCTTAGAAAATCTATCCACAACAACAAAGACGGAATCCTTGCCATTTTGGGTCCTAGGCAAACCAAGTACAAAATCCATACTAATGTCTTCCCATGGTTGATATGGAATAGGAAGAGGCATGTAAAGACCATGAGATTGAGCTTTAGACTTAGCTTGCGACATGTATAGCATCGGTTGGTGAAGCGTGAGACGTCATGAACATCTTGGGCCAAAAGTAGTTGGTGGAGAGCATGGCGAATGTCTTGTCGCGTCCAAAGTGTCCCATGAGTCCGCCTCCATGGGCCTCTTGCAAAAGGAGCAAACGAAGAGAAGACTGGAATGCAAAGTTTGTTAGTTCTCATAAGGTAACCATCCTTGATGTAATATTGTTCCCAAGACGTGTCGTCAAACACTTAGCATAAGGAGAAGCAAAAGATGGATCATGCTCATACAAGTCTTTTATATGCTCAAAACCAATAACATTCAACTCAAGCTGAGTGACAAGCATGCATATGCGTGAAAGCGCGTCGGCAACTACATTTTCTTGACCCTTAATGTACTTGATCACATAAGGAAAAGATTCAATGAATTCACTCCATTTTGCATGACGCTTGTTCAATTTAGTTTGACCTTTGAGGTACTTAAGTGTTTCATGATCGGTATGGATGACAAATTCATGAGGTCTAAGGTAATGTTCCCAAACATGTAGCACACGCACTAAAGCATACAATTCTTTGTCATAGATGGGATAATTAAGTTGAGCACCGGAGAGTTTTTCACTAAAATAAGCAATGGCTCGTTTTTCTTGCATCAAAACTCCGCCAATTCCTACCACTTGCATCACAATGAACCTCAAAAGTTTTGTCAAAATTGGGCAAAGCAAGAATCGGAGCATGAGTAAGCAAAGACTTGAGCTCATCAAAAGCGGTTGATTGCAAAGTTCCCCAAACAAAGGGAGTATTCTTCTTGCTCAAAGCATGCAAAGGAGCGGCAATTGTGCTAAAATCTTTCACAAAGCGACGATAGAAACCCGCAAGACCAAGAAAACTTCGCACTTGTTGCAAATTGGTGGGTTGGGGCCAAGTTTTAATTGCTTCAATTTTAGATTCATCAACATGGACACCCTTTGAGGAAACTACAAAACCCAAGAAAACCACTTTGTCAACCCCAAAAGTGCATTTTTTCAAGTTTGCATAAAGGCTTTCTCATGTAAGAGTTTGCAACACAGATTTTACATGATTGATGTGCTCTTTCATGGTTTTGCTAAACACAAGAATATCATCAAAGTAAACCACAACAAAGACTCCAATATAAGGACGAAGCACATGATGCATAAGACGTACATAAGTACCGGGAGCTTCCGAAGACCCATGGGCATCACTAACCATTCATATAAACCAAATTTGGTTTTGAAAGCAGTTTTCCATTCATCACCCTCTTGTATGCGGATTTGATAATAGCCACTTTTAAGATCAATTTTTGAGAAAAGTTGGCTCCACTAAGTTCATCAAGCATATCATCTAAGCGAGGAATGGGATGCCTATATCGAACGGTAATAGCATTGATAGGTCGACAATCGAGCACAAGCGGAAACTTCCATCGGGCTTAGGCACAAGAATAACGCGAACGGCACAAGGGCTTAAGCTTTCACGTACATGACCGTTGTCGATGAGTTGTTGTACTTGCCGTTGAATCTCCTTGGTTTCTTCCGGATTGACTCAGTATGGAGCTTTGTTTGGTAGAGGTGCTCCGGGGATGAGGTCAATTCGATGCTCTATCCCTCGAAGAGGAGGTAGCTCATCGGGAAAAACATCTTGAAATTCCTGCAAAAGAGATTGAAACACCAAAGGTAGCTCGTGAATGGTGTTAGTTTTTGGTTCTCCATCCTTGCACACAAGGACAAAGTGCATCACACTCGATGGGTTCTCACACACTTCTCTCATCTCACTTTTGGTGGCAAATAGAATGAGGTTTGTCTCTCTAGGCGAAGAGTCGCTCAAATTTGGCTTGTGGCTCTCACTCACTTTTGGGCGTGATGTAGGGCGGAAACCCTACGTGGACGATCTTTCACGTTGGAGCGGATCCTACGTGGAATCACTAGTAACACGCGGAAGAACACGAGAGAAACGAGAGAGAAATCACGAAACCGACAAGAGATCAATCACACAAGTGCTAGATTATCGATCGCATAGAGTGGCACAAGATTCAAGATCAACAAAGGTAAGATACAAAAGGTAACCGTTCTTCTCCGTGAGGAGGCCTTGAGGGGTCCACCCTAGAAGGGGTCTTGAATCCGCTTGGGGATCTTTCACGGAGAGGTCCTGATCTCGGTGGAGAAGTAGCCAAGTGGATGAGCAAAGGCTCTCACACAAGAATATGAGCTAATCCAATGCTAACCCTAGAAAGAGGAAAGGGAATAAGTATATATAGTCTCGGGCGAAGGGGTACAAGGGACAAAGCCTTGAGGCATCAAGGCAGTAGGGAGGCCGGACGTCCGGCGTCGGGCGGATGTCCGGCTTCCCGAGACGCCGGATGTTTGGACTAGGGGGCCGGATGTCCGGGCTGGCGGGGTCTTCCAAACGCAATCGGTGATGGGGGGCCGGATTTCCGGGCGAGGGGGCCGCATATCCAGGGCTTCCGGAAGAGCCGGATGTCCGGGCCAAGGGCCGGATGTCCGGGCTGGGGCGACCGTTTCAGCCGACCGAAAGGGCGCCGGATATCCGGCCGGGGTCGGATGTCCTGCTTGGACGCCGGATGTCCGGGTCCAGGAGACTTGGCCAGATTGGATCCTGTTGAGGTAGAAGCTCCAGGGGCCGGATGTCCGGGGCCTGGAAGGTGCTCTTGGCCTTCTCCGATGGTTCTCTTCATCCGCGGACTTGGTGGCTTGTCCATCTTCACGTGCGTCCTCGGGCGGTTCCCTTGACACCTAATCATGCATAGCATATCGGACTTAGGTAGTAGCCATGTCTCGAGTGGATCATATGTGATATCAATAAGGAAAGAGGTCACCTCGTTCTCGAGAGCTCTAGCTCTAGCCCGTGTCATGGGTCCTCTTGGCTCTTGATGAGACGGTTGTAAGTCCATGGGGATGATCGTGGATGCTCCGCATCATCTCCCCTTGGGAGAGATCCGACCTCGGATCAAAAGCTTCATCTCCATGGAATGGTGCGAGGTCCTTGACGTTGAAGATGTCGCTCACGTTATATTTGTCTCGAGGTAGGTCGATCTTGTAGGCGTTGTCGTTGTAGCGTGCTCGCACCTTGAAAGGTCCATCGGCTCGAGGGAGAAGCTTGGACTTGCGTTCTTCGGGGAAGCGGTCCTTGCGAAGGTGTAGCCACACGAGATCACCAATGTTGAAGACGATGGGTTGCTTGTTTGCGTTGAGCTTGTTTGCTTTTACGCTGTACTTGGCGCTCAATGGTGTGCCTTGTGTCTTCGTGGCATCTTCTCGATGTAGCTTGCTCGTTCACTTGCGTCTATGTTGGTGCGCCGAGGAGAGGGAGTGGTAGAATGTCCAATGGGGACAAGGGGTTGAAACCGTGAGACGACCTCGAAGGGGACTTGCCGGTAGTTGAATGTCTTGCACGATTGTAGGCGTACTCGGCGATGGGTAGACATGCTTCCGATTCCTTGATGTTCTTCTTTATCAAGACACGGAGTAGAGTGGATAGTGTGCGGTTCGTCACCTCCGTTTGGCCATCGGTTTGAGGATGGTATGCCGAGGAGAACAAGAGCTTGATGCCGAAGCTTGGCGCATAGGGTCTTCCAAAAGTAACTCAAGAACTTGACGTCCACGATCGAAGACGATTGTCTTTGGTACGCCATGGAGTCGCAAGATTTCCCTACAAAAGAGATTGGCAACATGTGAAGCATCGCTCTATCTTGTTGCAAGGTATGAAATGTGCCATCTTAGAAAATCTATCCACAACAACAAAGACGGAATCCTTGCCATTTTGAGTCCTAGGCAAACCAAGTATAAAATCCATACTAATGTCTTCCCATGGTTGATATGGAATAGGAAGAGGCATGGAAAGACCATGAGATTGAGCTTTAGACTTAGCTTTGCGACATGTATAGCATCGGTTGGTGAAGCGTGAGACGTCATGAACATCTTGGGCCAAAAGTAGTTGGTGGAGAGCGTGGCGAATGTCTTGTCGCGTCCAAAGTGTCCCATGAGTCCGCCTCCATGGGCCTCTTGCAAAAGGAGCAAACGAAGAGAAGACTCGGGAATGCAATGGTTGTTAGCTTTCATAAGGTAACCATCCTTGATGTAATATTGTTCCCAAGACGTGTCGTCAAACACTTAGCATAAGGAGAAGCAAAAGATGGATCATGCTCATACAAGTCTTTTATATGCTCAAAACCAATAACATTCAACTCAAGTTGAGTGACAAGCATGCATATGCGTGAAAGCTGCCGTCAAGAACTACATTTTCTTTACCCTTAATGTACTTGATCACATAAGGAAAAGATTCAATGAATTCACTCCATTTTGCATGACGCTTGTTCAATTTAGTTTGACCTTTGAGGTACTTAAGCGTTTCATGATCGGTATGGATGACAAACTCATGAGGTCTAAGGTAATGTTCCCAAACATGTAGCACACGCACTAAAGCATACAATTCTTTGTCATAGATGGGATAATTAAGTTGAGCACCGAGAGTTTTTCACTAAAATAAGCAATGGCTCGTTTTCTTGCATCAAAACTCCGCCAATTCCGGTACCACTTGCATCACAATGAACCTCAAAAGTTTTGTCAAAATTGGGCAAAGCAAGAATCGGAGCATGAGTAAGCAAAGACTTGAGCTCATCAAAAGCGGTTGATTGCAAAGTTCCCCAAACAAAGGGAGTATTCTTCTTGCTCAAAGCATGCAAAGGAGCGGCAATTGTGCTAAAATCTTTCACAAAGCGACGATAGAAACCCGCAAGACCAAGAAAACTTCGCACTTGTTGCAAATTGGTGGGTTGGGGCCAAGTTTTAATTGCTTCAATTTTAGATTCATCAACATGGACACCCTTTGAGGAAACTACAAAACCCAAGAAAACCACTTTGTCAACCCCAAAAGTGCATTTTTTTTCAAGTTTGCATAAAGGCTTTCCTTGCGAAGAGTTTGCAACACAGATTTTACATGATTGATGTGCTCTTTCATGGTTTTGCTAAACACAAGAATATCATCAAAGTAAACCACAACAAAGACTCCAATATAAGGACGAAGCACATGATGCATAAGACGTACATAAGTACCGGGAGCTTCCGAAAGACCCATGGGCATCACTAACCATTCATATAAACCAAATTTGGTTTTGAAAGCAGTTTTCCATTCATCACCCTCTTGTATGCGGATTTGATAATAGCCACTTTTAAGATCAATTTTTGAGAAAAAGTTGGCTCCACTAAGTTCATCAAGCATATCATCTAAGCGAGGAATGGGATGCCTATATCGAACGGTAATAGCATTGATAGGTCGACAATCGAGCACAAGCGGAAACTTCCATCGGGCTTAGGCACAAGAATAACCGAACGGCACAAGGGCTTAAGCTTTCACGCACATGACCGTTGTCGATGAGTTGTTGTACTTGCCGCTGAATCTCCTTGGTTTCTTCCGGATTGACTCGGTATGGAGCTTTGTTTGGTAGAGGTGCTCCGGGATGAGGTCAATTGATGCTCTATCCCTCGAAGAGGAGGTAGACCCGGAGGTAGCTCATCGGGAAAAACATCTTGAAATTCCTGCAAAAGATATTGAAACACCAAAGGTAGCTCGTGAATGGTGTTAGTTTTGGTTCTCCATCCTTGCACACAAGGACAAAGTGCATCACACTCGATGGGTTCTCACACACTTCTCTCATCTCACTTTTGGTGGCAAATAGAATGAGGTTTGTCTCTCTAGGCGAAGAGTCGCTCACATTTTGGATGTGGCTCAAACACGCTTTTGGGCGTGATGTAGGCGGAAACCCCACGTGGACGATCTTTCACGTTGGAGCGGATCCTACGGGGAATCCACGAGTAACACGCGGAAGAACACGAGAGAAACGAGAGAGAAATCACGAAACCGACAAGAGATCAATCACACAAGTGCTAGATTATCGATCGCATAGAGTGGCACAAGATTCAAGATCAACAAAGGTAAGATACAAAAGGTAACCGTTCTTCTCCGTGAGGAGGCCTTGAGGGGGTCCACCCTAGAAGGGGGTCTTGAATACGCTTGGGGATCTTCACGGAGAGGTCCTGATCTCGGTGGAGAAGTAGCCAAGTGGATGAGCAAAGGCTCTCACACAAGAATATGAGCTAATCCAATGCTAACCCTAGAAAGAGGAAAGGGAATAAGTATATATAGTCTCTCGGGCGAAGGGGTACAAGGGACAAGGCCTCGAGGCATCAAGGCTGCAGTAGGGAGGCCGGACGTCTGTGCGTCGGGCCGGATGTCCGAGCTTTCGAGACGCCGGATGTCCGGACTAGGGGCCGGATGTCCGGTGGCGGGTCTTCCAAACGCAATCGGTGATGGGGGCCGGATTTCGGCGAGGGGCCGGATATCCGGCTTCCGGAAGAGCCGGATGTCCGCCAAGGGCCGGATGTCCGGCTGGTGCGACTGCTTTCAGCCGAATCGGGAAAGGGGCGCCGGATATCCGGCCGGGGCGGATGTCCGCTTGACGCCGGATGTCCGGTCCCGGAGACTTGGCAGCGATTGGATCCTGTTGAGGTAGAAGCTCCAGGGCCGGATGTCCGGGGCCATGGCCGGATGTCCGGCCCGGAAGGTGCTCTTGGCCTTCTCCGATGGTTCTCTTCATCCGCGGACTTGGTGGCTTGTCCATCTTCACGCAAGCCCCTCGGCGGTTCCTTGACACCTAATCATGCATAGCATATCGGACTTAGGTAGTAGCCATGTCTCGAGTGGATCATATGTGATATCAATAAGGAAAGAGGTCACCTCGTTCTCGAGAGCTCTAGCTCTAGCCCGTGTCATGGGTCCTCTTGGCTCTTGATGAGACGGTTGTAAGTCCATGGGGATGATCGTGGGATGCTCCGCATCATCTCCCCCCTTGGGAGAGATCCGACCTCGGATCAAAAGCTTCATCTCCATGGAATGGTGCGAGGTCCTTGACGTTGAAGATGTCGCTCACGTTATATTTGTCTCGAGGTAGGTAGATCTTGTAGGCGTTGTCGTTGTAGCGTGCTAGCACCTTGAAAGGTCCATCGGCTCGAGGGAGAAGCTTGGACTTGCGTTCTTCGGGGAAGCGGTCCTTGCGAAGGTGTAGCCACACGAGATCACCAATGTTGAAGACGATGGGTTGCTTGTTTGCGTTGAGCTTGTTTGCTTGACGCTGTACTTGGCGCTCAATGGTGTGCCTTGTGTCTTCGTGCATCTTCTCGATGTAGCTTGCCTGCTCACTTGCGCCTATGTTGGTGCGCTCGAGGAGAGGGAGTGGTAGAATGTCCAATGGGGACAAGGGGTTGAAACCGTAGACGACCTCGAAGGGGGACTTGCCGGTAGTTGAATGTCTTGCACGATTGTAGGCGTACTCGGCGATGGGTAGACATGCTTCCGATTCCTTGATGTTCTTCTTTATCAAGACACGGAGTAGAGTGGATAGTGTGCGGTTCGTCACCTCCGTTTGGCCGTCGGTTTGAGGATGGTATGCCGAGGAGAACAAGAGCTTGATTCCGAGCTTGCCGCATAGGGTCTTCCAAAAGTAACTCAAGAACTTGACGTCACGATCGAAGACGATTGTCTTTGGTACGCCATGGAGTCGCAAGATTTCCCTACAAAAGAGATTTGCAACATGTGAAGCATCGTCTATCTTGTTGCAAGGTATGAAATGTGCCATCTTAGAAAATCTATCCACAACAACAAAGACGGAATCCTTGCCATTTTGAGTCCTAGGCAAACCAAGTATAAAATCCATACTAATGTCTTCCCATGGTTGATATGGAATAGGAAGAGGCATGGAAAGACCATGAGATTGAGCTTTAGACTTAGCTTTGCGACATGTATAGCATCGGTTGGTGAAGCGTGAGACGTCATGAACATCTTGGGCCAAAAGTAGTTGGTGGAGAGCGTGGCGAATGTCTTGTCGCGTCCAAAGTGTCCCATGAGTCCGCCTCCATGGGCCTCTTGCAAAAGGAGCAAACGAAGAGAAGACTCGGGAATGCAAAGGTTGTTAGCTTTCATAAGGTAACCATCCTTGATGTAATATTGTTCCCAAGACGTATGCGTCAAACACTTAGCATAAGGAGAAGCAAAAGATGGATCATGCTCATACAAGTCTTTTATATGCTCAAAACCAATAACATTCAACTCAAGTTGAGTGACAAGCATCCATATGCGTGAAAGCACGTCGGCAACTACATTTTCTTTACCCTTAATGTACTTGATCACATAAGGAAAAGATTCAATGAATTCACTCCATTTTGCATGACGCTTGTTCAATTTAGTTTGACCTTTGAGGTACTTAAGCGTTTCATGATCGGTATGGATGACAAACTCATGAGGTCTAAGGTAATGTTCCCAAACATGTAGCACACGCACTAAAGCATACAATTCTTTGTCATAGATGGGATAATTAAGTTGAGCACCGGAGAGTTTTTCACTAAAATAAGCAATGGCTCGCTTTTCTTGCATCAAAACTCCGCCAATTCCGGTACCACTTGCATCACAATGAACCTCAAAAGTTTTGTCAAAATTGGGCAAAGCAAGAATCGGAGCATGAGTAAGCAAAGACTTGAGCTCATCAAAAGCGGTTGATTGCAAAGTTCCCCAAACAAAGGGAGTATTCTTCTTGCTCAAAGCATGCAAAGGAGCGGCAATTGTGCTAAAATCTTTCACAAAGCGACGATAGAAACCCGCAAGACCAAGAAAACTTCCGCACTTGTTGCAAATTGGTGGGTTGGGGCCAAGTTTTAATTGCTTCAATTTTAGATTCATCAACATGGACACCCTTTGAGGAAACTACAAAACCCAAGAAAACCACTTTGTCAACCCCAAAAGTGCATTTTTTCAAGTTTGCATAAAGGCTTTCCTTGCGAAGAGTTTGCAACACAGATTTTACATGATTGATGTGCTCTTTCATGGTTTTGCTAAACACAAGAATATCATCAAAGTAAACCACAACAAAGACTCCAATATAAGGACGAAGCACATGATGCATAAGACGTACATAAGTACCGGGAGCTTCCGAAGACCCATGGGCATCACTAACCACTCATACAAACATAATTTTGTTTTGAATGCAGTTTTCCGTTCATCACCCTCTTGTATACGGATTTGATAATAGCCACTTTTAAGATTAATTTTTGAGAAAAATTTGGCTCCACTAAGTTCATCAAGCATATCATCTAAGCGAGGAATGGGATGCCTATATCGAACGGTAATAGCATTGATAGGTCGACAATCGGAGCACAAGCGGAAACTTCCATCGGGCTTAGGCACAAGAATAACCGGAACGGCACAAGGGCTTAAGCTTTCACGTACATGACCGTTGTCGATGAGTTGTTGTACTTGCCGTTGAATCTCCTTGGTTTCTTCCGGATTGACTCGGTATGGAGCTTTGTTTGGTAGAGGTGCTCCGGGGATGAGGTCAATTCGATGCTCTATCCCTCGAAGAGGAGGTAGACCCGGAGGTAGCTCATCGGGAAAAACATCTTGAAATTCCTGCAAAAGATATTGAAACACCAAAGGTAGCTCGTGAATGGTGTTAGTTTTTGGTTCTCCATCCTTGCACACAAGGACAAAGTGCATCACACTCGATGGGTTCTCACACACTTCTCTCATCTCACTTTTGGTGGCAAATAGAATGAGGTTTGTCTCTCTAGGCGAAGAGTCGCTCAAATTTGGCTTGTGGCTCTCACTCACTTTTGGGCGTGATGTAGGGCGGAAACCCTACGTGGACGATCTTTCACGTTGGAGCGGATCCTACGGGGAATCACGAGTAACACGCGGAAGAACACGAGAGAAACGAGAGAGAAATCACGAAACCGACAAGAGATCAATCACACAAGTGCTAGATTATCGATCGCATAGAGTGGCACAAGATTCAAGATCAACAAAGGTAAGATACAAAAGGTAACCGTTCTTCTCCGTGAGGAGGCCTTGAGGGGTCCACCCTAGAAGGGGTCTTGAATCCGCTTGGGGGATCTTTCACGAGAGGTCCCGATCTCGGTGGAGAAGTAGCCAAGTGGATGAGCAAAGGCTCTCACACAAGAATATGAGCTAATCCAATGCTAACCCTAGAAAGAGGAAAGGGAATAAGTATATATAGTCTCGGGCGAAGGGTACAAGGGACAAGGCCACGAGGCATCACACAGTAGGGAGGCCGGATGTCCGTGCGTCGGGCCGGATGTCCGAGCTTTCCCGAGACGCCGGATGACCGGGCGAGGGGGCCTGATGCCCGGGCTGGCGGGGTCTTCCAAACACAATCGGTGATGGGGGGCCGGATTCCCGGGCGAGGGGGCCGGATATCCGGGCTTCGGAAGAGCCGGATGTCCGCCAAGGGCCGGATGTCCGGCTGGTGCGACTGCTTCACCGAATCGAAAGGGCGCCGGATATCCGGCTGGGGCGGATGTCCGGCTTGACGCCGGAAGTCCGGGTCCCGGAGACTTGGCCAGATTGGATCCTGTTGAGGTAGAAGCTCCAGGGCCGGATGTCCGGCCCGGAAGGTGCTCTTGGCCTTCTCCGATGGTTCTCTTCATCCGCGGACTTGGTGGCTTGTCCATCTTCACGTGCGCCCTCGGCGGTTCCCTTGACACCTAATCATGCATAGCATATCGGACTTAGGTAGTAGCCATGTCTCGAGTGGATCATATGTGATATCAATAAGGAAAGAGGTCACCTCGTTCTCGAGAGCTCTAGCTCTAGCCCGTGTCATGGGTCCTCTTGGCTCTTGATGAGACGGTTGTAAGTCCATGGGGATGATCGTGGGATGCTCCGCATCATCGCCCCCTTGGGAGAGATCCGACCTCGGATCAAAAGCTTCATCTCCATGGAATGGTGCGAGGTCCTTGACGTTGAAGATGTCGCTCACGTTATATTTGTCTCGAGGTAGGTCGATCTTGTAGGCGTTGTCGCTTGTAGCGTGCTAGCACCTTGAAAGGTCCATCGGCTCGAGGGAGAAGCTTGGACTTATGCGTTCTTCGGGAAGCGGTCCTTGCGAAGGTGTAGCCACACGAGATCACCAATGTTGAAGACGATGGGTTGCTTGTTTGCGTTGAGCTTGTTTGCTTGACGCTGTACTTGGCGCTCAATGGTGTGCCTTGTGTCTTCGTGCATCTTCTCGATGTAGCTTGCTCGTTCACTTGCGTCTATGTTGGTGCGCTCGAGGAGAGGGAGTGGTAGAATGTCCAATGGGGACAAGGGGTTGAAACCGTAGACGACCTCGAAGGGGGACTTGCCGGTAGTTGAATGTCTTGCACGATTGTAGGCGTACTCGGCGATGGGTAGACATGCTTCCCATTCCTTGATGTTCTTCTTTATCAAGACACGGAGTAGAGTGGATAGTGTGCGGTTCGTCACCTCCGTTTGGCCATCGGTTTGAGGATGGTATGCCGAGGAGAACAAGAGCTTGATGCCGAGCTTGGCGCATAGGGTCTTCCAAAAGTAACTCAAGAACTTGACGTCACGATCGAAGACGATTGTCTTTGGTACGCCATGGAGTCGCAAGATTTCCCTACAAAAGAGATTGGCAACATGTGAAGCATCACCTATCTTGTTGCAAGGTATGAAATGTGCCATCTTAGAAAATCTATCCACAACAACAAAGACGGAATCCTTGCCATTTTGAGTCCTAGGCAAACCAAGTATAAAATCCATACTAATGTCTTCCCATGGTTGATATGGAATAGGAAGAGGCATGGAAAGACCATGAGATTGAGCTTTAGACTTAGCTTTGCGACATGTATAGCATCGGTTGGTGAAGCGTGAGACGTCATGAACATCTTGGGCCAAAAGTAGTTGGTGGAGAGCGTGGCGAATGTCTTGTCGCGTCCAAAGTGTCCCATGAGTCCGCCTCCATGGGCCTCTTGCAAAAGGAGCAAACGAAGAGAAGACTCGGAATGCAATGGTTGTTAGCTTTCATAAGGTAACCATCCTTGATGTAATATTGTTCCCAAGACGTATGCGTCAAACACTTAGCATAAGGAGAAGCAAAAGATGGATCATGCTCATACAAGTCTTTTATATGCTCAAAACCAATAACATTCAACTCAAGTTGAGTGACAAGCATGCATATGCGTGAAAGCGTCGGCAACTACATTTTCTTTACCCTTAATGTACTTGATCACATAAGGAAAAGATTCAATGAATTCACTCCATTTTGCATGACGCTTGTTCAATTTAGTTTGACCTTTGAGGTACTTAAGCGTTTCATGATCGGTATGGATGACAAACTCATGAGGTCTAAGGTAATGTTCCCAAACATGTAGCACACGCACTAAAGCATACAATTCTTTGTCATAGATGGGATAATTAAGTTGAGCACCGGAGAGTTTTTCACTAAAATAAGCAATGGCTCGTTTTTCTTGCATCAAAACTCCGCCAATTCGGTACCACTTGCATCACAATGAACCTCAAAAGTTTTGTCAAAATTGGGCAAAGCAAGAATCGGAGCATGAGTAAGCAAAGACTTGAGCTCATCAAAAGCGGTTGATTGCAAAGTTCCCCAATCAAAGGGAGTATTCTTCTTGCTCAAAGCATGCAAAGGAGCGGCAATTGTGCTAAAATCTTTCACAAAGCGACGATAGAAACCCGCAAGACCAAGAAAACTTCGCACTTGTTGCAAATTGGTGGGTTGGGGCCAAGTTTTAATTGCTTCAATTTTAGATTCATCAACATGGACACCCTTTGAGGAAACCACAAAACCCAAGAAAACCACTTTGTCAACTCCAAAAGTGCATTTTTTCAAGTTTGCATAAAGGCTTTCCTTGCGAAGAGTTTGCAACACAGATTTTACATGATCGATGTGCTCTTTCATGGTTTTGCTAAACACAAGAATGTCATCGAAGTAAACCACAACAAAGACTCCAATATAAGGACGAAGCACATGATGCATAAGACGTACAAAAGTACCGGGAGCTTCCGAAAGACCCATAGGCATCAGTAACCATTTTTATAAACCAAATTTGGTTTTGAAAGCAGTTTTCCATTCATTACCCTCTTGTATGCGGATTTGATAATAGCCACTTTTAAAGTCAGTTTTTGAGAAAAAGTTGGCTCCACTAAGTTCATCAAGCATGTCATCTAAACGAGGAATGGGATGCCTATAACGGACGGTGATCGCATTGATAGGTCTACAATCGGAACACGTTTAAAACTTCCATCGGGCTTAGGCACAAGAATAACCGAACGGCACAAGGGCTTAAGCTTTCACGCATATGACCATTGCCGATGAGTTGTTGTACTTGCCGTTGAATCTCCTTGGTTTCTTCCGGATTGACTCGGTATGGAGCTTTGTTTGGTAGAGGTGCTCCGGGATGAGGTCAATTCGATGCTCTATCCCTCGAAGAGGAGGTAGACCCGGAGGTACCTCATCGGGAAAAACATCTTGAAATTCCTGCAAAAGAGATTGAAACACCAAAGGTAGCTCGTGAATGGTGTTAGTTTTTGGTTCTCCATCCTTGCACACAAGGACAAAGTGCATCACACTCGATGGGTTCTCACACACTTCTCTCATCTCACTTTTGGTGGCAAATAGAATGAGGTTTGTCTCTCTAGGCGAAGAGTCGCTCAAATTTGGCTTGTGGCTCTCACTCACTTTTGGGTGGATCACTTTCTCACTCTTTTCTCTATGATGTGTGGCTTGCTTATCGGCTATCACTTGAGTAGGAGACATAGGTCGTAGCACATATTCCTTCCCTTTCATCTTGAAGCTATAGTGATTGGTGCGCCCATTGTGGATGACACCACGGTCGAATTGCCATGGTCGACCTAGAAGTAGGTGGCAAACGGTCATTGGGACCACATCACATTCCAACGTGTCTTCATCAGCACCAATTTTGAAGGAGACTTGGACCGTATGCTCGACTCATATAGTGCCGGAGTCACTTAGCCATTGAACCTTGTAGGGGTGCGGGTGCTTCCTCTTGACCAATTGGAGCTTGGAGCATAGTTCTTCACTTGCCAAGTTGTGGCAACTACCTCCATCGATGATGACCTTGATGGACCGTCCATTGATGCCGGCTTTTGTGTGGAAGATGTGGCATCGTTGGTCTTCTTCTTGTTGATGTTGAAGAGTCAATACCTTGGAGACAACGAGGGCGGTGCTCGAATCCTCATCACAAAAGACTTGATCATCTTCTTCTTCGCTCACTTGCGGTGCATGGCCACTTGCTCAAGAGCTTCCATCTCCTCTTCACTCATGGAGTCATATGTGCCATCGTCGTTGAGGATCATGGTGCGCTTGTTGGTGCATTCGTATGACTTGTGGCCTCGGCCGCCGCAAGTGAAACACTTGAAGGAGCTTGTCTTGATGGTCTCATCGGTCGGAGTAGAGGATGAAGCACGCGGCGTGATGTTGCTTGTAGTAGGAGGAGGACGACTTGAACTCGTCGGAGCCTTCTTGTAACTTGACTTGTCGTCATTTCTTGAAGAAAGCTTGGTTGATGTAGATGTTGAAGGAGTCGTTGACGCTTGGTTGTTGGAGAAGCCGTAGGTCTTGGATGAGTACTTGGCGTACTTAAAGTCATCTTGCACTTGGCGTTCCGCCTTTGTAGCTTGATGCACGAGCTCAATGAGGGATGAGTATGGTTGGAAGTCGGCGTTCTTCTTGATGGGATGATTGAGTCCATTCAAGAAACGTGCCATAGTTTGCTCATCATCTTCCTTGACATTGGCTCGAATCATGGCTATCTCCATTTCTTTGTAGTATTCTTCAACACTCTTTGTTCCTTGCTTGAGTAGTTGGAGTTTCTTGAAGAGGTCGCGGTTGTAGTAGGTTGGCACAAAACGTGCTCGCATGACATCCTTCATTTGAGCCCAAGTGGTGATTGGAGGTTCACCTCTTGCTTGTCGTCGCTCAATGATTTGTTCCCACCATATGAGCACATAGTCTTGGAACTCAAGTGATGCCATAGCGATTTTCTTCGCTTCATCGTAGTTGTGCAAGCGAAGATTTTGTCAACCTTCAATGCCCATGAGAGGTAGTCTTCGGGTCATTGCTTCCATTGAACTTGGGCATGGTGAATTTTAGCTTGTCAGAAGCGTTGCTCTTCATTGTGTTGTTGGCGATGTTGATGATGACGTCCTTGGCGTGGATTGTATTCGTCTTCATGTTGCTCTTGGCGCGGAGGAAGACCATGATCAACTTGCCCTTGTTGAACTTGAGGTTGAGGTGGAGCTTGACGAGCTTGTGGAGGAGCTTGAGGAACTTGTCGTTGTGCATGAGGTTGGTAGTTCCTCTCTTGGATTTCTTCTCGAAGGGCTTCCTCTTGATTGCGCCTGCTCGCGATTGCGGTTGGCGAAGGCTCTACTTGATTCTTGAAGGGCACGTTGCGCCTCAAGAGCTTGCGCCTCACGTTGTTGTTGTTGAAGACGTTGAGCCTTGGCGTCTTGTTCGTCTTGGTGAAGACGTGCTCGTTCTTCCTCTTGTTGGCGACGAAGACGTTGTCGTTCTTGAGCTTGAGCAAAAGTGATGTAGGGCGGAACCCTACGTGGGCGATCTTTCACGTTGGAGCGGATCCTACGGTGGATTACGAAGAACGAGCGGAAGAACACGAGGAAATCACGGGAGGAACGAGGGAAAACACTCAACCAACAAGGAATCGGTCACACAAATGCTAGATCAAAGAACAGATACATGATTCAAGGTCAACAAAGGACGATACAAACGGTAGCCGTTCTTCTCCGTGAGGAGGTCTTGATGATGGTCTTCTCCGCAAAGGGAGGTCTTGAATCCAAGGTGGATCGTCTCCGAAGAGGGGCCGCGGTCTCTCTCGTGGAGTAGATCCGGTATGGATGAGCGAAGCTCTATCTATGAGCTAAATCAACGCTAACCCTAGAAAGAGGAAAGGGAATAAGTATATATAGTCTCGGGCGAAGGGGTACAAGGGACGAGTCCGAGGCATCGTGACGCAGTGCAGGAGGCCGGACGTCCGGGCGTCGGGCCGGATGTCTGGGCCTTTGCGAGGCGCCGGATGTCCGGGCTCTCAGCCCGGATGTCCGGGCTAGAGCGACCATTTCAGCAGAACCGGGAGAGGGGCGCCGGATTTCCGGGCTGGGGAGCCGGATATCCGGGGCTTTGCGGGAGGCCGGATGTCCGGGCTGTGGCAACTGTTTCAGCCGGATCGGGAGAGGGGTGCCGGATTTCCGGGCTTGAGGCCGGATATCCTCTCGAGACGCCCGGATGTCCGGCGGTTGGCGGATGTCCGGGCTTTGGTGAGGCGCCGGATGTCCGGCAACTGTAACTTCAGCAGCTCCGTCTTCTTCCGTTGTCGCTTCCATGCTTCCCTCGCGGATGGTGTAGTCGTTCCTTGGCGCTTGCACTCCTCCTTGACATCCGAGAAGCTCCGACAATACCTATGCATGCACACGGGGGAAGTGTCAAGTAGTATACCATCCTCGAAGGGGTCAAGTGAGCACATGTAAAGGAGAAGATTCACCTTTGTGTATGTGAAGAAGAGGTCGACGTGTCACTTGCCAAACGGACTCTTGACATGGTGATGACCGTAGGATGCTCCGCATCATCCCCTCCCCCTTGGAAAGGATCCGACCTCGGATCGAAAACCAAATCACCATGGGAAAGAGATGGCGGTGCCGTGTCAAAGTGATCGATCACCAAGCTCTCGTCATCTTGAAGCTCGAAATGGGCACTCTCCAATGTCGCACTGCCTTGTGATTCCTTCAAAAGGAGCAAATACAACAAACACTTGGAAAAATAAATGTGGTTAGCGTTAGTGCAAACCCAAGCATTCAATTGGTGATTCACCAAACAAGTGTCGTCATCAAGCATAGCAAATGGTGTGGCAAAGGATTGGGACATGGCATGTAAGCGCATAAATTGAGCACAGTCAAAGATATCATGGGGACAAGCATGTAAATGGGAGGTAGATATGCAAATATGTGTATCAAGAGAATAAGCATCTACCTCAATTTCATAGCAAGCATTCATAAATTGCTCAATGAAAGGTCTATGGTAGGCATATGAATCATTCATAACACCAAGTAAAATGAAGTGTCTAAACACATGGGTCAAGTGCAAGACAATCCAAACATAATGTGCATGGGGTGTAGTGAATATCATGTGGCACTCAACACAATGGAAAGAGCAATTGTTCATCATGTGAGAGGCAATCAAGTCAAGCATGTAGCAATCAATGGGACATGGCATATGTGAAGTAATGACATTGTTGCAACCAAACATATGAGAGGAGCAAGTAATCCAAGAATTGGATGCAACACACAAGGTACATATGTCATGATGCATGGGAATGTGATAATGGCAAGTCAAAGCAAGATCTCTACTAAGTGCGCAATCAAGTGGTCCAAGATGACCAATAAGTCTCATCGTGCAAGCAACACAAGTAGTATGATCCGCAATATCCATGCTCAAGAAAGATGTCACCTTGAAGGCATGTCCTTGTGCATTCTTCACAATGCCGAAGTGGAAGCAAATGCGGTGTAGAAGCGATTCGTGGTAGAATGTATGAGGCTCGCTCTCAAGAGCTCGAATGGTCAACTCACGTGAAGTGGAAGTCGACACAAAGTCCAAGTATCCTACACATGCACAAAACAAAACAAAGAACGAGCATAGCATGGTAGATGAACTCATCATCCATCATGATGGTTCTCATCTTTTGCACAAAACCATTAGAAGGACAAGCGCATGAATAATATGATGCAACAATGGCAATATTCATGGCACTAGGTATATGGTGCAAAGAGTTAAGACAAGCATGCTTCACAAGAATTATGTCAAAATCTCCAAATATATGCGAGAATGCTATGGGGGCAATCTCATGAGCAAGAAGAGAATCATTGTTGCACTCAATACATGGCAAATCATCTAGCATGAGGGAGGCAACACATAGAGATATATGACAAGAAGCAATATGAATCATGTGCAAAGCATATAGATGGTTGTCATCAACCGCATGAAATGGTGATGCAACATAAGCAAGCATAGTAATCAAGTCGTGCAAACTAGTGGAGCGAAGATGCAACACACTAGAAGAAATCATGGCAATCATGTCATGTAAACGAATAATAGGCATAGGGAATGCACATGACATATCGCAAGCACGAACACAAAGCAAGATCATAGTGTCATCATAGGCATGGGGCACAAAGCAATCATGGCAATACCAAACAATATCTCCACCACGCTGCAAATACACATACAAGTACTAGAATCAATCATCATGTGTAATGCAAAGCATGGGTCACAAATGCATGGCAAAGGCATAGGAATGGGCATATCATGCAAAGTGAACATGGCAAGATGGGCAAAGGATATATAATGGAGAACAAACCCATAGCCAAGTGAGGGCCATGTAGAAGAAATGCGCCAAGTGTTTGCGCCAAGTGAGCGGTGGGAAAGACAATCCATGGGATCCCAAATCATCGTTGCTCTCTAGAGCTCGTTTTGTCAACTCGTGGGATTGCGAGGTCGACAAGTATTCATGGGTACCTACACAAAAGAGACAAAAACCAAAGAAATTGTGCGCGTGGTAAATGTACACATCATCCATCATGATGTGTATGTGCACGTGTGAGTTAGCATAAGATAAGCATCGCTCAAAGAAATTTGATGCATGGTATAAGAACATGTCATCCATCATGAAAGAATAGTTATTATGTATGACACGATGGGGACACAAATTGAGAATGCAAGTATATGGCGCATCGATAGCATTTTCATTCATGGGGAGCATGTGGTGCACACAAGTATGGGGATCATGCAATGAATGGGATGGATCAAATTCTCCTAACATGTATGAGGAAACTATGGGGGTCTCCTCATGAGCAATATTGGAAACATCATTTGGAGAAAATGGACAACATCCAAAACAATGCATATCCGAAGCTAGGGGGGCATGGCATGGCATATGAGATAAAGGATGCAAAGGGAGCATATCAATATCATCACAAGAAAAACAAATGCCAATAACCATGGGCTTGTCATCTATGCCATATGTGCAAATTGGGTTTATTTTAATGGCATATGCATAGTCACTATGAAGAGAGTGCAAATAAGACATATGATGGATCTCATGCATAGCATATGACAAGTCAAGCGGATTAGCAAACATGATGTGACCTAAAGAATTGTCACAAGAAATCCTATGTAACATAGCATCACTACTAATAGACTCCACATGAGAATCATCATATTCATAAATGGGCAAATCATCACATGGGGAAATCATACTAGAATGAATCATGTCAATAGGGTGATCAACATCATGCAAGCAATCAATGTCAAAATAGTCCACTAGTGGGGACGAGAGCATCACCGTCACCTTTGTTACCCTTGTCATTCCACTCAAGTGGTGTAGGTGAGGTGGGAAAGACCAAATGGTGGTCATCTTCATCTTGATGGAACCATGTGGGGGTGCATCATATTCCACCATGGCCATCGCCTTGTCCAAAGGGAGGACGGAGTCGTCGAGGATCGGCGCGTCATCATAAATGGGACCTAGCACCAAATGAGAAGACACAATAGAGGTAGAGGTCAAGTTGTTAGAAATGCAAATGGCCTCACTAGACCTATCAACTATCTCACTCTCTCTATGTGGTGGTTCGCTCACTCCCTCAAAATAGGTGCACTCAAACTCACGTATGGTGGGGTCACTCATCTCACTCAAGTGGTGGGGGTTGTGGCTCTCCTCACATGGGAATTGGGGCAACACATATATGGGGCTAGTGGTGAAGTCACTCTCACTCTTAATATGGTGGCTCAAGTCACTCAAGTCATCGGACGTCGCCATGATCGAAGGAAAATCCCATGCTCAACCGTCTCGTAGTCGCCGCCGTGGATGAAGGCCGAAGATGGCACATCATCGCTCTCGTCGTGGATGAAGGCCGAAGATGGCTCAACATCACTCTCGGTGGATGAAGGCCGAAGATGGCACAACATCACTCTCGCCTCCTAAGATGGAAGCATCATCCTTGCTCGCCACCTTGTCGCTTGCCTCCAAAGCTTGGTCCTTGAAGGTCTCCGTAGTCGCATTTGTCGCCGCACCATCTTGAAAAAGAGTCAAGGTAGACTCGGCATCAACAATGCCACAAAGAGGGATGGCGGTGAAGTCGCACTTGGGAGCATCGTCTTGGAGCTTGTCGGGCTTGGACATCATGGTGGTACTAGCCTCATGCTTGTCGTGAGAGCTTGGTCTCCACGAAGTTTGCTTGGGGTGGAGAAGCGTTGGCCTTCGTGAGTTCTTGTTCCGCCTTGAGAGCACCAATGTAGTAGTCGTCGATGGACTCGTAGTTCTCGAGGAAGATAGTCTTGGAGATGTCGTTGTTCAATCCCATCATGAAGTGGAACTTCATCGAAATGGCGTCGTCCACGCCGGCTCGTCGCAAGGCAATCTTCATCTCCTTGAAGTACTTGTCGATGGACTTGGATCCTAGGATGGTGTTCTCCAATTGGCGTGAAGTTGTTCTGTGTAGGTTGGAGGCACGAACTCTCGCCGCAAAGCTCTCTCCATCTTGGACCAACTCATCTCGTAGCACTCCGAAGGTGTGTGAAGCCACCATGTCGAGGCGTAGTCGTGGAAGTTTCTTGTGGCGCACTTCACTTGATCTTCGGGAGGAACTTGATGTAGCTTGAGGTAGTCGTCCATCAAACGCTCCCACTCGAGGTACTCCTCGGGTTCTTGAGTCCCATAGAAAGGAATCTCGTGGTCGATGTCGAGGTCGTAGTAGCTCGTGGAAGTCGCAGACTTGAGCTTGGGGAGCTTCTCTTGAGCGTAGCCTTGAGGTTCTTGTTGGCGAAGATGCCGTATGTCCAGAGGCGAAGATGCCTTGAAGTCGCTTGGCGAAGATGCCAAGGGAGATGGTGAAGTCATTGAGCGGTTGTTGATGTTGAGCTCTTGACCTTCACGTTCTTGTTGATGATGGTGTCGATGCCGATGTGATCTTGCCGGAGATGGTAGCACGGAAGCATGTGCTCTTGAGCGTCTTCTCGAAGATGAGGAAGATCGCTTGTAGGACTTGATGAGGGCTTTGATCTCCTCCATTTGAGCTTGCATCTTGGCGTTGGAGTTGTTGTTCGTGGCATCGAACTCGTCGTTGTTGTTGTAGACCGAAGGTGAAATGCCTTGCCTATCCATCACAAGACTCGAGCAAATATGAGTGGGAGAAAGAGAAGAATTTATACCAATGTACCTTGACCGATGTTGAAAATGAATCAAGTTCACCCAAATGCGGACAATGAAATAGCACTATTGGTACCAATCCTTGTCGGTTCTCACACCTACACAAGTAAAGCTTATGGTAGAGCTCGGTGAGGATAGTGGCACAAAAATTTGATGCAAAATGTTAGCAAGAGTCAATAATGTTGAAAGAGATTCACAAATTCGCAAGCGAAACAAGTAGACCAATAGCAATATGTGGCACACGGAAACACACACACGGATAGATAAATGGGGTCGTGCAACCAAGGAATGAGCTCAAAATGTGGAATCCACCAAAATGCTCGTGTTGCACAACTCAAGAGAGACGCTAGCACAATTGCTCAATAGGCGGATACGACACTTGTGCACAACCTATAAGATGCAAAATGGATAAACTTTCTATCCCAAGTATGCTATGTATGTATGGTTCCTGGTGTTTCTCTCACAATGATCCAAGATGATCAAGTATGATACCATATGATATATTTGGATGCTATGGCTATTGCTTACAAGCTCTTTGCTATTTCTCTTTTGCTTAAAAGCTTATTCTCTCTTTTTTTTGTATGGCCACTTTGCACAATGCACAAACCAAGATAGCAATTGTGTATATGCGGGAACAAACTTGAGACACAATGGATGATATGATACCAATATGATATGGTATGGTATGTAATGGAAGGTATGATCACTAATGTGCACAAGTAACGCTATGCGGCAATACTCAAATGGCTAGTCTCGATAGGCAAGTAACGCAAAAGTAAGGCTAGGGGTTAACAATGCAATAGCAAGGGAATATACAATGGAGGGATACCACGATACCAAGATGATATGGAGGTTACCGTCCGGCGATGATGAGTAGCGGTGTTCTTGATGTAGATACCAAGATGATGGAGACTCGTCCCTAAGTAGTCAAACACCTTAGGAAACGGAAAAACCGCGAACTCAAAATCTCAAACGTCAAATGTCAAAATGGTGGTAGCGGGAATGCGGTGGTGGTTTGCACTTGGCAATGCGGAAGTGGAATGATGGGCTATACACGTGTCGGAGTTGAAGTTGTCGTCCCTAAGTAGCCGAAACACCTTAGGAGACACAAGTCACAACTCGAAAAAGCTCAATCAACAATTGGGTTAAGTTGGGGGTGGTTGAAGTGTATGGTGGGCAATGTTATGTGGAAGTGGTGGTGGTGGTTGATGAAGAAGCAATCGTCCCTAAGTAGCCAAACACCTTAGGAGACTCGAATCACTACTCAAGCAACCACTAATGCTATGGGGAACAAAATTGGTTAGGTTATGGAAGTCGGTGGTGGTTATGCGGAGGATGTGGTGGAAGGCCTAGGCAAACTTGCCAAATTTTCAAAAATTTGATGGAGTAAAATGGTGGTGGTAGTATTTTTGTGGGAAGGGGAATGTCAATAGCTTCAAAACGAGCTAAAGAACGTCAAAATCGGACTCCGGATGAATTAGTTATGGACAAAACGGTGAAACGGAAAAACTGAAGTCTCAGGGGCCGGATATCCGGGGTTGAGCCCGGATTTCCGGGGCTGTCTGTCCAGAACCGAGCAGATTTGGTGCTCCAGGGCCCGGATGTCCGGCTTGGGGCCCGGATGTCCGGCCTGAGGCCCGGATGTCCGGCCCGACGAATCCCGATCTCGTTTGGGGCGGAAATTTTCGAATTAGGGGCGGAAATTGATGATTTCAAGGTCAAAATTGGAGGGATTTCGTGGATGGAAAGTGGGGAAACTTGGGGAAATGCTAGATCCACTCGAAACCAAGCAAATCCATGGATCAAAATCAACAAAACATCATCAAAACTAACAAATCACAAAAAAAATTTGGGGGCTATTTTCGGTGGGGATTTTCGGATTTAGGACGAAATCAACAAAATCAAGCTAGAAAAAGAGGGGTAGGGGCTCCAAAAACGTGATCAACGTGGCTCATGATACCATGATGATGTAGGGCGGAACCCTACGTGGGCGATCTTTCACGTTGGAGCGGATCCTACGGTGGATTACGAAGAACGAGCGGAAGAACACGAGGAAATCACGGGGAGGAACGAGGGAAAACACTCAACCAGCAAGGAATCGGTCACACAAATGCTAGATCAAAGAACACAAAGGGAGATACATGATTCAAGGTCGGACGATACAAACGATAGCCGTTCTTCTCCGTGAGGAGGTCTTGATGATGGTCTTCTCCGCAAAGGGAGGTCTTGAATCCAAGGTGGATCGTCTCCGAAGAGGGGCCGCGGTCTCTCTCGTGGAGTAGATCCCAGTATGGATGAGCGAAGCTCTATCTATGAGCTAAATCAACGCTAACCCTAGAAAGAGGAGGGATCAAGTATATATAGTCTCGGGCGAAGGGGTACAAGGGACGAGTCCGGAGGCATCGTGACGCAGTGGGAGGCCGGACGTCCGGGCGTCGGGTCGGATGTCCGGGCCTTTGCGAGGCGCCGGATGTCCGGGCTCTCAGCTCGGATGTCCGGGCTAGAGTGAGCATTTCAGCAGAACCGGGAGAGGGGCGCCGGATTTCCGGGCTGGGGAGCCGGATATCCGGGGCTTCGCGGGAGGCCGGATGTCCGGGGCCTGGGGCCGGATGTCCGGCCAGGTAACTGCTTTCAGCCGGATCGGGAGAGGGTGCCGGATTTCGGGCTTGAGGCCGGATATCCGGCTCTCGAGACGCCGGATGTCCGGGCGGTTGGCCGGATGTCCGGGCTTTGGTGAGGCGCCGGATGTCCGGCCTCGCCCGGATGTCCGGCCGTAATTTCAAAGACTCCGTCTTCTTCCGTCGTCGCTTCCATGCTTCCCTCGCGGATGGTGTAGTCGTTCCTTGGCGCTTGCACTCCTCCTTGACATCCGAGAAGCTCCGGCAATACCTATGCATGCACACAGGGGAAGTGTCAAGTAGTATACCATCCTCGAAGGGGTCAAGTGAGCACATGTAAAGGAGAAGATTCACCTTTGTGTATGTGAAGAAGAGGTCGCACGTGTCACTTGCCAAACGGACTCTTGACAGGGTGATGACCGTAGGATGCTCCGCATCAAAAAGCCTGTTGATTAGATTGAGGACGAGGAACTTGATCATCAACTTGCTCTTGTGAATGCTTGACATGTAGCGGGTTGCGAGATGCATGATGGTCTTGGCGCGCGGCTCGTCGAAGAGTGTTCGATGACGGTGTACTTGAGTCGTAGAAGGTGTCGTCGGAATGTCGACTCGAGCGACTCCGTCTTGATGATGAAGAAGTTGAATGATGCCGGTTTCTCATCAACGCGGATCTCGCCCATTCTTGCATCATTCTCTTGCTTGTGAGCCTCGAACTTGTTGTCGAAGTAGTCTCTTATGCGTTGCTCGGAGAGTCGCAAGTCGGTGGCGAGGTTGTCGATGCGGTCGCTCATTGCTTGTTGTTCTTGGTGCAACGCTCGTTGTGCACCAAATAGGTGGTTCTTGGTGACGTATGAAGACATGTCGTCGTCTTGCTCGATGAAGGGTGGGTTGGTAGAAGAACTTGGCCTATCCATCATTCCAAGCAAAATGTGAGTGGTCGAACGGAAAAGAACTTATACCAATGTACCTTTGACCGATGTTGAAAATGAATCAAGTTCACTCAAATGCGGACAAGAAATAGCACTCTTGGTACCGATTCTTGTCGGTTCTCACACCTACACAAATAAAAGCTTATGGTGGAGCTCGGTTAGGATGGTGGCTGAAAATTTGATGCAATTGTAAGTGAGACTCAATAATGTTGGAAATGATTCACAAATTTGCAAATGCAACAAGTAGACCAATAGCAAGACAAGGTACACGGAAACACACACGCAAAAGATAATATGGGGTTATGCAACCAAGGATGAGCCAAAATGTGGAATTCACCAAGATGCTCTTGTTGCACAACACTAGAGAGACGCTAGCACAATTGCACAATAGGCGGATACGAACTTGTGCACAACCTACTAAGCAAAATGTGGACTTCTACCCAAGTATGTTATATGTATGGTGTTTCGATGTGTTGATCCAAGATGATCAAGTATGACAATCTTAATGTTGTATGATGCTATGGTTCTTGCTTATAAGCTCTTTGCTTATCTTCCTCTCTTTGCTTAAAAGCTTGACTGGCTCTTTCACTTTTGAGCTCTTTTCTCATGCAAAACTTCACGAACCAAGATAGCAATTGTGTATGCGATGACAACTTTGTGACACACAAGTTGATGGTAAGATATGCACCACTTTGGTATGGTATGTATGCTATGGAGTATGATCACTAATGTGCACAAGTCACGCTTGCGGCAATACTCAATGGCTAGTCTCGATGGGTAAGCAACGCGAAAGATGGGCTATGATGGTTATTAATGCAATTGCAAGTAATGTCAAAGGTGTCGACGATGTTACCGTCCTTGACGAAGATGAGCGGTGGTGATGTCGATGTTGATCCGTACCTAGATAGCCGAAACACAAAAGGATACGGAAAACCCCAACTCAAATTCTCAAGGCAAAATTTGGCAACGTTGTCGGAATTGGGAGTGGGAAAGGCTAAGGTGGTGTTATGCGGAAGTGGTGGAGGTAAGTGGAAGTGTATGTGGGCACGGGACAAAATTTGGCGAAAGTAAGGCGGTGATCGGGTGGTGGAAGGTATTGTTGTTACCGGGGCCGGAAATCCGGCCGAAGCCGGATGTCCGGGCGCCGGATGTCCGGCTGATCGGGCCGGATATCCGGCTGCCGGATGTCCGGCTGCTCGGGCCGGATGTCCGGGCTCGATGAACACCGCGGGGGAAGATGGGAACCAGGGCAAAATTCGCAGGATTTTGTGGATGGAAATTGTGGAAATGGTGGGAGAAAGCTAGATCTACCTGCAACACACGAAATCCACGGATCAAATCCAACAAAACTTCATCACACGAACAAATCACAAAAAAAAATTTGGGGTTATTTTTGTGGGGAATTTTCGGAATTAGGACAAAAACAACAAAATCAAGCTAGAAAAGAGGGGTAGGGGCTCCAATAACGTGATCAACGTGGCTCATGATACCAAGATGATGTAGGGCGGAACCCTACGTGGATGATCTTTCACGTTGGAGCGGATCCTACGGTGAATCACGAAGAACACACGGAAGAACGAGAGGGAAAACACGGGGGAAACGAGAGAGAATTCACTCAACCAACAAGAGATCAATCACACAAGTGCTAGATTATCGATCGCATAGAATGGCACAAGATTCAAGATCAACAAAGGACGATACAAACGGTAGCCGTTCTTCTCCGTGAGGAGGCCTTGAGGGGGTCCACCCTAGAAGGGGGTCTTGAATCCGCTTGGGGGATCTTCTCCGTAGAGGTCCTGATCTCCGAGGAGAAGTAGCCAAGTGGATGAGCAAAGGCTCTCACACAAGAATATGAGCTAATCCAATGCTAACCCTAGAAAGAGGAAAGGGAACAAGTATATATAGTCTTGGGCGAAGGGGTACAAGGGACAAGGCCACGAGGCATCACAAGGCAGTGGGAGGCCGGATGTCAAGACCTTTGGCGCCGGATGTCCGGCTCTCAGCCGGATGTCCCGGGCGACTGTTCAGCCGAATCGGGAAAGGCGCCGGATTTCGGCGGGGGCCCGGATATCCGGCTGGGGCGGATGTCCGGCTTGGACGCCGGATGTCCGGCCCGGAGACTTGGCGATTGGATCCTGTTGAGGTCGAAGCTCCAGGGCCGGATGTCCGGGGCCATGGCCGGATGTCCGGCCCGAAGGTGCTCTCGGCCTTCTCCGATGGTTCTCTTCATCCGCGGACTTGGTGGCTTGTCCATCTTCACGCGTCCCCTGGAGGTTCCCTTGACACCTAATCATGCATAGCATATCGGACTTAGGAAGTAGCCATGTCTCGAGAGGATCATATGCGATATCAATAAGGAAAGAGGTCACCTCGTTCTGGAGAGCTCTAGCTCTAGCTCGTGTCATGGGTCCTCTTGGCTCTTGATGAGACGGTTGTAAGTCCATGGGGATGATCGTGGGATGCTCCGCATCACACACAAGCACATGGTCAGTTTATCTCTTTACCGTCATTTGAGGGTAGATTTAATCCTGCTATTTATCTTGCTTGGGAGCTTGAAGTTGAACAAGTTTTTAGTCACCATGACTTTTCTGAACTTGAGCGAGTACAAGCTGCCACAAGAGCATTTATCGGTTTTGCTTCGCTTTGGTGGAGTGTGCATTGTAAGAAAAGCAATGATAACCAACCCACAACTTGGAAAGATTTGAAAGATGTAATGAGACAACAATTTTTCCCTCCTTACTATATCGCCGTGAATTGCTTCGCAAATTGGAACAATTAAAACAAGGCGAGAACACTGTTCATGCTTACTACCAAGAGTTCAAATCTTATATGCATCGTTGTGACATAGAAGAATCGAGGATGATAAAATGAATAGATTTTTTGGTGGTTTGAACCATGATATCCGTGCAAGATTTCACTATATTCCTCGTTGCATTACCGGTATGTATGTTCGCGCTTGTACCTTTGAGAGATGATACAGGAGGATGCATTGGGTGACTACAACAACTACTATTCCAAAGTACATGCTCACCATCGCCGTTGGTTCCTCCATCGTTGCACCTACTAGAGCAGCCCCACCTCGATTGTGAGCGCGACATCATCTCAAGTGTATGGTGCATTGTCAACGCCTGCATCTACATCAGCTACGTCTTTGCGACAAGGTAACAGTAAAGGTATTAATGATATAACTTCACATGAGAATGATGCATCCCTAGTTAACTTGATTGCATCATGTGTTGAGTTACCTGGTGATTTGAGCACATCAACTATTTTAGCGAATCTTGATACTGTTATGAATGCGTCATGTGATCAAACAACTGAAATACCAACAATTTTGAGTGCACCCATTGAATTAACTGTTGATGCAAAAGAATCAATGTTTAATCATTTTGATATGACCTCTAATCTTGGTGATGATTCTGTGTCGAATGACTTATTGCATGTTTGCTTATTTAAGCATGTTGTAGCATGTAAATTTGATGCAAGTAAGGTTTATTCACCAATATTGGGATGGTTTAATGATGAACATTGTCAATCTTTTGAAATGAATAAGAGCTTCACTTATATGTGCAAACTGAGTTGCAATATTTTCATGCCTTCTACTTCTTGTGATAATGTTTTGGCTTTAGATTTTGTGAACTATGCAAGTTACTCATCTATTCATGTGTCATATGTGCAAAAATCAAGGGAAGTAAAAATGGATGACATATACATATACAACATGTACACCTTGTCTCTTTTGTTAGCCACATTAAAGATTAAGCAAAGACGAGGACGGCTATGTTTTAAATAAGTTGAGAATGATGAGGACATGACTACCTTGGATAAGACCAAAAATATTGCATACATGCATATTTGTCGTGTGATTTCTAGTGCAAACTATTCAATAATCTATTTATGTTATCCGAACAAAATACTTCACATACTTTTGTGTTTTGTCTAATTGCAGGTGTATGGGACATTTGTACAATACACATATGAAGATAAGGGAAAAGGAGAAGTTTAGATGCTGTTCAAAAAGTCCTCTCACGTCACTTTTGGGCCAAGAGAAGATAGAGTCCAAGTCTCTCACATTCTGGATTCAGATTCGGACTGCACAGACATACCTGACTCAAAACGCCACTAACTTTTTCATACGGACTCCGAATTGGGTGATTCTTTTTTTGTTGGAAAGTAGATTTCATGCTCTTTCCAACCCAATTGGAGTCACCTTAAAATCCGTCCGGAGCGTTGAGTTATGGACGAAACAATCTGACGCTGCACCAGAATCCGAGTCAAACTACGAGTCCAAAGGTGTTACGTCACCTCCACTTGGGCCCATTGGCCTTGTACGACCTAGGATTAGTTTTAGGCTGCCTTGGGACGTCCTCCCACCTCCTTGGCCGTTACCCCTTGCTCCTATATAAGTAGATCCATCTAGTAGCTTTTCCCTTGGGATTTGTTTAGTTAAACGTTAGCCATTGCAACTTCGTGTACTTCGTTTATGTCCAACGACTGCACCAAGACCGCCACGGATCCCCACCATTATCAATACTTCATATATATTCGCAATATTCAGATTGCTTTATCATATTCTTGCTTGTTCTTCGATTGCTTGCAGGAATAGACCTTCGTGGTCGCCGATCGTGTTTCCTGCATCGCCAAGAAACTCAGGAGATTGGTTTAGCGATTGCTAAGGCGCAACGTCGTGCACGTTTGTAGTCGGATCATCAAAGTCGACTCCACCAAATCGATAGTTATCATCTCATCGAAAGATCGGGACCCTCGCCTCTATCAACAAGCATTCACAAGAACAAGTAGATGATCAAGTTCCTCGTCCCCAATCAAACCAAGAGGCTTTTGCTCAAGCTCAAGAACGACAACGTCTTCGTCGCCAACAAGAGGAAGAACGAGCACGTCTTCACCAAGACGGACAAGACGCCAAGGCTCAACGTCTTCAACAACAACAACGTGAGGCGCAAGCTCTTGAGGCGCAACGTGCCCTTCAAGAATCAAGTAGAGCCTTCGCCAACCGCAATCGCGAACGGCGCAATCAAGAGGAAGCCCTTCGAGAAGAAATCCAAGAGAGGAACTACCAACCTCATGTACAACATCAAGTTCCTCAAGCCCCTCCACAAGCTCGTCAAGTTCCACCCCAACCTCAAGTTCAACAAGGGCAAGTTGATCATGGTCTTCCTCCGCGCCAAGAGCAAGATGAAGACGATTACAATCCACGTCAAGGACGTCATCATCAACATCGCCAACAACACAATGAAGAGCAACGCTACGGCAAGCTAAAATTCACCATGCCCAGTTCATTGGAAGCAATGACCCCGAAGACTACCTCTCATGGGCATTGAAGGTTGACAAAATCTTCTGGTTGCACAACTACGATGAAGCGAAGAAAATCGCTATGGCATCACTTGAGTTCCAAGACTATGTGCTCATATGGTGGGAACAAATCATTGAACGACGACAAGTAAGAGGTGAACCTCCAATCACCACTTGGGCTCAAATGAAGGATGTCATGCGAGCACGCTTTGTGCCAACCTACTACAACCGCGACCTCTTCAAGAAACTCCAACTACTCAAGCAAGGAACAAAGAGTGTTGAAGAATACTGCAAGGAAATGGAGATAGCCATGATTCGAGCCAATGTCAAAGAAGATGATGAGCAAACTATGGCACGTTTCTTGAATGGACTCAATCATCCAATCAAGAAGATCGCCGACTTCCAACCATACTCAACACTCATTGAGCTCGTGCATAAAGCTACAAAGGCGGGCGCCAAGTGCAAGATGACTTCAAGCACGCCAAGTACTCATCCAAGACCCACGGCTTCTCCAACAACCAAGCTTCAACGACTACTCCAACATCTACTTCACCAAGCTTTCTTCAAGAAAGCGACGACAAGTCAAGTTACAAGAAGACTTGACAAGTTCAAGTCGTCCTCCTCCTACTACAAGCAACCTCAAGCCACGTGCTTCATCCTCTACCCCGACCGATGAGACCATCAAGACAAGCTCCTTCAAGTGTTTCACTTGCGGTGCCGAGGCCACAAGTCATCTGAATGCACCAACAAGCGCCACGATGATCCTCAACGACGATGGCACATATGACTCCATGAGTGAAGAGGAGATGGAAGCTCTTGAGCAAGTGGCCATGCACCGGCGAGTGAACGAAGATGAAGATGATCAAGTCTTTTGTGATGAGGATTCGAGCCCTGCTCTCGTTGTCTCCAAGGTCTTGACTCTTCAACATCAACAAGAAGACGACCAAAGATGCCACATCTTCCACACAAAGGCCGGCATCAGTGGACGGTCCATCAAGGTCATCATCGATGGAGGGAGTTGCCACAACTTGGCAAGTGAAGAACTATGCTCCAAGCTCCAATTGGTAAAGAGGAAGCACCCGCACCCCTACAAGGTTCAATGGCTATGTGACTCCGGCACTATACGAGTCGAGCATACGGTCCAAGTCTCCTTCAAAATCGGTGCTTATGAAGACACGTTGGAATGTGATGTGGTCCCAATGACCGTTTGCCACCTACTTCTAGGTCGACCATGGCAATTCGACCGTGGTGTCATCCACAATGGGCGCACCAATCACTATAGCTTCAAGATGAAAAGGAAGGAATATGTGCTACGACCTATGTCTCCTACTCAAGTGATAGCCGACAAGCAAGCCACACATCATAGAGAAAAGAGTGAGAGCCACAAGCCAAATTTGAGCGACTCTTCGCCTAGAGAGAAAACCCTCATTCTATTTGCCACCAAAAGTGAGATGAGAGAAGTGTGTGAGAACCCATCGAGTGTGATGCACTTTGTCCTTGTGTGCAAGGATGGAGAACCAAAAACTCACACCATTCACGAGCTACCTTTGGTGTTTCAATCTCTTTTGCAGGAATTTCAAGATGTTTTCCCCGATGAGCTACCTCCGGGTCTACCTCCTCTTCGAGGCATTGAGCATCGAATCGACCTCCTCCCCGGAGCGCCTCTACCAAACAAAGCTCCATACCGAGTCAATCCCGAAGAAACCAAGGAGATTCAAAGGCAAGTACAACAACTAATCGACAGCGGTCATGTACGTGAAAGCTTAAGCCCTTGTGCCGTTCCCGTTATACTTGTGTCTAAGCCCGATGGAAGTTTTCGCTTCTGTTCTGATTGTAGACCTATTAATGCGATCACAGTCCGCTATAGGCATCCCATTCCTCGCTTAGATGATATGCTTGATGAACTTAGTGGAGCCAACTTTTTCTCAAAAATTGACCTTAAAAGTGGCTATTATCAAATCTGCATACAAGAGGGTGATGAATGGAAACTGCTTTCAAAACCAAATTTGGTTTATATGAGTGGTTAGTGATGCCTATGGGTCTTTCGAAGCTCCAGGTAATTTTGTGCGTCTTATGCATCATGTGCTTCTTCCTTATATTGGAGTCTTTGTTGTGGTTTACTTCGACGATATTCTTGTGTTTAGCAAAACCATGAAAGAGCACATCAATCATGTAAAATCTGTGTTGCAAACTCTTCGAAAGGAAAGCCTTTATGCAAACTTGAAAAAATGCACTTTTGGAGTTGACAAAGTGGTTTTCTTGGGGTTTGTAGTATCCTCAAAGGGTGTCCATGTTGATGAATCTAAAATTGAAGCAATTAAAACTTGGCCCCAACCCACCAATTTGCAACAAGTGCGAAGTTTTCTTGGTCTTGCGGGTTTTTAACGTCGCTTTGTGAAAGATTGTAGCACAATTGCCGCTCCTTTGCATGCCTTGAGTAAGAAGAATACTCCCTTTGTTTGGGGAACTTTGCAATCAACCGCTTTTGATGAGCTCAAGTCTTTGCTTACTCATGCTCCGATTCTTGCTTTGCCCAATTTTGACAAAACTTTTGAGGTTCATTGTGATGCAAGTGGTACCGGAATTGGCGGAGTTTTGATGCAAGAAAAACGAGCCATTGCTTATTTTAGTGAAAAACTATCCGGTGCTCAACTTAATTATCCCATCTATGACAAAGAATTGTATGCTTTAGTGCGTGTGCTACATGTTTGGGAACATTACCTGAGACCTCATGAGTTTGTCATCCATACCGATCATGAAACGCTTAAATACCTCATAGGTCAAACTAAATTAAACAAGCGTCATGCCAAATGGAGTGAATTCATTGAATCTTTTCCTTATGTGATCAAGTACATTAAGGGTAAAGAAAATGTAGTTGCCGACGCGCTTTCACGCATATGCATGCTTGTCACTCAACTTGAGTTGAATGTTATTGGTTTTGAGCATATAAAAGATTGTATGAGCATGATCCATCTTTTGCTTCTCCTTATGCTAAGTGTTTGACGCATATGTCTTGGGAACAATATTACATCAAGGATGGTTATCTTATGAGAGCTAACAAACTTTGCATTCCCTAGTCTTCTCTTCGTTTGCTCCTTTTGCAAGAGGCTCATGGAGGCGGACTCATGGGACACTTTGGACGCGACAAGACATTCGCCACGCTCTCCAACAACTACTTTTGGCCCAAGATGTTCATGACGTCTCACGCTTCACCAACCGATGCTATACATGTCGCAAAGCTAAGTCTAAAGCTCAATCTCATGGTCTTTACATGCCTCTTCCTATTCCATATCAACCATGGGAAGACATTAGTATGGATTTTGTACTTGGTTTGCCTAGGACTCAAAATGGCAAGGATTCGGTGTTTGTTGTTGTGGATAGATCTTCTAAGATGGCACATTTCATACCTTGCAACAAGATAGACGATGCTTCACATGTTGCAAATCTCTTTTGTAGGGAAATCTTGCGACTCCATGGCGTTCCAAAGACAATCGTCTCCGATCGTGACGTCAAGTTCTTGAGTTACTTTTGGAAGACCCTATGCGCCAAGCTCGAATCAAGCTCTTGTTCTCATCGGCATACCATCCTCAAACCGACGGCCAAACGGAGGTGATGAACCGCACACTATCCACTCTACTTCGTGTCTTGATCAAGAAGAACATCAAGGAATGGGAAGCATGTCTACCCATCGCCGAGTACGCCTACAACCGAGCAAGACATTCGACTACCGGCAAGTCCCCCTTCGAGGTCGTCTACGGTTTCAACCCGTTGTCCCCATTTGATGAGGACATCAATACCATTGTTACACCCGCAGCCCCTACTGCTACATATACTGGACCAATTACTAGAGCTCGCGCACGCCAATTAAATTATCAGGTACTTTCGTTTCTTGGTAATGATTCTAATGTTCATGAGAATATGATGCTGCCTAAATTGGATACATTTGTTTTGCTTACAAATGAAGGGCCTAGCTTGGAGAAGGATGGACATTGGAGCAAGAACAAGCATGGAGATGATGCCATGCGCAAGGTGATGAGGACATCAATACCATTGTTACACCCACCGCCCCTGCGGCTATACATACTGGACCAATTACTAGAGCTCGCGCACGCCAATTGAATTATCAGGTACTTTCGTTTCTTGGTAACGATTCCAATGTTCATGAGAATATGATGCTGCCTAAATTGGATACATTTGTTTTGCTTACAAATGAAGGGCCTACTATGGACAAGAAAGATGAACCGTGGAGCAAGTTCAAGCATGGAGATGTTGGCATGCAAGGAGAACAAGAACGGAGTTACAAGTGATGATTCCAGGACTTTGAAGCCACCCTAATGAGTGCATGAGGCCTTGGACGAAATATACAAGATACCACTTCATAATATGCGTCCATAGGCTATTCTAGGTGCTGCGTCACCTTATTATTGGGCCAGGCCCATGTAATTTCGAAATACTTAAGTATAGGCTGTTTTTAGAGTCCGTATGTGTGGGGAAACAAGAGTTAGGGTTGATTTCGGACCCCTCCACCAAGGGCCACGAAATTCCCCTCTTCCTCCATATATACAGCCCTTAGGGCACCGTTTAGACGTTGGGTTTTGTTTAGATTAAAAGTTCGCCATAGCTGCAACTTCGCGTGCCGTTTGTGTTCAACGACTGCATAAAGGCGTCCACGTAACCCCACCTTGATCAATAAAGCTTTCATCTTATATTCGCAATATTCAGATTGCAATCTTAGTTTCTTGCTTGTTCTTCGTTTGCTCGCAGGAAACAGGCCCTCGTGGTCGTTGATCGTGCTCGGCGTGGTCAATAACCCTCGGAAGTTGGTTTAGCTATTGCTAAGGCGCCGACGTCTCGCACGTTAAATAGTCGGATCGTCAAGGTCGACTCCCACGTAAACGATAGCCACCATCTCATCGAAACATCGTGACACCTTAGCCTCTATCAAGTGGTATCAGATTTTCAGGTTGCTCGGTGAGATTTTACAGTTTTCCGTAGTTTAGATCGAGTCTGTTCTTCATACCTATAGTCCACGAAAAAGCCACAAAAAAAATTTAGGGTTAGTTCATCATATCCGAACCAATCTGAGCCTTTGCATAATCTTTTTAGGGTTTTGCTTTGTTGAATTTGCGGTTGCATCGTCGTGTCTAGTTGCTGGTCTTAGCGTCTAGTCTTTTAGAGTTTCGAGTTCTGGTCATAAGTTGTCACGCCGCCACCGCACCATCATCATCGCCCCAGCCACCTACCATCACCGCTCCGAATCCGTATCCATATACCACCACCAATCCGTGTCCATATACCACCACCGATCCATATCCATATACTACCACCGCTACCACCACCGCTGCCATATACCACCACCATATATCCACCACCAATCCGAAGTTCTTCTCATATTAGGTTTGTTTTCGATCCATCTAGTTTCCGATTCGTGTTTCCTTGCGGAGTAGGTTTCGGAAAAAAAAAGTGTCTGAAACCACCTCCGTTTAGGCCCAAAATTTTCCGAAAACGCACTTGTCGAAAAATTTTCTGGCTATCCTGTTTTTAAGTGTTTCTAAGTGTATTGAGACAGTCGCCGTTATAGAAAGTTTTTTTTGACCCGTTTCCAGTTTTTGGGTCCGGGCAGTCAAAAAAAAAATATTGGTCGAAAAAAATTTCGTGCCCATCCTGTCAGTTTGACCTCGGAAGAGTTTTGAGACACTCGCCATTATAGTGATTTTTCGCAAAAAAAAAAGAGCAGCGCAAAAAAAAAAAAGCAGCGCAAAAAAAAAAGAGCGAAAAAGAAAATCCAGAGTGTGTTTTTCCCTTGTTTACGTGCAGCGCCGTGATTTTGTTAGTGTTCTAGGCTCGCATCTCTAGCACGGTCTAGCCTAGGACCAAAGACAAGACTGCGTCGTTGAGCGTTTATTCAACTTTGCATCTCTGAATTGATTATTCTTGAACCTTTTTGCTACCATATTATAAGCCTTCCCAGCTCCACATACATCTACATCGTGCGTTTGACTCTCCCCGGTAATCGCTCTATCCAAGCTTTGAGAGTTTTGACTACATCGGTTGCCGATCACCTTTCTTCTTTGGGTAAGAACCGTAAGAATTTGAGATTTGCTTGACGGATTTGTGATCGCCCACCACACAACCACCACCACTTCCTAGTAGTCTGTCAATCATATTCTTGTGTGTTTCTATTGCTGCTAACCATGGCAGGATCACAAGCCGATTTAGACCGACCGGGAGAACATGACAAACAAAGCGCTACATGATAAGTTTCAACAAATGATGAGTGGGCAGGTGGACGATGTGCTAAATAGATTTGAAGAGGCCATGGAGAAGATAGATGGCATTGAGAAGGCGTTCAAACAAAGCTCGATAACAAGTTTAATGAATTGCTCGCTGCGTCTACCACCACCACCAACGGCGGCACCTAACGCACCTCTACTACAACAACAAGGACTACCTCCACATCGCTAAACAGCCCTCCGCCGAAGCTTCCCGTGTCCCTCTTCACCGCCAAGCTGCTGGTGCTTCATTGTTGATACTTTTGTGGCTCCTGCTGCTGCGGTGGGGAGGATGATTATGTGAGAGATTACGAGGATGAGGTTGATCAACATCGTAACTACGTGCAACCACCCGCACCACAACCACCAGGTCGTCCACATGCAAATAATGGCAATGTTCGGCTCCCCTTCAGTGCGAGATCATGACCATCTCCCTAAACTTAAATTGAATATTCCACCATTTGAGGGTAGATATGTCCTGATATATATCTTACTTGGGAGTTAGAAACTGAACAACGATTTACATGTTTACAATATCCTGAGGAGAGACGTGTTCCTGCTGCTGTTTGTGCTTTCACTAGCTTTGCATGTGTTTGGTGGTCTGAACATTGTAGATTATATCCTGTTCCAGCTACTTGGGCTGCTTTGAAAACTGCTATGCGTACTCGTTGGGTTCCACCATATTATCAACGTGAATTACTTCAAAATTGCAGCGCTTAAGACAAGGAAAAATTCGGTAGAAGAATATTATCGTGAATTACAAACTGGCTTCATTAGATGTGGTCGTGTTGAGGAGAATGAAGCTCTGATTGCACGTTTTCTGGGTGGATTAAATAGAGAGATTCAGACCATTCTAGACCACAAGGATTATAATACTATCACTTTCGATTATTCCATCTTGCTTGTAAAGCTGAACGTGAAGTGCAGGATCGATGAGCGTTGGCGCGAACTAACTTTTCTCGCAGGTCGACCTTCATCATGGACACCACGTGCATCATCTACTTCCACACGTTCTACTACACCGGCACCTCCGTCGGCTGCCACCTCCAACCGTGATACAAGAAAGCAGACCCAACCACCACTATCTGCCAAGAGCACACCTGCCGGGCCTGCACAAAGCTCTTCTTCTTCTTCCATGGCGTCAACAGGGCACACAAGTGAAATTATTTGTCGTCGTTGTAAGGGAAGAGGACATTTTGCGAGAGAATGCAAATCTCAGCGTGTGATGATTGCTACTGAGGACGGAGGGTATGAGTCCGCTAGTGACTAAGATGAGGAGACTTTGGCTCTTATTACAAATGAAGAACACGGTGGAGATGATTACGATCATGACACGCAATACATGGTCTTTGAAGATGCTTGTGTATGAATGTTTAGTTGCTCAACGTGTTTTGAGTGTGCAGGTTACACAAGCTGAGCAAAATCGGAGACATAACTTGTTCCATACAAAGGGAGTTGTGAAGGAACGTTCTATTCGCGTCATCATAGATGGAGGGAGCTGCAACAACTTGGCTAGCATGGATATGGTGGAGAAGCTTTCTCTCACCACAAGACCACATCCACATCCTTACTACATCCAATGGTTCAACAACAGCGGCAAGGTTAAGGTAACACGTCTGTTCGTGTGTATTTTAGTATCTCTACATATGCTGATTATGTTGATTGTGATGTGGTACCTATGCAAGCATGTTCCTTATTACTTGGTAGACCATGGCAATTTGATAAAAATTCTGTACACCATGGTAGAAACAATCAAGATACTCTTGTTCACAAGGATAAAAATATTACTTTGCTTCCTATGACTCCTGATTCCATTTTGAAAGATGATATTAATAGAGCTAATAAAGCAAAACAGGAGAAAAATAAGAGTGAAAATCAGATTGTGGCAAAAGAATTTGAGCAACAAATGAAGCCTAATAATAAACCATCTAATGTTGCTTCTGAAATTAAACTGAAAAGTGCATGTTTATTTGCCACCAAATCTGATATTGATGAGCTAGATTCTAGCAAATCTGTTTGCTATGCTTTTGTGTGCAAAGAGGCATTATTTTCATTCGAGGACGTGCCTTCCTCTTTGCCCCTGCTGTCACTAACATTTTGCAGGAGTTCGCCACGTCTTCCCACAAGACGTGCCACCGGATTACAACCTATTCGAGGGATTGAGCATCAAATTGACTTAATTCCCGGTGCATCGCTACCCAACCGCGCACCATACCGTACCAATCCGGAGGAGACGAAGGAGATTATGCGTCAAATGCAGGAGCTGCTCGACAAAGGTTATATACGCGAATCTCTTAGTCCTTGTGCTGTTCCTATTATACTAGTGCCTAAAAAGGATGGTACGTCGGCGTATGTGTGTTGATTGTAGAGGCATTAATAATATTACTATTCGTTATCGTCATCCTATTCCTAGGCTAGATGATATGCTTGATGAATTGAGTGGCTCTACAATATTCTCCAAAGTTGATTTATGTAGTGGATACCATCAAATTCGTATGAAATTGGGAGATGAATGGAAAACAGCATTTAAAACTAACTTTGGATTATATGAGTGGTTAGTCATGCCTTTTGGGTTAACTAATGCACCTAGTACTTTCATGAGATTAATGAACGAAGTTTTACGTGCTTTCATTGGACGATTTGTGGTAGTTTACTTTGATGATATACTGATTTATAGCAAATCTTTGGAAGAACATTTGGAACATTTACGTGCTGTTTTTAATGCTCTACGTGATGCACGTTTGTTTGGTAACCTTGGGAAGTGCACCTTTTGCACCGACCGAGTATCTTTTCTTGGCTATGTTGTTACACCACAGGAATTGAAGTTGATAAAGCCAAGATTGAAGCTATTGAGAGTTGGCCGCAGCCCAAAACGGTCACACAAGTGAGGAGTTTTCTTGGACTCGCTGGTTTCTATAGGCGTTTTGTGAGAGACTTTAGCACCATTGCTGCACCTCTCAATGAACTTACAAAGAAGGATGTGCCTTTTGTTTGGGGTACCGCACGGAAGAAGCCTTCACGGTATTGAAAGATAAGTTGACACATGCTCCTTTACTCCAACTTCCTCGACTTTAATAAGACTTTTGAGCTTGAATGTGATGCTAGTGGAATTGGATTAGGAGGTGTGTTATTACAAGATGACAAACCTGTTGCATACTTCTACGAAAAATTGAGTGGGCCTAGTCTGAACTATTCTACTTATGACAAAGAATTATATGCTCTTGTTAGGACTTTAGAGACATGGCAACATTATTTATGGCCCAAAGAATTTGTTATACATTCTGATCATGAATCTTTGAAACATATTAAAAGTCAAGCTAAACTGAATCATAGACATGCTAAATGGGTTGAATTCATTGAGACTTTCCCTTATGTCATTAAACACAAGAAGGGTAAAGAAAATGTTATTGTTGATGCTTTGTCTCGTCAGCTATACTATGCTTTCACAACTTGACTTCAAAATATTTGGTTTGGAGACCATCAAAGATCAATATGTGCATGATGCTGATTTTAAAGATGTAATGCAGAATTGTAAAGAAGGAAGAACATGGAACAAGTTCGTTATTAATGATGGTTTTGTGTTCCGTGCTAACAAGCTATGCATTCCTGCTAGCTCTGTTCGTCTTTTGTTGTTGGAGGAGGCGCATGGAGGAGGCTTAATGGGACACTTTGGCGTCAAAAAGACGGAGGATATACTTGCTACACATTTCTTTTGGCCAAAGATGAGACGGGATGTTGAGCGTTTTGTTGCTCGCTGCACTACCTGTCAAAAAGCTAAGTCACGACTCAATCCTCATGGTTTATATATGCCTTTGCCCGTGCCTAGTATTCCTTGGGAGGATATATCTATGGACTTTGTTTTAGGTTTACCTCGAACAAAGAAGGGGAGGGATAGCATATTTGTTGTCGTGGATAGATTCTCGAAAATGGCACACTTTATACCATGTCATAAAAGCGATGATCTTTGTTAATGTTGCTGATTTGTTCTTTCGTGAAATTATTCGCTTGCATGGTGTGCCAAATACTATTGTTTCAGATCGTGATACTAAATTTCTTAGCCACTTTTGGAGATGTTTATGGGCTAAGTTGGGGACTAAACTGCTTTTTAGTACTACTTGTCACCCCCAAACCGATGGACAAACTGAAGTAGTCAATAGAACATTGTCTACTATGCTTAGGGCTGTTTTGAAGAATAATAAGAAAATGTGGGAAGAATGCTTGCCTCATATTGAATTTGCTTATAATCGCTCATTGCATTCTACTACTAAGATGTGCCCTTTTGAAATTGTGTATGGCTTCCTACCTCGTGCACCTATTGATTTGTTGCCTCTTCCATCTTCGGAGAAGGTTAATTTTGATGCTAAAGAACGTGCTGAATTGATTTTAAAAATGCATGAGTTAACTAAGGAAAACATTGAGCGTATGAATGCTAAATATAAACTTGCTTGAGATAAGGGTAGAAAACATTTTGTCTTTGCACCTGGAGATCTTGTTTGGTTACATTTGCGTAAGGATAGGTTTCCTAAATTGAGCAAATCAAAGCTAATGCCACGTGCTGATGGTCCATTTAAGGTGTTAGAGAAAATAAATGATAATGCATATAAACTTGAGCTGCCTGCAGATTTTGGGGTTAGTCCCACTTTTAACATTGCAGATTTGAAGCCTTATTTGGGTGAGGAAGATGAGCTTCCGTCGAGGACGACTTCATTTCAAGAAGGGGAGGATGATGAGGACATCAATACCATTGTTACACCCACAGCCCCTCATGACTATACATCTTGGACCAATTACTAGAGCTCGCGCCGCCAATTGAATTATCAGGTACTTTCGTTTCTTGGTAACGATTCCAATGTTCATGAGAATATGATGCTGCCTAAATTGGATACATTTGTTTTGCTTACAAATGAAGGGCCTACTATGGACAAGAAAGATGAACCGTGGAGCAAGTTCAAGCATGGAGATGTTGGCATGCGCAAGGAGAACAAGAACGGAGTTACAAGTGATGATTCCAGGACTTTGAAGCCACCCTAATGAGTGCATGAGGCCTTGGACGAAATATACAAGATGCCACTTCATAATATGCGTCCATAGGCTATTCTAGGTGCTGCGTCACCTTATTATTGGGCCAGGCCCATGTAATTTCGAAATACTTAAGTATAGGCTGTTTTTAGAGTCCGTATGTGTGGGGAAACAAGAGTTAGGGTTGATTTCGGACCCCTCCACCAAGGGCCACGAAATTCCCCACTCTTCCTCCATATATACAGACCTTAGGTCACCGTTTAGACGTTGGGTTTTGTTTAGATTGAAAGTTCGCCATAGCTGCAACTTCGCGTGCCGTTTGTGTTCAACGACCGGATAAAGGCGTCCACAGAACCCCACCTTGATCAATAAAGCTTTCATCTTATATTCGCAATATTCAGATTGCAATCTCAGTTTCTTGCTTGTTCTTCGTTTGCTCGCAGGAAAGCAGGCCCTCGTGGTCGAGTTGATCATGCTCCGGCGTGGTCAATAACCCTCGGAAGTTGGTTTAGCGATTGCTAAAGGCGCGACGTCTCGCTGCGTTAAATGGTCGGATCGTCAAGGTCGACTCCCACAGAAACGATAGCCACCATCTCATCGAAACATCGGGACACCTTAGCCTCTATCACAAGGGGAACAAGAACGGAGTTACAAGTGATGATTTCAGGACTTTGAAGCCACCATAATGGGTGCATGAAGCCTTGGACGAAATATACAAGATGCTACTTCATAAATTTCGTCCCGAGGCTATTCTAGGTGCTTCGTCACCTTATTATTGGGCCAGGCCCTTGTAATTTCGAAATACACAAGTATAGGCTATTTTTAGAGTCCGTATGTGTGGGGAAACAAGAGATAGGGTTGATTTGGACCCCTCCACCAAGGGCCACGAAATTCCCCCTCTTCCTCCATATATACAGCCCTTAGGGCACCGTTTAGACCTTGGGTTTTGTTTAGATTAAAAGTTCGCCATAGCTGCAACTTCACGGCATTTCGCTTGTGTTCAACGACTGCATAAAGGCGTAATGTAACCCCACCTTGATCAATAAAGCTTTCATCTTATATTCGCAATATCCAGATTGCAATCTCAGTTTCTTGCTTGTTCTTCGTTTGCTCGCAGGAATCAGACCCTCGTGGTCAGGTTGATCGTGCTCCGGCGTGGTCAATAACCTCTCGGAGTTGGTTTAGCGATTGCTAAGGCGCGACGTCCTCGCACGTTCGTAGTCGGATCGTCAAAGTTGACTTCCTCCAAAGCGAAAACCAACATCTCATCGAAAGACGGGACACCTTTGCCTCTATCAAGTGGTATCAGATTTTCAGGTTGCTCGGTGAGATTTTACATATTTTCGTAGATTAGATCGAGTCTGTTCTTCATACCTAAAGTCCACGAAAAAGCCACAAAAAAAATTAGGGTTAGTTCATCATATCCGAACCAATCTGAGCCTTTGCATAATCTTTTTAGGGTTTTGCTTTGTTGAATTTGCGCTTGCATCGTCGTGTCTAGTTGCTGGTATTAGCGTCTAGTATTTTAGAGTTTCGAAGTTACGGTCATAAGTTGTCACGCCGCCACCGCACCATCATCATCGCCCCTGCCACCTACCACCACCGCTCCGAATCCGTATCCATAGACCACCACCAATCCGTGTCCATATACCACCATCGATCCATATCCATATACTACCGCCGCTACCACCACCGCTGCCATATACCACCACCATATATCCACCACCAATCCGAGTTCCTTGCATATTAGGCTTGTTTTCGAGATCCATCTAGTTTTCGATTCGTGTTTCCTTGCCGGAGTAGGTTTCGAAAAAAAAAGTGTCCGGAAACCACCCTCCGTTTAGGCCCAAAATTTTATGAAAACGCACTTGTCGAAAAATTTCCTGGCTATCCTATTTTTAGGTGTTTCTAAGCGTATTGCAACAGTCGCCGTTATAGAAAGTTTTTTTTTGAGCCGTTTCCAGTTTTTGGGTCCGGGCAGTCGAAAAAAAAAAAAAATTTGGTCGAAAAAATTTCGTGCCCATCCTGTCGATTTGACACAGGAAGAGTTACGAGACACTCGCCATTATAGTGATTTTTCGCAAAAAAAAAAAAACAAGAGCAGCAAAAAAAAGCAGCATAAAAAAAGCGAAAAAAATTCTAGAGTGTGCTTTTCCCTTGTTTACGTGCAGCGCCCGTGATTTTGTTAGTGTTCTAGGGTCGCGTCTCTAGCACAGTCTAGCCTAGGACCAAAGACAAGATCTGTCGTTGAGCGTTTATTCAACTTTGCATCTCTGAATTGATTATTCTTGACCGCTTTTGCTACCATATTATAAGCCTTCCCAGCTCCACATACATCTACATCGTGCGTGACTCTCCTCAGTAATCGCTCTATCCAAGCTTTGAGAGTTTTGACTACATCGGTTGCCGATCACCGCCTTCTTTGGGTAAGAACTGGTAAGAATTTGAGATTTGCTTGACGGATTTGTGACCGCCCACCACACCACCACCACCACTTCCTAGTAGTCTGTCGAATCATATTCTTGTGTGTTTCTATTGCTGCTAACCATGGCAGGATCACAAGCCATTTAGACTAATCGGGAGAACATGACAAACAAAGCGCTACATGATAAGTTTCAACAAATGATGAGTGGGCAGGTGGAAGATGTGCTAAATAGATTTGAAGAGGCCATGGAGAAGATAGATGGCATTGAGAAGGCGTTGAAACAAATCTCGATAACAAGTTTAATGAATTGCTCGCGCGTCTACCACCACCACCACCGGCTGCACCTAACGCACCTCTACAACAACAACAACGACTACCTCCACATCTCGAAACAGCCCTCCGCCGAGCGAGCCGTGTCCCTCTTGACTGGCCAAGCTGCTTTGGTCTTTCTTTGTTGATACTTCGTGGCTCCTGCTGGCGATGTGGGGAGGATGATTATGTGAGAGATTACGAGGATGAGGTTGATCAACATCGAACTACGTGCAACCACCAACACCACAACCACCGTGTCGTCCACATGCAAATAATGGCAATGTTCGGCTCCCCTTCAGTGCGAGATCATGACCATCTCCCTAAACTGAAATTGAATATTCCACCATTTGAGGGTAGATATGTTCACGATATATATCTTACTTGGGAGTTAGAAACTGAACAACGATTTACATGTTTACAATATCCTGAGGAGAGACGTGTTCCTGCTGCTGTTTGTGCTTTCACTAGCTTTGCATGTGTTTGGTGGTCTGAACATTGTAGATTATATCCTGTTCCAGCTACTTGGGCTGCTTTGAAAACTGCTATGCGTGCTCGTTGGGTTCCACCATATTATCAACGTGAATTACTTCAAAAATTGCAGCGCTTAAGACAAGGAAAAAATTCGGTAGAAGAATATTATCGTGAATTACAAACTGACTTGATTAGATGTGGTATTGTTGAGGAGAATGAAGCTATGCTTGCACGTTTTCTGGGTGGATTAAATAGAGAAATTCAGACCATTCTAGACTACAAGGATTATACTAATATCACTCGATTATTCCATCTTGCTTGTAAAGTTGAACGTGAAGTGCAGGATCGACAGGCGTTGGCGCGGACTAACTTTTCTGCAGGTCGACCTTCATCATGGACACCACGTGCATCATCTACTTCCACACGTTCTACTACACTGGCACCTCCGCTTGGCTGCCACCTCCAACCGTGATACAAGAAAGCAGGCACAACCACCACTATCGCCAAGAGCACACCTGCTTTGGGCCTACAGTAGCTCTTCTTCTTCCATGGCGTCAACAGGGCACACAAGTGATATTATTTGTCATCATTGTAAGGGAAGAGGACATTTTGCGAGAGAATGCCAATCTCAGCGTGTGATGATTGCTACTGAGGATGGTGGGTATTAGTCCGCTAGTGACTATGATGAAGAGACTTTTGGCTCTTATTACACATGAAGAACACGGTGGAGATGATTCTGATCATGAGACGCAATACATGGCTGCTGAGGATCTTGTGGTATGAATGTTTAGTTGCTCAACGTCTTTTGAGTGTGCAGGTTACACAAGCTGAGCAAAATCAGAGGCATAACTTGTTCCATACAAAGGGAGTTGTGAAGGAATGTTCGCGTCATCATAGATGGAGGGAGCTGCAACAACTTGGCTAGCATGGAGATGGTGGAGAAGCTATCTCTCACCACCAGACAACATCCACATCCTTATTACATCCAATGGTTCAACAACAGCGGCAAGGTTAAGGTAACACGTCTTTGTTCGTGTGTATTTTAGTATCTCTACATATGCTGATTATGTTGATTGTGATGTGGTACCTATGCAAGCATGTTTCTTATTACTTGGTAGACCATGGCAATTTGATAAAATTCTGTACACCATGGTAGAAACAATCGATATACTCTTGTTCACAAGGATAAAAATATTACTTTGCTTCCTATGACTCCTGATTCCATTTTGAAAGATGATATTAATAGAGCTAATAAAGCAAAACAGGAGAAAAATACGAGTGAAAATCAGATTGTGGCAAAAGAAGTTGAGCAACAAATGAAGCCTAATAATAAACCATCTAATGTTGCTTCTGAAATTAAACTGAAAAGTGCATGTTTACTTGCCACCAAATCTGATATTGATGAGCTAGATTCTAGCAAATCTGTTTGCTATGCTTTTGTGTGCAAAGAGGCATTATTTTCATTCGAGGGCGTGCCTTCCTCTTTGCCCCTACCGTCACTAACATTTTGCAGAGTTCACGACGTCTTCCCACAAGCGTGCCACCGGATTACCACCTATTCGAGGGATTGAGCATCAAATTGACTTAATTCCGGTGCATCGCTACCCAACCGTGCACCATACCGTACCAATCCGGAGGAGACGAAGGAGATTATGCGTCAAGTACGTGAGCTGCTGGACAAAGGTTATATACGTGAATCTCTTAGTCCTTGTGTTGTTCCTATTATACTAGTGCCTAAAAAGGATGGTACGTCACGTATGTGTGTTGATTGTAGAGGCATTAATAATATTACTATTCGTTATCGTCATCCTATTCCTAGGCTAGATGATATGCTTGATGAATTGAGTGTGATAGAGGCAAAGGTGTCCCGATGTTTCGATGAGATGGTGGCTATCGTTTCTGTGGGAGTCGACCTTGACGATCCGACCACTGACGTCTTGAGACGTCGCGCCTTAGCAATCGCTAAACCAACTTCCGAGGGTTATTGACCACGCCGAGCACGATCAACTCGACCACGAGGGCCTGTTTCCTGCGAGCAAACGAAGAACAAGCAAGAAACTGAGATTGCAATTTGAATATTGCGAATATAAGATGAAAGCTTTATTGATCAAGGTGGGGTTACTGTGGCGCCTTTATGCAGTCGTTGAACACAAGCGAAATGCTGTGAAGTTGCAGCTATGGCGAACTTTTAATCTAAACAAAACCCAAGGTCTAAACGGTGCCCTAAGGGTTGTATATATGGAGGAAGAGAATTTCGTGGCCCTTGGTGGAGGGGTCCGAAATCAACCCTAACTCTTGTTTCCCCACATACGGACTCTAAAAACAGCCTATACTTAAGTATTTCGAAATTACATGGGCCTGGCCCAATAATAAGGTGACGCAGCACCTAGAATAGCCTATGGACGCATATTCAAGTGGCATCTTGTATATTTCGTCCAAGGCCTCATGCACTCATTAGGGTGGCTTCAAAGTCCTGGAATCATCACTTGTAACTCCGTTCTTGTTCTCCTTGCGCATGCCAACATCTCCATGCTTGAACTTGCTCCAAGGTTCATCTTTCTTGTCCATGGTAGGCCCTTCATTTGTAAGCAAAACAAATGTATCCAATTTAGGCAGCATCATATTCTCATGAACATTGGAATCGTTACCAAGAAACGAAAGTACCTGATAATTCAATTGGCGTCTTGTGAGCTCTAGTAATTGGTCCAGTATGTATAGTCAGGGGGCTGTGGGTGTAACAATGGTATTGATGTCCTCATCATCCTCCCTTCTTGAAATGAAGTCGTCCTCGACGGAAGCTCATCTTCCTCACCCAAATAAGGCTTCAAATCTGCAATGTTAAAAGTGGGACTAACCCCAAAATCTGCAGGCAGCTCAAGTTTATATGCATTATCATTTATTTTCTCTAACACCTTAAATGGACCATCAGCACGTGGCATTAGCTTTGATTTGCGCAATTTAGGAAACCTATCCTTACGCAAATGTAACCAAACAAGATCTCCCGGTGCAAAGACAACATGTTTTCTACCCTTATCTCCAGCAAGTTTATATTTAGCATTCATACGCTCAATGTTTTCCTTAGTTAACTCATGCATTTTTAAAATCAATTCAGCACGTTCTTTAGCATCAAAATTAACCTTCTCCGAAGATGGAAGAGGCAACAAATCAATAGGTGCACGAGGTAGGAAGCCATACACAATTTCAAAAGGGCACATCTTAGTAGTAGAATGCAATGAACGATTATAAGCAAATTCAATATGAGGCAAGCATTCTTCCCACATTTTCTTATTATTCTTCAAAACAGCCCTAAGCATAGTAGACAATGTTCTATTGACTACTTCCGTTTGTCCATCAGTTTGGGGGTGACAAGTAGTACTAAAAAGCAGTTTAGTCCCCAACTTAGCCCATAAACATCTCCAAAAGTGGCTAAGAAATTTAGTATCACGATCTGAAACAATAGTATTTGGCACACCATGCAAGCGAATAATTTCACGAAAGAACAAATCAGCAACATTAACAGCATCATCGCCTTTATGACATGGTATAAAGTGTGCCATTTTCGAGAACCTGTCCACGACAACAAATATGCTATCCTCCCTTCTTTGTTCGAGGTAAACCTAAAACAAAGTCCATAGATATATCCTCCCAAGGAATACTAGGCACGAGCAAAGGCATATATAAACCATGAGGATTGAGTCGTGACTTAGCTTTTTGACGGTGTAGTGCAGCGAGCAACAAAACTCAACATCCCGTCTCATCTTTGGCCAAAAGAAATGTGTAGCAAGTATATCCTCCGTCTTTTTGGCGTAAAGTGTCCCATTAAGCCTCCTCCATGCGCCTCTGCAACAACAAAAGACGAAACAGAGCTAGCGAGAATGCATAGCTTGTTAGCACGGAACACAAAACCATCATTAATAACGAACTTGTTCCATGTTCTTCCTTCTTTACAATTCTGCATTACATCTTTAAAATCAGCATCATGCACATATTGATCTTTGATGGTCTCCAAACCAAATATTTTGAAGTCAAGTTGTGAAAGCATAGTATATCGACGAGACAAAGCATCAGCAATAACATTTTCTTTACCCTTCTTGTGTTTAATGACATAAGGGAAAGTCTCAATGAATTCAACCCATTTAGCATGTCTACGATTCAGTTTAGCTTGACTTATAATATGTTTCAAAGATTCATGATCAGAATGTATAACAAATTCTTTGGGCCATAAATAATGTTGCCATGTCTCTAAAGTCCGAACAAGAGCATATAATTCTTTGTCATAAGTAGAATAGTTCAGACTAGGCCCACTCAATTTTTCGAGAAAAGTATGCAACAGGTTTGCCATCTTGTAATAACACACCTCCTAATCCAATTCCACTAGCATCACATTCAAGCTCAAAAGTCTTATTAAAGTCGGGAAGTTGGAGTAAAGGAGCATGTGTCAACTTATCTTTCAATACCGTGAAGGCTTCTTCCTGTGCGGTACCCCAAACAAAAGGCACATCCTTCTTTGTAAGCTCATTGAGAGGTGCAGCAATGGTGCTAAAGTCTCTCACAAAACGCCTATAGAAACCAGCGAGTCCAAGAAAACTCCTCACTTGTGTGACCGTTTTGGGCTGCGGCCAACTCTCAATAGCTTCAATCTTGGCTTTATCAACTTCAATTCCACGTGGAGTAACAACATAGCCAAGAAAAGATACTCGATTCGGTGCAAAAGGTGCACTTCCCAAGGTTACCAAACAAAGCGTGCATCACGTAGAGCATTAAAAACAACCGTAAATGTTCCAAATGTTCTTCCAAAGATTTGCTATAAATCAGTATATCATCAAAGTAAACTACCACAAATCGTCCAATGAAAGCACGTAAAACTTCGTTCATTAATCTCATGAAAGTACTAGGTGCATTAGTTACCAGTGGCTCTACAAATCGTCCAATGAAAGTACTAATGAATGAAAAAAAAATTTGGAACATTCTCTACAATATTCTCCAAAGTTGATTTGCGTAGTGGATACCATCAAATTCGTATGAAATTGGGAGATGAATGGAAAACAGCATTTAAAACTAAGTTTGGTTTATATGAGTGGTTAGTCATGCCTTTTGGGTTAACTAATGCACCTAGTACTTTCATGAGACTAATGAACGAAGTTTTACGTGCTTTCATTGGACGATTTGTGGTAGTCTATTTTGATGATATACTGATTTATAGCAAATCTTTGGAAGAACATTTGGAACATTTACGTGTTGTTTTTAATGCTCTACGTGATGCACGTTTGTTTGGTAACCTTGGGAAGTGCACCTTTTGCACCGAGTATCTTTTCTTGGCTATGTTGTTACTCCACAGGAATTGAAGTTGATAAAGCCAAGATTGAAGCTATTGAGAGTTGGCCGCAGCCCAAAACGGTCACACAAGTGAGGAGTTTTCTTGGACTCGTTGGTTTCTATAGGCGTTTTGTGAGAGACTTTAGTACCATTGCTGCACCTCTCAATGAGCTTACAAAGAAGGATGTGCCTTTTGTTTGGGGTACCACACAGGAAGAAGGCTTCACGGTATTGAAAGATAAGTTGACACATGCTCCTTTACTCCAACTTCCTGATTTTAATAAGACTTTTGAGCTTGAATGTGATGCTAGTGGAATTGGATTAGGAGGTGTGTTATTACAAGATGGCAAACCTGTTGCATACTTTTCTGAAAAAATTGAGTGGGCCTAGTCTGAATTATTCTACTTATGATAAAGAATTATATGCTCTTGTTCGGACTTTAGAAACATGGCAACATTATTTATGGCCCAAAGAATTTGTTATACATTCTGATCATGAATCTTTGAAACATACTAAAAGTCCAGCTAAACTGAATCGTAGACATGCTAAATGGGTTGAATTCATTGAGACTTTCCCTTATGTCATTAAACACAAGAAGGGTAAAGAAAATGTTATTGCTGATGCATATGTCCCGTCGCTATACTATGCTTTCACAACTTGACTTCAAAATATTTGGTTTGGAGACCATCAAAGATCAATATGTGCATGATGCTGATTTTAAAGATGTATTGCAGAATTGTAAAGAAGGAAGAACGTGGAACAAGTTAAATTCGTTAATGATGGATTTGTGTTCCGTGCTAACAAGCTATGCATTCCAGCTAGCTCCGTCCGTCTTTTGTTGTTGCAGGAGGCGCATGGAGGAGGACTAATGGGACACTTTGGCGTGAAGAAGACGGAGGATGTACTTGCTACACATTTCTTTTGGCCAAAGATGAGACGGGATGTTGAGCGTTTTATTGCTCGCTGCACTACATGTCAAAAAGCTAAGTCACGACTCAATCCTCATGGTTTATATGTGCCTTTGCCTGTACCTAATGTTCCTTGGGAGGATATATCTATGGACTTTGTTTTAGGTTTACCTAGAAGAAAGAAGGGGAGGGATGCCATATTTGTTGTCGTGGATAGATTCTCGAAAATGGCACACTTTATACCATGTCATAAAAGCGATGATGCTGTTAATATTGCTGATTTGTTCTTTCGTGAAATTATTCGCTTGCATGGTGTGCCAAATACTATTGTTTCAGATCGTGATACTAAATTTCTTAGCCACTTTTGGAGATGTTTATGGGCTAAGTTGGGGACTAAACTGCTTTTTAGTACTACTTGTCACCCCCAAACTGATGGACAAACTGAAGTAGTCAATAGAACATTGTCTACTATGCTTAGGGCTGTTTTGAAGAATAATAAGAAAATGTGGGAGGAATGCTTGCCTCATATTGAATTTGCTTATAATCCTTCATTGCATTCTACTACTAAGATGTGCCCTTTTGAAGTTGTGTATGGTTTCCTACCTCGTGCACCTATTGATTTGTTGCCTCTTCCATCTTTGGAGAAGGTTAATTTTGATGCTAAACAACGTGCTGAATTGATTTTAAAAATGCATGAGTTAACTAAGGAAAACATTGCGTATGAATGCTAAATATAAACTTCTTTGGAGATAAGGGTAGAAAACATGTTGTGTTTGCTCACGGAGATCTTGTTTGGTTACATTTGCGTAAGGATAGATTTGCTGATTTGCGCAAATCAAAGCTAATGCCACGTCTTGATGGTCCCTTTAAGGTGTTGGAGAAAATAAATGATAATGCATATAAACTTGAGCTGCCTGCAGATTTTGGGGTTAGTCCCACTTTTAACATTGCAGATTTGAAGCCTTATTTGGGTGAGGAAGATGAGCTTCCGTCGGGGACGAATTCATTTCAAGAAGGGGAGGATGATGAGGACATCAATACCATTGTTACACCCGCAGCCCCTACTGCTACATATACTGGACCAATTACTAGAGCTCACGCATGCCAATTAAATCATCAGGTACTTTCGTTTCTTGGTAATGATTCTAATGTTCATGAGAATATGATGCTGCCTAAATTGGATACATTTGTTTTGCTTACAAATGAAGGGCCTAGCTTGGAGAAGGATGGACATTGGAGCAAGAACAAGCATGGAGATGATGCCATGCTAAGGGGAACAAGAACGGAGTTACAAGTGATGATTTCAGGACTTTGAAGCCACCATAATGGGTGCATGAAGCCTTGGACGAAATATACAAGATGCTACTTCATAAATTTCGTCCGAGGCTATTCTAGGTGCTGCGTCACCTTATTATTGGGCCAGGCCCTTGTAATTTCGAAATACACAAGTATAGGCTATTTTTAGAGTCCCGTATGTGTGGGGAAACAAGAGATATGGTTGGTTTCGGACCCCTTCCCCAAGGTCCACGAAAGTCCCCCTCACTTCCTCCATATATACAACCCTTATGGCACTGTTTAGACCTTGGGTTTTGTTTAGATTAAAAGTTCGCCATAGCTGCAACTTCTCGTACTTCGTTTTTGTTCAACGACCAGACAAAGGCGACACAGAAAACCACCTAGAACAATAAAGCTTTCATCGAATATACGAAATATTCAGAATGCAATCACATAAACTTGCTTGTTCTAAGATTGCTCGCAGGAAACAGACCCTCGTGGTCAGTTGATCGTGCTCGGCGTGGTCAATAACCTCTCGGAGTTGGTTTAGCGATTGCTAAGGCGCGACGTCCTCGCACGTTCGTAGTCGGATCGTCAAAGTTGACTTCCTCCAAAGCGAAAACCAACATCTCATCGAAAGACGGGACACCTTTGCCTCTATCACCATTGGACATTCTACCACTTCCTCTCCAAGAGCGCACCAACATGGATGCAAGTGAACGAGCAAGCTACATCAAGAAGATGCACGAAGATACAAGGCACACCATTGAGCGACAAGTACAACGTCAAGCAACCAAGCTCAACGCCAACAAGCAACCCATCGTCTTCAACATTGGTGATCCCGTGGCTACACCTTCGCAAGGACCGCTTCCCCAAAGAACGCAAGTCCAAGCTTCTCCCTCGAGCCGATGGACCTTTCAAGGTGCTAGCACGCTACAACGACAACGCTTACAAGATATGATGCGGAGCATCCCACGACCATCCCCATGCATCCATAACCGTCTCATCAAGAGCCAAGAGGACCCATGACACGAGCTAGAGCTAGAGCTCTCGAGAACAAGGTGACCTCCTTCCTTATTGATATCACATATGATCCACTCGAGACATGGCTACTACCTAAGTCCGATATGCTATGCATGATTAGGTGTCAAGGGGAACCTCCCGAGGATGCACGTGAAGATGGACAAGCCGCCAAGTCCATGGATGAAGAGAACCAACGGAGACGGACAAGATCACCTTCCAGGCCCCGGACATCCGCCATGACCCCGGACATCCGCCCCGAGCATCTACCTCAAAGATCGCCAAATCGGCCAAGCCCTCTTACAGGGCGGACATCCGGCGTCAAGCCCGGACATCCGTTTCAGCCCGGATATCCGCCCTGAAGCCGAAATCCGGCACCTCTCATCCGATTCGGCAGCAATCGCCACAGCCGGACATCCGGCGCCTCGCGAAGCGGACATCCGCCCGACGCCCGGACATCCGGCCTCCCTCACTGCGTGCGATGTATCCGGACAAGTCCCATGTACCCCTTCGCCCCGAGACTATATATACTTCATCCCTTCCTCTTTCTAAGGTAGCATTGGATTAGCTCATATTCTTGTGTGAGAGCCTTTGCTCATCCACTTGGCTACTTCTCCTCGGAGATCAGGACCTCTACGGAGAAGATCCCCAGGCGGATTCAAGACCCCCTTCTAGGGTGGACCCCATCAAGGCCTCCTCACGGAGAAGAACGGCTACCGTTTGTATCTTTCCTTTGTTGATTTTGAATCTTGAGCCACTTTATGTGATCGGTGATCTAGCACTTGTGTAATTGATCTCTTGTTGGTTTAGTGGTTTCTCTCTCGTTTCCTCCGTGTTTCCCTCTTGTTCTTCCGCGTGTTCTTCGTGATTTCCCGTAGGATCCGCTCCAACGTGAAAGATCATCCACGTAGGGTTCCGCCCTACATCACCCATGACAAGAGCCCGAGCTAAGGCTATCGAAGATAAGGTGAATTCGCTCCTCTCCGAACTCCCTCTTCCTACTCACGAGACATGGCTACTACCTCAGTCGGAGACTCTATGTGTAATCAAGTACATGGAGGTGAGCCAAGGATCAACTACTTGCGAGCCAAGACGGCGAGGACTCCAAGCATATTGAAGAAGAAGAAGAGATGTCTTTGAAAGCACAGTGCACCGGACGTCCGACGCTTTCCGGACGCCCGACGAGTCCCAGGACCCGGACGACCGGACCCTCCGGACGTCCGGCACTTTGCCACCCGAACCAAAACTACGGACGACCGAAGCCTCCGGACGTCCGACCGACGACGCTCAACTGAATCTACGGACGACCGACAACTTCCGGACGTCTGGATCCACGAAGCTCCGGACGACCGACCCTCTCCGGACGTCCGACGCGCTGACAGACTGATTCTCCGGACGCCCGAGCCGTCCGGATGTCCGGACCGTCCCGAGCCTCCGGACGTCCGACGCCTGTGTGTTGACTTCGTTTGGGCCGCAGCCCTTGTACCCCTTCGCCCCCTAGACTATATATACTCCTTCTTCCCCAACTTTCTAGGGTTAGCGTTGATTTAGCTCATAGTTAGATAGAGCTTCGCTCATCCATACCGGATCTACTCCACGAGAGAGACCGCGGCCCCTCTTCGGAGAAGATCCACCTTGGATTCAAGACCCCCTCTTGGGTGGCCCCCATCAAGACCTCCTCACGGAGAACAACAGCTACCGTTTGTATCGTCCTTTGTTGACCTTGAATCATGTATCTCCCTTTGTGTTCATCGATCTAGCACATGTGTGATTGATCTTGTTGGTTTGAGTGATTCTCTTGTGTTTTCCCCGTGATTTCCCCCGTGTTCTTCCGCTCGTTCTTCGTGTTCCTAGTAGGGATCCTCTCCAAACGTGAAAGATCGTCCACATAGGGTTCCGGCCTACATCATCTTGGTATCATGAGCCACGTTGATCACGTTTTTGGAGCCCCTACCCCTCTTTTTCTAGCTTGATTTTGTTGTTTTCGTCCTAATTCCGAAAATTCCCCACCAAAAATAGCCCCAATTTTTTTTTGTGATTTGTTTGTGAGTTGAGATTTTGTTGGATTTGGTCCATGGATTTGAGTTGCTACGTGTGGATCTAGCTTTTCCCTCACTCCCCACCCTTTTCCATCCACCAAATCACTCGATTTCGACCTCACCATTTCATTCTTCCCCGAAATCTCGCTGTTCTTCCCGAGCCCGATTTTTGCCCAGTCTCCGGACGACCGGAAACGGTCGGACGTCCGACGAGGTCCGGACGACCATAAAGGCCCGGAAGTCCGTAAAACCCTGACAAACCTGAACTTTGTCAGTTCGCCACCACCTCAGCCCCACCTTCCACCACATCTTCCAAAACCACATACACCACCATCCTCCCCAATACATCCTATGACGATTTTACCACATTTTGGTCCTTGAGATTTTGAGTTGTGGCTTCCGTATCCTCTTGTGTTTGACTATCTAGGTGCGGTTCGATTTCATCATCACCACGGCTCAACTTCGCAAGGATCTCATCATCGCCAAGGACGGTAACTTGACGACACCTTTGTCATACCTTGCAATTGCATTGATACCCACATGGCCTTATTTTTGGCGTAGCTTACCCATCGAGACTAGCCATTGAGTATTGCCGCAACGTGACTTGTGCACATTAGTGATCATACTCCATAGCATACATACCATACCACCGTGGTGCATATCTTGGGATCCATTTGTGTGTCACAAAGTTGTCATAGCATGCACAATTGCTATCTTGGTTAGTGAAGTTTTGCATGAGAAAAGAGCTCAAAAGTGAAAGAGCCACCCAAGCTTTTAAGCAAAGAGGAAAGATAAGCAAAGAGCTTATCAGCAAGAACCATAGCATCATACTACATTAAGATTGTCATATTGGATCATCTTGGATCATCGCACCAAAATACCATACATATAGCATACGTGGGATAGAGATAGTTGCATTTTTGCATAGTAGGTTGTGCACAAGTTTTGTATCCGCCTATTGTGCAATCATGCTAGTGTCTCTCTAGTATTGTGCAACAAGAGCATTTTCATGGATTCCACATTTTTGCTCACTTTTGGCTTGCACAATCCCACTTATCTATTTGCGTGTGTGTTTCCGTGTACCACTATTTGCTTGGTCTACTTGTTACATTTGCTAATTTGTGTACCTTTTCCGACATTATTGACGCTCACTTACAATTGCATCAAATTTTGTGCCGCCATCCTCACCAAGCTCCACCATAAGCTTTTATTTGTGTAGGTGTGAGAACCGACAAGGATTGGTACCAATAGTGCTATTTCATTGTCCGCATTTGAGTGAACTTGATTCATCATCAACATCGGTCAAAGGTATATTGGTATAAGTTCTTCTCCTTCTACCACTCACATTTTTGCTTGGAATGATGGATAGGCCAAGTACTTCTACCAACCCACTCTTCATCGAACAAGACGGCGACATGTCATCATCGTCACCAAGAACCACCTCTTTGGTGCACAACGAAGCGTTGCACCAAGAACAACAAGCAATGAGCGACCGCATCGACAATCTCGCCACCGACTTGCGACTCTCCGAGCAACGTACAAGAGACTACTTCGACAACAAGTTCGACGCTCACAAGCAAGAGAATGATGCAAGAATGGACGAGATCCGTGCCTTGATGAGAAATCGACATCATTCCACTTCTTCATCATCAAGACGGAGCCGCTCGAGTCGACACTCCGACGACACCTTCTACGACTCAAGCACACCTACTTCGAACACTCTTCGTCGTGCCGCACGTCAAGACCGTCATGCATCTCACAACCCGCTACATGAGCAAGTTGATGAGCAAGTCCCTCGTCCTCAATCAAACCAAGACGCTTTTGCTCAAGCTCGAGAACGACAACGACTACGGCGCCAAGAGGAAGAACGTGCGCGTCTACACCAAGACGAACAAGACGCCAAGGCTCAACGTCTTCAACAACAACAACGTGAAGCGCAAGCTCTTGAGGCGCAACGTGCCCTTCAAGAATCAAGTCGAGCCTTCGCCAACCACAATCGCGAACGACGCAACCAAGAGGAAGCCCTTCGAGAAGAAATCCAAGAGAGGAACTACCAACCTCATGGACAACGTCAAGTTCCTCAAGCTCCTCCACAAGCTCGCCAAGCTCCACTTCAACCTCAAGTTCAACAAGAGCAAGTTGATCATGGTCTTCCTCCACGCCAAGAGCAACATGAAGACGATTGCAATCCACGTCAAGGGCGTTATCATCAACATCGCCAACAACACAATGAAGAGCAACGCTACGGCAAGATAAAATTCACCATGCCCAAGTTCAATGGAAGCAATGACCCCGAAGACTACCTCTCATGGGCATTGAAGGTTGACAAAATCTTCCGGTTGCACAACTACGATGATGTAGGGCGGAACCCTACGTGGGCGATCTTTCACGTTGGAGCGGATCCTACGGTGGATTACGAAGAACGAGCAGAAGAACACGAGGAAATCACGGGGAGGAACGAGGGAAAACACTCAACCAACAAGGAATCGGTCACACAAATGCTAGATCGAGAGAACACAAAGGGAGATACATGATTCAAGGTCAACAAAGGACGATACAAGCGGTAGCCGTTCTTCTCCGTGAGGAGGTCTTGATGAAGGTCTTCTCCGCAAGGGAGGTCTTGAATCCAAGGTGGATCGTCTCCGAAGAGGGCGCGGTCTCTCTCGTGGAGTAGATCCGGTATGGATGAGCTGCTCTATCTATGAGCTAAATCAACGCTAACCCTAGAAAGAGGAGGGGATCAAGTATATATAGTCTCGGGGCGAAGGGACGAGTCCCGGAGGCACTGCACGCAGGCAGGGAGGCCGGACGTCCGGGCGTCGGGCCGGATGTCCGGGCCTTCGCGAGGCGCCGGATGTCCGGGCTCTCAGCCCGGATGTCCGGTTAGAGCGACCGTTCAGCAGAATCGGAGAGGCGCCGGATTTCGGTGAGGGAGCCGGATATCCGGGCTTCGCGGAGGCCGGATGTCCGGGGCTGGGCCGGATGTCCGGCTGTGGCAACTGTTTCAGCCGGATCGGGAGAGGGTGCCGGATTTGGCTTGAGGCGGATATCCGGGCTCTCGGAGACGCCGGATGTCCGGCGGTTGGCGGATGTCCGGGCTTTGGTGAGGCGCCGGATGTCCGCGTCTGCCCGGATGTCCGGCCGTCAGAATTTCAGCAGCTCCGTCTTCTTCCGTCGTCCGCTTCCATGCTTCCCTCGCGGATGGTGTAGTCGTTCCTTGGCGCTTGCACTCCTCCTTGACATCCGAGAAGCTCCGGCAATACCTATGCATGCACACGGGAAGAGTCAAGTAGTATACCATCCTCGAAGGGGTCAAGTGAGCACGTGTAAAGGAGAAGATTCACCTTTGTGTATGTGAAGAAGAGGTCGACGTGTCACTTGCCAAACGGACTCTTGACATGGTGATGACCAGGATGCTCCGCATCATCCCTCCCTTGGAAAGGATCCGACCTCGGATCGAAAACCAAATCACCATGGGAAAGAGATGGCGGTGCCGTGTCAAAGTGGTTGATCACCAAGCTCTCGTCATCTTGAAGCTCGAAATGGGCACTCTCCAATGTCGCACCGTCTTGTGATTCCTTCAAAAGGAGCAAATACAACAAACACTTGGAAAAATAAATGTGGTTAGCGTTAGTGCAAAACCAAGCATTCAATTGGTGATTCACCAAACAAGTGTCGTCATCAAGCATAGCAAATGGTGTGGCAAAGGATTGTGACATGGCACGTAAGCGCATAAATTGAGCATACCAAAGATATCATGGGGACAAGCATGTAAATGGGAGGTAGAGATGCAAATATGTGTGTCAAGAGAATAAGCATCTACCTCAATTTCATAGCAAGCATTCATAAATTGCTCAATGAAAGGTCTATGGTAGGCATATGAATCATTCATAACACCAAGTAAAATGAAGTGTCTAAACACATGGGTCAAGTGCAAGACAATCCAAACATAATGTGCATGGGGTGTAGTGAATATCATGTGGCACTCAACACAATGGAAAGAGCAATTGTTCATCATGTGAGAGGCAATCAAGTCAAGCATGTAGCAATCAATGGGACATGGCATATGTGAAGTAATGACATTGTTGCAACCAAACATATGAGAGGAGCAAGTAATCCAAGAATTGGATGCAACACACAAGGTACATATGTCATGATGCATGGGAATGTGATAATGGCAAGTCAAAGCAAGATCTCTACTAAGTGCGCAATCAAGTGGTCCAAGATGACCAATAAGTCTCATCGTGCAAGCAACACAAGTAGTATGATCCGCAATATCCATGCTCAAGAAAGATGTCACCTTGAAGGCATGTCCTTGTGCATTCTTCACAATGCCGAAGTGGAAGCAAATGCGGTGTAGAAGCGATTCGTGGTAGAATGTGTGAGGCTGGCTCTCAAGAGCTCGAATGGTCAACTCACGTGAAGTGGAAGTCGACACAAAGTCCAAGTATCCTACACATGCACAAAACAAAACAAAGAACGTATGCGCATGGTAGATGAACTCATCATCCATCACGATGGTTCTCATCTTTTGCACAAAACCATTAGAAGGACAAGTGCATGAATAATATGATGCAACAATGGCAATATTCATGGCACTAGGTATATGGTGCAAAGAGTTAAGACAAGCATGCTTCACAAGAATTATGTCAAAATCTCCAAATATATGCGAGAATGCTATGGGGCAATCTCATGAGCAAGAAGAGAATCATTGTTGCACTCAATACATGGCAAATCATCTAGCATGAGGGAGGCAACACATAGAGATATATGACAAGAAGCAATATGAATCATGTGCAAAGCATATAGATGGTTGTCATCAACCGCATGAAATGGTGATGCAACATAAGCAAGCATAGTAATCAAGTCGTGCAAACTAGTGGAGCGAAGATGCAACACACTAGAAGAAATCATGGCAATCATGTCATGTAAACGAATAATAGGCATAGGGAATGCACATGACATATCGCAAGCACGAACACAAAGCAAGATCATAGTGTCATCATAGGCATGGGGCACAAAGCAATCATGGCAATACCAAACAATATCTCCACCACGCGTGCAAATACACATATAAGTACTAGAATCAATCATCATGTGTAATGCAAAGCATGGGTCACAAATGCATGGCAAAGGCATAGGAATGGGCATATCATGCAAAGTGAACATGGCAAGATGGGCAAAGGATATATAATGGAGAACAACCCATAGCCAAGTGAGGGCCATGTAGAAGAAATGCGCGAAGTGAGCGGTGGGAAAGACAATCCATGGGATCCCAAATCATCGTTGCTCTCTAGAGCTCGTTTTGTCAACTCGTGGGATTGCGAGGTCGACAAGTATTCATGGGTACCTACACAAAAGAGACAAAAACCAAAGAAATTATGCGGCGTGGTAAATGTACACATCATCCATCATGATGTGTATGTGCACGATGAGTTAGCATAAGATAAGCATCGCTCAAAGAAATTTGATGCATGGTATAAGAACATGTCATCCATCATGAAAGAATAGTTATTATGTATGACACGATGGGGACACAAATTGAGAATGCAAGTATATGGCGCATCGATAGCATTTTCATTCATGGGGAGCATGTGGTGCACACAAGTATGGGGATCATGCAATGAATGGGATGGATCAAATTCTCCTAACATGTATGAGGAAACTATGGGGGTCTCCTCATGAGCAATATTGGAAACATCATTTGGAGAAAATGGACAACATCCAAAACAATGCATATCCGAAGCTAGGGGGGCATGGCATGGCATATGAGATAAAGGATGCAAAGGGAGCATATCAATATCATCACAAGAAAAACAAATGCCAATAACCATGGGCTTGTCATCTATGCCATATGTGCAAATTGGGTTTATTTTAATGGCATATGCATAGTCACTATGAAGAGATTGCAAATAAGACATATGATGGATCTCATGCATAGCATATGACAAGTCAAGCGGATTAGCAAACATGATGTGACCTAAAGAATTGTCACAAGAAATCCTATGTAACATAGCATCACTACTAATAGACTCCACATGAGAATCATCATATTCATAAATGGGCAAATCATCACATGGGGAAATCATACTAGAATGAATCATGTCAATAGGGTGATCAACATCATGCAAGCAATCAATGTCAAAATAGTCCACTAGTGGGACGAGAGCATCACCGTCACCTTTGTTACCCTTGTCATTCCACTCAAGTCTTTGTCACGTGATGTGGTAAAGACCATATGGTGGTCATCTTCATCTTGATGGATCCATGTGGGGTGTGCATCATATTCCACCATGGCCATCGTCTTGTCCAAAGGGAGGACGATGTCGTCGAGGATCGGCGCGTCATCATAAATGGGACCTAGCACCAAATGAGAAGACACAATAGAGGTAGAGGTCAAGTTGTTAGAAATGCAAATGGCCTCACTAGACCTATCAACTATCTCACTCTCTCTATGTGGTGGTTCGCTCACTCCCTCAAAATAGGTGCACTCAAACTCACGTATGGTGGGGTCACTCATCTCACTCAAGTGGTGGGGGTTGTGGCTCTCCTCACATGGGAATTGGGGCAACACATATATGGGGCTAGTGGTGAAGTCACCCTCACTCTTAATATGGTGGCTCAAGTCACTCAAGTCATCGGACGTCGCCGCGGTCGAAGGGAAAATCCCATGCTCAACCGTCTCGTAGTCGTCGTCGTGGATGAAGGCCGAAGATGGCACATCATCGCTCTCGTCGTGGATGAAGGCCGAAGATGGCTCAACATCACTCTCGTCGTGGATGAAGGCCGAAGATGGCACAACATCACTCTCGCCTCCTAAGATGGAAGCATCATCCTTGCTCGCCACCTTGCGCTTGCCTCCAAAGCTTAGTCCTTGAAGGTCTCCGTAGTCGTACTTGTCGCCGCACCATCTTGAAAAAGAGTCAAGGTAGACTCGGCATCAACAATGCCACAAAGAGGGATGGCGGTGAAGTCGCACTTGGGAGCATCGTCTTGGAGCTTGTCGGGCTTGGACATCATGGTGGTACTAGCCTCATGCTTGTCCAAGCCCGACAAGCTCCGTTTCCAGTTTTTGGGTCCGGGCAGTCGAAAAAAAAAATTGGTCGAAAAAATTTCGTGCCCATCCTGTCAGTTTGACCTAGGAAGAGTTTTGAGACACTCGCCATTATAGTGATTTTTCACACAAAAAAGAGCAGCGCAAAAAAAATAATGCAGCGCAAAAAAAAAGAGCGAAAAAAAAAATTTCCAGAGTGTGCTTTTCTGTTGTTTCCGTGCAGCGCCGTGATTTTGTTAGTGTTCTAGGCTCGCGTCTCTAGCACGGTCTAGCCTAGGACCAAAGATAAGACTGCTGCTATGCTGCTTATTCAACTTTGCATCTCTCGAATTGATTATTGTCTTGACCCTTTTGCCACCATATTATAAGCCTTCCCAGCTCCACATACATCTACATCGTATGCTTGACTCTCCCCGGTAATCGCTCTATCCAAGCTTTGAGAGTTTTGACTACATCGGTTGCCGATCACCGCTTTCTTCTTTGGGTAAGAACTGGTAAGAATTTGAGATTTGCTTGACGGATTTGTGATCGCCCACCACACCACCACCACCACTTCCTAGTAGTCCGTCAATCATATTCTTGTGTGTTTCTATTGTTGCTAACCATGGCAGGATCACAAGTTAGACCGATCGGGAGAACATGACAAACAAAGCGCTACATGATAAGTTTCAACAAATGATGAGTGGGCAGGTGGAAGATGTTCTAAATAGATTTGAAGAGGCCATGGAGAAGATAGATGGCATTGAGAAGGCGTCAAACGAAGCTCGATAACAAGTTTAATGAATTGCTCGCTGCGTCTACCACCACCACCACCGGCTACACCTAATGCACCTCTACAACAACAACGACGACTACCTCCACATCGCTAAACAGCCCTCCGCCGAAGCGAGCCGTGTTCCTCTTCACTGGCCAAGCTGCTTTGGTCTTGCTGTTGATACTACTGTGGCTCCTGCTGGCGATGTGGGGAGGATGATTATGTGAGAGAGTACGAGGATGAGGTTGATCAACTTCGTAACTACGTGCAAGTGCAACCACCAAAGCACCACAACCACCAGCACCACAACCACCCGGTCGTCCACATGCAAATAATGGCAATGTTAGGGCTCCCCTCAGTACGAGATCACGACCATCTCCCTAAACTGAAGTTGAATATTCCACCATTTGAGGGTAGATATGTTCTGATATATATCTTACTTGGGAGTTAGAAACTGAACAACGATTTACATGTTTACAATATCCCGAGGAGAGACGTGTTCCGCTGCTGTTTGTGCTTTCACTAGCTTTGCATGTGTTTGGTGGTCCGAACATTGTAGATTATATCCTGTTCCAGCTACTTGGACTGCTTTGAAAACTGCTATGCGTACTCAAGGTTCCACCATATTATCAACGTGAATTACTTCAAAAATTGTAGCGCTTAAGACAAGGAAAAAATTCGGTAGAAGAATATTATCAGGAATTACAAACCGCTTGATTAGATGTGGTATTGTTGAGGAGAATAAAGCTATGCTTGCACGTTTCTGGGTGGATTAAATAGAGATATTCAGACCATTCTAGACTACAAGGATTATACTAATATCACTCGATTATTCCATCTTGCTTGTAAAGCTGAACGTGAAGTGCAGGATCGGCAGCGTTGGCGCGGACTAACTTTTCTGCAGGTCGACCTTCATTATGGACACCACGTGCATCATCTACTTCCACACGTTCTACTACACCGGCACCTCCGCCGGCTGCCACCTCCAACCGTGATACAAGAAAGCAGGCACAACCACCACTATCTCGCCAAGAGCACACCTTTGGGCCTACACAGAGCTCTTCTTCTTCCATGGCGCGTCAACAGGGCACACAAGTGATATTATTTGTAAATGCGTTGTAAGGGAAGAGGACATTTTGAGAGAATGCCAATCTCAGAGTGTGATGATAGCTACTGAGGATGGTTGGTATGAGTCCGCTAGTGACTATGAAGAAGAGACTTTGGCTCTTATTACACATGAAGAACAAGGTGGAGATGATTATGATCATGACACTCAATACATGGCTGCCGAAGATCTTGTGGTATGAATGTTTAGTTGCTCAACGTGTTTTGAGTGTGCAGGTTACACAAGCTGAGCAAAATCAGAGGCATAACTTGTTCCATACAAAGGGAGTTGTGAAGGAACGTTCTATTCAAGCGTCATCATAGATGGAGGGAGCTGCAACAACTTGGCTAGCATGGATATGGTGGAGAAGCTTTCTCTCACCACAAGACCACATCCACATCCTTACTACATCCAATGGTTCAACAACAGCGTCAAGGTTAAGGTAACACGTACTGTTCGTGTGTATTTTAGTATCTCTACATATGCTGATTATGTTGATTGTGATGTGGTACCTATGCAAGCATGTTCCTTATTACTTGGTAGACCATGGCAATTTGATAAAAAATTTGTACACCATGGTAGAAACAATCGAGATACTCTTGTTCACAAGGATAAAAATATTACTTTGCTTCCTATGACTCCTGATTCAATTTTGAAAGATGATATTAATAGAGCTAATAAAGCAAAACAGGAGAAAAATAAGAGTGAAAATCAGATTGTGGCAAAAGAATTTGAGCAACAAATGAAGCCTCATAATAAACCATCTAATGTTGCTTCTGAAATTAAACTGAAAAGTGCATGTTTACTTGCCGCCAAATCTGATATTGAGGAGCTAGATTCTAGCAAATCTGTTTGCTATGCTTTTGTGTGCAAAGAGACATTATTTTCATTCGAGGACGTGCCTTCCTCTTTGCCCTGCCGTCACTAACATTTTGCAGGAGTTCGCTGACGTCTTCCCACAAGACGTGCCAAGGATTACCACCTATTCGAGGGATTGAGCATCAAATTGACTTAATTCCCAAAGGTATCGCTACCCAACCGTGCACCATACCGTACCAATCCAGAGGAGACGAATGAGATTATGCTTCAAGTACAGGAGCTGCTCGACAAAGGTTATATATGCGAATCTCTTAGTCCTTGTGTTGTTCCTATTATACTAGTGCCTAAAAAGGATGGTACGTCGCGTATGTGTGTTGATTGTAGAGGCATTAATAATATTACTATTCGTTATCGCCATCCTATTCCTAGGCTAGATGATATGCTTGATGAATTGAGTGGCTCTACAATATTCTCCAAAGTTGATTTGCGTAGTGGATACCATCAAATTCGTATGAAATTGGGGGATGAATGGAAAACATCATTTAAAACTAAGTTTGGTTTATATGAGTGGTTAGTCATGCCTTTTGGGTTAACTAATGCACCTAGTACTTTCATGAGACTAATGAACGAAGTTTTACGTGCTTTCATTGGACGATTTGTGGTAGTCTATTTTGATGATATACTGATTTATAGCAAATCTTTGGAAGAACATTTGGAACATTTACGTGCTGTTTTTAATGCTCTACGTGATGCACGCTTGTTTGGTAACCTTGGGAAGTGCACCTTTTGCACCGACCGAGTATCTTTTCTTGGCTATGTTGTTACACCACAGGAATTGAAGTTGATAAAGCCAAGATTGAAGCTATTGAGAGTTGGCCGCAGCCCAAAACGGTCACACAAGTGAGGAGTTTTCTTGGACTCGCTGGTTTCTATAGGCATTTTGTGAGAGACTTTAGCACCATTGCTGCACCTCTCAATGAACTTACAAAGAAGGATGTGCCTTTTGTTTGGGGTACCGCATGTGAAGAAGCCTTCACGGTATTGAAAGATAAGTTGACACATGCTCCTTTACTCCAACTTCCCGACTTTAATAAGACTTTTGAGCTTGAATGTGATGCTAGTGGAATTGGATTAGGAGGTGTGTTATTACAAGATGGCAAACCTGTTGCATACTTTTCTGAAAAATTGAGTGGGCCTAGTCTGAACTATTCTACTTATGACAAAGAATTATATGCTCTTGTTCGGACTTTAGAGACATGGCAACATTATTTATGGCCCAAAGAATTTGTTATACATTCTGATCATGAATCTTTGAAACATATTAAAAGTCAAGCTAAACTGAATCGTAGACATGCTAAATGGGTTGAATTCATTGAGACTTTCCCTTATGTCATTAAACACAAGAAGGGTAAAGAAAATGTTATTGCTGATGCTTTGTCTCGTCGCTCTACTATGCTTTCACAACATGACTTCAAAATATTTGGTTTGGAGACCATCAAAGATCAATATGTGCATGATGCTGATTTTAAAGATGTAATGCAGAATTGTAAAGAAGGAAGAACATGGAACAAGTTCGTTATTAAGGATGGTTTTGTGTTCCGTGCTAACAAGCTATGCATTCCTGCTAGCTCTGTTCGTCTTTTGTTGTTGCAGGAGGCGCATGGAGGAGGATTAATGGGACACTTTGGCGTGAAGAAGACGGAGGATATACTTGCTACACATTTCTTTTGGCCAAAGATGAGATGGGATGTTGAGCGTTTTGTTGCTCGCTGCACTACATGTCAAAAAGCTAAGTCACGACTCAATCCTCATGGTTTATATATGCCTTTGCCTGTACCTAGTGTTCCTTGGGAGGATATATCTATGGACTTTGTTTTAGGTTTACCTCGAACAAAGAAGGGGGGGGGGGGATAGCATATTTGTTGTCCTGGATAGATTCTCAAAAATGGCACACTTTATACCATGTCATAAAAGCGATGATCTTTGTTAATGTTGCTGATTTGTTCTTTCGTGAAATTATTCGCTTGCATGGTGTGCCAAATACTATTGTTTCAGATCGTGATACTAAATTTCTTAGCCACTTTTGGAGATGTTTATGGGCTAAGTTGGGGACTAAACTGCTTTTTAGTACTACTTGTCACCCCCAAACTGATGGACAAACTGAAGTAGTCAATAGAACATTGTCTACTATGCTTAGGGCTGTTTTGAAGAATAATAAGAAAATGTGGGAAGAATGCTTGCCTCATATTGAATTTGCTTATAATCGTTCATTGCATTCTACTACTAAGATGTGCCCTTTTGAAATTGTGTATGGCTTCCTACCTCGTGCACCTATTGATTTGTTGCCTCTTCCATCTTCGGAAAAGGTTAATTTTGATGCTAAAGAACGTGCTGAATTGATTTTAAAAATGCATGAGTTAACTAAGGAAAACATTGAGCGTATGAATGCTAAATATAAACTTGCTGGAGATAAGGGTAGAAAACATGTTGTCTTTGCACCGAGATCTTGTTTGGTTACATTTATGTAAGGATAGGTTTCCTAATTTGCAAATCAAAGCTAATGCCACGCGTCGATGGTCCATTTAAGGTGTTAGAGAAAATAAATGATAATGCATATAAACTTGAGCTGCCTGCAGATTTTGGGGTTAGTCCCACTTTTAACATTGCAGAGTCGAGGACGACTTCATTTCGAGAAGGGGAGGATGATGAGGACATCAATACCATTGTTACACCCACAGCCCCTGCTGCTATACATACTGGACCAATTACTAGAGCTCACAAGACGCCAATTGAATTATCAGTACTTTCGTTTCTTGGTAACGATTCCAATGTTCATGAGAATATGATGCTGCCTAAATTGGATACATTTGTTTTGCTTACAAATGAAGGGCCTACCATGGACAAGAAAGATGAACCTTGGAGCAAGTTCAAGCATGGAGATGTTGGCATGCAAGGGAAACAAGAACGGAGTTACAAGTGATGATTCCAGGACTTTGAAGCCACCCTAATGAGAGCATGAGGCCTTGGACGAAATATACAAGATGCCACTTCATAATATTCGTCCATAGGCTATTCTAGGTGCTGCGTCACCTTATTATTGGGCCATGCCCATGTAATTTCGAAATACTTAAGTGTAGGCTGTTTTTAGAGTCCGTATGTGTGGGGAAACAAGAGTTAGGGTTGTTTTCGGACCCGTCCAGCAAGGGCCACGAAATTCCCTCCTCTTCCTCCATATATACAGCCCTTAGGGCGTCGTTTAGACTTTGGGTTTTGTTTAGATTAAAAGTTCGCCATAGCTGCAACTTCGCGTGCATTTCGTTTGTGTTCAACGACCAGACAAAGGCGTCACAGAACCCCACCTTTGATCAATAAAGCTTTCCTCTTATATTCGCAATATCCATATTGCAATCTTAGTTTCTTGCTTGTTCTTCGTTTGCTTGCAGGAAATAGTCCCTCGTGGTCAGGTTGATCGTGCTCCGGTGTGGTCAGTAACTCTCAGAGTTGGTTTAGCGATTGCTAAGGCGCGACGTCCTCGCACGTTCGTAGTCGGATCGTCAAAGTCGACTTCCTCCAAAGCGAAAGCCAACATCTCATCGAAAGACGGGACACCTTTGCCTCTATCAACATCCAAAACAATGCATATCCGAAGCTAGGAGGGCATGGCATGGCATATGAGATAAAGGATGCAAAAGGAGCATATCAATATCATCACAAGAAAAACAAATGCCAATAACCATGGGCTTGTCATCTATGCCATATGTGCAAATTGGGTTTATTTTAATGGCATATGCATAGTCACTATGAAGAGATTGCAAATAAGACATATGATGGATCTCATGCATAGCATATGACAAGTCAAGCGGATTAGCAAACATGATGTGACCTAAAGAATTGTCACAAGAAATCCTATGTAACATAGCATCACTACTAATAGACTCCACATGAGAATCATCATATTCATAAATGGGCAAATCATGACATGGGGAAATCATACTAGAATGAATCATGTCAATAGGGTGATCAACATCATGGAAGCAATCAATGTCAAAATAGTCCACTAGTGGGACGAGAGCATCACCGTCACCTTTGTTACCCTTGTCATTCCACTCAAGTGGTGTAGGTGAGGTGGGAAAGACCAAATGGTGGTCATCTTCATCTTGATGGAACCATGTGGGGGGTGCATCAAATTCCACCATGGCCATCATCTTGTCCAAAGGGAGGACGGAGTCGTCGAGGATCGGCGCGTCATCATAAATGGGACCTAGCACCAAATGAGAAGACACAATAGAGGTAGAGGTCAAGTTGTTAGAAATGCAAATGGCCTCACTAGACCTATCAACTATCTCACTCTCTCTATGTGGTGGTTCACTCACTCCCTCAAAATAGGTGCACTCAAACTCACGTATGGTGGGGTCACTCATCTCACTCAAGTGGTGGGGTTGTGGCTCTCCTCACATGGGAATTGGGGCAACACATATATGGGGCTAGTGGTGAAGTCACTCTCACTCTCAATATGGTGGCTCAAGTCACTCAAGTCATCGGACGCCGTCGTGGTCGAAGGAAAATCCCATGCTCAACCGTCTCGTGAGTCGCTGCCGTGGATGAAGGTCAAGATGGCACATCATCGCTCTCGTCGTGGATGAAGGCCAAGATGGCTCAACATCACTCTAAATGCGTGGATGAAGGCCGAAGATGGCACATCATCACTCTTGCCTCCTAAGATGGAAGCATCAACCTTGCTCGCCACCATATCGCTTGCCTCCAAAGCTTGGTCCTTGAAGGTCTCCGTAGTCGTACTTGTCGCCGCACCATCTTGAAAAAGAGTCAAGGTAGACTCGGCATCAACAATGCCACAAAGAGGGATGGCGGTGAAGTCGCACTTGGGAGCATCGTCTTGGAGCTTGTCGGGCTTGGACATCATGGTGGTACTAGCCTCATGCTTGTCGTAAGCTTGGTCTCCACAAAGTTTGCTTGGGGTGGAGAAGCGTTGGCCTTCATGAGTTCTTGTTCCGCCTTGAGAGCACCAATGTAGTAGTCGTCGATGGACTTGTAGTTCTCGAGGAAGATGGTCTTGGAGATGTCACAGTAATCCCATCATGAAGTGGAACTTCATTGACATGGGGTCGCCCACGCCGGCTCGTCAGCAAGGCAATCTTCATCTCCTTGAAGTACTTGTCGATGGACTTGGATCCTTGGGTGGTGTTCTCCAATTGGCGTCGGTTGTTCCGTATGTTGGAGGCACGAACTCTCGCCGCAAAGCTCTCTTCATCTTGGACCAACTCATCTCGTAGCACTCCAAGGTGTGTGAAGCCACCATGTCGAGGCGTAGTCGTGGAAGTTTCTTGTATGCACTTCACTTGATCTTCGGGAGGAACTTGATGTAGCTTGAGGTAGTCGTCCATCAAACGCTCCCACTCGAGGTACTCCTCGGGTTCTTGAGTCCCATAGAAAGGAATCTCGTGGTCGATGTCGAGGTCGTAGTAGCTCGTGGAAGTCGCGGACTTGAGCTTGGGAGCTTCTCTTGAGCGTAGTCTTGGGGTGCTTGTTGGCGAAGATGCCGAATATCCGAGTCGAAGATGCCTTGAAGTCGCTTGGCGAAGATGCCAAGGGAGATGGTGAAGTCGTGGAGCGGTTGTTGATGTTGAGCTCTTGACCTTCACGTTCTTGTTGATGATGGTGTCGATGCCGATGTGATCTTGCCGGAGACGGTAGCTCGGAAGCATGTGCTCTTGAGCGTCTTCTCGAAGATGAGGAAGATCGCTTGTAGGACTCGATGAGGGATTTGATCTCCTCCATTTTAGCTTGCATCTTGGCGTCGTAGTTGTTTTCCATGGCATCGAACTCGTCGTTGTTGTTGTAGACCGAAGATGAAATGCCTTGCCTATCCATCACAAGACTCAAGCAAATATGAGTGGGAGAAAGGGAAGAACTTATACCAATGTACCTTGACCGATGTTGAAAATGAATCAAGTTCACCCAAATGCGGACAATGAAATAGCACTATTGGTACCAATCCTTGTCGGTTCTCACACCTACACAAGTAAAGCTTATGGAGGAGCTCGGTGAGGATAGTGGCACAAAAATTTAATGCAAAATGTTAGCAAGAGTCAATAATGTTGAAAGAGATTCACAAATTCGCAAGCGAAACAAGTAGACCAATAGCAATATGAGGCACACGGAAACACACACACAGATAGATAAATGGGGCCATGCAACCAAGGAATGAGCTCAAAATGTGGAATCCACCAAAACGCTCGTGTTGCACAACTCAAGAGAGACGCTAGCACGATTGCTCAATGGGCGGATACGACACTTGTGCACAACCTATAAGATGCAAAATGGATAAATTTCTATCCCAAGTATGCTATGTATGTATAGTTCCGGTGTTTTTCTCAAGATGATCCAAGATGATCGGATATGACAATCTTATATGCAATGTTGTATGATGCTATGGCACTTGCTTACAAGCTTCTTTGCTCTCTCTTTTTCTTTGCTTAAAAGCTTATTCTCTTTTTTTTGTATGGCCACTTTGCACAATGCACAAACCAAGATAGCAATTGTGTGTATGCGGGAACAGACTTGAGACACAATGGATGATATGATACCAATATGATATGGTATGGTATGTAATGGGAGGTATGATCACTAATGTGCACAAGTAACGTTGCGGCAATACTCAAATGGCTAGTCTCGATAGGCAAGTAACGCAAAATGGGCTAGGGGTTATCAATGCAATTTGCAATGGGAAAATACAATGGTGTCGTCGAGGTTACCATCCTTGGCGATGATGAGTGGCGGTGTTCTTGATGTATAACCGTTCCTAGTTAGCCGAAACACCCTAGGAAACGGAAAAACCGCAAACTCAAAATCTCAAATGACAAATGTCAAATGGTGGTAGCGGAAAGCGGTGGTGATTTGCACTTGGCAATGCGGAAGTGGAATGATGGGCTATACACGTGTCGGAGTTGAAGTTGCCGTCCCTAAGTAGCGAAACACCTTAGGAGACACAAGCCACAACTCGAAAAAGCTCAATCAACAATTGGGTTAAGTTGGGTTGTCGGAAGTGTATGGTGGGCAAGGTTATGTGGAAGTGGTGGTGGTGGTTGATGAAGAAGCAATCGTCCCTAAGTAGCCAAAACACCTTAGCAGACTCGAATCACTACTCAAGCAACCACTAATGCTATGGGGAACAAAATTGGTTAGGTTGCGGAAGTCGGTGGTGGTTATGCGGAGGATGTGGCGGAAGCCCTAGGCAAAAATGCCAAAGTTCACAAAATTTGATGGAGTCAAATGGTGATGGTAGTATTTTTATGGGAAGGGGGATGTCAATAGCTTCAAAGTGAGCTAAAGAACGTCAAAATCGGACTCCGTATGAATTAGTTATGAACAAAACGGTGAAACGGAAAAAACAGAACTCACAGGGGCCGGATATCCGGGCTCGGGGCCGGATTTCCGGGGGTGAATGTCCAGAACCGAGCGATTTTGGTGCTCCAGGCCCGGATGTCCGCTTGGGGCGGATATCCGGCGGATGGCGGATGTCCGACTGAGGTTCGGATGTCCGCCCGACGATTCCAGATCTCGTTTGGGGCGGAAATTTTGAATTGGGGCGGAAATTGATGATTTCGGGGCAAAATTTGATGGATTTCGTGGATGGGAAGTGGGAAACTTGGGAAATGCTAGATCCACTCGAAACCAAGCAAATCCATGGATCAAAATCAACAAAACATCATCAAAACTAACAAATCACAAAAAAATTTGGGGCTATTTTTGGTGGGGATTTTCGGATTTAGGACGAAATCAACAAAATCAAGCTAGAAAACACGGGGTAGGGGCTCCAAAAACGTGATCAACCTAAGCTCTGATCCATAGATGATGTAGGGTGGAACCCTACGTGGGCGATCTTTCACGTTGGAGCGGATCCTACGGTGGATTACGAAGAACGAGCGGAAGAACACGAGGAAATCACGGGGAGGAACGAGGGAAAACACTCAACCAACAAGGAATCAGTCACACAAATGCTAGATCAAAGAACACAAAGGGAGATACATGATTCAAGGTCAACAAAGGATGATACAAACGGTAGCCGTTCTTCTCCGTGAGGAGGTCTTGATGAAGGTCTTCTCCGCAAAGGGAGGTCTTGAATCCAAGGTGGATCGTCTTCGAAGAGGGGCCGCGGTCTCTCTCGTGGAGTAGATCCGGTATGGATGAGCGAAGCTCTATCTATGAGCTAAATCAACGCTAACCCTAGAAAGAGGAGGGATCAAGTATATATAGTCTCGGGCGAAGGGGTACAAGGATTTAGTCCGAGGCATCGTGACGCAGGTGGAGGCCGGACGTCCGGGCGTCGGGCGGATGCCGGGGCCTTGAGGCGCGGATGTCCGGGCTCTCGGCCGGATGTCCGGCTAGAGCGACTGCTTCAGCAGAATCGGGAGAGGCGCCGGATTTCGGGCTGGGGAGCCGGATATCCGGGCTTCGCGGAGGCCGGATGTCCGGGGCTCGGGCGGATGTCCGGGCTGTAACTGCTTTCAGCCGGATCGGGAGAGGGTGCCGGATTTCCGGGCTTGAGGCGGATATCCGGCTCTCGGAGACGCCGGATGTCCGGGCGGTTGGCCGGATGTCCGGCTTTGGTGAGGCGCCGGATGTCCGCCTCGCCCGGATGTCCGGCTGCTGCAAATTCAGCAGCTCCGTCTTCTTCCGTCGTCGCTTCCATGCTTCCCTCGCGGATGGTGTAGTCGTTCCTTGGCGCTTGCACTCCTCCTTGACATCCGAGAAGCTCCGACAATACCTATGCATGCACACGGGGGAAGTGTCAAGTAGTATACCATCCTCGAAGGGGTCAAGTGAGCACGTGTAAAGGACAAGATTCACCTTTGTGTATGTGAAGAAGAGGTCGCACGTGTCACTTGCCAAACGGACTCTTGACATGGTGATGACCGTAGGATGCTCCGCATCATACGATGAAGCGAAGAAAATCGCTATGGCATCACTTGAGTTCCAAGACTATGTGCTCATATGGTGGGAACAAATCATTGAGCGACGACAAGCAAGAGGTGAACCTCCAATCACCACTTGGGCTCAAATGAAGGATGTCATGCGAGCATGTTTTGTGCCAACCTACTACAACAGCGACCTCTTCAAGAAACTCCAACTTCTCAAGCAAGGAACAAAGAGTGTTGAAGAATACTACAAGGAAATGGAGATAGCCATGATTCGAGCCAATGTCAAGGAAGATGATGAGCAAACTATGGCACGTTTCTTGAATGGACTCAATCATCCCATCAAGAAGATCGCCGACTTCCAACCATACTCCACCCTCATTGAGCTCAGACATCAAGCTACAAAGGCGGAACGTCAAGTGCAAGATGACTTCAAGTACGCCAAGTACTCATCCAAGACCTACGGCTTCTCCAACAACCAAGCTTCAACACCTCGTCCAACATCTACATCAACCAAACCTTCTACAAACAACGACGACAAGTCGAGTTACAAGAGAAATTCGACAAGTTCAAGTCGTCCTCCTCCTACTACAAGCAACCTCAAGCCGCGTGCTTCATCATCTACTCCGACCGATGAGACCATCAAAACAAGCTCCTTCAAGTGTTTTACTTGCGGGCGGCCGAGGCCACAAGTCCTGAATGCACCAACAAGCGCACCATGATCCTCAACGACGACGGCACATATGACTCAATGAGTGATGAGGAGATGGAAGCCCTTGAGCAAGTGGCCATGCACCGTGATAGAGGCAAAGGTGTCCCGATGTTTCGATGAGATGGTGGCTATCGCTTCGTGGGAGTCGACCTTGACGATCCGACCACGTGCGTATGTAGACGTCGCGCCTTAGCAATCGCTAAACCGACTCAGAGAGGTTATTGACCACGCCGAGCACGATCAACTCCGACCACGAGGGTCTGCATTTCCTGCGAGCAAACGAAGAACAAGCAAGAAACTGAGATTGCAATCTGGATATTGCGAATATAAGATGAAAGCTTTATTGATCAAGGTGGGGTTCTGTGACGCCTTTGTCTGGTCGTTGAACACAAACGAAGTACGCGAAGTTGCAGCTATGGCGAACTTTTAATCTAAACAAAACCCCCCACCGTCTAAACGACGCCCTAAGGGCTGTATATATGGAGGAAGAGGAGGGAATTTCGTGGCCCTTGAGGGAGGGGTCCGAAACCATCCCTAACTCTTGTTTCCCCACACATACGGACTCTAAAAACAGCCTATACTTAAGTATTTCGAAATTACATGGGCCTGGCCCAATAATAAGGTGACGAGCACCTAGAATAGCCTATGGACGAATATTATGAAGTGGCATCTTGTATATTTCGTCCAAGGCTTCATGCACCCATTATGGTGGCTTCAAAGTCCTGAAATCATCACTTGTAACTCCGTTCTTGTTCCCCTTAGCATGGCATTATCTCCATGCTTGTTCTTGCTCCAATGTCCATCCTTCTCCAAGCTAGGGCCTTCATTTGTAAGCAAAACAAATGTATCCAATTTAGGCAGCATCATATTCTCATGAACATTAGGATCATTACCAAGAAACGAAAGTACCTGATAATTTAATTGGCGTGCGCGAGCTCTAGTAATTGGTCAAGTATATGTAGCAGTAGGGGCTGTGGGTGTAACAATGGTATTGATGTCCTCATCATCCTCCCCTTCTTGAAATGAAGTCGTCCTCGACGGAAGCTCATATTCCTCACCCAAATAAGGCTTCAAATCTGCAATGTTAAAAGTGGGACTAACCCCAAAATCTGCAGGTAGCTCAAGTTTATATGCATTATCATTTATTTTCTCTAACACCTTAAGTGGACCATCGTACGTGGCATTAGCTTTGATTTGCGCAAACTAGGAAACCTATCCTTACGCAAATGTAACCAAACAAGATCTCCAGTGCAAAGACAACATGTTTTCTACCCTTATCTCCAAAGACGTTTATATTTAGCATTCATACGCTCAATGTTTTCCTTAGTTATCTCATGCATTTTTAAAATCAATTCAGCACGTTCTTTAGCATCAAAATTAACCTTCTCCGAAGATGGAAGAGGCAACAAATCAATAGGTGCACGAGGTAGGAAGCCATACACAATTTCAAAAGGGCACATCTTAGTAGTAGAATGCAATGAACGATTATAAGCAAATTCAATATGAGGCAAGCATTCTTCCCACATTTTCTTATTATTCTTCAAAACAGCCCTAAGCATAGTAGACAATGTTCTATTGACTACTTCAGTTTGTCCATCGGTTTGGGGGTGACAAGTAGTACTAAAAAGCAGTTTAGTCCCCAACTTAGCCCATAAACATCTCCAAAAGTGGCTAAGAAATTTAGTATCACGATCTGAAACAATAGTATTTGGCACACCATGCAAGCGAATAATTTCACGAAAGAACAAATCAGCAACATTAACGATCATCGCTTTTATGACATGGTATAAAGTGTGCCATTTTCGAGAATCTATCCACGACAACAAATATGCTATCCCTCCCTTCTTTGTTCGAGGTAAACCTAAAACAAAGTCCATAGATATATCCTCCCAAGGAACACTAGGCACTTTGGCAAAGGCATATATAAACCATGAGGATTGAGTCGTGACTTAGCTTTTTGACATGTAGTGCAGCGAGCAACAAAACGCTCAACATCCCGTCTCATCTTTGGCCAAAAGAAATGTGTAGCAAGTATATCCTCCGTCTTCTTCACGCCAAAGTGTCCCATTAATCCTCCTCCATGCGCCTCCTGCAACAACAAAAGACGAACAGAGCTAGCAGAATGCATAGCTTGTTAGCACGGAACACAAAACCATCATTAATAACGAACTTGTTCCATGTTCTTCCTTCTTTACAATTCTGCATTACATCTTTAAAATCATCATCATGCACATATTGATCTTTGATGGTCTCCAAACCAAATATTTTGAAGTCAAGTTGTGAAAGCATAGTATATCGACGAGACAAAGCATCAAGAATAACATTTTCTTTACCCTTCTTGTGTTTAATGACATAAGGGAAAGTCTCAATGAATTCAACCCATTTAGCATGTCTACGATTCAGTTTAGCTTGACTTTTAATATGTTTCAAAGATTCATGATCAGAATGTATAACAAATTCTTTGGGCCATAAATAATGTTGCCATGTCTCTAAAGTCCGAACAAGAGCATATAATTCTTTGTCATAAGTAGAATAGTTCAGACTAGGCCCACTCAATTTTTCAGAAAAGTATGCAACAGGTTTGCCATCTTGTAATAACACACCTCCTAATCCAATTCCACTAGCATCACATTCAAGCTCAAAAGTCTTATTAAAGTCAGGAAGTTGGAGTAAAGGAGCATGTGTCAACTTATCTTTCAATACCGTGAAGGCTTCTTCCTGTGCGGTACCCACAACAAAAGGCACATCCTTCTTTGTAAGCTCATTGAGAGGTGCAGCAATGGTGCTAAAGTCTCTCACAAAACGCCTATAGAAACCAGCGAGTCCAAGAAAACTCCTCACTTGTGTGACCGTTTTGGGCTGCGGCCAACTCTCAATAGCTTCAATCTTGGCCGTATCAACTTCAATTCCACGTGGAGTAACAACATAGCCAAGAAAAGATACTCGGTCGGTGCAAAAGGTGCACTTCCCAAGGTTACCAAACAAACGTGCATCACGTAGAGCATTAAAACAGCACGTAAATGTTCCAAATGTTCTTCCAAAGATTTGCTATAAATCAGTATATCATCAAAGTAAACTACCACAAATCGTCCAATGAAAGCACGTAAAACTTCGTTCATTAATCTCATGAAAGTACTAGGTGCATTAGTTAACCCAAAAGGCATGACTAACCACTCATATAATCCAAACTTAGTTTTAAATGCTGTTTTCCATTCATCTCCCAATTTCATACGAATTTGATGGTATCCACTACGCAAATCAACTTTGGAGAATATTGTAGAGCCACTCAATTCATCAAGCATATCATCTAGCCTAGGAATAGGATGACGATAACGAATAGTAATATTATTAATGCCTCTACAATCAACACACATACGCCGACGTACCATCCTTTTTAGGCACTAGTATAATAGGAACAGCACAAGGACTAAGAGATTCGCGTATATAACCTTTGTCGAGCAGCTCTGTACTTGACGATAATCTCCTTCGTCTCCTCCGGATTGGTACGGTATGGTGCACGGTTGGGTAGCGATGCACCGAATTAAATCAATTTGATGCAATCCCTCGAATAGGTGGTAATCCGTGGCGCGTCTTGTGGGAAGACGTCGGTGAACTCCCGCAAAATGTTAGTGACAGCGAGGGGCAAAGAGGAAGGCACGTCCTCAAATGAAAATAATGCCTCTTTGCACACAAAACCATAGCAAACAGATTTGCTAGAATCTAGCTCATCAATATCAGATTTGGTGGCAAATAAACATGCACTTTTAGTTTAATTTCGTGCGACATTAGATGGTTTATTATTAGGCTTCATTTGTTGCTCAAATTCTTTTGCCACAATCTGATTTGCACTCTTATTTTTCTCCTGTTTTGCTTTATTAGCTCTATTAATATCATCTTTCAAAATGGAATCGAGAGTCATAGGAAGCAAAGTAATATTTTTATCCTTGTGAACAAGAGTATACTGATTGTTTCTACCATGGTGTATGAATTTTTATCAAATTGCCATGGTCTACCAAGTAATAAGGAACATGCTTGCATAGGTACCACATCACAATCAACATAATCAGCATATGTAGAGATACTAAAATACACACGAACAGTACGTGTTACCTTAACCTTGACGCTGTTGTTGAACCATTGGATGTAGTAAGGATGTGGATGTGGTCTTGTGGTGAGAGAAAGCTTCTCCACCATATCCATGCTAGCCAAGTTGTTGCAGCTCCCTCCATCTATGATGACGCGAATAGAACGTTCCTTCACAACTCCCTTTGTATGGAACAAGTTATGCCTCTGATTTTGCTCAGCTTGTGTAACCCGCACACTCAAAACACGTTGAGCAACTAAACATTCATACTGTCAAAGATCTTCAGCAGCCATGTATTGCGTCTCAAGATCGTAATCATCTCCACCGTGTTCTTCATGTGTAATAAGAGCCAAAGTCTCTTCATCATAGTCACTAGCAGACTCATACCCACCATCCTCGGTAGCAATCATCACACGCTGAGATTGGCATTCTCTCATAAAATGTCCTCTTCCCTTACAACGACGACAAATAATATCACTTGTGTGCCTGTTGACGCCATGGAAGAAGAAGAGCTCTGTGTAGGCCCAGCAGGTGTACTCTTGGCGAGATAGTGGTGGTTGTGCCTGCTTTCTTGTATCACGGTTGGAGGTGGCAGCCACGGAGGTGCTGGTGTAGTAGAATGTGTGGAAGTAGATGATGCACGTGGCGTCCATGATGAAGGTCGACCTGCAGAAAAGTTAGTCCGCGCCAAGGCCTGTCGATCCTGCACTTCACGTTCAGCTTTACAAGCAAGATGGAGTAATCGAGTGATATTATTATAATCCTTGTAGTCTAGAATGGTCTGAATTTCTCTATTTAATCCACCCAGAAAACGTGCAAGCATAGCTTCATTCTCCTCAACAATACCACATCTAATCAAGCCAGTTTGTAATTCCTGATAATATTCTTCTACCGAATTTTTAACTTGTCTTAAGCGCTGCAATTTTTGAAGTAATTCACGCTGATAATATGGTGGAACCCAACGAGTACGCATAGCAGTTTTCAAAGTAGCCCAAGTAGCTGGAACAGGATATAATCTACAATGTTCAGACCACCAAACACATGCAAAGCTAGTGAAAGCACAAACAGCAGCAGGGACACGTCTCTCCTCAGGATATTGTAAACATGTAAATCGTTGTTCAGTTTCTAACTCCCAAGTAAGATATATATCAGGAACATATCTACCCTCAAATGGTGGAATATTCAATTTCAGTTTAGGGAGATGGTCATGATCTCGTACCTGAAGGGGAGCCCGATGATGAGGACATGACTACCTTGGATAAGACCAAAAATACTACATACATGCATATTTGTCAAGTGATTTCTAGTGCAAACTATTCAATAATCTATTTATGTTATCCAGAACAAAAATACATCACATACTTTTGTGTTTTGTCTAATTGTAGGTGTATGGTACATTTGTACAATACACATATGAAGATAAGGGAAAAGGAGAAGTTTAGGTGCTGTTCAAAAAGTCCTCTCACGTCACTTTTGGACCAAGAGAAGATAGAGTCCAAGTCTCTCACGTTACGGACTCAGATTCGGACTGCATGCATATATCTGACTCAAAACGTCAATAACTTTTTCATCCGGACTCCAAATTGGGTGATTCTTTTTTTGTTGGAAAATAGATTTCGTGCACCTTCCAACCCAATTGGATTCACCTTCAAATTCGTCCAGAGCGTTGAGTTATGGACGAAACAATCTGATGATGAAGAAGAATCCGAGTCAAACTAAAAGTCCAAAGGTGTTACGTCACCTCCGCTTGGGCCCATTGGCCTTGTACGACCTAGGGTTAGTTTTAGGCTGCCTTGGGACGTCCTCCCACCTCCTTGGCCGCCACCCCTTGCTCCTATATAAGTAGATCCATCTAGTAGCTTTTTCCTTGGGATTTGTTTAGTTAAAAGTTAGCCATTGCAACTTCATGTACTTCGTTTGTGTCCAACGACCAGACCAAGACCGCTTACGGATCCCCACGATTATCAATACTTCATATATATTCGCAATATTCAGATTGCTTTATCATATTCTTGCTCGTTCTTCGATTGCTTGCGTGAATAGACATTCGTGGTCGGCTGATCGTGCTTCCGGCATTGTCAAGAACCTCGGGAGATTGGTTTAGCGATTGCTAAGGCACACCGTCGTGCACGTTTGTAGTCGGATCGTCAAAGTCGACTCCACCAAATCAATAGTTATCATCTCATCGAAAGATCGGGACCCTCGCCTCTATCAAGTGGTATCAGTTTTCAGGTTGCTCGGTGAGATTTTACCGTTTTTCATAGTTTAGATCGCATCTGTCTTTCATACCTATAGTCCATGAAAAAGCCACAAAAAAAAGTTAGATCTATTCATCCTTTGTCCGAGCCAGTCTGAGTCTTTGCAATTTTCTTTTCATTGTTTGCATTATTGAATTATCGATTGCATCGTCGTGTCGAGTTGCTGGTCTTAGTGTCTAGTTCGTTTAGAGTTTCGAAGTTCTGTTCACATTAGTCATGCCGCCGCTGCATCGTTATTCCTTCCGTTGACCACCATCCATCCATCAATTTCCACCACGCATACCCACCGTTCGTTGTCATAATCATAGTTGAGATCGTTCACATCTTCACTTGATCCAATCTGCATCTTATCTAGTTTGTTTGGAAAGAGGGAGAGAGAAAAAAGAGAGAGAAAAAAGTTAAAAAATAGTAAGAGAAAAAAAAGAGAGAAAGAAAAAGGAAAAAAAGTGTGAGAAAAAAAAGAGAAAAAAAAACAAAGTTTGGATCTATCTAGACTCAATCTCGTAGCTGAATTCGGATTGGAATCTGTTTTGTGCACTGTTCAGTAAAACAGGCATAACTTCCTCATACGAAGTCCGTTTTGGCTCCGAGAGTACTCAAATTAAAGCTAGAGACGAGCCGCATCTAAATAGTTGCAGAAGCTAGTTCAATATTTGGTACCTCAAAATCGGCTCCTAAATAGGTCTTTTGCCCTCCGAAGTTCGTGAACACAGCTTATTCCAGTTTTTCAAACCAGTTTTAGAATTTTTGACTCCTCATATCAACTCGGAATTGAGTGATTCTTTTGCATTGGAAAGCTTGAGTTAGTAGCATTCTTTGAAAAAGTTATCAGAAAATTGGCTCAAACTTTTCAAGAGGAAAACTGAGAGAGAGTTGTTGTATATCCTGGTTGGCGCTTGTTTTTCATCATTATCTGTCTTGCCGTTGTGCTCTTCACTTATATCTTGTTGTCTAGAGCTACTCATTATCCTTCATTGATGCTAGTTGTGCTACACCGTGACCTCATTAGTGTTCTAGGCTCGCGTCTCTAGTCCGGTCTAGCCTAGGACCAGACAAGACCGTCGTTGAGCGTTTATTCAACATTGCATCTTTGAATTGATTATTGCTAATCTTTTGCTACCATATATAGCCAACCCAGCTCCACATATTTCTACACCGTGTATACGTGACGCTCCCCGCAATCTCTTTACACAATCTTCAGAGTTACTTGACACCGCTGGTTGCCGTCACCGCTGCATTGTAAGAACTTGTAAGACATTGATATTTGCTTTATCGTGAGCGTTTTACCACCACATCCTAGTATTTATAGAAACATTATTTTTGGATTTTTTTTCTTGTTCTACTAATCATGACAGGATCCAGAGTCAATTCATGGGCTTTGTCGATCGCGGGAGACATGCCACCACCTATGCAAATACCACAACCGTCACGAGAGGTGCACAAACATCAAAATGCACATGATCAGGTTCATGTTTCTATACCACCATTTAATGGCCGTTTTAGACCTCCTTTATATATTGAATGGGAGTTAGACATAAATAATATATTTGCTTCCCATAATTTTGATGAACGTAAAAAGTTATGGTTGCGGTTGGTTCTTTCACTGGTTATGCTCTAGTTTGGTGGAGTGAATATTATCGGTTACACCCTGATTATGTACCTAATACTTGGGATGATTTAAAACATGTCATGAGAGATAGATTCGTCGATGTTTATTATACTCGTGGCATGATTAAAAAACTGGAACATTTAAAACAAGGTAGTGACACCGTAACAATGATTTACAAACTACCTTGTTGCACTCATTTTTAGAAGAAAGTGAAGAAGATTTTATGGATAGATTTTGGGGAGGATTAAACCATAATATTCAGGAGATACTCATTCATGAAGAGTGTTATCCTATGGACCATTTGTTTCGTCTTGCTTGCAAAGCTGAACAGAAATAAAACGATGTGTTGCCCACAAGGAGAACAAGCGCACGGTGCACATTCCAACTGTTGATACAGATGTTTATTCAACTACTAGGCGCATTTATGACAACCACATCCGTTGTTGCGAGGACTACATCATCTCCACCATGTGACACATCATCATCGAGAGTGCCTCGCATCATCCGAGTTGACTATAAGAGGTAATGACAAAGGTACAGATTTTCCACTTTTACATGAGAATGATGCATGCCTAGTTAACTTGAATACATCATGTGTTGAGCTACCCACTACTTTGATCACACCACCTATTTTAGAGGATTATATTGATAATTTGACTTTGCCATGTGATCAAACAACTGAAATACCAACAATTTTGAGTGCACCCATTGAATTAATTGTTGATGCAAAAGAATCAATATTTAATCATTTTGATATGACCTCTAATCTTGGTGATGATTCTGTGTCGAATGACTTATTACATGTTTACTTATTTAAGCATGTTTTAGCATGTAAACTTGATGCAAGTAAGGTTTATTCACCAATGTTGGGATGGTTTAATGATGAACATTGTCAATCTTTTGAAATGAATAAGAGCTTCACTTATATGTGCAAACCGAGTTGCAATATTTTCATGCCTTCTACTTCTTGTGATAATGTTTCGGCTTTAGATTTTATGAACTATGCAAGTTACTCATCTATTTATGTGTCATATGTGCAAAAATAAAGGGAAATAAAATGGATGACATATACATATACAACATGTACACCTTGTCTCTTTTGTTAGCCACATTTCAGACTAAGAACCGCCGAGGACGGCTTTTGTTTTCAAGAAGTGGAGGATGATGAGGACATGACTACCTTGGATAAGACCAAAATATTGCATACATGCATATTTGTCGTGTGATTTCTAGTGCAAACTATTCAATAATCTATTTATGTTATCCGAACAAAATACATCACATACTTTTGTGTTTTGTCTAATTGTAGGTGTATGGTACATTTGTACAATACACATATGAAGATAAGGGAAAAGGAGAAGTTTAGGTGCTGTTCAAAAGTCCTCTCACGTCACTTTTGGACCAAGAGAAGATAGAGTCCAAGTCTCTCACGTTACGGACTCAGATTCGGACTGCATGCAGACATACCTGACTCAAAACGTCAATAACGTTTTCATCCGGACTCCAAATTGGGTGATTCTTTTTTTGTTGGAAAATAGATTTCGTGCACCTTCCAACCCAATTGGATTCACCTTCAAATTCGTCCGGAGCATTGAGTTATGGACGAAACAATCTGATGTTGCAGCAGAATCCGAGTCAAACTACAAGTCCAAAGGTGTTACGTCACCTCCGCTTGGGCCCATTGGCCTTGTACGACCTAGGGTTAGTTTTAGGCTGCCTTGGGACGTCCTCCCACCTCCTTGGCCGCCACCCTTGCTCCTATATAAGTAGATCCATCTAGTAGCTTTTTCCTTGGGATTTGTTTAGTTAAAAGTTAGCCATTGCAACTTCGTGTACTTCGTTTGTGTCCAACGACTGCACCAAGACCGCTTACGGATCCCCACCATTATCAATACTTCATATATATTCGCAATATTCAGATTGCTTTATCATATTCTTGCTCGTTCTTCGATTGCTTGCAGGAATAGACCTTCGTGGTCGCCGATCGTGCTTCCCAGCATTGTCAAGAACCTCGGAGATTGGTTTAGCGATTGCTAAGGCACACCGTCGTGCACGTTTGTAGTCGGATCGTCAAAGTCGACTCCACCAAATCGATAGTTATCATCTCATCGAAAGATCGGGACCCTCGCCTCTATCACCCGAACATTGCCATTATTTGCATGTGGACGACCTGGTGGTTGTGGTGCTGGTGGTTGCACGTAGTTCTGATGTTGATCAACCTCATCCTCGTAATCTCTCACATAATCATCCTCCCGCACATCAGCAGCAGGAGCCACAGAAGTATCAACAGCAGCACCAGCAGCTTGGCCAGGCTGAAGAGGGACACGGCTCGCTCGGCGAAGGGCTGCTTCGCGATGTGGAGGTAGTCGTTGTTGTTGTTGTAGAGGTGCATGAGGTGCAGCCGGTGGTGGTGGTGGTAGATGCGCAAGCAATTCATTAAACTTGTTATCGAGCTTTGTGTCGAACGCCTTCTCAATGCCATCTATCTTCTCCATGGCCTCTTCAAATCTATTTAGAACATCTTCCACCTGCCCACTCATCATTTGTTGAAACTTATCATGTAGCGCTTTGTTTGTCATGTTCTCCCGGTCGGTCTCGTCGGCTTGTGATCCTGCCATGGTTAGCAGCAATAGAAACACACAAGAATATGATTCGACGGACTACTAGGAAGTGGTGGTGGTGGTGTGGGGACAACACAAATCCGTCAAGCAAATCTCAAATTCTTACCAGTTCTTACCAAAGAAGAAAGCGGTGATCGGCAACCGATGTAGTCAAAACTCTCAAAGCTTGGATAGAGCGATTACTGTGAGAGTCAAACGCATCGATGTAGATGTATGTGGAGCTGGGAAGGCTTATAATATGGTGGCAAAAAGGGTCAAGAATAATCAAATCAGAGATGCAAAGTTGAATAAACGCTCAACGACAGATCTTGTCTTTGGTCCTAGGCTAGACCGTGCTAGAGACGCGAGCCTAGAACACGAACAAAATCACGGCGCTGCACGTAAACAAGGGAAAAGCACACTCTGAATTTTTTTTCCGCTCTTTTTTTTTTTTGCGCTGTTTTTTTTTGCGCTGCTTTTTTTTTTTTTTGCGAAAAATCACTATAATGGCGAGTGTCTCAAAACTCTTCCCAGGTCAAACTGACAGGATGGGCACGAAATTTTTTCGACCAAATTTTTTTTTTGAAATCCCGGACCCAAAAAAATGAAACGGGTCAAAAAAACTTTCTATAATGGCGATCGCCTCAATACGCTTAGAAACACCTAAAAACAGGATAGCCAGAAAAATTTTCGACAAGTGCGTTTTCGGAAAATTTTGGGCCTAAACGGAGGGTGGTTTCGGAATTTTTTTTTTCCGAAACCTACTCCGGCTAGGAAACACGAATCGGAAACTAGATGGATCTCAAAAACAAACCTAATATGAGAAGAACTCGGATTGGTGGTGGATATATGGTGGTGGTATATGGCAGCGGTGGTGGTATATGGATACGGATTGGTGGTGGTATATGGATATGGATTGGTGGGAGATGGCAAGGCGATGATGATGGTCTTGGCGGTGGCGTGACAACTTATGACCGTAACTCGAAACTCTAAAAGACTAGACTCTAAGACCCGCAACTTGACACGGCGATGCAACCGCAAATTCAACAAAGCAAAAACCCTAAAAAGATTATGCGAAGGCTCGATTGGTTCGGATATGATGAACTAACCCTAATTTTTTGTGGCTTTTTCGTGGACTTTAGGTATGAAGAACAGACTCGATCTAATCTATTTAAAACTGTAAAATCTCACCGAGCAACCTGAAAATCTGATACCACTTGATAGAGGCAAAGGTGTCCCGATGTTTCGATGAGATGGTGGCTATCGTTTCGTGGGAGTCGACCTTGACGATCCGACTACGACGCGTGAGACGTCAGCGCCTTAGCAATCGCTAAACCGACTCGAGAGGTTATTGACCACGCCGAGCACGATCAACTCCGACCACGAGGGTCTGCATTTCTGCGAGCAAACGAAGAACAAGCAAGAAACTGAGATTGCAATCTGGATATTGCGAATATAAGATGAAAGCTTTATTGATCAAGGTGGGGTTCTGTGGCGCCTTTGTCCAGTCGTTGAACACAAACGGCACGCGAAGTTGCAGCTATGGCGAACTTTTAATCTAAACAAAACCCCCACCGTCTAAACGACGCCCTAAGGGCTGTATATATGGAGGAAGAGGAGGGAATTTCGTGGCCCTTGAGGGAGGGGTCCAAACCATCCCTAACTCTTGTTTCCCCACACATACGGACTCTAAAACAGCCTATACTTAAGTATTTCGAAATTACATGGGCCTGGCCCAATAATAAGGTGACGCAGCACCTAGAATAGCCTATGGACGAATATTATGAAGTGGCATCTTGTATATTTCGTCCAAGGCTTCATGCACCCATTATGGTGGCTTCAAAGTCCTGAAATCATCACTTGTAACTCCGTTCTTGTTCCCCTTGCGCATGGCATTATCTCCATGCTTGTTCTTGCTCCAATGCCCATCCTTCTCCAAGCTAGGGCCTTCATTTGTAAGCAAAACAAATGTATCCAATTTAGGCAGCATCATATTCTCATGAACATTAGAACCATTACCAAGAAACGAAAGTACCTGATAATTTAATTGGCGTGCGCGAGCTCTAGTAATTGGTCCAGTATATGTAGCAGTAGGGGCTGTGGGTGTAACAATGGTATTGATGTCCTCATCAACCGGTGAGTGAACGAAGATGAAGATGATCAAGTCTTTTGTGATGAGGATTCGAGCCCCGCTCTCGTGGTCTCCAAGGTCTTGACTCTTCAACATCAACAAGAAGACGACCAAAGATGCCACATCTTCCACACAAAGGCCGGCATCAATGGGAGATCCTCAAGGTCATAATCGACGGAGGTAGTTGCCACAACTTGGCAAGTGAAGAACTATGCTCCAAGCTTCAATTGGTCAAGAGGAAGCACCCGCATCCATACAAGGTTCAATGGCTAAGTGACTCCGGCACTATACGAGTCGAGCATACGGTCCAAGTCTACTTGAGTTGAATGTTATTGGGTTTGAGCACATCAAAGACTTGTATGCTAATGATCCATCTTTTGCTATTCCTTATGATAAGTGTTTGACGCATACTTCTTGGGAACAATATTACATCAAGGATGATTATCTTATGAGAGCTAACAAGCTATGCATTCCCGAGTCTTCTCTTCGTTTGCTCCTTTTGCAAGAGGCTCATGGAGGCGGACTCATGGGACACTTTGGACGTGACAAGACATTCGCGCTCTCCAACAACTACTTTTGGCCCAAGATGTTCCGCGACGTCTCACGCTTCACCAACCGTTGCTCTACATGCCGCAAAGCTAAGTCTAAAGCTCAATCCCACGGTCTTCACTTGCCCCTCCTATTCCTTATCAACCTTGCGAAGACATTAGCATGGACTTTGTACTTGGTTTGCCTAGAACTCAAAATGGAAAGGATTCCGTGTTTGTTGTTGTGGATAGATTTTCTAAGATGGCACATTTCATTCCTTGCAACAAGATAGACGATGCTTCACATGTTGCAAATCTCTTTTGTAGGGAAATCTTGCGACTCCATGGAGTACCAAAGACAATCGTCTCCGATCGGGACGCCAAGTTCTTGAGTTACTTTTGGAAGACCCTATGCGCCAAACTCGAATCAAGCTCTTGTTCTCATCGGCATACCATCCTCAAACCGACGGCCAAACGGAGGTGACGAACCGCACACTATCCACTCTACTTCGTGTCTTGATCAAGAAGAACATCAAGGAGTGGGAAGCATGTCTACCCATCGCAGAGTACGCCTACAACCGTGCAAGACATTCGACTACCGGCAAGTCCCCCTTCGAGATCGTCTACGGCTTCAACCCGTTGTCCCCATTGGACATTCTACCTCTTCCTCTCCAAGAGCGCACCAACATGGATGCGAGTGTGATGCGGAGCATCCTACGATCATCCCCATGTACACTCGAGCATACGCCATTGGACCTAAGGTGAACCCGTTCCTACATGCTTCCCCTTTCCACTCGTACGAGACATGGTTGCTACCTAATGCAAAGACGCTACATGTGCTTAGGAACCAAGGAGACGACCATGGAGATGCTCGAGGCATACGCCAAGTCCACACGGAAGCGGATCAAGAAGTTCCTCAAGGGGAGTCTCCGCGGAGCTACAGAGGCCGGACATCCGGCAGGAGCCCGGACATCCGGCGCCACCAACCAGAAGAAGACCAGAGAGAGATCGAAGCCAGGCGACTCTACAGCGGCCGGACATCCGGCCGGCCCCCAGACATCCGGCACCCCGCGACGGGCCGGACATCTGGCGCCCGCCCGGAAATCCGGCGAACGCTATCCAGAGAGCAGAAGAATCGGCCACTCCAGCCCGGACATCCGGCCCGAGGCTCGGACATCCGGCTCTTCGTGAGCCGCCGGACATCCGGCCCCCAGCCCGGACATCCGGCGCCTGTCTGCGCACAGTGAACGGGCCAAGGGCCCATGTATCCCCCCTCTCACTTACCCCTTCGTGGGCTAACACTATATATAGACCCCCACCTCCTCCTAGTTAGGGTTAGCGTTGATTTAGCTCAAGTTAGAGATAGAGCTTCGCTCATCCATCGGATCTCCTCCTCGTGAGAGACCGCGGCCTCTTCAGAGAAGATCCTATCAGATAAAATGCCCCCTAGTGGGAAGATCCCCTTGTGGATTCAAGCCCTCCTCGCGGAGAAGAACGGTTCCTTTGTATCCTCTACCTTTGTTGACTTTGGATCTCGTGTATCTCTTTGTGTTCTTTGATCTAGCATTTGTGTGACCGATTCCTTGTTGGTCGAGTGTTTTCCCTCGTTCCTCCCCATGATTTCCTCGTGTTCTTCCGCTCGTTCTTCGTGTCTCCCCGTAGGATCCACTCCAAACGTGAAAGATCGACGCTATAGGGTTCCACCCTACATCATCTTGGTATCATGAGCCACGTTGATCACGTTTTTGGAGCCCCTACCCCGTGTTTTCTAGCTTGATGTTGTTGATTTCGTCCTAAATCCAAAAATCCCCACCAAAAATAGCCCCAATTTTTTTTTGTGATTTGTTAGTTTTGATGATGTTTTGTTGATTTTGATCCATGGATTTGCTTGGTTTCGAGTGGATCTAGCATTTCCCCAAGTTTCCCCATTTTCCATCCACGAAATCTCTCCAATTTTGACCTTGAAATCATCAATTTCCTCTCCCAATTCGAAAATTTCCGCCCCAAACGAGATCTGGATTCGTCGGGCCGGACATCCGGGCCTCGGGCCGGACATCCGAACCATCTGGCGGACATCCGCCCCAAGCCGGACATCCGGCTCTGGGCGCCAAATCTGCTCGGTTACGGACAGACACCCCGGAAATCCGGGCTCCACCCCGGACATCCGACCCTGGGATTTCAGATTTTCCCGTTTCACCGCTTTGTCCATAACTAATTCATCGTGAGTCCGCTTTTGGCGTTCTTTAGCTCGTTTTGAAGCTATTGACATCCCCATCCCATAAAAATACTACCACCACCATTTGACTCCATCAAATTTTCGAACTTTGGCATCTTTGCCTAGGGCTTCCACCACATCCACCGCATAACCACCACCGACTTCCGCAACCTAACCAATTTTGTTCCCCTTTGCATTTGAGGTTGTTTGAGTTGTGATTCGAGTCTCCTAAGGTGTTTAGGCTACTTAGGGACGGTTGCATCTTCATCAACCACCACCACCACCATAACTTTCGCATAGGCTTGCCCACCATACACTTCAACCACCTCAACTTAACCCAATAGTTGTTTGAGCTTGTTTGAGTTGTGGCTTGTGTCTCCTAAGGTGTTTCGGCTACTTAGGGACGGCGACTTCAACTCCGACACGTGTATAGCCCATCATTCCACTTCCGCATTGCCAAGTGCAAACCACCACCGCATTCCCGCTACCACCATTTTGACATTTGACGTTTGAGATTTTGAGTTCGCGGTTTTTCCGTTTCCTAAGGTGTTTCGGCTACTTACGGACGAGTCTCCATCATCCTGGTATCTACATCAAGAACAAAGCTACTCATCATCGCCGGACGGTAACCTCCATATCATCTTGGTATCGTGGTATCCCTCCATTGTATATTCCCCTTGCCATTGCATTGTTAACCCCTAGCCTTACTTTTATGCGTTACTTGCCTATCGAGACTAGCCATTTGAGTATTGCCGACAACGTTACTTGTGCACATTAGTGATCATACTTCCCATAGCATATATACCATATCATTGTGGTGCATATATTGGTATCATATCTTGTGTCACAAGTTTATTCCGCATATACACAATTGCTATCTTGGTTTGTGCATTGTGCAAAGTGGCCATACAAAAAAAGAAATAAAGCTTTTAAGCAAAAGAAAGAGAGCAAAGAGCTTGTAAGCAAGTGCCATAGCATCATACCACATTGCACATAAGATTGTCATATCCGATCATCTTGGATCATCTTGAGAGAAACACCGGGAACTATAGATACATAGCATACTTGGGATAGAAGTTTATCCATTTTGCATCTTATAGGTTGTGCACAAGTGTCGTATCCGCCTATTGAGCAATCGTGCTAGCGTCTCTCTTGAGTTGTGCAACACAAGCGTTTTCCGTGGATTCCACATTTTGTGCTCATTCCTTGGTTGCACGACCCCATTTATCTATCCGTGTGTGTGTTTCCGTGTGCCATTCTTTGCTATTGGTCCATTTGTTTCATTTGCGAATTTGTGAATCTCTTTCAACATTATTGACTCTTGCTAACATTTTGCATTAAATTTTTGTGCCACTATCCTCACCGAGCTCCTCCATAAGCTTTACTTGTGTAGGTGTGAGAACCGACAAGGATTGGTACCAATAGTGCTATTTCATTGTCCACATTTGAGTGAACTTGATTCATTGTCAACATCAGTCAAGGTACATTTGAGTTCTTATCTTTCTCCCACTCATATTTGCTCGAGTCTTGTGATGGATAGGCAAGGCATTTCCTCTTCGGTCCTCGACAACAACGACGGCGTGAACAACTACATCACCAAAGCGTCTATCTTCGATCTACAACAACAAGTGCACTCCGAAGCAAGGAGAAGGGACTACATCGACAAGAAGCTTGCCGCACATAAAGAGGAGCAAGATGCAAGGATGGAGGAGTGATAGAGGCAAAGGTGTCCCGATGTTTCGATGAGATGGTGGCTATCGTTTCTGTGGGAGTCGACCTTGACGATCCGACTACGAACGTGCGAGACGTCGCGCCTTAGCAATCGCTAAACCAACTTCCGAGGGTTATTGACCACGCCGGAGCACGATCAACCTGACCACGAGGGCCTGTTTCCTGCGAGCAAACGAAGAACAAGCAAGAAACTGAGATTGCAATCTGAATATTGCGAATATAAGATGAAAGCTTTATTGATCAAGGTGGGGTTTCTGTGGCGCCTTTGTGCAGTCGTTGAACACAAGCGAAATCACGCGAAGTTGCAGCTATGGCGAACTTTTAATCTAAACAAAACCCAAGGTCTAAACGGTGCCCTAAGGGCTGTATATATGGAGGAAGAGGGGAATTTCGTGGCCCTTGGTGGAGGTCCGAAATCAACCCTAACTCTTGTTTCCCCACACATACGGACTCTAAAAACAGCCTATACTTAAGTATTTCGAAATTACATGGGCCTGGCCCAATAATAAGGTGATGCAGCACCTAGAATAGCCTATGGACGCATATTATGAAGTGGCATCTTGTATATTTCGTCCAAGGCCTCATGCACTCATTAGGGTGGCTTCAAAGTCCTGGAATCATCACTTGTAACTCCGTTCTTGTTCTCCTTAGCATGCCAACATCTCCATGCTTGAACTTGCTCCAAGGTTCATCTTTCTTGTCCACGGTAGGCCCTTCATTTGTAAGCAAAACAAATGTATCCAATTTAGGCAGCATCATATTCTCATGAACATTGGAATCGTTACCAAGAAACGAAAGTACACGATAATTCAATTGGCGTCTGCGAGCTCTAGTAATTGGTCCAAGATGTATAGCCTTGAGGGGCTGTGGGTGTAACAATGGTATTGATGTCCTCATCATCCTCCCTTCTTGAAATGAAGTCGTCCTCGTGAGCTCATCTTCCTCACCCAAATAAGGCTTCAAATCTGCAATGTTAAAAGTGGGACTAACCCCAAAATCTGCAGGCAGCTCAAGTTTATATGCATTATCATTTATTTTCTCTAACACCTTAAATGGACCATCAGCACATGGCATTAGCTTTGATTTGCGCAATTTAGGAAACCTATCCTTACGCAAATGTAACCAAACAAGATCTCCAGGTGCAAAGACAACATGTTTTCTACCCTTATCTCTAGCAAGTTTATATTTAGCATTCATACGCTCAATGTTTTCCTTAGTTAACTCATGCATTTTTAAAATCAATTCAGCACGTTCTTTAGCATCAAAATTAACCTTCTCCGAAGATGGAAGAGGCAACAAATCAATAGGTGCACGAGGTAGGAAGCCATACACAATTTCAAAAGGGCACATCTTAGTAGTAGAATGCAATGAGCGATTATAAGCAAATTCAATATGAGGCAAGCATTCTTCCCACATTTTCTTATTATTCTTCAAAACAGCCCTAAGCATAGTAGACAATGTTCTATTGACTACTTCAGTTTATCCATCAGTTTGGGGGTGACAAGTAGTACTAAAAGCAGTTTAGTCCCCAACTTAGCCCATAAACATCTCCAAAAGTGGCTAAGAAATTTAGTATCACGATCTGAAACAATAGTATTTGGCACACCATGCAAGCGAATAATTTCACGAAAGAACAAATCAGCAACATTAACAGCATCATCGCTTTTATGACATGGTATAAAGTGTGCCATTTTCGAGAATCTATCCACGACAACAAATATGCTATGCCTCAACTTCTTTGTTCGAGGTAAACATAAAACAAAGTCCATAGATATATCCTCCCAAGGAATACTAGGCACAGTAAAGGCATATATAAACCATGAGGATTGAGTCGTGACTTAGCTTTTTGACAGGTAGTGCAAATGAGCAACAAAACGCTCAACATCCCGTCTCATCTTTGGCCAAAAGAAATGTGTAGCAAGTATATCCTCCGTCTTTTTGACGCCAAAGTGTCCCATTAAGCCTCCTCCATGCGCCTCCTGCAACAACAAAGACGAACAGAGCTAGCGAGGAATGCATAGCTTGTTAGCACGGAACACAAAACCATCATTAATAACGAACTTGTTCCATGTTCTTCCTTCTTTACAATTCTGCATTACATCTTTAAAATCAGCATCATGCACATATTGATCTTTGATGGTCTCCAAACCAAATATTTTGAAGTCAAGTTGTGAAAGCATAGTATATCGACGAGACAAAGCATCAAGAATAACATTTTCTTTACCCTTCTTGTGTTTAATGACATAAGGGAAAGTCTCAATGAATTCAACCCATTTAGCATGTCTACGATTCAGTTTAGCTTGACTTTTAATATGTTTCAAAGATTCATGATCAGAATGTATAACAAATTCTTTGGGCCATAAATAATGTTGCCATGTCTCTAAAGTCCGAACAAGAGCATATAATTCTTTGTCATAAGTAGAATAGTTCAGACTAGGCCCACTCAATTTTTCGGAAAAGTATGCAACAGGTTTGCCATCTTGTAATAACACACCTCCTAATCCAATTCCACTAGCATCACATTCAAGCTCAAAAGTCTTATTAAAGTCAGGAAGTTGAAGTAAAGGAGCATGTGTCAACTTATCTTTCAATACCGTGAAGGCTTCTTCCTGTGCGATACCCCAAACAAAAGGCACATCCTTCTTTGTAAGCTCATTGAGAGGTGCAGCAATGGTGCTAAAGTCTCTCACAAAACGCCTATAGAAACCAGCGAGTCCAAGAAAACTCCTCACTTGTGTGACCGTTTTGGGCTGCGGCCAACTCTCAATAGCTTCAATCTTGGCTTTATCAACTTCAATTCCACTGTGGAGTAACAACATAGCCAAGAAAAGATACTCGATTCGGTGCAAAAGGTGCACTTCCCAAGGTTACCAAACAAGCGTGCATCACGTAGAGCATTAAAACAACACGTAAATGTTCCAAATGTTCTTCCAAAGATTTGCTATAAATCAGTATATCATCAAAGTAAACTACCACAAATCGTCCAATGAAAGCACGTAAAACTTCGTTCATTAATCTCATGAAAGTACTAGGTGCATTAGTTAACCCAAAAGGCATGACTAACCACTCATATAATCCAAACTTAGTTTTAAATGCTGTTTTCCATTCATCTCCCAATTTCATACGAATTTGATGGTATCCACTACATAAATCAACTTTGGAGAATATTGTAGAGCCACTCAATTCATCAAGCATATCATCTAGCCTAGGAATAGGATGGCGATAACGAATAGTAATATTATTAATGCCTCTACAATCAACACACATACATGACGTACCATCCTTTTTAGGCACTAGTATAATAGGAACAGCACAAGGACTAAGAGATTAGCGTATATAACCTTTGTCGAGCAGCTCCATGCTTGACGCATAATCTCCTTCGTCTCCTCTCTGGATTGATGCGGTATGGTGCGCGGTTGGGTAGCGATGCACCGAATTAAGTCAATTTGATGCTCAATCCCTCGAATAGGTGGTAATCCGGTGGCACGTCTTGTGGGAAGACGTTAGCGAACTCCTGCAAAATGTTAGTGACAGCGAGGGGCAAAGAGGAAAACGCGTCCTCGAATGAAAACAATGCCTCTTTGCACACAAAAGCATAGCAAACAGATTTGCTAGAATCTAGCTCATCAATATCAGATTTGGTGGCAAATAAACATGCACTTTTCAGTTTAATTTCAGAAGCAACATTAGATGGTTTATTATTAGGCTTCATTTGTTGCTCAAATTCTTTTGCCACAATCTGATTTTCACTCTTATTTTTCTCCTGTTTTGCTTTATTAGCTCTATTAATATCATCTTTCAAAATGGAATCGAGAGTCATAGGAAGCAAAGTAATATTTTTATCCTTGTGAACAAGAGTATCTTGATTGTTTCTACCATGGTGTACAGAATTTTATCAAATTGCCATGGTCTACCAAGTAATAAGGAACATGCTTGCATAGGTACCACATCACAATCAACATAATCAGCATATGTAGAGATACTAAAATACACACGAGCGATGCGTGTTACCTTAACCTTGCCGCTGTTGTTGAACCATTGGATGTAGTAAGGATGTGGATGTGGTCTTGTGGTGAGAGAAAGCTTCTCCACCATATCCATGCTAGCCAAGTTGTTGCAGCTCCCTCCATCTATGATGGCCAGCGAATAGAACGTTCCTTCACAACTCCCTTTGTATGGAACAAGTTATGTCTCTGATTTTGCTTAGCTTGTGTAACTTTGCACACTCAAAACACGTTGAGCAACTAAACATTCATACTGTCGACATCTTGACAGCCATGTATTGCGTGTCATGATCAGAATCATCTCCACCGTGTTCTTCATGTGTAATAAGAGCCAAAGTCTCTTCATCATAGTCACTAAGCGGACTCATACCCACCATCCTCGTAGCAATCATCACATGCGCTGAGATTGGCATTCTCTCATAAAATGTCCTCTTCCCTTACAACGACGACAAATAATATCACTTGTGTGCCTGTTGACGCCATGGAAGAAGAAGAGCTACATGTAGGCCCAATGGTGTGCTCTTGGCGAGATAGTGGTGGTTGTGCACCTTTCTTGTATCACGGTTGGAGGTGGCAGCCGACGGAGGTGCCGGTGTAGTAGAGCGTGTGGAAGTAGATGATGCACGTGGTGTCCATGATGAAGGTCGACTGCAGAAAAGTTAGTTCGCCAACGCTGTCGATCCTGCACTTCACGTTCAGCTTTACAAGCAAGATGGAATAATCGGTGATATTATTATAATCCTTGTAGTCTAGAATGGTGCGAATCTCTCTATTTAATCCACCCGGAAAGCGTGCAAGCATAGCTTCATTCTCCTCAACAATACCACATCTAATCAAGCCAGTTTGTAATTCTGATAATATTCTTCTACTGAATTTTTTCCTTGTCTTAAGCGCTGCAATTTTTGAAGTAATTCACGTTGATAATATGGTGGAACCCAACGAGTACGCATAGCAGTTTTCAAAGCAGCCCAAGTAGCTGGAACAGGATATAATCTACAATGTTCAGACCACCAAACACATGCAAAGCTAGTGAAAGCACAAAGCAAGCGAACACGTCTCTCCTCGGGATATTGTAAACATGTAAATCGTTGTTCAGTTTCTAACTCCCAAGTAAGATATATATCGGGAACATATCTACCCTCAAATGGTGGAATATTCAATTTCAGTTTAGGGAGATGGTCATGATCTAAATACTGAAGGGGAGCCGAACATTGCCATTATTTGCATGTGGGCGACACGGTGGTTGTGGTCTTGGTGGTTGCACGTAATCTTGATGTTGATCAACCTCATCCTCGTAATCTCTCACATAATCATCCTCCCCACCGCAGCAGCAGGAGCCACGAAGTATCAACAAGCTGACACCGGCAGCTTGGCGGTGAAGAGGGACACGGGAAGCTTCGGCGGAGGGCTGTTTCGCGATGTGGAGGTAGTCCTTGTTGTTGTAGTAGAGGTGCGTTAGGTGCCGGTGGTGGTGGTGGTGGTAGGCAGCGAGCAATTCATTAAACTTGGTATCGAGCTTTGTTTGAGCGCCTTCTCAATGCCATCTATCTTCTCCATGGCCTCTTCAAATCTATTTAGCACATCGTCCACCTGCCCACTCATCATTTGTTGAAACTTATCATGTAGCGCTTTGTTTGTCATGTTCTCCCGGTCGGTCTCGTCGACTTGTGATCCTGCCATGGTTAGCGACAATAGAAACACACAAGAATATGATTCGACAGACTACTAGGAAGTGGTGGTGGTTGTGTGGTGGGCGATCACAAATCCGTCAAGCAAATCTCAAATTCTTACCGGTTCTTACCCAAAGAAAGCGGTGACCGGCAACCGATGTAGTCAAAACTCTCAAAGCTTGGATAGGCGATTACCGGGGAGAGTCAAACGCACAATGTAGATGTATGTGGAGCTGGGAAGGCTTATAATATGGTAGCAAAAGGGTCAAATAATCAATTCAGAGATGCAAAGTTGAATAAGCGCTCAACGAGCAGTCTTTGTCTTTGGTCCTAGGCTGAACCGTGCTAGAGACGCGAGCCTAGAACACTAACAAAATCACGGCTGCACGTAAACAAGGGAAAAGCACACTCTGTATTTTCTTTTTCGCTCTTTTTTTTTCTGCTTTTTTTTTTGCTGCTCTTTTTTTATTTTTTTGCGAAAAATCACTATAATGGCGAGTGTCTCAAAACTCTTCCGAGGTCAAATCGACAGGATGGGCACGAAATTTTTTCGACCAAAAATTTTTTTTTCAATGCCGGACCCAAAAAGCTGAAGCAGGTCAAAAAACTTTCTATAATGGCGACTGTCTCAATACACTTAGAAACACTTAAAAACAGGATAGCCAGAAATTTTTTTGACAAGTGCGTTTTCGGAAAATTTTGGGCCTAAACGGAGGGTGGTTTCCAGACTCTTTTTTTTTATTATTATTTTTTTTCCGAAACCTACTCCGGCAAGGAAACACGAATCGGAAACTAGATGGATCTCGAAAACAAACCTAATATGAGAAGAACTTGGATTGGTGGTGGATATATGGTCGTGGTATATGGCAGCGGTGGTGGTAGCGGTGGTAGTATATGGATATGGATCGGTGGTGGTATATGGACACGGATTGGTGGTGGTATATGGATACGGATTCGGAGCGGTGATGGTAGGTGGCAGGCGATGATGATGGTGCGGTGGCGGCGTGACAACTTATGACGAGAACTTCGAAACTCTAAAAGACTAGGCGCTAAGACCAGCAACTAGACACGGCGATGCAACATAAATTCAACAAAGCAAAACCCTAAAAAGATTATGCAAAGGCTCAGATTGGTTCGGATATGATGAACTAACCCTAATTTTTTTTGTGGCTTTTTCGTGGACTATAGGTATGAAGAAACAGACTCGATCTAAACTACGGAAAAGCTGTAAAATCTCACGAGCAACACGAAAATCTGATACCACTTGATAGAGGCAAAGGTGTCCCGATGTTTCGATGAGATGGTGGCTATCGTTTACGTAGGGAGTCGACCTTGACGATCCGACTATGAGCGTGCGAGGCGTCGGCGCCTTAGCAATCGCTAAACCAACTTCCGAGGGTTATTGACCACGCGAGCACGATCAACTCGACCACGAGGGCACTGTTTCCTGCGAGCAAGCGAAGAACAAGCAAGAAACTGAGATTGCAATCTGAATATTGCGAATATAAGATGAAAGCTTTATTGATCAAGGTGGGGTTACGTGGCGCCTTTGTGCAGTCGTTGAACACAAAGCGAAATGCGGAAGTTGCAGCTATGGCGAACTTTTAATCTAAACAAAACCCAAGGTCTAAACGGTGCCCTAAGGGCTGTATATATGGAGGAAGAGGGGAATTTCGTGGCCCTTGGTGGAGGGTCCGAAATCAACCCTAACTCTTGTTTCCCCACACATACGGACTCTAAAAACAGCCTATACTTAAGTATTTCGAAATTACATGGGCCTGGCCCAATAATAAGGTGACGCAGCACCTAGAATAGCCTATGGACGCATATTATGAAGTGGCATCTTGTATATTTCGTCCAAGGCCTCATGCACTCATTAGGGTGGCTTCAAAGTCCTGGAATCATCACTTGTAACTCCGTTCTTGTTCTCCTTGCGCATGCCAACATCTCCATGCTTGAACTTGCTCCAAGGTTCATCTTTCTTGTCCACGGTAGGCCCTTCATTTGTAAGCAAAACAAATGTATCCAATTTAGGCAGCATCATATTCTCATGAACATTGGAATCGTTACCAAGAAACGAAAGTACCTGATAATTCAATTGGCGTGCGCGAGCTCTAGTAATTGGTCCAGTATGTATAGCCGCAGGGGCTGTGGGTGTAACAATGGTATTGATGTCCTCATCAAGGAGATTAGAGCCTTGATCATGTCTACTTCCCCTTCGTCATCTTCAAGGCGGCGACATTCAAGCCACAAGTCTTCGGAGCGCGGAAACGACGCAAGTGCAAATCGTCCTCGTCCACATCTACATGGCGACCACCATCACGTTCGTGATCAACATCGTCATGAAGGGCAAGTCACCTCCAAGCATCATGTGCACGGCAGCGGCGAGCGCCAAGGAGCTCAAGCACGACAACGACATCATCATCATGAAGATGCTCCACAAGCGCAAATGCACAAGTCCCAACAAGCCCTACTTCACGCCAAGTCGAGGCTTCATAAGCACAAGAGAAGACCGCGAGACGAGCACCACCAAGGCAGGCGCTTCTGGCTACAACAACCACTTGGCATCTTCGCCAAGTGCAATCAAGACATCTTTGCCTTTGGACGTCGACATCTTCGCCTACTTCCCACGTGTACGCCTACATCGACTTCATCAAGTCCAAGGCGACCACCTACGAGCGAGGCGACACTTCCATCTTCTAAGCCCCTCAAGGAAGATGGCCGAGCATGGGAAACTCCCTTCGGTCATGGAGACGAGCTATGAGGTGCCACATCATATGGGCCTCCAACACCAAGGCGGTGACAAGGCGGTCGAGCAAGGGCCATCCCTTCGACCACGGCGACGGCCGAACCTCTTCAACAACATGAAGACGACGCCCACATTGGACTCATACTCCAAGTCAAGCTACGCGACCGCGCATGGAGACATTTGCACCTACATCTCTCCGGCACCCACATATGTCGAGAAGCCCCAATTGCCATGTGAGGGGAGCCATGATGCGGAGCATCCCTCGCTCATCCCCATGGACGTGTCTACATCTTCCTCAACACCATTTGGGCCCATGACAAGAGCTAGAGCCAAGGCTATCGAAGATAAGGTGAACTCGCTCCTCTCCGAACATCCTCTCTCTACTCACGAGACTTGCCTACTACCTCATATGGACACTTTGTGTGTGATCAGGTACCTGGAGGAAAGCCATGGTGCATCTACATCCATTGGACAAGGAGACGAAGCTACCAACGCGAAGGAGAAGAAGAAGAGCTACGGAGAAAACTCCAGCCACCGGACGACCGGTAGGGACCGGACGTTCGGCGCTGGCACCAGCCAGCCGGACGTCGGCCTCCAGTGACGACCGCCACACTCTCCCAATGACGGACGTCCGGCCTCCGTGACGGCCGGCCCCGAACCCGAGCGAATCTGCGGAAGACCGGTGCCAACGGACGACCGGCGACCGGACGACCGGTGATGAGGACATCAATACCATTGTTACACCCACAGCCCCTGCGGCTATACATACTGGACCAATTACTAGAGCTCGCGCACGCCAATTGAATTATCAGGTACTTTCGTTTCTTGGTAACGATTCCAATGTTCATGAGAATATGATGCTGCCTAAATTGGATACATTTGTTTTGCTTACAAATGAAGGGCCTACCATGGACAAGAAAGATGAACCTTGGAGCAAGTTCAAGCATGGAGATGTTGGCATGCGCAAGGAGAACAAGAACGGAGTTACAAGTGATGATTACAGGACTTTGAAGCCACCCTAATGAGTGCATGAGGCCTTGGACGAAATATACAAGATGCCACTTCATAATATGCGTCCATAGGCTATTCTAGGTGCTGCGTCACCTTATTATTGGGCCAGGCCCATGTAATTTCGAAATACTTAAGTATATGCTGTTTTTAGAGTCCGTATGTGTGGGGAAACAAGAGTTAGGGTTGATTTCGGACCCTCCACCAAGGGCCACGAAATTCCCCTCTTCCTCCATATATACAGCCCTTAGGGCACCGTTTAGACCTTGGGTTTTGTTTAGATTAAAAGTTCGCCATAGCTGCAACTTCGCGTGCCGTTTGTGTTCAACGACCGGACAAAGGCGTCCACAGAACCCCACCTTGATCAATAAAGCTTTCATCTTATATTCGCAATATTCAGATTGCAATCTCAGTTTCTTGCTTGTTCTTCGTTTGCTCGCGGGAAAGCAGGCCCTCGTGGTCGAGTTGATCGTGCTCCGGCGTGGTCAATAACCCTCGGAAGTTGGTTTAGCGATTGCTAAAGCGCGACGTCTCGCCGTTAAATGGTCGGATCGTCAAGGTCGACTCCCACAAGCGATAGCCACCATCTCACCGAAACATCGGGACACCTTTGCCTCTATCAAGTGGTATCAGATTTTCAGGTTGCTCGGTGAGATTTTACGCTTTCCGTAGTTTAGATCGAGTCATTCTTCATACCTATAGTCCACGAAAAAGCCACAAAAAAAATTAGAGTTAGTTCATCATATCCGAACCAATCTGAGCCTATGCATAAACTTTTTAGGGTTTTGCTTTGTTGAATTTATGTTGCATCGTCGTGTCTAGTTGCCGGTCTTAGCGTCTAGTCTTTTAGAGTTTCGAAGTTACGGTCATAAGTTGTCACGCCGCCACCGCACCATCATCATCGCCCCGCCACCTACCATCACCGCTCGAATCCGTATCCATAAACCACCACCAATCCGTGTCCATATACAACCACCGTTCCATATCCATATACTACCTCCGCTGCAATATACCACCACCTTTTATCCTACACCAATCCGAGTTATTCTCATTTTTGGTTTGTTTTCAAGATCCATCTTGTTTACGATTAGTGTTTCCTTGCGGAGTAGGTTTGGAAAAAAAATTCAAACCACCCTCCGTTTAGGCCCAAAATTTTCCGAAACGCACTTGTCGAAAAAATTTTCTGGCTATCCTGTTTTTAAGTGTTTCTAAGCGTATTGAGACAATCGCCATTATAGAAAGTTTTTTGACCCGTTTCCAGCTTTTGGGTCCGGCGTCGAAAAAAAAATTTGGTCGAAAAATTTCGTGCCCATCCTGTCGGTTTGACACAGGAAGAGTTTTGAGACACTCGCCATTATAGTGATTTTTCGCAAAAAAAAAAAAGCGCAAAAAGCAGCGCAAAAAAAAAAAAGAGCGAAAAAAAAATCCAGAGTGTGCTTTTCCGTTGTTTCCGTGCAGCGCCGTGAAATTGTTAGTGTTCTAGGCTCGCGTCTCTAGCACGGTCTAGCCTAGGACCAGCACAGTACCGTCGTTGAGCGATTATTCAACTTTGCATCTCTGAATTGATTATTGCTGACCCTTTTCGCTACCATATTATAAGCCTTCCCAGCTCCACATACATCTACATCGTGCGTTTGACTCTCCCTGGTAATCGCTCTATCCAAGCTTTGAGAGTTTTGACTACATCGGTTGCCGATCACCGCTTTCTTCTTTGGGTAAGAACTGTAAGAATTTGAGATTTGCTTGACGGATTTGTGATCGTCCACCACACAACCACCACCACTTCCTAGTAGTCTGTCGAATCATATTCTTGTGTGTTTCTATTGCTGCTAACCATGGCAGGATCACAAGCGATTTAGACCGACCGGGAGAACATGACAAACAAAGCGCTACATGATAAGTTTCAACAAATGATGAGTGGGCAGGTGGACGATGTGCTAAATAGATTTGAAGAGGCCATGGAGAAGATAGATGGCATTGAGAAGGCGTCCGAAACAAAGCTCGATAACAAGTTTAATGAATTGCTCGCGCGTCTACCACCACCACCACCGCGGCACCTAACGCACCTCTACTACAACAACAAGGACTACCTCCACATCGCGAAACAGCCCTCCGCCGAAGCTTCCCGTGTCCCTCTTCACTGGCCAAGCTGCTTTGGTCTTCTTGTTGATACTTCGTGGCTCCTGCTGCTGCGGTGGGGAGGATGATTATGTGAGAGATTACGAGGATGAGGTTGATCAACATCGAACTACGTGCAACCACCAGCACCACAACCACCGTGTCGTCCACATGCAAATAATGGCAATGTTGGGCTCCCCTTCAGTGCGAGATCATGACCATCTCCCTAAACTGAAATTGAATATTCCACCATTTGAGGGTAGATATGTTCACGATATATATCTTACTTGGGAGTTAGAAACTGAACAACGATTTACATGTTTACAATATCACGAGGAGAGACGTGTTCCTGCTGCTGTTTGTGCTTTCACTAGCTTTGCATGTGTTTGGTGGTCCGAACATTGTAGATTATATCCTGTTCCAGCTACTTGGGCTGCTTTGAAAACTGCTATGCGTGCTCGTTGGGTTCCACCATATTATCAACGTGAATTACTTCAAAAATTGCAGCGCTTAAGACAAGGAAAAAATCCGGTAGAAGAATATTATCGGGAATTACAAACTGGCTTGATTAGATGTGGTATTGTTGAGGAGAATGAAGCTATGCTTGCACGTTTTCCGGTGGATTAAATAGAGAGATTCAGACCATTCTAGACTACAAGGATTATAATAATATCACTCGATTATTCCATCTTGCTTGTAAAGCTGAACGTGAAGTGCAGGATCGACAGGCGTTGGCGCGAACTAACTTTTCTGCAGGCCGACCTTCATCATGGACACCACGTGCATCATCTACTTCCCCACGTTCTACTACACCGGCACCTCCGTCGGCTGCCACCTCCAACCGTGATACAAGAAAGCAGGCACAACCACCACTATCTGCCAAGAGCACACCTGTTGGGCCTACACAGAGCTCTTCTTCTTCCATGGCGTCAACAGGGCACACAAGTGATATTATTTGTCGTCGTTGTAAGGGAAGAGGACATTTTGTGAGAGAATGCCAATCTCAGCGTGTGATGATTGCTACTGAGGATGGTGGGTATGAGTCCGCTAGTGACTATGATGAAGAGACTTTGGCTCTTATTACACATGAAGAACACGGTGGAGATGATTATGATCATGACACGCAATACATGGCTTCTGAAGATGCTGACAGGTATGAATGTTTAGTTGCTCAACGTGTTTTGAGTGTGCAGGTTACACAAGCTGAGCAAAATCAGAGACATAACTTGTTCCATACAAAGGGAGTTGTGAAGGAACGTTCTATTCAGCGTCATCATAGATGGAGGGAGCTGCAACAACTTGGCTAGCATGGATATGGTGGAGAAGCTTTCTCTCACCACAAGACCACATCCACATCCTTACTACATCCAATGGTTCAACAACAGCGGCAAGGTTAAGGTAACACGTCTTTGTTCGTGTGTATTTTAGTATCTCTACATATGCTGATTATGTTGATTGTGATGTGGTACCTATGCAAGCATGTTCCTTATTACTTGGTAGACCATGGCAATTTGATAAAAATTCTGTACACAATGGTAGAAACAATCAGTATACTCTTGTTCACAAGGATAAAAATATTACTTTGCTTCCTATGACTCCTGATTCCATTTTGAAAGATGATATTACTAGAGCTAATAAAGCAAAACAGGAGAAAATAAGAGTGAAAATCAGATTGTGGCAAAAGAATTTGAGCAACAAATGAAGCCTAATAATAAACCATCTAATGTTGCTTCTGAAATTAAACTGAAAAGTGCATGTTTATTTGCCACCAAATCTGATATTGATGAGCTAGATTCTAGCAAATCTGTTTGCTATGCTTTTGTGTGCAAAGAGGCATTATTTTCATTCGAGGTCGTGCCTTCCTCTTTGCCTCCTGCTGTCACTAACATTTTGCAGGAGTTCGCTGACGTCCTCCCACAAGACGTGCCACCGGGATAACCACCTATTCGAGGGATTGAGCATCAAATTGACTTAATTCCCGGTGCATCGCTACCCAACCGCGCACCATACCGTACCAATCCAGAGGAGACGAAGGAGATTATGCGTCAAGTACGAGGAGCTGCTCGACAAAGGTTATATACGCGAATCTCTTAGTCCTTGTCTGTTCCTATTATACTAGTGCCTAAAAAGGATGGTACGTCACAGTATGTGTGTTGATTGTAGAGGCATTAATAATATTACTATTCGTTATCGTCATCCTATTCCTAGGCTAGATGATATGCTTGATGAATTGAGTGGCTCTACAATATTCTCCAAAGTTGATTTATGTAGTGGATACCATCAAATTCGTATGAAATTGGGAGATGAATGGAAAACAGCATTTAAAACTAAGTTTGGATTATATGAGTGGTTAGTCATGCCTTTTGGGTTAACTAATGCACCTAGTACTTTCATGAGATTAATGAACGAAGTTTTACGTGCTTTCATTGGACGATTTGTGGTAGTTTACTTTGATGATATACTGATTTATAGCAAATCTTTGGAAGAACATTTGGAACATTTACGTGCTGTTTTTAATGCTCTACGTGATGCACGGTTGTTTGGTAACCTTGGGAAGTGCACCGTGTGCACCGACCGAGTATCTTTTCTTGGCAATGTTGTTACTCCACGAGGAATTGAAGTTGATAAAGCCAAGATTGAAGCTATTGAGAGTTGGCCGCAGCCCAAAACGGTCACACAAGTGAGGAGTTTTCTTGGACTCGCTGGTTTCTATAGGCGTTTTGTGAGAGACTTTAGCACCATTGCTGCACCTCTCAATGAGCTTACAAAGAAGGATGTGCCTTTTGTTTGGGGTACCGCATGGAAGAAGCCTTCACGGTATTGAAAGATAAGTTGACACATGCTCCTTTACTCCAACTTCCTGACTTTAATAAGACTTTTGAGCTTGAATGTGATGCTAGTGGAATTAGATTAGGAGGTGTGTTATTACAAGATGGCAAACCTGTTGCATACTTTTCTGAAAAATTGAGTGGGCCTAGTCTGAACTATTCTACTTATGACAAAGAATTATATGCTCTTGTTAGGACTTTAGAGACATGGCAACATTATTTATGGCCCAAAGAATTTGTTATACATTCTGATCATGAATCTTTGAAACATATTAAAAGTCAAGCTAAACTGAATCGTAGACATGCTAAATGGGTTGAATTCATTGAGACTTTCCCTTATGTCATTAAACACAAGAAGGGTAAAGAAAATGTTATTGCTGATGCTTTGTCTCGTCGATATACTATGCTTTCACAACTTGACTTCAAAATATTTGGTTTGGAGACCATCAAAGATCAATATGTGCATGATGCTGATTTTAAAGATGTAATGCAGAATTGTAAAGGAAGAACATGGAACAAGTTCGTTATTAATGATGGTTTTATGTTCCGTGCTAACAAGCTATGCATTCCTGCTAGCTCTGTTCGTCTTTTGTTGTTGCAGGAGGCGCATGGAGGAGGCTTAATGGGACACTTTGGCGTCAAAAAGACGGAGGATATACTTGCTACACATTTCTTTTGGCCAAAGATGAGACGGGATGTTGAGCGTTTTGTTGCTCGCTGCACTACATGTCAAAAAGCTAAGTCACGACTCAATCCTCATGGTTTATATATGCCTTTGCACGTGCCTAGTATTCCTTGGGAGGATATATCTATGGACTTTGTTTTAGGTTTACCTCGAACAAAGAAGGGAGGTATATCTTATTTGTTGTCGTGGATAGATTCTCGAAAATGGCACACTTTATTCCATGTCATAAAAGCGATGATGCTGTTAATGTTGCTGATTTGTTCTTTCGTGAAATTATTCGCTTGCATAGTGTGCCAAATACTATTGTTTCAGATCGTGATACTAAATTTCTTAGCCACTTTTGGAGATGTTTATGGGCTAAGTTGGGGACTAAACTGCTTTTTAGTACTACTTGTCACCCCCAAACTGATGGACAAACTGAAGTAGTCAATAGAACATTGTCTACTATGCTTAGGGCTGTTTTGAAGAATAATAAGAAAATGTGGGAAGAATGCTTGCCTCATTTTGAATTTGCTTATAATCGTTCATTGCATTCTACTACTAAGATGTGCCCTTTTGAAATTGTGTATGGCTTCCTACCTCGTGCACCTATTGATTTGTTGCCTCTTCCATCTTCGGAGAAGGTTAATTTTGATGCTAAAGAACGTGCTGAATTGATTTTAAAATTGCATGAGTTAACTAAGGAAAACATTGAGCGTATGAATGCTAAATATAAACTTGTCGGAGATAAGGGTAGAAAACATGTTGTCTTTGCACCGGAGATCTTGTTTGGTTACATTTGCGTAAGGATAGGTTTCCTAAATTATAAATCAAAGCTAATGCCACGTGCTGATGGTCCATTTAAGGTGTTAGAGAAAATAAATGATAATGCATATAAACTTGAGCTGCCTGCAGATTTTGGGGTTAGTCCCACTTTTAACATTGCAGATTTGAAGCCTTATTTGGGTGGCGAAGATGAGCTTCCGTCGAGGACGACTTCATTTCAAGAAGGGAGGATGATGAGGACATCAATACCATTGTTACACCCACAGCCCTCATGACTATACATCTTGGACCAATTACTAGAGCTCACAGACGCCAATTGAATTATCGGTACTTTCGTTTCTTGGTAACTTGATTCCAATGTTCATGAGAATATGATGCTGCCTAAATTGGATACATTTGTTTTGCTTACAAATGAAGGGCCTACCATGGACAAGAAAGATGAACCTTGGAGCAAGTTCAAGCATGGAGATGTTGGCATGCAAGGAGAACAAGAACGGAGTTACAAGTGATGATTCCAGGACTTTGAAGCCACCCTAATGAGTGCATGAGGCCTTGGACGAAATATACAAGATGCCACTTCATAATATGCGTCCATAGGCTATTCTAGGTGCTGCGTCACCTTATTATTGGGCCAGGCCCATGTAATTTCGAAATACTTAAGTATAGGCTGTTTTTAGAGTCCGTATGTGTGGGGAAACAAGAGTTAGGGTTGATTTCGGACCCTCCACCAAGGGCCACGAAATTCCCCTCTTCCTCCATATATACAGCCCTTAGGGCACCGTTTAGACCTTGGGTTTTGTTTAGATTAAAAGTTCGCCATAGCTGCAACTTCACAGCGTGCCGTTTGTGTTCAACGACCGGACAAAGGCGTCACGTAACCCCACCTTGATCAATAAAGCTTTCATCTTATATTCGCAATATCCAGATTGCAATCTCAGTTTCTTGCTTGTTCTTCGTTTGCTCGCAGGAAAGCAGGCCCTCGTGGTCGAGTTGATCGTGCTCCGGCGTGGTCAATAACCCTCGGAAGTTGGTTTAGCGATTGCTCAGGCGCGACGTCTCGCACGTTCGTAGTCGGATCGTCAAGGTCGACTCCCACAGAAACGATAGCCACCATCTCATCGAAACATCGGGACACCTTAGCCTCTATCAACCGGCCCCCAGCGGACGTCCGGTGCCCCTGGACCTGAAACAAATCAGCGGAAGTCCGAAGAAACCGGACGACCGGTGCCTCCTTCACAGAACTTATCCAGCGGACGTCCGGCGCCACCGGACGACCGGTACCTCCCGAGCCACCGGACGACCGGCCCCCAGCGGACGTTGATGAGGACATGACTACCTTGGATAAGACCAAAAATATTGCATACATGCATATTTCTCAGGTGATTTCTAGTGCAAACTATTCAATAATCTATTTATGTTATCCAGAACAAAAATACATCACATACTTTTGTGTTTTGTCTAATTGTAGGTGTATGGGACATTTGTACAATACACATATGAAGATAAGGGAAAAGGTGGGGATCCGTAAGCGGTCTTGGTCTGGTCGTTGGACACAAACGAAGTACACGAAGTTGCAATGGCTAACTTTTAACTAAACAAATCCCAAGGAAAAAGCTACTAGATGGATCTACTTATATAGGATCAAGGGTGGCCGCCAAGGAGGTGGTAGGACGTCCCAAGGCAGCCTAAAACTAACCCTAGGTCGTACAAGGCCAATGGGCCCAAGCGGAGGTGACGTAACACCTTTGGACTTGTAGTTTGACTCGGATTCTGCTGCAGCATCAGATTGTTTCGTCCATAACTCAACGCTCCGGACGAATTTGAAGGTGAATCCAATTGGGTTGGAAGGTGCACGAAATCTATTTTCCAACAAAAAAAAGAATCATCCAATTTGGAGTCCGGATGAAAAAGTTATTGACGTTTTGAGTTAGGTATGTCTGTGCAGTCCGAATCTGAGTCCAGAACGTGAGAGACTTGGACTCTATCTTCTCTTGGTCCAAAAGTGACGTGAGAGGACTTTTTGAACAGCACCTAAACTTCTCCTTTTCCCTTATCTTCATATGTGTATTGTACAAATGTCCCATACACCTACAATTAGACAAAACACAAAAGTATGTGATGTATTTTTGTTCTGGATAACATAAATAGATTATTGAATAGTTTGCACTAGAAACCACCTGACAAATATGCATGTATGCAATATTTTTGGTCTTATTCAAGGTAGTCATGTCCTCATCATCAGTCAAACTACAAGTCCAAAGGTGTTACGTCACCTCCACTTGGGCCCATTGGCCTTGTACGACCTAGGGTTAGTGTTAGGCTGCCTTGGGACGTCCTCCCACCTCCTTGGCCGCCACCCCTTGCTCCTATATAAGTAGATCCATCTAGTAGCTTTTTCCTTGGGATTTGTTTAGTTAAAAGTTAGCCATTGCAACTTCGTGTACTTCGTTTGTGTCCAACGACCGGACAAAGACCGATTACGGATCCCCACCTTTATCAATACTTCATATATACTGCAATATTCAGATTGCTTTATCATATTCTTGCTTGTTTTTCGATTGCTTGCAGGAATAGACCTTCGTGGTCGTTGATTGTGCTCGGCGTGGTCAATAACCTCTCGGAGTTGGTTTAGCGATTGCTAAGGCGCAACGTCGTGCACGTTTGTAGTCGGATCGTCAAAGTCGTCTCCACCAAATCGATAGTTATCATCTCATCGAAAGATCGGGACACCCTCGCCTCTATCAAGTGGTATCAGAGCCAGGTTGCTCGGTGAGATTTTACAGTTTTTCATAGTTTAGATCGCATCTGTCTTTCATACCTATAGTCCATGAAAAGCCACAAAAAAGTTAGATCTATTTATCCTTTGTCCAAGCCAGTCTGAGCCTTTGCAATTTTTCTTTTCATTGTTTGCATTATTGAATTATCGGTTGCATAAATTGTCAAGTTCTTTGTTCTTAGTGTCTAGTTCGTTTAGAGTTTCGAGTTCTGTTCACATTAGTCACGCCGCCGCTTCATCGTTATCCCTTCCGTTGACCACCATCCATCCATCAATTTCCACCACGTGCTACCCACCGTTCGTTGTCATAATCATAGTTGAGATCGTTCACATCTTCACTTGATCCAATCTGCATCTTATCTAGTTTGTTTGGAAAGAGGGAGAGAGAAAAAAAGAGATTGAAAAAAGTTAAAAAAAAGTCAGAGAAAAAAAAGAGAGAAAGAAAAAGGAAAAAAAAGTGTGAAAAAAAAGAGAGAAGAAACAAAAAACAAAGTTCGGATCTATATAGACTCAATCTCGTAGCTCAATTCGGATTGGAATCTGTTTTGTGTACTGTTCAGTAAAACAGGCATAACTTCCTCATAGGAAGTCCGTTTTGGCTCCGCGAGTACTCAAATTAAAGCTAGAGACGAGCCGCATCTAAATAGTTGCAGAAGCTAGTTCAATATTTGGCACCTCAAAATCGGCTTCTAAATAGGTCTTTTTGCCCTCCGGAGTTCGTGAACACAGCTTATTCCGGTTTTTTAAACCAGTTTTAGAATTTTTTGACTGCTCATATCAACTCGGAATTGAGTGATTCTTTTTGCATTGGAAAGCTTGAGTTAGTAGCATTCTTTGAAAAAAGTTATCCGAAAATTTGCTCAAACTTTTCAAGAGGAAAATTGGAGAGAGAGTTGTTATATATCCTGCTTGGCAGTTGTTTTTCATCATTATCTTTACTGCCGTTGTGATCTTCAATTATATCTTGCTGTCCAGAGCTACTTATTATCCTTCATTGATGCTAGTTGTGCTACGCCGTGACCTCATTAGTGTTCTAGGCTCGCGTCTCTTGTCCGGTCTTGCCTAGGACCAGCACAAGATCGTCGTTGAGCGTTTATTCAACATTGCATCTTTGAATTGATTATTGCTAATTTTTTTGCTACCATAGGATAGCCAACCCAGCTCCACATATTTCTACACCGTGTATACGTATGTTCTCCTGGCAATCGCTTTACACAATCTTCGGAGTTACATGACACCGCTGGTTGCCTGTCACCACATTGCATGGTAAGAACTTGTAAGATATTGATATTTGCTATCTTGTGAGCGTTTTACCACCACATCCTAGTAGTTCATAGGAACATTATTCTAGAATTTTGTTTCTTTTTCTACTAATCATGACAGGTTCGGAGATAGAAGTTCTTGGATGACAGACACATCTCCACCATCACGAGTGTTGGGACAACACACACAAGCACATGGTCAGGTTATCTCTTTACCGTCATTTGAGGGTAGATTTAATCTTGTTATTTATCTAGCTTGGGAGCTTGAACTAGAAGAAGTTTTTAGTCACCATCATTTTTCTGAACTTGAGAGAGTACGAGCTACCACTAGAGCATTTACTGGTTTTGCTTCTGTTTGGTGGAGTGTACATTGTAAGAAAAACATTGATAACCAACCCACAACTTGGAAAGTTTTGAAAGCTGTAATGAGACAACAATTTTTTCCTCCTTACTATCGTCAGGAATTGCTTTGCAAATTTGAACAATTAAAACAAGGCAGTAACACTGTTCATGCTTACTACAAAGAGTTCAAATCTTATATGCATCATTGTGACATAGAAGAATCGAGGATGATACAATGAATAGATTTTTTGGTGGTTTGAACCATGATATCCGTGCAAGATTTCACTATATTCCTCGTTCCATTATTGGTATGTATGTTCGCGCTTGTACCTTTGAGAGACAGCTACAGGAGGATGCATTGGGTGACTACAAAGACTACTATTCCAGTTCATGCTCACCATCGTCAGTTGGTTCCTCCACCGTTGCACCTACTAGAGCAGGCCCACCCCAGATTGTGAGCGCGACATCATCTCAAGTGCATGGTGCATTAACAAGGCCCGTACCTACATCAGCTACGTCTTTGCGACAAGGTAACAGTAAAGGTATTAATGATATAACTTCACATGAGAATGATGCATCCCTAGTTAACTTGAATGCATCATGTGTTGAGTTACAGTGATTTGAGCACATCACCTATTTTAGAGAATCTTGATACTATCATGAATGCGTCATGTGATCAAACAACTGAAATACCAAAAATTTTGAGTGCACCCATTGAATTAACTATTGATGCAAAAGAATCAATGTTTAATCATTTTGATATGACCTCTAATCTTGGTGATGATTCTGTGTCGAATGAGTTATTGCATGTTTGCTTATTTAAGCATGTTGTAGCATGTAAACTTGATGCAAGTAAGGTTTATTCACCAATGTTGGGATGGTTTAATGATGAACATTGTCAATCTTTTGAAATGAATAAGAGCTTCACTTATATGTGCAAACTGAGTTGTAATATTTTCATGCCTTCTACTTCTTGTGATAATGTTTTGGCTTTAGATTTTATGAACTATGCAAGTTACTCATCTATTCATGTGTCATATGTGCAAAAATCAAGGGAAGTAAAAATGGATGACATATACATATACAACATGTACACCTTGTCTCTTTTGTTAGCCATACTTCAGACTAAGCAACGCAGGGGGACTTTGTTTTCAAGAAGGGGAGGATGATGAGGACATGATTACCTTGGATACGACAAAAAATATTGCATACATGTATATTCATGAGGTGATTTCTAATGCAAACTATGCAATAATTTATTTATGTCATCCAGGACAAAAATACTTCACAAACTTTTGTGCCATGTCTAATTGCAGGTGTATGGGACATTTGTACAATCCACATATGAAGATAAGGGAGAAAGAGATGTTTACTTGCTGTTCAAAAGTTCTCTCACATCACTTTTGGCCCAAGAGAAGATAGAGTCCAAGTCTCTCACGTTACGAACTCAGATTCGGACTGCAGACATACACGACTCAAAACGTCAATAACTTTTTCATACGGACTCCAAATTGGTTGATTCTTTTTTTGTTGGAAAATAGATTTCGTGCATTTTCCAACCCAATTGGAATCACCTTAAAATCCGTCCGGAGCGTTGCGTTATGGACGAAACAATCTGATGCTGCAGCAGAATCCGAGTCAAACTACAAGTCCAAAGGTGTTACGTCACCTCCACTTGGGCCCATTGGCCTTGTACGACCTAGGGTTAGTGTTAGGCTGCCTTGGGACGTCCTCCCACCTCCTTGGCCGCCACCCCTTGCTCCTATATAAGTAGATCCATCTAGTAGCTTTTTCCTTGGGATTTGTTTAGTTAAAAGTTAGCCATTGCAACTTCGTGTACTTCGTTTGTGTCCAACGACCAGACCAAGACCGCTTACGAATCCCCACCTTTATCAATACTTCATATATACTCGCAATATTCAGATTGCTTTATCATATTCTTGCTTGTTTTCCGATTGCTTGCAGGAATAGACCTTCGTGGTCAGGTTGATTGTGCTCCGGCGTGGTCAATAACCTCTCGGAGTTGGTTTAGCGATTGCTAAGGCGCAACGTCGTGCACGTTTGTAGTCGGATCATCAAAGTCGTCTCCGCCAAATCGATAGTTATCATCTCATCGAAAGATCGGGACCGTCGCCTCTATCAGACGTCCGGTACCTGTCTGCGCACAGTTTCGGGCCGAAGCCCATGTACCCCTTCACTTCGCCCCTTTTTCACTAAGACTATAAATAGAACCCCTCCTCCTCCTAGCTAGGGTAGCTTAGGTTTAGCTCATGTTTGTGTGAGAGCCTTGCTCATCCACTTGGCTACTTCTCCTGAGTCCGGGACCTCTTCGGAGAAAGATCCCCAAGCGGATTCAAGACCCCCTTCTAGGGTGGACCCCATCAAGACCTCCTCCACGGAGAAGAGCGGCTACTCATGTATCCTTACCTTTGTTGACCTTGGATCTCGTGTATCTCTTTTTGTGTTCTTTGATCTAGCACTTGTGTGACCGATTCCTTGTTGGTTGAGTGTTTTCCCTCGTTCCTCCCCGTGATTTCCTCGTGTTCTTCCGTGCATTCTTCGTGATTCACCGTAGGATCCGCTCCAACGTGAAAGATCATCCACGTAGGGCTCCGCCCTACATCATCTTGGTATCAGAGCCACGTTGATCACGTTTTTGGAGCCCCTACCCCTCTTTTTCTAGCTTGATTTTGTTGTTTTTGTCCTAATTCCGAAAATTCCCCACAAAAATAGCCCCAAATTTTTTTGTGATTTGTTTGTGAGTTGAGATTTTGTTGGATTTGGTCCATGGATTTGTGTTGCTACGTGTAGATCTAGCTTTTCCCACCCTCCCCACCCTTTTCCATCCACCAAACCCCTCGATTTCGACCTCACCATCATCTCCTACCCCGAAACCGAGCAGTTCTTCCCGTGCCCGGAAATCTCCAGCACCGGACGGCCGGCGATTACCGGACGTCAAGCCTTGGACGACCGCAAAAACCGAACGTCCGCTCAACTCGTGAAACTGAATTTTCAGTTCTGCCACCACCACAACCCCACCTCCCACCACATCTCCCAAACCCACATACACCAAAATCTTCCACGATACTTCCAATGACGATTTTGACACATTTTGGTCCTTGAGATTTTGAGTTGTGGTTTCCCGTATCCTATTGTGTTTCAGCTATCTAGGTGCAGTTCGAATTCATCATCACCACCGCTCCTCTACATCGACTAGTCATCATCGCATGGACGGTAACAACGACGACATCTTTGTCATAACTTGCATTTGCATTGATAACCCACATTGCCTCATTTTGCGTAGCTTACCCATCGATACTAGCCATTGAGTATTGCCGGCAACATGACTTGTGCACATTTAGTGATCATACTCCATAGCATACATACCATACCATAGTGGTGCATATCTTGGGATCCACTTGTGTGTCACAAGGTTGTCATAGCATACACAATTGCTATCTTGGTTCGTGAAGTTTTGCATGAGAAAAGAGCTCAAAAGAGAAAGAGCCAATCAAGCTTTTAAGCAAAGAGAGAAAGATAAGCAAACAACTTATGAGCAAGAACCATAGCATCATACTACATTAAGATTGTCATATTGGATCATCTTGGATCATAGCACCGAAATACCATACATATAGCATAATTGGGATAGATATAGTGGCATTTTGCCTAGTAGGTTGTGCACAAGTTTGCGTATCCGCCTATTGTGCAATCGTGCTAGCGTCTCTCTAGTGTTGTGCAACAAGAGCATCTTGGTGAATTCCACATTTTGGCTCATCTTTGGTTGCATAACCCCATATTATCTATTTGCGTGTGTGTTTCCGTGTACCATATCTTGCTACTGGTCTACTTGTTGCATTTGCAAATTTGTGAACCATTTCCAAAATTATTGACGCCACTTACAATGGCATCAAATTTTGTGCCACCATCCTCACCAAGCTCCACCATAAGCTCTTATTTGTGTAGGTGTGAGAACCGACAAGGATTGGTACCAATAGTGCTATTTCATTGTCCGCATTTGAGTGAACTTGATTCATCTTCAACATCGGTCAAAGGTACATTGGTATAAGTTCTTTTCCGTTCTACCACTCACATTTCGCCTGGAATGATGGATAGGCCAAGTACCTCTACCAACCCACTCTTCATCGAGCAAGACGACGACATGTCAAAGATCGTCACCAAGAGCCACCTCTTTGGTGCACAACTGCGTTGCACCAAGAACAACAAGCAATGAGCGACCGCGCCGACAACCTCGCCACCGACTTACGACTCTCCGAGCAACGTACAAGGGACTACTTCGACAACAAGTTCGGCGCTCACAAGCAAGAGAATGATGCAAGAATGGGCCGAGATACGGCGCCTTGATGAGAAGCCGACATCATTCTACTTCTTGATCATCAAGACGGAGCCGCTCGAGTCGACACTCCGACGACACCTTCTACGACTCAAGTACACCTACTTCGAACACTCTTCGTCGTGCCGCTCGTCAAGACCGTCATGCATCTCGCAACCCGCTACATGACAATCATTTACAAGGGCAAGTTGATGATCAAGTTCCTCGTCCTCAATCAAACCAAGAGGCTTTTGCTCAAGCTCAAGAACGACAACGTCTTCGTCGCCAACAAGAGGAAGAACGAGCGCGTCTACACCAAGACGAACAAGACGCCAAGGCTCAACGTCTTCAACAACAAGAACGTGAAGCGCAAGCTCTTGAGGCGCATAGCGTGCCCTTCAAGAATCAAGTAGAGCCTTCGCCAACCGCAATCGCGAATGGCGCAATCAAGAGGAAGCCCTTCGAGAAGAAATCCAAGAGAGGAACTACCAACCTCATGTACAACGTCAAGTGATAGAGGCGAGGGTGTCCCGATCTTTCGATGAGATGATAACTATCGATTTGGTGGAGTCGACTTTGACGATCCGACTACAAACGTGCACGACGTTGTGCCTTACCAATCGCTAAACCAATCTCCCGAGGTTACTGACGATGCTGGAAGCACAATCTGCCTGACCACGAAGGTCTATTCCTGCACGTAATCGAAGAACGAGCAAGAATATGATAAAGCAATCTGAATATTGCGAATATATATGAAGTATTGATAACGGTGGGGATCTGTAAGCGGTCTTGGTCTGGTCGTTGGACACAAACGAAGTATACGAAGTTGCAATGGCTAACTTTTAACTAAACAAATCCCAAGGAAAAAGCTACTAGATGGATCAACTTATATAGGAACAAGGGGTGGCGGCCAAGGAGGTGGGAGGACGTCCCAAGGCAGCCTAAAACTAACCCTAGGTCGTACAAGGCCAATGGGCACAAGTGGAGGTGACGTAACACCTTTGGACTTGTAGTTTGACTCGGATTCTGCTGCAGCATCAGATTGTTTCATCCATAACTCAATGCTCCGGACGAATTTTAAGGTGATTCAAATTGGGTTGGAAATTGCAGGAAATCTATTTTCCAACACAAAAAGAATCAACCAATTTGGAGTCCGTATGAAAAAGTTATTGACGTTTTGAGTGAGGTATGTCTGTGCAGTCCGAATCTGCGTCCAGAACGTGAGAGACTTGGACTCTATCTTCTCTTGGGCCAAAAGTGACGTGAGAGAACTTTTTGAACAGCACCTAAACTTCTCCTTTTCCCTTATCTTCATATGTGTATTGTACAAATGTCCCATACACCTGCAATTAGACAAAACACAAAAGTATGTGAAGTATTTTTGTTCGATAACATAAATAGATTATTGAATAGTTTGCACTAGAAATCACACGACAAATATGCATGTATGCAATATTTTTGGTCTTCTCAAGGTAGTCATGTCCTCATCATCCTCCACTTCTTGAAAACAAAGCCGTCCTCGGCGTTGCTTAGTCTGAAATGTGGCTAACAAAAAGACAAGGTGTACATGTTGTATATGTATATGTCATCCATTTTTACTTCCCTTGATTTTTGCACATATGACACATGAATAGATGAGTAACTTGCATAATCTAAAGCCAAAACATTATCACAAGAAGTAGAAGGCATGAAAATATTGCAACTCAGTTTGCACATATAAGTGAAGCTCTTATTCATTTTAAAAGATTGACGATGTTCATCATTAAACCATCCCAACATTGGTGAATAAACCTTACTTGCATCAAATTTACATGCTACAACATGCTTAAATAAGCAAACATGCAATAAGTCATTCGACACAGAATCATCACCAAGATTAGAGGTCAAAAAATGATTAAACATTGATTCTTTTGCATCAACAGTTAATTCAATGGGTGCACTCAAAATTGTTGGTATTTCAGTTGTTTGATCACATGACGCATTCATGGCGGTATCAAGATTCTCTAAAATAGGTGATGTGCTCAAATCACCAGGTAACTCAACACATGATGCCCTCAAGTTAACTAGGGATGCATCATTCTCATGTGAAGTTATATAATTAATACCTTTACTGTTACCTTGTCGCAAAGACGTAGCTGATGTAGGTATGCAGGCGTTGACAATGCACCATACACTTGAGATGATGTCGCTCACAATCTGAGGTGGGGCTGCTCTAGTAGGTGCAACGGTGGAGGAACCAACCGCGGTGGTGAGAATGAACTGGAATAGTAGTTGTTGTAGTCACCCAATGCATCCTCCTCAGATTCTGTCTCTCAAAGGTACAAGCGCGAACATACATACCAAGAATGCAACGAGGAATATAGTGAAATCTTGCACGGATATCATGGTTCAAACCACCAAAAATCTATTCATTTTATCATCCTCAGATTCTTCTATGTCACAATGATGCATATAAGATTTGAACTCTTGGTAGTAAGCATGAACAGTGTTATTGCCTTGTTTTAATTGTTCCAATTTATGAAGCAATTCACGACGATAGTAAGGAGGGAAAAATTGTTGTCTCATTACATCTTTCAAATCTTTCCAAGTTGTGAGTTGGTTATCATTGTTTTTCTTACAATGCACACTCCACCAAACAGAAGCAAAACCACTAAATGCTCTAGTGGTAGCTCGTACTCTCTCAAGTTCAGAAAAATCATGGTGACTAAAAACTTCTTCTAATTCAAGCTCCCAAGCTAGATAAATAGCAGGATTAAATCTACCCTCAAATGATGGTAAAGACATACCCTGACCATATGCTTGTGTGTGTTGTCCCAACTCTCGTGATGGTGGAGATGTGTCCGTCATCCAAGAACTTCTATCTCCGGAACCTGTCATGATTAGTAGAAACAAGAAACAAAATTTGAGAATAATGTTCCTATGAACTACTAGGATGTGGTGGTAAAACGCTCACAGTATAGCAAATATCAATATCTTACAAGTTCTTACCATGCAGCAGGTGGTGACAGCAACCGGCAATGTCAAATAACTACGAAGATTGTGTAAAACGATTGCCACGGGAACGTACGTATACACGGTGTAGAAATATGTGGAGCTGGGTTGGCTATATATGATAGCAAAAGATTATCAATAATCAATTCAGAGATGCAATGTTGAATAAACGCTCAACGACGGTCTTGTCTTTGGTCCTAGACTAGACCGGACTAGAGACGCGAGCCTAGAACACTAATGAGGTCACGACGTAGCACAACTAGCATCAATGAAGGATAATAAGTAGCTCTGGACAGCAAGATATAAGTGAAGATCACAACGGCAGTAAAGATAATGATGAAAAACAACTGCCAAGCAGGATATATAACAACTCTCTCTCCAATTTTCCTCTTGAAAAGTTTGAGCCAATTTTCTGATAAATTTTTTCAAAGAATGCTACTAACTCAAGCTTTCCAATGCAAAAAGAATCACTCAATTCCGAGTTGATATGAGGAGTCAAAAAAATTCTAAAACTGGTTTGAAAAAACTGGAATAAGCTGTGTTCACGAACTTCGGAGGGTAAAAATACCTATTTAGAAGCCGATTTTGAGGTGCCAAATATTGAACTAGCTTCTGCAACTATTTAGATGCGGCTCGTCTCTAGCTTTAATTTGAGTACTCGCGGAGCCAAAACGGACTTGTATGAGGAAGTTATGCCTGTTTTATTGAACAGTACACAAAACAGATTCAAATCCGAATTCAGCTACGAGATTGAGTCTAGATAGATCCGAACTTTGTGTTTTTTTCTTCTCTCTTTTTCTCACACTTTTTTTCCTTTTTCTTTCTTTCTTTTTTTTCTCTGACTTTTTTTTTACTTTTTTTCTCTCTTTTTTTTTCTCTCCCTCTTTCCAAACAAACTAGATAAGATGCGCATGGATCAAGTGAAGATGTGAACGATCTCAACTATGATTATGACAATGAACGGTGGGTAGCACGTGTTGGAAATTGATGGATGGATGATGGTCAACGGAAGGGATAACGATGCAGCGGCGACGTGACTAATGTGAACAGAACTCGAAACTCTAAACGAACTAGACACTAAGACCAGCAACTCGACACGACGATGCAACCGATAATTCAATAATGCAAACAATGAAAAGAAAACTGCAAAGGCTCAGACTGGCTTGGACAAAGGATGAATAGATCTAACTAATTTTGTGGCTTTTTCTAGGACAAAAGGAAATAAAATAAATCTAATCTAGTGATAATTGTAAATTCTCACCGAGCAACCTGAAAACCGATACCACTTGATAGAGGCGAGGGTGTCCCGATCTTCGATGAGATGATAACTATCGATTTGGTGGAGTCGACTTTGACGATCCGACTACAAACATGCACGACGTTGTGCCTTAGCAATCGCTAAACCAATCTCCCGAGGTTCTTGGCGATCTTTGGAAGCACAATCACCGACCACGAAGGTCTATTCCTGCACGCAATCGCAGAACGAGCAAGAATATGGTAAAGCAATCTGAATATTGCGAATATATATGAAGTATTGATAACGGTGGGGATCCGTGGCGGCCTTGGTCTGGTCGTTGGACACAAACAAACGGCACGCGAAGTTGCAATGGCTAACTTTTAACTAAACAAATCCCAAGGAAAAAGCTACTAGATGGATCTACTTATATAGGAACAAGGGGTGGCGGCCAAGGAGGTGGGAGGACGTCCCAAGGCAGCCTAAAACTAACCCTAGGTCGTACAAGGCCATTGGGCCCAAGTGGAGGTGACGTAACACCTTTGAATTTGTAGTTTGACTCGGATTCTGCTGCAGCATCAGATTGTTTCGTCCATAACTCAACGCTCCGGACGAATTTTAAGGTGATTCAAATTGGGTTGGAAAGTGCACGAAATCTATTTTCCAACACAAAAAGAATCAACCAATTTGGAGTCTGTATGAAAAAGTTATTGACGTTTTGAGTCAGGTATGTCTGTGCAGTCCGAATCTGCGTCCAGAACGTGAGAGACTTGGATCTATCTTCTCTTGGGCCAAAAGTGACGTGAGAGGACTTTTTGAACAGCACCTAAACTTCTCCTTTTCCCTTATCTTCATATGTGTATTATACAAATGTCCCATACACCTGCAATTAGACAAAACACAAAAGTATGTGAAGTATTTTTGTTCTGGATAACATAAATAGATTATTGAATAGTTTGCACTAGAAATCACCTGACAAATATGCATGTATGCAATATTTTTGGTCTTATGCAAGGTAGTCATGTCCTCATCATCAAGTTCCTCAAGCCTCTCCACAAGCTCGTCAAGCTCCACCCCAACCTCAAGCTCAACAAGGGCAAGTTGATCATGGTCTTCCTCCACGCCAAGAGCAACATGAAGACGATTACAATCCACGTCAAGGACGTCATCATCAACATCGCCAACAACACAATGAAGAGCAACGCTTCTGACAAGCTAAAATTCACCATGCCCAAGTTCAATGGAAGCAATGACCCCAAGACTACCTCTCATGGGCATTGAAGGTTGACAAAATCTTCTGTTGCACAACTACGATGAAGCGAAGAAAATCGCTATGGCATCACTTGAGTTCCAAGACTATGTGCTCATATGGTGGGAACAAATCATTGAGCGACGACAAGCAAGAGGTGAACCTCCAATCACCACTTGGGCTCAAATGAAGGATGTCATGCGAGCACGTTTTGTGCCAACCTACTACAATCGCGGCCTCTTCAAGAAACTCCAACTACTCAAGCAAGGAACAAAGAGTGTTGAAGAATATTACAAGGAAATGGAGATAGCCATGATTCGAGCCAATGTCAAGGAAGACGATGAGCAAACAATGGCACGTTTCTTGAATGGACTCAATCATCCCATCAAGAAGATCGCCGATTTCCAACCATATTCAAACCTCATTGAGCTCGTACATCAAGCTACCAAGGCCGAACGTGAAGTGCAAGATGACTTCAAGTACGCTAAGTACTCATCCAAGACCTACGGCTTCTCCAACACCCAAGCTTCAACGACTACTCCAACATGTACTTTGACCAAGCTTTCTTCAAGAAACGATGACAAGTCAAGTTACAAGAAGACTTCGACAAGTTCAAGTCGTCCTCCTCCTACTACAAGCAACCTCAAGCCGCGTGCTTCATCCTCTACTCCGACCGATGAGACCATCAAGACAAGCTCCTTCAAGTGTTTCACTTGCGGCCGAGGCCACAAGTCATACGAATGCACCAACAAGCGCACCATGATCCTCAACGACGATGGCACATATGACTCCATGAGTGAAGAGGAGATGGAAGCTCTTGAGCAAGTGGCCATGCACCGGCGAGTGAACGAAGATGAAGATGATCAAGTCTTTTGTGATGAGGATTCGAGCCCGCTCTTGTTGTCTCCAAGGTCTTGACTCTTCAACATCAACAAGAAGAAGACCAACGATGCCACATCTTCCACACAAAAGCCGGCATCAATGGACGGTCCATCAAGGTCATCATCGATGGAGGTAGTTGCCACAACTTGGCAAGTGAAGAACTATGCTCCAAGCTCCAATTGGTAAAGAAGAAGCACCGCATCCCTACAAGGTTCAATGGCTAAGTGACTCGGCACTATACAAGTTGAGCATACGGTCCTAGTCTCTTTCAAAATTGGTGCATCTGAAGACACTTTGGAGTGTGATGTGGTCCCAATGACCGTTTGTCACCTACTTCTTGGTCGACCATGGCAATTCGACCGTGGTGTCATACACAATGGGCGTACCAATCACTATAGCTTCAAGATGAAAGGGAAATAATATGTGCTATGACCTATGTCTCCTAGTCAAGTGATAGCCGACAAACAAGCCACCAATCATAGAGACAAGAGCGAAAGTGATCCAACCAAAAGTGAGTGAGAGCCACAAGCCAAACGTGAGCGCCTCTTCGCCTAGAGAGAAAAATCTCATCCTATTTGCCACCAAAAGTGAGATGAGAGAAGTGTGTGAGAACCCATCGAGTGTGATGCACTTTGTCCTTGTGTGCAAGGATGGAGAACCAAAAACTAACACCATTTACAAGCTACCTTTGGTGTTTCAATCTCTTCTGCAGGAATTTCAAGATGTTTTCCCCGATGAGCTACCTCCGGGTCTACCTCCTCTTCGAAGCACAGAGCATAGAATCGACCTCATCCCCGGAGCGCCTCTACCAAACAAAGCTCCATACCGAGTCAATCCCGAAGAAACCAAGGACATTCAACGGCAAGTACAACAACTCATCGACAATGGCCACGTACGTGAAAGCCTAAGCCCTTGTGTCGTTCCGGTTATTCTTGTGCCTAAGCCCTATGGAAGTTTCCGCTTGTGTTCCGATTGTAGACCTATCAATGCTATTACCGTTCGATATAGGCATCCCATTCCTCGCTTAGATGACATGCTTGATGAACTTAGTGGAGCCAACTTTTTCTCAAAACTTGATCTTAAAAGTGGCTATTATCAAATCCGCATACAAGAGGGTGATGAATGGAAAACTGCTTTCAAAACCAAATTTGGTGTATATGAGTGGTTAGTGATGCCTATGGGTCTTTCGGAAGCTACCAGTACTTTTGTGCGTCTTATGCATCATGTGCTTCGTCCTTATATTGGAGTCTTTGTTGTGGTTTACTTTGATGATATTCTTGTGTTTAGCAAAACAATGAAAGAGCACATCACTCATGTAAAATCTGTGTTGCTAACTCTTTGCAAGGAAAGCATTTATGCAAACTTGAAAAAATGCACTTTTGGAGTTGACAAAGTGGTATTCTTGGGTTTTGTAGTATCCTCAAAGGGTGTCCATGTTGATGAATATAAAATTGAAGCAATTAAAACTTGGCCCCAACCCACCAATTTGCAACAAGTGCGAAGTTTTCTTGCTCTTGCGGGTTTTTATCGTCGCTTCGTGAAAGATTTTAGCACAATTGCGCTCCTTTGCATGCCTTGAGTAAGAAGAATACTCCCTTCGTTTGGGGAACTGTGCAATCAACCGCTTTCGATGAGCTCAAGTCTTTGCTTACTCATGCTCCGATTCTTGCTTTGCCCAATTTTGACAAAACTTTTGAGGTTCATTGTGATGCAAGTGGTACCAGAACTGGCGGAGTTTTGATGCAAGAAAAACGAGCCATTGCTTATTTTAGTGAAAAACTATCCGGTGCTCAACTTAATTATCCCATCTATGATAAAGAATTATATGCTTTAGTGCGTGTGCTACATGTTTGGGAACATTATCTTAGACCTCATGAGTTTGTCTTCCATACCGATCATGAAACGCTTAAGTACTTAAAAGGACAAACTAAGTTGAACAAGCGTCATGCCAAATGGAGTGAATTTATTAAATCTTTTCCTTATGTGATCAAGTACATTAAGGGTAAAGAAAATGTAGTTGCCGACGCGCTTTCACGCATATGCATGCTTGTCACTCAACTTGAGTTGAATGTTATTGGTTTTGAGCATATAAAAGACTTGTATGAGCATGATCCATCTTTTGCTTCTCCTTATGCCAAGTGTTTGACACATACTTGTTGGGAAAAATATTACATCAAGGATGGTTATCTTATGAGAGCTAACAAACTATGCATTCCAAGTCTTCTCTTCGTTTGCTCCTTTTGCAAGAGGCTCATGGAGGCAGACTCATGGGACACTTTGCACGCGACAAGACATTCGCCACGCTCTCCAAGAACTACTTTTGGCCCAAGATGTTTCGTGATGTCTCACGTTTCACCAACCGTTGCTCTACATGTCGCAAAGCTAAGTCAAAAGCTCAATCCCATGGTCTTTACATGCCTCTTCCTATTCCTTATCAACCTTGGGAAGACATTAGCATGGACTTTGTACTTGGTTTGCCTAGAACACAAAATGGAAAGGATTCCGTGTTTGTTGTTGTGGATAGATTTTCTAAGATGGCACATTTCATTCCTTGCAACAAGATAGACGATGCTTCACATGTTGCAAATCTCTTTTGTAGGGAAATCTTGCGACTCCATGGAGTACCAAAGACAATCGTCTCCGATCGTGACGTCAAGTTCTTGAGTTACTTTTGGAAGACCCTATGCGCCAAGCTTCGGAATCAAGCTATTGTTCTCATCTGCATACCACCCTCAAACCGACGGCCAAAGCGGAGGTGACGAACCGCACACTATCCACTCTACTCCGTGTCTTGATCAAGAAGAACATCAAGGAATGGGAAGCATGTCTACCCATCGCCGAAACGCCTACAACCGTGCAAGACATTCGACTACCGGCAAGTCCCCTTCGAGGTCGTCTCACGGCTTCAACCCGTTGTCACCATTGGACATTCTACCTCTTCCTCTACAAGAGCGCACCAACATGGATGCGAGTGCACGGGCAAGCTACATCAAGAAGATGCATGAGGATACAAGACATGCCATCGAGCGACAAGTTCAACGACTAACGACCAAGCTCAACGTCAACAAGCAACCCATGGTCTTCAACATTGGTGATCTAGTCTGGCTACACCTTCGCAAGGACTGCTTCCCCAAAGAACGCAAGTCCAAGCTTCTCCCTCGAGCCGATGGACCTTTCAAGGTGATAGCACGCTACAACGACAACGCCTACAAGATCGACATACCTCGAGACAAGTACAATGTGAGCGACATCTTCAACGTCATGGACCTTGCGCCATACCATGGAGATGAAGATCTTGATCCGAGGTCGGATCCTTCCCAAGGGGAGATGATGCGGAGCATCCTCGCTCATCCCCATGGACGTGTCTACATCTTCCTCAACACCATTTGGGCCCATGACAAGAGCTAGAGCCAAGGCTATCGAAGATAAGGTGAACTCGCTCCTCTCCGAACTTCCTCTCCATCGACATTCATCACTCAAAAGCAAGGAGAAGGGACTACATCGACAAGAAGCTTGCCGCACATAAAGAGGAGCAAGATGCAAGGATGGAGGAGATTAGAGCCTTGATCAAGTCTACTTCCCCTTCGTCATCTTCAAGGCGGCGACATTCAAGCCACAAGTCTTGAATGCGGAAGCAGCGCAAGTGCAAATCGTCCTCGTCCACATCTACATGGCGACCACCATCACGTTCATGATCAACATCGTCATGAAGGGCAAGTCACCTCCAAGCATCATGTGCACGACGACGACAAACGCCAAGGAGCTCCAGCACGACAACGACATCATCATCATGAAGATGCTCCACAAGCGCAAATGCACAAGTCCCAACAAGCCCTACTTCACGCCAAGTCGAAGCTTCATAAGCACAAGAGAAGACCGCGAGACGAGCAGCACCAAGACGGCGCTACGGCTACAACAACCACTTCGGCATCTTCGCCAAGTGTAATCAAGACATCTTTGCCTTTGGACGTACGGCATCTTCGCCTACTTCCCACGTGTACGCCTACATCGACTTCATCAAGTCCAAGGCGACCACCCACGAAGCGAGGGCGACACTTCCATCTTGAAGCCCCTCAAGGAAGATGGTCGAGCATGGGAAACTCCCTTCGGTCATGGAGACGAGCTATGAGGTGCCACATCATATGGGCCTCCAACACCAAGACGGTGACAAGACGGTCGAGCAAGGGCCATCCCCTTCGACCACGGCGATGAGCGCGAACCTCTTCAACAACATGAAGACGACGCCCACATTGGACTCATACTCCAAGTCAAGCTACGCGACCGCGCATGGAGACATTTGCAACTACATCTCTCCGGCACCCACATATGTCGAGATGCCCCAATTGCCATGTGAGGGGAGCCATGATGCGGAGCATCCCTCGCTCATCCCCATGGACGTGTCTACATCTTCCTCAACACCATTTGGGCCCATGACAAGAGCTAGAGCCAAGGCTATCGAAGATAAGGTGAACTCGCTCCTATCCGAACTTCCTCTCTCTACTCACGAGACTTGCCTACTACCTCATATGGACACTTTGTGTGTGATCAGGTTCCTGGAGGAAAGCCATGGTGCATCTACATCCATTGGACAAGGAGACGGCTACCAACCGCAAAGGAGAAGAAGAAGAGCTACCGGAGAAAACTCCGATAGCAGACGACCCGTAGGGACCGGACGTCCGGCGCTGGCACCGACCGGCGGACGTCCGGCCTCCAGCGGACGACCGGCCACACTCTCCCAGCGAGCGGACGTCCGGCCTCCAGCGGACGACCGGCCCCCGAAGACCCGAGCCGAATCTGCGGAAGACCGGTGCCAACGGATGACCGGCCCCCAGCGCCGGTGCCCCTGGACCCGAACTAAATCAGCGGAAGTCCGAATAAACCGGACGACCGGCGCCTCCTTCACAGAACTGATCCAGCGGACGTCCGGCGCCACCAGACGGCCGGTACCTCCCGAGCCACCGGACGACCGGCCCCAGTGGACGTCCGTGCACTGCTCACAAGATAGCCGGGCCGAAGCCCATGTACCCCTTCACTTCGCCCCCTTTTTCACTAAGACTATAAATAGAACCCCTCCTCCTCCTAGCTAGGGTAGCTTAGGTTTAGCTCATGTTTCTGTGAGAGCCTTGCTCATCCACTTGGCTACTTCTCCTCGGAGTCCAGGACCTCTTCGGAGAAGATCCCCCAAGCGGATTCAAGACCCCCTTCTAGGGTGGACCCCATCAAGACCTCCTCACGGAGAAGAACGGCTACTCATGTATCCTTACCTTTGTTGACCTTGGATCTCGTGTATCTCTTTTTGTGTTCTTTGATCTAGCACTTGTGTGACCGATTCCTTGTTGGTTGAGTGTTTTCCCTCGTTCCTCCCCGTGATTTCCTCGTGTTCTTCCGCGCATTCTTCGTGATTCACCGTAGGATCCGCTCCAACATGAAAGATCATCCACGTAGGGTTCCGCCCTACATCAAGCCACCACCCCATGAGTGACATGAGTGACTCCACCATACGTGACATTGAGAGCATTTCCTGTGAGAGGATGAGTGTGACCACCACTAGCCCCACACATGAGAGCATGCCACACATCCTATGTGAGGTTGAGCGCCATTTGAGTGACTCCACCCACCATACGAGTGAGAGCATCCTTGAGGGAGTGAGTGAGCCACAACACTTAGTGAGTGAGGTAGTTGACCACGGCACATGAGGCCACTATGATTTCTAACGACTTAACCTCTACTCCTAGTGTGTTTTCTTCTTTGGTGCTAGGTCTCCTACATGACGACATGCCTATCCTCGACGCAGTCCATCCCTACATTGGAGGCGGCGATGGCCATGGTGGACGATGATACACCCCCACATGGTTCCATCAACATGAAGATGACAACGAATGGATCGTTGACACCTCACCTACAACACATGAGCGATGCTCCAAAGGTAACATAGGTGATGGTACTTCTCTTGTCCCACTAGTGGACCATCTTGACATTGATTGCTCCCATGATGTCGACCCACCTATTACCATGCTTCATGCTAGTGAAACTTCTTCATGCCTTGACTTACCTATTTATGATGAATATGATGATGAGCATGTTGAGTTGCCTAGTTGTGATGTTATGCTCCATAGGATATCATGTGAAAATTCTTTTGGTCACATCATATTTGACAATCCATTGAACTTGTCATATGCTATGAGTGAGATCTCCCATATTGCATCTTCACAATCTCAACATAGTAACTACGCATGCCCCATTAAAATAAATCTCATTTGCACTTATGGCATAGATGACGAGATGATGGTCATAGGCTTTTGCTTCTCTTGTGATGATATTGCAATGCTTCCTTTACATGATTTGCGCAATTCGTCTACTATTCCATGCCATGATAACATTGTTCCAAATATGCATTGTTTTGGATGTTGTCAATATTCTCCATGTGATGTTGCTACTCATGCTCATGAGGAGACCCCCATAGTTTCCACATACATATTAGGAGATTTTGATTCATCCCATACTTTGCATGATTCACATAATTGCTTGCACCTTATGCATTCCATGGATAACAATGCTCTAGATATTTCTCATGATGCATTACACAATTTGAGTCTCCATTATGCTATACATAACAACAAACCTATCATGATGGATGACATGTTCCTATATCACGCATCTCATTTATTTGAGCATTGGATATTATGTGCTAACCGACACATGCATGTGCGCATCATGATGGATGATGTGTACATATACCATGCACACACAATTTTTCCTTTGTCTTTGTTTTGTTTAGGTACTCATGTATACTCGTCAACTTCTCAATCCCAAGAGTTGACGAAACGAGCTCTTGAGAGCAACGATGCTTTGGGATCCCGTGGACTATCCTTACCACCATTCCCTTCGCGCAAGGACTACCCACATCTCTTCTACTTGGCTCTCACACGGCTATGGGCCATTTACCACTTGTCACCTTATGCTCATTTTCCCGTGTTCACTTTGCATGTTATGCTTGCTCCTATGCCTTTGCCATGCAATTGTGATCCTTGCTTGCATCTACCCATGTTTCATCATTATGCCACTTCTATGCGTATTTGCATGCTTGGTGGAGATCCTTGTTACTATTGGCATGTTTATCATGTGCCCCACGCTATTGATGCTTGTTGTGTTGGGAGAGTCATGATGCCCCATTGCTATTTACACATGGCCTCTCGCCAATACATTCATGCCATTCTACTCATATCTTGCTTTCATGCTTGTGCTATGTCATGTGCATTATTCATGCCCACTATTTGCACACACGACATGCTTGTCATGATTCCTCCTAGTATGTTGCATCTTCGCACTACTAGCTTGCTTGACTTGATCTCTATGATTGATTGCTTTGATGCATCACCCATGTTCCATTACTCGCTTTCTTGGGTTGATGACATATATGTTCATGCCTCTCACATGATATATCTTGATCCTTGTCACTTGTCTCCAATAGTTGCCTCTACGCTTAATGATCTTGGACACTTGGACACTTCACTTGTGATGCATGCTTGGTTGATTGAGCATATTGTATTTGGTTGTTCTCGCATCATATGCCTCCATACTATGAAATTGATACGGGGCTAACCCGGTGTAGGCCGATCTTTCTCGTTTGGAGTGGGATCCCTCGGAGAGCACGAAGAACACAGGGAAGAACGGGGAGAAATCACAGGGGGAAACACTCAAGAACAAGTCCAATCACACATCCACTAGACAATCAAACACACAAGATCCACAAGGTACACGAACAACAATGGGAAAGATACAAGGTAGAGTTCATCTCCGTGAGGAGGTCTTGAAGGTGTCCGCCCAAGAGGGGGTCTTGATGATATATCCCGCAGGATCTTCTCCTAGATGGAGGTCTTGGCTTCCAATGGAGTAGGGGTCTCTCTCTCTCAAGAGTAGAGGTAGGAGCAAAGCTCACCTAAGAATGAGTTATCATATTTGCTAACCCTAACTAGGAGGAGGGGGAGAAGTATATATAGTGCTAGTACAAGTTGGGGCGAGTTGGAAGGGTACATGGGTCCTTGGCCCGCTCACTGTGCGCAGACAGGCAACGGATGTCCGGGCTGGGGGCCGGATGTCCGGGGCTTCGGGAGGCGCCGAATGTCCGGGGCTCGGGCCGGATGTCCGGGCTGAAGTGCAAAACTTCTGCAGTCTCTGGTTAGGCGAGGCCGGATTTTCGGGGAAAGGCCGGATGTCCGGGCTGTGGCGTCGCGCCGGATGTCCGGGCCCATGGGCGGATGTCCGGCCGTGATCTTCGGCCGTCTGTTGGTGCATTTGTTGGTAGCCTGCAGTAGCCGGATGTCCGACCCTTGGCCCCGGATGTCCGGCCTATGCTCGGCAACTCCGTCTTCTTCGTAAATCGCTTCCAGGCTTCCCTCGCGGATGGTGTAGTTGTTCCTTGGCGCTTGCACTCCTCCTCAACATCCGTGAAGCTCCGACAATACCTATGCATGCACACGGGAGAAGTGTCAAGTAGTATACCATCCTCGAAGGGGTCAAGTGAGCACGATAAAGGAGATGATTCACCTTTGTGTATGTGAAGTAGATGCCGCGCGTGTCACTCGCCAAGCGGACTCTTGACATGGTGATGTCCATAGGTTGCTCCGCATCATCTCCCCTCCCTTGGGAAAGATCCGACCTCGGATCGAAAACCAAATCACCATGGGAAAGAGATGGCTTCGCCGTGTAGAAGTGGACGTTCACCAAGTACTTGTCATCTTGAAGCTCGAAATGGGCACTCTCCAATGTCGCACCGTCTTGTGATTCCTTGAAAAAGAGTAAGGACAATAAACACTTGGAAAAACAAATGTGGTTAGCGTTAGTGCAAAACCAAGCATTCAAGAGGTGATTCACCAAACAAGTGTCGTCATCATGCAAAGCATATCGTGTGACAAAGGATTGTGACATGGCATGTAAGTATATCGATTGATCACAAGCAAAGATATCATGGGGACAAGTATGCAAATGTGAGGTAGAGATGCAAATATGTGTGACAAGAGCATAAGCATCCACCTCAAGGTCATAGCAAGCATGCATAAACCGCTCGACAAATGGTCGATGGTAGGCATAGGAATCATTCACAACACCAAATAAGATGAGATGTCTAAACACATGGGTCAAGTGCAAGACAATCCAATCATAATGTGCATAGGGTGTAGTGAATATAGTGTGGCACTCAACACAATAGAAAGAGCAATTGTTCATCATGTGTGAGGCAATCAAGTGAAGCATGAGACAAGCAATGGGACATGGCATATGTGAAGAAATGACATTGGTGCAACCAAGCATATCATAGGGGCAAGTAATCCAAGAATTGGATGCAACACACAAGGCATATATATCATGATGCATGGGAATGTGATAATGGCAAGTCAAAGCAAGATCTCTAGCAAGTGCGCAATCAAGTGGTCCAAGATGACCAATAAGTCTCACGGTGCAAGCAACACAAGTAGTATGATCCGCAATATCCTTGCTCAAGAAATATGTCACCTTGAAGGCATGTCCTTGTGCATTCTTCACAATGCCGAAGCGCAAGCAAATGCGGTGTAGAAGCGAGTCGTGGTAGAATGTAAGAGGCTCGCTCTCAAGAGCTCGAATGGTCAACTCACGTGAAGTGGAAGTCGATGCGAAGTCCAAGTATCCTACACATGCACAAAACAAAACAAAGAAAGTATGTGCATGGTAGACAAACACATCATCCATCATGATGGTTCTCATCTTTTGCACAAAACCATTAGTAACAAAAGTGCATGAATAATATGATGCAACAATGGCGATATTCATGGCACTAGGTATATGGTGCAAAGAAGTAAGGCAAGCATGCTTCACAAGGGATATGTCAAAATCTCCAAGCAAGTGTGAGAATGCTATGGGGGCAATCTCATGGGTAAGACGACAATCATGGTTGCACTCAATACATGGAAAATGATCTAGCATGAGAGAGGCAACATATGGAGATATGTGACAAGAAGCAATAACAATCATGTGCAAAGCATTTAGATGGTTGTCATCAACCGCATGAAATGAGCAAGTATGAATCATTGGTGATGCAACATAAGCAAGCATAGTAATCAAGTCGTGCAAACTAGTGGAGCGAAGATGCAACACACTAGGATAAATCATGGCAATCATGTCATGTGAGCAAATAATAGGCATAGACAATGCACATGACATATCACAAGCACGAACACAAAGCAAGATCATAGTATCATCATAGGGGTGGGTCACAAATGGAACATGGCAACAACAAGCAATATCTCCACCAAGCTTGCAAATACACAGAAAAGTATGAGAGTCAATCATCATGTGTAAAGCAAAGCATGGGTCACAAATGCATGGAAAAGGCATATGAATGGGCATATCGTGCAAAGTGAACATGGCAAGATGGGCATAGAATATGTAATGGACAATAACCCATAGCCAAGTGAGGGCCATGTAGAAGAAATGCGCGAATACTTCGCGTGAAGAGAGAAAGCGGTGGGAAAGGCAATCCATGGGATCCCAAATCATCGTTGCTCTCTAGAGCTCGTTTTGTCAACTCGTGGAATTGCGAGGTCGACAAGTATTCATGGGTACCTACACAAAATAGACACAAACCAAAGAAATTGTGCGTGTGGTAAATGTACACATCATCCATCATGATGTGTATATGCGTGTGTGAGTTAGCACAAGATAAGCATCGCTCAAAGAAATTTGATGCATGGTATAAGAACATGTCATCCATCATGAAAGAATAGTTATTGTGTATGACACGATGGGGACACAAATTGAGAATGCAAGTATATGGCGCATTAATAGCATTTTCATTCATGGGGAGCATATGGTGCACACAAGTATGGGGATCATGCAATGAATGGGATGGATCAAATTCTCCTAACATGTATGAGGAAACTATGGGGGCCTCCTCATGAGTACTAGCGGAAACATCACATGGAGAAAATGGACAACATCCAAAAGAATGCATATCCGAAGCTAGGTGGGCATGGCACGGCATATGAGATAAATGATGCAAAGGGAGCATATCAATATCATCACAAGAAAAACAAATGCCAATAACCATGGGCTTGTCATCTATACCATATGTGCAAATTGGGTTTATTTTAATGGCATATGCATAGTCTCTATGAAGAGATTGCAGATAAGACATATGATGGATCTCATGCATAGCATATGACAAGTCAAGCGGATTAGCAAACATGATGTGACCTAAAGAATTGTCACAAGAAATCCTATGTAACATGGCATCACAACTAATAGACTCCACATGTGATAGAGGCAAAGGTGTCCCGTCTTTCGATGAGATGTTGGTTTTCGCTTTGGAGGAAGTAGACTTTGATGATCCGACTACGAACGTGCGAGGACGTCGCGCCTTAGCAATCGCTAAACCAACTCCAAGAGGTTATTGACCACGCCGGAGCACGATCAACCTGACCACGAGGGTCTGTTTCCTGCGAGCAAACGAAGAACAAGCAAGAAACTGAGATTGCAATCTGGATATTGCGAATATAAAATGAAAGCTTTATTGATCAAGGTGGGGTTCTGTGACGCCTTTATGCAGTCGTTGAACACAAATGAAGTACGCGAAGTTGCAGCTATGGCGAACTTTTAATCTAAACAAAACCCAAAGTCTAAACGACGCCCTAAGGGCTGTATATATGGAGAAAGAGGAGGAATTTCGTGGCCCTTGAGGGAGGGGTCCAAACCAACCCTAACTCTTGTTTCCCCACACATACGGACTCTAAAACAGCCTACACTTAAGTATTTCGAAATTACATGGGCCTGGCCCAATATTAAGGTGACGCAAAGACCTAGAATAGCCTATGGACGAATATTATGAAGTGGCATCTTGTATATTTCGTCCAAGGCCTCATGCTCTCATTAGGGTGGCTTCAAAGTCCTGGAATCATCACTTGTAACTCCGTTCTTGTTCCCCTTACGCATGCCAACATCTCCATGCTTGAACTTGCTCCAAGGTTCATCTTTCTTGTCCATGGTAGGCCCTTCATTTGTAAGCAAAACAAATGTATCCAATTTAGGCAGCATCATATTCTCATGAACATTGGAATCGTTACCAAGAAACGAAAGTACCTGATAATTCAATTGGCGTGTGCGAGCTCTAGTAATTGGTCCAGTATGTATAGCAGCAGGGGCTGTGGGTGTAACAATGGTATTGATGTCCTCATCATCCTCCAATTCTTGAAATGAAGTCGTCCTCGACGGAAATTCATCTTCCTCACCCAAATAAGGCTTCAAATCTGCAATGTTAAAAGTGGGACTAACCCCAAAATCTGCAGGCAGCTCAAGTTTATATGCATTATCATTTATTTTCTCTAACACCTTAAATGGACCATCAGCATGTGGCATTAGCTTTGATTTGCAAATTAGGAAACCTATCCTTACGCAAATGTAACCAAACAAGATCTCCAGTGCAAAGACAACATGTTTTCTACCCTTATCTCCAGCAAGTTTATATTTAGCATTCATACGCTCAATGTTTTCCTTAGTTAACTCATGCATTTTTAAAATCAATTCAGCACGTTCTTTAGCATCAAAATTAACCTTCTCCAAAGATGGAAGAGGCAACAAATCATTGGGTGCACGAGGTAGGAAGCCATACACAATTTCAAAAGGGCACATCTTAGTAGTAGAATGCAATGAACGATTATAAGCAAATTCAATATGAGGCAAGCATTCTTCCCATATTTTCTTATTATTCTTCAAAACAGCCCTAAGCATAGTAGACAATGTTCTATTGACTACTTCAGTTTGTCCATCAGTTTGGGGGTGACAAGTAGTACTAAAAAGCAGTTTAGTCCCCAACTTAGCCCATAAACATCTCCGAAAGTGGCTAAGAAATTTAGTATCACGATCTGAAACAATAGTATTTGGCACACCATGCAAGCGAATAATTTCACGAAAGAACAAATCAGCAACATTAACAGCATCGCTTTTATGACATGGTATAAAGTGTGCCATTTTCGAGAATCTATCCACGACAACAAATATGCTATCCCTCCCTTCTTTGTTCGAGGTAAACCTAAAACAAAGTCCATAGATATATCCTCCCAAGGAACACTAGGTACAGGCAAAGGCATATATAAACCATGAGGATTGAGTCGTGACTTAGTTTTTTGACATGTAGTGCAGCGAGCAACAAAACGCTCAACATCCCGTCTCATCTTTGGCCAAAAGAAATGTGTAGCAAGTATATCCTCCGTCTTCTTCACGCCAAAGTGTCCCATTAATCCTCCTCCATGCGCCTCCTGCAACAACAAAAGACGAACAGAGCTAGCAGGAATGCATAGCTTGTTAGCACGGAACACAAAACCATCCTTAATAACGAACTTGTTCCATGTTCTTCCTTCTTTACAATTCTGCATTACATCTTTAAAATCAGCATCATGCACATATTGATCTTTGATGGTCTCCAAACCAAATATTTTGAAGTCAAGTTGTGAAAGCATAGTATAGCGACGAGACAAAGCATCAGCAATAACATTTTCTTTACCCTTCTTGTGTTTAATGACATAAGGGAAAGTCTCAATGAATTCAACCCATTTAGCATGTCTACGATTCAGTTTAGCTTGACTTTTAATATGTTTCAAAGATTCATGATCAGAATGTATAACAAATTCTTTGGGCCATAAATAATGTTGCCATGTCTCTAAAGTCCGAACAAGAACAGGTTTGCCATCTTGTAATAACACACCTCCTAATCCAATTCCACTAGCATCACATTCAAGCTCAAAAGTCTTATTAAAGTCGGGAAGTTGGAGTAAAGGAGCATGTGTCAACTTATCTTTCAATACCGTGAAGGCTTCTTCCCATGCGGTACCCCAAACAAAAGGCACATCCTTCTTTGTAAGTTCATTGAGAGGTGCAGCAATGGTGCTAAAGTCTCTCACAAAACGCCTATAGAAACCAGCGAGTCCAAGAAAACTCCTCACTTGTGTGACCGTTTTGGGCTGCGGCCAACTCTCAATAGCTTCAATCTTGGCTTTATCAACTTCAATTCCTGTGGTGTAACAACATAGCCAAGAAAAGATACTCGGTCGGTGCAAAAGGTGCACTTCCCAAGGTTACCAAACAAACGTGCATCACGTAGAGCATTAAAAACAGCACGTAAATGTTCCAAATGTTCTTCCAAAGATTTGCTATAAATCAGTATATCATCAAAATAGACTACCACAAATCGTCCAATGAAAGCACGTAAAACTTCGTTCATTAGTCTCATGAAAGTACTAGGTGCATTAGTTAACCCAAAAGGCATGACTAACCACTCATATAAACCAAACTTAGTTTTAAATGTTGTTTTCCATTCATCTCCCAATTTCATACGAATTTGATGGTATCCACTATGCAAATCAACTTTGGAGAATATTGTAGAGCCACTCAATTCATCAAGCATATCATCTAGCCTAGGAATAGGATGACGATAACGAATAGTAATATTATTAATTCCTCTACAATCAACACACATACGCGACGTACCATCCTTTTTAGGCACTAGTATAATAGGAACAGCACAAGGACTAAGAGATTCGCGTATATAACCTTTGTCGAGCAGCTCACGTACTTGACGCATAATCTCCTTCGTCTCCTCTGGATTGGTACGGTATGGTGCACGGTTGGGTAGCGATGCACCGGAATTAAGTCAATTTGATTCTCAATCCCTCGAATAGGTGGTAATCCGGTGGCACGTCTTGTGGGAAGACGTCGGCGAACTCCTGCAAAATGTTAGTGACAAAGAGGGGGCAAAGAGGAAGGCACGCCCTCGAATGAAAATAATGCCTCTTTGCACACAAAAGCATAGCAAACAGATTTGCTAGAATCTAGCTCCTCAATATCAGATTTGGTGGCAAGTAAACATGCACTTTCCAGTTTAATTTCAGAAGCAACATTAGATGGTTTATTATTAGGCTTCATTTCTTGCTCAAATACTTTTGCCACAATCTGATTTTCACTCTTATTTTTCTCCTGTTTTGCTTTATTAGCTCTATTAATATCATCTTTCAAAATTGAATCAGGAGTCATAGGAAGCAAAGTAATATTTTTATCCTTGTGAACAAGAGTATACTGATTGTTTCTACCATGGTGTACAGAATTTTATCAAATTGCCATGGTCTACCAAGTAATAAGGAACATGCTTGCATAGGTACCACATCACAATCAACATAATCAGCATATGTAGAGATACTAAAATACACACGAACAGTATGTGTTACCTTAACCTTGCCGCTGTTGTTGAACCATTGGATGTAGTAAGGATGTGGATGTGGTCTTGTGGTGAGAGAAAGCTTCTCCACCATATCCATGCTAGCCAAGTTGTTGCAGCTCCCTCCATCTATGATGACGCGAATAGATCGTTCCTTCACAACTCCCTTTGTATGGAACAAATTATGCCTCTGATTTTGCTCAGCTTGTGTAACCTGCACACTCAAAACACGTTGAGCAACTAAACATTCATACCTGTCAAAGATCTTCAAGAGCCATGTATTGCGTCTCATGATCGTAATCATCTCCACCATGTTCTTCATGTGTAATAAGAGCCAAAGTCTCTTCATCATAGTCACTAAGCGGACTCAGACCCACCATCCTCTGTAGCAATCATCACACGCTGAGATTGGCATTCTCTGGCAAAATGTCCTCTTCCCTTACAACGACGACAAATAATATCACTTGTGTGCCTGTTGACGCCATGGAAGAAGAAGAGCTCTGTGTAGGCCAAAGCAGTGCGCTCTTGGCGGAATAGTGGTGGTTGTGCACCTTTCTTGTATCACGGTTGGAGGTGGCAGCCGACGGAGGTGCCGGTGTAGTAGAACGTGTGGAAGTAGATGATGCACGTGGTGTCCATGATGAAGGTCGACCTGCGAGAAAAGTTAGTCCGCCGCCAACGCCTGTCGATCCTGCACTTCACGTTCAGCTTTACAAGCAAGATGGAATAATCGAGTGATATTAGTATAATCCTTGTAGTCTAGAATGGTCTGAATATCTCTATTTAATCCACCCGTAAAACGTGCAAGCATAGCTTCATTCTCCTCAACAATACCACATCTAATCAAGCCAGTTTGTAATTCCCGATAATATTCTTCTACCGAATTTTTCCTTGTCGTAAGCGCTGCAATTTTTGAAGTAATTCACGTTGATAATATGGTGGAACCCAACGAGCACGCATAGCAGTTTTCAAAGCAGCCCAAGTAGCTGGAACAGGATATAATCTACAATGTTCAGACCACCAAACACATGCAAAGCTAGTGAAAGCACAAACAGCGGTGGGAACACGTCTCTCCTCGGGATATTGTAAACATGTAAATCGTTGTTCAGTTTCTAACTCCCAAGTAAGATATATATCGTGAACATATCTACCCTCAAATGGTGGAATATTCAACTTCAGTTTAGGGAGATGGTCATGATCTCGTACCTGAGGGGGAGCCCTAACATTGCCATTATTTGCATGTGGACGACCAGGTGGTTGTGGTGCTGGTGGTTGCACGTAGTTTTGAAGTTGATCAACCTCATCCTCGTACTCTCTCACATAATCATCCTCCCCCACATCAGCAGCAGGAGCCACAGAAGTATCAACAGCAGCACCAGCAGCTTGGCCAGGATGAAGAGGGACACGGCTCGCTCGGCGGAGGGCTGCTTCGCGATGTGGAGGTAGTCGTTGTTGTTGTTGTAGAGGTGCATTAGGTGCAGCCGGTGGTGGTGGTGGTAGGCCTTACGAGCAATTCATTAAACTTGTTATCGAGCTTTGTTTCGAACGCCTTCTCAATGTCATCTATCTCCTCCATGGCCTCTTCAAATCTATTTAGAACATCTTCCACCTGCCCACTCATCATTTGTTGAAACTTATCATGTAGCGCTTTGTTTGTCATGTTCTCCCAGTCGGTCTAAATCGGCTTGTGATCCTGCCATGGTTAGCAGCAATAGAAACACACAAGAATATGATTCGACAGACTACTAGGAAGTGGTGGTGGTGGTGTGGTGGACAGTCACAAATCCATCAAGCAAATCTCAAATTCTTACCAGTTCTTACCCAGCAGCAGGCGGTGATCGGCAACCGATGTAGTCAAAACTCTCAAAGCTTGGATAGAGCGATTACTGGGAGAGTCAAACGCATACGATGTAGATGTATGTGGAGCTGGGAAGGCTTATAATATGGTAGCAAAAAGGGTCAGCAATAATCAATTCGTAGATGCAAAGTTGAATAAACGCTCAACGACGATCTTGTCTTTGGTCCTAGGCTAGACCGTGCTAGAGACGCGAGCCTAGAACACTAACAAAATCACGGCGCTGCGGAAACAAAGGAAAAGCACACTCTGGAATTTTTTTTTTCGCTTTTTTTTGCTGCTCTTTTTTGCGAAAAATCACTATAATGGCGAGTGTCTCAAAACTCTTCCCAGTCAAATCGACAGGATGGGCACGAAATTTTTCGACCAATTTTTTTTTTTTGCCGGACCGAAAAAGCTGAAGCAGGTTAAAAAACTTTCTATAATGGCGATCGTCTCAATACGCTTAGAAACACCTAAAAATAGGATAGCCTGAAATTTTTTTCGACAAGTGCGTTTTCGGAAAATTTTGGGCCTAAGCGGAGGGTGGTTTCGGACTCTTTTTAATTTTTTTTTGAAACCTCACGCAGCAAGGAAACACGAATCGGAATTTAGATTGATCTCGAAAACAAACCTAATATGAGAAGAACTCGGATTGGTGGTGGATATATGGTGGTGGTATATGGCAGCGGTGGTGGTATATGGTAGCGGTGGTGGTATATGGCTCTGATTGGTGGTGGTATATGGATACGGATTGGTGGTGGTATATGGATACGGATTGGTGGTGGTATATGGATACGGATTGAGGCGGTGGCGGATAAGCAATGGTGGTAGATGGAAAGGCGATGATGATGGTGCGGGGGCGGGGTTACAACTTTTGACAAAAACTCTAAACTCTAAATGACTAGACTCTAAGACCAGCAACTTGACACGACGATGCAACCGCAAATTCAACAAAGCAAAAACACTAAAAAGATTATGCGAAGGCTCAGATTGGTTCGGATATGATGAACTAACCCTATTTTTTTTTGTGGCTTTTTCGTGGACTTTAGGTATGAAGAACAGACTCGATCTAATCTATGAAAAACTGTAAAATCTCACCGAGCAACCTGAAAATCTGATACCACTTGATAGAGGCAAAGGTGTCTCGTCTTTCGATGAGATGTTGGTTTTCGCTTTGGAGGAAGTCGACTTTGACAATCCGACTACGAACGTGCGAGGACGTCGCGCCTTAGCAATCGCTAAACCAACTCCGAGAGGTTATTGACCACGCCGGAGCACGATCAACCTGACCACGAGGGTCTGTTTCCTGCGAGCAAACGAAGAACAAGCAAGAAACTGAGATTGCAATCTGGATATTGCGAATATAAGATGAAAGCTTTATTGATCAAGGTGGTGTTCTGTGACGCCTTTGTCTGGTCGTTGAACACAAACGAAGTACGCAAAGTTGCAGCTATGGCGAACTTTTAATCTAAACAAAACCAAAGTCTAAACGACGCCCTAAGGGCTGTATATATGGAGAAAGAGGAGGGAATTTCGTGGCCCTTGAGGGAGGGGTCCGAAACCAACCCTAACTCTTGTTTCCCCACACATACGGACTCTAAAAACAGCCTACACTTAAGTATTTCAAAATTACATGGGCCTGGCCCAATATTAAGGTGACGCAGCACCTAGAATAGCCTATGGACAAATATTATGAAGTGGCATCTTGTATATTTCGTCCAAGGCCTCATGCTCTCATTAGGGTGGCTTCAAAGTCCTGGAATCATCACTTGTAACTCCGTTCTTGTTCCCCTTAGCATGCCAACATCTCAATGCTTGAACTTGCTCCAAGGTTCATCTTTCTTGTCCATGGTAGGCCCTTCATTTGTAAGCAAAACAAATGTATCCAATTTAGGCAGCATCATATTCTCATGAACATTGGAATCGTTACCAAGAAACGAAAATACCTGATAATTCAATTGGCGTGCGCGAGCTCTAGTAATTGGTCCAGTATGTATAGCAGCAGGGGCTGTGGGTGTAACAATGGTATTGATGTCCTCATCAACATGAGAATCATCATATTCATCACAAATGGGCAAATCATCACATGGGGAAATCATACTGGCATGAAGCATGGTACTAGGTGGATCAACATCATGCAAGCAATCAATGTCAAAATAGTCCACTAGTGGGACGAGAGCATCACCGTCACCTTTGTTACCTTTGTCATTCCACTCAAGTGGTGTAGGTGAGGTGGGAAAGACCAAATGGTGGTCATCTTCATCTTGATGGAACCATGTGGGGGGTGCATCATAGTCCATCATGGCCATCGTCTTGTCCAAAGGGAGGACAAAGTAAATGCGAGGATCGGGCGTCATCATAAATGGGACCTAGCACCAAATGAGAAGACACAATAGAGGTAGAGGTCAAGTTGTTAGAAATGCAAATGGCCTCACTAGACCTATCAACTATCTCACTCTCTCTATGTGGTGGTTCACTCACTCCCTTAAAATAGGTGCTCTCAATCTCACATATGGTGGAGTCAGTCATGTCACTCAAGTGGTGGGGGTTGTGGCTCTCCTCACATGGGAATTGGCGCAGCTCATCATGTATGGGGCTAGTGGTGAAGTCACTCTCACTCTCAATATGGTCGCAAAAGTCACTCAGGTCATCGGACGTCGCCGTGGTCGAAGGGAAAATCCCATGCTCAACCGTCTCGTAGTCGTTAAATGCGTGGATGAAGGCGAAGATGGAACATCATCGCTCTCGTCGTGGATGAAGGCCGAAGATGGCTCAACATCACTCTCGTCGTGGATGAAGGCCGAAGATGGCACAACATCACTCTCGCCTCCTAAGATGGAAGCATCATCCTTGCTCGCCACCTTGTCGATTGCCTCCAAAGCTTGGTCCTTGAAGGTCTCCATAGTTGTATTTGTCGCCGCACCATCTTGAAAAAGAGTCAAGGGAGACTCGGCATCATCGATGCCACAAAGAGGGATGGCGGTGAAGTTGCACTTGGGAGCATCGTCTTGGAGCTTGTCGGGCTTGGACATCTTGGTGGTACTAGCCTCATGCTTGTCGTAGAGCTTGGTCGCCGCGAAGTGTGCTTCGGGTGGAGAAGCCTTGGCCTTCATGAGTTCTTGTTCCTCCTTGAGAGCACCAATGTAGTAGTCGTCAATGGACTTGTAGTTCTCGAGGAAGATGGTCTTGGAGATGTCGTTGTGCAATCCCATCATGAAGTGGAACTTCATCGAAATGGGGTAAATCACGCCCTCGTCGCAAGGCAATCTTCATCTCCTTGAAGTACTTATCGATGGACTTGGATCCTTGGGTGGTGTTCTCCAATTGGCGTCGAAGTTGTTCCGTGTAGGTTGGAGGCACAAAATCTCGCCGTAAAGCTCTCTTCGTCTTGGGCCAACTCATGTCGTAGTACTCCGAAGGTGTGTGAAGCCACCATGTCAAGGCGTAGTCGTGGAAGTTTCTTGTGGCGCACTTCACTTGATCTTCGGGAGGAACTTGATGTAGCTTGAGGTAGTCGTCCATCAAACGCTCCCACTCGAGGTACTCCTCGGGTTCTTGAGTCCCATAGCAAGGAATCGCATGGTCGATGTCGAGGTCGTAGTAGCTCGGTGAAGTCGCGGACTTGAGCTTGGGGAGCTTCTCTTGAGCGTAGCGTTGAGGTTCTTGTTGGCGAAGATGCCGTATGTCCGTAGGCGAAGATGCCTTGAAGTCGCTTGGCGAAGATGCCAAGGGAGATGGTGAAGTCGTTGAGCGGTTGTTGATGTAGAGCTCTTGACCTTCACGTTCTTGTTGGTGATGGTGTCGATGCCGATGTGATCTTGCCGGAGACGGTAGCTCGGAAGCATGTGCTCTTGAGCGTCTTCTCGAAGATGAGGAGGATCGCTTGTAGGACTTGATGAGGGCTTTGATCTCCTCCATTTGAGCTTGCATCTTGGCGTCGGAGTTGTTGTTCGTGGCATCGAACTCGTCGTTGTTGTTGTAGACCGAAGGTGAAATGATGCGGAGCATCCTTCCATCATCCCCATGGACTCTACATCGACACATCCAACCCCACGAGGACCCACGACGAGAGCTCGAGCACGTGCTATTCAATCCGAGGTTAACTCTCTCCTTGTTGAACTTCACTTTGACCCACTTGAGACATGGCTACTACCTCAAACGGATATGCTTTGTGTGCTCAGGTACCAGGTAAGCAACCAAGGAGAAGGAACGGTGCAAGACGGACATCAAGATCAAGGAAGCATTCGGGCCACCCTGGAGGAACCGGTACAACCGCCCCACAACCGGCCGGGCGGAACAACCGGCCGACTACCGCCCAACAACCGGACGCTATTCGGTGATCAAGCGGTGCAAGGCCGGTACAGCACCGGATGTACCGGTAAAACCCCAATGACCGAAACTACCGGCCCCACGGCAGTACAACCATTGGGGACCCCGACGCCCAAATGCGAAGCCAACACTGACCCGGCGGTAGTACCGCCTACCTCGACCAGTACTTCCGCTCCCCGGGATCGCCAGTACAACCGCCCCCTCGGCCGAACAACCGGCTGTCTGCACATGCTCGGGCATGAGGCCCATGTACCCCTTCACTTCGCCCCATTTGCACTAAGACTATAAATAGAACTCCCCACATCCTCATTAGGGTTAGCTTAGGTTTAGCTCATGTTTGTGTGAGAGCCTTGCTCATCCACTTGGTTACTTCTCCTCGGAGCTCAGGACCTCTTCGGAGAAGATCCCCCAAGCGGATTCAAGACCCCCTTCTAGGGTGGACCCCATCAAGACCTCCTCTCGGAGAAGAACGACTACTCGTGTATTACCTTTGTTGATTGTGGATCATATGTACCTCTTTGTGTTCGGTGATCTAGCACTTGTGTGATTGATTCCTTGTTGGTTAAGTGATTTCTCTCTCGTTTCCTCCGTGTTTCCCTCTTGTTCTTCCACGTGTTTCGTGATTCACCGTCGGATCCGCTCCAACGTGAAAGATCATCCACGTAGGGTTCTGCCCTACATCATCTATGGTATCATGAGCCATGTTGATCACGTTTTTGGAGCCCCTACCCCTCTTTTTCTAGCTTGATTTTGTTGTTTTTGTCCTAATTCCAAAAATTCCCCACAAAAATAGCCCCAAATTTTTTTTTGTGATTTGTTTGTGAGTTGGGATTTTGTTGGATTTGGTCCATGGATTTGTGTTGCCGCGTGTGGATCTAGCTTTCCCCACCCTCCCCACCTCTTTCCATCCACGAAACCCACCCAATTTTGCCCCCGAAATCCTCCATTTCCGCCACAAAATCGTTTCCCGACTCGAGCGGTACAACCGCCCCTCCGAGCGGTACCACCGCTGAGTACCTCGAGCGGTACAACCGCCCGTCCGAGCGGTACTACCGCCCAGTCCAATTTCAGCATTCTGAGTTTCACCATTTTCAGCATAACTTCCACATCCGGAGTCCGATTTTCGCGTTCGTTAGCTCGTTGAGAAGCTATTGACATCCCCCATCCATCACCACTTTCTGTTTCCACCATTGTTGCTTTTGGTATTTGAGAATTTGAGTCGTGGTTCCCGTGTCCTATTGTGTTTCGGCTATATAGGTACGGTTCGACGTCAACATAACCACCAAGTATGCTTGATACCCACATGGCCTCATTTTTGCGTAGCTTACCCATCGAGACTAACCATTGAGTATTGCCGGCAACGTGACTTGTGCACATTAGTGATCATACTCCATAGCATACATACCATACCAAAGTGGTGCATATCTTAGCATCAACTTGTGTGTCACAAAGTTCTCATCGCATACACAATTGCTATCTTGGTTCGTGAAGTTTCGCATGAGAAAAGAGCTCAAAAGAGAAAGAGCCAATCAAGCTTTTAAGCAAAGAGAGAAAGATAAGCAAAGGGCTTATGAGCAAGAACCATAGCATCATAAAACATTAAGAGTGTCATACTTGATCATCTTGGATCAACACATCGAAACACCATACATATAGCATACTTGGGATAGAAGTCGTTGCATTTTTGCTTAGTAGGTTGTGCACAAGTTCGTATCCGCCTATTGTGCAATCGTGCTAGCGTCTCTCTAGTGTTGTGCAACAAGAGCATCTTGGTGAATTCCACATTTTGGCTCATCCTTGGTTGCATAACCCCATATTATCTATTTGCGTGTGTGTTTCCGTGTACCATATCTTGCTATTGGTCTACTTGTTGCATTTGCAAATTTGTGTACCTTTTTCCAACATTATTGACGCCACTTACAATTGCATCAAATTTTGTGCCACCATCCTCACCAAGCTCCACCATAAGCTCTTATTTGTATAGGTGTGAAAACCGACAAGGATTGGTACCAAGAGTGCTATTTCATTGTCCGCATTTGAGTGAACTGGATTCATCTTCAACATCGGTCAAAGGTACATTGGTATAAGTTCTTTTCCGTTCTTCCACTCACATTTGGCTTGGAATGATGGGTAGGCCAAGTACCTCTACCAACCCACTCTTCATCGAGCAAGACGACGACATGTCATCATACATCACCAAGAGCCACCTCTTTGGTGCACAACGAGCGTTGCACCAAGAACAACAAGCAATGAGCGACCGCATCGACAACCTCACCACCGACTTGCGACTCTCTGAGCAACGTACAAGAGACTACTTCGACAACAAGTTCGACGCTCACAAGCAAGAGAATGATGCAAGAATGGACGAGATCTGGCGCCTTGATGAGACGCCGACATCATTCTACTTCTTCATCGGCAAGACGGAGCCGCTCGAGTCGACACTCGACGACACCTTCTACGACTCAAGTACACCTACTTGAACACTTTTTCGTCAGGCTCGTCAAGACCGTCATGCATCTCGCAACACGCTACATGACAAGCATTCGCAAGAGCAAGTTGATGATCAAGTTCCTCGTCCTCAATCAAACCAAGAGGCTTTGCTCAAGCTCAAGAACGACAACGTCTTAAAGCCAACAAGAGGAAGAACGAGCACGTCTTCACCAAGACGAACAAGACGCCAAGGCTCAACGTCTTCAACAACAACAACGTGAAGCCCAAGCTCTTGAGGCGCAACGTGCCCTTCAAGAATCAAGTAGAGCCTTCGCCAACCGCAATCGCGAACGGAGCAATCAAGAGGAAGCCCTTCGAGAAGAAATCCAAGAGAGGAACTACCAACCTCATGTACAATGTCAAGTTCCTCAAGCCCCTCCACAAGCTCGTCAAGCTCCACCTCAACCTCAAGTTCAACAAGGGCAAGTTGATCATGGTCTTCCTCTGCGCCAAGAGCAACATGAAGACGATTACAATCCACGTCAAGGACATCATCATCAACATCGCCAACAACACAATGAAGAGCAACGCTACGGCAAGCTAAAATTCACCATGCCCAAGTTCAATGGAAGCAATGACCCCGAAGACTACCTCTCATGGGCATTGAAGGTTGACAAAATCTTCTGTTGCACAACTACGATGAAGCGAAGAAAATCGCTATGGCATCACTTGAGTTCCAAGACTATGTGCTCATATGGTGGGAACAAATCATTGAGCGACGACAAGCAAGAGGTGAACCTCCAATCACCACTTGGGCTCAAATGAAGGATGTCATGCGAGCACGTTTTGTGCCAACCTACTACAACCGCGACCTCTTCAAGAAACTCCAACTACTCAAGCAAGGAACAAAGAGCGTTGAAGAATATTACAAGGAAATTGAGATATCCATGATTCGAGCTAGTGTCAAAGAAGATGATGAGCAAACTATGGCACATTTCTTGAATGGACTCAATCATCCCATCAAGAAGATCGCCGACTTCCAACCATACTCAACCCTCGTTGAGCTCGTGCATCAAGCTACAAAGGCGGAACGCCAAGTACAAGATGACTTCAAGTACGCCAAGTACTCATCCAAGACCTATGGCTTCCCCAACAACCAAGCTTCAACGACTCCTCCAACATCTACATCAACCAAGCCTTCTTCAAGAAACGACGACAAGTCAATTTACAAGAAGACTTCGACAAGTTCAAGTCGTCCTCCTCCTACTACAAGCAACCTCAAGCCGCGTGCTTCATCCTCTACTCCGACCGATGAGACCATCAAGACAAGCTCCTTCAAGTGTTTCACTTGCGGCGGCCGAGGCCGCAAGTCATACGAATGCACCAACAAGCGCACCATGATCCTCAACGACGATGGCACATATGACTCAATGAGTGATGAGGAAATGGAAGCCGTTGAGCAAGTGGCCATGCACCGGCGAGTGAACGAAGATGAAGATGATCAAGTCTTTTGTGATGAGGAATCGAGCCCCGCTCTCGTTGTCTCCAAGGTCTTGACTCTTCAACATCAACAAGAAGAAGACCAATGATGCCACATCTTCCACACAAAAGCCGGCATCAATGGACGGTCCATCAAGGTCATCATCGATGGAGGTAGTTGCCACAACTTGGCAAGTGAAGAACTATGCTCCAAGCTCCAATTGGTAAAGAAGAGGCACCCGCACCCTTACAAGGTGATGTAGGGCGGAACCCTATGTGGATGATCTTTCACGTTGGAGCGGATCCTACGGGGAATCGCGAGGAACACACGGAAGAACACGAGAGAAACGGGAGAGAAATCACGAAACCGACAAGAGATCAATCACACAAGTGCTAAATTATCGATCACATAGAGTGGCACAAGATTCAAGATCAACAAAGGTAAGATACAAACGGTAGCCATTCTTCTCCGCGAGGAGGCCTTGAGGGGGGTCCACCCTAGAAGGGGGTCTTGAATCCGCTTGGGGGATCTTCTCCGGAGAGGTCCTGATCTCGGTGGAGAAGTAACCAAGTGGATGAGTAAAGGCTCTCACACAAGAATATGAGCTAATCCAATGCTAACCCTAGAAAGAGGTAGGGGATCAAGTATATATAGTCTCGGGTCAAAGGGTACAAGGAACAAGGCCGGAAGCACCTTGACGCAGTGTGGGAGGCCGGACGTCCAAGGCGTCGGATGTCCGGGCCTTCGCGAGGCGCCGGATGTCCGGGCTGGGGCGACCGTTTCAGCAGAATCGGGAGAGGGGCGCCGGATTTCCGGGCTAGAGGCCGGATATCCGGGCTGGGGGCCGGATGTCCGGGCTTGGACGCCGGATGTCCGGGCCCTGGATACTTGGGCAGTTTGGCTGAGGGTGATGTAGAAACTCCAGGGGCCGGATGTCCGGGGTCATGGCCGGATGTCCGGGGCCTGGAAGGTGATTTCGCTCGTTTCCGTTGGTTCTCTTCATCCATGGACTTGGCGGCTTGTCCGTCTTCACGTGCACCCTGGAGGTTCCCTTGACACCTAATCATGCATAGCATATCGGACTTAGGTAGTAGCCATGTCTCGAGTGGATCATATGCGATATCAATAAGGAAGGAGGTCACCTCGTTCTCGAGAGCTCTAGCTCTAGCTCGTGTCATGGGTCCTTTTGGCTCTAGATGAGACGGTTGTGGATGCATGGGGATGATCGTGGGATGCTCTGCATCATCTCCTCCCCCTTGGGAGAGATCCGACCTCGGATCAAAAGCTTCATCTCCATGGAAAGGTGCGAGGTCCTTGACGTTGAAGATGTCGCTCACGTTGTACTTGTCTCGAGGTATGTCGATCCTGTAAGCGTTGTCGTTGTAGCGTGCTAGTACCTTGAAAGGTCCATCGGCTCGAGGGAGAAGCTTGGACTTGCGTTCTTTGGGGAAACTGTCCTTGCGAAGGTGTAGCTACACTAGATCACCAATGTTGAAGACGATGGGTTGCTTGTTGGCGTTGAGCTTGTTGGCTTGACGTTGTACTTGGCGCTCAATGGTGTGCCTTGTATCTTCGTGCATCTTCTTGATGTAGCTTGCTCGTTCACTTGCATCCATGTTGGTGCGCTCGTGGAGAGGAAGTGGTAGAATGTCCAATGGGGACAAGGGGTTGAAACCGTAGACGACCTCGAAGGGGACTTGCCGGTAGTTGAATGTCTTGCACGATTGTAGGCGTGCATTTCGGCGATGGGTAGACATTCTTCCCATTCCTTGATGTTCTTCTTTATCAAGACACGAAGTAGAGTGGATAGTGTGCGGTTCGTCACATCCGTTTGGCCATCGGTTTGAGGATTGTATGCCGAGGAGAACAAGAGCTTGTTTCCGAGTTTGGCGCATAGGGTCTTCCAAAAGTAACTCAAGAACTTGACATCACGATCGGAGACGATTTTCTTTGGTACGCCATGGAGTCGCAAGATTTCCCTACAAAAGAGATTGGCAACATGTGAAGCATCGCTCTATCTTGTTGCAAGGTATGAAATGTGCCATCTTAGAAAATCTATCCACAACAACAAAACGGAATCCTTGCCATTTTGAGTCCTAGGCAAACCAAGTACAAAATCCATACTAATGTCTTCCCATGGTTGATATGGAATTGGAAGGGGCATGTAAAGACCATGAGATTGAGCTTTAGACTTAGCTTTGCGACATGTATAGCATCGGTTGGTGAAGCGTGAGACGTCATGAACATCTTGGGCCAAAAGTAGTTGTTGGAGAGCGTGGCGAATGTCTTGTCGCGTCCAAAGTGTCCCATGAGTCCGCCTCCATGAGCCTCTTGCAAAAGGAGCAAACGAAGAGAAGACTCGGGAATGCAAAGTTTGTTAGCTCTCATAAGGTAACCATCCTTGATGTAATATTGTTCCCAAGACGTATGTGTCAAACACTTAGCATAAGGAGAAGCAAAAGATGGATCATGCTCATACAAGTCTTTTATATGCTCAAAACCAATAACATTCAACTCAAGTTGAGTGACAAGCATGCATATGCGTGAAAGCTGCGTCGGCAACTACATTTTCTTTACCCTTAATGTACTTGATCACATAAGGAAAAGATTCAATGAATTCACTCCATTTTGCATGACGCTTGTTCAATTTAGTTTGACCTTTGAGGTACTTAAGCGTTTCATGATCGGTATGGATGACAAACTCATGAGGTCTAAGGTAATGTTCCCAAACATGTAGCACACGCACTAAAGCATACAATTCTTTGTCATAGATGGGATAATTAAGTTGAGCACCGGAGAGTTTTTCACTGAAATAAGCAATGGCTCGTTTTTCTTGCATCAAAACTCCGCCAATTCGGTACCACTTGCATCACAATGAACCTCAAAAGTTTTGTCAAAATTGGGCAAAGCAAGAATCGGAGCATGAGTAAGCAAAGACTTGAGCTCATCAAAAGCGGTTGATTGCAAAGTTCCCCAAACAAAGGGAGTATTCTTCTTGCTCAAAGCATGCAAAGGAGCGGCAATTGTGCTAAAATCTTTCACAAAGCGACGATAGAAACCCGCAAGACCAAGAAAACTTCGCACTTGTTGCAAATTGGTGGGTTGGGGCCAAGTTTTAATTGCTTCAATTTTAGATTCATCAACATGGACACCCTTTGAGGAAACTACAAAACCCAAGAAAACCACTTTGTCAACCCCAAAAGCGCATTTTTTCAAGTTTGCATAAAGGCTTTCCTTGCGAAGAGTTTGCAACACAGGTTTTACATGATTGATGTGCTCTTTCATGGTTTTGCTAAACACAACAATATCATCAAAGTAAACCACAACAAAGACTCCAATATAAGGACGAAGCACATGATGCATAAGACGTACAAAAGTACCGGGAGCTTCCGAAAGACCCATAGGCATCACTAACCATTCATATAAACCAAATTTGGTTTTGAAAGCAGTTTTCCATTCATCACCCTCTTGTATGCGGATTTGATAATAGCCACTTTTAAGATCAATTTTTGAGAAAAAGTTGGCTCCACTAAGTTCATCAAGCATATCATCTAAGCGAGGAATGGGATGCCTATATCGAACGGTAATAGCATTGATAGGTCGACAATCGGAGCACAAGCGGAAACTTCCATCTGGCTTAGGCACAAGAATAACCGGAACGGCACAAGGGCTTAAGCTTTCACGTACATGACCGTTGTCGATTAGTTGTTGTACTTGCCGTTGAATCTCCTTGGTTTCTTCCGGATTGACTCGGTATGGAGCTTTGTTTGGTAGAGGCGCTCCGGGGATGAGGTCAATTCGATGCTCTATGCCTCGAAGAGGAGGTAGACCCGGAGGTAGCTCATCGAGGAAAACATCTTGAAATTCCTTGCACACAAGGACAAAGTGCATCACACTCGATGGGTTCTCACCCACTTCTCTCATCTCACTTTTGGTGGCAAATAGGATGAGGTTTTTCTCTCTAGGCGAAGAGTCGCTCAAATTTGGCTTGTGGCTCTCACTCACTTTTGGGTGGATCACTTTCTCACTCTTTTCTCTATGATGTGTGGCTTGCTTGTCGGCTATCACTTGAGTAGGAGACATAGGTCGTAGCACATATTCCTTCCCTTTCATCTTGAAGCTATAGTGATTAGTGCGCCCATTGTGGATGACACCACTGGCCGAATTGCCATGGTCGACCTAGAAGTAGGTGGCAAACGGTCATTGGGACCACATCACATTCCAACGTGTCTTCATAAGCACCAATTTTGAAGGAGACTTGGACCGTATGCTCGACTCATATAGTGCCGAGTCACTTAGCCATTGAACCTTGTAGGGGTGCGGGTGCTTCCTCTTGACCAATTGGAGCTTGGAACATAGTTCTTCACTTGCCAAGTTGTGGCAACTACCTCCATCGATGATGACCTTGATGGACCGTCCATTGATGTCGGCTTTTGTGTGGAAGATGTGGCATCGTTGGTCTTCTTCTTGTTGATGTTGAAGATTCAAGACCTTGGAGACAACGAGAGCGGGGCTCGAATCCTCATCACAAAAGACTTGATCATCTTCTTCTTCGTTCACTTGCCGGTGCATGGCCACTTGCTCAAGAGCTTCCATCTCTTCTTCACTCATGGAGTCATATGTGCCATCGTCGTTGAGGATCATGGTGCGCTTGTTGGTGCATTCGTATGACTTGTGGCCTCGGCCGCCGCAAGTGAAACACTTGAAGGAGCTTGTCTTGATGGTCTCATCGGTCGGAGTAGAGGATGAAGCACGCGGCTTGATGTTGCTTGTAGTAGGAGGAGGATGACTTGAACTTGTCGAAGTCTTCTTGTAACTTGACTTGTCGTCGTTTTTTGAAGAAAGTTTGGTTGATGTAGATGTTGGAGGAGTCGTTGAAGCTTGGTTGTTGGAGGAGCCGTAGGTCTTGGATGAGTACATGGCGTACATGAAGTCATCTTGTACATGGCGTTCCGCCTTTGTAGCTTGATGCACGAGCTCAATGAGGGATGAGTATGGTTGGAAGTCGGCGATCTTCTTGATGGGATGATTGAGTCCATTCAAGAAACGTGCCATAGTTTGCTCATCATCTTCCTTGACATTGGCTCGAATCATGGCTATCTCCATTTCCTTGTAATATTCTTCAACGCTCTTTGTTCCTTGCTTGAGTAGTTGGAGTTTCTTGAAGAGGTCGCGGTTGTAGTAGGTTGGCACAAAAGCGTGCTCGCATGACATCCTTCATTTGAGCCCAAGTGGTGATTGGAGGTTCACCTCTTGCTTGTCGTCGCTCAATGATTTGTTCCCACCATATGAGCACATAGTCTTGGAACTCAAGTGATGCCATAGCGATTTTCTTCGCTTCATCGTAGTTGTGCAAGCGGAAGATTTTGTCAACCTTCAATGCCCATGAGAGGTAGTCTTCGAGGTCATTGCTTCCATTGAACTTGGGCATGGTGAATTTTAGCTTGCCGTAGCGTTGCTCTTCATTGTGTTGTTGGCGATGTTGATGATGACGTCCTTGGCGTGGATTGTATTCGTCTTCATGTTGCTCTTGGCGTGGAGGAAGACCATGATCAACTTGCCCTTGTTGAACTTGAGGTTGAGGTGGAGCTTGACGAGCTTGTGGAGGAGCTTGAGGAACTTGTCGTTGTGCATGAGGTTGGTAGTTCCTCTCTTGTATTTCTTCTCGAAGGGCTTCCTCTTGATTGCGCCGTTCGCGATTGCGGTTGGCGAAGGCTCTACTTGATTCTTGAAGGGCACGTTGCGCCCCAAGAGCTTGCGCCTCACGTTGTTGTTGTTGAAGACGTTGAGCCTTGGCGTCTTGTTCGCCTTTGGTGAAGACGTGCTCGTTCTTCCTCTTGTTGGCGGCGAAGACGCGTTGTCGTTCTTGAGCTTGAGTAAAAGCCTCTTGGTTTGATTGAGGACGAGGAACTTGATCATCAACTTGCTCTTGTGAATGCTTGTCATGTAGCGGGTTGCGAGATGCATGACGGTCTTGGCGCGCGGCTCGTCGAAGAGTGTTCGATGACGCTGTACTTGAGTCGTAGAAGGTGTCGTCGGAATGTCGACTCGAGCGGCTCCGTCCGATGATGAAGAAGTTGAATGATGCCTGCTTCTCATCAAAGCGCGGATCTCGTCCATTCTTGCATCATTCTCTTGCTTGTGAGCCTCGAACTTGTTGTCGAAGTAGTCTCTTGTACGTTGCTCGGAGAGTCGCAAGTCGGTGGCGAGGTTGTCGATGCGGTCGCTCATTGCTTGTTGTTCTTGGTGCAACGCTCGTTGTGCACCAAAGAGGTGGTTCTTGGTGACATATGAAGACATGTCGTCGTCTTGCTCGATGAAGAGTGGGTTGGTTGAAGAACTTGGCCTATCCATCATTCCAAGCAAAATGTGAGTGGTAGAACGGAAAAGAACTTATACCAATGTACCTTTGACCGATGTTGAAGTTGAATCAAGTTCACTCAAATGCGGACAATGAAATAGCACTCTTGGTACCGATTCTTGTCGGTTCTCACACCTACACAAGTAAAAGCTTATGGTGGAGCTCGGTTAGGATGGTGGCACAAAAGTTGATGCAATTGTAAGCGAGACTCAATAAAGTTGGAAATGATTCACAAATTTGCAAATGCAACAAGTAGACCAATAGCAAGATAAGGTACACGGAAACACACGCATAAAAGATAATATGGGGTTATGCAACCAAGGATGAGCCAAATTGTTGAATTCACCAAGATGCTCTTTTTGCACATCTCTAGAGAGACGCTTGCACGATTGCGCAATAGGCGGATACGAACTTGTGCACAACCTACTAAGCAAAATGCAACGACTTCTATCCCAAGTATGCTATATGTATTGTGTTTCGATGTGTTGATCCAAGATGATCAAGTATGACAATCTTAATGTTGTATGATGCTATGGTTCTTGCTCATAAGCTCTTTGCTTATCTTTCTCTCTTTGCTTAAAAGCTTGATTGGCTCTTTCTCTTTGAGCTCTTTTCTCATGCAAAACTTCACGAACCAAGATAGCAATTGTGTATGCGATGACAACTTTATGGCGCACAAGTTGATGCTAAGATATGCACCACTTTGGTATGTTATGTATGCTATGGAGTATGATCACTAATGTGCACAAGTCACGTTGCCGGCAATACTCAATGGCTAGTCTCGATGGGTAAGCAACGCAAAAGATGGGTTATGATGGTTATCAATGCAATTGCAAGTAATGACAAAGGTGTCGACGATGTTACCGTCCTTGACGAAAATGAGCGGTGGTGATCTTGATGTTGAACCGTACCTAGATAGTCAAACACAAAAGGATACGGAAACCACAACTCAAATTCTCAAGGGAAAAGTTGGCAACATTGTCGAATTGGAAGTGGGAAAGGCTATGGTGGTGTTATGCGGAAGTGGTGGAGGTAAGTAGAAGTGTATGTGGGCACGGGACAAAATTTGGCGAAAGTTAGGCGGTGATCGGGATGGTGGAAGGGATTGTTGCTACCAGGGGCCGGAAATCCGGGCTGGAAGCCGGATGTCCGTGGCGCCGGATGTCCGGGGCGCCGGATGTCCGGGCTGATCGGGCCGGATGTCCGGGGTGCCGGATGTCCGGGCTGCTCGGGCCGGATGTCCGGGCTTGATGAACACCACGGGGGAAGGTGGGACTCGGGGCAAAATTCGGGCGATTTTGTGGATGGAAATTGTGGAAATGGTTGGGGAAAGCTAGATCTACCTGCAACACACGAAATCCACGGATCAAATCCAACAAAACATCATCACACGAACAAATCACAAATTTTTTTCGGAATTAGGATAAAAACAACAAAAATCAAGCTAGAAAAGAGGGGTAGGGGCTCCAATAGCGTGATCAATGTGGCTCATGATACCATAGATGATGTAGGGCGGAACCCTACGTGGATGATCTTTCACGTTGAAGCGGATCCTACGGGGAATCGCGAGGAACACACGGAAGAACACGAGAGAAACGGGAGAGAAATCACGAAACCGATAAGAGATCAATCACCCAAGTGCTAAATTATCGATCACATAGAGTGGCACAAGATTCAAGATCAACAAAGGTAAGATACAAACGGTAGCCGTTCTTCTCCGCGAGGAGGCCTTGAGGGGGGTCCACCCTAGAAGGGGGTCTTGAATCCGCTTGGGGGATCTTCTCCGGAGAGGTCCTGATCTCGGTGGAGAAGTAACCAAGTGGATGAGCAAAGGCTCTCACACAAGAATATGAGCTAATCCAATGCTAACCCTAGAAAGAGGTAGGGGATCAAGTATATATAGTCTCGGGTCGAAGGGGTACAAGGAACAAGTCCCGGAAGCACCTTGACGCAGTGGGAGGCCGGACGTCAAGCGTCGGGCGGATGTCCGGCCTTCATGAGGCGCCGGATGTCAGCCATCAGCCCGGATGTCCGGCTGGGGCGACTGCTTCAAAGAATCGGGAGAGGCGCCGGATTTCGGGCTAGAGGCCGGATATCCGGGCCGGGGCGGATGTCCGGCTTGGACGCCGGATGTCCGGCCCCTGGATACTTGGGCGCTTGGCTGAGGGTGATGTAGAAACTCCAGGGGCCGGATGTCCGGGGTCATGGCCGGATGTCCGGGGCCTGGAAGGTGATTTCGCTCGTTTCCGTTGATTCTCTTCATCCATGGACTTGGCGGCTTGTCCGTCTTCACGTGCACCCTCGGAGGTTCCCTTGACACCTAATCATGCATAGCATATCGGACTTAGGTAGTAGCCATGTCTCGAGTGGATCATATGCAATATCAATAAGGAAGGAGGTCACCTCGTTCTCGAGAGCTCTAGCTCTAGCTCGTGTCATGGGTCCTTTTGGCTCTTGATGACACGGTTGTGGATGCATGGGGATGATCGTGGGATGCTCCGCATCACAAGGTTCAATGGCTAAGTGACTCCGGCACTATACGAGTTGAGCATACGGTCCTAGTCTCTTTCAAAATTGGTGCATACGAAGACACTTTGGAGTGTGATGTGGTCCCAATGACCGTTTGTCACCTACTTCTTGGTCGACCATGGCAATTCGACCGTGGTGTCATACACAATGGGTGTACCAATCACTATAGCTTCAAGATGAAAGGGAAAGAATATGTGCTACGACCTATGTCTCCTAGTCAAGTGATAGCCGACAAGCAAGCCACACATCATAGAGAAAATAGTGAGAAAGTGATCCACCCAAGAGTGAGTGAGAGCCACAAGCCAAATTTGAGCGACTCTTCGCCTAGAGAGAAAAACCTCATTCTATTTGCCACCAAAAGTGAGATGAGAGAAGTGTGTGAGAACCCATCGAGTGTGATGCACTTTGTCCTTGTGTGCAAGGATGGAGAACCAAAACTAACACCATTCACGAGCTATCTTTGGTGTTTCAATCTCTTTGCAGGAATTTCAAGATGTTTTCCCCGATGAGCTACCTCCGGGTCTACCTCCTCTTCGAGGCATAGAGCATCGAACGACCTCATCCCCGGGCGCCTCTACCAAACAAAGCTCCATACCGAGTCAATCCGAAGAAACCAAGGAGATTCAACGGCAAGTACAACAACTCATCGACAACGGCCATGTACGTGAAAGCCTAAGCCCTTGTGCCGTTCCGGTTATTCTTGTGCCTAAGCCCGATGGAAGTTTTCGCATGTGTTCCGATTGTAGACCTATCAATGCGATCACCGTCCGTTATAGGCATCCCATTCCTCGCTTAGATGATATGCTTGATGAACTTAGTGTAGCCAACTTTTTCTCCAAAATTGACCTTAAAAGTGGCTATTATCAAATCCGCATACAAGAGGGTGATGAATGGAAAACTGCTTTCAAAACCAAATTTGGTTTATATGAATGGTTAGTGATGCCTATGGGTCTTTCGGAAGCTCCGGTACTTTTTGTGCGCCTTATGCATCATGTGCTTCGTCCTTATATCGGAGTCTTTGTTGTGGTTTACTTTGATGATATTCTTGTGTTTAGCAAAACCATGAAAGAGCACATCAATCATGTAAAATCTGTGTTGCAAACTCTTCATAAGGAAAGTCTTTATGCAAACTTGAAAAATGCACTTTTGGAGTTGACAAAGTGGTTTTCTTGGGTTTTGTAGTATCCTCAAAGGGTGTCCATGTTGATGAATCTAAAATTCAAGCAATTAAAACTTGGCCCCAACCAACCAATTTGCAACAAGTGCGAAGTTTTCTTGGTCTTGTGGGTTTTTATCGTCGCTTTGTGAAAGATTTTAGCACAATTGCCGCTCCTTTGCATGCCTTGAGTAAGAAGAATACTCCCTTTGTTTGGGGAACTTTGCAATCAACCGCTTTTGATGAGCTCAAGTCTTTGCTTACTCATGCTCCGATTCTTGCTTTGCCCAATTTTGACAAAACTTTTGAGGTTCATTGTGATGCAAGTGGTACCGAATTGGCGGAGTTTTGATGCAAGAAAACGAGTCATTGCTTATTTTAGTGAAAAACTCTCCGTGCTCAACTTAATTATCCCATCTATGACAAAGAATTGTATGCTTTAGTGCGTGTGCTACATGTTTAGGAACATTACCTTAGACCTCATGAGTTTGTCATCCATACCGATCATGAAACGCTTAAGTACCTCAAAGGTCAAACTAAATTAAACAAGCGTCATGCAAAATGGAGTGAATTCATTGAATCTTTTCCTTATGTGATCAAGTACATTAAGGGTAAAGAAAATGTAGTGGCCGACGCGCTTTCACGCATATGCATGCTTGTCACTCAACTTGAGTTGAATGTTATTAGTTTTGAGCATATAAAAGACTTGTATGAGCATGATCCATCTTTTGCTTCTCCTTATGCTAAGTGTTTGACGCATACGTTTTGGGAACAATATTACATCAAGGATGGTTATCTTATGAGAGCTAACAAACTTTGCATTCCCGAGTCTTCTCTTCGTTTGCTCCTTTTGCAAGAGGCTCATGGAGGCGGACTCATGGGACACTTTGGACGCGACAAGACATTCGCCACGCTCTCCAACAACTACTTTTGGCCCAAGATGTTCATGACGTCTCACGCTTCACCAACCGATGCTATACATGTCGCAAAGCTAAGTCTAAAGCTCAATCTCATGGTCTTTACATGCCTCTTCCTATTCCCTATCAACCATGGGAAGACATTAGTATGGATTTTGTACTTGGTTTGCCTAGGACTCAAAACGGCAAGGATTCCGTGTTTGTTGTTGTGGATAGATTTTCGAAGATGGCACATTTCATTCCTTGCAACAAGATAGACGATGCTTCACATGTTGCACATCTCTTTTGTAGGGAAATCTTGCGACTCCATGGCGTACCAAAGACAATCGCTCCGATCGTGACGCCAAGTTCTTGAGTTACTTTTGGAAGACCCTATGCCAAGCTCGAATAAAGCTCTTGTTCTCCTCGGCATACCATCCTCAAACCGACGGCCAAACGGAGGTGACGAACCGCACACTATCCACTCTACTTCGTGTCTTGATCAAGAGGAACATCAAGGAGTGGGAGGCATGTCTACCCATCGCCGAAAGCACGCCTACAACCGTGCAAGACATTCGACTACCGCAAGTCCCCTTCGAGGTCGCTTCACGGTTTCAACCTGTTGTCCCCATTGGATATTCTACCTCTCCCTCTACAAGAGCGCACCAACATGGATGCGAGTGCACGGGCAAGCTACATCAAGAAGATGCATGAGGATACAAGGCACACCATCGAGCGCCAAGTACAACGACTAGCGCCCAAGCTCAACGTCAACAAGCAGCCCAAGACATTCAACATTGGAGACCTCGTTGTTACGCCTTCGCAAGGACCGCTTCCCCAACGAACGCAAGTCCAAGCTTCTCCCATGAGCCGACGGACCCTTCAAGGTGCTAGCACGCCACAACGACAACGCCTACAAGATTGAACTCCCACGAGACAAGTACACCGTGAACGACATCTTCAACGCCGAGACCTCTCGCCTTTCCATGGTGATGAAGATTTTGATCCGAGGTCGGATCTTTCCCAAGGAGGGAGATGATGCGAGCATCCTTCCATCATCCCCATGGACTCTACATCGACACATCCAACCCCACGAGGACCCACGACGAGAGCTCGAGCACGTGCTATTCAATCCGAGGTTAACTCTCTCCTTGTTGAACTTCACTTTGACCCACTTGAGACATGGCTACTACCTCAAACGGAGATGCTTTGTGTGCTCAGTACCGGGTAAGCAACCAAGGAGAAGGAACGGTGCAAGACGGACATCAAGATCAAGGAAGCATTCGGCCACCTCGAGGAACCCAGACAACCGCTTCCACAACCGCCGGGCGGAATAACAACCGACTACCGCCCAACAACCGGACGCTATTCGTTGATCAAGCGGTGCAAGGTTTGCACAAGACCGGATGTACCGGTAAAACCCCAATGACCAGAACTACCGGCCCCATGACCGGTACAACCGCTGGGGACCCCGACGCCCAGCTGCAGAAGCCAACACCTGACCCCGGCGGTAGTACCGCCTACCTTGACCGGTATTTCCGCTCCCCCGGGAACGCCAGTGATAACTGCCCTCGACCGAACAACCGGCTGTCTGCACAAGACAGGCTCGGGCATGAGGCCCATGTACCCCTTCACTTCGCCCCCATTTGCACTAAGACTATAAATAGAACTCCCCCGCCTCCTCATTAGGGTTAGCTTAGGTTTAGCTCATGTTTGTGTGAGAGCCTTGCTCATCCACTTGGTTACTTCTCCTCGGAGCTCAGGACCTCTTCGGAGAAGATCCCTCAAGCGGATTCAAGACCCCCTTCTAGGGTGGACCCCATCAAGACCTCCTCTCGGAGAAGAACGGCTACTCATGTATCCTTACCTTTGTTGATTGTGGATCATATGTACCTCTTTGTGTTCGGTAGCACTTGTGTGATTGATTCCTTGTTGGTTAAGTGATTTATCTCTCGTTTCCTCCGTGTTTCCCTCTTGTTCTTCCGCGTGTTCTTCACCGTAGGATTCGCTCCAACGTGAAAGATCATCCACGTAGGGTTCCGCCCTACATCATGAAATGCCTTGCCTATCCATCACAAGACTCGAGTAGAGGTGAGTAGGAAATGAGATAAACAATACCAAGTTACCTTTTCCCAAAGTTGATGATGTATCCCGTTTCACTCAATGTGAAATGAAAGAATAGTGGAATTGGTACCGGACTTGTTCACTCACACCTATCAATTAAAGCTTATGGTAGAGCTCGGTGAGGATAGTGGCACAAAAATTTGATGCAAAATGTTAGCAAGAGTCAATAATGTTGAAAGAGATTCACAAATTCATAAGCGAAACAAGTAGACCAATAGCAATATGTGGCACACGGAAACACACACACGGATAGATAAATCGTGTCGTGCAACCAAGGAATGAGCTCAAAATGTGGAATCCACCAAAATGCTCGTGTTGCACAACTCAAGAGAGACGCTAGCACGATTGCTCAATAGGCGGATACGACACTTGTGCACAACCTATAAGATGCAAAATGGTTCCCGGTGTATGCTATATATGTATGGTTCCCGGTGTTTCCCACACAATGATCCAAGATGATCAAGTATGATACCATATGATGTATTGTGGTATGATGCTATGGCTCTTGCTTACCAGCTCTTTGCTCTCTCTCTTTCTTTGCTTAAAAGCTTATTCTCTTTTTTTTCTATGGCCACTTTTGCACAATTGACAAACCAAGATAGCTATTGTGTATATGCGGGAACGATATTGTGACACAATGGATGATATGATACCAATATGATATGGTATGTATGCAATGATCACTAATGTGCACAAGTAACGTTGCCGGCAATACTCAAATGGCTAGTCTCGATAGGCAAGTAACGCAAAATGTGATAAGGGGTTATCAATGCAATTGCAAGGGTAATATACAATGGTGTCGCCGAGGTTACCGTCCTTGGCGATGATGAGTGGCGGTGTTCTTGATGTCGAGCCGTTCCTAGTTAGCCAAAACACCCTAGGAAACGGAAAAACCACAACTCAAAATCTCAAGGACAAATGTCAAATGGTGGTAGCGGGAATGCGGTGGTGGTTTGCACTTGGCAATGCGGAAGTGGAATGATGGGCTATACACGTGTTGGAGTTGAAGTTGCCGTCCCTAAGTAGCCGAAACACCTTAGGAGACACAAGCCACAACTCGAAAAAGCTCAATCAACAATTGGGTTAAGTTGGTTGTCGGAAGTGTATGGTGGGCAAGGTTATGTGGAAGTGGTGGTGGTGGTTGATCAAGAAGCAATCGTCCCTAAGTAGCCGAAACACCTTAGGAGACTTGAATCACTACTCAAGCAACCACAAATGTAATGGGGAACAAAATGGGTTAGGTTGCGGAAGTCGGTGGTGGCTATGCGGATGATATGGTGGAAGGCCTAGGCAAACTTGCCAAATTTTCAAAAAATTGATGGAGTCAAATGATGTTGGTGGTATTTTTGTGGGATGGGGGATGTCAATAGCTTCAAAACGAGCTAAAGAACGTCAAAATCGGACTCCGGATGAATTAGTTATTGCCGAAATGGTGTAACTTGAAAAGCTGAAATCCCAGGGGCCGGACATCCGGGGTCGGGCCGGATTTCCGGGACCTGATGTCGAATCACATGAAATGCGCTCCAGAGCCAGATGTCCGGGCTAATGGCCGGATTTCTGGGCTGGCCGGATGTCCGGGGATCGGGCCAGATGTCCGGGCTCCAAATCCGAGGATGAACTCGAGGAACTCGATGTGGGGGCGGAAATTGATGATTTCAAGGTCAAAATTGGAGAGATTTCGTGGATGGAAGATGGGAAAACGTGGGGAGATGCTAGATCCACTTGAAACCAAGCAAATCCATGGATCAAAATCAACAAAACATCATCAAAACTAACAAATCACAAAAAAAAAAATTGGGGGCTATTTTTTTGGTGGGGATTTTCCTATTTAGGACGAAATCAACAAAATCAAGCTAGAAAACACGGGGTAGGGGCTCCAAAAACGTGATCAACGTGGCTCATGATACCATATGATACGGGGCTAACCCGGTGTAGGTCGATCTTTCACGTTTGGAGTGGGATCCCTCGGAGAGCACGAAGAACACAGGGAAGAACGGGGAGAAATCACAAGGGGAAACACTCTAGAACAAGTCCAATCACACATCCACTAGACAATCAAACACACAAGATCCACAAGGTACACGAACAACAAAGGGAAAGATACAAGGTAGAGTTCATCTCCGTGAGGAGGTCTTGAAGGGGTCCGCCCAAGAGGGGGTCTTGATGATATATCCCGCAGATCTTCTCCTAGATGGAGGTCTTGGCCTCCAATGGAGTAGGGGTCTCTCTCTCTCAAGAGTAGAGGTAGGAGCAAAGCTCACCTAAGAATGAGCTATCATATTTGCTAACCCTAACTAGGAGGAGGGGGAGAAGTATATATAGTGCTAGTACAAGTTGGGGCGAGTTGGAGGGGTACATGGGCCCTTGGCCCGCTCACTGTGCGCAGATAGGCGCCGGATGTCCGGGCTGGGGGCCGGATGTCCGGGGCTTCGCGAGGCGCCGGATGTCCGGGGCTCGGGCCGGATGTCCGGGCTGAAGTGCAAAACTTCTGTAGTCTCTGGTTAGGCGAGGCCAGATTTCCGGGGAAAGGCCGGATGTCCGGGCTGTGGCGTCGCGCCGGATGTCCGGGCCCATGGGCCGGATGTCCGGCGATGCTTCGCCGTCTGTTGGTTCAATTGTTGGCGGTACCTGACAGCGCCAGATGTCCGCCCTTGGCCCGGATGTCCGGCCATTGTAAGCTTCAAAGAGCTCCGTCTTCTTCATGCCGCTTCGAGGCTTCCCTCGCGGATGGTGTAGTTGTTCCTTGGCGCTTGCACTCCTCCTCAACATCCGTGAAGCTCCGACAATACCTATGCATGCACACGGGAGAAGTGTCAAGTAGTATACCATCCTCGAAGGGGTCAAGTGAGCACGTGTAAAGGAGATGATTCACCTTTGTGTATGTGAAGTAGATGCCGCACGTGTCACTCGCCAAACGGACTCTTGACATGGTGATGTCCATAGGATGCTCCGCATCAGAAATGCTCCCTTGTCCTTTCTTATGATAAGAATGATGAGAACACTTGTTGGGTATCTTACCACTCGAATGATAGGTCTTGCATTTGCATTAACCTCATTTGTTTTTCCAAGTGTTTGTCATGTTCTTTCATTTTGAAGGATTCACAAGGCGGTACCATCACGAGACATATTGGTTATGTGAAGGCGTACATGATGTGCGACACCAACATTCTCGAGAAACTACTAAAGGTGAACTCCTTCCATTTGAGCCCTCGTCACATATGCATATTGGATGGGCCATACTTTCATTGTTGTTTCCTTCTTCTTGTCTACATGATGCATATATTCGATGGAGGACCGACATTGGAGATGGACCCTTGATGAGGACATGACTACCTTGGATAAGACCAAAAATATTGCATACATGCATATTTGTCAGGTGATTTATAGTGCAAACTATTCAATAATCTATTTATGTTATCCAGAACAAAAATACATCACATACTTTTGTGTTTTGTCTAATTGTAGGTGTATGGGACATTTGTACAATACACATATGAAGATAAGGGAAAAGGAGAAGTTTAGGTGCTGTTCAAAAAGTCCTCTCACGTCACTTTTGGACCAAGAGAAGATAGAGTCCAAGTCTCTCACGTTACGGACTCAGATTCGGACCTGCAGACATACCTGACTCAAAACGTCAATAACTTTTTCATCCGGACTCCAAATTGGGTGATTCTTTTTTTTTGGAAAATAGATTTCGTGCACCTTCCAACCCAATTGGATTCACCTTCAAATTCGTCCGGAGCGTTGAGTTATGGATGAAACAATCTGATGCTGCAGCAGAATCCGAGTCAAACTACAAGTCCAAAGGTGTTACGTCACCTCCGCTTGGGCCCATTGGCCTTGTACGACCTAGGGTTAGTTTTAGGCTGCCTTGGGACGTCCTACCACCTCCTTGGCCGCCACCCCTTGATCCTATATAAGTAGATCCATCCACTAGCTTTTTCCTTGGGATTTGTTTAGTTAAAAGTTAGCCATTGCAACTTCGTGTACTTTGTTTGTGTCCAACGACTGCACCAAGACCGCTTACGGATCCCCACCATTATCAATACTTCATATATATTCGCAATATTCAGATTGCTTTATCATATTCTTGCTTGTTCTTCGATTGCTTGCGAGAATAGACCTTCGTGGTCGTTGATCGTGCTCCAAATAAGGGTCAATAACCTCTCGGAGTTGGTTTAGCGATTGCTAAGGCGCAACGTCGTGCACGTTTGTAGTCGGATCGTCAAAGTCGTCTCCACCAAATCGATAGTTATCATCTCATCGAAAGATCGGGACACCCTCGCCTCTATCAAGTGGTATCGGTTTTCGGGTTGCTCGGTGAGAATTTCCAATTGTCCCTAGATTCGATTTATTTTCTTACCTATTGTCCAAGAAAAGGCCACCAGAAAAGTTAGATCTATTCATCATTTGTCCTAGCCAGTCCAAGCCTTTGCAATTTTCTTTTCATTGTTTGCATTATCGAATTATCGGTTGCATCGTCGTGTCGAGTTTCTGGTCTTAGTTTCTAGTTCATTTAGAGTTTCAAGTTCTGTTCACATTAGTCACGCCGCTGCATCATTATCCCTTCCACTGTCCACCATACCATCCATCAATTTCCACCACGTGCTATGCACTATTCATTGTCATAATCATAGTTGAGGTCATTCACATCTTCGCTGATCCAATCTGCATCTTATCTAGTTTGTTTTGGAAAAGAGAAAAAAGAGAGAAAAGAAAGAAAAAAAAGTAAAAAAAGTCAGAGAAAAAAAGAGAAAGAAAAAGGAAAAAAGTGTGAGAAAAAAAGAGAGAAGAAAAAACAAAGTTTGGATCTATCTAGACTCAATCTCATAGCTGAATTCGGATTGGAATCTGTTTTGTGCACTCGTTCAGTAAAACAGGCATAACTTCCTCATCTGAAGTCCGTTTTGGCTCATGAGTACTCAAATTAAAGCTAGAGACGAGCCGCATCTAAATAGTTGCAGAAGCAAGTTCAATATTTTGCACCTCAAAATCGGCTCCTAAATAGGTCTTTTTGCCCTCCGAAGCTCGTGAACACAGTTTATTCCAGTTTTTCAAATCAGTTTTAGAATTTTTTGACTCCTCATATCAACTCGGAATTGAGTGATTCTTTTTGCATTGGAAAGCTTGAGTTAGTAGCATTCTTTGAAAAAAGTTATCAGAAAATTGGCTCAAACTTTTCAAGAGGAAAACTGGAGAGAGAGTTGTTGTATATCCTGCTTGGCGCTTGTTTTTCATCATTATCTTTACCGCCGTTGTGCTCTTCACTTATATCTTGCTGTCTAGAGCTACTCATTATCCTTCATTGATGCTAGTTGTGCTACGCCGTGACCTCATTAGTGTTCTAGGCTCGCGTCTCTAGTCCGGTCTAGCCTAGGACCAGCACAAGATACCGTCGTTGAGCGTTTATTCAACATTGCATCTTTGAATTGATTATTGCTAATCTTTTGCTACCATATATAGCCAACCCAGCTCCACATATTTCTACACCGTGTATCACGCTCCCGGCAATCTCTTTACACAATCTTGAGTTACTTGACACCGCTGGTTGCCTGTCACCGCTTTCTTTGCATTGTAAGAACTTGTAAGACATTGATATTTGCTTTACTGTGAGCGTTTACCACCACATCCTAGTATTTATAGAAACATTATTTTTGGATTTTGTTTCTTGTTCTACTAATCATGACAGGATCCAGAGTCAATTCATGGGCTTTGTCGATCGCGGGAGACATGCCACCACCTATGCAAATACCACAACCGGCCACGAGAGGTGCACAAACATCCAAATGCACATGATCAGGTTCATGTTTCTATACCACCATTTAATGGCCGTTTTAGACCTCCTTTATATATTGAATGGGAGTTAGACATAAATAATATATTTGCTTCCCATAATTTTGATGAACGTAAAAAGTTATGGTTGCGGTTGGTTCTTTCAACTGGTTATGCTCTAGTTTGGTCGAGTGAATATTGTCGGTTACACCTGATTATGTACCTAATACTTGGGATGATTTAAAACATGTCATGAGAGATAGATTAAATCGATGTTTATTATACTCGTGGCATGATTAAAAAGCTGGAACATTTAAAACAAGGTAGTGACACCGTAACAAAATATTATGATGATTTACAAACTACCTTGTTGCACTCATTTTTAGAAGAAAGTGAAGAAGATTTTATGGATAGATTTTGGGGAGGATTAAACCATAATATTCAGGAGATACTAATTCATGAAGAGTGTTATCCTATGGACCATTTGTTTCGTCTTGCTTGCAAAGCTGAACAGGAAATAAAAGCGATGTGTTGCCCACAAGGAGAACAAGCGCACGGTGCACATTCCAACTGTTGATACAGATGTTTATTCAACTACTAGGCGTACTATGACAACCACATCCGTTGTTGCGAGGACTACATCATCTCCACCATGTGACACATCATCATCGGGAGTGCCTGCATCATCTGAGTTGACTATAAGAGGTAATGGCAAAGGTACAGATTTTCCACTTTTACATGAGAATGATGCATGCCTAGTTAACTTGAATACATCATGTGTTGAGCTACCCACTACTTTGATCACACCACCTATTTTAGAGGATTATATTGATAATTTGACTTTGCCATGTGATCAAACAACTGAAATACCAACAATTTTGAGTGCACCCATTGAATTAATTGTTGATGCAAAAGAATCAATATTTAATCATTTTGATATGACCTCTAATCTTGGTGATGATTCTGTGTCGAATGACTTATTGCATGTTTACTTATTTAAGCATGTTGTAGCATGTAAACTTGATGCAAGTAAGGTTTATTCACCAATGTTGGGATGGTTTAATGATGAACATTGTCAATCTTTTGAAATGAATAAGAGCTTCACTTATATGTGCAAACTGAGTTGCAATATTTTCATGCCTTCTACTTCTTGTGATAATGTTTTGGCTTTAGATTTTATGAACTATGCAAGTTACTCATCTATTTATGTGTCATATGTGCAAAAATCAAGGGAAATAAAAATGGATGACATATACATATACAACATGTACACCTTGTCTCTTTTGTTAGCCACATTTCAGACTAAGAACCGCCGAGGGCGGCTTTGTTTTCAAGAAGTGGAGGATGATGAGGACATGATTACCTTGGATAAGACCAAAAATATTGCATACATGCATATTTGTCGTGTGATTTATAGTGCAAACTATTCAATAATCTATTTATGTTATCCAGAACAAAAATACATCACATACTTTTGTGTTTTGTCTAATTGTAGGTGTATGGGACATTTGTACAATATACATATGAAGATAAGGGAAAAAGGAGAAGTTTAGGTGCTGTTCAAAAAGTCCTCTCACGTCACTTTTGGACCAAGAGAAGATAGAGTCCAAGTCTCTCACGTTCTGGACTCAGATTCGGACTACCGCAGACATACCTGACTCAAAACGTCAATAACTTTTTCATCCGGACTCCAAATTGGGTGATTCTTTTTGTTGGAAAATAGATTTCGTGCACCTTCCAACCCAATTGGATTCACCTTCAAATTCGTCCGGAGCGTTGAGTTATGGACGAAACAATCTGATGGTGCAGCAGAATCCGAGTCAAACTACAAGTCCAAAGGTGTTACGTCACCTCCGCTTGGGCCCATTGGCCTTGTACGACCTAGGGTTAGTTTTAGGCTGCCTTGGGACGTCCTACCACCTCCTTGGCCGCCACCCCTTGATCCTATATAAGTAGATCCATCTACTAGCTTTTTCCTTGGGATTTGTTTAGTTAAAGTTAGCCATTGCAACCGTGTACTTTGTTTGTGTCCAACGACCAGACCAAGACCGCTTACGGATCCCCACCATTATCAATACTTCATATATATTCGCAATATTCAGATTGCTTTATCATATTCTTGCTTGTTCTTCGATTGCTTGCAGGAATAGACCTTCGTGGTCAAGTTGATCGTGCTCCGGCGTGGTCAATAACCTCTCGGAGTTGGTTTAGCGATTGCTAAGGCGCAACGTCGTGCACGTTTGTAGTCGGATCGTCAAAGTCGTCTCCACCAAATCGATAGTTATCATCTCATCGAAAGATCGGGACACCCTCGCCTCTATCAACCCTATGGACCTTCAAGTTGAGGAGTGCCACGACATCGAGCTATGGTACAACACCTCCCATGACAAATTTGCATCCTATGCATGGATTGACACACATTATGATTGTCTTGTTGCACCTATTCCCATGTCATCCATGATATATGAGCTTGTGCATTTTCTTAGCAAATTTGTTGTGATCTTTCTTGATGGCATATTCATACATAATGATCACATTGCCTACCATCAATTGCATGATAACATAATCATATTGAGCATCCATTGCCATATTCATGCTATTGATAAACCGTCTCACTATGACATCATTTTGCACCATGGTTGCATTGATCACATTCACAATACATTTTGTGTGCACAATGAATGTTTTTGCTCCCACGAATGCTTTACATGTCATTTTACATCATTTGGATAAGCATCTCATGCCTTGTCATGAACAATTCCTTTGGACAACCTCATTCTTACTTGATGGACACCTTGTGTGCGCTAACCATTGTATTTCCAAGTGTCGTTTGTGTTTGCTCTTTTTGCATGTGTACCACTCCGGAGACACCTTGGAGTAGTTGGATTGCGCCATGCCTTCCACTTTGTCCAACTACAAGTCCGTCCACGACAACCGTTTCCATGGTGATGAGGATTTCGATCCGAGGTCGGATCTTTCCCAAGGGAGGGGAGATGATGCGGAGCATCCTACGATCATCCCCATGTACACTCGAGCATACGCCATTAAACCTAAGGTGAACCCGTTCCTACATGCTTCCCCTTTCCACTCGTACGAGACATGGTTGCTACCTAATGTGATAGAGGCGAGGGTGTCCCGATCTTTCGATGAGATGATAACTATCGATTTGGTGGAGTCGACTTTGACGATCCGACTACAAACGTGCACGACGTTGCGCCTTAGCAATCGCTAAACCAATCTCCTGAGGTTACTGACGATGCCGGAAGCACGATCACCGACCACGAAGGTCTATTCCTGCAAGCAATCGAAGAACGAGCAAGAATATGATAAAGCAATCTGAATATTGCGAATATATATGAAGTATTGATAATGGTGGGGATCCGTAAGCGGTCTTGGTCTGGTCGTTGGACACAAACGAAGTACGAAGTTGCAATGGCTAACTTTTAACTAAACAAATCCCAAGGAAAAAGCTACTAGATGGATCTACTTATATAGGTGCAAGGGGTGGCGGCCAAGGAGGTGGTAGGACGTCCCAAGGCAGCCTAAAACTAACCCTAGGTCGTACAAGGCCAATGGGCCCAAGCGGAGGTGACGTAACACCTTTGGACTTGTAGTTTGACTCGGATTCTGCTGCAGCATCAGATTGTTTCGTCCATAACTCAACGCTCCGGACGAATTTTAAGGTGAATCCAATTGGGTTGGAAGGTGCACGAAATCTATTTTCCAACAAAGAAGAATCACCCAATTTGGAGTCCGGATGAAAAAGTTATTGACGTTTTGAGTCAGATATGTCTGCAGTCTGAATCTGAGTCCGTAACGTGAGAGACTTGGACTCTATCTTCTCTTGGTCCAAAAGTGACGTGAGAGGACTTTTGAACAGCACCTAAACTTCTCCTTTTCCTTATCTTCATATGTGTATTGTACAAATGTCCCATACACCTACAATTAGACAAAACACAAAAGTATGTGATGTATTTTGTTCGATAACATAAATAGATTATTGAATAGTTTGCCCTAGAAATCACCTGACAAATATGCATGTATGCAATATTTTTGGTCTTATCCAAGGTATTCATGTCCTCATCATCCTCCACTTCTTGAAAACAAAGCCGTCCTCGGCGGTTCTTAGTCTGAAATGTGGCTAACAAAAGAGACAAGGTGTACATGTTGTATATGTATATGTCATCCATATTTATTTCCCATGATTTTTGCACATATGACACATAAATAGATGAGTAACTTGCATAGTTCATAAAATCTAAAGCCAAAACATTATCACTAGAAGTAGAAGGCATGAAAATATTGCAACTCAGTTTGCACATATAAGTGAAGCTCTTATTCATTTCAAAAGATTGACAACGTTCATCATTAAACCATCCAAACATTGGTGAATAAACCTTACTTGCATCAAGTTTACATGCTACAACATGCTTAAATAAGTAAACATGCAATAAGTCATTCGACACAGAATCATCACCAAGATTAGAGGTCATATCAAAATGATTAAATATTGATTCTTTTGCATCAACAATTAATTCAATGGGTGCACTCAAAATTGTTGGTATTTCAGTTGTTTGATCACATGGCAAAGTCAAATTATCAATATAATCCTCTAAAATAGGTGGTGTGATCAAAGTAGTGGGTAGCTCAACACATGATGTATTCAAGTTAACTAGGCATGCATCATTCTCATGTAAAAGTGGAAAATCTGTACCTTTGTCATTACCTCTTATAGTCAACTCAGATGATGCAGGCACTCTCGATGATGATGTGTCACATGGTGGAGATGATGTAGTCCTCGCAACAACGGATGTGGTTGTCATAGTACGCCTAGTAGTTGAATAAACATCTGTATCAACAGTTGGAATGTGCACCGCGGCGCTTGTTCTCCTTGTGGGCAACACGTCGTTTTATTTCCTGTTCAGCTTTGCAAGCAAGACGAAACAAATGGTCCATAGGATAACACTCTTCATGAATTAGTATCTCCTGAATATTATGGTTTAATCCTCCCCAAAATCTATCCATAAAATCTTCTTCACTTTCTTCTAAAAATGAGTGCAACAAGGTAGTTTGTAAATCATCATAATATTTTGTTACGGTGTCACTACCTTGTTTTAAATGTTCGGTTTTTAATCATGCCACGAGTATAATAAACATCGACGAATCTATCTCTCATGACATGTTTTAAATCATCCCAAGTATTAGGTACATAATCAGGGTGTAACCGACAATATTCACTCCACCAAACTAGAGCATAACCAAAGTGAAAGAACCAACCGCAACCATAACTTTTTTACGTTCATCAAAATTATGGGAAGCAAATATGTTATTTATGTCTAACTCCCATTCAATATATAAAGGAGGTCTAAAACGGCCATTAAATGGTGGTATAGAAACATGAACATGATCATGTGCATTTGGATGTTTGTGCACCTCTCGTGACGGTTGTGGTATTTGCATAGGTGGTGGCATGTCTCCGCGATCGACAAAGCCCATGAATTGACTCGATCCTGTCATGATTAGTAGAACAAGAAACAAAATCCAAAAATAATGTTTCTATAACTACTAGGATGTGGTGGTAAAACGCTCACAAGAAAGCAAATATCAATGTCTTACAAGTTCTTACCATGCAAAGTGACGGTGACAAAAACCAGCGGTGTCAAGTAACTCTAAAGATTGTGTAAAGAGATTGCCAGGGGAGCGACGTATACACGGTGTAGAAATATGTGGAGCTGGGTTGGCTATATATGGTAGCAAAAGATTAGCAATAATCAATTCAAAGATGCAATGTTGAATAAACGCTCAACGACGATCTTGTCTTTGGTCCTAGGCTAGACCGGACTAGAGACGCGAGCCTAGAACACTAATGAGTTCACGGCGTAGCACAACTAGCATCAATGAAGGATAATGAGTAGCTCTAGACAACAAGATATAAGTGAAGAGCACAACGCGAGAAAGATAATGATGAAAACAAGCGCCAAGCAGGATATACAACAACTCTCTCTCCAGTTTTCCTCTTGAAAAGTTTGAGCCAATTTTCTGATAACTTTTTTCAAAAAATACTACTAACTCAAGCTTTCCAATGCAAAAGGAATCACTCAATTCCGAGTTGATATGAGGAGTCAAAAAATTCTAAAACTGATTTGAAAAACTGGAATAAGCTGTGTTCACTAACTTCGGAGGGCAAAAAGACCTATTTAGGAGCCGATTTTGAGGTGCCAAATATTGAACTAGCTTCTTCAACTATTTAGACGCGGCTCGTCTCTAGCTTTAATTTGAGTACTCATGAGCGAAAAACGGACTTCGTATGAGGAAGATATGCCTGTTTTACTGAACAGTGCACAAAACAGATTCTAATCTGAATTCAGCTACGAGATTGAGTCGAGATAGATCCAAAATTTGTTTTTTTCTTCTCTCTTTTTTTCTCACACTTTTTTCCTTTTTCTTTCTTTTTTTTCTCTGACTTTTTTACTTTTTTTCTTTTTTTCTCTCTTTTTTTCTTTTCCAAAACAAACTAGATAAGATGCAGATTGGATCAAGCGAAGATGTGAATGACCTCAACTATGATTATGACAATGAATAGTGCATAGCACGTGGTGGAAATTGATGGATGGTATGGTGGGCGATGGAAGGGATAATGATGCAGCGGCGTGACTAATGTGAACAGAACTCGAAACTCTAAAGGAACTAGACACTAAGACCGTGCAACTCGACACGGCGATGCAACCGATAATTCAATAATGCAAACAATGAAAAGAAAATTGCAAAGGCTTGGACTGGCTAGGACAAATGATGAATAGATCTAACTTTTCGGTGGCCTTTTCTTGGACAATAGGTAAGAAAATAAATCGAATCTAGGGACAATTGGAAATTCTCACCGAGCAACCTGAAAACTAATACCACTTGATAGAGGCGAGGGTGTCCCGATCTTTCGATGAGATGATAACTATCGATTTGGTGGAGTCGACTTTGACGATCCGACTACAAACGTGCACGACGTTGCGCCTGAGCACTCGCTAAACCAATCCCCACAGGATACTGACGATGCAGGAAGCTCGATCAGACAGACCACGAACGTCATTTCCTCCACGCAAACGATGAACGAGCATGTATATGCTAACGCAATCTGAATATTGCGAATATATATGAAGTATTGATAATGGTGGGGATCCGTAAGCGGTCTTGGTCTGGTCGTTGGACACAAGCGAAGTACGAAGTTGCAATGGCTAACTTTTAACTAAACAAATCCCAAGGAAAAAGCTACTAGATGGATCTACTTATATAGGTGCAAGGGGTGGCGGCCAAGGAGGTGGTAGGACGTCCCAAGGCAGCCTAAAACTAACCCTAGGTCGTACAAGGCCAATGGGCCCAAGCGGAGGTGACGTAACACCTTTGGACTTGTAGTTTGACTCGGATTCTGCTGCAGCATCAGATTGTTTCGTCCATAACTCAACGCTCGGACGAATTTGAAGGTGAATCCAATTGGGTTGGAAGGTGCACGAAATCTATTTTCCAACAAAAAGAATCACCCAATTTGGAGTCCGGATGAAAAAGTTATTGACGTTTTGAGTCAGGTATGTCTGTAGAAGTCCGAATCTGAGTCCGAACGTGAGAGACTTGGACTCTATCTTCTCTTGGTCCAAAAGTGACGTGAGAGGACTTTTTGAACAGCACCTAAACTTCTCCTTTTCCCTTATCTTCATATGTGTATTGTACAAATGTCCCATACACCTACAATTAGACAAAACACAAAAGTATGTGATGTATTTTTGTTCTGGATAACATAAATAGATTATTGAATAGTTTGCCCTAGAAATCACCTGACAAATATGCATGTATGCAATATTTTTGGTCTTATCCAAGGTAGTCATGTCCTCATCATAATGCAAAGACGCTACATGTGCTTAGGAACCAAGGAGACGACCGTGGTGATGCTTGAGGCATACGCCAAGTCCACACGGAAGCGGATCAAGAAGTGCCTCAATGGGAGTCGCCATGAAAGCTTCTGGCCGTCGGACATCCGGCAGAGCCGGACATCCGGCGCCACCAACCAGAAGAAGACCAGAGAGAGACCGAAGCCAGGCGACTCTACAGCGGCCGGACATCCGGCCGACCCCCGGACATCCGGCGCCCCGCGATGGGCCGGTCATCTGGCGCCCGCCCGGAAATCCGGCGCACGCTATCCAGAGAGCAGAAGAATCGGCCACTCCAGCCCGGACATCCGGCCCGAGGCCCGGACATCCGGCTCTTCGTGAGCCGCCGAACATCCGGCCCCCAGCCCGGACATCCGGCGCCTGTCTGCGCCTGATGAAACGGGCCAAGGCCCATGTATCCCCCTCTCACTTACCCCTTCGTGGGCTAACACTATATATAGACCCCCACCTCCTCCTAGTTAGGGTTAGCGTTGATTTAGCTCAAGTTAGAGATAGAGTCATTATCCATCGGATCTCCTCCTCGTGAGAGACCGCGGCCTCTTCGGAGAAGATCCTATCAGATTCAAGACCCCCTCGTGGGAAGATCCCCTTGTGGATTCAAGCCCTCCTCGTAGAGAAGAACGGTTCTTTGTATCCTCTACCTTTGTTGACTTTGGATCTCGTGTATCTCTTTGTGTTCTTTGATCTAGCATTTGTGTGACCGATTCCTTGTTGGTTGAGTGTTTTCCCTCGTTCCTCCCCGTGATTTCCTCGTGTTCTTCCGCTCGTTCTTCGTGTCTCCCCGTAGGATCCACTCCAAACGTGAAAGATCGACGCTATAGGGTTCCACCCTACATCAGAGTGCACGGGCAAGCTACATCAAGAAGATGCATGAGGATACAAGACAAACCATCGAGCGCCAAGTACAACGACTAGCGACCAAGCTCAACGTCAACAAGCAACCCATGGTCTTCAACATTGGTGATCTAGTGTGGCTACACCTTCGCAAGGAACGCTTCCCCAAAGAACGCAAGTCCAAGCTTCTTCCTAGAGCCGATGTACCTTTCAAGGTGCTAGCACGCTACAACGACAACGCCTACAAGATCGACCTACCTCGAGACAAGTACAATGTGAGCGACATCTTCAACGTCAAGGACCTCGCACGCTATCGAAGATAAGGTGAATTCGCTCCTCTCCGAACTCCCTCTTCCTACTCACGAGACATGGCTACTACCTTAGTCGGAGACTCTATGTGTAATCAGGTACATGGAGGTGAGCCAAGGATCAACTACTTGCGAGAGCCAAGACAGCGAGGACTCCAAGCATATTGAAGAAGAAGAAGAAATGCTGCTGAAGGCACAGGCACCGGACGTCCGACGCTTTCCGGACGCCCGACAAGTCCCAGGACCCGGATGACCGGACCCTCCGGGCGTCCGGCACTTTGCCACCCGAACCAAAACTACGGACGACCGAAGCCTCCGGACGTCCGACCGACACACGCCCGAACCGAATCTACGGACGACCGACAACTTCCAAACGTCCGGACCGTCACGAAGCTCCGGACGACCGACCCTCTCCGGACGTCCGACGTGCCCACGACAGAACTGATTCTTCGGACGCCCGAGCCCGTCCGGACGTCCTGAACATCCCGAGCCTCCGGACGTCCGACGCCTTCCGGACGTCCGACGCCTGTGTGTTGACTTCGTTTGGGCCGCAGCCCTTGTACCCCTTCGCCTCCTAGACTATATATACTCCTTCTTCCCCAACTTTCTAGGGTTAGCGTTGATTTAGCTCATTGTTAGATAGAGCTTCGCTCATCCATACCGGATCTACTCCACGAGAGAGACCGCGGTCCCTCTTCGGAGAAGATCCACCTTGGATTCAAGACCCCCTCTTGGGTGGCCCCCATCAAGACCTCCTCACGGAGAAGAACGGCTACCGTTTGTATCGTCCTTTGTTGACCTTGAATCATGTATCTCCCTTTGTGTTCATCGATCTAGCACATGTGTGATTGATCTTGTTGGTTTGAGTGATTCTCTTGTGTTTTCCCCGTGATTTCCCTCGTGTTCTTCCGCTCGTTCTTCGTGTTCCTAGTAGGGATCCTCTCCAAACGTGAAAGATCGTCCACATAGGGTTCCGCCCTACATCACTTTGTGTTCATCGATCTAGCACATGTGTGATTGATCTTGTTGGTTTGAGTGATTCCCTTGTGTTTTCCCCGTGATTTCCCTCGTGTTCTTCCGCTCATTCTTCGTGTTCCTCGTAGGAATTCTCTCCAAACGTGAAAGATCGTCCACATAGGGTTCCGCCCTACATCATCTTGGTATCATGAGCCACGTTGATCACGTTTTGGAGCCCCTACCCCGTGTTTTCTAGCTTGATTTTGTTGTGTTCTTCCCCAATTTCGGAAATCCCCACCAAAAATAGCCCCAAATATTTTTTGTGATTTGTTGGTTAGATGAAGTTTTGTTGATTTTGATCCATGGATTTGCTTGGTTTCGAGTGGATCTAGCATTTCCCCAAGTTTCTCCACTTTTCATCCACAAAATCTCCTCAATTTTGACCCCAAAATCCCCAAATTCCGCTCAAAATCGCGCCCCCGAACTCGGATCTCGCGTTGACCCCAACCCACCGGACGACCGACGTTTTACAGACGTCCGGAGCCCCAGGAACGACCAGATGTCTGACCTTTTCCGGACGACCGGAACCCCTTACCCGAACTGAATTTACGGATTTCCGACTTTTCCGGACGTCCGACGCCCCGGACATCTGACCTTTTCCGGACGTCCGTAACCTGTAGATTCCCACTTCGGCTGATTTTTGTTTTGTCCATAACTAATTCATCCGAACTCCGATTTTGACGTTCTTTAGCTCGTTTTGAAGCTATTAAAATCCCCCTTCCAACTAAAATACCACCCAAATCATTTGACTCCATCAAAGTTTTGGAACTTTGGCATCTTTGCCTAGGGCTTCCACCACATCCTCCGCTACTCCACCACCGACTTCCGCAACCTAACCAATTTTGTTTCCCATAGCATTTGAGGTTGTTTGAGTAGTGATTCGAGTCTCCTAAGGTGTTTCGGCTACTTAGGGACGGTTGCTTATTCATCAACCACCACCGCCACTTCCGCATAGGCTTGACCAACATACACTTCCACCACCCCCAACTTAACCCAATTTTGTTTGTGTTGAGAGTTGTGTCTCCTAAGGTGTTTCGGCTACTTAGGGACCGTGCTTCCAACTCCGACACCGTGTATAGTTCACCACCTTACCCTCCACTTCCGCATCGCGTACTCCAAAACCACCATTGCATTTCCGCAATCACATTGAGCTTCATAACCACCACCGCTTTCCGCTACCACCATTTGACATTTGTCATTTGAGATTTTGAGTTCGCGGTTTTTCCCGTTTCCTAAGGTGTTTCGGCTACTTAGGGACGAGTCTCCATCATCTTGGTATCTACATCAAGTACACCGCCACTCATCATCTCAAAGGACGGTAACCTCGACGACACCATTGTATATTCCCCTTGCAATTGCATTGTGAACCCCTAGCCCATTTTGCGTCACTTGCCTATCGAGACTAGCCATTTGAGTATTGCTGGCAACGTGACTTGTGCACATTAGTGATCATACTACACCGTCCATTGCATACATACCATATCATATTGGTATCATATCATCCATCGTGTCACAATATCGTTCCCGCATATACACAATAGCTATCTTGGTTTGTGCATTGTGCAAAAGTGGTGATGCGGAGCATCCCACGATCATCCCCATGGATCTACAACTGTCTCATCAAGAGCCAAGAGGACCCATGACACGAGCTAGAGCTAGAGCTCTCGAGAACGAGGTGACTTCCTTCCTTAGTGATATCACATATGATCCACTCGAGACATGGCTACTACCTAAGTCCGATATGCTATGCATGATTAGGTGTCAAGGGGAACCTCCCGAGGATGCACGTGAAGACGGACAAGCCGCCAAGTCCATGGATGAAGAGAACCAACGGAAACAGGCAAGTTCACCTTCCAGGCCCCGGACATCCGGCCCCTGGAGCGTCTACCTCAGCATCAGCCAAGCTGCCCAAGTCTACAGGGCCCGGACATCTGGCGTCCGGCCCCGGACATCCGACCCCAAACCGGATATCCGCCGATGTGCCAATCCGGTGCCCCTTTTGAATCGGCAGAAGAGGCCGCACCAGCTCGGACATCCGGCGCCTCCTGAAGCCCCGGACATCCGGCCCGACGCCTGGACATCCGGCCTCCCCTGCCTGCGTGCAGTGCATCCGGGCCGAGACCCATGTACCTCATCGCCCCCTAGACTATATATACTCCATCCCTTTCCTCTTTCTAGGGTTAGCATTGGATTAGCTCATATTTTGTGTGAGAGCCTTTGCTCATCCACTTGGCTACTTCTCCTCGGAGCTCAGGACCTCTACGGAGAAGATCCCCCAAGCGGATTCAAGACCCCCTTCTAGGGTGGACCCGTCAAGGCCTCCTCATGGAGAAGAATGACTACCGTTTGTATCTTTCCTTTGTTGATTTTGAATCTTGTGCCACCTTATGTGATCGGTGATCTAGCACTTGTGTGATTGATCTCTTGTTGGTTAAGTGATTTCTCTCTCGTTTTCCCCATGTTTCCCTCTTGTTCTTCCGCGTGTTCTTCGTGACTCCCCGTAGGATCCGCTCCAACGTGAAAGATCATCCACGTAGGGTTCCGCCCTACATCATCTTGGTATCATGAGCCACGTTGATCACGTTATTGGAGCCCCTACCCCTCTTTTTCTAGCTTGATTTTGTTGTTTTCGTCCTAAATTCAAAAATCCCCACCAAAAATAGCCCCAACTTTTTTTTTGTGATTTGTTGGTGTGATGAAGTTTTGTTGGATTTGATCCGCGGATTTCGTGTGTTGCAGGTAGATCTAGCATTCCCCCACCATTTCCACAATTTCCATACACAAAATCGCCCGAATTTTGCGCCGGATTTGACCTCTCCACGCGGTGTTCATCGAGTTCGTCCACGGACCCAGGCCGGACATCCGGCCCGACCAGCCGGACATCCGGCACCGGACATCCGGCTTCCTGCCGGACATCCGCCCCGGCAGCAGCAATTCCCATCCACCACCCGTTTACCGCCTAACCCTCGCCAAATTTTGTCCCATGCCCACATACACTTCCACTTACCTCCTCCACTTCCGCATAACACCTCCATAGCCTCTCCCATTACCAACTCCGACATTGTTGCCAAATTTTGCTTTGAGAATTTGATGAGGACATCAATACCATTGTTACACCCGCAGCCCCTGCTGCTATACATACTGGACCAATTACTAGAGCTCGCGCACGCCAATTGAATTATCAGGTACTTTCGTTTCTTGGTAACGATTCCAATGTTCATGAGAATATGATGCTGCCTAAATTGGATACATTTGTTTTGCTTACAAATGAAGGGCCTACCATGGACAAGAAAGATGAACCTTGGAGCAAGTTCAAGCATGGAGATGTTGGCATGCTAAGGGGAACAAGAACGGAGTTACAAGTGATGATTCCAGGACTTTGAAGCCACCCTAATGAGAGCATGAGGCCTTGGACGAAATATACAAGATGCCACTTCATAATATTCGTCCATAGCTATTTTAGGTGCTTCGCGTCACCTTATTATTGGGCCAGCCCATGTAATTTCGAAATACTTAAGTGTAGGCTGTTTTTAGAGTCTGTATGTGTGGGGAAACAAGAGTTAGGGTTGGTTTCGGACCCCTCCTCAAAGGGCCACGCAATTCCCTCCTCTTCCTCCATATATACAAACACTTAGGGCGTCGTTTAGACTTTGGGTTTTGTTTAGATCAAAAGTTCGCCATAGCTGCAACTTCAGTGCCGTTTGTGTTCAACGACCGGACCAAGGCGTCCACGAACCCCACCTCCATTAATAAAGCTTTCCTCTTACATTCGCAATATCCAGATTGCAATCTTAGTTTCTTGCTTGTTCTTCGTTTGCTCGCGAGAAGCAGACCCTCGTGGTCGTTGATCGTGCTCGGCGTGGTCAATAACCCTCGGAAGTTGGTTTAGCGATTGCTAAGGCGCGACGTCTCGCACGTACGTAGTCGGATCGTCAAGGTCGACTCCCACAGAAACGATAGCCACCATCTCATCGAAACATCGGGACACCTTTGCCTCTCTCAAGTGGTATCAGATTTTTAGGTTGCTCGGTGAGATTTTACAGTTTTTCGTAGATTAGATCGAGTCTGTTCTTCATACCTAAAGTCCACGAAAAAGCCACAAAAAAATTAGGGTTAGTTCATCATATCCGAACCAATCTGAGCCTTCGCATAATCTTTTTAGGGTTTTTGCTTTGTTGAATTTGCGGTTGCATCGTCGTGTCAAGTTGCTGGTCTTAGAGTCTAGTCTTTTAGAGTTTCGAGTTACGGTCATAAGTTGTCACGCCGCCCGCACCATCACCATCGCCTTGCCATCTACCACCCTTCTTATCCGCCACCGCTCTGAATCCGTATCCATATACCACCACCAATCCGTATCCATATACCACCACCGCTACCATATACCACCACCGCTGCCATATACCACCACCATATATCCACCACCAATCCGAGTTCTTCTCATATTAGGTTTGTTTTCGAGATCCATCTAAATTACGATTCGTGTTTCCTTGCCTGCGTAGGTTTCGGAAAAAAAAATTGGTGTTTCTAAGCGTATTGAGACAGTCGCCATTATAGAAAGTTTTTTTTGACCCGTTTCCAGTTTTTGGGTCCGGGCAGTCGAAAAAAAAAAATTTTTTTGGTCGAAAAAATTTCGTGCCCATCCTGTCAGTTTGACCTGGGAAGAGTTTTGAGACACTCGCCATTATAGTGATTTTTCGCAAAAAAAAAAGAGCAGCGCAAAAAAAAAAGCAGCGCCAAAAAAAAAGCGAAAAAAAATTCCAGAGTGTGCTTTACCGTTGTTTCCGTGCAGCCGTGATTTTGTTAGTGCTCTAGGCTCGCGTCTCTAGCACGGTCTAGCCTAGGACCAAAGACCTGATGCGTCGTTGAGCGTTTATTCAACTTTGCATCTCTGAATTGATTATTGCTGACCCTTTTTGCTACCATATTATAAGCTTTCCCAGCTCCACATACATCTACATCGTGCGTTTGACTCTCCCTGGTAATCGCTCTATGCAAGCTTTGAGAGTTTTGACTACATCGGTTGCCGATCACCGCCTGCTGCTGGGTAAGAACTGGTAAGAATTTGAGATTTTCTTGACGGATTTGTGACTGTCCACCGCACCACTACCACCACTTCCTAGTAGTCTGTCGAATCATATTCTTGTGTGTTTCTATTGCTGCTAACCATGGAAGGATCATGTCGATTTAGACCGACCGGGAGAACATGACAAACAAAGCGCTACATGATAAGTTTCAACAAATGATGAGTGGGCAGGAAGATGTTCTTAATAGATTTGAAGAGGCCATGGAGAAGATAGATGGCATTGAGAAGGCGTTCGAAACAAATCTTGATACCAGGTTTAATGAATTGCTCGCGCGTCTACCACCACCACCACCGGCTGCACCTGACGCACCTCTACAACAACAACAACAACGACTACCTCCACGTCGCGAAGCAGCCCTTCGCTGAGCGAGCCGTGTCCCTCTTCACCGCCAAGCTGCTTTGGTCTTTCTTTGTTGATACTTCGTGGCTCCTGCTGGCGATGTGGAGGAGGATGATTGTGTGAGAGATTACGAGGATGAGGTTGATCAACATCGAACTACGTGCAACCACCAAAGACCACAACCACCAGGTCGTCCACATGCAAATAATGGCAATGTTCGGGCTCCCCTTCAGTGCGAGATCATGACCATCTCCCTAAACTGAAATTGAATATTCCACCATTTGAGGGTAGATATGTTCTGATATATATCTTACTTGGGAGTTAGAAACTGAACAACGATTTACATGTTTACAATATCCCGAGGAGAGACGTGTTCTGCTGCTGTTTGTGCTTTCACTAGCTTTGCATGTGTTTGGTGGTCTGAACATTGTAGATTATATCCTGTTCCAGCTACTTGGGTACTTTGAAAACTGCTATGCGTACTCGTTGGGTTCCACCATATTATCAGCGTGAATTACTTCAAAAATTGCAGCGCTTAAGACAAGGAAAAAATTCGGTAGAAGAATATTATCAGGAATTACAAACTGGCTTGATTAGATGTGGTATTGTTGAGGAGAATGAAGCTATGCTTGCACGTTTTCTGGGTGGATTAAATAGAGAGATTCAGACCATTCTAGACTACAAGGATTATAATAATATCACTCGATTATTCCATCTTGCTTGTAAAGCTGAACGTGAAGTGCAGGATCGACAGGCGTTGGCGCGGACTAACTTTTCTGCAGGTCGACCTTCATCATGGACACCACGTGCATCATCTACTTCCACACGTTCTACTACACCGGCACCTCCGTCGGCTGCCACCTCCAACCGTGATACAAGAAAGCGGGCACAACCACCACTATCGCCAAGAGCGCACTCTTTGGGCCTACAGAGCTCTTCTTCTTCCATGGCGTCAACAGGGCACACAAGTGATATTATTTGTCGTCGTTGTAAGGGAAGAGGACATTTTGCCAGAGAATGCCAATCACAGCGTGTGATGATTGCTACTGAGGATGGTGGGTATGAGTCCGCTAGTGACTATGATGAAGAGACTTTGGCTCTTATTACACATGAAGAACATGGTGGAGATGATTACGATCATGAGACGCAATACATGGCTGCTTTGAAGATCTTTGACGAGGTTTGAATGTTTAGTTGCTCAACGTGTTTTGAGTGTGCAGGTTACACAAGCTGAGCAAAATCAGAGGCATAACTTGTTCCATACAAAGGGAGTTGTGAAGGAACGTTCTATTCAGCGTCATCATAGATGGAGGGAGCTGCAACAACTTGGCTAGCATGGATATGGTGGAGAAGCTTTCTCTCACCACAAGACCACATCCACATCCTTACTACATCCAATGGTTCAACAACAGCGGCAAGGTTAAGGTAACACGTCTTTGTTCGTGTGTATTTTAGTATCTCTACATATGCTGATTATGTTGATTGTGATGTGGTACCTATGCAAGCATGTTCCTTATTACTTGGTAGACCATGGCAATTTGATAAAAATTCTGTACACCATGGTAGAAACAATCAGTATACTCTTGTTCACAAGGATAAAAATATTACTTTGCTTCCTATGACTCTGATTCAATTTTGAAAGATGATATTAATAGAGCTAATAAAGCAAAACAGGAGAAAAATAAGAGTGAAAATCAGATTGTGGCAAAAGAATTTGAGCAACAAATGAAGCCTAATAATAAACCATCTAATGTTGCTTCTGAAATTAAACTGAAAAGTGCATGTTTACTTGCCACCAAATCTGATATTGAGGAGCTAGATTCTAGCAAATCTGTTTGCTATGCTTTTGTGTGCAAAGAGGCATTATTTTCATTCGAGGGCGTGCCTTCCTCTTTGCCCCTACTTTGTCACTAACATTTTGCGGGGAGTTCGCCGACGTCTTTCCACAAGACGTGCCACCGGGATTACCACCTATTCGAGGGATTGAGCATCAAATTGACTTAATTCCCGGTGCATCGCTACCCTACCGTGCACCATACCGTACCAATCCAGAGGAGACGAAGGAGATTATGCGTCAAGTACAGGAGCTGCTCGACAAAGGTTATATCTGTGAATCTCTTAGTCCTTGTGCTGTTCCTATTATACTAGTGCCTAAAAAGGATGGTTAAATCGGCGTATGTGTGTTGATTGTAGAGGCATTAATAATATTACTATTCGTTATCGTCATCCTATTCCTAGGCTAGATGATATGCTTGATGAATTGAGTGGCTCTACAATATTCTCCAAAGTTGATTTGCGTAGTGGATACCATCAAATTCGTATGAAATTGGGAGATGAATGGAAAATAGCATTTAAAACTAAGTTTGGTTTATATGAGTGGTTAGTCATGCCTTTTGGGTTAACTAATGCACCTAGTACTTTCATGAGACTAATGAACGAAGTTTTACGTGCTTTCATTGGACGATTTGTGGTAGTCTATTTTGATGATATCTTGATTTATAGCAAATCTTTGGAAGAACATTTGGAACATTTACGTGCTGTTTTTAATGCTCTACGTGATGCACGTTTGTTTGGTAACCTTGGGAAGTGCACCTTTTGCACCGACCGAGTATCTTTTCTTGGCTATGTTGTTACACCCACAGGGAATTGAAGTTGATAAAGCCAAGATTGAAGCTATTGAGAGTTGGCCGCAGCCCAAAACGGTCACACAAGTGAGGAGTTTTCTTGGACTCGCTGGTTTCTATAGGCGTTTTGTGAGAAACTTTAGCACCATTGCTGCACCTCTCAATGAACTTACAAAGAAGGATGTGCCTTTTGTTTGGGGTACCGCATACGGAAGAAGCCTTCACGGTATTGAAAGATAAGTTGACACATGCTCCTTTACTCCAACTTCCGACTTTAATAAGACTTTTGAGCTTGAATGTGATGCTAGTGGAATTGGATTAGGAGGTGTGTTATTACAAGATGGGAAACCTGTTGCATACTTTTACGAAAAATTGAGTGGGCCTAGTCTGAACTATTCTACTTATGACAAAGAATTATATGCTCTTGTTAGGACTTTAGAGACATGGCAACATTATTTATGGCCCAAAGAATTTGTTATACATTCGATCATGAATCTTTGAAACATATTAAAAGTCAAGCTAAACTGAATCGTAGACATGCTAAATGGGTTGAATTCGTTGAGACTTTCCCTTATGTCATTAAACACCGGAAGGGTAAAGAAAATGTTATTCTTGATGCTTTGTCTCGTCGCTATACTATGCTTTCACAACTTGACTTCAAAATATTTGGTTTGGAGACCATCAAAGATCAATATGTGCATGATGCTGATTTTAAAGATGTAATGCAGAATTGTAAAGAAGGAAGAACATGGAACAAGTTCATTATTAAGGATGGTTTTGTGTTCCGTGCTAACAAGCTATGCATTCCTGCTAGCTCTGTTCGTCTTTTGTTGTTGCAGGAGGCGCATGGAGGAGGATTAATGGGACACTTTGGCGTGAAGAAGACGGAGGATATACTTGCTACACATTTCTTTTGGCCAAAGATGAGACGGGATGTTGAGCGTTTTGTTGCTCGCTGCACTACATGTCAAAAAGCTAAGTCACGACTCAATCCTCATGGTTTATATATGCCTTTATGCGTACCTAGTGTTCCTTGGGAGGATATATCTATGGACTTTGTTTTAGGTTTACCTCGAACAAAGAAGGGAGGGATAGCATATTTGTTGTCGTGGATAGATTCTCGAAAATGGCACACTTTATATCATGTCATAAAAGCGATGATGTTGTTAATGTTGCTGATTTGTTCTTTCGTGAAATTATTCGCTTGCATGGTGTGCGAAATACTATTGTTTCAGATCGTGATACTAAATTTCTTAGCCACTTTTGGAGATGTTTATGGGCTAAGTTGGGGACTAAACTGCTTTTTAGTACTACTTGTCACCCCCAAACTGATGGACAAACTGAAGTAGTCAATAGAACATTGTCTACTATGCTTAGGGCTGTTTTGAAGAATAATAAGAAAATGTGGGAAGAATGCTTGCCTCATATTGAATTTGCTTATAATCGTTCATTGCATTCTACTACTAAGATGTGCCCTTTTGAAATTGTGTATGGCTTCCTACCTCGTGCACCTTTTGATTTGTTGCCTCTTCCATCTTCAGAAAAGGTTAATTTTGATGCTAAAGAATGTGTTGAATTGATTTTAAAAATGCATGAGTTAACTAAGGAAAACATTGAGCGTATGAATGCTAAATATAAACTTGCTGGAGATAAGGGTAGAAAACATGTTGTCTTTGCACCGGAGATCTTGTTTGGTTACATTTGCGTAAGGATAGGTTTCCTAATTTGCGCAAATCAAAGCTAATGCCACGTCTTGATGGTCCATTTAAGGTGTTAGAGAAAATAAATGATAATGCATATAAACTTGAGCTGCCTGCAGATTTTGGGGTTAGTCCCACTTTTAACATTGCAGATTTGAAGCCTTATTTGGGTGAGGAAGATGAGTTTCCGTCGAGGACGACTTCATTTCAAGAAGGGGAGGATGATGAGGACATCAATACCATTGTTACACCCACAGCCCCTGCTGCTATACATCTTGGACCAATTACTAGAGCTCGCATACGCCAATTGAATTATCGTGTACTTTCGTTTCTTGGTAACGATTCCAATGTTCATGAGAATATGATGCTGCCTAAATTGGATACATTTGTTTTGCTTACAAATGAAGGGCCTACCATGGACAAGGAAGATGAACCTTGGAGCAAGTTCAAGCATGGAGATGTTGGCATGCGCAAGGGGAACAAGAACGGAGTTACAAGTGATGATTCCAGGACTTTGAAGCCACCCTAATGAGAGCATGAGGCCTTGGACGAAATATACAAGATGCCACTTCATAATATTCGTCCATAGGCTATTTTAGGTGATGCGTCACCTTATTATTGGCCAGGCCCATGTAATTTCGAAATACTTAAGTGTAGGCTGTTTTTAGAGTCCGTATCTGTGGGGAAACAAGAGTTAGGGTTGGTTTCGGACCCCTCCCTCAAGGTCCACGAAATTCCCTCCTCTTCCTCCATATATACAGCCCTTAGGGCGTCGTTTAGACTTTGGGTTTTGTTTAGATCAAAAGTTCGCCATAGCTGCAACTTCGCGTGCCGTTTGTGTTCAACGACCGGACCAAGGCGTCACAGAACCCCACCTTCATTAATAAAGCTTTCCTCTTATATTCGCAATATCCAGATTGCAATCTTAGTTTCTTGCTTGTTCTTCGTTTGCTCGCAGGAAGCAGACCCTCGTGGTCGTTGATCATGCTCCGGCGTGGTCAATAACCCTCGGAAGTTGGTTTAGCGATTGCTAAGGCGCGACGTCTCGCACGTACGTAGTCGGATCATCAAGGTCGACTCCCACAGAAACGATAGCCACCATCTCATCGAAACATCGGGACACCTTTGCCTCTATCAGAATTTGAGTTGGGGTTTCCGTATCCTTTTGTGTTTCGGCTATCTAGGTACGGTTCAACATCAACATCACAACCGCTCATCTTCGCCAAGGACAGTAACATCGTCGACATCTTTTTCATAACTTGCAATTGCATTGATAACCATCATAGCCAATCTTTTGCGTTGCTTACCCATCGAGACTAGCCATTGAGTATTGCCGGCAACGTGACTTGTGCACATTAGTGATCATACTCCATAGCATACATACAATACCAAAGTGGTGCATATCTTGGCATCAACTTGTGTGTCACAAAGTTGTCATCGCATACACAATTGCTATCTTGGTTCGTGAAGTTTTGCATGAGAAAAGAGCTCAAAAGAGAAAGAGCCAATCAAGCTTTTAAGCAAAAAGAGAAAGATAAGCAAAGAGCTTATGAGAAAGAAACATAGCATCAAACAACATTAAGATTGTCATACTTGATCATCTTGGATCAACACATCGAAACACCATACATATAGCATTCTTGGGATAGAAGTCGTTGAATTTTTGCTTAGTAGGTTGTGCACAAGTTCGTATCCGCCTATTGTGCAATCGTGCTAGCGTCTCTCTAGTGTTGTGCAACAAGAGCATCTTGGTGAATTCCACATTTTGGCTCATCCTTGGTTGCATAACCCCATATTATCTATTTGCGTGTGTGTTTCCGGGTACCATATCTTGCTATTGGTCTACTTGTTGCATTTGCAAACTTGTGAATCATTTCCAACATTATTGAGTCTCACTCACAATTGCATCAAATTTTGTGCCACCATCCTAACCGAGCTCCACCATAAGCTTTTATTTGTGTAGGTGTGAGAACCGACAAGAATCGGTACCAATAGTGCTATTTCATTGTCCGCATTTGAGCGAACTTGATTCATCATCAACATCGGTCAAAGGTACATTGGTATAAGTTCTTCTCCGTTCTACCACTCACATTTTGCTTGGAATGATGGATAGGCCAAGTACTTCTACCAAGCCACTCTTCATCGAGCAAGACGACGACATGCCATCATACATCACCAAGAGCCACCTCTTTGGTGCACAACGAGCGTTGCACCAAGAACAACAAGCAATGAGCGACCGCATCGACAATCTCGCCACCGACTTGCGACTCTCCGAGCAACGTACAAGAGACTACTTCGACAACAAGTTCGGCGCTCACAAGCAAGAGAATGATGCAAGAATGGGACGAGATCCGCGCCTTGATGAGAAACCGCATCGTTCAACTTCTTCATCATCAAGACGGAGCCGCCGAGTCGACACTCGACGACACCTTCTATGACTCAAGTACACCTACTTCGAACACTCTTCGTCGTGCCGCACGTCAAGACCGTCATGCATCTCGCAACCCGCTACATGACAAGCATTCACAAGAGCAAGTTGATGATCAAGTTCCTCGTCCTCAATCAAACCAAGACGCTTTTGCTCAAGCTCAAGAACGACAACGTCTTCACGCCAACAAGAGGAAGAACGAGCGTCTTCACCAAGACGAACAAGACGCCAAGGCTCAACGTCTTCAACAACAACAACGTGAAGCGCAAGCTCTTGAGGCGCAACGTGCCCTTCAAGAATCAAGGAGAGCCTTCGCCAACCGCAATCGCGAACGGCGCAATCAAGAGGAAGCCCTTCGAGAAGAAATCCAAGAGAGGAATTACCAACCTCATGTACAACGTCAAGTTCCTCAAGCACCTCCACAAGCTCGTCAAGCTCCACTTCAACCTCAAGTTCAACAAGAGCAAGTGGATCATGGTCTTCCTCCACGCCAAGAGCAACATGAAGACGATTGCAATCCATGTTAAGGGCGTCATCATCAACATCGCCAACAACACAATGAAGAACAACGCTACGGCAAGCTAAAATTCACCATGCCCAAGTTCAATGGAAGCAATGACCCCGAAGACTACCTCTCATGGGCATTGAAGGTTGACAAAATCTTCCGGTTGCACAACTACGATGAAGCGAAGAAAATTGCTATGGCATCACTTGAGTTCCAAGACTATGTGCTCATATGGTGGGAACAAATCATTGAGCGACGACAAGCAAGAGGTGAACCTCCAATCACCACTTGGGCTCAAATGAAGGATGTCATGCGAGCATGTTTTGTGCCAACCTACTACAACCGCGACCTCTTCAAGAAACTCCAACTTCTCAAACAATGATGCGGAGCATCCCACAATCATCCCCATGGACCTACAACCGTCTCATCAAGAGCCAAGAGGACCCATGACACGAGCTAGAGCTAGAGCTCTCGAGAACGAGGTGTGATAGAGGCAAAGGTGTCCCGATGTTTCGATGAGATGGTGGCTATCGTTTCTGTGGGAGTCGACCTTGACGATCCGACTACGTACGTGCGAGACGTCGCGCCTTAGCAATCGCTAAACCAACTTCCGAGGGTTATTGACCACGCCGGAGCACGATCAACTCGACCACGAGGGCCTGTTTCCTGCGAGCAAACGAAGAACAAGCAAGAAACTAAGATTGCAATCTGGATATTGCGAATATAAGAGGAAAGCTTTATTAATGAAGGTGGGGTTACGAGGCGCCTTGGTCTGGTCGTTGAACACAAAGCGAAATGCTGTGAAGTTGTAGCTATGGCGAACTTTTGATCTAAATAAAACCCAAAGTCTAAACTACGCCCTAAGGGCTGTATATATGGAGAAAGAGGAGGGAATTTCGTGGCCCTTGAGGGAGGGGTCCGAAACCAACCCTAACTCTTGTTTCCCCACACATACGGACTCTAAAAACAGCCTACACTTAAGTATTTCCAAATTACATGGGCCTGGCCCAATAATAAGGCGACACAGCACCTAGAATAGCCTATGGACGAATATTATGAAGTGGCATCTTGTATATTTCGTCCAAGGCCTCATGCTCTCATTAGGGTGGCTTCAAAGTCCTGGAATCATCACTTGTAACTCCGTTCTTGTTTCCCCTGCGCATGCCAACATCTCCATGCTTGAACTTGCTCCAAGGTTCATCTTTCTTGTCCATGGTAGGCCCTTCATTTGTAAGCAAAACAAATGTATCCAATTTAGGCAGCATCATATTCTCATGAACATTGGAATCGTTACCAAGAAACGAAAGTACACGATAATTCAATTGGCGTGCGAGCTCTAGTAATTGGTCCAAGATGTATAGCAGCGAGGGCTGTGGGTGTAACAATGGTATTGATGTCCTCATCATCCTCCCCTTCTTGAAATGAAGTCGTCCTCGACGGAAACTCATCTTCCTCACCCAAATAAGGCTTCAAATCTGCAATGTTAAAAGTGGGACTAACCCCAAAATCTGCACGCAGCTCAAGTTTATATGCATTATCATTTATTTTCTCTAACACCTTAAATGGACCATCAGCACGTGGCATTAGCTTTGATTAGCGCAAATTAGGAAACCTATCCTTACATAAATGTAACCAAACAAGATCTCCAGTGCAAAGACAACATGTTTTCTACCCTTATCTCCAGCAAGTTTATATTTAGCATTCATACGCTCAATGTTTTCCTTAGTTAACTCATGCATTTTTAAAATCAATTCAGCACGTTCTTTAGCATCAAAATTAACATTCTCCGAAGATGGAAGAGGCAACAAATCAATAGGTGCACGAGGTAGGAAGCCATACACAATTTCAAAAGGGCACATCTTAGTAGTAGAATGCAATGAACGATTATAAGCAAATTCAATATGAGGCAAGCATTCTTCCCACATTTTCTTATTATTCTTCAAAACAGCCCTAAGCATAGTAGACAATGTTCTATTGACTACTTCAGTTTGTCCATCAGTTTGGGGGTGACAAGTAGTACTAAAAAGCAGTTTAGTCCCCAACTTAGCCCATAAACATCTCCAAAAGTGGCTAAGAAATTTAGTATCACGATCTGAAACAATAGTATTTGGCACACCATGCAAGCGAATAATTTCACGAAAGAACAAATCAAGCAACATTAACAAAGATCATCGCTTTTATGACATGGTATAAAGTGTGCCATTTTCGAGAATCTATCCACGACAACAAATATGCTATCCTCCCTTCTTTGTTCGAGGTAAACCTAAAACAAAGTCCATAGATATATCCTCCCAAGGAACACTAGGTACAGTGCAAAGGCATATATAAACCATGAGGATTGAGTCGTGACTTAGCTTTTTGACATGTAGTGCAGCGAGCAACAAAACGCTCAACATCCCGTCTCATCTTTGGCCAAAAGAAATGTGTAGCAAGTATATCCTCCATCTTCTTCACGCCAAAGTGTCCCATTAATCCTCCTCCATGCGCCTCCTGCAACAACAAAAGACGAACATAGCTAGCAGGAATGCATAGCTTGTTAGCACGGAACACAAAACCATCCTTAATAACGAACTTGTTCCATGTTCTTCCTTCTTTACAATTCTGCATTACATCTTTAAAATCAGCATCATGCACATATTGATCTTTGATGGTCTCCAAACCAAATATTTTGAAGTCAAGTTGTGAAAGCATAGTATAGCGACGAGACAAAGCATCAAGAATAACATTTTCTTTACCCTTCTTGTGTTTAATGACATAAGGAAAGTCTCAATGAATTCAACCCATTTAGCATGTCTACGATTCAGTTTAGCTTGACTTTTAATATGTTTCAAAGATTCATGATCAGAATGTATAACAAATTCTTTGGGCCATAAATAATGTTGCCATGTCTCTAAAGTCCGAACAAGAGCATATAATTCTTTGTCATAAGTAGAATAGTTCAGACTAGGCCCACTCAATTTTTCAGAAAAGTATGCAACAGGTTTGCCATCTTGTAATAACACACCTCCTAATCCAATTCCACTAGCATCACATTCAAGCTCAAAAGTCTTATTAAAGTCGAAGTTGGAGTAAAGGAGCATGTGTCAACTTATCTTTCAATACCGTGAAGGCTTCTTCCCGTATGCGGTACCCCAAACAAAAGGCACATCCTTCTTTGTAAGTTCATTGAGAGGTGCAGCAATGGTGCTAAAGTCTCTCACAAAGCGCCTATAGAAACCAGCGAGTCCAAGAAAACTCCTCACTTGTGTGACCGTTTTGGGCTGCGGCCAACTCTCAATAGCTTCAATCTTGGCTTTATCAACTTCAATTCCACGTGGTGTAACAACATAGCCAAGAAAAGATACTCGGTCGGTGCAAAAGGTGCACTTCCCAAGGTTACCAAACAAACATGCATCACGTAGAGCATTAAAAACAGCACGTAAATGTTCCAAATGTTCTTCCAAAGATTTGCTATAAATCAGTATATCATCAAAATAGACTACCACAAATCGTCCAATGAAAGCACGTAAAACTTCGTTCATTAGTCTCATGAAAGTACTAGGTGCATTAGTTAACCCAAAAGGCATGACTAACCACTCATATAAACCAAACTTAGTTTTAAATGCTGTTTTCCATTCATCTCCCAATTTCATATGAATTTGATGGTATCCACTACGCAAATCAACTTTGGAGAATATTGTAGAGCCACTCAATTCATCAAGCATATCATCTAGCCTAGGAATAGGATGACGATAACGAATAGTAATATTATTAATGCCTCTACAATCAACACACATACGCCGACGTACCATCCTTTTTAGGCACTAGTATAATAGGAACAGCACAAGGACTAAGAGATTCACAGATATAACCTTTGTCGAGCAGCTCCTCATTTGACGCATAATCTCCTTCGTCTCATCTGGATTGGTACGGTATGGTGCACGGTTGGGTAGCGATGCACCGGAATTAAGTCAATTTGATGCTCAATCCCTCGAATAGGTGGTAATCCCGGTGGCACGCCTTGTGGGAAGACGTTGAACTCCTGCAAAATGTTAGTAGTGACAGGGGGCAAAGAGGAAGGCACGTCCTCGAATGAAAATAATGCCTCTTTGCACACAAAAGCATAGCAAACAGATTTGCTAGAATCTAGCTCCTCAATATCAGATTTGGTGGCAAGTAAACATGCACTTTTCAGTTTAATTTCAGAAGCAACATTAGATGGTTTATTATTAGGCTTCATTTGTTGCTCAAATTCTTTTGCCACAATCTGATTTTCACTCTTATTTTTCTCCTGTTTTGCTTTATTAGCTCTATTAATATCATCTTTCAAAATTGAATTAGGAGTCATAGGAAGCAAAGTAATATTTTTATCCTTGTGAACAAGAGTATCTTGATTGTTTCTACCATGGTGTACAGAATTTTTATCAAATTGCCATGGTCTACCAAGTAATAAGGAACATGCTTGCATAGGTACCACATCACAATCAACATAATCAGCATATGTAGAGATACTAAAATACACACGAACAATGCGTGTTACCTTAACCTTGCCGCTGTTGTTGAACCATTGGATGTAGTAAGGATGTGGATGTGGTCTTGTGGTGAGAGAAAGCTTCTCCACCATATCCATGCTAGCCAAGTTGTTGCAGCTCCCTCCATCTATGATGACGCGAATAGAACGTTCCTTCACAACTCCCTTTGTATGGAACAAGTTATGCCTCTGATTTTGCTCAGCTTGTGTAACCTGCACACTCAAAACACGTTGAGCAACTAAACATTCATACTGTCGGCATCTTCCAGCCATGTATTGCGTCTCATGATCGTAATCCTCTCCACCGTGTTCTTCATGCGTAATAAGAGCCAAAGTCTCTTCATCATAGTCACTAAGCGGACTCATACCCACCATCCTCGTGAGCAATCATCACACGCTGAGATTGGCATTCTCTCATAAGTGTCCTCTTCCCTTACAACGACGACAAATAATATCACTTGTGTGTCCTGTTGACGCCATGGAAGAAGAAGAGCTCTCTGTAGGCCCGGCAGGTGTGCTCTTGGCGGATAGTGGTGGTTGTGCACCTTTCTTGTATCACGGTTGGAGGTGGCGGTGACGGAGGTGCGGTGTAGTAGAACGTGTGGAAGTAAATGATGCACGTGGTGTCCATGATGAAGGTCGACCTGCGAGAAAAGTTAGTCCGCCGCCAACGCCTGTCGATCCTGCACTTCACGTTCAGCTTTACAAGCAAGATGGAATAATCGAGTGATATTAGTATAATCCTTGTAGTCTAGAATGGTCTGAATATCTCTATTTAATCCACCCAGAAAACGTGCAAGCATAGCTTCATTCTCCTCAACAATACCACATCTAATCAAGCCAGTTTGTAATTCCTGATAATATTCTTCTACCGAATTTTTCCTTGTCTTAAGCGCTGCAATTTTTGAAGTAATTCACGTTGATAATATGGTGGAACCCAACGAGTACGCATAGCAGTTTTCAAAGCAGTCCAAGTAGCTGGAACATGATATAATCTACAATGTTCAGACCACCAAACACATGCAAAGCTAGTGAAAAGCACAAACAATGAGCGGAACACGTCTCTCCTCGGGATATTGTAAACATGTAAATCGTTGTTCAGTTTCTAACTCCCAAGTAAGATATATATCGTGAACATATCTACCCTCAAATGGTGGAATATTCAACTTCAGTTTAGGGAGATGGTCATGATCTCGTACTGAGGGGAGCCCTAACATTGCCATTATTTGCATGTGGACGACCGGGTGGTTGTGGTGCTGGTGGTTGCACTTGCACGTAGTTCTGAAGTTGATCAACCTCATCCTCGTACTCTCTCACATAATCATCCTCCCCACATCGCCAGCAGGAGCCACGAAGTATCAACAAGACACCGGCAGCTTGGCCAGTGAAGAGGGACACAGCTCGCTTCGGCGGAGGGCTGCTTCATGATGTGGAGGTAGTCGTTGTTGTTGTTGTAGAGGTGCATTAGGTGCAGCCGGTGGTGGTGGTGGTAGACGCAGCGAGCAATTCATTAAACTTGTTATCGAGCTTTGTTTGACGCCTTCTCAATGCCATCTATCTTCTCCATGGCCTCTTCAAATCTATTTAGAACATCTTCCACCTGCCCACTCATCATTTGTTGAAACTTATCATGTAGCGCTTTGTTTGTCATGTTCTCCCGGTCGGTCTAAATGACATGATCCTGCCATGGTTAGCAGCAATAGAAACACACAAGAATATGATTCGACAGACTACTAGGAAGTGGTGGTGGTGGTGTGGTGGACGATCCACAAATCCGTCAAGCAAATCTCAAATTCTTACCAGTTCTTACCCGTAAGAAAGCGGTGATCGGCAACCGATGTAGTCAAAACTCCCAAAGCTTGGATAGAGCGATTACCAGGGAGAGTCAAACGCATACGATGTAGATGTATGTGGAGCTGGGAAGGCTTATAATATGGTGGCAAAAAGGGTCAGCAATAATCAAATCAGAGATGCAAAGTTGAATAAACGCTCAACGACGCAGATCTTGTCTGGTCCTAGGCTAGACCGTGCTAGAGACGCGAGCCTAGAACACTAACAAAATCACGGCACTGCACGGAAACAACGGAAAAGCACACTCTGGAAATTTTTTTCGCTCTTTTTTTTTGCGCTGCTTTTTTTTGTGAAAAATCACTATAATGGCGAGTGTCTCAAAACTCTTCCCAGGTCAAACTGACAGGATGGGCACGAAATTTTTTTGACCAAAGTTTTTTTTTATTGCCCGGACCCAAAAGCTGAAGCAGGTCAAAAAACTTTCTATAATGGCGACTGTCTCAATACGCTTAGAAACACCTAAAAATAGGATAGCCAGAAAATTTTTCGACAAGTGCGTTTTCGGAAATTTTGGGCCTAAACGGAGGGTGGTTTCCAGATGGTATATGGAATTTTTTTTTCCGAAACCTACTCCGGCTAGGAAACACGAATCGGAAACTAGATGGATCTCGAAAACAAACCTAATATGAGAAGAACTCGGATTGGTGGTGGATATATGGTTGTGGTATATGGCAGCGGTGGTTGTATATGGCAGCGGTGGTGGTATATGGCTACGGATTGGTGGTGGATAAGAAGGGTGGTAGATGGCAAGGCGATGATGATGGTGCGGCGGCGTGACAACTTATGACCGTAACTCGAAACTCTAAAAGACTAGACTCTAAGACCAAAGCAACTTGACACGACGATGCAACCGCAAATTCAACAAAGCAAAAACCCCCAAAAAGATTATCTGAAGGCTCAGATTGGTTCGGATATGATGAACTAACCCTAATTTTTTTGTGGCTTTTTCGTGGACTTTAGGTATGAAGAACAGACTCGATCTAATCTACGAAAAACTGTAAAATCTCACCGAGCAACCTGAAAATCTGATACCACTTGATAGAGGCAAAGGTGTCCTGATGTTTCGATGAGATGGTGGCTATCGTTTACAGGAGTCGACCTTGACGATCCGACTACGTCACGTCTGAGACGTCGCGCCTTAGCAATCGCTAAACCAACTTCCGAGGGTTATTGACCACGCCGGAGCATGATCAACTTGACCACGAGGGCCTGTTTCCTGCGAGCAAACGAAGAACAAGCAAGAAACTAAGATTGCAATCTGGATATTGCGAATATAAGAGGAAAGCTTTATTAATGAAGGTGGGGTTACGAGGCGCCTTGGTGCAGTCGTTGAACACAAGCGAAATCTGTGAAGTTGCAGCTATGGCGAACTTTTGATCTAAATTGAACCCCAAGTCTAAACGACGCCCTGAGGGCTGTATATATGGAGACAGAGGCGGGACTTTCGTGGCCCTGGAGGGAGGGGTCCAAACCAACCCTAACTCTTGTTTCCCCACATACGGACTCTAAAAACAGCCTACACTTAAGTATTTCGAAATTACATGGGCCTGGCCCAATAATAAGGTGACGCAGCACCTAGAATAGCCTATGGACGAATATTATGAAGTGGCATCTTGTATATTTCGTCCAAGGCCTCATGCTCTCATTAGGGTGGCTTCAAAGTCCTGGAATCATCACTTGTAACTCCGTTCTTGTTTCCCTTGCATGCCAACATCTCCATGCTTGAACTTGCTCCAAGGTTCATCTTTCTTGTCCATGGTAGGCCCTTCATTTGTAAGCAAAACAAATGTATCCAATTTAGGCAGCATCATATTCTCATGAACATTGGAATCGTTACCAAGAAAGCGAAAGTACTGATAATTCAATTGGCGTCTTGTGAGCTCTAGTAATTGGTCTAGTATGTATAGCGGCGGGGCTGTGGGTGTAACAATGGTATTGATGTCCTCATCGGTGACCTCCTTCCTTATTGATATCACATATGATCCACTCGAGACATGGCTACTACCTAAGTCCGATATGCTATGCATGATTAGGTGTCAAGGAACCTCCCGAGGATGCACGTGAAGATGGACAAGCCGCCAAGTTCATGGATGAAGAGAACCAACGGAAACGGGCAAAATCACCTTCCAGGCCCCGGACATCCGACCATGACCCCGGACATCCGGCCCCTGGAGCTTCTACCTCAGCATCAGCCAAGCTGCCCAAGTCTCAGGGCCCGGACATCCGGCGTCCAAGCCCGGACATCCGGCCCCCAGCCCGGATATCCGGCACCTCTCACCCGGTTCTGCAGAATCGATCGCCACACCGGACATCCGGCCGGGTAGCCCGGACATCCGGCGCCTTGCGAAAGGCGGACATCCGCCTAACGCCCGGACATCCGGCCTCCCACCACTGCGTGCGGTGTATCCGGACTTGTCCCATGTACCCCTTCGCCCCTGAGACTATATATACTTCATCCCCTTCCTCTTTCTAGGGTTAGCATTGGATTAGCTCATATTCTTGTGTGAGAGCCCTTGCTCATCCACTTGGCTACTTCTCCTCGGAGATCAGGACCTCTATGGAGAAGATCCCCTAAGCGGATTCAAGACCCCCTTCTAGGGTGGACCCCCTCAAGGCCTCCTCACGGAGAAGAACGGCTACCATTTGTATCGTCCTTTGTTGACCTTGAATCATGTATCTCCCTTTGTGTTCATCGATCTAGCACTTGTGTGATTGATCTCTTGTCGGTTTGAGTGAATTCTCTCTCGTTTTCCCCGTGTTTTCCCTCTTGTTCTTCCGCGTGTTCTTCGTGATTCACCGTAGGATCCGCTCCAACGTGAAAGATCATCCACGTAGGGTTCCGCCCTACATTATCTATGGTATCATGAGCCATGTTGATCACGTTTTAGGATCCCCTACCCCTCTTTTTCTAGCTTGATTTTGTTGTTTTTGTCCTAATTCCGAAAATTCCCCACAAAAATAGCTCCAAATTTTTTTTTGCGATTTGTTGGTGTGATGAAGTTTTGTTGGATTTGATCCGCGGATTTCGTGTGTTGTAGGTAGATCTAGCTTTCCCCCACCATTTCCACAATTTCCATCCACAAAATCGCCCAAATTTTGACCGGATTTGACCTCTCCACGCGGTGTTCTTCGAGCAAGGACATCCTGATGAGGACATCAATACCATTGTTACACCAGCAGCCCCTACTGCTACATATACTGGACCAATTACTAGAGCTCGCGCACGCCAATTAAATTATCAGGTACTTTCGTTTCTTGGTAATGATTCTAATGTTCATGAGAATATGATGCTGCCTAAATTGGATACATTTGTTTTGCTTACAAATGAAGGGCCTAGCTTGGAGAAGGATGGACATTGGAGCAAGAACAAGCATGGAGATGATGCCATGCGCAAGGGGAACAAGAACGGAGTTACAAGTGATGATTTTAGGACTTTGAAGCCACCATAATGGGTGCATGAAGCTTTGGACAAAATATACAAGATGCTACTTCATAAATTTCGTCCCGAGGCTATTCTAGGTGTTGCGTCACCTTATTATTGGCCAGGCCCTTGTAATTTCAAAATACACAAGTATAGGCTATTTTTAGAGTCCGTATGTGTGGGGAAACAAGAGATAGGGTTGATTTCGGACCCCTCCACCAAGGGCCACGAAATTCCTCCCCTCTTCCTCCATATATACAGCCCTTAGGGCACCGTTTAGACTTTGGGTTTTGTTTAGATTAAAAGTTCGCCATAGCTGCAACTTCGCGTACTTCGTTTGTGTTCAACGACCAGACAAAGGCGTCACAGAACCCCACCTTGATCAATAAAGCTTTCATCTTATATTCGCAATATCCAGATTGCAATCTCAGTTTCTTGCTTGTTCTTCGTTTGCTCGCAGGAAGCAGACCCTCGTGGTCGTTGATCGTGCTCGGCGTGGTCAATAACCTCTCGGAGTTGGTTTAGCGATTGCTAAAGTAGCGACGTCCTCGCACGTTCGTAGTCGGATCGTCAAAGTCGACTTCCTCCAAAGCGAAAACCAACATCTCATCGAAAGACGGGACACCTTTGCCTCTATCAAGTGGTATCAGATTTCCAGGTGCATTGTCTCGTCGCTATACTATGCTTTCACAACTTGACTTCAAAATATTTGGTTTGGAGAGCATCAAAGATCAATATGTGCATGATGCTGATTTTAAAGATGTATTGCAGAATTGTAAAGAAGGAAGAACGTGGAACAAGTTCGTCGTAATGATGGATTTGTGTTCCGTGCTAACAAGCTATGCATTCCAGCTAGCTCCGTTCGTCTTTTGTTGTTGCAGGAGGCGCATGGAGGAGGACTAATGGGACACTTTGGCGTGAAGAAGACGGAGGATGTACTTGCTACACATTTCTTTTGGCCAAAGATGAGGCCAGGATGTTGAGCGTTTTATTGCTCGCTGCACTACATGTCAAAAAGCTAAGTCACGATTCAATCCTCATGGTTTATATATGCCTTTACCTGTACCTAGTGTTCCTTGGGAGGATATATTTATGGACTTTGTTTTAGGTTTACCTAGAACAAAGAAGGGGAGGGATAGCATATTTGTTGTCGTGGATAGATTCTCGAAAATGGCACACTTTATACCATGTCATAAAAGCGATGATGCTGTTAATGTTGCTGATTTGTTCTTTCGTGAAATTATTCGCTTGCATGGTGTGCCAAATACTATTGTTTCAGATCGTGATACTAAATTTCTTAGCCACTTTTGGAGATGTTTATGGGCTAAGTTGGGGACTAAACTGCTTTTACGGTACTACTTGTCACCCCCAAACCGATGGACAAACCAAGTAGTCAACAGAACATTGTCTACTATGCTTAGGGCTGTTTTGAAGAATAATAAGAAAATGTGGGAGGAATGCTTGCCTCATATTGAATTTGCTTATAATCGTTCATTGCATTCTACTACTAAGATGTGCCCTTTTGAAGTTGTGTATGGTTTCCTACCTCGTGCACCTATTGACTTGTTGCCTCTTCCATCTTCGGAGAAGGTTAATTTTGATGCTAAACAACGTGCTGAATTGATTTTAAAAACGCATGAGTTAACTAAGGAAAACATTGAGCGTATGAATGCTAAATATAAACTTGCTGGAGATAAGGGTAGAAAACATGTTGTGTTTGCTCTGGAGATCTTGTTTGGTTACATTTGCGTAAGGATAGATTTTACGATTTGCGCCAAATCAAAGCTAATGCCACGTTACGATGGTCCCTTTAAGGTGTTGGAGAAAATAAATGATAATGCATATAAACTTGAGCTGCCTGCAGATTTTGGGGTTAGTCCCACTTTTAACATTGCAAATTTGAAGCCTTATTTGGGTGAGGAAGATGAGCTTCCGTCGAGGAAGACTTCATTTCAAGAAGGGGAGGATGATGAGGACATCAATACCATTGTTACACCAGCAGCCCCTCTTTGCTACATATCTTGGACCAATTACTAGAGCTCATGCGCCAATTAAATTATCAGGTACTTCCGTTTCTTGGTAATGATTCTAATGTTCATGAGAATATGATGCCTCCTAAATTGGATACATTTGTTTTGCTTACAAATGAAGGGCCTAGCTTGGAGAAGGATGGACATTGGAGCAAGAACAAGCATGGAGATGATGCCATGCGCAAGGGGAACAAGAACGGAGTTACAAGTGATGATTTTAGGACTTTGAAGCCACCATAATGGGTGCATGAAGCTTTGGACGAAATATACAAGATGCTACTTCATAAATTTCGTCCGAAGGCTATTCTAGGTGCTGCGTCACCTTATTATTGGGCCAGGCCCTTGTAATTTCGAAATACACAAGTATAGGCTATTTTTAGAGTCCAGATGTGTGGGGAACAAGAGATAGGGTTGATTTCGGACCCCTCCACCAAGGGCCACGAAATTCCCCCTCTTCCTCCATATATACAGCCCTTAGGGCACCGTTTAGACTTTGGGTTTTGTTTAGATTAAAAGTTCGCCATAGCTGCAACTTCGCTGCATTTCGTTTGTGTTCAACAACCGCATAAAGGCGTCCACAGAACCCCACCTTGATCAATAAAGCTTTCATCTTATATTCGCAATATCCAGATTGCAATCTCAGTTTCTTGCTTGTTCTTCGTTTGCTCGCAGGAAATGCAGACCCTCGTGGTCGTTGATCGTGCTCGGCGTGGTCAATAACCTCTCGAAGTTGGTTTAGCGATTGCTAAGGCGCGACGTCCTTGCACGTTCGCAGTCGGATCGTCAAAGTCGACTTCCTCCAAAGCGAAAACCAACATCTCATCGAAAGACGGGACACCTTTGCCTCTATCACATCCGGCCCGAACAGCCCGGACATCCGGCACCCCGGACATCCGGCCCGACCAGCCCGGACATCCGGCGCCCCGGACATCCGGCTTCCAGCCCGGAAATCCGGCTCCTGGTAGCAACAATCCCCATCCACCACCCCGTTCACCGCCTAACTTTCGCCAAATTTTGTCCCGTGCCCACATACACTTCCATATACCTCCACCACTTCCGCATAACACCACCATAGCCTTTCCCACTACCAATTACGACAATGTTGCCAAATTTTGCTTTGAGAATTTGAGTTGGGGTTTCCGTATACTTTTGTGTTTCGGCTATCTAGGTATGCAGTTCAACATCAACATCACCACCGCTCATCTTCGCCAAGGACGGTAACATCGTCGACATCTTTGTCATTACTCGCAATTGCATTGATAACCATCTTAGCCCATCTTTTGCGTTGCTTACCCATCGAGACTAGCCATTGAGTATTGCCGGCAGTGACTTGTGCACATTAGTGATCATACTCCATAGCATACATACCATACCAAAGTGGTGCATATCTCAGCATCAACTTGTGTGTCACAAAGTTGTCATCGCATACACAATTGCTATCTTGGTTCGTGAAATTTTGCATGAGAAAAGAGCTCAAAAGAGAAAGAGCCAATCAAGCTTTTAAGCAAAGAGAGAAAGATAAGCAAAGAGCTTACGAGCAAGAACCATAGCATCATACAACATTAAGATTGTCATACTTGATCATCTTGGATCAACACATCGAAACACCATACATATAGCATACTTGGGATAGAAGTCGTTGCATTTTTCCTTAGTAGGTTGTGCACAAGTTCGTATCCGCCTATTCTGCAATCGTGCTAGCGTCTCTCTAGTGTTGTGCAACAAGAGCATCTTGGTGAATTCCACATTTTGGCTCATCCTTGGTTGCATAACCCCATATTATCTATTTGCGTGTGTGTTTCCGTGTACCATATCTTGCTATTGGTCTACTTGTTGCATTTGCAAACTTGTGAATCATTTCCAACATTATTGAGTCTCACTTACAATTGCATCAAATTTTGTGCCACCATCCTAACCGAGCTCCACCATAAGCTTTTATTTGTGTAGGTGTGAGAACCGACAAGAATCGGTACCAAGAGTGCTATTTCATTGTCCGCATTTGAGTGAACTTGATTCATCTTCAACATCGGTCAAAGGTACATTGGTATAAGTTCTTTTCCGTTCTACCACTCACATTTTGCTTGGAATGATGGATAGGCCAAGTACCTCTACCAACCCACTCTTCACCGAGCAAGACGACGACATGTCATCATACGTCACCAAGAGCCACCTCTTTGGTGCAACGTGGCGTTGCACCAAGAGCAACAAGCAATGAGCGACCGCATCGACAACCTCGCCACCGACTTGCGACTCTCAGAGCAACGTACAAGAGACTACTTCGACAACAAGTTCGACGCTCACAAGCAAGAGAACGATGCAAGAATGGACGAGATCGGCGCTTTGATGAGAAACCGGCATCATTCAACTTCTTCATCATCAAGACGGAGCCGCTCGAGTCGACACTCCGACGACACCTTCTACGACTCAAGTACACCTACTTCGAACACTCTTCGTCGTACCGCTCGTCAAGACCGTCATTGATAGAGGCAAAGGTGTCCCGTCTTTCGATGAGATGTTGGTTTTCGCTTTGGAGGAAGTCGACTTTGACGCGATCCGACTCTGAGCGTCTTGAGGGCGTCGGCGCCTTATGTCGCTAAACCAACCCGAGAGGTTATTGACCACGCAGACACGATCAACCGACCACGAGGTGCATTTCCTGCGAGCAAGCGAAGAACAAGCAAAGCTGAGATTGCAATCTGGATATTGCGAATATAAGATGAAAGCTTTATTGGTCAAGGTGGGGTTACGTGGCGCCTTTATGCAGTCGTTGAACACAAGCGAAATGCGAAGTTGCAGCTATGGCGAACTTTTAATCTAAACAAAACCCGAAGTCTAAACCGTGCCCTAAGGGCTGTATATATGGAGGAAGATGGGGAATTTCGTGGCCCTTGGTGGAGGGTCCGAAATCAACCCTATCTCTTGTTCCCACATCTTGACTCTAAAAATAGCCTATACTTGTGTATTTCGAAATTACAAGGGCTGGCCCAATAATAAGGTGTGTGACACCTAGAATAGCCTCGAGCGAAATTTCTGAAGTAGCATCTTGTATATTTCGTCCAAGGCTTCATGCACCCATTATGGTGGCTTCAAAGTCCTAAAATCATCACTTGTAACTCCGTTCTTGTTCCCCTTACATGGCATCATCTCCATGCTTGTTCTTGCTCCAATGTCCATCCTTCTCCAAGCTAGGCCCTTCATTTGTAAGCAAAACAAATGTATCCAATTTAGGCAGCATCATATTCTCATGATCATTAGAATCATTACCAAGAAACAAAAGTACCTGATAATTTAATTGGCGTGCACGAGCTCTAGTAATTGGTCCAGTATATGTAGCAGTGATGAGGACATCAATACCATTGTTACACCCACAGCCCCTGCTGCTATACATACTGGACCAATTACTAGAGCTCGCGCACGCCAATTGAATTATCAGGTACTTTCGTTTCTTGGTAACGATTCCAATGTTCATGAGAATATGATGCTGCCTAAATTGGATACATTTGTTTTGCTTACAAATGAAGGGCCTACCATGGACAAGAAAGGTGAACCTTGGAGCAAGTTCAAGCATGGTGGCATGCGCAAGGGAAACAAGAACGGAGTTACAAGTGATGATTCCAGGACTTTGAAGCCACCCTAATGAGAGCATGAGGCCTTGGACGAAATATACAAGATGCCACTTCATAATATTCGTCCATAGGCTATTCTAGGTGCTGCGTCACCTTATTATTGGGCCAGCCCATGTAATTTCGAAATACTTAAGTGTAGGCTGTTTTAGAGTCCGTATGTGTGGGGAAACAAGAGTTAGGGTTGGTTTCGGACCCTCCCTCAAGGGCCACGAAATTCCCTCCTTTTCTCCATATATACAGCCCTTAGGGCGTCGTTAGACTTTGGGTTTTGTTTAGATCAAAAGTTCGCCATAGCTGCAACTTCACAGATTTCGCTTGTGTTCAACGACTGCACCAAGGCGCCTCGTAACCCCACCTTCATTAATAAAGCTTTCCTCTTATATTCGCAATATCCAGATTGCAATCTTAGTTTCTTGCTTGTTCTTTGTTTGCTCGCAGGAAACAGCCCTCGTGGTCGCGTTGATCGTGTTCGGCGTGGTCAATAACCCTAAGTTGGTTTAGCGATTGCTAAGGCGCCGACGTCTCAAGACGACATTTAGTCGGATCGCCAAGGTCGACTACGTAAACGATAGCCACCATCTCATCGAAACATCGGGACACCTTTGCCTCTATCAAGTGGTATCAGATTTTCGAGGTTGCTCGATGAGATTTTACAGTTTTTCGTAGATTAGATCGAGTCTGTTCTTCATACCTAAAGTCCACGAAAAAGCCACAAAAAAATTAGGGTTAGTTCATCATATCCGAACCAATCTGAGCCTTCGCATAATCTTTTTGGGGTTTTTGCTTTGTTGAATTTCCGGTTGCATCGTCGTGTCAAGTTGCTGGTCTTAGAGTCTAGTCTTTTAGAGTTTCGAGTTCTGGTCATAAGTTGTCACGCTTGCCGCACCATCATCATCGCCTTGCCATCTACCACCCTTCTTATCCACCACCAATCCGTAGCCATATACCACCACCGCTGCCATATATACCACCGCTGCCATATACCACCACCACGCCATATACCACAACCATATATCCACCACCAATCCGAGTTCTTCTCATATTCGGTTTGTTTTCGAGATCCATCTAGTTTCCGATTCGTGTTTCCTAGCCGGAGTAGGTTTCGGAAAAAAAAAATTCCATATACCATCTGGAAACCACCCTCCGTTTAGGCCCAAAATTTTCCGAAAACGCACTTGTCGAAAAATTTTCTGGCTATCCTATTTTTAGGTGTTTCTAAGCGTATTGAGACAGTCGCCATTATAGAAAGTTTTTTGACCCGTTTCAGCTTTTGGGTCCGCGTTGAAAAAAAAAATTTGGTCGAAAAATTTCGTGCCCATCCTGTCGATTTGACACAGGAAGAGTTTTGAGACAATCGCCATTATAGTGATTTTTCGCAAAAAAAAAAAAAGAGCAGCGCAAAAAAAGAGCGAAAAAAATTTCCAGAGGGTGCTTTTCCGTTGTTTCCGTGCGCCGTGATTTTGTTAGTGTTCTAGGCTCGCGTCTCTAGCACGGTCTAGCCTAGGACCAAGACAAGACTGCTGCTGAGCGTTTATTCAACTTTGCATCTCTGATTTGATTATTGCTGACCCTTTTGCCACCATATTATAAGCCTTCCCAGCTCCACATACATCTACATCGTATGCGTTTGACTCTCCCGGTAATCGCTCTATCCAAGCTTTGAGAGTTTTGACTACATCGGTTGCCGATCACCACTGCTTCTTTGGGTAAGAACTGGTAAGAATTTGAGATTTGCTTGACGGATTTGTGACTGTCCACCACACCGGCACCACCACTTCCTAGTAGTCTGTCAATCATATTCTTGTGTGTTTCTATTCTTTGCTAACCATGGCAGGATCACAAGCAGCGAGGTATTTGGGAGAACATGACAAACAAAGCGCTACATGATAAGTTTCAACAAATGATGAGTGGGCAGGTGGAAGATGTTCTAAATAGATTTGAAGAGGCCATGGAGAAGATAGATGGCATTGAGAAGGCGTTCAAACAAAGCTCGATAACAAGTTTAATGAATTGCTCGCGTCTATCACCACCACCACCGGCTGCACCTAATGCACCTCTACAACAACAACAACGACTACCTCCACATCGCGAAGCAGCCCTCCGCCGAAGCCGTGTCCCTCTTCACCGCCAAGCTGCTTTGGTGTCTTTGTTGATACTTCGTGGCTCCTGCTGGCGATGTGGGGGAGGATGATTATGAGAGTACGAGGATGAGGTTGATCAACTTAACTACGTGCAAGTGCAACCACCAGCACCACAACCACCCGGTCGTCCACATGCAAATAATGGCAATGTTAGGGCTCCCCTCAGTGCGAGATCATGACCATCTCCCTAAACTGAAGTTGAATATTCCACCATTTGAGGGTAGATATGTTCCTGATCTATATCTTACTTGGGAGTTAGAAACTGAACAACGATTTACATGTTTACAATATCCCGAGGAGAGACGTGTTCCCGCTGCTGTTTGTGCTTTCACTAGCTTTGCATGTGTTTGGTGGTCCGAACATTGTAGATTATATCCTGTTCCAGCTACTTGGGCTGCTTTGAAAACTGCTATGCGTACTCGTTGGGTTCCACCATATTATCAACGTGAATTACTTCAAAAATTGCAGCGCTTAAGACAAGGAAAAATTCGGTAGAAGAATATTATCAGGAATTACAAACTGGCTTGATTAGATGTGGTATTGTTGAGGAGAATGAAGCTATGCTTGCACGTTTTACGGGTGGATTAAATAGAGATATTCAGACCATTCTAGACTACAAGGATTATACTAATATCACTCGATTATTCCATCTTGCTTGTAAAGCTGAACGTGAAGTGCAGGATCGACAGGCGTTGGCGCGGACTAACTTTTCTGCAGGTCGACCTTCATCATGGACACCACGTGCATCATCTACTTCCACACGTTCTACTACACCGGCACCTCCGTCGGCTGCCACCTCCAACCGTGATACAAGAAAGCAGGCACAACCACCACTATCTGCCAAGAGCACACCTGCTGGGCCTACAGAGAGCTCTTCTTCTTCCATGGCGTCAACAGGACACACAAGTGATATTATTTGTCGTCGTTGTAAGGGAAGAGGACACTTTATGAGAGAATGCCAATCTCAGCGTGATGATTGCTCTTGAGGATGGTGGGTATGAGTCCGCTAGTGACTATGATGAAGAGACTTTGGCTCTTATTACGCATGAAGAACACGGTGGAGAGGATTCTGATCATGAGACGCAATACATGGCTGCGGAAGATGCTGACAGGTATGAATGTTTAGTTGCTCAACGTGTTTTGAGTGTGCAGGTTACACAAGCTGAGCAAAATCAGAGGCATAACTTGTTCCATACAAAGGGAGTTGTGAAGGAACGTTCTATTCAAGCGTCATCATAGATGGAGGAGCTGCAACAACTTGGCTAGCATGGATATGGTGGAGAAGCTTTCTCTCACCACAAGACCACATCCACATCCTTACTACATCCAATGGTTCAACAACAGCGGCAAGGTTAAGGTAACACGCATCGCTCGTGTGTATTTTAGTATCTCTACATATGCTGATTATGTTGATTGTGATGTGGTACCTATGCAAGCATGTTCCTTATTACTTGGTAGACCATGGCAATTTGATGAAAATTCTGTACACCATGGTAGAAACAATCAGTATACTCTTGTTCACAAGGATAAAAATATTACTTTGCTTCCTACGACTCCTGATTCAATTTTGAAAGATGATATTAATAGAGCTAATAAAGCAAAACAGGAGAAAAATAAGAGTGAAAATCAGATTGTGGCAAAAGAATTTGAGCAACAAATGAAGCCTAATAATAAACCATCTAATGTTGCTTCTGAAATTAAACTGAAAAGTGCATGTTTACTTGCCACCAAATCTGATATTAAGGAGCTAGATTCTAGCAAATCTGTTTGCTATGCTTTTGTGTTCAAAGAGGCATTATTTTCATTCCAGGACGTGCCTTCCTCTTTTGCCCCTCATGTCACTCACATTTTGCGGGAGTTCGCCGACGTCTTCCCACAAGGCGTGCCACCGGGATTACCACCTATTCGAGGGATTGAGCATCAAATTGACTTAATTCCGGTGCATCGCTACCCAACCGTGCACCATACCGTACCAATCCGGAGGAGACGAAGGAGATTATGCGTCAAGCATGTGAGCTGCTCGACAAAGGTTATATACGCGAATCTCTTAGTCCTTGTGCTGTTCCTATTATACTAGTGCCTAAAAAGGATGGTACGTCGGCGTATGTGTGTTGATTGTAGAGGCATTAATAATATTACTATTCGTTATCGTCATCCTATTCCTAGGCTAGATGATATGCTTGATGAATTGAGTGGCTCTACAATATTCTCCAAAGTTGATTTGCGTAGTGGATACCATCAAATTCGTATGAAATTGGGAGATGAATGGAAAACAGCATTTAAAACTAAGTTTGGTTTATATGAGTGGTTAGTCATGCCTTTTGGGTTAACTAATGCACCTAGTACTTTCATGAGACTAATGAACGAAGTTTTACGTGCTTTCATTGGACGATTTGTGGTAGTCTATTTTGATGATATACTGATTTATAGCAAATCTTTGGAAGAACATTTGGAACATTTACGTGCTGTTTTTAATGCTCTACGTGATGCACGTTTGTTTGGTAACCTTGGGAAGTGCACCTTTTGCACCGACCGAGTATCTTTTCTTGGCTATGTTGTTACACCACGAGAATTGAAGTTGATAAAGCCAAGATTGAAGCTATTGAGAGTTGGCCGCAGCCCAAAACGGTCACACAAGTGAGGAGTTTTCTTGGACTCGCTGGTTTCTATAGGCGCTTTGTGAGAGACTTTAGCACCATTGCTGCACCTCTCAATGAACTTACAAAGAAGGATGTGCCTTTTGTTTGGGGTACCGCATACGGAAGAAGCCTTCACGGTATTGAAAGATAAGTTGACACATGCTCCTTTACTCCAACTTCCCGACTTTAATAAGACTTTTGAGCTTGAATGTGATGCTAGTGGAATTGGATTAGGAGGTGTGTTATTACAAGATGGCAAACCTGTTGCATACTTTTACGAAAAATTGAGTGGGCCTAGTCTGAACTATTCTACTTATGACAAAGAATTATATGCTCTTGTTCGGACTTTAGAGACATGGCAACATTATTTATGGCCCAAAGAATTTGTTATACATTCTGATCATGAATCTTTGAAACATATTAAAAGTCAAGCTAAAGCTGAATCGTAGACATGCTAAATGGGTTGAATTCATTGAGACTTTCCCTTATGTCATTAAACACAAGAAGGGTAAAGAAAATGTTATTGCTGATGCTTTGTCTCGTCGCTATACTATGCTTTCACAACTTGACTTCAAAATATTTGGTTTGGAGACCATCAAAGATCAATATGTGCATGATGCTGATTTTAAAGATGTAATGCAGAATTGTAAAGAAGGAAGAACATGGAACAAGTTCGTTATTAAGGATGGTTTTGTGTTCCGTGCTAACAAGCTATGCATTCCTGCTAGCTCTGTTCGTCTTTTGTTGTTGCAGGAGGCGCATGGAGGAGGATTAATGGGACACTTTGGCGTGAAGAAGACGGAGGATATACTTGCTACACATTTCTTTTGGCCAAAGATGAGGGCCAGGATGTTGAGCGCTTTGTTGCTCGCTGCACTACATGTCAAAAAGCTAAGTCACGACTCAATCCTCATGGTTTATATATGCCTTTGCCTGTACCTAGTGTTCCTTGGGAGGATATATCTATGGACTTTGTTTTAGGTTTACCTCGAACAAAGAAGGGAGGGATAGCATATTTGTTGTCGTGGATAGATTCTCGAAAATGGCACACTTTATACCATGTCATAAAAGCGATGATCTTTGTTAATGTTGCTGATTTGTTCTTTCGTGAAATTTTTCGATTTCATGGTGTGCCAAATACTATTGTTTCAGATGGTGATACTAAATTTCTTAGCCACTTTTGGAGATGTTTATGGGCTAAGTTGGGGACTAAACTGCTTTTTAGTACTACTTGTCACCCCCAAACTGATGGACAAACTGAAGTAGTCAATAGAACATTGTCTACTATGCTTAGGGCTGTTTTGAAGAATAATAAGAAAATGTGGGAAGAATGCTTGCCTCATATTGAATTTGCTTATAATCGTTCATTGCATTCTACTACTAAGATGTGCCCTTTTGAAATTGTGTATGGCTTCCTACCTCGTGCACCTATTGATTTGTTGCCTCTTCCATCTTCGGAGAAGGTTAATTTTGATGCTAAAGAACGTGCTGAATTGATTTTAAAAATGCATGAGTTAACTAAGGAAAACATTGAGCGTATGAATGCTAAATATAAACTTGCCGGAGATAAGGGTAGAAAACATGTTGTCTTTGCACTGGAGATCTTGTTTGGTTACATTTGCGTAAGGATAGGTTTCCTAATTTGCGCAAATCAAAGCTAATGCCACGTCTTTGATGGTCCATTTAAGGTGTTAGAGAAAATAAATGATAATGCATATAAACTTGAGCTGCCTGCAGATTTTGGGGTTAGTCCCACTTTTAACATTGCAGATTTGAAGCCTTATTTGGGTGAGGAAGATGAGTTTCCGTCGAGGGCGACTTCATTTCAAGAAGGGGAGGATGATGAGGACATCAATACCATTGTTACACCCACAGCCCCTGCTGCTATACATACTGGACCAATTACTAGAGCTCGCGCACGCCAATTGAATTATCAGGTACTTTCGTTTCTTGGTAACGATTCCAATGTTCATGAGAATATGATGCTGCCTAAATTGGATACATTTGTTTTGCTTACAAATGAAGGGCCTACCATGGACAAGAAAGATGAACCTTGGAGCAAGTTCAAGCATGGAGATGTTGGCATGCTAAGGGAAACAAGAACGGAGTTACAAGTGATGATTCCAGGACTTTGAAGCCACCCTAATGAGAGCATGAGGCCTTGGACGAAATATACAAGATGCCACTTCATAATATTCGTCCATAGGCTATTCTAGGTGCTGCGTCACCTTATTATTGGGCCAGGCCCATGTAATTTCGAAATACTTAAGTGTAGGCTGTTTTTAGAGTCCGTATGTGTGGGGAAACAAGAGTTAGGGTTGGTTTCGGACCCCTCCCTCAAGGGCCACGAAATTCCCTCCTTTTTCTCCATATATACAGCCCTTAGGGCGTCGTTTAGACTTTGGGTTTTGTTTAGATCAAAAGTTCGCCATAGCTGCAACTTCGCGTACTTCGTTTGTGTTCAACAACCAGACCAAGGCGTCTCAGAACCCCACCTTCATTAATAAAGATTTCCTCTTATATTCGCAATATCCAGATTGCAATCTTAGTTTCTTGCTTGTTCTTCGTTTGCTCGCAGGAAACAGGCCCTCGTGGTCAGGTTGATCGTGCTCCGGCGTGGTCAATAACCCTCGGAAGTTGGTTTAGCGATTGCTAAGGCGCGACGTCTCGCACGTACGTAGTCGGATCGTCAAGGTCGACTCCCACAGAAACGATAGCCACCATCTCATCGAAACATCGGGACACCTTTGCCTCTATCAAGCAGTAGGGGCTGCGGGTGTAACAATGGTATTGATGTCCTCATCAGTCATGCATCTCGCAACCCGCTACATGAAAAGCATTCACAAGAACAAGTTGATGATCAAGTTTCTCGTCCTCAATCAAACCAAGAGGCTTTTGCTCAAGCTCAAGAACGACAACGTCTTCGTCGCCAACAAGAGGAAGAACGAGCACGTCTTCACCAAGACGAACAAGACGCCAAGGCTCAACGTCTTCAACAACAACAACGTGAGGCGCAAGCTCTTGAGGCGCAACGTGCCCTTCAAGAATCAAGTAGAGCCTTCGCCAACCGCAATCGCGAACGGCGCAATCAAGAGGAAGCCCTTCGAGAAGAAATCCAAGAGAGGAACTACCAACCTCATGTACAACGTCAAGTTCCTCAAGCCCCTCCACTAGCTCGTCAAGCTCCACCCCAACCTCAAGTTCAACAAGAGCAAGTTGATCATGGTCTTCCTCCGTGCCAAGAGCAAGATGAAGCCGATTACAATCCACGTCATGGACGTCATCATCAACATCGCCAACAACACAATGAAGAGCAACGCTACGGCAAGCTAAAATTCACCATGCCCAAGTTCAATGGAAGCAATGACCTCAAGACTACCTCTCATGGGCATTGAAGGTTGACAAAATATTCCGGTTGCACAACTACGATGAAGCGAAGAAAATCACTATGGCATCACTTGAGTTCCAAGACTATGTGCTCATATGGTGGGAACAAATCATTGAGCAACGACAAGCAAGAGGTGAACCTCCAATCACCACTTGGGCTCAAATGAAGGATGTCATGCGAGCACGTTTTGTGCCAACCGACTACAACCGCGACCTCTTCAAGAAACTCCAACTACTCAAGCAAGGAACAAAGAGTGTTGAAGAGTACTACAAGGAAATGGAGATAGCCATGATTCGAGCCAATGTCAAAGAAGATGATGAGCAAACTACGCACGCGTTTCTTGAATGGACTCAATCATCCCATCAAGAAGATCGCCGACTTCCAACCATACTCAACCCTCATTGAGCTCGTGCATCAAGCTACAAAGGCGGAACGCCAAGTGCAAGATGATTTCAAGTACGCCAAGTACTCATCCAAGACCCTTCTTCTCCAACAACCAAGCTTCAACGACTACTCCAACATCTACTTCGACCAAGCTTTCTTCAAGAAAGCGACGACAAGTCAAGTTACAAGAAGACTTCGACAAGTTCAAGTCGTCCTCCTCCTACTACAAGCAACCTCAAGCCGCGTGCTTCATCCTCTACTCCGACCGATGAGACCATCAAGACAAGCTCCTTCAAGTGTTTCACTTGCGGTACCGAGGCCACAAGTCATCTGAATGCACCAACAAGCGCACCATGATCCTCAACGACGATGGCACATATGACTCCGTGAGTGAAGAGGAGATGGAAGCTCTTGAGCAAGTGGCCATGCACCGGTGAGTGAACGAAGATGAAGATGATCAAGTCTTTTGTGATGAGGATTCGAGCCCCGCTCTCGTTGTCTCCAAGGTCTTGACTCTTCAACATCAACAAGAAGAAGACAAACGATGCCACATCTTCCACACAAAAGCCGGCATCAATGGACGGTCCATCAAGGTCATCATCGATGGAGGTAGTTGCCACAACTTGGCAAGTGAAGAACTATGCTCCAAGCTCCAATTGGTAAAGAGGAAGCACCGCACCCTACAAGGTTCAATGGCTAAGTGACTCCGGCACTATACGAGTCGAGCATACGGTCCAAGTCTCCTTGAAAATTGGTGCTTATGAAGACACGTTGGAATGTGATGTGGTACCAATGACCGTTTGCCACCTACTTCTAGGTCGACCATGGCAATTCGACCGTGGTGTCATCCACAATGGGCGCACCAATCACTATAGCTTCAAGATGAAAGGGAAGGAATATGTGCTACGACCTATGTCTCCTACTCAAGTGATAGCCGACAAGCAAGCCACACATCATAGAGAAAATAGTGAGAAAGTGATCCACCCAAAAGTGAGTGAGAGCCACAAGCCAAATTTGAGCGACTCTTCGCCTAGAGAGAAAAACCTCATTCTATTTCCCACCAAAAGTGAGATGAGAGAAGTGTGTGAGAACCCATCGAGTGTGATGCACTTTGTCCTTGTGTGCAAGGATGGAGAACCAAAAACTAACACCATTCACGAGCTACCTTTGGTGTTTCAATCTCTTTTGCAGGAATTTCAAGATGTTTTCCCGATGAGCTACCTCGGGTCTATCTCCTCTTCGAGGCATTGAGCATCGAATCGACCTCATCCTCGGGCGCCTCTACCAAACAAAGCTCCATACCGAGTCAATCCCGAAGAAACCAAGGAGATTCAACGGCAAGTACAACAACTCATCGACAACGGCCATGTAATGCGTGGAAGCCTAAGCCCTTGTGCCGTTCGGTTATTCTTGTGCCTAAGCCCGATGGAAGTTTCCGCTTGTGTTCGATTGTAGACCTATCAATGCTATTACCGTTCGATATAGGCATCCCATTCCTCGCTTAGATGACATGCTTGATGAACTTAGTGGAGCCAACTTTTTCTCAAAAATTGATCTTAAAAGTGGCTATTATCAAATCCGCATACAAGAGGGTGATGAATGGAAAACTGCTTTCAAAACCAAATTTGGTTTATATGAATGGTTAGTGATGCCTATGGGTCTTTCGGAAGCTCCCGGTACTTTTGTGCGTCTTATGCATCATGTGCTTCGTCGTTATATTGGAGTCTTTGTTGTGGTTTACTTTGATGATATTCTTGTGTTTAGCAAAACCATGAAAGAGCACATCAATCATGTAAAATCTGTGTTGCAAACTCTTCGCAAGGAAAGTCTTTATGCAAACTTGAAAAAATGCACTTTTGGAGTTGACAAAGTGGTTTTCTTGGGTTTTGTAGTATCCTCAAAGGGTGTCCATGTTGATGAATCTAAAATTGAAGCAATTAAAACTTGGCCCCAACCAACCAATTTGCAACAAGTGCGAAGTTTTCTTGGTCTTGCGGGTTTTTATCGTCGCTTTGTGAAAGATTTTAGCACAATTGCCGCTCCTTTGCATGCCTTGAGTAAGAAGAATACTCCCTTTGTTTGGGGAACTTTGCAATCAACCGCTTTTCATGAGCTCAAGTCTTTGCTTACTCATGCTCCGATTCTTGCTTTGCCCAATTTTGACAAAACTTTTGAGGTTCATTGTGATGCAAGTGGTACCGAATTGGCGGAGTTTTGATGCAAGAAAACGAGCCATTGCTTATTTTAGTGAAAAACTATCCGGTGCTCAACTTAATTATCCCATCTATGACAAAGAGTTGTATGCTTTAGTGTGTGTGCTACATGTTTGGGAACATTACCTTAGACCTCATGAGTTTGTCATCCATACCGATCATGAAACGCTTAAATACCTCTGATGAGGACATCAATACCATTGTTACACCCACAGCCCCTGCTGCTATACATACTGGACCAATTACTAGAGCTCGCGCACGCCAATTGAATTATCAGGTACTTTCGTTTCTTGGTAACGATTCCAATGTTCATGAGAATATGATGCTGCCTAAATTGGATACATTTGTTTTGCTTACAAATGAAGGGCCTACCATGGACAAGAAAGATGAACCTTGGAGCAAGTTCAAGCATGGAGATGTTGGCATGCGCAAGGGAAACAAGAACGGAGTTACAAGTGATGATTCCAGGACTTTGAAGCCACCCTAATGAGAGCATGAGGCCTTGGACGAAATATACAAGATGCCACTTCATAATATTCGTCCATAGGCTATTCTAGGTGCTGCGTCACCTTATTATTGGGCCAGCCCATGTAATTTCGAAATACTTAAGTGTAGGCTGTTTTTAGAGTCCGTATGTGTGGGGAAACAAGAGTTAGGGTTGGTTTCGGACCCCTCCCTCAAGGGCCACGAAATTCCCTCCTCTTTCTCCATATATACAGCCCTTAGGGCGTCGTTTAGACTTTGGGGTTTTGTTTAGATCAAAAGTTCGCCATAGCTGCAACTTCGCGTACTTCGTTTGTGTTCAACGACTGCACCAAGGCGTCTCGAAGCCACCTTCATTAATAAAGCTTTCCTCTTATATTCGCAATATCCAGATTGCAATCTTAGTTTCTTGCTTGTTCTTCGTTTGCTCGCAGGAAATAGGCCCTCGTGGTCGGGGTTGATCGTGCTCGGCGTGGTCAATAACCCTCGGAAGTTGGTTTAGCGATTGCTAAGGCGCCGACGTTTTCGCGTCACGTAGTCGGATCGTCAAGGTCGACTCCCACGTAAGCGATAGCCACCATCTCATCGAAACATCGGGACACCTTTGCCTCTATCAAGTGGTATCAGATTTTCAGGTTGCTCGGTGAGATTTTACAGTTTTTCAGAGATTAGATCGAGTCTGTTCTTCATACCTAAAGTCCACGAAAAAGCCACAAAAAATTAGGGTTAGTTCATCATATCCGAACCAATCTGAGCCTTTGCATAATCTTTTTAGGGTTTTTGCTTTGTTGAATTTGCGGTTGCATCGTCGTGTCAAGTTGCTGGTCTTAGAGTCTAGTCTTTTAGAGTTTTGAGTTCTGGTCATAAGTTGTCACGCCGCCGCACCATCATCATCGCCTTGCCATCTACCACCCTTCTTATCCGCCACCGCTCTGAATCCGTATCCATATACCACCACCAATTCGTATCCATATACCACCACCAATCCGTAGCCATATACCACCACCGCTACCAGAGCCCACCACCGCTGCCATATACCACCACCATATATCCACCACCAATCCGAGTTCTTCTCATATTAGGTTTGTTTTCGAGATCCATCTAAATTCCGATTCGTGTTTCCTTGCCTGAGTAGGTTTCGGAAACCACCCTCCGTTTAGGCCCAAAATTTTCCGAAAACGCACTTGTCGAAAAATTTTCTGGCTATCCTATTTTTAGGTGTTTCTAAGCGTATTGAGACAGGTGCCGTTATAGAAAGTTTTTTTTGACCCGTTTCCAGTTTTTGGGTCCCGTTAAAAAAAAAATTGGTCGAAAAAATTTCGTGCCCATCCTGTCAGTTAGACCTGGGAAGAGTTTTGAGACACTCGCCATTATAGTGATTTTTCGCAAAAAAAAGAAAAGAAAAAAAAAGCGCAAAAAGAAAAAAAAAGGCAGCGCAAAAAAAAAAGAGCGAAAAAAAAATTTCCAGAGTGTGCTTTTCCGTTGTTTCCGTGCAGCGTCGTAATTTTGTTAGTGTTCTAGGCTCGCGTCTCTAGCACGGTCTAGCCTAGGACCAGACAAGATCTGCGTCGTTGAGCGTTTATTCAACTTTGCATCTCTGAATTGATTATTGCTGACCCTTTTTGCTACCATATTATAAGCCTTCCCAGCTCCACATACATCTACATCGTGCGTTTGACTCTCCACAGTAATCGCTCTATCCAAGCTTTGAGAGTTTTGACTACATCGGTTGCCGATCACCGCTTTCTTCTTTGGGTAAGAACTGGTAAGAATTTGAGATTTGCTTGTGGATTTGTGACTGTCCACCACCACCACTTCCTAGTAGTCTGTTGAATCATATTCTTGTGTGTTTCTATTGCTGCTAACCATGGCGGGATCACAAGCCGGCGACTGACTGGGAGAACATGACAAACAAAGCGCTACATGATAAGTTTCAACAAATGATGAGTGGGCAGGTGGAAGATGTTCTAAATAGATTTGAAGAGGCCATGGAGAAGATAGATGGCATTGAGTAGGCGTTCGAAACAAAGCTCGATAACAAGTTTAATGAATTGCTCGCGCGTCTACCACCACCACCACCGGCTGCACCTAATACACCTCTACAACAACAACAACGACTACCTCCACATCGCGAAACAGCCCTCCGCCGAGCGAGCCGTGTCCCTCTTCAGCCTGGCCAAGCTGCTGGTGCTGCTGTTGATACTTCTGTGGCTCCTGTTGCTGGCGATGTGGGGAGGATGATTATATGAGAGAGTACGAGGATGAGGTTGATCAACTTCGTAACTACGTGCAACCACCAGCACCACAACCACCCGGTCGTCCACATGCAAATAATGGCAATGTTAGGGCTCCCCTCAGTGCGAGATCATGACCATCTCCCTAAACTGAAGTTGAATATTCCACCTTTTGAGGGTAGATATGTTCACGATATATATCTTACTTGGGAGTTAGAAACTGAACAACGATTTACATGTTTACAATATCACGAGGAGAGGCGTGTTCCGCTGCTGTTTGTGCTTTCACTAGCTTTGCATGTGTTTGGTGGTCTGAACATTGTAGATTATATCCTGTTCCAGCTACTTGGACTGCTTTGAAAACTGCTATGCGTACTCGTTGGGTTCCACCATATTATCAACGTGAATTACTTCAAAAATTGCAGCGCTTAAGACAAGGAAAAAATTCGGTAGAAGAATATTATCATGAATTACAAACTGGCTTGATTAGATGTGGTATTGTTGAGGAGAATGAAGCTATGCTTTCACGTTTTACGGGTGGATTAAATAGAGATATTCAGACCATTCTAGACTACAAGGATTATCTTGATATCACTCGATTATTCCATCTTGCTCGGAAAGCTGAACGTGCAGAGCCGGATCGCCAGGCGTTGGCGCGGACTAACTTTTCTGCAGGTCGACCGTCATCATGGACACCACGTGCATCATCTACTTCCACACGTTCTACTACACGGCACCTCCGTCGGCTGCCACCTCCAACCGTGATACAAGAAAGCGTGCACAACCACCACTATCTCGCCAAGAGCACACCTGCTTTGGGCCTACAGTAGCTCTTCTTCTTCCATGGCGTCAACAGGGCACACAAGTGATATTATTTGTCGTCGTTGTAAGGGAAGAGGACATTTTGCGAGAGAATGCCAATCTCAGCGTGTGATGATTGCTCACGAGGATGGTGGGTATGAGTCCGCTAGTGACTATGATGAAGAGACTTTGGCTCTTATTACACATGACGAACACGGTGGAGATGATTACGATCATGAGACGCAATACATGGCTGCTGAAGATCTTTGGCAGGTATGAATGTTTAGTTGCTCAACGTGTTTTGAGTGTGCAGGTTACACAAGTCGAGCAAAATCGGAGGCATAACTTGTTCCATACAAAGGGAGTTGTGAAGGAACGTTCTATTCGCGTCATCATAGATGGAGGGAGCTGCAACAACTGGGCTAGCATGGATATGGTGGAGAAGCTTTCTCTCACCACAAGACCACATCCACATCCTTACTACATCCAATGGTTCAACAACAGCGGCAAGGTTAAGGTAACACGTCTTTGTTAGGTGTGTATTTTAGTATCTCTACATATGCTGATTATGTTGATTGTGATGTGGTACCTATGCAAGCATGTTCCTTATTACTTGGTAGACCATGGCAATTTGATAAAAATTCTGTACACCATGGTAGAAACAATCAGTATACTCTTGTTCACAAGGATAAATATATTACTTTGCTTCCTATGACTCCTGATTCAATTTTGAAAGATGATATTAATAGAGCTAATAAAGCAAAACAGGAGAAAAATAAGAGTGAAAATCAGATTGTGGCAAAAGAATTTGAGCAACAAATGAAGCCTAATAATAAACCATCTAATGTTGCTTCCAAATTAAACTGAAAAGTGCATGTTTACTTGCCACCAAATCTGATATTGAGGAGCTAGATTCTAGCAAATCTGTTTGCTATGCTTTTGTGTGAGGCATTATTTTCATTCGAGGACGTGCCTTCCTCTTTGCCCCTTTGTCACTAACATTTTGCAGGAGTTGGCGTATTCCCACAAGGCGTGCCACCGGATTACCACCTATTCGAGGGATTGAGCATCAAATTGACTTAATTCGGTGCATCGCTACCCAACCGTGCACCATACCGTACCAATCCGGAGGAGACGAAGGAGATTATGCGTCAAATGTGAGCTGCTCGACAAAGGTTATATACGCCGAATCTCTTAGTCCTTGTGCTGTCCCTATTATACTAGTGCCTAAAAAGGATGGTACGTAGCGTATGTGTGTTGATTGTAGAGGCATTAATAATATTACTATTCGTTATCGTCATCCTATTCCTAGGCTAGATGATATGCTTGATGAATTGAGTGGCTCTACAATATTCTCCAAAGTTGATTTGCGTAGTGGATACCATCAAATTCGTATGAAATTGGGAGATGAATGGAAAACAGCATTTAAAACTAAGTTTGGTTTATATGAGTGGTTAGTCATGCCTTTTGGGTTAACTAATGCACCTAGTACTTTCATGAGACTAATGAACGAAGTTTTACGTGCTTTCATTGGACGATTTGTGGTAGTCTATTTTGATGATATACTGATTTATAGCAAATCTTTGGAAGAACATTTGGAACATTTACGTGCTGTTTTTAATGCTCTACGTGATGCACGTTTGTTTGGTAACCTTGGGAGTGCACCTTTTGCACCGACCGAGTATCTTTTCTTGGCTATGTTGTTACACCACAGGGAACTGAAGTTGATAAAGCCAAGATTGAAGCTATTGAGAGTTGGCCGCAGCCCAAAACGGTCACACAAGTGAGGAGTTTTCTTGGACTCGCTGGTTTCTATAGGCGTTTTGTTAGAGACTTTAGCACCATTGCTGCACCTCTCAATGAAATTACAAAGAAGGATGTTCCTTTTGTTTGGGGTACCGCACAGGAAGAAGCCTTCACGGTATTGAAAGATAAGTTGACATATGCTCCTTTACTCCAACTTCCCGACTTTAATAAGACTTTTGAGCTTGAATGTGATGCTAGTGGAATTGGATTAGGAGGTGTGTTATTACAAGATGGCAAACCTGTTGCATACTTTTACGAAAAATTGAGTGGGCCTAGTCTGAACTATTCTACTTATGACAAAGAATTATATGCTCTTGTTCGGACTTTAGAGACATGGCAACATTATTTATGGCCCAAAGAATTTGTTATACATTCTGATCATGAATCTTTGAAACATATTAAAAGTCAAGCTAAACTGAATCGTAGACATGCTAAATGGGTTGAATTCATTGAGACTTTCCCTTATGTCATTAAACACAAGAAGGGTAAAGAAAATGTTATTGCCCATGCTTTGTCTCGTCAGCTATACTATGCTTTCACAACTTGACTTCAAAATATTTGGTTTGGAGACCATCAAAGATCAATATGTGCATGATGCTGATTTTAAAGATGTAATGCAGAATTGTAAAGAAGGAAGAACATGGAACAAGTTCGTTATTAATGATGGTTTTGTGTTCGTGCTAACAAGCTATGCATTCCTGCTAGCTCTGTTCGTCTTTTGTTGTTGCAGGAGGCGCATGGAGGAGGATTAATGGGACACTTTGGCGTGAAGAAGACGGAGGATATACTTGCTACACATTTCGTTTGGCCAAAGATGAGACGGGATGTTGAGCGTTTTGTTGCTCATTTGCACTACATGTCAAAAGCTAAGTCACGACTCAATCCTCATGGTTTATATATGCCTTTGCATGTACCTAGTGTTCCTTGGGAGGATATATCTATGGACTTTGTTTTAGGTTTACCGCGAACAAAGAAGGGGAGGGATAGCATATTTGTTGTCGTGGATAGATTCTCTAAAATGGCACACTTTATACCATGTCATAAAAGCGATGATCTTTGTTAATGTTGCTGATTTGTTCTTTCGTGAAATTATTCGCTTGCATGGTGTGCCAAATACTATTGTTTCAGATCGTGATACTAAATTTCTTAGCCACTTTTGGAGATGTTTATGGGCTAAGTTGGGGACTAAACTGCTTTTAGTACTACTTGTCACCCCCAAACTGATGGACAAACTGAAGTAGTCAATAGAACATTGTCTACTATGCTTAGGGCTGTTTTGAAGAATAATAAGAAAATGTGGGAAGAATGCTTGCCTCATATTGAATTTGCTTATAATCGTTCATTGCATTCTACTACTAAGATGTGCCCTTTTGAAATTGTGTATGGCTTCCTACCTCGTGCACCTATTGATTTGTTGCCTCTTCCATCTTGGAGAAGGTTAATTTTGATGCTAAAGAACATGCTGAATTGATTTTAAAAATGCATGAGTTAACTAAGGAAAACATTGAGCGTATGAATGCTAAATATAAACTTGTCGGAGATAAGGGTAGAAAACATGTTGACTTTGCACCTAGAGATCTTGTTTGGTTACATTTGCGTTAGGATAGGTTTCCTAATTTGCTCAAATCAAAGCTAATGCCACGTGCTGATGGTCCATTTAAGGTGTTAGAGAAAATAAATGATAATGCATATAAACTTGAGCTGCCTGCAGATTTTGGGGTTAGTCCCACTTTTAACATTGCAGATTTGAAGCCTTATTTGGGTCAGGAAGATGAGCTTCCGTCGAGGACGACTTCATTTCAAGAAGGGAGGATGATGAGGACATCAATACCATTGTTACACCCACAGCCCTGCTGCTATACATCTTGGACCAATTACTAGAGCTCACATGCGCCAATTGAATTATCAGGTACTTTCGTTTCTTGGTAACGATTCCAATGTTCATGAGAATATGATGCTACCTAAATTGGATACATTTGTTTTGCTTACAAATGAAGGGCCTACCATGGATAAGAAAGATGAACCTTGGAGCAAGTTCAAGCATGGAGATGTTGGCATGCTAAGGGGAACAAGAACGGAGTTACAAGTGATGATTCCAGGACTTTGAAGCCACCCTAATGAGAGCATGAGGCCTTGGACGAAATATACAAGATGCCACTTCATAATATTCGTCCATAGGCTATTCTAGGTGCTGCGTCACCTTATTATTGGGCCAGGCCCATGTAATTTCGAAATACTTAAGTATAGGCTGTTTTTAGAGTCCGTATGTGTGGGGAAACAAGAGTTAGGGTTGGTTTCGGACCCCTCCCTCAAGGGCCACGAAATTCCCACCTCTTCCTCCATATATACAGCCCTTAGGGCGTCGTTTAGACTTTGGGTTTTGTTTAGATCAAAAGTTCGCCATAGCTGCAACTTCACGTACTTCGTTTGTGTTCAACGACCAGACCAAGGCATCACAGAACCCCACCTTCATTAATAAAGCTTTCCTCTTATATTCTCAATATCCAGATTGCAATCTTAGTTTCTTGCTTGTTCTTCGTTTGCTCGCAGGAAACAGGCCCTCGTGGTCAGTGTGATATTGATCAGGCGTGGTCAATAACACTCGGAAGTTGGTTTAGCGATTGCTAAGGCGCGACGTCTCGCACGTACGTAGTCGGATCGTCAAGGTCGACTCCCACAGAAACGAAATCCACCATCTCATCGAAACATCGGGACACCTTTGCCTCTATCACCGGACATCCGGCGCCTCGCGAAGGCCCGGACATCCGGCCCGACGCCCGGACATCCGGCCTCCTTTGCCTGCGTGCAGTGTATCCGGGACTTGTCCCATGTACCCCTTCGCCCCCGAGACTATATATACTTCATCCCCTTCCTCTTTCTAGGGTTAGCATTGGATTACCTCATATTCTTGTGTGAGAGCCCTTGCTCATCCACTTGGCTACTTTTCCTCGGAGATCAGGACCTCTACGGAGAAGATCCCCTAAGCGGATTCAAGACCCCCTTCTAGGGTGGACCCCCTCAAGGCCTCCTCACGGAGAAGAACGGCTACCGTTTGTATCGTCCTTTGTTGACCTTGAATCATGTATCTCCCTTTGTGTTCATCGATCTAGCACTTGTGTGATTGATCTCTTGTCGGTTTGAGTGAATTCTCTCTCGTTTTCCCCGTGTTTTCCCTCTTGTTCTTCCGCGTGTTTTTCGTGATTCACCGTAGGATCCGCTCCAACGTGAAAGATCATCCATGTAGGGTTCCGCCCTACATCAAACAAGGAACAAAGAGTGTTGAAGAATACTACAAGGAAATGGAGATAGCCATGATTCGAGCCAATGTCAAGGAAGATGATGAGCAAACTATGGCACGTTTCTTGAATGGACTAAATCATCCCATCAAGAAGATCGCCGACTTCCAACCATACTCAACCCTCATTGAGCTCGTGCATCAAGCTACAAAGGCGGAACGTCAAGTGCAAGATGACTTCAAGTACGCCAAGTACTCATCCAAGACCTACGGCTTATCCAACAACCAAGCTTCAACCCTCCAACATCTACAAACAACGACGACAAGTCGAGTTACAAGAGAAAGTCGACAAGTTCAAGTCGTCCTCCTCCTACTACAAGCAACTTCAAGCCGCGTGCTTCATCATCTACTCCGACCGATGAGACCATCAAAACAAGATCCTTCAAGTGTTTCACTTGCGGCGGCCGAGGCCACAAGTCCTACGAATGCACCAACAAGCGCACCATGATCCTCAACGACGACGACACATATGACTCCATGAGTGATGAGGAGATGGAAGCCCTAGAGCAAGTGGCCATACACCGGCGAGTGAACGAAGATGAAGATGACCAAGTCTTTTGCGACGAGGATTCGAGCCCCGCTCTCGTTGTCTCCAAGGTCTTGACCCTTCAACATCAACAAGAAGACGACCAAAGATGCCACATCTTCCACATAAAGGCCGGCATCAACGGAAGGTCCGTCAAGGTCATCATCGATGGAGGTAGCTGCCACAACTTGGCAAGTGAAGAACTATGTTCCAAACTTCATTTGGTCAAAAGGAAGCACCCGCACCCCTACAAGGTTCAATGGCTAAGTGACTCCGGCACTATACGAATCGAGCATACGGTCCAAGTCTCCTTCAAAATTGGTGCTTATGAAGACACATTGGAATGTGATGTGGTCCCAATGACCGTTTGCCACCTACTTCTAGGTCGACCATGGCAATTCGACCGTGGTGTCATCCACAATGGGTGCACCAATCACTATAGCTTCAAGATGAAAGGGAAGGAATATGTGCTACGACCTATGTCGCCTACTCAAGTAATAGCCGACAAGCAAGCCACCCATCATAGAGACAAGAGTGAGAAAGTGATCCAACCAAAAGTGAGTGAGAGCCACAAGCCAAACTTGAGCGCCTCTTCGCCTAGAGAGAAAAACCTCATCCTATTTGCCACCAAAAGTGATATGGGAGAAGTGTGTGAGAACCCATCGAGTGTGATGCACTTTGTCCTTGTGTGCAAGGATGGAGAACCAAAAACTAACACCATTCACGAGCTACCTTTGGTGTTTCAATCTCTTTTGCAGGAATTCCAAGATGTTTTCCCGGATGAGCTACCTCCGGGTCTACCTCCTCTCCGAGGCATTGAGCATCGAATCGACCTCATCCCCGGAGCGCCTCTACCAAACAAAGCTCCATACCGAGTCAATCCAGAAGAAACCAAGGAGATTCAACGGCAAGTACAACAACTAATCGACAACGGTCATGTACGTGAAAGCTTAAGCCCTTGTGCCGTTCCCGTTATACTTGTGCCTTAGCTCGATGGAAGTTTTCGCTTGTGTTCCGATTGTAGACCTATAAATGCTATCACCGTACGCTATAGGCATCCCATTCCTCGCTTAGATGATATGCTTGATGAACTTAGTGGAGCCAACTTTTTCTCAAAAATTGACATTAAAAGTGGCTATTATCAAATCCGCATACAAGAGGCTGATGAATGGAAAACTGCTTTCAAAACCAAATTTGGTTTATATGAATGGTTAGTGATGCCTATGGGTCTTTCGGAAGCTCCCGGTACTTTTCGTCGTCTTATGCATCATGTGCTTCGTCCTTACATTGGAGTCTTTGTTGTGGTTTACTTTGATGATATTCTTGTGTTTAGCAAAACAATGAAAGAGCACATCAATCATGTAAAATCTGTGTTACAAACTCTTCGCAAGGAAAGCCTTTATGCAAACTTGAAAAAATGCACTTTTGGCGTTGACAAAGTGGTTTTCTTGGGTTTTGTAGTATCCTCAAAGGGTGTCCATGTTGATGAATCTAAAATTGCAGCAATGAAAACTTGGCCCCAACCCACCAATTTGCAACAAGTGCGAAGTTTTCTTGGTCTTGCGGGTTTTTATCGTCGCTTTGTGAAAGATTTTAGCACAATTGCCGCTCCTTTGCATGCCTTGAGTAAGAAGAATGCTCCCTTTGTTTGGGGAATGTTGCAATCAACCGCTTTTGATGAGCTCAAGTCTTTGCTTACTTGATAGAGGCGAGGGTGTCCCGATCTTTCGATGAGATGATAACTATCGATTTGGTGGAGACGACTTTGACGATCCGACTAACGTGCACGACGTTGCGCCTTAGCAATCGCTAAACCAACTCCGAGAGGTTATTGACCACGCCGGAGCACAATCAACCTGACCACGAAGGTCTATTCCTGCAAGCAATCGAAAAACAAGCAAGAATATGATAAAGCAATCTGAATATTGCGAGTATATATGAAGTATTGATAAAGGTGGGGATCCGTGGCGGTCTTGGTCTGGTCGTTGGACACAAAGCGAAGTACCACGAAGTTGCAATGGCTAACTTTTAACTAAACAAATCCCAAGGAAAAAGCTACTAGATGGATCTACTTATATAGGATCAAGGGGTGGCGGCCAAGGAGGTGGTAGGACGTCCCAAGGCAGCCTAAAACTAACCCTAGGTCGTACAAGGCCAATGGGCCCAAGCGGAGGTGACGTAACACCTTTGGACTTGTAGTTTGACTCGGATTCTGCTGCAACATCAGATTGTTTCGTCCATAACTCAACGCTCCGGACGAATTTGAAGGTGAATCCAATTGGGTTGGAAGGTGCACGAAATCTATATTCCAACAAAAAAAGAATCACCCAATTTGGAGTCCGGATGAAAAAGAAAATGACGTTTTGAGTCGTATGTCTGTAGTAGTCCGAATCTGAGTCCGTAACGTGAGAGACTTGGACTCTATCTTCTCTTGGTCCAAAAGTGACGTGAGAGGACTTTTTGAACAGCACCTAAACTTCTCCTTTTCCTTATCTTCATATGTGTATTGTACAAATGTCCCATACACCTACAATTAGACAAAACACAAAAGTATGTGATGTATTTTTGTTCGGATAACATAAATAGATTATTGAATAGTTTGCACTAGAAATCACACGACAAATATGCATGTATGCAATATTTTTGGTCTTATCCAAGGTAGTCATGTCCTCATCATCCTCCACTTCTTGAAAACAAAGCCGTCCTCGGCGGTTCTTAGTCTGAAATGTGGCTAACAAAAGAGACAAGGTGTACATGTTGTATATGTATATGTCATCCATTTTTATTTCCCTTGATTTTTGCACATATGACACATAAATAGATGAGTAACTTGCATAGTTCATAAAATCTAAAGCCAAAACATTATCACAAGAAGTAGAAGGCATGAAAATATTGCAACTCAGTTTGCACATATAAGTGAAGCTCTTATTCATTTCAAAAGATTGACAATGTTCATCATTAAACCATCCCAACATTGGTGAATAAACCTTACTTGCATCAAGTTTACATGCTACAACATGCTTAAATAAGTAAACATGCAATAAGTCATTCGACACAGAATCATCACCAAGATTAGAGGTCATATCAAAATGATTAAATATTGATTCTTTTGCATCAACAATTAATTCAATGGGTGCACTCAAAATTGTTGGTATTTCAGTTGTTTGATCACATGGCAAAGTCAAATTATCAATATAATCCTCTAAAATAGGTGGTGTGATCAAAGTAGTGGATAGCTCAACACATGATGTATTCAAGTTAACTAGGCATGCATCGTTCTCATGTAAAAGTGGAAAATCTGTACCTTTGTCATTACCTCTTATAGTCAACTCAGATGATGCAGGCACTCTCGATGATGATGTGTCACATGGTGGAGATGATGTAGTCCTCGCAACAACGGATGTGGTTGTCATAAATGCGCCTAGTAGTTGAATAAACATCTGTATCAACAGTTGGAATGTGCACCGTGCGCTTGTTCTCCTTGTGGGCAACACGTCATTTTATTTCCTGTTCAGCTTTGCAAGCAAGACGAAACAAATGGTCCATAGGATAACACTCTTCATGAATTAGTATCTCCTGAATATTATGGTTTAATCCTCCCCAAAATCTATCCATAAAATCTTCTTCACTTTCTTCTAAAAATGAGTGCAACAAGGTAGTTTGTAAATCATCATAATATTTTGTTACGGTGTCACTACCTTGTTTTAAATGTTCCAGTTTTTTAATCATGCCACGAGTATAATAAACATCGACGAATCTATCTCTCATGACATGTTTTAAATCATCCCAAGTATTAGGTACATAATCAGGGTGTAACCGACAATATTCACTCCACCAAACTAGAGCATAACCAAGTGAAAGAACCAACCGCAACCATAACTTTTTACGTTCATCAAAATTATGGGAAGCAAATATATTATTTATGTCTAACTCCCATTCAATATATAAAGGAGGTCTAAAAGCGGCCATTAAATGGTGGTATAGAAACATGAACCTGATCATGTGCATTTGGATGTTTGTGCACCTCTCGTGACGGTTGTGGTATTTGCATAGGTGGTGGCATGTCTCCATGATCGACAAAGCACATGAATTGACTCTGGATCCTGTCATGATTAGTAGAACAAGAAACAAAATCCAAAAATAATGTTTCTATAACTACTAGGATGTGGTGGTAAAAGCGCTCACAAGAAAGCAAATATCAATGTCTTACAAGTTCTTACCATGCAAAGACGGTGACGGGCAACCAGCGGTGTCAAGTAACTCTGAAGATTGTGTAAAGAGATTGCCGGGGAGCGTCACGTATACGGTGTAGAAATATGTGGAGCTGGGTTGGCTATATATGGTAGCAAAAGATTAGCAATAATCAATTCAAAGATGCAATGTTGAATAAACGCTCAACGACGCAGATCTTGTCTTTGGTCCTAGGCTAGACCGGACTAGAGACGCGAGCCTAGAACACTAATGAGGTCACGGCGTAGCACAACTAGCATCAATGAAGGATAATGAGTAGCTCTAGATAGCAAGATATAAGTGAAGAGCACAACGGCGAGAAAGATAATGATGAAAAACAAGCGCCAAGCGGGATATACAACAACTCTCTCTCAGTTTTCCTCTTGAAAAGTTTGAGCCAATTTTCTGATAAATTCTTTCAAAGAATGCTACTAACTCAAGCTTTCCAATGCAAAAAGAATCACTCAATTCCGAGTTGATATGAGGAGTCAAAGAATTCTAAAACTGGCCTGAAAAATTGGAACAAGCTGTGTTCACGAACTTCAGAGGGCAAAAAGACCTATTTAGAAGCCGATTTTGAGGTGTCAAATAATGAACTAGCTTCTGAAACTATTTAGATGCGGCTCGTTGCTAGCTTCAATTTGAGTTCTCACGGAGCCAAAACGGACTTCGTATGAGGAAGATACACCTGTTTTCTTGAGCAGTGCACAAAACAGATTCCAATCCGAATTCAAGTACGAGATTGATTCTAGATAGATCTGATTTTTTTCTTCTCTCTTTTTTCTCACACTTTTTTTCCTTTTTCTTTCTCTTTTTTTCTTTGACTTTTTTTACTTTTTTCTCTTTTTTCTCTCTTTTTTTCTTTTTCCAAAACAAACTAGATAAGATGCAGATTGGATCAAGCAAAGATGTGAATGACCTCAACTATGATTATGACAATGAATAGTGCATAGCACGTGGTGGAAATTGATGGATGGTATGGTGGACAGTGGAAGGGATAATGATGCAGCGGCGGCGTGACTAATGTGAACAGAACTTCGAAACTCTAAAGGAACTAGACACTAAGACCGGCAACTCGACACGACGATGCAACCGATAATTCAATAATGCAAACAATGAACAGAAAATTGCAAAGGCTTGGACTGGCTAGGACAAATGATGAATAGATCTAACTTTTCCGTGGCCTTTTCTTGGACAATAGGTAAGAAAATAAATCGAATCTAGGGACAATTGGAAATTCTCACCGAGCAACACGAAAACTGATACCACTTGATAGAGGCGAGGGTGTCCCGATCTTTCGATGAGATGATAACTATCGATCTGGTGGAGACGACTTTGACGATCCGACTACAAACGCGTGCCGCGACGTTGCGCCTTAGCAATCGCTAAACCAACTCCGAGAGGTTATTGACCACGCGAGCACAATCAACCTGACCATGAAGGTCTATTCCTGCAAGCAATCGAAAAACAAGCAAGAATATGATAAAGCAATCTGAATATTGCGGTATATATGAAGTATTGATAAAGGTGGGGATCCGTAAGCGGTCTTGGTCTGGTCGTTGGACACAAGCGAAGTACGAAGTTGCAATGGCTAACTTTTAACTAAACAAATCCCAAGGAAAAAGCTACTAGATGGATCTACTTATATAGGATCAAGGGGTGGCGGCCAAGGAGGTGGTAGGACGTCCCAAGGCAGCCTAAAACTAACCCTAGGTCGTACAAGGCCAATGGGCCCAAGCGGAGGTGACGTAACACCTTTGGACTTGTAGTTTGACTCGGATTCTGCTGCAGACATCAGATTGTTTCGTCCATAACTCAACGCTCGGACGAATTTGAAGGTGAATCAATTGGGTTGGAAGGTGCACGAAATCTATTTTCCAACAAAAAAGAATCACCCAATTTGGAGTCCGGATGAAAAAGTTATTGACGTTTTGAGTCAGGTATGTCTGCGGTCCGAATCTGAGTCCGAACGTGAGAGACTTGGACTCTATCTTCTCTTGGTCCAAAAGTGACGTGAGAGGACTTTTTTAACAGCACCTAAACTACTCCTTTTCCCTTATCTTAATATGTGTATTGTACAAATGTCCCATACACCTACAATAAGAAAAAAAACAAAAGAATGTTATCTATATATGTTCTGGATAACATAAATAGATTATTGAATAGTTTGCACTAGAAATCACCTGACAAATATGCATGTATGCAATATTTTTGGTCTTATCCAAGGTAGTCATGTCCTCATCATTACTCATGCTCCGATTCTTGCTTTGCCCAATTTTGACAAAACTTTTGAGGTTCATTGTGATGCAAGTGGTACCAGAATTGGCGGAGTTTGAATGCAAGAAAAACGAGCCATTGCTTATTTTAGTGAAAAACTCTCCGGTGCTCAACTTAATTATCCCATCTATGACAAAGAATTGTATGCTTTAGTGCGTGTGCTACATGTTTGGGAACATTACCTTAGACCTCATGAGTTTGTCATCCATACCGATCATGAAAGCGCTTAAGTACCTCAAAGGTCAAACTAAATTAAACAAGCGTCATGCAAAATGGAGTGAATTTATTGAATCTTTTCCTGATGTGATCAAGTACATTAAGGGTAAAGAAAATGTAGTTGCCGACGCTTTCACGCATATGCATGCTTGTCACTCAACTTGAGTTGAATGTTATTGGTTTTGAGCATATAAAAGACTTGTATGAGCATGATCCATCTTTTCCTATTCCTTATGCTAAGTGTTTGACGCATACTTCTTGGGAACAATATTACATCAAGGATGGTTATCTTATGAGAGCTAACAAACTATGCATTCCCGAGTCTTCTCTTCGTTTGCTCCTTTTGTAAGAGGCTCATGGAGGCGGACTCATGGGACACTTTGGACGTGACAAGACATTATACGCTCTCCAACAACTACTTTTGGCCCAAGATGTTCATGACGTCTCACGCTTCACCACCCGAAGCTATACATGTCGCAAAGCTAAGTCTAAAGCTCAATCTCATGGTCTTTACATGCCTCTTCCTATTCCTTATCAACCATGGGAAGACATTAGTATGGATTTTGTACTTGGTTTGCCTAGGACTCAAAATGGCAAGGATTCCGTGTGTGTTGTTGTGGATAGATTTTCTAAGATGGCACATTTCATTCCTTGCAACAAGATAGACGATGCTTCACATGTTGCAAATCTCTTTTGTAGAAAAATCTTGTGACTCCATGGAATACCAAAGACAATCGTCTCCGATCGTGACGTCAAGTTCTTGAGTTACTTTTGGAAGACCCTATGCGCCAGGCTTGGAATCAAGCTCTTGTTCTCATCGGCATACCATCCTCAAACCGACGGCCAAACGGAGGTGACGAACCGCACACTATCCACTCTACTTCGTATCTTGATCAAGAAGAACATCAAGGAGTGGGAAGCATGTCTACCCATCGCCGAGTACGCCTACAACCGTGCAAGACATTCAACTACCGGCAAGTCCCCCTTCGAGGTCGTCTACGGTTTCAACCCGTTGTCCCCATTGGACATTCTACCACTTCCTCTCCAAGAGCGCACCAACATGGATGCGAGTGCACGGGCAAGCTACATCAAGAAGATGCACGAAGATACAAGGCACACCATCGGCGCCAAGTACAACGACAAGCAACCAAGCTCAACGCCAACAAGCAACCCATGGTCTTCAACATTGGTGATCTCGTGTGGCTACACCTTCGCAAGAGACCGCTTCGAAAGAGCATGAAGTCCAAGCTTCTCCCTCGAGCCGATGGACCTTTCAAGGTGCTAGCACGCTACAACGACAACGCTTACAAGATCGACCTACCTCGAGACAAATACAACGTGAGCGACATCTTCAACGTCAAAGGACCTCACACCATTCCATGGAGATGAAGCTTTTGATCCGAGGTCGGATCTCTCCCAAGGGGGGGGGGGGGGATGATGCAGAGCATCCCACGATCATCCCCATGGATCTACAACCGTCTCATCAAGAGCCAAGAGGACCCATGACACGAGCTAGAGCTAGAGCTCTCGAGAGCGAGGTGACTTCCTTCCTTAGTGATATCACATATGATCCACTCGAGACATGGCTACTACCTAAGTCCGATATGCTATGCATCATTAGGTGTCAAGGGAACCTCCGAGGATGCACGTGAAGACGGACAAGCCGCCAAGTCCATGGATGAAGAGAACCAGCGGAAGCAGGCAAGTTCACCTTCCAGCCCCGGACATCCGGCCAAGGACCGGACATCCGGCCCTGGGCGTCTACCTCGGCATCGCCAAGCTGCCCAAGTCTGAGGCCGGACATCCGGCGTCCGGCCCCGGACATCCGGCCCCCAGCCCGGATATCCGGCCAATGGCCCGAAAATCCGGCGCCCCGCACCCGAATCGGCAGAAGTGGCCGCACCAGCCCGGACATCCGGCCGGCTAGCCCGGACATCCGGCGCCTCCTGAAGCCCCGGATATCCGGCCTCCCCTGCCTGCGTGTAGTGCATCCGGGCCGAGACCCATGTACCTCTTCGCCTCCTAGACTATATATACTCCATCCCCTTCCTCTTTCTAGGGTTAGCATTGGATTAGCTCATATTTTGTGTGAGAGCCTTTGCTCATCCACTTGGCTACTTCTCCTCGAAGCTCAGGACCTCTACGGAGAAGATCCCCCAAGCGGATTCAAGACCCCCTTCTAGGGTGGACCCCATCAAGGCCTCCTCGCGGAGAAGAACGACTACCGTTTGTATCTTTCCTTTGTTGATTTTGAATCTTGTGCCACCTTATGTGATCGGTGATCTAACACTTGTGTGATTGATCTCTTGTTGGTTAAGTGATTTCTCTCTCGTTTTCCCCGTGTTTCCCTCTTGTTCTTCCGCGTGTTCTTCGGACTTCCCGTAGGATCCGCTCCAACGTGAAAGATCATCCACGTAGGGTTCCGCCCTACATCAAGTGGCCATACATAGAAAAAAAAGAAATAAAGCTTTTAAGCAAAAGAAAGAGAGCAAAGAAGCTTGTAAGAAAGTGCCATAGCATCATACCACATTGCATATAAGATTGTCATATCCGATCATCTTGGATCATCTTGAGAAACACCGGGAACCATACATACATAGCATACTTGGGATACAAAGTCTATCCATTTTGCATCTTATAGGTTGTGCACAAGTGTCGTATCCGCCTATTGAGCAATCGTGCTAGCGTCTCTCTTGAGTTGTGCAACACGAGCGTTTTGGTGGATTCCACATTTTGAGCTCATTCCTTGGTTGCACGGCCCCATTTATCTATCCGTGTGTGTGTTTCCGTGTGCCATTCTTTGCTATTGGTCTACTTGTTTCACTTGCGAATTTGTGAATCTCTTTCAACATTATTGACTCTTGCTAACATTTTGCATCAAATTTTTGTGCCTCTATCCTCACCGAGCTCCACCATAAGCGTTATTTGTGTAGGTGTGAGAGACCGGCAAGAATTGGTACCAATTGTACTATTTCCTTGTTACACATTGAGTGATCATTGATCCATTTTCAACATCGGTCAAGGTACATTTGGTATAAGTTCTTCTCTTTCTCCCACTCATATTTGCTCGAGTTTTGTGATGGATAGGCAAGGCATTTCATCTCCGGTCTTCGACAACAACGACGGCGTGAACAACTACATCACCAAAGCGTCAATCTTTGATCTACAACGACAAATGCAAGGCGCACAGTCAAGATTGCAAGAGCGCATGGAGAACCTCTCCATCGACATTCATCTCTCCGAAGCAAGGAAAAGGGACTACATCGACAAGAAGCTTTCCGCACATAAGGAGGAGCAAGATGCAAGGATGGAGGAGATTAGAGCCTTGATCAAGTCTTCTTCCCCTTCGTCATCCTCAAGGCGGCGACATTCAAGACACAAGTCTTCGGAGCATGGAAACGATGCAAGTGCAAATCGTCCTCGTCCACATCTACATGGCGGCGACCATCACGTTCGTGATCAACATCGTCATGAAGGGCAAGTCACCTCCAAGCATCATGTGCACGATGACGACGAACGACATCTACTACGAGTTCAAGCACGACAACGACATTATCATCATGAAGATGCTCCACAAGCGCAAGTGCACAAGTCCCAACAACCCTACTTCACGCCAAGTCGACGCTTCATGAGCACAAGAGAAGACCGCGAGACAACCACCACCAAGGCGGCGCTGGCTACATCAACCACTTGGCATCTTCGCCAAGTGTTCTCAAGGCATCTTCGCCTTTGGACATACGGCATCTTCGCCTACTTCCCACGAAGTACGCCTACAACGACTTCATCAAGTCCAAGGCGACTACCTCTGACGAGGGTGACACTTCCATCTTCAGAAGCCCCTCAAGGAAGATGGACGAGCATGGGACATTCCCTTCGGTCATGGAGACGAGCTACGAGGTGCCACATCATATGGGCCTCCCACACCAAGACGGTGACAAGAAGGTCGAGCAAGGGTGATGTAGGGCGGAACCCTACGTGGATGATCTTTCACGTTGGAGCGGATCCTACGGTGAATCACGAAGAACACGCGGAAGATGCGCCTTAGCAATCGCTAAACCAACTTTCGAGGGTTATTGACCACGCCGGAGCACGATCAACCTGACCACGAGGGCCTGTTTCCTGCGAGCAAACGAAGAACAAGCAAGAAACTAAGATTGCATTCTGGCTATTGCGAATATAAGAGGAAAGCTTTATTAATGAAGGTGGGGTTACGAGGCGCCTTGGTGCAGTCGTTGAACACAAGCGAAATGCTGTGAAGTTGCAGCTATGGTGAACTTTTGATCTAAACAAAACCCAAAGTCTAAACGACGCCCTAAGGGCTGTATATATGGAGAAAGAGGAGGGAATTTCGTGGCCCTTGAGGAAGGGGTCCGAAACCAACCCTAACTCTTGTTTCCCCACACATACGGACTCTAAAAACAGCCTACACTTAAGTATTTCGAAATTACATGGGCCTGGCCCAATATTAAGGTGACGCAGCACCTAGAATAGCCTATGGACAAATATTATGAAGTGGCATCTTGTATATTTCGTCCAAGGCCTCATGCTCTCATTAGGGTGGCTTCAAAGTCCTGGAATCATTACTTGTAAGTCCGTTCTTGTTCCCCTTGCGCATGCCAACATCTCCATGCTTGAACTTGCTCCAAGGTTCATCTTTCTTGTCCATGGTAGGCCCTTCATTTGTAAGCAAAACAAATGTATCCAATTTAGGCAGCATCATATTCTCATGAACATTGGAATCGTTACCAAGAAATGTACCTGATAATTCAATTGGCGTGCGCGAGCTCTAGTAATTGGTCCAGTATGTATAGCAGCAGGGGCTGTGGGTGTAACAATGGTTCTGATGTCCTCATCAGGTACAACCGCCCCACAACCGGCCGGGCGGAACAACCGGCCTACTACCGCCCAACAACCGGACGCTATTCGGTGATCAAGCGGTGCAAGGCGGTCTGACCGGATGTCAGTAAAACCCAAATGACCGGAACTACCGGCCCCACGACCGGTACAACCGCTGGGGGCCCCGACGCCCAGCTGCAGAAGCCAACACCTGACTCCGGTGGTAGTACCGCCTTCCTCGACCAGTACTTCCGCTCCCCCTGGATCGCCAGCGGTACAACCGCCCCCTCGACCGGAACAACCGGCCTGTCTGCGCCAAGACAGGCTCGGGCATGAGGCCCATGTACCCCTTCACTTCGCCCCCATTTGCACTAAGACTATAAATATAACTCCCCCACCTCCTGATTAGGTTAGCTTAGGTTTAGCTCATGTTTGTGTGAGAGCCTTGCTCATCCACTTGGTTACTTCTCCTCGGAGCCCAGGACCTCTTCGGAGAAGATCCCCCAAGCGGATTCAAGACCCCCTTCTAGGGTGGACCCCATCAAGACCTCCTCTCGGAGAAGAACGGCTACTCGTGTATCCTTACCTTTGTTGATCTTGAATATTGTGCCACCTTATGTGATCGGTGATCTAGCACTTGTGTGATTGATCTCTTGTCGGTTGAGTGAATCCTCTCTCGTTTTCCCTGTGTTTCCCTCTTGTCGGTTGAGCGATTGCTAAGGCGCGACGTCTCGCACGTACATAGTCGGATCGTCAAGGTCGACTCCCAAAGAAACGATAGCCACCATCTCATCGAAACATCGGGACACCTTTTCCTCTATCAAGTGGTATCAGATTTTCAGGTTGCTCGGTGAGATTTTACAGTTTTTCGTAGATTAGATCGAGTCTGTTCTTCATACCTAAAGTCCACGAAAAAGCCACAAAAAAAATTAGGGTTAGTTCATCATGTCCGAACCAATCTGAGCCTTCGCATAATCTTTTTAGGGTTTTTGCTTTGTTGAATTTGCGGTTGCATCGTCGTGTCGAGTTGCTGGTCTTAGAGTCTAGTCTTTTAGAGTTTCGAGTTCTGGTCATAAGTTGTCACGCCGCCTTGCTTTCATCATCATCGCCTTGACATCTACCACCCTTCTTATCCTCCACCGCTCTGAATCCGTATCCATATACCACCACCAATCCGTATCCATATACCACCACCAATCCTATCCATATACCACCACCGCTACCATATACCACCACCGCTGCCATATACCACCACCATATATCCACCACCAATCCGAGTTCTTCTCATATTAGGTTTGTTTTCGAGATCCATCTAAATTCCGATTCGTGTTTCCTTGCCTGCGGAGGTTTCGAAAAAAAAATGGAAACCACCCTCCGTTTAGGCCCAAAATTTTCCAAAAACGCACTTGTCGAAAAATTTTCTGGCTACCCTATTTTTAGGTGTTTCTAAGCGTATTGAGACAGTCGCCATTATAGAAAGTTTTTTTTGACCCGTTTCCGATTTTTGGGTCCGGCAGTCAAAAAAATAAAAAAAATTTGGTCGAAAAATTTCGTGCCCATCCTGTCGATTTGACACAGGAAGAGTTTTGAGACACTCGCCATTATAGTGATTTTTCACAAAAAAAAAGCAGCGCAAAAAAAAAATAGCGAATTTTTTTTTTACAGAGTTTTCTTTTACTTTGTTTCCGTTCAGCGCCGAGATTTTGTTAGTGTTCTAGGATCGCGTCACTATCACGGTCTAGCCTAGGACCTTTGACAAGATCTGTCGTTGAGCGTTTATTCAACTTTGCATCTCTGAATTGATTATTCTTGACCCGTTTTGCTACCATATTATAAGCCTTCCCAGCTCCACATACATCTACATCGTGCCTTTGACTCTCCCCGTAATCGCTCTATCCAAGCTTTGAGAGTTTTGACTACATCGGTTGCCGATCACCGCTTTCTTCTTTGGGTAAGAACTAGTAAGAATTTGAGATTTGCTTGACGGATTTGTGACTGTCCACCACACCACCACCACCACTTCCTAGTAGTCTGTCAATCATATTCTTGTGTGTTTCTATTGCTGCTAACCATGGCAGGATCACAAGCCGTAGACTGAGGAGAACATGACAAACAAAGCGCTACATGATAAGTTTCAACAAATGATGAGTGGGCAGGTGGAAGATGTTCTAAATAGATTTGAAGAGGCCATGGAGAAGATAGATGGCATTGAGAAGGCGTTGAAACAAAGCTCGATAACAAGTTTAATGAATTGCTCGCTGCGTCTACCACCACCACCACCGGCTGCACCTAATGCACCTCTACAACAACAACAACGACGACCTCCACATCGCTGAAGCAACCCTCCGCCGAAGCGAGCCGTGTCCCTCTTGACTGGCCAAGCTGCCGGTGCCTGTTGATATACGTGGCTCCTGCTGCTGATGTGGGGGAGGATGATTATGTGAGAGAGTACGAGGATGAGGTTGATCAACTTCATAACTACGTGCAACTACCAGCACCACAACCACCAGCACCACAACCACCCGGTCGTCCACATGCAAATAATGGCAATGTTAGGGCTCCCCCTCAGGTACGAAATCATGACCATCTCCCTAAACTGAAGTTGAATATTCCACCATTTGAGGGTAGATATGTTCCTGATATATATCTTACTTGGGAGTTAGAAACTGAACAACGATTTACATGTTTACAATATCCACGAGGAGAGGCGTGTTCCATTGCTGTTTGTGCTTTCACTAGCTTTGCATGTGTTTGGTGGTCTGAACATTGTAGATTATATCCTGTTCCAGCTACTTGGACTGCTTTGAAAACTGCTATGCGTGCTCGTTGGGTTCCACCATATTATCAACGTGAATTACTTCAAAATTGCAGCGCTTAAGACAAGGAAAAATTTCGGTAGAAGAATATTATCGGGAATTACAAACTGGCTTGATTAGATGTGGTATTGTTGAGGAGAATGAAGCTATGCTTGCACGTTTTACGGGTGGATTAAATAGAGATATTCAGACCATTCTAGACTACAAGGATTATACTAATATCACTTTCGATTATTCCATCTTGCTTGTAAAGCTGAGCGTGAAGTGCAGGATCGGCCAGGCGTTGGCGCGGACTAACTTTTCTGCAGGTCGACCTTCATCATGGACACCACGTGCATCATCTACTTCCACACGTTCTACTACACCGGCACATCCGTCGGCTGCCACCTCCAACCGTGATACAAGAAAGCGGGCACAACCACCACTATCGCCAAGAGCACACTGCTTTGGGCCTACAGAGCTCTTCTTCTTCCATGGCGTCAATGAGGCACACAAGTGATATTATTTGTAAATGCGTTGTAAGGGAAGAGGACATTTTATGAGAGAATGCCAATCTCAGCGTGTGATGATTGCTCTTGAGGATGGTGGGTATGAGTCCGCTAGTGACTATGATGAAGAGACTTTGGCTCTTATTACACATGACGAACACGGTGGAGATGATTACGATCATGAGACGCAATACATGGCTGCTGAAGATCTTGTGGTATGAATGTTTTGTTGCTCAACGTGTTTTGTGTGTGCCGGTTACACACGCGGAGCAAATTCCGAGGCATAACTTGTTCCATACAAAGGGAGTTGTGAAGGAACGTTCTATTCGCGTCATCATAGATGGAGGGAGCTGCAACAACTTGGCTAGCATGGATATGGTGGAGAAGCTTTCTCTCACCACAAGACCACATCCACACCCTTACTACATCCAATGGTTCAACAACAGCGGCAAGGTTAAGGTAACACGTATTGTTCGTGTGTATTTTAGTATCTCTACATATGTTGATTATGTTGATTGTGATGTGGTACCTATGCAAGCATGTTCCTTATTACTTGGTAGACCATGGCAATTTGATAAAATTACATACACCATGGTAGAAACAATCTGTATACTCATGATCACAAGGAAAAAAATATTACTTTGCTTCCTATGACTCCTGATTCAATTTTGAAAGATGATATTAATAGAGCAAATAAAGCAAAACAGGAGAAAAATAAGAGTGAAAATCAGATTGTGGCAAAAGAATTTGAGCAACAAATGAAGCCTAATAATAAACCATCTAATGTTGCTTCTGAAATTAAACTGAAAAGTGCATGTTTACTTGCCACCAAATCTGATATTGAGGAGCTAGATTCTAGCAAATCTGTTTGCTATGCTTTTGTGTGCAAAGAGGCATTATTTTCATTCCAGGACGTGCCTTCCTCTTTGCCCCTACTTTGTCACTAACATTTTGCAGGAGTTCGCCGACGTCTTCCCACAAGGCGTGCCAGGATTACCACCTATTCGAGGGATTGAGCATCAAATTGACTTAATTCCCGGTGCATCGCTACCCAACCGTGCACCATACCGTACCAATCCGGAGGAGACGAAGGAGATTATGCGTCAAGTACGAGGAGCTGCTCGACAAAGGTTATATCTGTGAATCTCTTAGTCCTTGTGCTGTTCCTATTATACTAGTGCCTAAAAAGGATGGTACGTCGGCGTATGTGTGTTGATTGTAGAGGCATTAATAATATTACTATTCGTTATCGTCATCCTATTCCTAGGCTAGATGATATGCTTGATGAATTGAGTGGCTCTACAATATTCTCCAAAGTTGATTTATGTAGTGGATACCATCAAATTCGTATGAAATTGGGAGATGAATGGAAAACAGCATTTAAAACTAAGTTTGGTTTATATGAGTGGTTAGTCATGCCTTTTGGGTTAACTAATGCACCTAGTACTTTCATGAGACTAATGAGCGAAGTTTTACGTGCTTTCATTGGACGATTTGTGGTAGTCTATTTTGATGATATACTGATTTGTAGCAAATCTTTGGAAGAACATTTGGAACATTTACGTGCTGTTTTTAATGCTCTACGTGATGCACGTTTGTTTGGTAACCTTGGGAAGTGCACCTTTTGCACCGACCGAGTATCTTTTCTTGGCTATGTTGTTACACCACGAGGAATTGAAGTTGATAAAGCCAAGATTGAAGCTATTGAGAGTTGGCCGCAGCCCAAAGCGGTCACACAAGTGAGGAGTTTTCTTGGACTCGCTGGTTCCTATAGGCGTTTTGTGAGAGACTTTAGCACCATTGCTGCACCTCTCAATGAACTTACAAAGAAGGATGTGCCTTTTGTTTGGGGTACCGCATACGGGAAGAAGCCTTCACGGTATTGAAAGATAAGTTGACACATGCTCCTTCACTCCAACTTCCTGACTTTAATAAGACTTTTGAGCTTGAATGTGATGCTAGTGGAATTGGATTAGGAGTTGTGTTATTACAAGATGGCAAACCTGTTGCATACTTTTCTGAAAAATTGAGTGTGCCTAGTCTGAACTATTCTACTTATGACAAAGAATTATATGCTCTTGTTCGACTTTAGAGACATGGCAACATTATTTATGGCCCAAAGAATTTGTTATACATTCTGATCATGAATCTTTGAAACATATTAAAAGTCAAGCTAAACTGAATCGTAGACATGCTAAATGGGTTGAATTCATTGAGACTTTCCCTTATGTCATTAAACACAAGAAGGGTAAAGAAAATGTTATTCTTGATGCTTTGTCTCGTCGCTATACTATGCTTTCACAACTTGACTTCAAAATATTTGGTTTGGAGACCATCAAAGATGAATATGCGCATGATGCTGATTTTAAAGATGTAATGCAGAATTGTAAAGAAGGAAGAACATGGAACAAGTTCGTTATTAAGGATGGTTTTGTGTTCCGTGCTAACAAGCTATGCATTCCTGCTAGCTCTGTTCGTCTTTTGTTGTTGCAGGAGGCGCATGGAGGAGGATTAATGGGACACTTTGGCGTGAAGAAGACGGAGGATATACTTGCTACACATTTCTTTTGGCCAAAGATGAGGCGGGATGTTGAGCGTTTTGTTGCTCGCTGCACTACATGTCAAAAAGCTAAGTCACGACTCAATCCTCATGGTTTATATATGCCTTTGCCTGTACCTAGTGTTCCTTGGGAGGATATATCTATGGACTTTGTTTTAGGTTTACCTCCAACAAAGAAGGGGAGGGATAGCATATTTGTTGTCATGGATAGATTTTCGAAAATGGCACACTTTATACCATGTCATAAAAGCGATGATCTTTGTTAATGTTGCTGATTTGTTCTTTCGTGAAATTATTCGCTTGCATGATGTGCCAAATACTATTGTTTCAGATCGTGATACTAAATTTCTTAGCCACTTTTGGAGATGTTTATGGGCTAAGTTGGGGACTAAACTGCATTTTAGTACTACTTGTCACCCCCAAACTGATGGACAAACTGAAGTAGTCAATAGAACATTGTCTACTATGCTTAGGGCTGTTTTGAAGAATAAGAAGAAAATGTGGGAAGAATGCTTGCCTCATATTGAATTTGCTTATAATCGTTCATTGCATTCTACTACTAAGATGTGCCCTTTTGAAATTGAGTATGGCTTCCTACCTCGTGCACCTATTGATTTGTTGCCTCTTCCATCTTCGGAGAAGGTTAATTTTGATGCTAAAGAACGTGCTGAATTGATTTTAAAAATGCATGAGTTAACTAAGGAAAACATTGAGCGTATGAATGCTAAATATAAACTTGCTTTGGAGATAAGGGTAGAAAACATGTTGTCTTTGCACTGGAGATCTTGTTTGGTTACATTTGCGTAAGGATAGTTTTCCTTATTTTAGCAAATCAAAGATAATGCCACGTTCTGATGTTACATGTAAGGTGTTAGAGAAAATAAATGATAATGCATATAAACTTGAGCTGCCTGCATATTTTGGGGTTAGTCCCACTTTTAACATTGCAGATTTGAAGCCTTATTTGGGTGAGGAAGATGAGTTTCCGTCGAGGACGACTTCATTTCAAGAAGGGGAGGATGATGAGGACATCAATACCATTGTTACACCCACAGCCCTGCTGCTATACATACTGGACCAATTACTAGAGCTCGCATGACGCCAATTGAATTATCGGTACTTTCGTTTCTTGGTAACCATTCCAATGTTCATGAGAATATGATGCTGCCTAAATTGGATACATTTGTTTTGCTTACAAATGAAGGGCCTACCATGGACAAGAAAGATGAACCTTGGAGCAAGTTCAAGCATGGAGATGTTGGCATGCAAGGGGAACAAGAACGGAGTTACAAGTGATGATTCCGGGACTTTGAAGCCACCCTAATGAGAGCATGAGGCCTTGGACGAAATATACAAGATGCCACTTCATAATATTCGTCCATAGGCTATTCTAGGTGCTGCGTCACCTTAATATTGGGCCAGGCCCATGTAATTTCGAAATACTTAAGTGTAGGCTGTTTTTAGAGTCCGTATGTGTGGGGAAACAAGAGTTAGGGTTGGTTTCGGACCCCTTCCTCAAGGGCCACGAAATTCCCTCCTCTTTCTCCATATATACAGCCCTTAGGGCGTCGTTTAGACTTTGGGTTTTGTTTAGATCAAAAGTTCGCCATAGCTGCAACTTCGCGTACTTCGTTTGTGTTCAACGACCAGACCAAGGCGTCTCGGAACCCCACCTTCATTAATAAAGCTTTCCTCTTATATTCGCAATATCCAGATTGCAATCTTAGTTTCTTGCTTGTTCTTCGTTTGCTCGCAGGAAACAGGCCCTCGTGGTCGAGTTGATCGTGCTCGGCGTGGTCAATAACCCTCGGAAGTTGGTTTAGCGATTGCTAAGGCGCGACGTCTCGCACGTACGTAGTCGGATCGTCAAGGTCGACTCCCACAGAAACGATAGCCACCATCTCATCGAAACATCGGGACACCTTTGCCTCTATCAGTACCGGTCCCTCCAGGTTGGGCCGAATGCTTCCTTGATCTTGATGTCCGTCTTGCACCGTTCCTTCTCCTTGGTTGGTTACCTGGTACCTGAGCACACAAAGCATCTCCGTTTGAGGTAGTAGCCATGTCTCAAGTGGGTCAAAGTGAAGTTCAACAAGGAGAGAGTTAACCTCGGATTGAATAGCACGTGCTCGAGCTCTCGTCGTGGGTCCTCGTGGTGTTGGATGTGTCGATGTAGAGTCCGTGGGGATGATGGAAGGATGGTCCGCATCATCTCCCCTCCCTTGGGAAAGATCCGACCTCGGATCAAAATCTTCATCACCATGGAAAGGCGAGAGGTCTTTGACGTTGAAGATGTCGCTCACGGTGTACTTGTCTCGTGGGAGTTCAATCTTGTAGGCGTTGTCGTTGTACCGTGCTAGCACCTTGAAGGGTCCGTCGGCTCGCGGGATGATGAGGACATCAATATCATTGTTACACCCACAGCCCCTGCTGCTATACATACTGGACCAATTACTAGAGCTCGCGCACGTCAATTGAATTATCAGGTACTTTCGTTTCTTGGTAACGATTCCAATGTTCATGAGAATATGATGCTGCCTAAATTGGATACATTTGTTTTGCTTACAAATGAAGGACCTACCATGGACAAGAAAGATGAACCTTGGAGCAAGTTCAAGCGTTGAGATGTTGGCATGCGCAAGGGGAACAAGAACGGAGTTACAAGTGATGATTCCAGGACTTTGAAGCCACCCTAATGAGAGCATGAGGCCTTGGACGAAATATACAAGATGCCACTTCATAATATTCGTCCATAGGCTATTCTAGGTGCTTTGCGTCACCTTATTATTGGGCCAGGCCCATGTAATTTCGAAATACTTAAGTATAGGCTGTTTTAGAGTCCGTATGTGTGGGGAAACAAGAGTTAGGGTTGGTTTCGGACCCCTCCCTCAAGGGCCACGAAATTCCTCCTCTTCCTCCATATATACAGCCCTTAGGGCGTCGTTTAGACTTTGGGTTTTGTTTAGATCAAAAGTTCGCCATAGCTGCAACCGGCGTGCCGTTTGTGTTCAACGACCGGACCAAGGCGTCTCGTAACCCCACCTTCATTAATAAAGCTTTCCTCTTATATTCGCAATATCCAGATTGCAATCTTAGTTTCTTGCTTGTTCTTCGTTTGCTCGCAGGAAACAGGCCCTTGTGGTCGTTGATGCGTGCTCCGGCGTGGTCAATAACCCTCGAAAGTTGGTTTAGCGATTGCTAAGGCGCGATGTCTCGCGACGTGCGTAGTCGGATCGTCAAGGTCGACTCCCACGAAGCGATAGCCACCATCTCATCGAAACATCGGGACACCTTTGCCTCTATCAAGTGGTATCAGATTTTCAGGTTGCTCGGTGAGATTTTACAGGTTTTCGTAGATTAGATCGAGTCTGTTCTTCATACCTAAAGTCCACGAAAAAGCCACAAAAAAATTAGGGTTAGTTCATCATATCCGAACCAATCTGAGCCTTCGCATAATCTTTTTAGGGTTTTTGCTTTGTTGAATTTGCGGTTGCATCGTCGTGTCAAGTTGCTGGTCTTAGAGTCTAGTCTTTTAGAGTTTCGAGTTCTGGTCATAAGTTGTCACGCCGCAGCCGCACCATCATCATCGCCTTGCCATCTACCACCTTTCTTATCCGCCACCGCTCTGAATCCGTATCCATATACCACCACCAATCCGTATCCATATACCACCACCGCTACCATATACCACCACCGCTGCCATATACCACCACCATATATCCACCACCAATCCGAGTTCTTCTCATATTAGGTTTGTTTTCGAGATCCATCTAAATTCCGATTCGTGTTTCCTTGCCTGCGGAGGTTTCGAAAAAAAAATGGAAACCACCCTCCGTTTAGGCCCAAAATTTTCCGAAAACGCACTTGTCGAAAATTTTTCTGGCTATCCTATTTTTAGGTTTTCTAAGCGTATTGAGACAGTCGCCATTATAGAAAGTTTTTTGACCCGTTTCCAGTTTTTGGAGTGCAGGCGAAAAAAAAAAAATTTTGGTCGAAAAAATTTCGTGCCCATCCTGTCGATTTGACACAGGAAGAGTTTTGAGACACTCGCCATTATAGTGATTTTTCGCAAAAAAAAAAAAAAAAAAAGCAAAAAAAAAGCGGTATAAAAAAGAGCGAAAAAAAATTTCAGTGTGCTTTTCCGTTGTTTCCGTGCAGCGCCGTGATTTTGTTAGTGTTCTAGGCTCGCGTCTCTAGCACGGTCTAGCCTAGGACCAACCTGATACCGTCGTTGAGCGTTTATTCAACTTTGCATCTCTGAATTGATTATTCTTGACCCTTTTGCTACCATATTATAAGCCTTCCCAGCTCCACATACATCTACATCGTATGCGTTTGACTCTCCCCGTAATCTCTCTATCCAAGCTTTGAGAGTTTTGACTACATCGGTTGCCGATCACCGGCTGCTGCTCGGTAAGAACTGGTAAGAATTTGAGATTTGCTTGACGGATTTGTGACTGTCCACCACACCACCACCACCACTTCCTAGTAGTCTGTCGAATCATATTCTTGTGTGTTTCTATTGTTGCTAACCATGGCAGGATCACAAGCCATTTAGACCGATCGGGAGAACATGACAAACAAAGCGCTACATGATAAGTTTCAACAAATGATGAGTGGGCAGGTGGAAGATGTGCTTAATAGATTTGAAGAGGCCATGGAGAAGATAGATGGCATTGAGAAGGCGTTCGAAACAAAGCTCGATAACAGGTTTAATGAATTGCTCGCGCGTCTACCACCACCACCACCGGCTGCACCTGAAGCACCTCTACAACAACAACAACGACTACCTCCACGTCGCGAAGCAGCCCTTCGTCGAGCGAGCCGTGTCCCTCTTGACTGGCCAAGCTGCTTTGGTCTTCTTTGTTGATACTTATGTGGCTCCTGCCGATGTGGAGGAGGATGATTATGTGAGAGAGTACGAGGATGAGGTTGATCAACTTGAACTACGTGCAACCACCAGCACCACAACCACCCGGTCGTCCACATGCAAATAATGGCAATGTTAGGGCTCCCCTCAGTGCGAGATCATGACCATCACCCTAAATTGAAGTTGAATATTCCACCATTTGAGGGTAGATATGTTCACGATATATATCTTACTTGGGAGTTAGAAACTGAACAACGATTTACATGTTTACAATATCCCGAGGAGAGACGTGTTCCTGCTTGCTTGTGCTTTCACTAGCTTTGCATGTGTTTGGTGGTCTGAACATTGTAGATTATATCCTGTTCCAGCTACTTGGGCTGCTTTGAAAACTGCTATGCGTACTCGTTGGGTTCCACCATATTATCAGCGTGAATTACTTCAAAAATTGCAGCGCTTAAGACAAGGAAAAATTCGGTAGAAGAATATTATCGGGAATTACAAACTGGCTTTATTAGATGTGGTATTGTTGAGGAGAATGAAGCTATGCTTGCACGTTTTACGGGTGGATTAAATAGAGAGATTCAGACCATTCCGGACTACAAGGATTATAATAATATCACTCGATTATTCCATCTTGCTTGTAAAGCTGAGCGTGAAGTGCAGGATCGGCCAGGCGTTGGCGCGGACTAACTTTTTCTGCAGGTCGACCTTCATCATGGACACCACGTGCATCATCTACTTCCACACGTTCTACTACACGGCACCTCCGTCGGCTGCCACCTCCAACCGTGATACAAGAAAGCGAGGCACAACCACCACTATACGCCAAGAGCGCTTTTCTTTGAGCCTACATGAGCTCTTCTTCTTCCATGGCGTCAACAGGCACACAAGTCATATTATTTGTCGTCGTTGTAAGGGAAGAGGACATTTTGCCGGAAGAATGCCAATCTCGGCATGTGATGATTGCTACCGAGGATGGTGGGTATGAGTCTGCTAGTGACTATGATGAAGAGACTTTGGCTCTTATTACACATGAAGAACATGGTGGAGATGATTACGATCATGAGGCGCAATACATGGCTCTTGAAGATGCTTGTGACAGGTATGAATGTTTAGTTGCTCAACGTGTTTTGAGTGTGCAGGTTACACAAGCTGAGCAAAATCAGAGGCATAACTTGTTCCATACAAAGGGAGTTGTGAAGGAACGTTCTATTCAAGCGTCATCATAGATGGAGGGAGCTGCAACAACTTGGCTAGCATGGATATGGTGGAGAAGCTTTCTCTCACCACAAGACCACATCCACATCCTTACTACATCCAATGGTTCAACAACAGCGGCAAGGTTAAGGTAACACGTCTTTGTTCGTGTGCATTTTAGTATCTCTACATATGCTGATTATGTTGATTATGATGTGGTACCTATGCAAGCATGTTCCTTATTACTTGGTAGACCATGGCAATTTGATAAAAATTCTGTACACCATGGTAGAAACAATCAGTATACTCTTGTTCACAAGGATAAAAATATTACTTTGCTTCCTATGACTCCTAATTCAATTTTGAAAGATGATATTAATAGAGCTAATAAAGCAAAATAGGAGAAAAATAAGAGTGAAAATCAGATTGTGGCAAAAGAATTTGAGCAACAAATGAAGCCTAATAATAAACCATCTAATGTTGCTTCTGAAATTAAACTGAAAACTGCATGTTTACTTGCCACCAAATCTGATATTGAGGAGCTAGATTCTAGCAAATCTGTTTGCTATGCTTTTGTGTGCAAAGAGGCATTATTTTCATTCGAGGATGTGCCTTCCTCTTTGCCCCCTTTGTCACTAACATTTTGCAGGAGTTCGCGACGTCTTCCCACAAGGCGTGCCACCGGGATTACCACCTATTCGAGGGATTGAGCATCAAATTGACTTAATTCGGTGCATCGCTACCCAACCGTGCACCATACCGTACCAATCCAGAGGAGACGAAGGAGATTATGCGTCAAGTACAGAGCTGCTCGACAAAGGTTATATACGCGAATCTCTTAGTCCTTGTGCTGTTCCTATTATACTAGTGCCTAAAAAGGATGGTACGTCGGCGTATGTGTGTTGATTGTAGAGGCATTAATAATATTACTATTCGTTATCGTCATCCTATTCCTAGGCTAGATGATATGCTTGATGAATTGAGTGGCTCTACAATATTCTCCAAAGTTGATTTGCGTAGTGGATACCATCAAATTCGTATGAAATTGGGAGATGAATGGAAAACAACATTTAAAACTAAGTTTGGTTTATATGAGTGGTTAGTCATGCCTTTTGGGTTAACTAATGCACCTAGTACTTTCATGAGACTAATGAACGGAGTTTTACGTGCTTTCATTGGACGATTTGTGGTAGTCTATTTTGATGATATACTGATTTATAGCAAATCTTTGGAAGAACATTTGGAACATTTACGTGCTGTTTTAATGCTCTACGTGATGCACGTTTGTTTGGTAACCTTGGGAAGTGCACCTTTTGCACCGACCGAGTATCTTTTCTTGGCTATGTTGTTACACCACAGGGAATTGAAGTTGATAAAGCCAAGATTGAAGCTATTGAGAGTTGGCCGCAGCCCAAAGCGGTCACACAAGTGAGGAGTTTTCTTGGACTCGCTGGTTTCTATAGGCGTTTTGTGAGAGACTTTAGCACCATTGCTGCACCTCTCAATGAACTTACAAAGAAGGATGTGCCTTTTGTTTGGGGTACCGCACAGGAAGAAGCCTTCACGGTATTGAAAGATAAGTTGACACATGCTCCTTTACTCCAACTTCCCGACTTTAATAAGACTTTTGAGCTTGAATGAGATGCTAGTGGAATTGGATTAGGAGTTGTGTTATTACAAGATGGCAAACCTGTAGCATACATTTCTGAAAAATTGAGTGGGCCTAGTCTGAACTATTATACTTATGACAAAGAATTATATGCTATTGTTAGGACTATAGATACATGGCAACATTATTTATGGCCCAAAGAATTTGTTATACATTCTGATCATGAATCTTTGAAACATATTAAAAGTCAAGCTAAACTGAATCGTAGACATGCTAAATGGGTTGAATTCATTGAGACTTTCCCTTATGTCATTAAACACAAGAAGGGTAAAGAAAATGTTATTGCTGATGCTTTGTCTCGTCGCTATACTATGCTTTCACAACTTGACTTCAAAATATTTGGTTTGGAGACCATCAAAGATCAATATGTGCATGATGCTGATTTTAAAGATGTAATGCAGAATTGTAAAGAAGGAAGAACATGGAACAAGTTCGTTATTAATGATGGTTTTGTGTTCCGTGCTAACAAGCTTTGCATTCCTGCTAGCTCTGTTCGTCTTTTGTTGTTGCAGGAGGCGCATGGAGGAGGATTAATGGGACACTTTGGCGTGAAGAAGGCGGAGGATATACTTGCTACACATTTCTTTTGGCCAAAGATGAGACGGGATGTTGAGCGTTTTGTTGCTCGCTGCACTACATGTCAAAAAGCTAAGTCACGACTCAATCCTCATGGTTTATATATGCCTTTGCCTGTACCTAGTGTTCCTTGGGAGGATATATCTATGGACTTTGTTTTAGGTTTACCTCGAACAAAGAAGGGAGGGATAGCATATTTGTTGTCGTGGATAGATTCTCGAAAATGGCGGACTTTATACCATGTCATAAAAGCGATGATGTTGTTAATGTTGCTGATTTGTTCTTTCGTGAAATTATTCGCTTGCATGGTGTGCCAAATACTATTGTTTCAGATCGTGATACTAAATTTCTTAGCCACTTTTGGAGATGTTTATGGGCTAAGTTGGGGACTAAACTGCTTTTCAGTACTACTTGTCACCCCCAAACTGATGGACAAACTGAAGTAGTCAATAGAACATTGTCTACTATGCTTAGGGCTGTTTTGAAGAATAATAAGAAAATGTGGGAAGAATGCTTGCCTCATATTGAATTTGCTTATAATCGTTCATTGCATTCTACTACTAAGATGTGCCCTTTTGAAATTGTGTATGGCTTCCTACCTCGTGCACCTATTGATTTGTTGCCTCTTCCATCTTCGGAGAAGGTTAATTTTGATGCTAAAGAACGTGCTGAATTGATTTTAAAAATGCATGAGTTAACTAAGGAAAACATTGAGCGTATGAATGCTAAATATAAACTTGCTTTGGAGATAAGGGTAGAAAACATGTTGTCTTTGCACCGGAGATCTTGTTTGGTTACATTTGCGTAAGGATAGGTTTCCTAATTTGCATAAATCAAAGCTAATGCCACGTGCTGATGGTCCATTTAAGGTGTTAGAGAAAATAAATGATAATGCATATAAACTTGAGCTGCCTGCAGATTTTGGGGTTAGTCCCACTTTTAACATTGCAGATTTGAAGCCTTATTTGGGTGAGGAAGATGAGCTTCCATCGAGGACGACTTCATTTCAAGAAGGGAGGATGATGAGGACATCAATACCATTGTTACACCCACAGCCCCCTGCTATACATCTTGGACCAATTACTAGAGCTCGTGCACGCCAATTGAATTATCGGTACTTTCGTTTCTTGGTAACGATTCCAATGTTCATGAGAATATGATGCTGCCTAAATTGGATACATTTGTTTTGCTTACAAATGAAGGGCCTACCATGGACAAGAAAGATGAACCTTGGAGCAAGTTCAAGCATGGAGATGTTGGCATGCGCAAGGGGAACAAGAACGGAGTTACAAGTGATGATTCCAGGACTTTGAAGCCACCCTAATGAGAGCATGAGGCCTTGGACGAAATATACAAGATGCCACTTCATAATATTCGTCCATAGGCTATTCTAGGTGCTGCGTCACCTTATTATTGGGCCAGGCCCATGTAATTTCGAAATACTTAAGTATAGGCTGTTTTTAGAGTCCGTATGTGTGGGGAAACAAGAGTTAGGGTTGGTTTCAGACCCCTCCCTCAAGGGCCACGAAATTCCCTCCTCTTCCTCCATATATACAGCCCTTAGGGCGTCGTTTAGACTTTGGGTTTTGTTTAGATCAAAAGTTCGCCATAGCTGCAACTTCGCGTGCCGTTTGTGTTCAACGACCTGACCAAGGCGTCTCGTAACCCCACCTTCATTAATAAAGCTTTCCTCTTATATTCGCAATATCCGTAATGCAATCTTAGTTTCTTGCTTGTTCTTCGTTTGCTCGCAGGAAACAGGCCCTCGTGGTCGAGTTGATCGTGCTCGGCGTGGTCAATAACCCTCGGAAGTTGGTTTAGCGATTGCTAAGGCGCGACGTCTCGCACGTCACGTGGTCGGATCGTCAAGGTCGACTCCCACGAAACTGATGTAGGCGGAACCCCTCGTGGCGATCTTTCACGTTGGAGCGGATCCTACGGGAATCACGAGGAACACGCGGAAGAACACGAGGGAAACACGGAGGAAACGAGAGAGATCACGAAACCGACAAGAGATCAATCACACAAGTGCTAGATTATCGATCACATAAAGTGGCACAAGATTCAAGATCAACAAAGGTAAGATACAAACGGTAATCGTTCTTCTCCGTGAGGAGGACTTGAGGGGGTCCACCCTAGAAGGGGGTCTTGAATCCGCTTGGGGGATCTTCTCCGGAGAGGTCCTGATCTCGGTGGAGAAGTAGCCAAGTGTATGAGCAAAGGCTCTCACACAAGAATATGAGCTAATCCAATGCTAACCCTAGAAAGAGGAAAAGGAATAAGTATATATAGTCTCGGGCGAAGGGGTACAAGGGACAAGGCCCTGAGGCACTGCGCGCAGGCAGGGGAGGCCGGACGTCCGGGCGTCGGGCCGGATGTCCGGGCTTTCCCGAGACGCCGGATGTCCGGGCTAGGGGCCGGATGTCCGGGCTGGCGGGGTCTTCCAAACGCAATCGGTGATGGGGGGCCGGATTTCGAGGCGAGGGGCCGGATATCCGGCTTCCTAAGAGCCGGATGTCCGGCTGAGGCGACCGTTTCAGCCGAATCGGAAAGGGGCCGGATTTCCGGGCTGGGGGCGGATGTCCGGGCTTGACGCCGGATGTCCGCCACAGAGACATGGCCAGATGGGATCCTGGTGAGGTAGAAGCTCCAGGGGCCGGATGTCCGGGGCCATGGCCGGATGTCCGGGGCCTGGAAGGTGTTCTTGGCCTTCTCCGTTGGTTCTCTTCATCCGCGGACTTGGTGGCTTGTCCATCTTCACGTGTGTCCTCGGGAGGTTCCCCTTGACACCTAATCATGCATAGCATATCGGACTTAGGTAGTAGCCATGTCTCGAGAGGATCATATGCGATATCAATAAGGAAAGAGGTCACCTCGTTCTCGAGAGCTCTAGCTCTAGCTCGTGTCATGGGTCCTCTTGGCTCTTGATGAGACGGTTGTAAGTCCATGGGGATGATCGTGGGATGCTCGCATCATCTCCCCCTTGGGAGAGATCCGACCTCGGATCAAAAGCTTCATCTCCATGGAATGGTGCGAGGTCCTTGACGTTGAAGATGTCGCTCATGTTGTATTTGTCTCGAGGTAGGTCGATCTTGTAGGCGTTGTCGTTGTAGCGTGCTAGCACCTTGAAAGGTCCATCGGCTCGAGGGAGAAGCTTGGACTTGCGTTCTTTGGGGAAGCGGTCCTTGCGAAGATGTAGCCACACGAGATCACCGATGTTGAAGACGATGGGTTGCTTGTTGGCGTTGAGCTTGTTTGCTTGACGTTGTACTTGGCGCTCAATGGTGTGCCTTGTGTCTTCGTGCATCTTCTTGATGTAGCTTGCTCGTTCAGTTGCATCCATGTTGGTGCGCTCTTGGAGAGGAAGAGGTAGAATGTCCAATGGGGACAACGGGTTGAAACCGTGACGACCTCGAAGGGGACTTACCGGTAGTTGAGTGTCTTGCACGATTGTAGGCGTACTTTCGGCGATGGGTAGACATGCTTCCCATTCCTTGATGTTCTTCTTTATCAAGACGCCAAGTAGAGTGGATAGTGTGCGGTTCGTCACCTCCGTTTGGCCATCGGTTTGAGGATGGTATGCCGAGGAGAACAAGAGCTTGATTCGAGCTTGGCGCATAGGGTCTTCCAAAAGTAACTCAAGAACTTGACGTCACGATCGGAGACGATTGTCTTTGGTACGCCATGGAGTCGCAAGATTTCCCTACAAAAGAGATTGGCAACATGTGAAGCATCGTCTATCTTGTTGCAAGGTATGAAATGTGCCATCTTAGAAAATCTATCCACAACAACAAAGACGGAATCCTTGCCATTTTGAGTCCTAGGCAAACCGAGTACAAAATCCATACTAATGTCTTCCCATGGTTTATATCGAATTGGAAGGGGCATGTAAAGACCATGAGATTGGGCTTTAGACTTAGCTTTGCGACATGTGTAGCATCGGTTGGTGAAGCGTGAGACGTGGCGGAACATCTTGGGCCAAAAGTAGTTGTTGGAGGCGTGGCGAATGTCTTGTCGCGTCCAAAGTGTCCCATGAGTCCGCCTCCATGAGCCTCTTGCAAAAGGAGCAAACGAAGAGAAGACTCGGGAATGCAAAGTTTGTTAGCTCTCATAAGATAACCATCCTTGATGTAATATTGTTCCCAAGGCGTGTCGTCAAACACTTAGCATAAGGAGAAGCAAAAGATGGATCATGCTCATACAAGTCTTTTATATGTTCAAAGCCAATAACATTCAACTCAAGTTGAGTGACAAGCATGCATATGCGTGAAAGCGCGTCGGCAACTACATTTTCTTTACCCTTAATGTACTTGATCACATAAGGAAAAGATTCAATGAATTCACTCCATTTTGCATGACGCTTGTTCAATTTAGTTTGACCTTTGAGGTACTTAAGCGTTTCATGATCGGTATGGATGACAAACTCATGAGGTCTAAGGTAATGTTCCCAAACATGTAGCACACGTACTAAAGCATACAATTCTTTGTCATAGATGGGATAATTAAGTTGAGCACCGGAGAGTTTTTCACTAAAATAAGCAATGGCTCGTTTTCTTGCATCAAAACTCCGCCAATTCCGGTACCACTTGCATCACAATGAACCTCAAAAGTTTTGTCAAAATTGGGCAAAGCAAGAATCGGAGCATGAGTAAGCAAAGACTTGAGCTCATCAAAAGCGGTTGATTGCAAAGTTCCCCAAACAAAGGGAGTATTCTTCTTGCTCAAAGCATGCAAAGGAGCGGCAATTGTGCTAAAATCTTTCACAAAGCGACGATAAAAACCCGCAAGACCAAGAAAACTTCGCACTTGTTGCAAATTTGTGGGTTGGGGCCAAGTTTTAATTGCTTCAATTTTAGATTCATCAACATGGACACCCTTTGAGGAAACTACAAAACCCAAGAAAACCACTTTGCCAACCCCAAAAGTGCATTTTTTCAAGTTTGCATAAAGGCTTTCCTTGCGAAGAGTTTGCAGCACAGATTTTACATGATTGATGTGCTCTTTCATGGTTTTGCTAAACACAAGAATATCATCAAAGTAAACCACAACAAAGACTCCAATATAAGGATGAAGCACATGATGCATAAGACGCACAAAAGTACCGGGAGCTTCCGAAAGACCCATAGGCATCACTAACCATTCATATAATCCAAATTTGGTTTTGAAAGCAGTTTTCCATTCATCACCCTCTTGTATGCGGATTTGATAATAGCCACTTTTAAGATCAATTTTTGAGAAAAGTTGGCTCCACTAAGTTCATCAAGCATGTCATCTAAGCGAGGAATGGGATGCCTATATCGAGCAGTAATAGCATTGGTAGGTCGACAATCGGAGCACAAGCGGAAACTTCCGTCGGGCTTAGGCACAAGGATAACCGGAACGGCACAAGGGCTTAGGCTTTCACGTACATGACCGTTGTCGATGAGTTGTTGTACTTGTCGTTGAATCTCCTTGGTTTCTTCCGGATTGACTCGGTATGGAGCTTTGTTTGGAAGAGGCGCTCCGGGGATGAGGTCAATTCGATGCTCTATGCCTCGAAGAGGAGGTAGACCCGGAGGTAGCTCATCGGGGAAAACATCTTGAAATTCCTGCAAAGAGATTGAAACACCAAAGGTAGCTCGTGAATGGTGTTAGTTTTGGTTCTCCATCCTTGCACACAAGGACAAAGTGCATCACACTCGATGGGTTCTCACACACTTCTCTCATCTCACTTTTGGTGGCAAATAGAATGAGGTTTTTCTCTCTAGGCGAAGAGTCGCTCAAATTTGGCTTGTGGCTCTCACTCACTTTTGGGTGGATCACTTTCTCACTCTTTTCTCTATGATGTGTGGCTTGCTTATCGGCTATCACTTGAGTAGGAGACATAGGTCGTAGCACATATTCCTTCCCTTTCATCTTGAAGCTATAGTGATTGGTACGCCCATTGTGGATGACACCACGGTCGAATTGCCATGGTCGACCTAGAAGTAGGTGGCTACCGGTCATTGGGAACACATCACATTCCAACGTGTCTTCATAAGCACCAATTTTGAAGGAGACTTGGACCAGATGCTCGACTCAGATAGTGCCGGAGTCACTTAGCCATTGAACCTTGTAGGGTGCGGGTGCTTCCTCTTGACCAATTGGAGCTTGGAGCATAGTTCTTCACTTGCCAAGTTGTGGCAACTACCTCCATCGATGATGACCTTGATGGACCGTCCATTGATGCCGGCTTTTGTGTGGAAGATGTGGCATCGTTGGTCTTCTTCTTGTTGATGTTGAAGAGTCAAGACCTTGGAGACAACGAGGGCGGGCTCGAATCCTCATCACAAAAGACTTGATCATCTTCTTCTTCGTTCACTTGCCGGTGCATGGCCACTTGCTCAAGAGCTTCCATCTCCTCTTCACTCATGGAGTCATATGTGCCATCGTCGTTGAGGATCTGATAGAGGCAAAGGTGTCCCGTCTTTCGATGAGATGTTGGTTTTCGCTTTGGAGGAAGTCGACTTTGGCGATCCGACTACGAGCGTCTTGAGGACGTCGCGCCTTAGCAATCGCTAAACCAACTCCGAGAGGTTATTGACCACGCCGGAGCACGATCAACTCGACCACGAGGGTCTGCATTTCCTGAGCAAACGAAGAACAAGCAAGAAACTGAGATTGCAATCTGGATATTGCGAATATAAGATGAAAGCTTTATTGATCAAGGTGGGGTACTGTGACGCCTTTGTCTGGTCGTTGAACACAAACGAAGTACGCGAAGTTGCAGCTATGGCGAACTTTTAATCTAAACAAAACCCAAAGTCTAAACGACGCCCTAAGGGCTGTATATATGGAGGAAGAGGAGCCGTAGGTCTTGGATGAGTACTTGGCGTACTTGAAGTCATCTTGCACTTGGCGTTCCGCCTTTGTAGCTTGATGCACGAGCTCAATGAGGGATGAGTATGGTTGGAAGTCGGCGATTTTCTTGATGGGATGATTGAGTCCATTCAAGAAACGTGCCATAGTTTGCTCATCATCTTCCTTGACAATGGCTCGAATCATGGCTATCTCCATTTCCTTGTAATATTCTTCAACGCTCTTTGTTCCTTGCTTGAGTAGTTGGAGTTTCTTGAAGAGGTCGCGATTGTAGTAGGTTGGCACAAAACGTGCTCGCATGACATCCTTCATTTGAGCCCAAGTGGTGATTGGAGGTTCACCTCTTGCTTGTCGTCGCTCAATGATTTGTTCCCACCATATGAGCACATAGTCTTGGAACTCAAGTGATGCCATAGCAATTTTCTTCGCTTCATCATAGTTGTGCAAGCGGAAGATTTTGTCAACCTTCAATGCCCATGAGAGGTAGTCTTGAGGTCATTGCTTCCATTGAACTTGGGCATGGTGAATTTTAGCTTGCCGTGTTGCTCTTCATTGTGTTGTTGGCGATGTTGATGATGACGTCCTTGGCGTGGATTGTATTCGTCTTCATGTTGCTCTTGGCGCGGAGGAAGACCATGATCAACTTGCCCTTGTTGAACTTGAGGTTGAGGTGGAGCTTGACGAGCTTGAGGAGGAGCTTGAGGAACTTGTCGTTGTGCATGAGGTTGGTAGTTCCTCTCTTGGATTTCTTCTCGAAGGGCTTCCTCTTGATTGCGCCGTTCGCGATTGCGGTTGGCGAAGGCTCTACTTGATTCTTGAAGGGCACGTTGCGCCTCAAGAGCTTGCGCCTCATGTTGTTGTTGTTGAAGGCGTTGAGCCTTGGCGTCTTGTTCGTCTTGGTGAAGACGTGCTCGTTCTTCCTCTTGTTGACGACGAAGACGTTGTCGTTCTTGAGCTTGAGCAAAAGCCTCTTGATTAGATTGAGGCGAGGAACTTGATCATCAACTTGCTCTTGTGAGTGCTTGTCATGTAGCGGGTTGCGAGATGCATGTCGGTCTTGGCGCGCGGCTCGTCGAAGAGTGTTCGATGACGGTGTGCTTGAGTCGTAGAAGGTGTCGTCGGAATGTCGACTCGAGCGGCTCCGTCTTGATGATGAAGAAGTTGAATGACGCCGGTTTCTCATCAACGCCGGATCTCGTCCATTCTTGCATCATTCTCTTGCTTGTGAGCCTCGAACTTGTTGTCGAAGTAGTCTCTTGTCGTTGCTCGGAGAGTCGCAAGTCGGTGGCGAGGTTGTCCATGCGTCGCTCATTGCTTGTTGTTCTTGGTGCAACGCTCGTTGTGCACCAAATAGGTGGTTCTTGGTGACATATGAAGACATGTCGTCGTCTTGCTCGTTGAAGAGTGGGTTGGTAGAAGAACTTGGCCTATCCATCATTCCAAGCGAAATGTGAGTGGTAGAACGGAAAGAACTTATACCAATGTACCTTTGACCGATGTTGAAGATGAATCAAGTTCACTCAAATGCGGACAATGAAATAGCACTCTTGGTACCGATTCTTGTCGGTTCTCACACCTACACAAGTAAAAGCTTTATGGTGGAGCTCGGTTAGGATGGTGGCACACAATTTGATGCAATTGTAAGTGAGACTCAATAAAGTTGGAAATGATTCACAATTTGCAAATGCAACAAGTAGACCACTAGCAAGATAAGGTACACGGAAACACACACGCAAAAGAGAATATGGGGTTATGCAACCAAGGATGAGCCAAAATGTGGAATTCACCAAGATGCTCTTGTTGCACAACACTAGAGAGACGCTAGCACGATTGCACAATAGGCGGATACGAACTTGTGCACAACCTACTAAGCAAAATGCAACGGCTTCTACCCAAGTATGCTATATGTATGGTGTTTCGATGTGTTGATCCAAGATGATCAAGTATGACAATCTTAATGTGGTATGATGCTATGGTTCTTGCTCATAAGCTCTTTGCTTATCTTTCTCTCTTTGCTTAAAAGCTTGAATGGCTCTTTCTCTTTTGAGCTCTTTTCTCATGCAAAACGTCACGAACCAAGATAGCAAATGTGTATGCGATGACAACTTTGTGACACACAAGTTGATGGTGAGATATGCACCACTTTGGTATGGTATGTATGCTATGGAGTATGATCACTAGTGTGCACAAGTCACGTTGCCGGCAATACTCAATGGCTAGTCTCGATGGGTAAGCAACGCATAAAAGATGGGTTATGATGGTTATCAATGCAATTGCAAGTAATGTCAAAGGTGTTGACGATGTTACCGTCCTTGACGAAGATGAGCGGTGGTGATGTTGATGTTGAACCGTACCTAGATGGCCGAAACACAAAAGGATACGGAAAACCCCAACTCAAATTCTCAAGGCAAAATTTGGCAACGTTGTCGGAATTGGAAGTGGGAAAGGCTAAGGTGGTGTTATGCGGAAGTGGTGGAGGTACGTGGAAGTGTATGTGGGCACGGGACAAAATTTGGCAAAAGTTAGGCGGTGAACGGGGTGGTGGAAGGGATTGTTGTTACCGGGGCGGAAATCCGGCTGGAAGCGGATGTCCGGGCGCCGGATGTCCGGCTGATCGGGCCGGATGTCCGGCTCGATGAACACCAGCGGGAAGGTGGGAACCGGGGCAAAATTCGAGGGATTTTGTGGATGGAAATTGTGGAAATGGTGGGAGAAAGCTAGATCTACCTGCAACACACGAAATCCATGGATCAAATCCAACAAAACTTCATCACACGAACAAATCACAAAAAAAAAATTTGGGGCTATTTTTGTGGGGAATTTTCGGAATTAGGACAAAACAACAAAATCAAGCTAGAAAAAGAGGGGTAGGGGCTCCAATAACGTGATCAACCTAAGCTCTGATCCATAGATGATGTAGGGCGGAACCCTACGTGGGCGATCTTTCACGTTGGAGCGGATCCTACTGGGAATCACGAGGAACACGCGGAAGAACACGAGGGAAACACGGAGGAAACGAGAGAGAGATCACGAAACCGACAAGAGATCAATCACACAAGTGCTAGATTATCGATCACATAAAGTGGCACAAGATTCAAGATCAACAAAGGTAAGATACAAACGGTAACCGTTCTTCTCCGTGAGGAGGCCTTGAGGGGTCCACCCTAGAAGGGGTCTTGAATCCGCTTGGGGGATCTTCTCCGGAGAGGTCCTGATCTCGGTGGAGAAGTAGCCAAGTGGATGAGCAAAGGCTCTCACACAAGAATATGAGCTAATCCAATGCTAACCCTAGAAAGAGGAAAGGGAATAAGTATATATAGTCTCGGGCGAAGGGGTACAAGGGACAAGGCCCTGAGGCACTGCGCGTAGGCAGGGGAGGCCGGACGTCCAGGCGTCGGGCCGGATGTCCGGGCTTTCCCGAGACGCCGGATGTCCGGGCTAGGGGGCCGGATGTCCGGGCTGGCGGGGTCTTCCAAACGCAATCGGTGATGGGGGGCCGGATTTCGGGCGAGGGCGGATATCCGGGCTTCCGGAAGAGCCGGATGTCCGGCCAAGGGCCGGATGTCCGGCTGGGCGACCGTTCAGCCCGAACCGGAAAGGGCGCCGGATTTCCGGCTGGGGGCGGATGTCCGGGCTTGGACGCGGATGTCCGCCCCTGGAGACATGGCCACATGGGATCCTGGTGAGGTAGAAGCTCGAGGGCCGGATGTCCGAGCCATGGCCGGATGTCCGGGCCTGGAAGGTGTTCTTGGCCTTCTCCGTTGGTTCTCTTCATCCGCGGACTTGGTGGCTTGTCCATCTTCACGTGTGTCCTCGGGAGGTTCCCCTTGACACCTAATCATGCATAGCATATCGGACTTAGGTAGTAGCCATGTCTCGAGAGGATCATATGCGATATCAATAAGGAAAGAGGTCACCTCGTTCTCGAGAGCTCTAGCTCTAGCTCGTGTCATGGGTCCTCTTGGCTCTTGATGAGACGGTTGTAAGTCCATGGGGATGATCGTGGGATGCTCCGCATCAGAAACGATAGCCACCATCTCATCGAAACATCGGGACACCTTTGCCTCTATCACGGGAGAAGCTTGGACTTGCGTTCGTTGGGGAAGCGGTCCTTGCGAAGGTGTAGCCACACGAGGTCTCCAATGTTGATTGTCTTGGGCTGCTTGTTGACGTTGAGCTTGGACGCTAGTCGTTGTACTTGGCGCTCGATGGTGTGCCTTGTATCCTCATGCATCTTCTTGATGTAGCTTGCCGTGCACTCGCATCCATGTTGGTGCGCTCTTGTAGAGGGAGAGGTAGAATGTCCAATGGGGACAACGGGTTGAAGCCGTGAGACGACCTCGAAGGGGACTTGCCGTAGTCGAATGTCTTGCACGGTTGTAGGCGTACTCGGCGATGGGTAGACATGCCTCCCACTCCTTGATGTTCCTCTTGATCAAGACACGACGTAGAGTGGATAGTGTGCGGTTCGTCACCTCCGTTTGGCCGTCGGTTTGAGGATGGTATGCCGAGGAGAACAAGAGCTTTATTCCGAGCTTGGCGCATAGGGTATTCCAAATGTAACTCAAGAAGTTGACGTCACGATAGGAGACGACTGTCTTTGGTTCGCCATGGAGTCGCTAGCTTTCGCTACAATAGAGATGTGCAACATGTGTAGCATCGTCTATCTTGTTGCAAGGAATGAAATGTGCCATCTTAGAAAATCTATCCACAACAACAAACACGGAATCCTTGCCATTTGGAGTCCTAGGCAAACCAAGTACAAAATCCATACTAATGTCTTCCCATGGTTGATAGGGAATAGGAAGAGGCATGTAAAGACCATGAGATTGAGCTTTAGACTTAGCTTTGCGACATGTATAGCATCGGTTGATGAAGCGTGAGACGTCATGAACATCTTGGGCCAAAAGTAGTTGTTGGAGGCGTGGCGAATGTCTTGTCGCGTCCAAAGTGTCCCATGAGTCCGCCTCCATGAGCCTCTTGCAAAAGGAGCAAACGAAGAGAAGACTCGGGAATGCAAAGTTTGTTAGCTCTCATAAGATAACCATCCTTGATGTAATATTGTTCCCAAGACGTATGCGTCAAACACTTAACATAAGGAGAAGCAAAAGATGGATCATGCTCATACAAGTCTTTTATATGCTCAAAACCAATAACATTCAACTCAAGTTGAGTGACAAGCATGCATATGCGTGAAAGCGCGTCGGCAACTACATTTTCTTTACCCTTAATGTACTTGATCACATAAGGAAAAGATTCAATGAATTCACTCCATTTTGCATGACGCTTGTTTAATTTAGTTTGATCTTTGAGGTACTTAAGCGTTTCATGATCGGTATGGATGACAAACTCATGAGGTCTAAGGTAATGTTCCCAAACATGTAGCACACGCACTAAAGCATACAATTCTTTGTCATAGATGGGATAATTAAGTTGAGCACCGCAGAGTTTTTCACTAAAATAAGCAATGGCTCGTTTTTCTTGCATCAAAACTCCGCCAATTCCGGTACCACTTGCATCACAATGAACCTCAAAAGTTTTGTCAAAATTGGGCAAAGCAAGAATCGGAGCATGAGTAAGCAAAGACTTGAGCTCATCAAAAGCGGTTGATTGCAAAGTTCCCCAAACAAAGGGAGTATTCTTCTGATAGAGGCAAAGGTGTCCCGTCTTTCGATGAGATGTTGGTTTTTGCTTTGGAGGAGGTCGACTTTGACGATCCGACTACGAACGTGCGAGGACGTCGCGCCTTAGCAATCGCTAAACCAACTCCGAGAGGTTATTGACCACGCCGAGCACGATCAACGACCACGAGGGTCTGCATTTCCTGCGAGCAAACGAAGAACAAGCAAGAAACTGAGATTGCAATCTGGATATTGCGAATATAAGATGAAAGCTTTATTGATCAAGGTGGGGTTCTGTGACGCGTTTGTCTGGTCGTTGAACACAAACGAAGTACGCGAAGTTGCAGCTATGGCGAACTTTTAATCTAAACAAAACCCAAGGGAAAAGCTACTAGATGGATCTACTTATATAGGAGCAAGGGGTGGCGGCCAAGGAGGTGGGAGGACGTCCCAAGGCAGCCTAAAACTAACCCTAGGTCGTACAAGGCCAATGGGCCCAAGTGGAGGTGACGTAACACCATTGGACTTGTAGTTTGACTCGGATTCTGCTTGCAACATCAGATTGTTTCGTCCATAACTCAACGCTCCGGATGAATTTGAAGGTGAATCCAATTGGCTTGGAAAGTGCACGAAATCTATTTTCCAACAAAAACGAATCATCCAATTTGGAGTTCGGATGAAAAGTTATTGACGTTTTGAGTCAGGTATGTACATGCGATCCGAATCTGAGTCGAGAACGTGAGAGACTTGGACTCTATCTTCTCTTGGGCCAAAAGTGACGTGAGAGGACTTTTTGAACAGCATCTAAACTTCTCCTTTTCCCTTATCTTCATATGTGTATTGTACAAATGTGATAGAGGCAAAGGTGTCCCGTCTTTCGATGAGATGTTGGTTTTCGCTTTGGAGGAAGTCGACTTTGACGATCCGACTACGAACGTGCTAGGACGTCGCGCCTTAGCAATCGCTAAACCAACTCCGAGAGGTTATTGACCACGCTGGAGCACGATCAACCTGACCACGAGGGTCTGTTTCCTGCGAGCAAACGAAGAACAAGCAAGAAACTGAGATTGCAATCTGGATATTGCGAATATAAGATGAAAGCTTTATTGATCAAGGTGGGGTTACGAGACGCCTTGGTGCAGTCGTTGAACACAAAGCGAAATGCACGCGAAGTTGCAGCTATGGCGAACTTTTGATCTAAACAAAACCCAAAGTCTAAACGACGCCCTAAGGGCTGTATATATGGAGGAAGAGGAGGGAATTTCGTGGCCCTTGAGGGAGGGGTCCAAACCATCCCTAACTCTTGTTTCACCACAAATACGGACTCTAAAAACAGCCTATACTTAAGTATTTCGAAATTACATGGGCCTGGCCCAATAATAAGGTGACGCAGCACCTAGAATAGCCTATGGACGAATATTATGAAGTGGCATCTTGTATATTTCGTCCAAGGCTTCATGCACCCATTATGGTGGCTTCAAAGTCCTGAAATCATCACTTGTAACTCCGTTCTTGTTCCCTTTGCGCATGGCATTATCTCCATGCTTGTTCTTGCTCCAATGTCCATCCTTCTCCAAGCTAGGGCCTTCATTTGTAAGCAAAACAAATGTATCCAATTTAGGCAGCATCATATTCTCATGAACATTAGAATCATTACCAAGAAACGAAAGTACACGATAATTTAATTGGCGTCTTGAGCTCTAGTAATTGGTCCAAGATATGTAGCAAGAGGGCTGTGGGTGTAACAATGGTATTGATGTCCTCATCATCCTCCCTTCTTGAAATGAAGTCGTCCTCGACGGAAGCTCATATTCCTCACCCAAATAAGGCTTCAAATCTGCAATGTTAAAAGTGGGACTAACCCCAAAATCTGCAGGTAGCTCAAGTTTATATGCATTATCATTTATTTTCTCTAACACCTTAAATGGACCATCATGCACGTGGCATTAGCTTTGATTTGCGCAAACTAGGAAACCTATCCTTACGCAAATGTAACCAAACAAGATCTCCGGTGCAAAGACAACATGTTTTCTACCCTTATCTCCAGACGTTTATATTTAGCATTCATACGCTCAATGTTTTCCTTAGTTATCTCATGCATTTTTAAAATCAATTCAGCACGTTCTTTAGCATCAAAATTAACCTTCTCCGAAGATGGAAGAGGCAACAAATCAATAGGTGCACGGTAGGAAGCCATACACAATTTCAAAAGGGCACATCTTAGTAGTAGAATGCAATGAGCGATTATAAGAAAATTCAATATGAGGCAAGCATTCTTCCCACATTTTCTTATTATTCTTCAAAACAGCCCTAAGCATAGTAGACAATGTTCTATTGACTACTTCAGTTTATCCATCAGTTTGGGGGTGACAAGTAGTACTAAAAGCAGTTTAGTCCCCAACTTAGCCCATAAACATCTCCAAAAGTGGCTAAGAAATTTAGTATCACGATCTGAAACAATAGTATTTGGCACACCATGCAAGCGAATAATTTCACGAAAGAACAAATCAGCAACATTAACAGCATCATCGCTTTTATGACATGGTATAAAGTGTGCCATTTTCGAGAATCTATCCACGACAACAAATATGCTATCCCTCCCCTTCTTTGTTCGAGGTAAACCTAAAACAAAGTCCATAGATATATCCTCCCAAGGAACACTAGGCACCGGGCAAAGGCATATATAAACCATGAGGATTGAGTCGTGACTTAGCTTTTTGACATGTAGTGCAGCGAGCAACAAAACGCTCAACATCCCGTCTCATCTTTGGCCAAAAGAAATGTGTACCAAGTATATCCTCCGTCTTCTTCACGCCAAAGTGTCCCATTAATCCTCCTCCATGCGCCTCAAGCAACAACAAAGACGAACAGAGCTAGCAGGAATGCATAGCTTGTTAGCACGGAACACAAAACCATCATTAATTACGAACTTGTTCCATGTTCTTCCTTCTTTACAATTCTGCATTACGTCTTTAAAATCAGCATCATGCACATATTGATCTTTGATGGTCTCCAAACCAAATATTTTGAAGTCAAGTTGTGAAAGCATAGTATATCGGCGAGACAAAGCATCGCCAATAACATTTTCTTTACCCTTCTTGTGTTTAATGACATAAGGGAAAGTCTCAATGAATTCAACCCATTTAGCATGTCTACGATTCAGTTTAGCTTGACTTTTAATATGTTTCAAAGATTCATGATCAGAATGTATAACAAATTCTTTGGGCCATAAATAATGTTGCCATGTCTCTAAAGTCCGAACAAGAGCATATAATTCTTTGTCATAAGTAGAATAGTTCAGACTAGGCCCACTCAATTTTTCGTAAAAGTATGCAACAGGTTTGCCATCTTGTAATAACACACCTCCTAATCCAATTCCACTAGCATCACATTCAAGCTCAAAAGTCTTATTAAAGTCGAAGTTGGAGTAAAGGAGCATGTGTCAACTTATCTTTCAATACCGTGAAGGCTTCTTCCTGTATGCGGTACCCCAAACAAAAGGCACATCCTTCTTTGTAAGCTCATTGAGAGGTGCAGCAATGGTGCTAAAGTCTCTCACAAAACGCCTATAGAAACCAGCGAGTCCAAGAAAACTCCTCACTTGTGTGACTGTTTTGGGCTGCGGCCAACTCTCAACAGCTTCAATCTTGGCCGTATCAACTTCAATTCCCTGTGGAGTAACAACATAGCCAAGAAAAGATACTCGGTCGGTGCAAAAGGTGCACTTCCCAAGGTTACCAAACAAACGTGCATCACGTAGAGCATTAAAAACAGCACGCAAATGTTCCAAATGTTCTTCCAAAGATTTGCTATAAATCAGTATATCATCAAAGTAAACTACCACAAATCGTCCAATGAAAGCACGTAAAACTTCGTTCATTAATCTCATGAAAGTACTAGGTGCATTAGTTAACCCAAAAGGCATGACTAACCACTCATATAATCCAAACTTAGTTTTAAATGCTGTTTTCCATTCATCTCCCAATTTCATACGAATTTGATGGTATCCACTACGCAAATCAACTTTGGAGAATATTGTAGAGCCACTCAATTCATCAAGCATATCATCTAGCCTAGGAATAGGATGACGATAACGAATAGTAATATTATTAATGCCTCTACAATCAACACACATACGCCGACGTACCATCCTTTTTAGGCACTAGTATAATAGGAACAGCACAAGGACTAAGAGATTCGCGTATATAACCTTTGTCGAGCAGCTCCTGTACTTGACGTATAATCTCCTTCGTCTCCTATGTATTGGTGCGGTATGGTGCACGGTTGGGTAGCGATGCACCGGAATTAAATCAATTTGATGCTCAATCCCTCGAATAGGTGGTAATCCGGTGGCACGTCTTGTGGGAAGACGTCAGTGAACTCTGCAAAATGTTAGTGACAGCGAGGGGCAAAGAGGAAGGCACGTCCTCGAATGAAAATAATGCCTCTTTGCACACAAAACCATAGCAAACAGATTTGCTAGAATCTAGCTCATCAATATCAGATTTGGTGGCAAATAAACATGCACTTTTCAGTTTAATTTCAGAAGCAACATTAGATGGTTTATTATTAGGCTTCATTTGTTGCTCAAATTCTTTTGCCACAATCTGATTTTCACTCTTATTTTTCTCCTGTTTTGCTTTATTAGCTCCATTAATATCATCTTTCAAAATGGAATCAGGAGTCATAGGAAGCAAAGTAATATTTTTATCCTTGTGAACAAGAGTATACTGATTGTTTCTACCATGGTGTACAGAATTTTTATCAAATTGCCATGGTCTACCAAGTAATAAGGAACATGCTTGCATAGGTACCACATCACAATCAACATAATCAGCATATGTAGAGATACTAAAATGCACACAAACAGACGTGTTACCTTAACCTTGCCGCTGTTGTTGAACCATTGGATGTAGTAAGGATGTGGATGTGGTCTTGTGGTGAGAGAAAGCTTCTCCACCATATCCATGCTAGCCAAGTTGTTGCAGCTCCCTCCATCTATGATGACGCTGAATAGAACGTTCCTTCACAACTCCCTTTGTATGGAACAAGTTATGCCTCTGATTTTGCTCAGCTTGTGTAACCTGCACACTCAAAACACGTTGAGCAACTAAACATTCATACCACAAGATCTTCAAAGAGCCATGTATTGCGTCTCAAGATCGTAATCATCTCCACCGTGTTCTTCATGTGTAATAAGAGCCAAAGTCTCTTCATCATAGTCACTAGCGGACTCATACCCACCATCCTCGGTAGCAATCATCACACGCTGAGATTGGCATTCTCTCATAAAATGTCCTCTTCCCTTACAACGACGACAAATAATATCACTTGTGTGCCCTGTTGACGCCATGGAAGAAGAAGAGCTGTGTAGGCCCAGCAGGTGTACTCTTGGCGATAGTGGTGGTTGTGCCTGCTTTCTTGTATCACGGTTGGAGGTGGCAGCCGACGGAGGTGTCGGTGTAGTAGAACGTGTGGAAGTAGATGATGCACGTGGTGTCCATGATGAAGGTCGACCTGCAGAAAAGTTAGTCCGCGCCAAGGCCTGTCGATCCTGCACTTCACGTTCAGCTTTACAAGCAAGATGGAATAATCGAGTGATATTATTATAATCCTTGTAGTCTAGAATGGTCTGAATCTCTCTATTTAATCCACCCAGAAAACGTGCAAGCATAGCTTCATTCTCCTCAACAATACCACATCTAATCAAGCCAGTTTGTAATTCCTGATAATATTCTTCTACCGAATTTTTTCCTTGTCTTAAGCGCTGCAATTTTTGAAGTAATTCACGATGATAATATGGTGGAACCCAACGAGTACGCATAGCAGTTTTCAAAGCAGCCCAAGTAGCTGGAATAGGATATAATCTACAATGTTCAGACCACCAAACACATGCAAAGCTAGTGAAAGCACAAACAGCAGCAGAACACGTCTCTCCTCGTGATATTGTAAACATGTAAATCGTTGTTCAGTTTCTAACTCCCAAGTAAGATATATATCAGAACATATCTACCCTCAAATGGTGGAATATTCAATTTCAGTTTAGGGAGATGGTCATGATCTCGTACTGAAGGGGAGCCGAACATTGCCATTATGTGCATGTGGACGACCGGTGGTTGTGGTGCTGGTGGTTGCACGTAGTTCGATGTTGATCAACCTCATCCTCGTAATCTCTCACATAATCATCCTCCCGCACATCGCCAGCAGCAGGAGCCACGAAGTATCAACAAAGCACCAAAGCTTGGCCAGTGAAGAGGGACACGGCTCGCTCGGCGGAGGGCTGCTTCAGCGATGTGGAGGTAGTCGTTGTTGTTGTTGTAGAGGTGCATTAGGTGCAGCCGGTGGTGGTGGTGGTAGACGCGCAAGCAATTCATTAAACTTGTTATCGAGCTTTGTGTCGAACGCCTTCTCAATGCCATCTATCTTCTCCATGGCCTCTTCAAATCTATTTAGAACATCTTCCACCTGCCCACTCATCATTTGTTGAAACTTATCATGTAGCGCTTTGTTTGTCATGTTCTCCCGGTCGGTCTCGTCGACTTGTGATCCTGCCATGGTTAGCAGCAATAGAAACACACAAGAATATGATTCGACGGACTACTAGGAAGTGGTGGTGGTGGTGTGGTGGACAATCACAAATCCGTCAAGCAAATCTCAAATTCTTACCGGTTCTTACCCAAAGAAGGTGATCGGCAACCGATGTAGTCAAAACTCTCGAGCTTGGATAGAGCGATTACGGGGAGAGTCAAGCATACGATGTAGATGTATGTGGAGCTGGGAAGGCTTATAATATGGTAGCAAAAAGGGTCAGCAATAATCAAGTCGAGATGCAAAGTTGAATAAACGCTCAACGACGATCTTGTGCTGGTCCTAGGCTAGACCGTGCTAGAGACGCGAGCCTAGAACACTAACAAAATCACGGCGCTGCACGGAAACAACGGAAAAGCACACTCTGGAATTTTTTTTTTTCGCTCTTTTTTTTTTGCGCTGCTTTTTTTTTTGCGCTGCTCTTTTTTTTTTTTGCGAAAAATCACTATAATGGCGAGTGTCTCAAAACTCTTCCCAGGTCAAACTGACAGGATGGGCACGAAATTTTTTCGACCAAAATTTTTTTTTTTTCATTGCCGGACCCAAAAGCTGGAAGCAGGTCAAAAAACTTTCTATAATGGCGACTGTCTCAATACGTTTAGAAACACCTAAAAATAGGATAGCCAGAAATTTTTCGACAAGTGCGTTTTCGGAAAATTTTGGGCCTAAGCAAGGGTGGTTTCAGACTTTTTTTTTCCGAAACCTACTCGTGCAAGGAAACACGAATCGGAAGTTAGATGGATCTCGAAAACAAACCTAATATGAGAAGAACTTCGGATTGGTGGTGGATATATGGTGGTGGTATATGGCGGTGGTGGTATATGGTAGCGGTGGTGGTATATGGATACGGATTGGTGGTGGTATATGGATACGGATGGGTGGTGGTATATGGATACGGATTGAGGCGGTGGCGGATCTGAAGGGTGGTAGATGTCAAAGGCGATGATGATGGTGCGGCGGCGCGTGACAACTTATGACCGTAACTTCGAAACTCTAAAAGACTAGACTCTAAGACCAGCAACTTGACACGACGATGCAACCGCAAATTCAACAAAGCAAACCCTAAAAAGATTATGCGAAGGCTCAGATTGGTTCGGATATGATGAACTAACCCTAATTTTTTTGTGGCTTTTTCGTGGACTTTAGGTATGAAGAACAGACTCGATCTAATCTCTGAAAAACTGTAAAATCTCACCGAGCAACCTGAAAATCTGATACCACTTGATAGAGGCAAAGGTGTCCCGTCTTTCGATGAGATGTTGGTTTTCGCTTTGGAGGAAGTCGACTTTGACGATCCGACTACGAGCGATGCTAGGACGTCGGCGCCTTAGCAATCGCTAAACCAACTCCGAGAGGTTATTGACCACGCCGAACACGATCAACGACCACGAGGGTCTGCATTTCCTGCGAGCAAACGAAGAACAAGCAAGAAACTGAGATTGCAATCTGGATATTGCGAATATAAGATGAAAGCTTTATTGATCAAGGTGGGGTTACGAGGCGCCTTGGTCTGGTCGTTGAACACAAGCGAAATGCACGAAGTTGCAGCTATGGCGAACTTTTGATCTAAACAAAACCCAAAGTCTAAACGACGCCCTAAGGGCTGTATATATGGAGGAAGAGGAGGAATTTCGTGGCCCTTGAGGGAGGGGTCCGAAACCATCCCTAACTCTTGTTTCCCCACATACGGACTCTAAAACAGCCTATACTTAAGTATTTCGAAATTACATGGGCCTGGCCCAATAATAAGGTGACGCAGCACCTAGAATAGCCTATGGACGAATATTATGAAGTGGCATCTTGTATATTTCGTCCAAGGCTTCATGCACCCATTATGGTGGCTTCAAAGTCCTGAAATCATCACTTGTAACTCCGTTCTTGTTCCCCTTAGCATGGCATTATCTCCATGCTTGTTCTTGCTCCAATGTCCATCCTTCTCCAAGCTAGGGCCTTCATTTGTAAGCAAAACAAATGTATCCAATTTAGGCAGCATCATATTCTCATGAACATTAGAATCATTACCAAGAAAGCGAAAGTACTGATAATTTAATTGGCGTCTTGTGAGCTCTAGTAATTGGTCCAAAGATATGTAGCGATGAGGGCTGTGGGTGTAACAATGGTATTGATGTCCTCATCAAAATGTCCCATACACCTGCAATTAGACAAAACACAAAAGTATGTGAAGTATTTTTGTTCTTGATAACATAAATAGATTATTGAATTGTTTGCACTAGAAATCACCTGACAAATATGCATGTATGCAATATTTTTGGTCTTATCCAAGGTAGTCATGTCCTCATCATCTTCTTACTCAAGGCATGCAAAGGAGCGGCAATTGTGCTAAAATCTTTCACAAAGCGACGATAAAAACCCGCAAGACCAAGAAAACTTCGCACTTGTTGCAAATTGGTTGGTTGGCGCCAAGTTTTAATTGCTTGAATTTTAGATTCATCAACATGGACACCCTTTGAGTATACTACAAAACCCAAGAAAACCACTTTATCAACTCCAAAAGTGCATTTTTTCAAGTTTGCATAAAGACTTTCCTTGCGAAGAGTTTGCAACACAGATTTTACATGATTGATGTGCTCTTTCATGGTTTTGCTAAACACAAGAATATCATCAAAGTAAACCACAACAAAGACTCCAATATAAGGACGAAGCACATGATGCATAAGACGCACAAAGAAATGCAAGGGAGCTTAGAAAGACCCATAGGCATCACTAACCATTCATATAAACCAAATTTGGTTTTGAAAGCAGTTTTCCATTCATCACCCTCTTGTATGCGGATTTGATAATAGCCACTTTTAAGATCAATTTTCGAGAAAAAGTTGGCTCCACTAAGTTCATCAAGCATGTAATCTAAGCGGGGAATGGGATGCCTATATCTAACGGTAATAGCATTGATAGGTCTACAATCGGAACACAAGCGGAAGCTTCCATCGGGCTTAGGCACAAGAATAACCGGAACGACACAAGGGCTTAGGCTTTCACGTACATGGCCGTTGTCGATGAGTTGTTGTACTTGCCGTTGAATCTCCTTGGTTTCTTCGGGATTGACTCGGTATGGAGCTTTGTTTGGTAGAGGCGCTCCGGGGATGAGGTCGATTCGATGCTCAATGCCTCGAAGAGGTAGACCCGGGGGTAGCTCATCGGGGAAAACATCTTGAAATTCCTGCAAAAGAGATTGAAACACCAAAGGTAGCTCGTGAATGGTGTTAGTTTTTGGTTCTCCATCCTTGCACACAAGGACAAAGTGCATCACACTCGATGGGTTCTCACACACTTCTCTCATCTCACTTTTTGTGGCAAATAGAATGAGGTTTTTCTCTCTAGGCGAAGAGTCGCTCAAATTTGGCTTGTGGCTCTCACTCACCTTTGGGTGGATCACTTTCTCACTCTTTTCTCTATGATGTGTGGCTTGCTTGTCGGCTATCACTTGAGTAGGAGACATAGGTCGTAGCACATATTCCTTCCCTTTCATCTTGAAGCTATAGTGATTGGTGCGCCCATTGTGGATGACACCACGGTCGAATTGCCATGGTGGAGCCTAGAAGTAGGTGGCAAACGGTCATTGGGACCACATCACATTCCAACGTGTCTTCATAAGCACCAATTTTGAAGGAGACTTGGACCGTATGCTCGACTCGTATAGTGCCGGAGTCACTTAGCCATTGAACCTTGTTGTGGTGCGGGTGCTTCCTCTTTACCAATTGGAGCTTGGAGCATAGTTCTTCACTTGCCGAGTTGTGGCAACTACCTCCATCGATGATGACCTTGATGGACCGTCCATTGATGCCGGCTTTTGTGTGGAAGATGTGGCATCGTTGGTCTTCTTCTTGTTGATGTTGAAGAGTCAAGACCTTGGAGACAACGAGGCGGGACTCGAATCCTCATCACAAAAGACTTGATCATCTTCATCTTCGTTCACTCGCTTTGTGCATGGCCACTTGCTCAAGAGCTTCCATCTCCTCTTCACTCATGGAGTCATATGTGCCATCGTCGTTGAGGATCATGGTGCGCTTGTTGGTGCATTCTGAGGACTTTGGCCTCGGCCGCCGCAAGTGAAACACTTGAAGGAGCTTGTCTTGATGGTCTCATCGGTCGGAGTAGAGGATGAAGCACGCGGCTTGAGGTTGCTTGTAGTAGGAGGAGGACGACTTGAACTTGTCGAAGTCTTCTTGTAAATTGACTTGTCGTCGTTTCTTGAAGAAAGCTTGGTCGAAGTAGATGTTGGAGTAGTCGTTGAAGCTTGGTTGTTGGAGAAGCCGTGGGTCTTGGATGAGTACTTGGCGTGCCTTGAAGTCATCTTGCACTTGCCGTTCCGCCTTTGTAGCTTGATGAACGAGCTCAATGAGGGTTGAGTATGGTTGGAAGTCGGCGATCTTCTTGATGGGATGATTGAGTCCATTCAATAAACGTGCCATAGTTCGCTCATCATCTTCTTTGACATTGGCTCGAATCATGGCTATCTCCATTTCCTTGTAGTATTCTTCAACACTCTTTGTTCCTTGCTTGAGAAGTTGGAGTTTCTTGAAGAGGTCGCGGTTGTAGTAGGTTGGCACAAAACGTGCTCGCATGACATCCTTCATTTGAGCCCAAGTGGTGATTGGGGGTTCACCTCTTGCTTGTCGTCGCTCAATGATTTGTTCCCACGATATGAGCACATAGTCTTGGAACTCAAGTGATGCCATAGCGATTTTCTTCGCTTCATCGTAGTTGTGCAACCGAAAGATTTTGTCAACCTTCAATGCCCATGAGAGGTAGTCTTCGGGGTCAGTGCTTCCATTGAACTTGGGCATGGTGAATTTTAGCTTGCCGTAGCGTTGCTCTTCATTGTGTTGTTGGCGATGTTGATGATGACGTCCTTGACGTGGATTGTAATCGTCTTCATGTTGCTCTTGGCATGGAGGAAGACCATGATCAACTTGCTCTTGTTGAACTTGAGGTTGGGATGGAGCTTGACGAGCTTGTGGAGGGGCTTGAGGAACTTGACTATGTACATGAGGTTGGTAGTTCCTCTCTTGGATTTCTTCTCGAAGGGCTTCCTCTTGATTGCGCCGTTCGCGATTGCGGTTGGCGAATGCTCTACTTGGTTCTTGAAGGGCACGTTGCGCCTCAAGAACTTGCGCTTCACGTTGTTGTTGTTGAAGACGTTGAGCCTTGGCGTCTTGTTCGTCTTGGTGTAGACGCGCTCGTTCTTCCTCTTGTCGCCGTAGTTGTTGTCGTTCTCGAGCTTGAGTAAAAGCGTCTTGGTTTGATTGAGGACAAGGGACTTGCTCATCAACTTGCTCTTGTGAATGCTTGTCATGTAGCGGGTTGCGAGATGCATGACGGTCTTGGCGTCTTGACACGGCGAAGTGTGTTCAAGTAGGTGTACTTGAGTCGTAGAAGGTGTCGTCGGAGTGTCGACTCGAGCGGCTCCGTCTTGATGATGAAGAAGTTGAATGATGCCGTTTTCTCATCAAAGCGCGGATCTCGTCCATTCTTGCATCGTTCTCTTGCTTGTGAGCGTCGAACTTGTTGTCGAAGTAGTCTCTTGTACGTTGCTCGGAGAGTCGCAAGTCGGTGGCGAGGTTGTCGATGCGGTCGCTCATTGCTTGTTGTTCTTGGTGCAACGCTTCGTTGTCCACCAAAGAGGTGGCTCTTGGTGACGTATGATGACATGTAAATGCGTCTTGCTTTCGGTGAAGAGTGGGTTGGTAGAGGTACTTGGCCTATCCATCATTCCAAGCAAAATGTGAGTGGTAGAACGGAAAAGAACTTATACCAATGTACCTTTGACCGATGTCGAAGATGAATCAAGTTCACTCAAATGCGGACAATGAAATAGCACTCTTGGTACCGATTCTTGTCGGTTCTCACACCTACACAAATAAAAGCTTATGGTGGAGCTCGGTTAGGATGGTGGCATAAATTTTTGATGCAATTGTAAGTGAGCGTCAATAATGTTGGAAAAGGTTCACAAATTTGCAAATGCAACAAGTAGACCAATAGCAAGATATGGTACACGGAAACACACACGCAAATAGATAATATGGGGTTATGCAACCAAGGATGAGCCAAAATGTGGAATTCACCAAGATGCTCTTGTTGCACAACACTAGAGAGACGCTTACACGATTGCACAATAGGTGGATACGAACTTGTGCACAACCTACTAAGCAAAAATGCAACGACTTCTATCCCAAGTATGCTATATGTATGGTGTTTCGATGTGTTGATCCAAGATGATCAAGTATGACAATCTTAATGTTGTATGATGCTATGGTTCTTGCTCGTAAGCTCTTGGCTTATCTTTCTCTCTTTGCTTAAAAGCTTGTGTGGCTCTTTCACTTTTGAGCTCTTTTCTCATGCAAAACTTCACGAACCAAGATAGCAATTGTGTATGCTATGACAACTTTGTGACACACAAATGGATCCCAAGATATGCACCACGGTGGTATGGTATGTATGCTATGGAGTATGATCACTAATGTGCACAAGTCACGTTGCGGCAATACTCAATGGCTAGTCTCGATGGGTAAGCTACGCAAAAATAAGGCCATGTGGGTATCAATGCAATTGCAAGGTATGACAAAGATGTAAATCGAAGTTACCGCCCTTGGCGATGATGAGTCCTTGGCGAAGATGAGCGGTGGTTATGTTGACGTCGAACCGTACCTATATAGCCGAAACACAATAGGACACGGGAACCACAACTCAAATTCTCAAAGACCAAAAGCAACAATGGTGGAAACGGAAAGTGGTGGTGGATGGGGGATGTCAATAGCTTCTCAACGAGCTAACGAACGTGAAAATCGGACTCGGATGTGGAAGTTATCTGAAAATGGTGAAACTTCGAATGCTGAAATTGGCACAGGCGGTAGTACCGCTTCGGACGGGCGGTTGTACCGCTCGAGGTACTCAAGCGGTGGTACCGCTCGAAGAAGCGGTTGTACCGCTCGAGGTACTCAATGATGTGGTACCGCTTCGGGCGGTTGTACCGCTCGAGTCGGGAAACAATTTTGTGGCGGAAATGGAGAATTTCGGGGCAAAATTGGGTGGGTTTCGTGGATGGAAAGAGGTGGGGAGGGTGGGGAAAGCTAGATCCACACGCATCAACACAAATCCATGGACCAAATCCAACAAAATCTCAACTCACAAACAAATCACAAAAAAAAATTTGGGGCTATTTTTGTTGGGAATTTTCGGAATTAGGACAAAAACAACAAAATCAAGCTAGAAAAAGAGGGGTAGGGGCTCCAAAAACGTGATCAACGTGGCTCTTGATACCATAGATGATGTAGGGCGGAACCCTACGTGGATCATCTTTCACGTTGGAGCGGATCCTACGGTGAATCACGAAGACCACGCGGAAGAACAAGAGGGAAACACAGGGAAAACGAGGGAGGATTCACTCAACCGACAAGAGATCAATCACACAAGTGCTAGATCACCGATCACATAAGGTGGCACAAGATTCAAGATCAACAAAAGTAAGGATACACGAGTAGTCGTTCTTCTCCGAGAGGAGGTCTTGATGGGGTCCACCCTAGAAGGGGGTCTTGAATCCGCTTGGGGATCTTCTCCAAGAGGTCACAGGCTCCGAGGAGAAGTAACCAAGTGGATGAGCAAGGCTCTCTCACAAACATGAGCTAAACCTAAGCTAACCTAATCAGGAGGTGGGGAGTTCTATTTATAGTCTTAGTGCAAATGGGGCGAAGTGAAGGGGTACATGGGCCTCATGCCCGAGCCCCTGTCTTGTGAGACAGGCCGGTTGTTCGGTCGAGGCGGTTGTACATTGGCGATCGAGGGGAGCGGAAGTACCAGTCGAGGAAGGCGGTACTACCGCCGGCGTCAGTGTTAACCTGCACTGGGCGTCCGGGCCCCAGTGATTGTACCGGTCGTGGGGCCGGTAGTTTTGATCATTTGGGTTTTACCGTACATCCGGTCTTTGTCGCCTTGCACCGCTTGATCACCGAATAGCGTCCGGTTGTTGGGCGGTAGTAGGCGGTTGTTCCGCCCACGGCCAGGGGCGGTTGTACCGGTCCCTCCAGGTTGGGTCGAATGCTTCCTTGATCTTGATGCCCGTCTTGCACCGTTCCTTCTCCTTGGTTGCTTACCTGGTACCTGAGCACACAAAGCATCTCCGTTTGAGGCAGTAGCCATGTCTCAAGTGGGTCAAAGTGAAGTTCAACAAGGAGAGAGTTAACCTCGGATTGAATAGCACGTGCTGGAGCTCTCGTCGTGGGTCCTCGTGGGGTTGGATGTGTCAATGTAGAGTCCATGGGGATGTTGGAAGGATGCTCCGCATCAAAGGGCCATCCCCTTCGACCACGGCGACGAGCGCGAACCTCTTCAACAACATGAAGACGGCGCCTACATTGGACTCATACTCCGAGTCAAGCTACGTGACCGCGCATGGAGACATTTGCACCTACACCTCTCTGACACCCACATATGTTGAGCTACCCCATTTGTCATGTGAGGAGAGCCACCACCCCATGAGAGAGATGAGTGACTCCACCATACGTGACATTGAGAGCATTTCCTATGAGAGGATGAGTGTGACCACCATTAGCCCCACACATGAGAGCATGCCACACATCCTATATGAGGTTGAGCGCAATTTGAGTGACTCCACCAACCATATGAGTAAGAGCATCCAAGAGGGATTGAGTGAGCCACAACACTTAGTGAGTGAGGTAGTTGACACGGCATGTGAGGCCACTATGATTTCTAACGACTTAACCTCTACTCCTAGTGTGTTTTCATCTTTGGTGCTAGGTCTCCTACACGACGACATGCCTATCCTCGACGAGTCCATCCTGTTGGGGAACGTTGCAGAAAATTAAATTTTTTCCTACGGTTTCACCAAGATCCATCTATGAGTTCATCTAGCAACGAGTCATGGGAGAGTGATTGCATCTACATACCACTTGTAGATCGCGTGCGGAAGCGTTCAAGTGAACAGGGTTGATGGAGTCGTACTGCGTCGTGATTCAAATCACCGATGATCCTAGTGCCGAGCAGACAGCACCTCCGCGTTCAACACACGCATGGAGGCGGATGGCGTCTCCTCCTTCTTGATCCAGCAAGGGGAAGGAGAGGTTGATGATGATCCAATGACGACGGCATGGTGGTGGATGCGATAGAACTCCGGCGAGGCTTCGCTAGCGACTACAGGAGGAGGAGGAGGTGTAGCAGGAAGGGAGGCGCCAAGGGCTTCGGTGTGGCCACCTCCCTCCCCTCCCTTTATATAGGTGCAAGAGAGGGGGGAGGCGCAGCCTTGCCCCTTCCTCCAAGGAAGGGGTGCGGCCAAGAGGGGGGAGGAGTCCATCCTCCCCAAGGCACCTCAGAGGTGCCTTCCCCTTTTAGGACTCTCCCTCCCCAAGTCTCCTTGGTGCATGGGCCTCTTGGGGCTGGTGCCCTTGGCCCATATAGGCCAAGGCGCACCCCACCAGCCCATGTGGCCCCCAGGGCAGGTGGACCCCGGACCCCTTCGGCACTCCGTGCAATACCGATAAAGTGCGAAACTTTTCGGCGACCAAAACAAGACTTCCTATATATAAATCTTTACCTCCGGACAATTTCGGAACTCCTCGTGACTTCCGGGATCTCATCCGGGACTCCGAACAACATTCGGTGTGCTGCATACTCATATTCATACAACCCTAGCGTCACCGAACCTCAAGTGTGTAGACCCTACGGGTTCGGAGACATGTAGACATGACCAGAGGCGTTCTCCGGTCAATAACCAACAGCGGGATCTGGATACCCATGTTGGCTCCCACATGGTCCACGATGATCTCATCGGATGAACCACAATGTCAAGGACTCAATCGATCCCGTATACAATTCCCTTTGTCTAGCGGCATTGTACTTGCTTGAGATTCGATCGTCGGTATCCCGATTCGTTTGTTCAATCTCGTTACCGGCAAGTCTCTTTACTCGTTCCGTAACACATCATCCCGTGATCAACCCCTTAATCACATTGTGCACATTATGATGATGTCCTACCGAGTGGGCCCAGAGATACCTCTCCGTTTACGGAGTGACAAATCCAGTCTCGATTCGTGCCAACCCAATGACACTTTCGGAGATACCTGTAATGCACCTTTATAGCCACCCGATTCACGTTGTGACGTTTGGTACACCCAAAGCATTCCCTACGGTATCCGGAGTTGCACAATCTCATGGTCTAAGGAAAAGATACTTGACATTAGAAAAGCTTTAGCATACGAACTACACGATCTTTGTCCTAGGCTTAGGATTGGGTCTTGTCCATCACATCATTCTCCTAATGATGTGATCCCGTTATCAATGACATCCAATGTCCATACTCAGGAAACCATGACTATCTGTTGATCAACGAGCTAGTAAACTTGAGGCTTACTAGGGACGTGGTGTTGTCTATGTACCCACACATGTATCTGAGTTTCCTATCAATACAATTATAGCATGGATACTAAACGATTATCATGAACAAGGAAATATAATAATAACTAATTTATTATTGCCTCTAGGGCATATTTCCAACAGTCTCCCACTTGCACTAGAGTCAATAATCTAGTTCACATCGCCATGTGATTAACACCGATAGGTCACATCGCCATGTGACCAACATCCAAAGAGTTTACTAGTGTCGCTAAACTAGTTCACATCACCATGTGATTAAGACTCAATGAGTTCTGGGGTTTGATCATGTTTTCCTTGTGAGAGAAGTTTTAGTCAACGGGTCTGCAGCATTCAGATCCGTATGTACTTTGCAATTCTCTATGTCATATTGTAAATGCTGCTTCCACGTTCCACTTGAAGCTATTCCAAATGGTTGCTCCACTATACGTATCCGGTTTGCTACTCGAGTCACTTTCGGATAGGTGTTAAAGCTTGCATCGACGTAACCCTTTCGCCGAACTCTTTATCACCTCCATAATCGAGAAACATGTCCTTATTTACTCCAAGGACAATTTTGACGCTGTCCAATGATCCCTATTCCTGGATCATTCTTGTATCCCTTAGTGACTCATGGCAAGGCACACTTCGGTGCGGTACACAAGATAGCATACTATAGAGCCTATGTCTAAAGCATAGGGGGCGACCTTCGTCCTTTCTCTCTTTTCTGCCGTGGTCGAGCTTTAAGTCTTAGCTTCATACCTTATATCTCGTGCAATAACTCCTTCTTTGGCGATCCATCTTGAACACCTTCAAGATCATGTCAAGGTATATGCTCATTTGAAAGTACCATTAAGCGTTTTGATCTATCCTCATAGATCTTGATGCTCAATGTTCAAGTAGCCTAATCCAGGTTTTCTATTGAAAACACTTTTCAAACAACCCTATATGCTTTCGAGAATTCTACATCATTTACGAGCAACAATATGTCAACAACATATACTCATCAGAAATTCTATAGTGCTCCCACTCACTTCTTTGGAAATACAAGTTTCTCACAAACTTTGTATAAACCCAAAATCTTTGATCATCTCATCAAAGCGCACATTCCAACTCCGAGATGCTTACTCCGGTCCTAAGAAGGATCATTTGGAGCCAAAGATAACTTTTAGCATCCTTAGGATCGACAAAAACTTTCTGATTGTATCACATACAACCTTTCCTTACAAAAGCGGTAAGGAAACATCATTTTGACATCCATCTGACAGATTTCATATATGCAGTTCGTGCTAACTTGATTCCGACGGACTTAAGCATCTCTACGGATGAGAAAATCTCATCGTAGTCAACTCCTTGAACTTGTGAAAACTCTTTGCCACAATTCGAGCTTCATAAACGGTGACATTACCGTCACGTCAATCTTCTTCTTAATTATCCATTTATCTCAATGGCTTGCCGATCAACGGGCAAGTCCACCAAAGTCCATGCTTTGTTCTGATACATGGATCCTACCTCGGATTTCATGGCTTCTAACCATTTGTTGGAATATGGGCCCACCATTGGTTCTCCATAGCTCGTAGGTTCATTGTTGTCTAGCAACATGACATTCATGATGTAATCACCGTACCACTCCGAAGCGATGCTGGCGTCCTTGTCGTCCCTCGAGGTTCGGTAGTGACTTGATCCGAAGTTTCATGATCACTATCATAAGCTTCTACTTCAATTGGTGTAGGTGCCACAGGAACAACTTCCTGTGTCCTGCTACACACTAGTTGAAGTGATGGTTCAATAACCTCATCAAGTCTCCACCATCCTCCCACTTAATTCTTTCGAGAGAAACTTTTCCTCGAGAAAGGACCCGTTTCTAGAAACAATCCCTATTGCTTTTGGATCTGAATTAGGAGGTATACCCAACCGCTTTGGGTATCCTATGAAGATGTATTTATCCGTTTTGGGTTCGAGCTTATCACGATGAAACTTTTTCACATAAGCGTCGCAGCCCCAAACTTTTAAGAAACGACAACTTAGGTTTCTTCAAACCATAGTTCAAACAAAGGTCGTCTCAACGGAATTACGTGGTGCCCTATTAAAGTGAGTGCGGTTGTCTCTAATGCCTAACCCATGAGCGATAGTGGTAATTCGATAAGAGACATCATGGTACGCACCATATCCAATAGGGTGCAACTATGATGTTCGGACACACCATCACACTATGGTGTTCCAGCGGTATTAATTGTGAAACAATTTCCACAGTTGTCTTAGTTGCGTGCCAAAGCTCGTAACTCAGATACTCATTTCTATGATCGTATCATAGACATTTTATCCTCTTGTCACAATGATCTTTAACTTCACTCTGAAATTACTTGAACCATTCAATAATTCAGACTTTGTGTTTCATCAAGTAAATATACTCAACATCTACTCGAATCATCTGTGAAGTCGTAACATAACGATATTCACCGCATGCCTCGGCACTCATTGGACTGCACACATCAAAATGTGTTACTTCCAACAGGTTGCTACCTTGTTTTATCTTCTTTGAAACCGAGGCTTTTCACCATCTTGCCCATGTGGTATGATTTGCATATCTCAAGTGATTCAAAATCAAGTGAGTCCAAACGATCCATCTGCATGGATTTTCTTCATGCGTATACACCAATAGACATGGTTTGCATGTCTCAAACTTTTCAAAAACGAGTGAGTCCAAAGATCCATCAACATGGAGCTTCTTCATGCGTTTTGTACCAATATGACTTACATGGCAGTGCCACAAGTACGTGGTACCATCATTACTATCTTATATCTTTTGGCATGAAAATGTGTATCACTACAATCGAGATTCAATAAACCATTCCTTTTAGGTGCTAGACCATTGAAGGCATTATTCAAATTAACATTATTCTCCTTAAATGAATAATCAGACATGCGCTGCATATAATCCAATCATGTCTATGCTCAACGCAAACACCAAATAACAATTTTAGGTTTAACTCCAATCTTGATGGTAGAGGGAGCGTGCGATGCTTGATCACATCAACCTTGGAAACACTTCTAACACGTATCGTCAGCTCACCTTTAGCTAGTCTCCATTTATTCCGTAGCTTTTGTTTCGAGTTACTAACACTTAGCAACCGAACCGGTATCTAATACCCTGGTGCTACTAGGAGTACTAGTAAAGTACACATTAACATAATGTATATCCAATATACTTCTATCGACCTTGCCACCTTCTCATCTACCAAGTATCTAGGGTGGTTCCGCTTGATGTCCGCTCCTCTCATTCTGAAGCATTTAGTCTCGGGTTTGGGTTCAACCTTGGGTTTCTTCACTAGAGCAGCAACTGTTTTGCCATTTCATGAAGTATCCCTTGTTGCCCTTGCCCTTCTTGAAACTAGTGGTTTTACCAACCATCAACAATTGATGCTCCTACTTGACTTCTACTTTCGCGGTGTCAAACATCGCGAACACTTCAAGGATCATCATATCTATCCACGATATGTTATAGTTCATCACGAAGCTCTAGTAGCTTGGTGGCAATGACTTTGGAGAAAATCACTATCTCATCCGGAAGATCAACTCCCACTCGATTCAAGTGATTGTTGCACTCGGACAATCTGAGCACAAGGTCAACGATTGAGCTTTTCTCCCTTAGTTTGCAGGCTAAGAAAATCGTCGGAGGTCTTATACCTCTTGGCGTGGGCACGAGCCTGAAATCCCAATTTCAGCCCTCGAAACATCTCATACGCCCGCCGACGCTTCAAAAACGCCTTTGGTGCCTCAACTCTAAACTGTTTAACCGAACTATCACGTAGTTATCAAAAGCGTGTATGTCCGATGTTCGTAACATCCACAAACGACGTTTGGGGTTCAGACACCTGAGCGGTGCATTAAGGACATAAGCTTTCTACTATCCGCATAATCGCTCATCGTCAACTTTCAACTATATTTTCTCTAGGAACATATCTAAACAGTAGAACTAAAGCGCGAGCTTCGACATAATTTGCAAAGATCTTTTGACTATGTTCAGGATAATTAAGTTCATCTCATGAACTCCCACTTAGATAGACATCCCTCTAGTCATCTAAGTGATTACATGATCCGAGTCAACTAGGCCGTGTCCGATCATCACGTGAGACGGACTAGTCATCATCGGTGAACATCTTCATGTTGATCGTATCTACTATACGACTCATGCTCGACCTTTCGGTCTCTTGTGTTACGAGGCCATGTATGCATACATGCTAGGCTCTTCAAGTTAACCTAAGTGTTCTGCGTGTGTAAATCTGGCTTACACCCATTGTATGTGAACGTAGAATCTATCACACCCGATCATCACGTGGTGCTTGAAGCGACGAACTTTATAGCAACGGTGCACGCTAGGGAGAACACTTTCTTGAAATTGTTATGAGGGATCATCTTATTTACTACCGTCGTTCTAAGTAAACAAGATGCATAAACATAATAAACATCACATGCAATTATATAGTAGTGACGTGATATGGCCAATATCATATAGCTCCTTTGATCTTCATCTTCGGGGCTCCATGATCATCTTGTCACCGGCATGACACCATGATCTCCATCATCGTGTCTTCATGAAGTTGTCACGCCAACGACTACTTCTACTTCTATGGCTGATCAGGACATCAATACCATTGTTACACCCACAGCCCCTGTTGCTATACATACTGGACCAATTACTAGAGCTTGCGCACGCCAATTGAATTATCAGGTACTTTCGTTTCTTGGTAACAATTCCAATGTTCATGAGGATATGATGCTGCCTAAATTGGATACATTTGTTTTGCTTACAAATGAAGGGCCTACCATGGACAAGAAAGATGAACCTTGGAGCAAGTTCAAGCATGGAGATGTTGGCATGCGCAAGGGGAACAAGAACGGAGTTACAAGTGATGATTCCGGGACTTTGAAGCCACCCTAATGAGAGCATGAAGCCTTGGACGAAATATACAAGATGCCACTTCATAATATTCGTCCATAGGCTATTCTAGGTGCTTCGTCACCTTAATATTGGGCCAGGCCCATGTAATTTCGAAATACTTAAGTGTAGGCTGTTTTAGACTTCGTATGTGTGGGGAAACAAGAGTTAGGGTTGGTTTCGGACCCCTCCCTCAAGGGCCACGAAATTCCCTGCTCTTCCTCCATATATACAGCCCTTAGTCGTCGTTTAGACTTTGGGTTTTGTTTAGATTAAAAGTTCGCCATAGCTGCAACTTCGCGTGCCGTTTGTGTTCAACGACTGCATAAAGGCGTCACGGAACCCCACCTTGATCAATAAAGCTTTCATCTTATATTCGCAATATCCAGATTGCAATCTCGGTTTCTTGCTTGTTCTTCGTTTGCTCGCAGGAAATGCAGACCCTCGTGGTCGAGTTGATCGTGCTCGGCGTGGTCAATAACCTCTCGGAGTTGGTTTAGCGATTGCTAAGGCGCGACGTCCTCGCACGTTCGTAGTCGGATCGTCAAAGTCGACTTCCTCCAAAGCGAAAACCAACATCTCATCGAAAGACGGGACACCTTTGCCTCTATCAATGGCTAACGCGTTTAGCAATAAAGTAAAGTAATTTACATGTTCTTCAATGACACGCAGGTCATACAAAAAATAAAGACAACTCCTATGGCTCATCCCGGTTGTCATACTCATCGACATGCAAGTCGTGATTCCTATTACAAGAACATGATCTCATACATCACATATATCATTCATCATTCATCACAACTTTGGCCATATCATATCACAAAACACTTGCTGCAAAAACAAGTTAGGCGTCCTCTAATTGTTGTTGCAAGTTTTACGATGGCTGCAATAGGGTTCTAGCAAGAACGTTTTCTTACCTACGTGAAAGCCACAACGTGATTTGTCAACTTCTATTTACCCTTCATATGGACCCTTTTCATCGAATCCGCTCCAACTAAAGTGGGAGAGACAGACACCCGCTAGCCACCTTATGCAACTAGTGCATGTCGGTCGGTGGAACCAGTCTCACGTAAGCGTCACGTGTAAGGTCGGTCCGGGCCGCTTCATCCCACAATACCGCTGAAGCAAGATAAGACTAGTAGCGGCAAGAAAGTTGACAACATCTACGCCCACAACAAATTGTGTTCTACTCGTGCAATGGAGAACTACGCATAGACCTAGCTCATGATGCCACTGTTGGGGAACGTTGCAGAAAATTAAAATTTTTCCTACGGTTTCACCAAAATCCATCTATGAGTTCATCTAGCAACGAGTCATGGGAGAGTGATTGCATCTACATACCACTTGTAGATCGCGTGTGCGGAAGCGTTCAAGTGAACAGGGTTGATGGAGTCGCATTGCGTCGTGATTCAAATCACCGATGATCCTAGTGCTTAGCAGACGGACACCTCCGCGTTCAACACACGCGTCTGGAGCGGATGGCGTCTCCTCCTTCTTGATCCAGCAAGGGGGAAGGAGAGGTTGATGATGATCCAGCAGCACGACGGCGTGGTGGTGGATGCAGCAGAACTCCGGCAGGGCTTCGCTAAGCGACTACGGGAGGAGGAGGAGGTGTAGGAGGATGGTGAGGCGCCAAGGGCTTCAGGGTGCGGCCACCCCTCCCTCCCCTCCCTTTATATAGGTGCAAAAGAGGGGGGGCGGGCGCAGCCTTGCCCCTTCCTCCAAGGAAGGGGTGCGGCCAGAGGGGGAGGAGTCCATCCTCCCAAGGCACCTCGGAGGTGCCTTCCCTCTTAGGACTCTCCCTCCCCAAGTCTCCTTGGCGCATGGGCCTCTTGGGGCTGGTGCCCTTGGCCCATATAGGCCAAGGCGCACCCCACCAGCCCATGTGGCCCCCGGCAGGTGGACCCCCGGTGGACCCCGGACCCCTTCGGCACTCCGTACAATACCGATAAAGTGCGAAACTTTTCCAGCGACCAAAACAAGACTTCCTATATATAAATCTTTACCTCCGGACCATTCCGAACTCCTCGTGACGTCCGGGATCTCATCCGGACTCGAACAACATTCGGTTTGCTGCATACTCATATTCATACAACCCTAGTGTCACCGAACCTTAAGTGTGTAGACCCTACGGGTTCGGGAGACATGTAGACATGACCGAGACGTTCTCCGGTCAATAACCAACATGAGATTTGGATACCCATGTTGGCTCCCACATGTTGCACGATGATCTCATCGGATGAACCACAATGTCAAGGACTCAATCGATCCCGTATACAATTCCCTTTGTCTAGCGGCATTGTACTTGGCCGAGATTCGATCGTCGGTATCCCGATACCTTTGTTCAATCTCGTTATCGGCAGAGTCTCTTTACTCGTTCCGTAACACATCATCCCGTGATCAACCCCTTAATCACATTGTGCACATTATGATGATGTCCTACCGAGTGGGCCCAGAGATACCTCTCCGTTTACACGGAGTGACAAATCCCAGTCTCGATTCGTGCCAACCCAACAGACACTTTCGGAGATACCTGTAATGCACCTTTATAGCCACCCAGTTATGTTGTGACGTTTGGTACACCCAAAGCATTCCTACGGTATCCAGGAGTTGCACAATCTCATGGTCTAAGGAAAAGATACTTGACATTAGAAAAGCTTTAGCATACGAACTACACGATCTTTGTGCTAGGCTTAGGATTGGGTCTTGTCCATCACATCGTTCTCCTAATGATGTGATCCCGTTATCAATGACATCCAATGTCCATAGTTAGGAAACCATGACTATCTGTTGATCAACGAGCTAGTCAACTAGAGGCTTACTAGGGTCGTGGTGTTGTCTATGTACCCACACATGTATCTGAGTTTCCTATCAATACAATTATAGCATGGATACTAAACGATTATCATGATCAAGGAAATATAATAATAACTAATTTATTATTGCCTCTAGGGCATATTTCCGACACATCCCTCCAATGGGAAAACCGATGGCCATGGTGGACGATGATGCACCCCCCACATGGTTCCATCAAGATGAAGATGACAACGAGTGGATTTTCAACACCTCACCTACAACACATGAGCGACGCTCCAAAGGTAACATAGGTGATGGTGCTTCTCTTGTCCCACTAGTGGACTCTATTACCATCGATTGCTCCCATGATGTTGACACACCTATTACCATGCTTCATGCTAGTGAAACTTCTTCATGCCTTGACTTACCTATTTATGATGAATATGATGATGAGCATGTTGAGTTGCCTAGTTGTGATGCTATGCTCCATAGGATATCATGTGAAAATCCTTTTGGTCACATCATGTTTGACAATCCATTGAACTTGTCATATGCTATGAGTGAGATCTCTCATATTGCTTCCTTTCAATCTCAACATAGTAACTATGCATGCCCCATTAAAATCAATCCCATTTGCACTTATGTCATAGATGACGAGATGATGGTCATTGGCTTTTGTTTCTCTTGTGATGATATTGCCATGCTTCCTTTACATGATTTGCACAATTCATCTACTATGTTATGCCATGATCACATTGTACCAAATATGCATTGTTTTGGATGTTGCCAATATTCTCCACGTGATGTTTCCATTAATGCTCATGAGGAAAACCCCAATGCTCATTTCATCGTGTTCACTTTGCATGCTATGCTTGCTTCTATACCTTGGCCATGCAATTGTGACCCTTGCCTGCATCTACCCATGTTTCATCATTATGCTACTCCTATGTGTATTTGCATGCTTGGTGGAGATCCTTATTGCTATTGCCATGTTTATCATGTGCCCCATGCTATTGATGCTATTTTGCTCATATCTTGCCTTTATGCTTGTGCTATGACATGTGAATTATTCATGCCCACTATTTGCACCAATGACATGCTTGCCATGATTCCTTCTAGTACGTTGCATCTTTGCACTACTAGCTTGCTTGACTTGATCGCTATGATTTCTTGCTATGTTGCATCACCCATGTTCCACTATCACTTGCTTTCTTGGGTTGATGACATATATGTTCATGCCTCTCACTTGATTTGCCATGATCATTGTCTCTTGTTTCCATTAGTTGCATCTCTCATATCACCTTGTATTGAGTGCAACCATACTATGCTTATTGCTCTCGGAGACTTTGACAAGTCACTTGTGATGCATGCTTGTTCACTCTTTTCTCTATGATGTGTGGCTTGCTTATCGGCTATCACTTGAGTAGGAGACATAGGTCGTAGCACATATTCCTTCCCTTTCATCTTGAAGCTATAGTGATTGGTGCGCCCATTGTGGATGACACCACGGTCGAATTGCCATGGTCGACCTAGAAGTAGGTGGCAAACGGTCATTGGGACCACATCACATTCCAACGTGTCTTCATAAGCACCAATTTTGAAGGAGACTTGGACCGTATGCTCGACTCGTATAGTGCCGGAGTCACTTAGCCATTGAACCTTGTAGGGTGCGGGTGCTTCCTCTTGACCAATTGGAGCTTGGAGCATAGTTCTTCACTTGCCAAGTTGTGGCAACTACCTCCATCGATGATGACCTTGATGGACCGTCCATTGATGCCGGCTTTTGTGTGGAAGATGTGGCATCGTTGGTCTTCTTCTTGTTGATGTTGAAGAGTCAAGACCTTGGAGACAACGAGGGCGGGCTCGAATCCTCATCACAAAAGACTTGATCATCTTCTTCTTCGTTCACTTGCGGTGCATGGCCACTTGCTCAAGAGCTTCCATCTCCTCTTCACTCATGGAGTCATATGTGCCATCGTCGTTGAGGATCTGATAGAGGCAAAGGTGTCCCGTCTTTCGATGAGATGTTGGTTTTCGCTTTGGAGGAAGTCGACTTTGACGATCCGACTACGAACGTGCGAGGACGTCGCGCCTTAGCAATCGCTAAACCAACTCCGAGAGGTTATTGACCACGCAGCGAACACGATCAACTGACCACGAGGGTCTGCATTTCCTGAGCAAACGAAGAACAAGCAAGAAACTGAGATTGCAATCTGGATATTGCGAATATAAGATGAAAGCTTTATTGATCAAGGTGGGGTTCTGTGGCGCCTTTGTCCGGTCGTTGAACACAAGCGAAATGCACGCGAAGTTGCAGCTATGGCGAACTTTTAATCTAAACAAAACCCAAAGTATAAACGACGCCCTAAGGGTTGTATATATGGAGGAAGAGGAGGGAATTTCGTGGCCCTTGAGGGGGGGGTCCGAAACCATCCCTAACTCTTGTTTCCCCACACATACGGACTCTAAAAACAGCCTATACTTAAGTATTTCGAAATTACATGGGCCTGGCCCAATAATAAGGTGACGCAGCACCTAGAATAGCCTATGGACGAATATTATGAAGTGGCATCTTGTATATTTCGTCCAAGGCTTCATGCACCCATTATGGTGGCTTCAAAGTCCTGAAATCATCACTTGTAACTCCGTTCTTGATCCCCTTAGCATGGCATTATCTCCATGCTTGTTCTTTGCTCCAATGACCATCCTTCTCCAAGCTAGGGCCTTCATTTGTAAGCAAAACAAATGTATCCAATTTAGGCAGCATCATATTCTCATGAACATTAGAATCATTACCAAGAAACGAAAGTACACGATAATTTAATTGGCGTCTTGTGAGCTCTAGTAATTGGTCCGAGATATGTAGCGATAGGGGCTGTGGGTGTAACAATGGTATTGATGTCCTCATCATCCTCCCCTTCTTGAAATGAAGTCGTCCTCGGACGGAAGCTCATATTCCTCACCCAAATAAGGCTTCAAATCTGCAATGTTAAAAGTGGGACTAACCCCAAAATCTGCGGGTAGCTCAAGTTTATATGCATTATCATTTATTTTCTCTAACACCTTAAATGGACCATCGAGACGTGGCATTAGCTTTGATTTATGCAAACTAGGAAACCTATCCTTACGCAAATGTAACCAAACAAGATCTCCGGTGCAAAGACAACATGTTTTCTACCCTTATCTCCAAAGACGTTTATATTTAGCATTCATACGCTCAATGTTTTCCTTAGTTATCTCATGCATTTTTAAAATCAATTCAGCACGTTCTTTGGCATCAAAATTAACCTTCTCCGAAGATGGAAGAGGCAACAAATCAATAGGTGCACGAGGTAGGAAGCCATACACAATTTCAAAAGGGCACATCTTAGTAGTAGAATGCAATGAACGATTATAAGCAAATTCAATATGAGGCAAGCATTCTTCCCACATTTTCTTATTATTCTTCAAAACAGCCCTAAGCATAGTAGACAATGTTCTATTGACTACTTCAGTTTGTCCATCGGTTTGGGGTGACAAGTAGTACTAAAAGCAGTTTAGTCCCCAACTTAGCCCATAAACATCTCCAAAAGTGGCTAAGAAATTTAGTATCACGATCTGAAACAATAGTATTTGGCACACCATGCAAGCGAATAATTTCACGAAAGAACAAATCAGCAACATTAACAGCATCATCGCTTTTATGACATGGTATAAAGTGTGCCATTTTCGAGAATCTATCCACGACAACAAATATGCTATCCCTCCCTTCTTTGTTCGAGGTAAACCTAAAACAAAGTCCATAGATATATCCTCCCAAGGAATACTAGGCACAGGCAAAGGCATATATAAACCATGAGGATTGAGTCGTGACTTAGCTTTTTGACAAGTAGTGCAGCGAGCAACAAAACGCTCAACATCCCGTCTCATCTTTGGCCAAAAGAAATGTGTAGCAAGTATATCCTCCGTCTTCTTCACGCCAAAGTGTCCCATTAATCCTCCTCCATGCGCCTCCTGCAACAACAAAAGACGAACAGAGCTAGCGAGGAATGCATAGCTTGTTAGCACGGAACACAAAACCATCATTAATAACGAACTTGTTCCATGTTCTTCCTTCTTTACAATTCTGCATTACATCTTTAAAATCAGCATCATGCACATATTGATCTTTGATGGTCTCCAAACCAAATATTTTGAAGTCAAGTTGTGGAAGCATAGTATATCGACGAGACAAAGCATCAGCAATAACATTTTCTTTACCCTTCTTGTGTTTAATGACATAAGGGAAAGTCTCAATGAATTCAACCCATTTAGCATGTCTACGATTCAGTTTAGCTTGACTTTTAATATGTTTCAAAGATTCATGATCGAATGTATAACAAATTCTTTGGGCCATAAATAATGTTGCCATGTCTCTAAAGTCCTAACAAGAGCATATAATTCTTTGTCATAAGTAGAATAGTTCAGACTAGGCCCACTCAATTTTTTGAAAAGTATGCAACAGGTTTGCCATCTTGTAATAACACACCTCCTAATCCAATTCCACTAGCATCACATTCAAGCTCAAAAGTCTTATTAAAGTCGTGAAGTTGGAGTAAAGGAGCATGTGTCAACTTATCTTTCAATACCGTGAAGGCTTCTTCCATGCGGTACCCCAAACAAAAGGCACATCCTTCTTTGTAAGCTCATTGAGAGGTGCAGCAATGGTGCTAAAGTCTCTCACAAAACGCCTATAGAAACCAGCGAGTCCAAGAAAACTCCTCACTTGTGTGACCGTTTTGGGCTGCGGCCAACTCTCAATAGCTTCAATCTTGGCTTTATCAACTTCAATTCCTGTGGAGTAACAACATAGCCAAGAAAAGATACTCGGTCGGTGCAAAAGGTGCACTTCCCAAGGTTACCAAACAAACGTGCATCACGTGAGAGCATTAAAAACAACACGTAAATGTTCCAAATGTTCTTCCAAAGATTTGCTATAAATCAGTATATCATCAAAGTAAACTACCACAAATCGTCCAATGAAAGCACGTAAAACTTCGTTCATTAATCTCATGAAAGTACTAGGTGCATTAGTTAACCCAAAAGGCATGACTAACCACTCATATAATCCAAACTTAGTTTTAAATGCTGTTTTCCATTCATCTCCCAATTTCATACGAATTTGATGGTATCCACTACGCAAATCAACTTTGGAGAATATTGTAGAGCCACTCAATTCATCAAGCATATCATCTAGCCTAGGAATAGGATGACGATAACGAATAGTAATATTATTAATGCCTCTACAATCAACACACATACGCGACGTACCATCCTTTTTAGGCACTAGTATAATAGGAACAACACAAGGACTAAGAGATTCGCGTATATAACCTTTGTCGAGCAGCTCCTGTACTTGACGCATAATCTCCTTCGTCTCCTCTGGATTGGTACGGTATGGTGCGCGGTTGGGTAGCGATGCACCGGAATTAAGTCAATTTGATGCTCAATCCCTCGAATAGGTGGTAATCCGGTGGCACGTCTTGTGGGAAGACGTCGTGAACTCCTGCAAAATGTTAGTGACAAATGAGGGGCAAAGAGGAAGGCACGTCCTCGAATGAAAATAATGCCTCTTTGCACACAAAAGCATAGCAAACAGATTTGCTAGAATCTAGCTCATCAATATCAGATTTGGTGGCAAATAAACATGCACTTTTCAGTTTAATTTCAGAAGCAACATTAGATGGTTTATTATTAGGCTTCATTTGTTGCTCAAATTCTTTTGCCACAATCTGATTTTCACTCTTATTTTTCTCCTGTTTTGCTTTATTAGCTCTATTAATATCATCTTTCAAAATGGAATCAGGAGTCATAGGAAGCAAAGTAATATTTTTATCCTTGTGAACAAGAGTATACTGATTGTTTCTACCATGGTGTACAGAATTTTAATCAAATTGCCATGGTCTACCAAGTAATAAGGAACATGCTTGCATAGGTACCACATCACAATCAACATAATCAGCATATGTAGAGATACTAAAATACACACGAACAGTACGTGTTACCTTAACCTTGCCGCTGTTGTTGAACCATTGGATGTAGTAAGGATGTGGATGTGGTCTTGTGGTGAGAGAAAGCTTCTCCACCATATCCATGCTAGCCAAGTTGTTGCAGCTCCCTCCATCTATGATGACGCTGAATAGAACGTTCCTTCACAACTCCCTTTGTATGGAACAAGTTATGTCTCCGATTTTGCTCAGCTTGTGTAACCTGCACACTCAAAACACGTTGAGCAACTAAACATTCATACCTCGGCATCTTCAGCAGCCATGTATTGCGTGTCATGATCGTAATCATCTCCACCGTGTTCTTCATGTGTAATAAGAGCCAAAGTCTCTTCATCATAGTCACTAAGCGGACTCATACCCACCATCCTCGTGAGCAATCATCACACGCTGAGATTGGCATTCTCTCAAATGTCCTCTTCCCTTACAACGACGCCCAAATAATATCACTTGTGTGCCCGTTGACGCCATGGAAGAAGAAGAGCTACTGTAGGCCCAAAGCAGTGTGCTCTTGGCGAGATAGTGGTGGTTGTGCCTGCTTTGTTGTATCACGGTTGGAGGTGGCAGCCGACGGAGGTGCCGTGTAGTAGAACGTGTGGAAGTAGATGATGCACGTGGTGTCCATGATGAAGGTCGACCTGCGAAAAAGTTAGTTCGCGCCAACGCACATCGATCCTGCACTTCACGTTCAGCTTTACAAGCAAGATGGAATAATCGAGTGATATTATTATAATCCTTGTAGTCTAGAATGGTCTGAATCTCTCTATTTAATCCACCCGAAAACGTGCAAGCATAGCTTCATTCTCCTCAACAATACCACATCTAATCAAGCCAGTTTGTAATTCCTGATAATATTCTTCACCGAATTTTTTCCTTGTCTTAAGCGCTGCAATTTTTGAAGTAATTCACGTTGATAATATGGTGGAACCCAACGAGTACGCATAGCAGTTTTCAAAGCAGCCCAAGTAGCTGGAACAGGATATAATCTACAATGTTCGCACCACCAAACACATGCAAAGCTAGTGAAAGCACAAACAAAGCAGGAACACGTCTCTCCTCGAGGATATTGTAAACATGTAAATCGTTGTTCAGTTTCTAACTCCCAAGTAAGATATATATCAGGAACATATCTACCCTCAAATGGTGGAATATTAAATTTCAGTTTAGGGAGATTGTCATGATCTCGGACCTGAAAGGGAGCCCGAACATTGCCATTATTTGCATGTGGACGACGTGGTGGTTGTGGTGCTGGTGGTTGCACGTAGTACTGATGTTGATCAACCTCATCCTCGTAATCTCTCACATAATCATCCCCCCACCGCAGCAGCAGGAGCCACGTAGTATCAACAGAAGCACCAAAGCAGCTTGGCCAGTGAAGAGGGACACGGAAGCTTCGGCGGAGGGCTGTTTCGCGATGTGGAGGTAGTCCTTGTTGTTGTAGTAGAGGTGCGTTAGGTGCCGCCGGTGGTGGTGGTGGTAGACGCCTTGAGCAATTCATTAAACTTGGTATCGAGCTTTGTTTCAACGCCTTCTCAATGCCATCTATCTTCTCCATGGCCTCTTCAAATCTATTTAGCACATCGTCCACCTGCCCACTCATCATTTGTTGAAACTTATCATGTAGCGCTTTGTTTGTCATGTTCTCCCGGTCGGTCTAAATGCGACTTGTGATCCTGCCATGGTTAGCACAATAGAAACACACAAGAATATGATTCGACGGACTACTAGGAAGTGGTGGTGGTTGTGTGGTGGACGATCACAAATCCGTCAAGCAAATCTCAAATTCTTACCAGTTCTTACCCAAAGAAGAAAGCGGTGACCGCAACCGATGTAGTCAAAACTCTCAAAGCTTGGATAGAGCGATTACCAGAGAGTCAAACGACGATGTAGATGTATGTGGAGCTGGGAAGGCTTATAATATGGTAGCAAAAGGGTCAGAATAATCAATTCGTAGATGCAAAGTTGAATAAACGCTCAACGACGCAGATCTTGTCTTTGGTCCTAGGCTAGACCGTGCTAGAGACGCGAGCCTAGAACACTAACAAAATCACGGCGCTGCCGTAAACAAGGGAAAAGCACACTGGATTTTTTTCGCTTTTTTTTTGCGCTGCTTTTTACCGCTTTTTTTTTTTTTTTTTTGCGAAAAATCACTATAATGGCGAGTGTCTCAAAACTCTTCCGAGGTCAAACTGACAGGATGGGCACGAAAAAAAAAAATCGACCAAATTTTTTTTTTTTTTCGACTGCCCGGACCCAAAAACTGGAAACGGGTCAAAAAAACTTTCTATAACGGCGACTGTCTCAATACACTTAGAAACACTTAAAAACAGGATAGCCAGAAAAATTTTCGACAAGTGCGTTTTCGGAAAATTTTGGGCCTAAACGGAGGGTGGTTTCCGGCGGTGGCGGCGTGACAACTTATGACCAGAACTCGAAACTCTAAAAGACTAGACGCTAAGACCAGCAACTAGACACGACGATGCAACCGCAAATTCAACAAAGCAAAACCCTAAAAAGATTATGCAAAGGCTCGATTGGTTCGGATATGATGAACTAACCCTAATTTTTTTTGTGGCTTTTTCGTGGACTATAGGTATGAAGAACAGACTCGATCTAAACTACGGAAAACTGTAAAATCTCACCGAGCAACCTGAAAATCTGATACCACTTGATAGAGGCAAAGGTGTCCCGCCTTCGATGAGATGTTGGTTTTCGCTTTGGAGGAAGTCGACTTTGACGATCCGACTACGAACGTCTTGAGGACGTCGCCGCGCCTTAGCAATCGCTAAACCAACTCCGAGAGGTTATTGACCACGCCGAGCACGATCAACGACCACGAGGGTCTGCATTTCCTGCGAGCAAACGAAGAACAAGCAAGAAACTGAGATTGCAATCTGGATATTGCGAATATAAGATGAAAGCTTTATTGATCAAGGTGGGGTTACGTGGCGCCTTTGTCCGGTCGTTGAACACAAAGCGAAATGCACGCGAAGTTGCAGCTATGGCGAACTTTTAATCTAAACAAAACCCAAAGTCTAAACGACGCCCTAAGGGTTGTATATATGGAGGAAGAGGAGGAATTTCGTGGCCCTTGAGGGGGTCCGAAACCATCCCTAACTCTTGTTTCCCCACACATACGGACTCTAAAAACAGCCTATACTTAAGTATTTCGAAATTACATGGGCCTGGCCCAATAATAAGGTGACGCAGCACCTAGAATAGCCTATGGACGAATATTATGAAGTGGCATCTTGTATATTTCGTCCAAGGCTTCATGCACCCATTATGGTGGCTTCAAAGTCCCTGAAATCATCACTTGTAACTCCGTTCTTGATCCCCTTAGCATGGCATTATCTCCATGCTTGTTCTTTGCTCCAATGTCCATCCTTCTCCAAGCTAGGGCCTTCATTTGTAAGCAAAACAAATGTATCCAATTTAGGCAGCATCATATTCTCATGAACATTAGAATCATTACCAAGAAACGAAAGTACACGATAATTTAATTGGCGTCTTGCGAGCTCTAGTAATTGGTCCAAAGATATGTAGCAAGAGGGGCTGTGGGTGTAACAATGGTATTGATGTCCTCATCAGCATTCATATGACTTGTGGCCGCGGCCGCCGCAAGTGAAACACTTGAAGGAGCTTGTCTTGATGGTCTCATCGGTCGGAGTAGAGGATGAAGCACGCGGCTTGATGTTGCTTGTAGTAGGAGCAGGACGACTTGAGCTTGTCAAGTCTTCTTGTAACTTGACTTGTCGTCGTTTCTTGAAGAAAGTTTGGTTGATGTAGATGTTGGAGGAGTCGTTGAAGCTTGGTTGTTGGAGGAGCCGTGGGTCTTGGATGAGTACTTGGCGTGCATTTGAAGTCATCTTGCACTTGGCGTTCCGCCTTTGTAGCTTGATGCACGAGCTCAATGAGGGATGAGTATGGTTGGAAGTCGGCGATTTTCTTGATGGGATGATTGAGTCCATTCAAGAAACGTGCCATAGTTTGCTCATCATCTTCCTTGACAATGGCTCGAATCATGGCTATCTCCATTTCCTTGTAATATTCTTCAACGCTCTTTGTTCCTTGCTTGAGTAGTTGGAGTTTCTTGAAGAGGTCACGGTTGTAGTAGGTTGGCACAAAACGTGCTCGCATGACATCCTTCATTTGAGCCCAAGTGGTGATTGGAGGTTCACCTCTTGCTTGTCGTCAGCTCAATGATTTGTTCCCACCATATGAGCACATAGTCTTGGATCTCAAGTGATGCCATAGCGATTTTCTTCGCTTCATCGTAGTTGTGCAAGCGAAAGATTTTGTCAACCTTCAATGCCCATGAGAGGTAGTCTTCGGGGTCATTGCTTCCATTGAACTTGGGCATGGTGAATTTTAGCTTGCCGTAGCGTTGCTCTTCATTGTGTTGTTGGCGATGTTGATGATGACGTCCTTGGCGTGGATTGTATTCGCCTTCATGTTGCTCTTGGCGCGGAGGAAGACCATGATCAACTTGCCCTTGTTGAACTTGAGGTTGAGGTGGAGCTTGACGAGCTTGTGGAGGAGCTTGAGGAACTTGTCGTTGTGCATGAGGTTGGTAGTTCCTCTCTTTGATTTCTTCCCGAAGGGCTTCCTCTTGATTGCGCCGTTCGCGATTGCGGTTGGCGAAGGCTCTACTTGATTCTTGAAGGGCACGTTGCGCCTCAAGAGCTTGCGCCTCACGTTGTTGTTGTTGAAGACGTTGAGCCTTGGTGTCTTGTTCGTCTTGGTGAAGACGTGCTCGTTCTTCCTCTTGTTGGCGACGAAGACGTTGTCGTTCTTGAGCTTGAGCAAAGGCCTCTTGATTAGATTGAGGACGAGGAACTTGATCATCAACTTGCTCTTGTGAATGCTTGACATGTAGCGGGTTGCGAGATGCATGACGGTCTTGGCGCGCTGCTCGTCGAAGAGTGTTCGATGACGGTGTACTTGAGTCGTAGAAGGTGTCGTCGGAATGTCGACTCGGCGGCTCCGTCTTGATGATGAAGAAGTTGAATGATGCCGGTTTCTCATCAACGCGCGGATCTCGGCCCATTCTTGCATCATTCTCTTGCTTGTGAGCCTCGAACTTGTTGTCGAAGTAGTCTCTTGTACGTTGCTCGGAGAGTCGCAAGTCGGTGGCGAGGTTGTCGATGCGGTCGCTCATTGCTTGTTGTTCTTGGTGCAACGCTTCGTTGTGCACCAAATAGGTGGTTCTTGGTGACATATGACGACATGTCGCCGTCTTGCTCGTGCAGAGTGGGTTGGTAGAAGAACTTGGCCTATCCATCATTCCAAGCGAAATGTGAGTGGTAGAACGGAAAAGAACTTATACCAATGTACCTTTGACCGATGTTGAAGATGAATCAAGTTCACTCAAATGCGGACAATGAAATAGCACTCTTGGTACCGATTCTTGTCGGTTCTCACACCTACACAAGTAAAAGCTTATGGTGGAGCTCGGTTAGGATGGTGGCACAAAATTTGATGCAATTGTAAGTGAGACTCAATACAGTTGGAAATGATTCACAAATTTGCAAATGCAACAAGTAGACCACTAGCAAGATAAGGTACACGGAAACACACACGCAAAAGATAATATGGGGCTATGCAACCAAGGATGAGCCAAAATGTGGAATTCACCAAGATGCTCTTGTTGCACAACGCTAGAGAGACGCTAGCACGATTGCACAATAGGCGGATACGAACTTGTGCACAACCTACTAAGCAAAATGCAACGACTTCTACCCAAGTATGCTATATGTATGGTGTTTCGATGTGTTGATCCAAGATGATCAAGTATGACAATCTTAATGTTGTATGATGCTATGGTTCTTGCTCATAAGCTCTTTGCTTATCTTCCTCTCTTTGCTTAAAAGCTTGAATGGCTCTTTCTCTTTTGAGCTCTTTTCTCATGCAAAACTTCACGAACCAAGATAGCAATTGTGTATGCGATGACAACTTTGTGACACACAAGTTGATGGTAAGATATGCACCACTTTGGTATGGTATGTATCTATGGAGTATGATCACTAATGTGCACAAGTCACGTTGCCGGCAATACTCAATGTCTAGTCTCGATGGGTAAGCAACGCGAAAGATGGGCTATGATGGTTAGCAATGCAATTGCAAGTAGTGTCAAAGGTGTCGACGATGTTACCGTCCTTGACGAAGATGAGCGGTGGTGATGTTGATGTTGAACCGTACCTAGATAGCCGAAACACAAAAGGATATGGAAAACCCCAACTCAAATTCTCAAGGAAAAATTTGGCAACGTTGTCGGCATTGGAAGTGGGGAAGGCTAAGGTGGTGTTATGCGGAAGTGGTGGAGGTAAGTGGAAGTGTCTGTGGGCACGGGACAAAATTTGGCGAAAGTTAGGCGGTGATCGGGTGGTGGAAGGGATTGTTGTTACAGGGCCGGAAATCCGGCCGAAGCCGGATGTCCGGCGCCGGATGTCCGGGATGATCGGGCGGATGTCCGGCTGCCGGATGTCCGGGCTGCTCGGGCCGGATGTCCGGGCTCGATGAACACCGCGGGGGGAGATGGGAACCGGGGCAAAATTCGCGGGATTTTGTGGATGGAAATTGTGGAAATGGTGGGAGAAAGCTGGATCTACCTGCAACACACGAAATCCATGGATCAAATCCAACAAAACTTCATCACAAAAAAAAAATTTGGGGCTATTTTTGTGGGGAATTTTCGGAATTAGGACAAAAACAACAAAATCAAGCTAGAAAAGAGGGGTAGGGGCTCCAATAACGTGATCAACGTGGCTCATGATACCATGATGATGTAGGGCGGAACCCTACGTGTATGATCTTTCACGTTGGAGCGGATCCTACGGGGAATCACGAGGAACACGCGGAAGAGCACGAGAGAAACGGGAGAGAGAAATCACGAAACCGACAAGAGATCAATCACACAAGTGCTAGACTATCGATCGCATAGAGTGGCACAAGATTCAAGAGCAACAAAGGTAAGATACAAACGGTAACCGTTCTTCTCCGTGAGGAGGCCTTGAGGGTCCACCCTAGAAGGGGTCTTGAATCCGCTTGGGGATCTTCTCCGGAGAGGTCCCGATCTCGGTGGAGAAGTAGCCAAGTGGATGAGCAAAGGCTCTCACACAAGAATATGAGCTAATCCAATGCTAACCCTAGAAAGAGGAAAGGGAACAAGTATATATAGTCTTGGGCGAAGGGGTACAAGGGACAAGGCCCTGAGGCACTGCGCGCAGGCAGGGGAGGCCGGACGTCCGGGCGTCGGGCCGGATGTCCGGGCCTTCGCGAGGCGCCGGATGTCCGGCTCTCAGCCGGATGTCCGGCTGGGCGACTGCTTCAGCCGAATCGGGAAAGGGTGCCGGATTTCGGTCAGCCCGGATATCCGGCCGGGGCCGGATGTCCGGCTTGACGCCGGATGTCCGCCCCGAGACTTGGCCAGATTGGATCCTGTTGAGGTCGAAGCTCCAGGGCCGGATGTCCGGGGCCATGGCCGGATGTCCGGGCTGGAAGGTCTTGTCGGCCTTCTCCGATGGTTCTCTTCATCCGCGGACTTGGTGGCTTGTCCATCTTCACGCGCGTCCTCGGGAGGTTCCCTTGACACCTAATCATGCATAGCATATCGGACTTAGGTAGTAGCCATGTCTCGAGAGGATCATATGCGATATCAATAAGGAAAGAGGTCACCTCGTTCTCGAGAGCTCTAGCTCTAGCTCGTGTCATGGGTCCTCTTGGCTCTTGATGAGACGGTTGTAAGTCCATGGGGATGATCGTGGGATGCTCCGCATCAATATGCCTCCATACTATAAAATGCTCCCTTGTACTTTCTTATGATGAGCATGATGCATACACTTTTTGGGTATCTTACCACACGAATGATAGGTTTTGCACTTCCGCTAACCTCATTTGTTTTTCCGAGTGTTTGTCATGTTCTTTCATTTTGAAGGATTCACAAGGCGGTAACATCACGAGACAACTTGCTTATGTGAAGGCATACAAGATGCGCAACTCCATCATCCTTGACAACCTCCTAAAGGTGACCTCCTTCCCTTTGAGCCATCCTCAAATACGCATATTGGATGGGCCATTCTTTCATTGTTGTTTCCTTCTTGTTGTCTACATGATACATCTATTGGATGGAGGACCGACATTGGAGATGGACCCTATGGACCTTCAAGTTGAGTACCACGACATCGAGCTATGGTACAACACCACACATAACAAATTTGCATCTTATACATGGATTGACCCACATTATGATTGTTGCATCTTCAATTTCAACGTCATCCATGATATATGAGCTTGTGCATTTTCTTAGCAAATTTGTTGTGATCTTTCTTGATGGCCTATTCATACATTGTGATCATATTGCCTATCATCAATTGCATGATAACATAATCATATTAAGCATCTATTACCATATTCATGCTATTGATGAACCGTCTCTCTATGAACTTTCCATATGTGAGACATGGCTACTACCTCAAACATGTGTGCTATGCATGTCCAGGAACCAAGAGGAAGGCCATGGAATAGCTACGAGCATTGGACAAGACGGCGAGGACACCAAGTACAAGGACCAAGAGAAGAAGCTGCCCGAAGCTACAGCGGCCGGACGTCCGACCAGGACCGGACGTCCGATGACTCCCAGGCTCCGGACGACCGGCCCACTCCGGACGTCCGTGCCAGCGCACCCGAGCTGAATCTGCGGACATCCAAGAACTCCGGACGTCCGGGACCCCGCGAGCCTCCGGACGACCGGCCCCCTCCGGACGTCCGACCGAAGCGCACCCGGGCCGAATCTACGGATGTCCGAAGAGCTCCGGACGTCCGGACCTTCCTGAGCCTCCGGACGACCGGAACCCTCCGGACGTCCAGCGTCTGTCTGCGCACAGTGTATTGGACCGAGTCCATGTATCCCCCACTTACCCCTTCGCGGCCCATGACTATATATACTCCTCCACCTCCTCCTAGTTAGGGTTAGCGTTGATTTAGCTCATTGTTAGATAGAGCTTCGCTCATCCATATCGGATCTACTCCACGAGAGAGACCGCGGCCCCTCTTCGGAGAAGATCCACCTTGGATTCAAGACCTCCTTTGTGGAGAAGACCATCATCAAGACCTCCTCACGGAGAAGAACGGCTACCGTTTGTATCGTCCTTTGTTGACCTTGAATCATGTATCTCCCTTTGTGTTCATCGATCTAGCACATGTGTGATTGATCTTGTTGGTTCGAGTGATTCCCTTGTGTTTTCCCCGTGATTTCCCTCGTGTTCTTCCGCTCGTTCTTCGTGTTCCTCGTAGGGATTCTCTCCAAACGTGAAAGATCGTCCACATAGGGTTCCGCCCTACATCATTTTATCCTTATGAACAAGAGTATACTGATTGTTTCTACCATGGTGTACAGAATTTTTATCAAATTGCCATTGTCGACCAAGTAATAAGGAACATGCTTGCATAGGTACCACATCACAATCAACATAATCAGCATATGTAGAGATACTAAAATGCACACGAACAGTACGCGTTACCTTAACCTTGCCGCTGTTGTTGAACCATTGGATGTAGTAAGGATGTGGATGTGGTCTTGTGGTGAGAGATAGCTTCTCCACCATCTCCATGCTAGCCAAGTTGTTGCAGCTCCCTCCATCTATGATGACGCGCACAGAACGTTCCTTCACAACTCCCTTTGTATGGAACAAATTGTGCCTCTGATTTTGCTCAGCTTGTGTGACCTGCACACTCAAAACACGTTGAGCAACTAAACATTCATACCTGTCAGCGTCTTCAGAGCCATGTATTGCGTCTCATGATCGTAATCATCTCCACCATGTTCTTCACGTGTAATAAGAGCCAAAGTCTCCTCATCATAGTCACTAAGCGGACTCATACCCACCATCCTCAGTAGCAATCATCACACGCTGAGATTTGCATTCTCTCGCATAATGTCCTCTTCCCTTACAACGACGACAAATAATATCACTTGTGTGCCCTGTTGACGCCATGGAAGAAGAAGAGCTCTGCGCAGGCCCGGTAGGTGTGCTCTTGGCAGATAGTGGTGGTTGTGCCTGCTTTCTTGTATCACGGTTGGAGGTGGCACCTGAAGGAGGTGATGGTGCAGTGGAAGTAGATGATGCACATGGTGTCCATGTTGAAGGTCGACCTGCAGAAAAGTTAGTTCGCGCCAATGCTTGTCGATCCTGCACTTCACATTCAGCTTTACAAGCAAGATGGAATAAACGAGTGATATTAGTATACTTGATAGAGGCAAAGGTGTCCCGTCTTTCGATGAGATGTTGGTTTTCGCTTTGGAGGAAGTCGACTTTGACGATCCGACTACGAACGTGCGAGGACGTCGCGCCTTAGCAATCGCTAAACCAACTCCGAGAGGTTATTGACCACGGAGCACGATCAACGACCACGAGGGTCTGCATTTCCTGCGAGCAAACGAAGAACAAGCAAGAAACTGAGATTGCAATCTGGATATTGCGAATATAAGATGAAAGCTTTATTGATCAAGGTGGGGTTACATGGCGCCTTTATGCAGTCGTTGAACACAAACGAAATGCACGCGAAGTTGCAGCTATGGCGAACTTTTAATCTAAACAAAACCCAAAGTCTAAACGACGCCCTAAGGGCTGTATATATGGAGGAAGAGGAGGGAATTTCGTGGCCCTTGAGGGAGGGGTCCAAACCATCCCTAACTCTTGTTTCCCCACACATACGGACTCTAAAAACAGCCTATACTTAAGTCTTTCGAAATTACATGGGCCTGGCCCAATAATAAGGTGACGCAGCACCTAGAATAGCCTATGGACGAATATTATGAAGTGGCATCTTGTATATTTCGTCCAAGGCTTCATGCACCCATTATGGTGGCTTCAAAGTCCTGAAATCATCACTTGTAACTCCGTTCTTGTTCCCCTTGCGCATGGCATCATCTCCATGCTTGTTCTTGCTCCAATGTCCATCCTTCTCCAAGCTAGGGCCTTCATTTGTAAGCAAAACAAATGTATCCAATTTAGGCAGCATCATATTCTCATGAACATTAGAATCATTACCAAGAAATGAAAGTACCTGGTAATTTAGTTGGCGTGCGCGAGCTCTAGTAATTGGTCCAGTATGTATAGCAGCACGGGCTGTGGGTGTAACAATGGTATTGATGTCCTCATCATGATGTGGTCCCAATGACGGTTTGCCACCTCCTTCTTGGTCGACCATGGCAATTCGACCGTGGTGTCATCCACAATGGGCGCACCAATCACTATAGCTTCAAGATGAAAGGGAAGGAATACGTGCTACGACCTTTGTCTCCTAGTCAAGTGATAGCCGACAAGCAAGCCACCCATCATAGAGACAAAAGTGAGAAAGTGATCCACCAAAAAGTGAGTGAGAGCCACAAGCCAAACTTGAGCGCCTCTTCGCCTCGAGAGAAAAACCTCATCCTATTTGCCACCAAAAGTGAGATGAGAGAAGTGTGTGAGAACCCATCTAGTGTGATACACTTTGTCCTTGTGTGCAAGGATGGAGACCCAACAACTAACACCTCTCATGAGCTACCTTTAGTGTTTAAATCTCTTTTGCAGGAATTCCAAGATATTTTCCCCGATGAGCTACCTCCGGGTCTACCTCCTCTTCGAGGCATTGAGCATCGAATCGGCCTCATCCCCGGAGCGCCTCTACCAGACAAAGCTCCATACCGAGTCAATCCTGAAGAAACCAAGGAGATTCGACGGCAAGTACAACAACTCATCGACAACGGTCATGTACGTGAAAGCCTAAGCCCTTGTGTCGTTCCCGTTATACTTGTGCCTAAGCAAGATGGAAGTTTCCGCATGTGTTCCGATTGTAGACCTATAAATGCTATTACCGTTAAGCTATAGGCATCCCATTCCTCGCTTAGATGATATGCTTGATGAACTTAGTGGAGCCAACTTTTTCTCAAAAATTGACCTTAAAAGTGGCAATTATCAAATCCGCATACAAGAGGGTGATGAATGGATAACTGCTTTCAAAACCAAATTTGGTTTATATGAGTGGTTAGTGATGCCTATGGGTCTACCGGAGGCTCCCGGTACTTTCGTGCGTCTTATGCATCATGTGCTTCATCCTTACATTGGAGTCTTTATTGTGGTTTACTTCGACGATATTCTTGTGTTTAGCAAAACCATGAAAGAACATCTTAATCATGTTAGGGCTGTTTTGCAAACCCCTCGCAAGGAAAGTCTTTATGCAAACATGAAAAAAATGCACATTTGGTGTTGACAAAGTGGTTTTCTTGGGTTTTGTAGTATCCTCAAAGGGTGTCCATGTTGATGAATATAAAATTGAAGTAATCAAAACTTGGCCCCAACCCACCAATTTGCAACAAGTGCGCAGCTTTCTTGGTCTTGCGGGTTTTTATAAATCGCTTTGTGAAAGATTTTAGCACAATTGCCGCTCCTTTGCATGCCTTAAGTAAGAAGAATACTCCCTTTGTTTGGGGAACTTTGCAATCAACCGCTTTTGATGAGCTCAAGTCTTTGCTTACTCATGCTCCGATTCTTGCTTTGCCCAATTTTGACAAAACTTTTGAGGTTCATTGTGATGCAAGTGGTACCGAATTGGCGGAGTTTTGATGCAAGAAAAACGAGCCATTGCTTATTTTAGTGAAAAACTCTCCGGTGCTCAACTTAATTACCCCATCTATGATAAAGAATTGTATGCTTTAGTGCGTGTGCTACATGTTTGGGAACATTACCTTAGACCTCATGAGTTTGTCATCCTTACCGATCATGACACACTTAAGTACCTCAAAGGTCAAACTAAGTTGAACAAGCGTCATGCAAAATGGAGTGAATTTATTGAATCTTTTCCTTATGTGATCAAGTACATTAAGGGTAAAGAAAATGTAGTTGCCGACCCGCTTTCACGCATATGCATGCTTGTCACTCAACTTGAGTTGAATGTTATTGGTTTTGAGCATATAAAAGACTTGTATGAGCATGATCCATCTTTTGCTATTCCTTATGCTAAGTGTTTGACGCATACTTCTTGGGAACAATATTACATCAAGGATGCTTATCGTATGAGAGCTAACAAACTATGCATTCCCGAGTCTTCTCTTCGTTTACTCCTTTTGCAAGAGGCTCATGGAGGCGGACTCATGGGACACTTTGGACGTGCCAAGACATTCGCCACGCTCTCCAACAACTACTTTTGGCCCAAGATGTTCCGCGACGTCTCACGCTTCACCAAACGTTGCTCTACATGCCGCAAAGCTAAGTCTAAAGCTCAATCCCACGGTCTTTACATGCCCCTTCCTATTCCTTATCAACCTTGGGAAGACATTAGCATGGACTTTGTACTTGGGTTGCCTAGAACTCAAAATGGAAAGGATTCCATGTTTGTTGTTGTGGATATATTTTCTAAGATGGCACATTTCATTCCTTGCAACAAGATAGACGATGCTTCACATGTTGCAAATCTCTTTTGTAGGGAAATCTTGCGACTCCATGGAGTACCAAAGACAATCGTCTCCGATCGTGACGTCAAGTTCTTGAGTTACTTTTGGAAGACCCTATGCGTCAAGCTCGGAATCAAGCTATTGTTCTGATCGGCATACCATCCTCAAACCGACGGCCAAACGGAGGTGACGAACCGCACACTATCCACTCTACTTCGTGTCTTGATCAAGAAGAACATCAAGGAGTGGGAAGCATGTCTACCCATCGCCGAATACGCCTACAACCGTGCAAGACATTCGACTACCGGCAAGTCCCCCTTCGAGGTCGTCTACGGCTTCAACCCGTTGTCACCATTGGACATTCTACCTCTTCCTCTACAAGAGCGCACCAACATGGATGCGAGTGCACGGGCAAGCTACATCAAGAAGATGCATGAGGATACAAGACAAACCATCGAGCGCCAAGTACAACGACTAGCGACCAGCTCAACGTCAACAAGCAACCCATGGTCTTCAACATTGGTGATCTAGTGTGGCTACACCTTCGCAAGGACCGCTTCCCCAAAGAACGCAAGTCCAAGCTTCTTCCTAGAGCCGATGGACCTTTCAAGGTGCTAGCACGCTATAACGACAACGCCTACAAGATCGACCTACCTCGAGACAAGTATAATGTGAGCGACATCTTCAACGTCAAGGACCTCGCACCTTACCATGGAGATGAAGCTTTTGATCCGAGGTCGGATCTCTCCCAAGGGAGGGGAGATGATGCGGAGCATCCCTCGCTCATCCCCATGGACGTGCCTACATCTCCCTCAACGCTACTAGGACCCATGACAAGAGCCCGAGCTAAGGCTATCGAAGATAAGGTGAATTCGCTCCTCTCCGAACTCCCTCTTCCTACTCACGAGACATGGCTACTACCTCATTCGGAGACTCTATGTGTAATCAGGTACATGGAGGTGAGCCAAGGATCAACTACTTGCGAGAGCCAAGATGGCGAGGACTCCAAGCATATTGAAGAAGAAGAAGAGATCTTTGCTGAAAGGCACAGTGCACGGACGTCAAGCGCCTTCCGGACATCCGACGAGTCCCAGGACCCGGACGTCCGGCACTTTGCAACCCGAACCAAAACTACGGACGACCGAAGCCTCCGTACGTCCGACCGACGCACGCCCGAACCGATTCTACGGGCGATAGACAACTTTCGGACGTCCGGACCGTCACGAAGCTCCGGACGACCGACCCTCTCCGGACGTCCGACGCGCCATCGACAAAGCTGATTCTACGGACGCCCGAGCCCGTCCGGACCGTACCGAGCCTCCGGACGTCCGACGCCTGTGTATTGACTTTGTTTGGGCCGCAGCCCTTGTACCCCTTCGCCCCCTAGACTATATATACTCCTTCTTCCCCAACTTTCTAGGGTCAGCTTTGGTTTAGCTCATGTTTGTGTGAGAGCCTTGCTCATCCACTTGGTTACTTCTCCTCCGAGCTCAGGACCACTACGGAGAAGATACCCCAAGCGGATTCAAGACCCCCTTCTAGGGTGGACCCCAACAAGACCTCCTCTCGGAGAAGAACGGCTACTCGTGTATCCTTACCTTTGTTGATTGTGGATCATATGTATCTCTTTGTGTTCGCTGATCTAGCACTTGTGTGATTGATTCCTTGTTGGTTGAGTGATCTCTCTCTCGTTTCCTCCGTGTTTCCCTTTGTTCTTCCGCGTGTTCTTCGTGATTCCCCGTAGGATCCACTCCAAACGTGAAAGATCGTCCACATAGGGTTCCGCCCTACATCATCGTTTTTCTTGCATCAAAACTCCGCCAATTCCGGTACCACTTGCATCACAATGAACCTCAAAAGTTTTGTCAAAATTGGGCAAAGCAAGAATCGGAGCATGAGTAAGTAAAGACTTGAGCTCATCAAAAGTGTTGGATTGCAAAGATCCCCAAACAAAAGGAGTATTCTTCTTACTCAAGGCATGCAATGGAGCGGCAATTGTGCTAAAGTTTTTCACAAAGCGACGCTAAAAACCCGCAAGACCAAGAAAGCTACGCACTTGTTGCAAATTGGTGGGTTGGGGCCAAGTTTTAATTGCTTCAATTTTAGATTCATCAACATGGACACCCTTTGAGGATACAACAAAACCCAAGAAAACCACTATGTCAACACCAAATGTGCATTTTTTCATGTTTGCATAAAGACTTTCCTTTCGAAGGATTTGCAAAACAGCCCTAACATGATCAAGATGTTCTTTCATGGTTTTGCTAAACACAAGAATATCGTCGAAGTAAACCACAACAAAGACTCCAATATAAGGTCAAGGACATAATGCATGAGACGCGCATAAAAATGCAGAGCTTCGATAAACCCATAGGCATGACTAACCACTCATATAAACCAAATTTGGTTTTGAAAGTAGTTTTCCATTCATCACCCTCTTGTATGCGGATTTGATAATAGCCACTTCTAAGATCAATTTTTGAGAAAAAGTTGGCTCCACTAAGTTCATCAAGCATATCATCTAAGCGAGGAATGGGATGGCTATAGCGAACGGTAATAGCATTTATAGGTCTACAATCAGAACACAAGCGGAAACTTCCATCGGGCTTAGGCACAAGTATAACGGGAACGACACAAGGGCTTAAGCTTTCACGTACATGACCGTTGTCGATTAGTTGTTGTACTTGCCGTTGAATCTCCCTGGTTTCTTCGGGTTGGCACGGTATGGAGCTTTGTTTGGAAGTGGCGCTCCGGGTATGAGGTCGATTCGATGCTCAATGCCTCGTAGGGGAGGTAGACCCGGAGGTAGCTCATCGGGGAAAACATCTTGGAATTCCTGCAAAAGAGATTACTAAAGGTAGTTCGTGAGAGGGGTCAGTTTTTGGAGCTCCATCCTTGCACACAAGGACAAAGTGCATCACACTAGATGGGTTCTCACACACTTCTCTCATCTCACTTTTGGTGGAAAATAGGATGAGGTTTTTCTCTCTAGGCGAAGAGGCGCTCAAGTTTGGCTTGTGGCTCTCACTCACTTTTTGGTGGATCACTTTCTCACTCTTGTCTCTATGATGTGTGGCTTGCTTGTCGGCTATTACTTAACTAGGAGACATAGGTCATAGCACATATTCCTTCCCTTTCATCTTGAAGCTATAGTGATTGATGCGTCCGTTGTGGAAGACACCACGGTCGAATTGCCATGGTCGACCAAGAAGGAGGTGGCAAACCGTCATTGGGACCACATCACATTCCAAAGTGTCCTCATATGCACCAATTTTGAAGGAGACTTGGACCATATGTTCAACTCGTATAGTATCGGAGTCACTTAGCCATTGAACCTTGTAGGGATTCGGGTGCTTCCTCTTGACCAATTGAAGCTTGGAGCATAGTTCTTCACTTGCCAAGTTGTGACAACTACCTCCATCGATGATGACCTTGACAGACTTTCCGTTGATGCCGGCCTTTGTGTGGAAGATTTGGCATCGTTGGTCTTCTTCTTGTTGATGTTGAAGAGTCAAGACCTTGGAGACAACAAGAGCGGGGCTTGAATCTTCATGACAAAAGACTTGGTCATCTTCGTCTTCGTTGTTCACTTGTCGGTGCATGGCCACTTGCTCAAGGGCTTCCATTTCTCCTTCACTCACGGAGTTGTAGGTGCCGTCGTCATCGAAGATCATGGTGCGCTTGTTTGTGCACTCAAAGGACTTGTGGCCTCGGCCGCCGCAAGTGAAACACTTGAAGGAGCTTGTCTTGATGGTCTCATCGTTTGGAGTAGATGATGAAGCACGCGGCTTGAAGTTGCTTGTAGTAGGAGGAAGACGACTTGAACTTGCCGAAGTTTTCTTGTAACTTGACTTGTCGTCATTGCTTGTAGAAGGAAGCTTGGTTGTTGGAGAAGCCGTAGGTCTTGGACGAGTACTTGGCGTACTTGAAGTCATCTTGCACATGACGTTCCGCCTTTGTAGCTTGTTGCACGAGCTCAATGAGGGTGGACTACGGTTGGAAGTCGACGATCTTCTTGATGGGATGATTGAGTCCATTCAATAAATGTGCCATAGTTTGCTCATCATCTTCCTTCACATTGGCTCGAATCATGGCTATCTCCATTTCCTTGTAGTATTCTTCAACACTCTTTGTTCCTTGCTTGAGAAGTTTGAGTTTCTTGAAGAGGTCGCGATTGTAGTAGGTGGGCACAAAACGTGCTCTCATGACATCCTTCATTTGAGCCCAAGTGGTGATTGGAGGTTCACCTCTTGCTTGTCGTCGCTAAATGATTTGTTCCCACCATATGAGCAGATAGTCTTGGAACTCAAGTGATGCCATAGCGATCTTCTTCTCTTCCTCATAGTTGTGCAAACGAAAGATTTTGTCGACCTTCAATGCCCATGAGAGGTATTCTTGAGGTCATTGCTTCCATTGAACTTGGGCATGGTGAATTTGAGCTTTCCATATCGTTGCTCTTCATTGTGTTGTTGGCGATGTTGATGATGACGCCCTTGACGTGGATGACAATCGTCTTCTTGTTGCTCTTGGTGTAGAGGAAGTCCATGATCAACTTGCTCTTGTTGAACTTGAGGTTGAGGAGGAGCTTGACGAGCTTGTGGAGGAGCTTGAGGAACTTGACGTTGCACACGTGGTTGGTAGTTCCTCTCTTGGATTTCTTCTCGAAGGGCTTCCTCTTGATTGCGACGTTCGGATTGCGGTTGGCGATGGCTCGACTTGATTCTTGAAGGGCACGTTGCGCCTCAAGGGCTTGCGCTTCTCGTTGTTGTTGTTGAAGATGTTGAGCCTCGGCGTCTTGTTCGTCTTGGTGTAGACGCGCTTGTTCTTCCTCTTGGCGCCGTAGTAGATGTCGTTCTTGAGCTTGGGAAAAAGCGGCTTGGTTTGATTGAGGATGTGAGACTTGCTCATCGACTTGCTCTTGTGAATGCTTGTCATGTAGCGGGTTGCGAGATGCATGACGGTCTTGACGCGCGGCTCCGTCTTGAGAATGAAGAAGTGGAATGATGTCGGTTCCTCATCAAGGCGCGGATCTCGTCCATTCTTGCATCATTCTCTTGCTTGTGAGCGTCGAACTTGTTGTCGAAGTAGTCTCTTGTATGTTGCTCGGAGAGTCACAAGTCGGTGGCGAGGTTGTCGATGCGGTCGCTCATTGCTTGTTGCTCTTGGTGCAACGCTCGTTGTGCACCAAAGAGGTGGCTCTTGGTGACGTATGAAGACATGTCGTCGTCTTGCTCGAGAAAAAGTGGGTTGGTAGAAGTACTTGGCCTATCCATCATTCCAAGCAAAATATGTGAGTGGTAGAAGGAGAAGAACTTATACCAATGTACCTTTGACCGATGTTGATGATGAATCAAGTTCACTCAAATGCGGACAATGAAATAGCACTGTTGGTACCAATCCTTGTCGGTTCTCACACCTACACAAATAAAAGCTTATGGTGGAGCTTGGTGAGGATGGTGGCACAAAATTTGATGCAATTGTAAGTGAGCTTCAATAATGTTGGAAAAGATTCACAAATTTGCAAATGCAACAAGTTGACCAAGCAAATAGGTATACACGGAGACACGCACGCAAATAGATAAGTGGGATTGTGCAAACCAAAAGTGAGCCAAAATGTGGAATCCACGAAAATGCTCTTGTTGCACAATACTAGAGAGACGCTAGCACGATTGCACAATAGGCGAATATGGAACTTGTGCACAACCTACTAGGCAAAATGCAACTATCTCTATCCCACGTATGCTATACGTATGTTATTTCGGTGCTATGATCCAAGATGATCCAATATGACAATCTTAATGTAGGATGATGCTATGGTTCTTGCTCAAAGTTCTTTGCTTATCTTTCCTCTTTGCTTAAAAGCTTGGGTGGCTCTTTCACTTTTGAGCTCTTTTCTCATGCAATACTTCACAAACCAAGATAGCAATTGTGTATGTGATGACAACTTTGTGACACACAAATGGATCCCAAGATATGCACAACGGTGGTATGGTATGTATGCTATGGAGTATGATCACTAATGTGCACAAGTCATGTTGCCTGCAATACTCAATGTGATGTAGGGCGGAACCCTACGTGGATGATCTTTCACGTTGGAGCGGATCCTACGGGGAATCACGAAGAACACGCGGAAGAACAAGAGGGAAACACGGAGGAAACGAGAGAGAAATCACTAAACCAACAAGAGATCAATCACACAAGTGCTAGATCACCGATCACATAAAGTGGCACAAGATTCAAAATCAACAAAGGAAAGATACAACCGGTAGCCGTTCTTCTCCGTGAGGAGGCCTTGATGGGGTCCGCCCTAGAAGGGGTCTTGAATCCGCTTGGGGATCTTCTCCGTAGAGGTCCCTGAGCTCAGGAGAAGTAGCCAAGTGGATGAGCAAAACTCTCACACAAAATATGAGCTAATCCAATGCTACCTTAGAAAGAGGAAGGGGATGGAGTATATATAGTCTAGGGGGTGAAGAGGTACATGGGACTCGTCCCGGATACACTGCACGCAGGCAGGGGAGGTCGGATGTCCGTCGGGCGGATGTCCTGCCTTCGCGAGGCGCCGGATGTCCGGGCTATCCGCACGGATGTCCGGGGCGGCCACTCACGAATCTGGTGAGAGGTGCCGGATTTCCGGGCTTCAGGCCGGATATCCGAGCTGGGGGCCGGATGTCCGGGCCCTGTAGCCTTGGGCAGCTTGGCTGATGCTGAGGTGGATGCTCCAGGGGCCGGATGTCCGGGGCCATGGCCGGATGTCCGGGGCCATGGCCGGATGTCCGGGGCCTGGAAGGTGATCTTGCCGGTTTCCGTTGGTTCTCTTCATCCATGGACTTGGCGGCTTGTCCGTCTTCACGTGCATCCTCGGGAGGTTCCCCTTGACACCTAATCATGCATAGCATATCGGACTTAGGTAGTAGCCATGTCTCGAGTGGATCATATGTGATATCAATAAGGAAGGAAGTCACCTCGTTCTCGAGAGCTCTAGCTCTAGCTCGTGTCATGGGTCCTCTTGGCTCTTGATGAGGCGGTTGTAGATCCATGGGGATGATCGTGGGATGCTCCGCATCATCTCCCCCCCCCCCTTGGGAGAGATCCGACCTCGGATCAAAGGCTTCATCTCCATGGAATTGTGCGAGGTCCTTGATGCTGAAGATGTCGCTCACATTGTATTTGTCTCGAGGTAGGTCGATCTTGTAAGCGTTGTCGTTGTAGCGTGCTAGCACCTTGAAAGGTCCGTCGGCTCGAGGTAGAAGCTTGGACTTGCGTTCTTTGGGGAAGCGGTCCTTGCGAAGGTGTAGCCATACTAGATCACCAATGTTGAAGACCATGGGTTGCTTGTTGGCGTTGTGCTTTGTAGCTAGTTGTTGAACTTGGCGCTCGATGGTGTGCCTTGTATCTTCGTGCATCTTCTTGATGTAGCTTGCTCGTGCACTCGCATCCATGTTGGTGCGCTCTTGGAGAGGAAGTGGTAGAATGTTCAATGGGGACAACGGGTTGAAACCGGAGACGACCTCGAAGGGGGACTTGCCGGTAGTTGAATGTCTTACTGCGGTTGTAGGCGTACTTTCGGCGATGGGTAGACATGCTTCCCATTCCTTGATGTTCCTCTTGATCAAGACCACGGGTAGAGTGGATAGTGTGCGGTTCGTCACCTCCGTTTGGCCGTCGGTTTGAGGATGGTATGCCGAGGAGAACAAGAGCTTTATTCCTAGCTTGGCGCATAGGGTCTTCCAAAAGTAACTCAAGAACTTGACGTCACGATCGGAGACGATTGTCTTTGGTACGCCATGGAGTCGCAAGATTTCCCTACAAAAGAGATTTGCAACATGTGAAGCATCGTCTATCTTGTTGCAAGGAATGAAATGTGCCATCTTAGAAAATCTATCCACAACAACAAACACGGAATCCTTGCCATTTTGAGTCCTAGGCAAACCAAGTACAAAATCCATACTAATGTCTTCCCATGGTTGATAAGGAATAGGAAGAGGCATGTAAAGACCATGAGAGTGAGCTTTAGACTTAGCTTTGCGACATGTATAGCCTCGGGTGGTGAAGCGTGAGACGTCGCGTAACATCTTGGGCCAAAAGTAGTTGTTGGAGAGCGTGGCGAATGTCTTGTCACGTCCAAAGTGTCCCATGAGTCCGCCTCCATGAGCCTCTTGCAAAAGGAGCAAAGAAAGAGAAGACTCGGGAATGCAAAGTTTGTTAGCTCTCATAAGATAACCATCCTTGATGTATATTGTTCCCAAGAAGTATGCGTCAAACACTTAGCATAAGGAGAAGCAAAAGATGGATCGTGCTCATACAAGTCTTTTATATGCTCAAAACCAATAACATTCAACTCAAGTTGAGTGACAAGAATGCATATGCGTGAAAGCGCGTCGGCAACTACATTTTCTTTACCCTTAATGTACTTGATCACATAAGGAAAAGATTCAATAAATTCACTCCATTTTGCATGACGCTTGTGATGTAGGGTGGAACCTATAGCGTCGATCTTTCACGTTTGGAGTGGATCCTACGGGGAGACACGAAGAACGAGCGGAAGAACAGGAGGAAATCACGGGGAGGAACGAGGGAAAACACTCAACCAACAAGGAATCGGTCACACAAATGCTAGATCAAAGAACACAAAGAGATACACGAGATCCAAAGTCAACAAAGGTAGAGGATACAAAGGAAACCTTCTTCTCCGCGAGGAGTGCTAGAATCAACAACCGGATCATCCCACGAGGGGGTCTTGAATCCGATAGGATCTTCTCCGAAGAGGCCGCGCTCTCTCACGAGGAGGAGATCCGATGGATGAGCGAAGCTCTATCTCTAACTTGAGCTAAATCAACGCTAACCTAGAAAGAGGAAGAGAATGGAGTATATATAGTCTAGGGGGCGAAGGGGTACATGGGACTCGTCCCGGATACCTTCTTGACAGTGGGAGGCCGGATGTCCGGGCGTCGGGCGGATGTCCAAGACTTAGGCGCCGGATGTTCGGGCTATCCGTGGGATGTCCGGCTGGTGCGGCCACATCCGACGATTCGGTGGGCGCCGGATTTCGGGCAGTCTTGGGATATCCGGGCTGGGGCGGATGTCCGGGTATGGAGGCGGATGTCCGGGGCCCGGGGTGACCTTGTTAAGCTCGTGGTCCTCTTCATCCATGGACTTGGCGGCTCGTCCATCTTCACGTGCATCTTGAAGGCTCCTCTTGACACCGATCATGCATAGCATATCGGACTTAGGTAGTAGCCATGTCTCACATGCGGAAAGGGAAGATTCGGAAAGGAGCGAGTTCACCTTAGGTCCAATGGCGTGAGGCTCGAGTGAACATGGGGATGATCGTCGGATGCTCCGCATCATCTCCCCTCCCTTGGGAAAGATCCGACCTCGGATCGAAATCCTTATCACCATGGAAACGGTTGTCGTGGATGGACTTGTAGTAGGACGAAGTGGAAGACATTGCGCAATCACAAGGTGTCTCCGTAGTGGTATATATGCAAAAAGAGCAAACACAAGCGACACTCGGAAATACAATGGTTAGCGCACATAAAGTGTCCATCATGTAAGAATGAGTCCGTGCGGTAAGATTGGTCGTGACAAAGCGCATGAAGCTTATCAAGATTTTCTAGAATGAGATGCAAAGCATTCATGGGAACAAAAGCATGGTGCACAAAGCGACAAATTCTACCATTGTGCAAAATGATGTCATAGAGAGACGGTTCATCAATAGCATGAATATGGCAATGGATGCTCAATATGATTATGTTATCATGCAATTGATGGTAGGCAATGTGATCATTATGTATGAATATGCCATCAAGAAAGATCACAACAAATTTGCTAAGGAAGTGCACAAGCTCATATATCATGGATGACATGGGAATACAAGATGCAACAAGGCAATCATAATGTGAGTCAATCCATGCATAAGACGCAAATTTGCTATGGGTATGATATGTCCATCGAGCATGACATGTATGAGCACAATCAACAAATTTGAAGGTGTGGGTGCAATGTGTCGAAGGAGTGTTGATGTACCAATGCTCGATGTCGTGGCATGAGTGGAGGTTCGAAGGTGCATCCCATAAGTCCAAGCGCTCCTCAATGTAAAGGTCCATAGAGCCAATCTCCAATGTCGCTCCTCCGTCCATGAGATGTATCATGTAGACAACAAGAAGGAAACAACAATGAAAGAGTGACCCATCCAATATGCGTGTTAAGGATGGCTCAAAGGGAAGGAGTTCACCTTATGAATGTTCCGGAAGATGTTGGAGTTGCACATCATGTATGCCTTCACATAACCAATATGTCTCATGACGGTAATGCCTTGTGAATCCTTCAAAATGAAAGAACATGACAAACACTCGGAAAATCAAATGAGGTTAGCGGAAGTGCAAAACCTATCATTCGTGTGGTAAGATATCGAACAAGTGTATGCATCATGCTCATCATAAGAAAGTACAAGGGAGCATTTCATAGTATGGAGGCATATGATGCGAGAACAACCAAATACAATATGCTCAATCAACCAAGCATGCATCACAAGTGAAGTGTCCAAGTCTCCAAGATCATTAAGCATAGAGGCAACTATTGGAGACAAGTGACAAGGATCAAGATATATCATGTGAGAGGCATGAACATATATGTCATCAACCCAAGAAAGCAAGTGATAGTGGAACATGGGTGATTCAACATAGCTAGCAATCATAGAGATCAAGTCAAGCAAGCTAGTAGTGCAAAGATGCAACATACTAGGAGGAATCATGGCAAGCATGTCATTGGTGCAAATAGTGTGCATGAATAATGCACATGACATAGCACAAGCATGAAAGCAAGATATGAGTAAAATGTCATCAATGTATTGGCGAGAGACCATATGTAAATAGCAATGGGGCATCATGACTCTCCCAACACAACAAGCATCAATAACATGGGGCACATGATAAATATGGCAATAGCAACAAGGGTCTCCACCAAGCATGCAAATACACATATGAATATCATAATGGTGCATCATGGGTAAATGCAAGCAAGGGTCACAATTGCATGGCAAAGGCATAGGAGCAAGCATAGCATGCAAAGTGAACACGGTAAAATGAGCATAAGGTGACAAGTGGTAAATAGCCCATAGCCGTGTGAGAGCAAAGTAGAAGAGATGCGCGTAGTCCTTGCGCGAAGGGAACGGTGGTAAGGATAGTCCACGGGATCCCAAGTCATTGTTGCTCTCAAGAGCTCGTTTCGTCAACTCTTGGGATTGAGAAGTTGACGAGTATACATGAGTACCTACACAAAACAAAGACAAAGGAAAAATTGTGTGTGCATGGTATATGTACACATCATCCATCATGATGCGCACATGCATGTGTCGGTTAGCACAAAATATCCAATGCTCAAATAAATGAGATGCGTGATATAGAAACATGTCATCCATCATGATAGGTTTGTTTTTATGTATAGCATAATGGAGACTCAAATTGTGTAATGCATCATGAGAAATATGCAGAGCATTGTTATTCATGGAATGCATAAGGTGCAAGCAATTATGTGAATCATGCAAAGTATGTGATGAATCAAAATCTCCTAATATGTATGAGGAAACTATGGGGGGTCTCCTCATGAGCATTAATGGAAACATCACATGGAGAATATTGACAACATCCAAAACAATGCGTATTTGGAACAATGTGATCATGGCATGGAATAGTAGACGAATTGCGCAAATTATGTAAAGGAAGCATGGCAATATCATCACAAGAGAAGCAAAAGCCAATGACCATCATCTCGTCATCTATGCCATAAGTGCAAATGGGATTTATTTTAATGGGGCATGCATAGTTACTATGTTGAGATTGAAATGAGGCAATATGGGAGATCTCACTCATAGCATATGACAAGTTCAATGGATTGTCAAACATGAAGTGACCAATAGAATTTTCACAAGATGTCCTATGGAGCATAGCATCACAACTAGGCAACTCAACATGCTCATCATCATATTCATCATAAATAGGTAAGTCAAGGCATGAAGAAGTTTCACTAGCATGAAGCATGGTAATAGGTGGGTCAACATCATGGGAGCAATCAATGTCAAGAGAGTCCACTAGTGGGACAAGAGAAGCACCATCACCTATGTTACCTTTGGAGCGTCGCTCATGTGTTGTAGGTGAGGTGTCAACGACCCATTCGTTGTCATCTTCATCTTGATGGAACCATGTGGGGGGTGTATCATCGTCCACCGTGGCCATCGTCGTCTCCAATGTAGGGATGGACTCGTCGAGGATAGGCATGTCGTCATGTAGGAGACCTAGCACCAAAGAAGAAAACACACTAGGAGTAGAGGTTAAGTCGTTAGAAATCATAGTGGCCTCATGTGCCGTGTCAACTACCTCACTCACTAAGTGTTGTGGCTCACTCACTCCCTCAAGGATGCTCTCACGTATGGTGGGTGGAGTCACTCAAATGGCGCTCAACCTCACATAGGATGTGTGGCATGCTCTCATGTGTGGGGCTAGTGGTGGTCACACTCATCCTCTCATAGGAAATGCTCTCAATGTCACGTATTGATGAGGACATGACTACCTTGGATAAGACCAAAAATATTGCATACATGCATATTTGTCAGGTGATTTCTAGTGCAAACTATTCAATAATCTATTTATGTTATCCAGAAAAAAAATACATCACATACTTTTGTGTTTTGTCTAATTGTAGGTGTATGGGACATTTGTACAATACACATATGAAGATAAGGGAAAAGGAGAAGTTTAGGTGCTGTTCAAAAGTCCTCTCACGTCACTTTTGGACCAAGAGAAGATAGAGTCCAAGTCTCTCACGTTACGGACTCAGATTCGGACTCTTGAGACATACCTGACTCAAAACGTCAATAACTTTTTCATCCGGACTCCAAATTGGGTGATTCTTTTTTTTTGGAAAATAGATTTCGTGCACTTTCCAACCCAATTGGATTCACCTTCAAATTCGTCCGGAGTGTTGAGTTATGGACGAAACAATCTGATGCTGCAGCAGAATCCGAGTCAAACTACAAGTCCAAAGGTGTTACGTCACCTCCGCTTGGGCCCATTGGCCTTGTACGACCTAGGGTTAGTTTTAGGCTGCCTTGGGACGTCCTACCACCTCCTTGGCCGCCACCCCTTGATCCTATATAAGTAGATCCATCTAGTAGCTTTTTCCTTGGGATTTGTTTAGTTAAAAGTTAGCCATTGCAACTTCGTACTTCGTTTGTGTCCAACGACCGGACCAAGACCGCTTACGGATCCCCACCTTTATCAATACTTCATATATACTCGCAATATTCAGATTGCTTTATCATATTCTTGCTTGTTTTTCGATTGCTTGCGGGAATAGACCTTCGTGGTCGGAGTTGATTGTGCTCAAGCGTGGTCAATAACCTCTCGGAGTTGGTTTAGCGATTGCTAAGGCGCAACGTCGTGCACGCTTGTAGTCGGATCGTCAAAGTCGTCTCCACCAAATCGATAGTTATCATCTCATCGAAAGATCGACACCCTCGCCTCTATCAAGTGGTATCGGTTTTCAAGGTTGCTCGGTGAGAATTTCCAATTGTCCCTAGATTCGATTTATTTTCTTACCTATTGTCCAAGAAAAGGCCACCAGAAAAGTTAGATCTATTCATCATTTGTCCTAGCCAGTCCAAGCCTTTGCAATTTTCTTTTCATTGTTTGCATTATTGAATTATCGGTTGCATCGTCGTGTCGAGTTCTTTGGTCTTAGTGTCTAGTTCCTTTAGAGTTTCGAGTTCTGTTCACATTAGTCACGCCCGCCGCTGCATCATTATCCCTTCCACTGTCCACCATACCATCCATCAATTTCCACCACGTGCTATGCACTATTCATTGTCATAATCATAGTTGAGGTCATTCACATCTTCGCTTGATCCAATCTGCATCTTATCTAGTTTGTTTTGAAAAAAGAGAAAAAAAAGAGAGAAAAAAAAGAGAGAAAAAAAAGAGAGAAAAAAAAGTAAAAAAAAAGTCAAAGAAAAAAAAGAGAAAGAAAAAGGAAAAAAAGTGTGAGAAAAAAAAGAGAGAAGAAAAAAAAATCAGATCTATCTAGAATCAATCTCGTACTTGAATTCGGATTGGAATCTGTCTTGCGCACTGTTCAGTAAAACAGGTGTATCTTCCTCATACGAAGTCCGTTTTGGCTCCGTGAGTACTCAAATTGAAGCTAGCAACAAGCCGCATCTAAATAGTTGCAGAAGCTAGTTCATTATTTGACACCTCAAAATCGGCTTCTAAATAGGTCTTTTGCCCTCTGAAGTTCGTGAACACAGCTTGTTCCAATTTTTCGTGCCAGTTTTAGAATTCTTTGACTCCTCATATCAACTCGGAATTGAGTGATTCTTTTGCATTGGAAAGCTTGAGTTAGTAGCATTCTTTGAAAGAATTTATCAGAAAATTGGCTCAAACTTTTCAAGAGGAAAACTGGAGAGAGAGTTGTTGTATATCACTGCTTGGCGCTTGTTTTCATCATTATCTTTACTGCCGTTGTGCTCTTCACTTATATCTTGCTATCTAGAGCTACTCATTATCCTTCATTGATGCTAGTTGTGCTACTGCGTGACCTCATTAGTGTTCTAGGCTCGCGTCTCTAGTCCGGTCTAGCCTAGGACCAAGACAAGACCGTCGTTGAGCGTTTCTTCAACATTGCATCTTTGAATTGATTATTGCTAATCTTTTGCTACCATATATAGCCAACCCAGCTCCACATATTTCTACACCGTGTATACGTCAGCTCCCCAGCAATCTCTTTACACAATCTTCAGAGTTACTTGACACAAGGTTTACTGTCACCGCCTTTGCATGGTAAGAACTTGTAAGACATTGATATTTGCTTTATCGTGAGCGTTTTACCACCACATCCTAGTAGTTATAGAAACATTATTTTTGGATTTTGTTTCTTGTTCTACTAATCATGACAGGATCCAGAGTCAATTCATGGGCTTTGTCGATCGCGGGAGACATGCCACCACCTATGCAAATACCACAACCGGCCACGAGAGGTGCACAAACATCAAAATGCACATGATCAGGTTCATGTTTATATACCACCATTTAATGGCCGTTTAAGACATCCTATATATATAGAAAGGGAGTTAGACATAAATAATATATTTGCTTAACATAATTTTGATGAAATTAAAAAAGTTATGGTTGCGGATGGTTCTATCACTGTTTATGATCTAGATTGGTGGACTGAAAATTTTCGGTTACACCCTTATTATGTACCTAATACTTGGGATGATTTAAAACATGTCATGAAAGATAGATTCGTCGATGTTTATTATACTCGTGGCATGATTAAAAACTGGAACATTTAAAACAAGGTAGTGACACCGTAACAAAATATTATGATGATTTACAAACTACCTTGTTGCACTCATTTTTAGAAGAAAGTGAAGAAGATTTTATGGATAGATTTTGGGGAGGATTAAACCATAATATTCAGGAGATACTAATTCATGAAGAGTGTTATCCTATGGACCATTTGTTTCGTCTTGCTTGCAAAGCTGAACAGGAAATAAAACGACGTGTTGCCCACAAGGAGAACAAGCGCACGGTGCACATTCCAACTGTTGATACAGATGTTTATTCAACTACTAGGCGTACTATGACAACCACATCCGTTGTTGCGAGGACTGCATCATCTGAGTTGACTATAAGAGGTAATGACAAAGGTACAGATTTTCCACTTTTATATGAGAATGATGCATGCCTAGTTAACTTGAATACATCATGTGTTGAGCTACCCACTACTTTGATCACACCACCTATTTTAGAGGATTATATTGATAATTTGACTTTGCCATGTGATCAAACAACTGAAATACCAACAATTTTGAGTGCACCCATTGAATTAATTGTTGATGCAAAAGAATCAATATTTAATCATTTTGATATGACCTCTAATCTTGGTGATGATTCTGTGTCGAATGACTTATTGCATGTTTACTTATTTAAGCATGTTGTAGCATGTAAACTTGATGCAAGTAAGGTTTATTCACCAATGTTGGGATGGTTTAATGATGAACATTGTCAATCTTTTGAAATGAATAAGAGCTTCACTTATATGTGCAAACTGAGTTGCAATATTTTCATGCCTTCTACTTCTTGTGATAATGTTTTGGCTTTAGATTTTATGAACTATGCAAGTTACTCATCTATTTATGTGTCATATGTGCAAAATTCAAGGGAAATAAAAATGGATGACATATACATATACAACATGTACACCTTGTCTCTTTTGTTAGCCACATTTCAGACTAAGAACCGCCGAGGACGGCTTTGTTTTCAAGAAGTGGAGGATGATGAGGACATGACTACCTTGGATAAGACCAAAAATATTGCATACATGCATATTTGTCGTGTGATTTCTAGTGCAAACTATTCAATAATCTATTTATGTTATCCAGAACAAAAATACATCACATACTTTTGTGTTTTGTCTAATTGTAGGTGTATGGGACATTTGTACAATACACATATGAAGATAAGGGAAAAGGAGAAGTTTAGGTGATGTTCAAAAAGTCCTCTCACGTCACTTTTGGACCAAGAGAAGATAGAGTCCAAGTCTCTCACGTTCTGGACTCAGATTCGGACTGCAGACATACCGACTCAAAACGTCAATAACTTTTTCATCCGGACTCCAAATTGGGTGATTCTTTTTTTGGAAAATAGATTTCGTGCACCTTCCAACCCAATTGGATTCACCTTCAAATTCGTCCGGGCGTTGAGTTATGGACGAAACAATCTGATCTTTGCAGCAGAATCCGAGTCAAACTACAAGTCCAAAGGTGTTACGTCACCTCCGCTTGGGCCCATTGGCCTTGTACGACCTAGGGTTAGTTTTAGGCTGCCTTGGGACGTCCTACCACCTCCTTGGCCGCCACCCCTTGATCCTATATAAGTAGATCCATCTAGTAGCTTTTTCCTTGGGATTTGTTTAGTTAAAAGTTAGCCATTGCAACTTCGTACTTCCTTTGTATCCAACGACTGCATTCAAGACCGCTTACGGATCCCACCTTTATCAATACTTCATATATACTCGCAATATTCAGATTGCTTTATCATATTCTTGCTTGTTTTTCGATTGCTTGCAGGAATAGACCTTCGTGGTCGTTGATTGTGCTCGGCGTGGTCAATAACCTCTCGGAGTTGGTTTAGCGATTGCTAAGGCGCAACGTCGTGCACGTTTGTAGTCGGATCGTCAAAGTCGTCTCCACCAAATCGATAGTTATCATCTCATCGAAAGATCGGGACACCCTCGCCTCTATCACGTATGGTGTAGTCACTCATGTCACTCATGTGGTGGTGGCTCTCCTCACATGACAAATGGGGCATCTCAACATATGTGGGTGTCGAAGAGATGTAAGTGCAAATGTCTCCATGCGCGGTCGCGTAGCTTGACTCGGAGTATGAGTCCAATGTGAGCGTCGTCTTCATGTTGTTGAAGAGGTTCGCGCTCGTCGCCGTGGTCGAAGGGGATGGCCCTTGCTCGACCGTCTTGTCACCGTCTTTGTGTTGGAGGCCCATATGATGTGGCACCTCATAGCTCGTCTCCATGACCGAAGGGAGTTTCCCATGCTCGGCCATCTTCCTTGAGGGGCTTCCGAAGATGGAAGTGTCGCCCTCGCTCGTAGGTGGTCGCCTTGGACTTGAAGAAGTTGTTGTAGGCGTACTAGTGGGAAGTAGGCGAAGTTGCCGTACGTCCAAAGGCGAAGATGCCTTGATAGCACTTGGCGAAGATGCCGAAGTGGTTGGTGTAGCCGTAGCTCCGTCTTGGTGGTGCTCGTCTCGCGGTCTTCTCTTGTGCTTATGAAGCTTCGACTTGGCGTGAAGTAGGGCTTGTTGGGACTCGTGCATTTGCGCTTGTGGAGCATCTTCATGATGATGATGTCGTTGTCGTGCTTGAGCTCGTAGTAGATGTCGTTCGTCGTTGTCATGCACATGATGCTTGGAGGTGACTTGTCCTTCATGACGATGAGGATCACGAATGTGATGGTGGTCGCCATGGAGATGTGGACGACTTGCGCTTGCATCGCTTGGGCGCTCCGAAGACTTGTGGCTTGAATGTCGCCGCCTTGAAGATGACGAAGGGGAAGTAGACTTGATCAAGGCTCTAATCTCCTCCATCCTTGCATCTTGCTCCTCTTTATGTGCGGCAAGTTTCTTGTTGAAGTAGTCCCTTCTCCTTGCTTCGGAGTGAAGAATGTCGATGGAGATGTTCTCGATGCGCTCTCGCAATCTTGATTGTGTGCCTTGCACTTGTCGTTGTAGATCGAAGATAGACGCTTTGGTGATGTAGTTGTTCACGCCGTCGTTGTTGTCGAGGACCGAAGAGGAAATGCCTTGCCTATCCATCACAAGACTCGAGCAAATATGAGTGGGAGAAAGAGAAGAACTTATACCAATGTACCTTGACCGATGTTGACAATGAATCAAGTTCACTCAAATGCGGACAATGAAATAGCACTATTGGTACCAATCCTTGTCGGTTCTCACACCTACACAAGTAAAGCTTATGGAGGAGCTCGGTGAGGATAGTGGCACAAAAATTTAATGCAAAATGTTAGCAAGAGTCAATAATGTTGAAAGAGATTCACAAATTCGCAAGTGAAACAAATGGACCAATAGCAAAGAATGGCACACGGAAACACACACACACGGATAGATAAATGGGGTCGTGCAACCAAGGAATGAGCACAAAATGTGGAATCCACGGAAAACGCTTCGTGTTGCACAACTCAAGAGAGACGCTAGCATGATTGCTCAATAGGCGGATACGACACTTGTGCACAACCTATAAGATGCAAAATGGATAAACTTCTATCCCAAGTATGCTATGTATGTATGGTTCCCGGTGTTTCTCTCAAGATGATCCAAGATGATCGGATATGAAAATCTTATGTGCAATGTGGTATGATGCTATGGCACTTGCTTACAAGCTCTTTGCTCTCTTTCTTTTGCTTAAAAGCTTTATTTCTTCTTCTTTTTTTGTATGGCCACTTTGCACAATGCACAAACCAAGATAGCAATTGTGTGTATGCGGGAACAAACTTGTGACACAAGATATGATACCAATATATGCACCACAATGATATGGTATATATGCTATGGGAAGTATGATCACTAATGTGCACAAGTAACGCTGTAAGCAATACTCAAATGGCTAGTCTCGATAGGCAAGTAACGCAAAAGTAAGGCTAGGGGTTAACAATGCAATGGCAAGGGAATATACAATGGAGGGATACCACGATACCAAGATGATATGGAGGTTAGCGTCCGGCAATGATGAGTAGCGGTGTTCTTGATGTAGATACCAAGATGATGGAGACTCGTCCCTAAGTAGCCGAAACACCTTAGGAAACGGAAAAACTGCGAACTCAAAATCTCAAACGTCAAATGTCAAAATGGTGGTAGCGGGAATGCGGTGGTGGTTTGCACTTGGCAATGCGGAAGTGGAATGATGGGCTATACACGTGTCGGAGTTGAAGTTGCTGTCCCTAAGTAGCCGAAACACCTTAGGAGACACAAGCCACAACTCAAACAAGCTCAAACAACTATTGGGTTAAGTTGAGGTGGTTGAAGTGTATGGTGGGCAAGCCTATGCGGAAGTTATGGTGGTGGTGGTGGTTGATGAAGATGCAACCGTCCCTAAGTAGCCTAAACACCTTAGGAGACTCGAATCACAACTCAAACAACCTCAAATGCAAAGGGGAACAAAATTGGTTAGGTTGCGGAAGTCGGTGGTGGTTATGCGGAGGATGTGGTGGAAGCCCTAGGCAAAGATGCCAAAGTTCCGAAAATTTGATGGAGTCAAATGGTGGTGGTAGTATTTTTATGAGATGGGGGATGTCAATAGCTTCAAAACGAGCTAAAGAACGTCAAAAACGGACTCCGGATGAATTAGTTATGGACAAAACGGTGAAACGGAAAAATCTGAAATCTATAGGGGCCGGACATCCGGGGGTCGGGCCGGATTTCCGGGACCTGATGTCCAGAACCGCGCGCGACATGCGCTCCAGGAGCCGGATGTCCGGGCTAATGGCCGGATTTCTGGGATGGCCGGATGTCCGGGGCTCGGGCCGGATGTCCGGGCTCCAAATCCGAGGATGAACTCGAGGAACTCGATTTTGGGCCGGAAATTGATGATTTCGGGGGCAAAATTGGGGAGATTTTGTGGATGGAAAGTGGGCAAACTTAGGGAGATGCTAGATTCACTTGAAACCAAGCAAATCCATGGATCCAAATCAACAAAACACGACCAAAAATTCATGAATTTGGAGCCCCTACCCCGTGTTTTCTAGCTTGATTTTGTTGATTTCGTCCTAAATTCGAAAATCCCCACCAAAAATAGCCCCAATTTTTTTTGTGATTTGTTAGTTTTGATGATGTTTTGTTGATTTTGTGATGAGGACATCAATACCATGGTTACACCCACAACCCCTGCTGCTATACATACTGGACCAATTACTAGAGCTCGCGCACGCCAATTAAATTATCAGGTACTTTCGTTTCTTGGTAATGATTCTAATGTTCATGAGAATATGATGCTGCCTAAATTGGATACATTTGTTTTGCTTACAAATGAAGGGCCTAGCTTGGAGAAGGATGGACATTGGAGCAAGAACAAGCATGGAGATGATGCCATGCAAGGGGAACAAGAACGGAGTTACAAGTGATGATTTCAAGACTTTGAAGCCACCATAATGGGTGCATGAAGCCTTGGACGAAATATACAAGATGCTACTTCATAAATTTCGTCCGAGGCTATTCTAGGTGCTGCGTCACCTTATTATTGGGCCAGGCCCTTGTAATTTCGAAATACACAAGTATAGGCTATTTTTAGAGTCCGTATGTGTGGGGAAACAAGAGATAGGGTTGATTTGGGACCCCTACACCAAGGGCCACGAAATTCCCCTCTTCCTCCATATATACAGCCCTTAGGGCACCGTTTAGACTTTGGGTTTTGTTTAGATTAAAAGTTCGCCATAGCTGCAACTTCGCATTTCGCTTGTGTTCAACGACCGGACAAAGGCGTCACAGAACCCCACCTTGATCAATAAAGCTTTCATCTTATATTCGCAATATCCAGATTGCAATCTCAGTTTCTTGCTTGTTCTTCGTTTGCTCGCAGGAAAGCAGACCCTCGTGGTCAGGTTGATCGTCTTGACGTGGTCAATAACCTCTTGGAGTTGGTTTAGCGATTGCTAAGGCGCGGCGTCCTCGCCGCGTTCGTAGTCGGATCGTCAAAGTCGACTTCCTCCAAAGCGAAAACCAACATCTCATCGAAAGACGGGACACCTTTGCCTCTATCAATAGTGGTATCAGATTTTCAAGGTTGCTCGGTGATATTTTACATTTTTTAATAGATTAGATCGAGTCTGTTCTTCATACCTAAAGTCCACGAAAAAGCCACACAAAAAAATTAGGGTTAGTTCATCATATCCGAACCAATCTGAGCCTTCGCATAATCTTTTTAGGGTTTTTGCTTTGTTGAATTTGCGGTTGCATCGTCGTGTCAAGTTGATGGTCTTAGAGTCTAGTCTTTTAGAGTTTCGAGTTCTGGTCATAAGTTGTCACGCCGCCGCCGCACCATCATCATCGCCTTGCCATCTACCACCCTTCTTATCCACCACCAATCCGTATCCATATACCACCACCAATCCGTAGCCATATACCCCCACCGCTACCATATACCTCCACCGCTGCCATATACCACCACCATATATCCACCACCAATCCGAGTTTTTCTCATATTAGGTTTGTTTTCGAGATCCATCTAGTTTCCGATTTGTGTTTCCTAGCCGGAGTAGGTTTCGGAAAGAAACAAAAAAAAATTTCCATATACCATCTGGAAACCACCCTCCGTTTAGGCCCAAAATTTTCCGAAAACGCACTTGTCGAAAAAATTTCTGGCTATCCTATTTTTAGGTGTTTCTAAGCGTATTGAGACAGTCGCCATTATAGAAAGTTTTTTTTGACCCGTTTCCACTTTTTGGGTCCGGCGGTTAAAAAAAAATTGGTCGAAAAAATTCCGTGCCCATCCCGTCGGTTTGACACAGGAAGAGTTTTGAGACACTCGCCATTATAGTGATTTTTCGCAAAAAAAAAAGAGCAGCAAAAAAAGCAGCAAAAAAAAAAGAGCGATTTTTTTTTCCAGAGTGTGCTTTTCCGTTGTTTCCGCTGCAGCCCGTGATTTTGTTAGTGTTCTAGGCTCGCGTCTCTAGCACGGTCTAGCCTAGGACCAAAGACAAGACTGTCGTTGAGCGTTCATTCAACTTTGCATCTCTGAATTGATTATTGCTGACCCTTTTGCTACCATATTATAAGCCTTCCCAGCTCCACATACATCTACATCGTATGCTTGACTCTCCACAGTAATCGCTCTATCCAAGCTTTGAGAGTTTTGACTACATCGGTTGCCGATCACCTTTCTTCTTGGGTAAGAACTGGTAAGAATTTGAGATTTGCTTGACGGATTTGTGACCGCCCACCACACCACCACCACCACTTCCTAGTAGTCTGTCGAATCATATTCTTGTGTGTTTCTATTGCTGCTAACCATGGCAGGATCACAAGCCGAGACCGACCGGGAGAACATGACAAACAAAGCGCTACATGATAAGTTTCAACAAATGATGAGTGGGCAGGTGGAAGATGTTCTAAATAGATTTGAAGAGGCCATGGAGAAGATAGATGGCATTGAGAAGGCGTTGAAACAAAGCTCGATAACAAGTTTAATGAATTGCTCAAGCGTCTACCACCACCACCACCGGCTGCACCTAATGCACCTCTACAACAACAACAACGACTACCTCCACATCGCTGAAGCAGCCCTCCGCCGAGCGAGCCGTGTCCCTCTTCACTGGCCAAGCTGCTGGTCTGCTTGTTGATATACTTGTGGCTCACCCTTTCTTGATGTGGGGGAGGATGATTATGTGAGAGAGTACGAGGATGAGGTTGATCAACTTCAGAACTACGTGCAACCACCAGCACCACAACCACCAGCACCACAACCACCCGGTCGTCCACATGCCAATAATGGCAATGTTAGGGCTCCCCCTCAGGTACGAGATCATGACCATCTCCCTAAATTGAAGTTGAATATTCCACCATTTGAGGGTAGATATGTTCACGATATATAGCTTACTTGGGAGTTAGAAACTGAACAACGATTTACATGTTTACAATATCCCGAGGAGAGGCGATGTTCCCGCTGCTGTTTGTGCTTTCACTAGCTTTGCATGTGTTTGGTGGTCTGAACATTGTAGATTATATCCTGTTCCAGCTACTTGGGCTGCTTTGAAAACTGCTATGCGTACTCGTTGGGTTCCACCATATTATCAACGTGAATTACTTCAAAAATTGCAGCGCTTAAGACAAGGAAAAAATTGGTAGAAGAATATTATCAGGAATTACAAACTGACTTGATTAGATGTGGTATTGTTGAGGAGAATGAAGCTATGCTTGCACGTTTTCTGGGTGGATTAAATAGAGATATTCAGACCATTCTAGACTACAAGGATTATACTAATATCACTCGATTATTCCATCTTGCTTGTAAAGCTGAACGTGAAGTGCAGGATCGACAGGCGTTGGCGCGGACTAACTTTTTTGCAGGTCGACCTTCATCATGGACACCACGTGCATCATCTACTTCCACACGTTCTACTACACGGCACCTCCGTCGGCTGCCACCTCCAACCGTGATACAAGAAAGCGAGCACAACCACCACTATGCCAAGAGCGCACTTCTTTGGGCCTACACAGAGCTCTTCTTCTTCCATGGCGTCAACAGGGCACACAAGTGATATTATTTGTAAATGCGTTGTAAGGGAAGAGGACATTTTGCCGAAGAATGCCAATCTCGGCGTGTGATGATTGCTCACGAGGATGGTGGGTATGAGTCCGCTAGTGACTATGATGAAGAGACTTTGGCTCTTATTACACATGAAGAACATGGTGGAGATGATTCGGATCATGAGACGCAATCCCTGGCTGCTGAAGAGGCTGACTGGTATGAATGTTTAGGTGCTCAACGTGTTTTGAGTGTGCAGGTTACACAAGCTGAGAAAAATCAGCGGCATAACTTGTTCCATACAAAGGGAGTTGTGAAGGAACGTTCTATTCAAGCGTCATCATAGATGGAGGGAGCTGCAACAACTTGGCTAGCATGGATATGGTGGAGAAGCTTTCTCTCACCACAAGACCACATCCACATCCTTACTACATCCAATGGTTCAACAACAGCGGCAAGGTTAAGGTAACACGTATTGTTCGTGTGCATTTTAGTATCTCTACATATGCTGATTATATTGATTGTGATGTGGTACCTATGCAAGCATGTTCCTTATTACTTGGTAGACCATGGCAATTTGATAAAAATTCTGTACACCATGGTAGAAACAATCAATATACTCTTGTTCACAAGGATAAAAATATTACTTTGCTTCCTATGACTCTGATTCAATTTTGAAAGATGATATTAATAGAGCTAATAAAGCAAAACAGGAGAAAAATAAGAGTGAAAATCAGATTGTGGCAAAAGAATTTGAGCAACAAATGAAGCCTAATAATAAACCATCTAATGTTGCTTCTGAAATTAAACTGAAAAGTGCATGTTTACTTGCCACCAAATCTGATATTGAGGAGCTAGATTCTAGCAAATCTGTTTGCTATGCTTTTGTGTGCAAAGAGGCATTATTTTCATTCGAGGACGCGTGCCTTCCTCTTTGCCCCTGTTGTCACTAACATTTTGCAGGAGTTCACGACGTCTTCCCACAAGGCGTGCCACCGGATTACCACCTATTCGAGGGATTGAGCATCAAATTGACTTAATTCGGTGCATCGCTACCCAACCGTGCACCATACCGTACCAATCCAGAGGAGACGAAGGAGATTATGCGTCAAGTACAGGAGCTGCTCGACAAAGGTTATATACGCGAATCTCTTAGTCCTTGTGCTGTTCCTATTATACTAGTACCTAAAAAGGATGGTACGTCGCGTATGTGTGTTGATTTTAGAGGCATTAATAATATTACTATTCGTTATCGTCATCCTATTCCTAGGCTAGATGATATGCTTGATGAATTGAGTGGCTCTACAATATTCTCCAAAGTTGATTTATGTAGTGGATACCATCAAATTCGTATGAAATTGGGAGATGAATGGAAAACAGCATTTAAAACTAAGTTTGGTTTATATGAGTGGTTAGTCATGCCTTTTGGGTTAACTAATGCACCTAGTACTTTCATGAGACTAATGAATGAAGTTTTACGTGCTTTCATTGGACGATTTGTGGTTGTCTATTTTGATGATATACTGATTTATAGCAAATCTTTGGAAGAACATTTGGAACATTTACGTGCTGTTTTTAATGCTCTACGTGATGCACGTTTGTTTGGTAACCTTGGGAAGTGCACCTTTTGCACCGACCGAGTATCTTTTCTTGGCTATGTTGTTACACCACAGGAATTGAAGTTGATAAAGCCAAGATTGAAGCTATTGAGAGTTGGCCGCAGCCCAAAACGGTCACACAAGTGAGGAGTTTTCTTGGACTCGCTGGTTTCTATAGGCGTTTTGTGAGAGACTTTAGCACCATTGCTGCACCTCTCAATGAACTTACAAAGAAGGATGTGCCTTTTGTTTGGGGTACCGCATGGGAAGAAGCCTTCACGGTATTGAAAGATAAGTTGACACATGCTCCTTTACTCCAACTTCCTGACTTTAATAAGACTTTTGAGCTTGAATGTGATGCTAGTGGAATTGGATTAGGAGGTGTGTTATTACAAGATGGCAAACCTGTTGCATACTTTTACGAAAAATTGAGTGGGCCTAGTCTGAACTATTCTACTTATGACAAAGAATTATATGCTCTTGTTAGGACTTTAGAGACATGGCAACATTATTTATGGCCCAAAGAATTTGTTATACATTCTGATCATGAATCTTTGAAACATATTAAAAGTCAAGCTAAACTGAATCGTAGACATGCTAAATGGGTTGAATTCATTGAGACTTTCCCTTATGTCATTAAACACAAGAAGGGTAAAGAAAATGTTATTCTTTGATGCTTTGTCTCGTCAGCTATACTATGCTTTCACAACTTGACTTCAAAATATTTGGTTTGGAGACCATCAAAGATCAATATGTGCATGATGCTGATTTTAAAGATGTAATGCAGAATTGTAAAGAAGGAAGAACATGGAACAAGTTCGTTATTAAGGATGGTTTTGTGTTCCGTGCTAACAAGCTATGCATTCCTGCTAGCTCTGTTCGTCTTTTGTTGTTGCAGGAGGCGCATGGAGGAGGATTAATGGGACACTTTGGCGTGAAGAAGGCGGAGGATATACTTGCTACACATTTCTTTTGGCCAAAGATGAGGACGGGATGTTGAGCGTTTTGTTGCTCGTTGCACTACATGTCAAAAAGCTAAGTCACGACTCAATCCTCATGGTTTATATATGCCTTTGCCTGTACCTAGTGTTCCTTGGGAGGATATATCTATGGACTTTGTTTTAGGTTTACCTCGAACAAAGAAAGGGAGGGATAGCATATTTGTTGTCGTGGATAGATTCTCGAAAATGGCACACCTTATACCATGTCATAAAAGCGATGATCTTTGTTAATGTTGCTGATTTGTTCTTTCATGAAATTATTCGCTTGCATGGTGTGCCAAATACTATTGTTTCAGATCGTGATACTAAATTTCTTAGCCACTTTTGGAGATGTTTATGGGCTAAGTTGGGGACTAAACTGCTTTTAGTACTACTTGTCACCCCAAACCGATGGACAAACTGAAGTAGTCAATAGAACATTGTCTACTATGCTTAGGGCTGTTTTGAAGAATAATAAGAAAATGTGGGAAGAATGCTTGCCTCATATTGAATTTTCTTATAATCGTTCATTGCATTCTACTACTAAGATGTGCCCTTTTGAAATTGTGTATGGCTTCCTACCTCGTGCACCTATTGATTTGTTGCCTCTTCCATCTTCGGGGAAGGTTAATTTTGATGCTAAAGAACGTGCTGAATTGATTTTAAAAATGCATGAGTTAACTAAGGAAAACATTGAGCGTATGAATGCTAAATATAAACTTGCCGGAGATAAGGGTAGAAAACATGTTGTCTTTGCACCGGAGATCTTGTTTGGTTACATTTGCGTGAGATAGGTTTCCTAATTTGCTAAATCAAAGCTAATGCCACGTCTTGATGTTCCATTTAAGGTGTTAGAGAAAATAAATGATAATGCATATATACTTGAGCTGACTGCAGATTTTGGGGTTAGTCCTACTTTTAACATTGAAGATTTGAAGCTTTATTTGGGTGAGGAAGATGAGTTTCCGTCGAGGGACGACTTCATTTCAAGAAGGGGAGGATGATGAGGACATCAATACCATTGTTACACCCACAGCCCCTGCTGCTATACATACTGGACCAATTACTAGAGCTCGCGCACGCCAATTAAATTATCAGGTACTTTCGTGATAGAGGCGAGGGTGTCCCGATCTTTCGATGAGATGATAACTATCGATTTGGTGGAGACGACTTTGACGATCCGACTACAAACGTGCACGACGTTGCGCCTTAGCAATCGCTAATCCAATTGAGCATGAACTTGATAGAGGCGAGGGTGTCCCGATCTTTCGATGAGATAATAACTATCGATTAGGTGGAGTTGACTTTGACGATCCGACTACAAACGTGCACGACGTTGCGCCTTCGCAATCGCTAAACCAATCTCCTGAGGTTACTGACGATGCCGGAAGCACGATCAGCCTGACCACGAAGGTCTATTCCTGCAATGATGAGGACATCAATACCATTGTTACACCCACAGCCCCTGCGGCTATACATACTGGACCAATTACTAGAGCTCGCGCACGCCAATTGAATTATCAGGTACTTTCGTTTCTTGGTAACGATTCCAATGTTCATGAGAATATGATGCTGCCTAAATTGGATACATTTGTTTTGCTTACAAATGAAGGGCCTACCATGGACAAGAAAGATGAACCTTGGAGCAAGTTCAAGCATGGAGATGTTGGCATGCGCAAGGAGAACAAGAACGGAGTTACAAGTGATGATTCCGGGACTTTGAAGCCACCCTAATGAGTGCATGAGGCCTTGGACGAAATATACAAGATGCCACTTCATAATATGCGTCCATAGGCTATTCTAGGTGCTGCGTCACCTTATTATTGGGCCAGGCCCATGTAATTTCGAAATACTTAAGTATACGCTGTTTTTAGAGTCCGTATGTGGGGAAACAAGAGTTAGGGTTGATTTGGACCCCTCCACCAAGGGCCACGAAATTCCCCCTCTTCCTCCATATATACAGCCCTTAGGGCACCGTTTAGACCTTGGGTTTTGTTTAGATTAAAAGTTCGCCATAGCTGCAACTTGGCGTGCCGTTTGTGTTCAACGACTGGACAAAGGCGTCAGAACCCCACCTTGATCAATAAAGCTTTCATCTTATATTCGCAATATTCAGATTGCAATCTCAGTTTCTTGCTTGTTCTTCGTTTGCTCGCAGAAACAGGCCCTCGTGGTCGAGTTGATCGTGCTCCGGCGTGGTCAATAACCCTCGGAAGTTGGTTTAGCGATTGCTAAAGCGCTGACGTCTCGCCGTTAAATAGTCGGATCGTCAAGGTCGACTCCCACAGAAACGATAGCCACCATCTCATCGAAACATCGGGACACCTTAGCCTCTATCATGCAAGCAATCGAAGAACGAGCAAGAATATGATAAAGCAATCTGAATATTGCGAATATATATGAAGTAATGATAATGGTGGGGATCCGTAAGCGGTCTTGGTCTGGTCGTTGGACACAAACAAAGTACACGGTTGCAATGGCTAACTTTTAACTAAACAAATCCCAAGGAAAAAGCTACTAGATGGATCTACTTATATAGGATCAAAGGGTGGCGGCCAAGAAGGTGGTAGGACGTCCCAAGGCAGCCTAAAACTAACCCTAGGTCGTACAAGGCCAATGGGCCCAAGCGGAGGTGACGTAACACCTTTGGACTTGTAGTTTGACTCGGATTCTGCTGCAGCATCAGATTGTTTCGTCCATAACTCAACGCTCCGGACGAATTTGAAGGTGAATCCAATTGGGTTGGAAGGTGCACGAAATCTATTTTCCAAGAAAAAAAGAATCACCCAATTTGGAGTCCGGATGAAAAAGTTATTGACGTTTTGAGTCGGTATGTCTGCAGGTCTGAATCTGAGTCCGTAACGTGAGAGACTTGTACTCTATCTTCTCTTGGTCCAAAAGTGACGTGAGAGGACTTTTTGAACAGCACCTAAACTTCTCCTTTTCCCTTATCTTCATATGTGTATTGTACAAATGTCCCATACACCTACAATTAGACAAAACACAAAAGTATGTGATGTATTTTTGTTCTGGATAACATAAATAGATTATTGAATAGTTTGCACTGGAAATCACACGACAAATATGCATGTATGCAATATTTTGGTCTTATCCAAGGTAGTCATGTCCTCATCATCCTCCACTTCTTGAAAACAAAGCCGTCCTCGGCGGTTCTTAGTCTGAAATGTGGCTAACAAAAGAGACAAAGGTGTACATGTTGTATATGTATATGTCATCCATTTTTATTTCCCTTGATTTTTGCACATATGACACATAAATAGATGAGTAACTTGCATAGTTCATAAAATCTAAAGCCAAAACATTATCACAAGAAGTAGAAGGCATGAAAATATTGCAACTCAGTTTGCACATATAAGTGAAGCTCTTATTCATTTCAAAAGATTGACAATGTTCATCATTAAACCATCCCAACATTGGTGAATAAACCTTACTTGCATCAAGTTTACATGCTACAACATGCTTAAATAAGTAAACATGCAATAAGTCATTCGACACGTAATCATCACCAAGATTAGAGGTCATATCAAAATGATTAAATATTGATTCTTTTGCATCAACAATTAATTCAATGGGTGCACTCAAAATTGTTGGTATTTCAGTTGTTTGATCACATGGCAAAGTCAAATTATCAATATAATCCTCTAAAATAGGTGGTGTGATCAAAGTAGTGGGTAGCTCAACACATGATGTATTCAAGTTAACTAGGCATGCATCATTCTCATGTAAAAGTGGAAAATCTGTACCTTTGTCATTACCTCTTATAGTCAACTCGGATGATGCAGCACTCTCGATGATGATGTGTCACATGGTGGAGATGATGTAGTCCTCGCAACAACGGATGTGGTTGTCATAGTACGCCTAGTAGTTGAATAAACATCTGTATCAACAGTTGGAATGTGCACCGTGCGCTTGTTCTCCTTGTGGGCAACACGTCGTTTTATTTCCTGTTCAGCTTTGCAAGCAAGACGAAACAAATGGTCCATAGGATAACACTCTTCATGAATTAGTATCTCCTGAATATTATGGTTTAATCCTCCCCAAAATCTATCCATAAAATCTTCTTCACTTTCTTCTAAAAATGAGTGCAACAAGGTAGTTTGTAAATCATCATAATATTTTGTTACGGTGTCACTACCTTGTTTTAAATGTTCGATTTTTAATCATGCCACGAGTATAATAAACATCGGCGAATCTATCTCTCATGACATGTTTTAAATCATCCCAAGTATTAGGTACATAATCAGGGTGTAACCGACAATATTCACTCCACCAAACTAGAGCATAACCAGTGAAAGAACCAACCGCAACCATAACTTTTTTACGTTCATCAAAATTATGGGAAGCAAATATATTATTTATGTCTAACTCCCATTCAATATATAAAGGAGGTCTAAAATGGCCATTAAATGGTGGTATAGAAACATGAACCTGATCATGTGCATTTGGATGTTTGTGCACCTCTCGTGGCGGTTGTGGTATTTGCATAGGTGGTGGCATGTCTCCCGCGATCGACAAAGCCCATGAATTGACTCTGGATCCTGTCATGATTAGTAGAACAAGAAACAAAATCCAAAAATAATGTTTCTATAACTACTAGGATGTGGTGGTAAAACGCTCACAAGAAAGCAAATATCAATGTCTTACAAGTTCTTACCATGCAAAGAAAGCGGTGACGGGCAACCAGCGGTGTCAAGTAACTCAAGATTGTGTAAAGAGATTGCCGAGGAGCGTCACGTATACACGGTGTAGAAATATGTGGAGCTGGGTTGGCTATATATGGTAGCAAAAGATTAGCAATAATCAATTCAAAGATGCAATGTTGAATAAACGCTCAACGACGGTGATCTTGTCTTTGGTCCTAGGCTAGACCGGACTAGAGACGCGAGCCTAGAACACTAATGAGGTCACGGCGTAGCACAACTAGCATCAATGAAGGATAATGAGTAGCTCTAGACAGCAAGATATAACTGAAGAGAACAACTGCATTAAAGATAATGATTAAAAACAACTGCCAAGCAGGATATACAACAACTCTCTCTCCAGTTTTCCTCTTGAAAAGTTTGAGCAAATTTTCTGATAACTTTTTTCAAAGAATGCTACTAACTCAAGCTTTCCAAATCAAAAAGAATCACTCAATTCCGAGTTGATATGAGGAGTCAAAAAATTCTAAAACTGATTTGAAAAACTGGAATAAGCTGTGTTCACGAACTTCGGAGGGCAAAAAGACCTATTTAGGAGCCGATTTTGAGGTGCCAAATATTGAACTAGCTTCTGCAACTATTTAGATGCAGCTCGTCTCTAGCTTTAATTTGAGTACTCATGAGCCAAAACGGACTTCAGATGAGGAAGTTATGCCTGTTTTACTGAACAGTACACAAAACAGATTCCAATCCGAATTCAGCTACGAAATTGAGTCTAGATAGATCCGAACTTTGTTTTTTTTTCTTCTCTCTTTTTTTCTCACACTTTTTTCCTTTTTCTTTCTCTCTTTTTTTTTCTCTGACTTTTTTACTTTTTTTCTTTTTTTCTCTTTACCTCTTTTTCCAAGACAAACTAGATAAGATGCAGATTGGATCAAGCGAAGATGTGAATGACCTCAACTATGATTATGACAATGAATAGTGCGTAGCATGTGGTGGAAATTGATGGATGGTATGGTGGACAGCGGAAGGGATAATGATGCAGCGGCGGAGTGACTAGTGTGAACAGAACTCGAAACTCTAAAGGAACTAGACACTAAGACCAGCAACTCGACACGACGATGCAACCGATAATTCAATAATGCAAACAATGAAAAGAAAATTGCAAAGGCTCAGACTGGCTTGGACAAAGGATGAATAGATCTAACTTTTTGTGGCTTTTTCTTGGACAATAGGTAAGAAAATAAATCTAATCTAGAGATAATTTGAAATTCTCACCGAGCAACCTGAAACACTGATACCACTTGATAGAGGCGAGGGTGTCCCGATCTTTCGATGAGATGATAACTATCGATTTGGTGGAGACGACTTTGACAATCCGACTACAAACGTGCACGACGTTGCGCCTTAGCAATCGCTAAACCAACTCGAGAGGTTATTGACCACGCCGGAGCACAATCAACTCGACCACGAAGGTCTATTCCTGCAAGCAATCGAAAAACAAGCAAGAATATGATAAAGCAATCTGAATATTGCGAGTATATATGAAGTATTGATAAAGGTGGGGATCCGTAAGCGGTCTTGGTCTGGTCGTTGGACACAAACAAAGTACACGGAGTTGCAATGGCTAACTTTTAACTAAACAAATCCCAAGGAAAAAGCTACTAGATGGATCTACTTATATAGGAGCAAGGGGTGGCGGCCAAGGAGGTGGGAGGACGTCCCAAGGCAGCCTAACACTAACCCTAGGTCGTACAAGGCCAATGGGCCCAAGTGGAGGTGACGTAACACCTTTGGACTTGTAGTTTGACTCGGATTCTGCTGCAGCATCAGATTGTTTCGTCCATAACTCAATGCTCCGGACGGATTTTAAGGTGATTCCAATTGGGTTGGAAAATGCACGAAATCTATTTTCCAAGAAAAAAAGAATCAACCAATTTGGAGTCCGTATGAAAAAGTTATTGATGTTTTGAGTCAGGTATGTCTGTGCAGTCCGAATCTGAGTTCAGAACGTGAGAGACTTGGACTCTATCTTCTCTTGGGCCAAAAGTGACGTGAGAGAACTTTTTGAACAGCAGGTAAACATCTCTTTCTCCCTTATCTTCATATGTGGATTGTACAAATGTCCCATACACCTGCAATTAGACATGGCACAAAAGTTTGTGAAGTATTTTTGTCCTGGATGACATAAATAAATTATTGCATAGTTTGCATTAGAAATCACCTCACAAATATACATGTATGCAATATTTTTGGTCGTATCCAAGGTAATCATGTCCTCATCATTTCGTTTCTTGGTAATGATTCTAATGTTCATGAGAATATGATGCTGCCTAAATTGGATACATTTGTTTTGCTTACAAATGAAGGGCCTAGCTTGGAGAAGGATGGACATTGGAGCAAGAACAAGCATGGAGATGATGCCATGCGCAAGGGGAACAAGAACGGAGTTACAAGTGATGATTTCAGGACTTTGAAGCCACCATAATGGGTGCATGAAGCCTTGGACGAAATATACAAGATGCTACTTCATAAATTTCGTCCCGAGGCTATTCTAGGTGCTTCGTCACCTTATTATTGGGCCAGGCCCTTGTAATTTCGAAATACACAAGTATAGGCTATTTTTAGAGTCCGTATGTGTGGGGAAACAAGAGATAGGGTTGATTTGGGACCCCTACACCAAGGGCCACGAAATTCCCCCTCTTCCTCCATATATACAACCCTTAGGGCACCGTTTAGACTTTGGGTTTTGTTTAGATTAAAAGTTCGCCATAGCTGCAACTTGGCGTGCCGTTTGTGTTCAACGACCGGACAAAGGCGTCACAGAACCCCACCTTGATCAATAAAGCTTTCATCTTATATTCGCAATATCCAGATTGCAATCTCGGTTTCTTGCTTGTTCTTCGTTTGCTCGCAGAAAAAGCAGACCCTCGTGGTCGAGTTGATCGTGCTCCGGCGTGGTCAATAACCTCTTGGAGTTGGTTTAGCGATTGCTAAGGCGCGACGTCCTCGCACGTTCGTAGTCGGATCGTCAAAGTCGACTTCCTCCAAAGCGAAAACCAACATCTCATCGAAAGACGGGACACCTTTGCCTCTATCAAGATCCATGGATTTGCTTGATTTCGAGTGGATCTAGCATTTCCCCAAGTTTCCCCATCTTCAATCCACGAAATCTCTCCAATTTTGACCTTGAAATCATCAATTTCCGCCCCCAAATCGAGTTCCTCGAGTTCATCCTCGGATTTGGAGCCCGGACATCCGGCCCGACCCCCGGACATCCGGCTCCTGGAGCGCATTTCGCGCGCGGTTCTGGACATCAGGTCCCGGAAATCCGGCCCGACCCCTGGATGTCCAGCCCCTGGGATTTCAGTTTTTTCCGTTTCACCATTTCGGCCATAACTAATTCATCCGGAGTCCGATTTTGACGTTCTTTAACTCGTTTTGAAGCTCTTGACATCATCCCATAAAAATACTACCACCACCATTTGACTCCATCAAATTTTTGAAAATTTGGCAAGTTTGCCTAGGCCTTCCACCATATCATCCGCATAGCCACCACCGACTTCCGCAACCTAACCCATTTTGTTCCCCATAGCATTAGTGGTTGTTTGAGTAGTGATTCGAGTCTCCTAAGGTGTTTCGGCTACTTAGGGACGGTTGCATCTTCATCAACCACCACCACCACCATAACTTCCGCATAGGCTTGCCCACCATACACTTCAGCCACCCCCAACTTAACCCAATAGTTGTTTGAGCTTGTTTGAGTTGTGGCTTGTGTCTCCTAAGGTGTTTGACTGCTTAGGGACGGCAACTTCAACTCCGACACGTGTATAGCCCATCATTCCACTTCCGCATTGCCAAGTGCAAACCACCACCGCATTCCCGTTATCACCATTTTGACATTTGACGTTTGAGATTTTGAGTTCGCGGTTTTTCCGTTTCCTAAGGTTTTTCGGCTACTTAGGGACGAGTCTCCATCATCTTGGTTTCTACATCAAGAACACCGCTACTCAATATCGCCCGACGGTAACCTCCATATCATCTTGGTATCGTGGTATCCCTCCATTGTATATTCCCCTTGCCATTGCATTGTTAACCCCTAGCCTTACTTTTGCGTTACTTGCCTATCGAGACTAGCCATTTGAGTATTGAACGCGTTACTTGTGCACATTAGTGATGATACTTCCCATAGCATATATACCATATCATTGTGGTGCATATATTGGTATCATATCTTGTGTCACAAGTTTGTTCCCGCATATACACAATTGCTATCTTGGTTTGTGCATTGTGCAAAGTGGCCATACAAAAAATAAATAAATAAAGCTTTTAAGCAAAAGAAAGAGAGCAAAGAGCTTGTAAGCAAGTGCCATAGCATTATACCACATTGCACATAAGATTGTCATATCCGATCATCTTGGATCATCTCGAGAGAAACCCCGGGAACTATACATACATAGCATACTTGGGATAGAAGTTTATCCATTTTGCATCTTATAGGTTGTGCACAAGTGTCGTATCCGCCTATTGAGCAATCGTGCTAGCGTCTCTCTTGAGTTGTGCAACACGAGCGTTTTCCGTGGATTCCACATTTTGTGCTCATTCCTTGGTTGCCCGACCCCATTTATCTATCCGTGTGTGTGTTTCCGTGTGCCATTCTTATCTATTGGTCCATTTGTTTCACTTGCGAATTTGTGAATCTCTTTCAACATTATTGACTCTTGCTAACATTTTGCATTAAATTTTTGTGCCAGTATCCTCACCGAGCTCCTCCATAAGCTTTACTTGTGTAGGTGTGAGAACCGACAAGGATTGGTACCAATAGTGCTACTTCATTATCCGCATTTGAGTGAACTTGATTCATTGTCAACATCGGTCAAGGTACATTGGTATAAGTTCTTCTCTTTCTCCCACTCATATTTGCTCGAGTCTTGTGATGGATAGGCAAGGCATTTCCTCTTCGGTCCTCGACAACAACGGCCAGTATGAACAACTACATCACCAAAGCGTCTATCTTCGATTTACAACGACAAGTGCAAGGCACACAATCAAGATTGCGAGGCGCGCCGAGAACATCTCCATCGACATTCATCACTCGAAGCAAGGAGAAGGGACTACTTCGACAAGAAGCTTGCCGCACATAAGCAGGAGCAAGATGCAAGGATGGAGGAGATTAGAGCCTTGATCAAGTCTACTTCCCTTCGTCATCTTCAAAGCGGCGACATTCAAGCCACAAGTCTTGAACCGCGGAAGCAGCGGAAGTGCAAATCGTCCTCGTCCACATCTACATGACGACCACCATCACGTTCGTGATCAACATCGTCAGGAAGGGCAAGTCACCTCCAAGCATCATGTGCACGACGACGACGAACGCCAAGGAGCTCAAGCACGAAAACGACATCATCATCATAAAGATGCTCCACAAGCGCAAATGCACAAGTCCCAACAAGCCCTACTTCACGCCAAGTCGAAGCTTCATAAGCACAAGACAAGACCGCGAGACGACCAGTACCAAGACGGCGCTACGGCTACATCAACCACTTCTGCATCCTCGCCAAGTGTTCTCAAGGCATCTTCGCCTTTGGACGTACGACATCTTCGCCTACTTCCCACGAGTACGCCTACAACTACTTATTCAAGTCCAAGGCGACTACCTACGAGCAAGGGCGACACTTCCATCTTCGGAAGCCCCTCAAGGAAGATGGCCGAGCATGGGAAACTCCCTTCGGTCATGGAGACGAGCTATGAGGTGCCACATCATATGGGCCCCCAACAACAAGACGGTGACAAGACGGTCGAGCAAGGGCCATCCCCTTCGACCACGGCGACGAGCGCGAACCTCTTCAACAACATGAAGGCAGCGCCCACATTGGACTCATACTCCGAGTCAAGCCACGCGACCCGCGCATGGAGACATTTGCACCTACATCTCTCCGGCACCCACATATGTCGAGATGCCCCAATTGCCATGTGAGGAGAGCCACCACCCCATGAGTGACATGAGTGACTCCACCATACGTGACATTGAGAGCATTTCCTATGAGAGGATGAGTGTGACCACCACTAGCCCCACACATGAGAGCATGCCACACATCCTATGTGAGGTTGAGCGCCATTTGAGTGACTCCACCCACCATACGAGTGAGAGCATCCTTGAGGGAGTGAGTGAGCCACAACACTTAGTGAGTGAGGTAGTTGACACGGCACATGAGGCCACTATGATTTCTAACGACTTAACCTCTACTCCTAGTGTGTTTTCTTCTTTGGTGCCAGGTCTCCTACATGACGACACACCTATCCTTGACGAGTCTATTCCTCCATTGGAGACGACGATGGCCATGGTGGACGATGATGCACCCCCCACATGGTTCCATCAAGATGAAGATGGCAATGATTGGATCTTCAACACCTCACCTACAACACATGAGCTACGCTCCGAAGGTAACATAGGTGATGGTACTTCTCTTGTCCCACTAGTGGACCATCTTGACATTGATTGCTCCCAAGATGTCGACCCACCTATTACCATGCTTCATACTAGTGAAACTTCTTCATGCCTTGACTTACCTATTTATGATGAATATGATGATGAGGATGTTGAGTTGCCTAGTTGTGATGCTATGCTTCATAGGATATCTTGTGAAAATTCTATTGGTCACATCATGCTTGACAACCCATTGAACCTGTCATATGCTATGAGTGAGATCTCCCATATTGCATCATTAAAATCTCAACATAGTAACTATGCATGCCCCATTAAAATCAACCCTATTTGCACTTATGGCATAGATGACGAGATGATGGTCATTGGCTTTTGCTTCTCTTGTGATGATATTGCCATGCTTCCTTTACATAATTTGCGCAATTCGTCTACTATTCCATGCCATGATCACATTGTTCCAAATACGCATTGTTTTCGATGTTGTCAATATTCTCCATGTGATGTTTCCATTAATGCTCATGAGGAGACCCCATAGTTTCCTCATACATATTAGGAGATTTTGATTCATCCCATACTTTGCATGATTCACATAATTGCTTGCACCTTATGCATTCCATGGATAACAATGCTCTACATATTTCTCATGATGCATTACACAATTTGAGTCTCCATTATGCTATACATAATAACAAACCTATCATGATGGATGACATGTTTCTATATCACGCATCTCATTTATTTGAGCATTGGCTATTTTGTGCTAACCGACACATGCATGTGCGCATCATGATGGATGATGTGTACATCTACCACGCACACACAATTTTCCGTTTATCTTTGTTTTGTGTAGGTACTCACGTATACTCGTCAACTTCTCAATCCCAAGAGTTGACGAAACGAGCTCTTGAGAGCAACGATGCTTTGGGATCCCGTGGACTATCTTTACCACCGTTCCATTCGCGCAAGGACTACGCGCATCTCTTCTACTTGGCTCTCACACGGCTATGGGCTATTTACCACTTCTCACGTTATGCTCATTTTACCGTGTTCACTTTGCATGCTATGCTTGCTTCTATGCCTTTGCCATGCAATTGTGACCCTTGCTTGCATATACCCATGATTCACCATTATGATACTCCTATGTGTATTTGCATGCTTGGTGGAGATCCTAGTCACTATTGTCATGATTTCTTTGTGACCCATGATATTGATGCTTGTTGTGTTGGAAGAGTCATGATGCCCCATTGCTATTTACACATGGCCTCTCGCCAATACATTCATGCCATTCTACTCATATCTTGCTTTCATGCTTGTGCTATGTTATGTGCATTATTCATGCCCACTATTTGCACACACGACATGCTTGTCATGATTCCTTCTAGTACGTTGCATCTTCGCACTACTAGCTTGCTTGACTTGATCTCTATGATTGATTGCTTTGATGCATCACCCATGTTCCATTACTCGCTTTCTTGGGTTGATGACATATATGTTCATGCCTCTCACATGATATATCTTGATACTTGTCACTTGTCTCCAATAGTTGCCTCTATGCTTAATGATCTTGGAGACTTGGACACTTCACTTGTGATGCATGCTTGGTTGATTGAGCCTATTGTATTTGGTTGTTCTCGCATCATATGCCTCCATACTATGAAATGCTCCCTTGTCCTTTCTTATGATAAGAATGATGAGAACACTTGTTGGGTATCTTACCACTCGAATGATAGGTCTTGCATTTGCATTAACCTCATTTTGTTTTTCCAAGTGTTTGGCATGTTCTTTCATTTTGAAGGATTCACAAGGCGGTACCATCGCGAGACATATTGGTTATGTGAAGGCGTACATGATGTGCGACTCCAACATTCTTGAGAAACTACTAAAGGTGAACTCCTTCCATTTGAGCCCTCGTCACATATGCATATTGGATGGGCCATACTTTCATTGTTGTTTCCTTCCTCTTGTCTACATGATGCAGATATTCGATGGAGGACCGACATTGGAGATGGACCCTATGGACCTTCAAGTTGAGGAGCGCTCGGACTTATTGGATGCACCTTCGGGTTTCCACTCTTGCCACAACATCGAGCATTGGTATACCAACACCTCCATATTTGTTGATTGTGCTCATACATGTCATGCTCGATGGACATATCATACCCATGACAAATTTGCATCTTATGCATGGATTGACTCACATTATGATTGTCTTGTTGCACCTATTCCCATGTCATCCATGATATATGAGCTTGTGCACTTCCTGATGAGGACATCAATACCATTGTTACACACACAGCCCCTGCTGCTATACATACTGGACCAATTACTAGAGCTCGCGCACGCCAATTGAATTATCAGGTACTTTCGTTTCTTGGTAACTTGATTCCAATGTTCATGAGAATATGATGCTGCCTAAATTGGATACATTTGTTTTGCTTACAAATGAAGGGCCTACCATGGACAAGAAAGATGAACCTTGGAGCAAGTTCAAGCATGGAGATGTTGGCATGCATAGGGAACAAGAATGGAGTTACAAGTGATGATTCCAGGACTTTGAAGCCACCCTAATGAGAGCATGAGGCCTTGGACGAAATATACAAGATGCCACTTCATAATATTCGTCCATAGGCTATTCTAGGTGCCGCGTCACCTTAATATTGGGCAGGCCCATGTAATTTCGAAATACTTAAGTGTAGGCTGTTTTTAGAGTCCGTATGTGTGGGGAAACAAGAGTTAGGGTTGGTTCGGACCCCTCCCTCAAGGGCCACGAAATTCCCTCCTCTTTCTCCATATATACAGCCCTTAGGGCGTTGTTTAGACTTTGGGTTTTGTTTAGATTAAAAGTTCGCCATAGTTGCAACTTCGCGTACTTCGTTTGTGTTCAACGACCAGACAAAGGCGTCACGTAACCCCACCTTGATCAATAAAGCTTTCATCTTATATTCGCAATATTCAGATTGCAATCTCAGTTTCTTGCTTGTTCTTCGTTTGCTCGCAGGAAAGCAGGCCCTCGTGGTCGGAGTTGATGCGTGCTCCGGCGTGGTCAATAACCCTCGGAAGTTGGTTTAGCGATTGCTAAAGGCGCTGACGTCTCGCCGCGTTAAATGGTCGGATCGTCAAGGTCGACTCCCACGAAGCGATAGCCACCATCTCATCGAAACATCGGGACACCTTTGCCTCTATCAAGTGGTATCAGATTTTCAGGTTGCTCGGTGAGATTTTACAGTTTTCCGTAATTTAGATCGAGTCATTCTTCATACCTATAGTCCACGAAAAAGCCACAAAAAAATTAGGGTTAGTTCATCATATCCGAACCAATCTGAGCCTTTGCATAATCTTTTTCGGGTTTTGCTTTGTTGAATTTGCGGTTGCATCGTCGTGTCTAGTTGCTGGTCTTAGCGTCTAGTCTTTTAGAGTTTCGAGTTCTGGTCATAAGTTGTAACGCCGCCACCTCACCATGATCATAGCCCAGGCCACCAACCATCACCGCTCGAATCCATATCCATATACCACCACCAATCCGTGTCCATATACCACCACCGATCCATATCCATATACTACCACCGCTACCACCACCGCTGCCATATACCACCACCATATATCCACCACCAATCCGAGTTCTTCTCATATTAGGTTTGTTTTCGAGATCCATCTAGTTTCCGATTCGTGTTTCCTTGCCGGAGTAGGTTTCGGAAAAAAAAAAAAATTCCGAAAACGCACTTGTCGAAAAATTTTCTGGCTATCCTGTTTTTAAGTGTTTCTAAGTGTATTGAGACAGTCGCCGTTATAGAAAGTTTTTTTTGACCCGTTTCCAGTTTTTGGGTCGGGCGTCGAAAAAAAAAAATTGGTCTAAAAAAAAATTTTCGTGCCCATCCTGTCGATTTGACCTCGGAAGAGTTTTGAGACACTCGCCATTATAGTGATTTTTTCGCAAAAAAAAAAAAAAAAAAGCGCCAAAAAAAGCGGTATAAAAAAAAAAGAGCGAAAAAAAATCCAGAGTGTGCTTTTCCCTTGTTTACGTGCAGCGCCCGTGATTTTGTTAGTGTTCTAGGCTCGCGTCTCTAGCACGGTCTAGCCTAGGACCAGACAAGATCTGCGTCGTTGAGCGTTTATTCAACTTTGCATCTCTGAATTGATTATTGCGACCCTTTTGCTACCATATTATAAGCCTTCCCAGCTCCACATACATCTACATCGTATGCGTTTGACTCTCCACAGTAATCGCTCTATCCAAGCTTTGAGAGTTTTGACTACATCGGTTGCCGATCACCGCTTTCTTTGGGTAAGAACTGGTAAGAATTTGAGATTTGCTTGACGGATTTGTGACCGCCCACCACACAACCACCACCACTTCCTAGTAGTCCGTCGAATCATATTCTTGTGTGTTTCTATTGTCGCTAACCATGGCAGGATCACAAGCCGATTTAGACCGACCGGGAGAACATGACAAACAAAGCGCTACATGATAAGTTTCAACAAATGATGAGTGGGCAGGTGGACGATGTGCTAAATAGATTTGAAGAGGCCATGGAGAAGATAGATGGCATTGAGAAGGCGTTGAAACAAAGCTCGATAACAAGTTTAATGAATTGCTCGCTGCGTCTACCACCACCACCACCGGCGGCACCTAACGCACCTCTACTACAACAACAAGGACTACCTCCACATCGCGAAACAGCCCTCCGCCGAAGCTTCCCGTGTCCCTCTTCACTGGCCAAGCTCTTTGGTCTTCTTTGTTGATACTTCTGTGGCTCCTGCTGCTGCGGTGGGGGGATGATTATGTGAGAGATTACGAGGATGAGGTTGATCAACATCGAACTACGTGCAACCACCAGCACCACAACCACCGTGTCGTCCACATGCAAATAATGGCAATGTTGGGCTCCCCTTCAGTGCGAGATCATGACCATCTCCCTAAACTGAAATTGAATATTCCACCATTTGAGGGTAGATATGTTCCTGATATATATCTTACTTGGGAGTTAGAAACTGAACAACGTTTTACATGTTTACAATATCCCGAGGAGAGACGTGTTGTGCTGCTGTTTGTGCTTTCACTAGCTTTGCATGTGTTTGGTGGTCTGAACATTGTAGATTATATCCTGTTCCAGCTACTTGGGCTGCTTTGAAAACTGCTATGCGTACTCGTTGGGTTCCACCATATTATCAACGTGAATTACTTCAAAAATTGCAGCGCTTAAGACAAGGAAAAATTCGGTAGAAGAATATTATCGGGAATTACAAACTGGCTTGATTAGATGTGGTATTGTTGAGGAGAATGAAGCTATGCTTGCACGTTTTACGGGTGGATTAAATAGAGAGATTCGGACCATTCTAGACTACAAGGATTAAAATAATATCACTCGATTATTCCATCTTGCTTGTAAAGCTGAGCGTGAAGTGCAGGATCGACAGCGTTGCGTAACTAACTTTTCTGCAGGTCGACCTTCATCATGGACACCACGTGCATCATCTACTTCCACACGTTCTACTACACCGGCACCTCCGCCGGCTGCCACCTCCAACCGTGATACAAGAAAGGTGCACAACCACCACTATCTGCCAAGAGCACACCTTTGGGCCTACACAGGCTCTTCTTCTTCCATGGCGTCAACAGGCACACAAGTGATATTATTTGTCGTTGTAAGGGAAGAGGACATTTTATGAGAGAATGCCAATCTCAGCGTGTGATGATTGCTACCGAGGATGGTGGGTATGAGTCCGCTAGTGACTATGATGAAGAGACTTTGGCTCTTATTACACATGAAGAACACGGTGGAGATGATTACGATCATGACACGCAATACATGGCTGCTGAAGATCTTGTGAGGTATGAATGTTTAGTTGCTCAACGTGTTTTGAGTGTGCAGGTTACACAAGCTGAGCAAAATCAGAGACATAACTTGTTCCATACAAAGGGAGTTGTGAAGGAACGTTCTATTCAGCGTCATCATAGATGGAGGGAGCTGCAACAACTTGGCTAGCATGGATATGGTGGAGAAGCTTTCTCTCACCACAAGACCACATCCACATCCTTACTACATCCAATGGTTCAACAACGGTGGCAAGGTTAAGGTAACACGTCTGTTCGTGTGTATTTTAGTATCTCTACATATGTTGATTATGTTGATTGTGATGTGGTACCTATGCAAGCATGTTCCTTATTACTTGGTAGACCATGGCAATTTGATAAAAATTTCTGTACACCATGGTAGAAACAATCAAGATACTCTTGTTCACAAGGATAAAAATATTACTTTGCTTCCTATGACTCCTGATTCCATTTTGAAAGATGATATTAATCGAGCTAATAAAGCAAAACAGGAGAAAAATAAGAGTGAAAATCAGATTGTGGCAAAAGAATTTGAGCAACAAATGAAGCCTAATAATAAACCATCTAATGTTGCTTCTGAAATTAAACTGAAAAGTGCATGTTTATTTGCCACCAAATCTGATATTGATGAGCTAGATTCTAGCAAATCTGTTTGCTATGCTTTTGTGTGCAAAGAGGCATTATTTTCATTCGAGGACGTGCCTTCCTCTTTGCCCCCTTGCTGTCACTAACATTTTGCAGGAGTTCACGACGTCTTCCCACAAGGCGTGCCACCGGATTACCACCTATTCGAGGGATTGAGCATCAAATTGACTTAATTCCCGGTGCATCGCTACCCAACCGCGCACCATACCGTACCAATCCGGAGGAGACGAAGGAGATTATCGTCAAGTACAGGAGCTGCTCGACAAAGGTTATATACGCGAATCTCTTAGTCCTTGTGCTGTTCCTATTATACTAGTGCCTAAAAAGGATGGTACGTCGGCGTATGTGTGTTGATTGTAGAGGCATTAATAATATTACTATTCGTTATCGTCATCCTATTCCTAGGCTAGATGATATGCTTGATGAATTGAGTGGCTCTACAATATTCTCCAAAGTTGATTTGCGTAGTGGATACCATCAAATTCGTATGAAATTGGGAGATGAATGGAAAACAGCATTTAAAACTAAGTTTGGATTATATGAGTGGTTAGTCATGCCTTTTGGGTTAACTAATGCACCTAGTACTTTCATGAGATTAATGACCGAAGTTTTACGTGCTTTCATTGGACGATTTGTGGTAGTTTACTTTGATGATATACTGATTTATAGCAAATCTTTGGAAGAACATTTGGAACATTTACGTGCTGTTTTTAATGCTCTATGTGATGCACGTTTGTTTGGTAACCTTGGGAAGTGCACCTTTTGCACCGACCGAGTATCTTTTCTTGGCTATGTTGTTACTCCACAGGAATTGAAGTTGATAAAGCCAAGATTGAAGCTATTGAGAGTTGGCCGCAGCCCAAAACGGTCACACAAGTGAGGAGTTTTCTTGGACTCGCTGGTTTCTATAGGCGTTTTGTGAGAGACTTTAGCACCATTGCTGCACCTCTCAATGAGCTTACAAAGAAGGATGTGCCTTTTGTTTGGGGTACCGCATGGGAAGAAGCCTTCACGGTATTGAAAGATAAGTTGACACATGCTCCTTTACTCCAACTTCCTGACTTTAATAAGACTTTTGAGCTTGAATGTGATGCTAGTGGAATTGGATTAGGAGGTGTGTTATTACAAGATGGCAAACCTGTTGCATACGTTTCTGAAAAATTGAGTGGGCCTAGTCTGAACTATTCTACTTATGACAAAGAATTATATGCTCTTGTTCGGACTTTAGAGACATGGCAACATTATTTATGGCCCAAAGAATTTGTTATACATTCTGATCATGAATCTTTGAAACATATTAAAAGTCAAGCTAAACTGAATCGTAGACATGCTAAATGGGTTGAATTCATTGAGACTTTCCCTTATGTCATTAAACACAAGAAGGGTAAAGAAAATGTTATTGCTGATGCTTTGTCTCGTCGATATACTATGCTTTCACAACTTGACTTCAAAATACTTGGTTTGGAGACCATCAAAGATCAATATGTGCATGATGCTGATTTTAAAGATGTAATGCAGAATTGTAAAGAAGGAAGAACATGGAACAAGTTCGTTATTAATGATGGTTTTGTGTTCCGTGCTAACAAGCTATGCATTCCTGCTAGCTCTGTTAAATCTTTTGTTGTTGCAGGAGGCGCATGGAGGAGGATTAATGGGACACTTTGGCGTGAAGAAGGCGGAGGATATACTTGCTACACATTTCTTTTGGCCAAAGATGAGGCCAGGATGTTGAGCGTTTTATTGCTCGCTGCATTACATGTCAAAAAGCTAAGTCACGACTCAATCCTCATGGTTTATATATGCCTTTGCCGGTGCCTAGTGTTCCTTGGGAGGATATATCTATGGACTTTGTTTTAGGTTTACCTCGAACAAAGAAGGAGGGATAGCATATTTGTTGTCGTGGATAGATTCTAAAATGGCACACTTTATACCATGTCATAAAAGCGATGATCTTTGTTAATGTTGCTGATTTGTTCTTTCGTGAAATTATTCGCTTGCATGGTGTGCCAAATACTATTGTTTCAGATCGTGATACTAAATTTCTTAGCCACTTTTGGAGATGTTTATGGGCTAAGTTGGGGACTAAACTGCTTTTTAGTACTACTTGTCACCCCCAAACTGATGGACAAACTGAAGTAGTCAATAGAACATTGTCTACTATGCTTAGGGCTGTTTTGAAGAATAATAAGAAAATGTGGGAAGAATGCTTGCCTCATATTGAATTTGCTTATAATCGTTCATTGCATTCTACTACTAAGATGTGCCCTTTTGAAATTGTGTATGGCTTCCTACCTCGTGCACCTATTGATTTGTTGCCTCTTCCATCTTCGGAGAAGGTTAATTTTGATGCTAAAGAACGTGCTGAATTGATTTTAAAAATGCCTGAGTTAACTAAGGAAAACATTGAGCGTATGAATGCTAAATATAAACTTGCTGGAGATAAGGGTAGAAAACATGTTGTCTTTGCACCTGGAGATCTTGTTTGGTTACATTTGCGTAAGGACAGGTTTCCTAATTTGCAAATCAAAGCTAATGCCACGTCTTTGATGGTCCATTTAAGGTGTTAGAGAAAATAAATGATAATGCATATAAACTTGAGGTGCCCTGCAGATTTTGGGGTTAGTCCCACTTTTAACATTGCAGATTTGAAGCCTTATTTGGGTGAGGAAGATGAGTTTCCGTCGAGGGCGACTTCATTTCAAGAAGGGAGGATGATGAGGACATCAATACCATTGTTACACACACAGCCCTGCTGCTATACATCTTGGACCAATTACTAGAGCTCGCATACGCCAATTGAATTATCAGTACTTTCGTTTCTTGGTAACGATTCCAATGTTCTTGAGAATATGATGCTGCCTAAATTGGATACATTTGTTTTGCTTACATATGAAGGGCCTACCATGGACAAGAAAGATGATCCTTGGATCAAGTTCAAGCATTGACATGTTGGCATGCAAGGGGAACAAGAATGGAGTTACAAGTGATGATTCCAGGACTTTGAAGCCACCCTAATGAGAGCATGAGGCCTTGGACGAAATATACAAGATGCCACTTCATAATATTCGTCCATAGGCTATTCTAGGTGATGCGTCACCTTAATATTGGGCCAGGCCCATGTAATTTCAGAAATACTTAAGTGTAGGCTGTTTTAGAGTCCGTATGTGTGGGGAAACAAGAGTTAGGGTTGGTTTCGGACCCCTCCCTCAAGGGCCACGAAATTCCCTCCTCTTTCTCCATATATACAGCCCTTAGGGCGTTGTTTAGACTTTGGGTTTTGTTTAGATTAAAAGTTCGCCATAGTTGCAACTTCGCGTACTTCGTTTGTGTTCAACGACCAGACAAAGGCGTCACAGAACCCCACCTTGATCAATAAAGCTTTCATCTTATATTCGCAATATTCAGATTGCAATCTCAGTTTCTTGCTTGTTCTTCGTTTGCTCGCAGGAAAGCAGGCCCTCGTGGTCGAGTTGATCGTGCTCCGGCGTGGTCAATAACCCTCGGAAGTTGGTTTAGCGATTGCTAAGGCGCGGACGTCTCGCACGTTCGTAGTCGGATCGTCAAGGTCGACTCCCACAGAAACGATAGCCACCATCTCATCGAAACATCGGGACACCTTTGCCTCTATCAAGTGGTATCAGATTTTCAGGTTGCTCGGTGAGATTTTACAGTTTTCCGTAATTTAGATCGAGTCTGTTCTTCATACCTATAGTCCACGAAAAAGCCACAAAAAAATTAGGGTTAGTTCATCATATCCGAACCAATCTGAGCCTTTGCATAATCTTTTTCGGGTTTTGCTTTGTTGAATTTGCGGTTGCATCGTCGTGTCTAGTTGCCGGTCTTAGCGTCTAGTCTTTTAGAGTTTCGAGTTACGGTCATAAGTTGTCACGCCGCCACCGCACCATCATCATCGCCCGCCACCTACCATCACCGCTCCGAATCCATATCCATATACCACCACCTATCCGTGTCGATATACCACCACCGATCCATATCCATATACTACCACCGCTACCACCACCGGTGCCATATACCACCACCATATATCCACCACCAATCCGAGTTCTTGTCATATTAGGTTTGTTTTCGAGATCCATCTAGTTTCCGATTCGTGTTTCCTTGCCGGAGTAGGTTTCGGAAAAAAAAAATTCCGAAAACGCACTTGTCGAAAAATTTTCTGGCTATCCTGTTTTTAAGTGTTTCTAAGTGTATTGAGACAGTTGCCGTTATAGAAAGTTTTTTTTGACCCGTTTCCAGTTTTTGGGTCCGGGCCGTCGAAAAAAAAAAATTGGTCGAAAAAAAAAATTTTCGTGCCCATCCTGTCAGTTTGACCTCGGAAGAGTTTTGAGACACTCGCCATTATAGTGATTTTTCGCAAAAAAAAAAAAAGAGCAGCGCAAAAAAAAAAAGAGCGAAAAAAAAAATCCAGAGTGTGCTTTTCCCTTGTTTACGTGCAGCCGTGATTTTGTTAGTGTTCTAGGCTCGCGTCTCTAGCACGGTCTAGCCTAGGACCAAAGACCTGACTGCGTCGTTGAGCGTTTATTCAACTTTGCATCTCTGAATTGATTATTGCTGACCCTTTTGCTACCATATTATAAGCCTTCCAGCTCCACATACATCTACATCGTGCGTTTGACTCTCCACAGTAATCGCTCTATCCAAGCTTTGAGAGTTTTGACTACATCGGTTGCCGATCACCGCTTTCTTCTTTGGGTAAGAACTGGTAAGAATTTGAGATTTGCTTGACGGATTTGTGATCCACCACACAACCACCACCACTTCCTAGTAGTCTGTCGAATCATATTCTTGTGTGTTTCTATTCTTTGCTAACCATGGCAGGATCACAAGCCGATTTAGACCGACCGGGAGAACATGACAAACAAAGTGCTACATGATAAGTTTCAACAAATGATGAGTGGGCAGGTGGACGATGTGCTAAATAGATTTGAAGAGGCCATGGAGAAGATAGATGGCATTGAGAAGGCGTTCGAAACAAAGCTCGATAACAAGTTTAATGAATTGCTCGCGCGTCTACCACCACCACCACCGGCGGCACCTAACGCACCTCTACTACAACAACAAGGACTACCTCCACATCGCGAAACAGCCCTCCGCCGAGCTTCCCGTGTCCCTCTTCACTGGCCAAGCTGCAGGTCTTCTTTGTTGATACTTCGTGGCTCCTGCTGCTGCGGTGGGGAGGATGATTATGTGAGAGATTACGAGGATGAGGTTGATCAACATCGAACTACGTGCAACCACCAGCACCACAACCACCAGGTCGTCCACATGCAAATAATGGCAATGTTCGGGCTCCCCTTCAGTGCGAGATCATGACCATCTCCCTAAACTGAAATTGAATATTCCACCATTTGAGGGTAGATATGTTCACGATATATATCTTACTTGGGAGTTAGAAACTGAACAACGATTTACATGTTTACAATATCCCGAGGAGAGGCGTGTTCCTGCTTCTTTGTTTGTGCTTTCACTAGCTTTGCATGTGTTTGGTGGTCTGAACATTGTAGATTATATCCTGTTCCATTACTTGGGCTGCTTTGAAAACTGCTATGCGTACTCGTTGGGTTCCACCATATTATCAACGTGAATTACTTCATAAATTGCAGCGCTTAAGACAAGGAAAAAATTCGGTAGAAGATTATTATCATGAATTACAAACTGGCTTGATTAGATGTGGTATTGTTGAGGAGAATGAAGCTATGCTTGCACGTTTTCTGGGTGGATTAAATAGAGAGATTCAGACCATTCTAGACTACAAGGATTAAAATAATATCACTCGATTATTCCATCTTGCTTGTAAAGCTGAACGTGATGTGCAGGATCGACTGGCGTTGCGAACTAACTTTTACTCGCAGGTCGACCTTCATCATGGACACCACGTGCATCATCTACTTCCACACGTTCTACTACACGGCACCTCAAATGGCTGCCACCTCCAACCGTGATACAAGAAAGCGGGCACAACCACCACTATACGCCAAGAGCACACCACTTTGGGCCTACACGAGCTCTTCTTCTTCCATGGCGTCAACAGGGCACACAAGTGATATTATTTGTCGTCGTTGTAAGGGAAGAGGACATTTCTTGAGAGAATGCCAATCTCAGCGTGTGATGATTGCTACTCACGAGGATGGTGGGTATGAGTCCGCTAGTGACTATGATGAAGAGACTTTGGCTCTTATTACACATGAAGAACACGGTGGAGATGATTACGATCATGACACGCAATACATGGCTGCTTTGAAGATCTTTGGCGGTATGAATGTTTAGTTGCTCAACGTGTTTTGAGTGTGCAGGTTACACAAGCTGAGCAAAATCAGAGACATAACTTGTTCCATACAAAGGGAGTTGTGAAGGAACGTTCTATTCAGCGTCATCATAGATGGAGGGAGCTGCAACAACTTGGCTAGCATGGATATGGTGGAGAAGCTTTCTCTCACCACAAGACCACATCCACATCCTTACTACATCCAATGGTTCAACAACAGTGGCAAGGTTAAGGTAACACGTCTTTGTTAGGTGTGCATTTTAGTATCTCTACTTATGCAGATTATGTTGATTGTGATGTGGTACCTATGCAAGCATGTTCCTTATTACTTGGTAGACCATGGCAATTTGATAAAAATTCTGTACACCATGGTAGAAACAATCAGTATACTCTTGTTCACAAGGATAAAAATATTACTTTGCTTCCTATGACTCCTGATTCCATTTTGAAAGATGATATTAATCGAGCTAATAAAGCAAAACAGGAGAAAAATAAGAGTGAAAATCAGATTGTGGCAAAAGAATTTGAGCAACAAATGAAGCCTAATAATAAACCATCTAATGTTGCTTCTGAAATTAAACTGAAAAGTGCATGTTTATTTGCCACCAAATCTGATATTGATGAGCTAGATTCTAGCAAATCTGTTTGCTATGCTTTTGTGTGCAAAGAGGCATTATTTTCATTCGAGGACGTGCCTTCCTCTTTGCCCCTCTGTCACTAACATTTTGCAGGAGTTCGGCGTCTTCCCACAAGGCGTGCCACCGGGATTACCACCTATTCGAGGGATTGAGCATCAAATTGACTTAATTCCCGGTGCATCGCTACCCAACCGCGCACCATACCGTACCAATCCGGAGGAGACGAAGGAGATTATCGTCAAGTACAGGAGCTGCTCGACAAAGGTTATATCTGCGAATCTCTTAGTCCTTGTGCTGTTCCTATTATACTAGTGCCTAAAAAGGATGGTACGTCGGCGTATGTGTGTTGATTGTAGAGGCATTAATAATATTACTATTCGTTATCGTCATCCTATTCCTAGGCTAGATGATATGCTTGATGAATTGAGTGGCTCTACAATATTCTCCAAAGTTGATTTGCGTAGTGGATACCATCAAATTCGTATGAAATTGGGAGATGAATGGAAAACAGCATTTAAAACTAAGTTTGTAAAGAAGGAAGAACATGGAACAAGTTCGTTATTAATGATGGTTTTGTGTTCCGTGCTAACAAGCTATGCATTCCTGCTAGCTCTGTTCGTCTTTTGTTGTTGCAGGAGGCGCATGGAGGAGGATTAATGGGACACTTTGGCGTGAAGAAGACGGAGGATATACTTGCTACACATTTCTTTTGGCCAAAGATGAGGCGGGATGTTGAGCGTTTTTTTGCTCGCTGCACTACATGTCAAAAAGCTAAGTCACGACTCAATCCTCATGGTTTATATATGCCTTTGCCAGATTGCCTAGTGTTCCTTGGGAGGATATATCTATGGACTTTGTTTTAGGTTTACCTCGAACAAAGAAGGGGAGGATAGCATATTTGTTGTCGTGGATAGATTCTCGAAAATGGCACACTTTATACCATGTCATAAAAGCGATGATCTTTGTTAATGTTGCTGATTTGTTCTTTCGTGAAATTATTCGCTTGCATGGTGTGCCAAATACTATTGTTTCAGATCGTGATACTAAATTTCTTAGCCACTTTTGGAGATGTTTATGGGCTAAGTTGGGGACTAAACTGCTTTTTAGTACTACTTGTCACCCCCAAACCGATGGACAAACTGAAGTAGTCAATAGAACATTGTCTACTATGCTTAGGGCTGTTTTGAAGAATAATAAGAAAATGTGGGAAGAATGCTTGCCTCATATTGAATTTGCTTATAATCGTTCATTGCATTCTACTACTAAGATGTGCCCTTTTGAAATTGTGTATGGCTTCCTACCTCGTGCACCTATTGATTTGTTGCCTCTTCCATCTTCGGAGAAGGTTAATTTTGATGCTAAAGAACGTGCTGAATTGATTTTAAAAATGCATGAGTTAACTAAGGAAAACATTGAGCGTATGAATGCTAAATATAAACTTGCTTTGGAGATAAGGGTAGAAAACATGTTGTCTTTGCACCGGAGATCTTGTTTGGTTACATTTGCGTAAGGATAGGTTTCCTAATTTGCAAATCAAAGCTAATGCCACGTCTTGATGGTCCATTTAAGGTGTTAGAGAAAATAAATGATAATGCATATAAACTTGAGGTGCCTGCAGATTTTGGGGTTAGTCCCACTTTTAACATTGCAGATTTGAAGCCTTATTTGGGTGAGGAAGATGAGTTTCCGTCGAGGGCGACTTCATTTCAAGAAGGGAGGATGATGAGGACATCAATACCATTGTTACACACACAGCCCCTTTGCTATACATACTGGACCAATTACTAGAGCTCATGCGCCAATTGAATTATCAGTACTTTCGTTTCTTGGTAACGATTCCAATGTTCATGAGAATATGATGCTGCCTAAATTGGATACATTTGTTTTGCTTACAAATGAAGGGCCTACCATGGACAAGAAAGATGAACCTTGGAGCAAGTTCAAGCATGGACATGTTGGCATGCGCAAGGGGAACAAGAATGGAGTTACAAGTGATGATTCCAGGACTTTGAAGCCACCCTAATGAGAGCATGAGGCCTTGGACGAAATATACAAGATGCCACTTCATAATATTCGTCCATAGGCTATTCTAGGTGCTGCGTCACCTTAATATTGGGCCAGGCCCATGTAATTTCGAAATACTTAAGTGTAGGCTGTTTTTAGAGTCCGGATGTGTGGGGAAACAATAGTTAGGGTTGGTTTCGGACACCACCCTCAAGGGCCACGAAATTCCCTCCTCTTTCTCCATATATACAGCCCTTAGGGCGTTGTTTAGACTTTGGGTTTTGTTTAGATTAAAAGTTCGCCATAGTTGCAACTTCTCGCTGCATTTCGCTTGTGTTCAACGACCGCATAAAGGCGTCACAGAACCCCACCTTGATCAATAAAGCTTTCATCTTATATTCGCAATATTCAGATTGCAATCTCAGTTTCTTGCTTGTTCTTCGTTTGCTCGCAGGAAAGCAGGCCCTCGTGGTCGAGTTGATCGTGCTCGGCGTGGTCAATAACCCTCGGAAGTTGGTTTAGCGATTGCTAAGGCGCGACGTCTCGCACGTTCGTAGTCGGATCGTCAAGGTCGACTCCCACAGAAACGATAGCCACCATCTCATCGAAACATCGGGACACCTTTGCCTCTATCACTTCCTTAGCAAATTTGTTGTGATCTTTCTTGATGGCATATTCATACGTCATGATCATATTGTCCACCATCAATTGCATGATAGCTTACACATATTGAGCATCCATTACCATATTCATGCTATTGATGAACCGTCTCTCTATGACATCATTTTGCACAATGGTAGAATTTGTCGCTTTGCGCACCATGCTTTTGTTCCCATGAATGCTTTACATCTCATTCCATATTATCTTGCTAAGCTACATGTGCTTTGTCATGAACAATCTTGCCTCACGGACTCATTCTTACATGATGGACACTTTGTGTGCGCTAACCATTGTATTTTCGAGTGTCGCTTGTGTTTGATCTTTTTGCATATATACCACTACGGAGACACCTTGGAGTTCTTGGATTGCGCAATGCCTTCCACTTCGTCCTACTACAAGTCCATCCACGACAACCGTTTCCATGGTGATTAGGATTTTGATCCGAGGTCGGATCTTTCACAAGGGAGGGGAGATGATGCGGAGCACCAGACGATCATCCCCATGTTCACTCGAGCCTACGCCATTGGACCTAAGGTGAAGTCGCTCCTTTCCGAATCTTCCCTTTCCGCATGTGAGACATGGCTACTACCTAAGTTCGATATGCTATGCATCATTAGGTGTCAAGAGGAGCCTTAGAAGATGCACGTGAAGACAGACGAGCCGCCAAGTCCACGGATGAAGAGGACCATGGAATCGGGCAAGTCACCTTCCAGGCCCCGGACATCCGGCCCCTGGAGGCGCCAACACAGCAGCCGCAGCTCAGCCACGAAAGCTACAGGGCTCGGACAGAGATCGCTCAACCAACAAGGAATCAATCACACAAGTGCTAGATCACCGAACACAAAGAGGTACTGATATAGGGTGAGACCCTACGGGAGCGATCTTTCACGTTTGGAGAGAATCCCTACGAGGAACACGAAGAACGAGTGGAAGAACAAGAGGGAAACACGGGAAAGCGAGAGAACTCACTCAACCGACAAGAAAACAATCACACAAGTGCTAGATCGATGAACACATAGAGTGGCACAAGATTCAAGAACAATAAAGGTAAAGATGCACGAGTAGCCGATCTTCTCCGGAAGGAGGTCTTGATGGGGTCCACCCTAGGAGGGTCTTGAATCCGCTTGTGGGATCTTCTCCGAAGAGGTCCTGATCTCGAAGGAGAAGTAGCCAAGTGGATGAGCAAAGGCTCTCTCACCTAAACATGAGCTAATCCAAAGCTGACCTTCACTAGGAGACGGAAAGGTCCTATTTATAGTCTTAGTGCAAATGGGAGTCAAAACGGAGGGGTACATGGGCTTCAGCCCGCGCCAGTGTCGGACGTCCGGAAGGTGTCGGACGTCCGGAGGCTTCAGGAGGTCGGTCGTCCGGACTCGTTCGGACGTCCATGATCCGGTTCGGGTGATGAGTCGCCCGGACGTCCGGTCGACTCCGGTCGTCCGTAGATTTGATTCGGGTGATGAAGTCCCGGACGTCCGGTCGACTCGGTCGTCCGTAGGTTTGATTCGGGTGATGTTAATCGGACGTCCGGAGGTGGTCGGACGTCCGGTCCTAATAGCTTCACCATCCCTTCTTCCTCTTCGACATACTTGGAGTTCTCGCCGTCTTGGCTCTTGCAAGTAGTAGATCCTTGGTTCGCCTCCGGGTTCTGATTACACATAGAGTTTCGAATGAGGTAGTAGCCATGTCTCATGGGTAGAAATAAGAAGTTCGGAGAGGAGCGAGTTCACCTTATCTTCAATAGCCTTAGCTCGGGCTCTTGTCATGGGTCCCGGTGGTGTTGAGGGAGATGTAGGCACGTCCGTGGGGATGAGTGAGGGCTGCTCCGTATCAGGTACATATGATCCACAATCAACAAAACATCATCAAAACTAACAAATCACAAAAAAATTTGGGGCTATTTTTGGTGGGGATTTTTGGATTTAGGACGAAATCAACAAAATCAAGCTAGAAAACACGGGGTAGGGGCTCCAAAAACGTGATCAACGTGGCTCATGATACCAAGATGATGTAGGGTCGAACCTATGGCGTCGATCTTTCACGTTTGGAGTGGATCCTACGGGGAGACACGAAGAACGAGCGGAAGAACACGAGGAAATCACGGGGAGGAACGAGGGAAAACACTCAACCAACAAGGAATCGGTCACACAAATGCTAGATCAAAGAACACAAAGAGATACACGAGATCCAAAGTCAACAAAGGTAGAGGATACAAAGGAACCGTTCTTCTCATGAGGAGGGCTTGAATCCACAAGGGATCTTCCCACGAGGGGGGTCTTGAATCCGATAGGATCTTCTCCTAAGTGGCCGCGGTCTCTCACGAGGAGGAGATCCGATGGATGAGCGAAGCTCTATCTCTAACTTGAGCTAAATCAACGCTAACCTAGAAAGGGGAAGAGAATGGAGTATATATAGTCTAGGGGGCGAAGGGGTACATGGGACTCGTCCGGATACCTTCTTGTGACGAGGGAGGCCGGATGTCCGGGCGTCGGGCCGGATGTCCGGGCGTCGGGCCGGATGTCCGGGCCTTCGCGAGGCGCCGGATGTCCGGGCTATCCGGCCGGATGTCTGGGCTGGTGCGGCCACATCTGCCGGTTCGGGTGCGGGGCGCCGGATTTCGGGCAGTGCCGGATATCCGGCTGGGGGCCGGATGTCCGGCATGGAGGCGGATGTCCGGGGCCTGGGGGTGACCTTGTTCGCTTCCGTGGTCCTCTTCATCCGTGGACTTGGCGGCTCGTCCGTCTTCACGTGCATCTTCGGAAGGCTCCTCTTGACACCTGATCATGCATAGCATATCGGACTTAGGTAGTAGCCATGTCTCACATGCGGAAAGGGAAGATTCGGAAAGGAGCGAGTTCACCTTAGGTCCAATGGCGTAGGCTCGAGTGAACATGGGGATGATCGTCGGATGCTCCACATCAGCTTGTTTAATTTAGTTTGACCTTTGATGTATTCAAGCGTTTCATGATCGGTATGGATGACAAACTCATGAGGTCTAAGGTAATGTTCCCAAACATGTAACACACGCACTAAAGCATACAATTCTTTGTCATAGATGGGATAATTAAGTTGAGCACCGGAGAGTTTTTCACTAAAATAAGCAATGGCTCGTTTTTCTTGCATCAAAACTCCGCCAATTCCGGTACCACTTACATCACAATGAACCTCAAAAGTTTTGTCAAAATTGGGCAAAGCAAGAATCGGAGCATGAGTAAGCAAAGACTTGAGCTCATCAAAAGCGGTTGATTGCAAAGTTCCCCAAACAAAGGGAGTATTCTTCTTACTCAAGGCATGCAAAGGAGCGGCAATTGTGCTAAAATCTTTAAGCGACGATAAAAACCCGCAAGACCAAGAAAACTTCGCACTTGTTGCAAATTGGTGGGTTGGGGCCAAGTTTTAATTGCTTCAATTTTAGATTCATCAACATGGACACCCTTTCAGGATACTACAAAACCCAAGAAAACCACTTTGTCAACTCCAAAAGTGCATTTATTCAAGTTTGCATAAAGGTGTTCCTTGCGAAGAGTTTGCAACACAGATTTTACATGATTGATGTGCTCTTTCATTGTTTTGCTAAACACAAGGATATCATCAAAGTAAACCACAACAAACACTCCAATGTAAGGACGAAGCACATGATGCATAAGGCCTTGCGAAAGTACCGAGCCTCCAAAGACCCATAGGCATCACTAACCATTCATATAAACCAAATTTGGTTTTGAAAGCAGTTTTCCATTCATCACCCTCTTGTATGCGGATTTGGTAATAGCCACTTTTAAGGTCAATTTTTGAGAAAAAGTTGGCTCCACTAAGTTCATCAAGCATATCATCTAAGCGAGGAATGGGATGCCTATAGCGGACGGTGATCGCATTGATAGGTCTACAATCGGAACACAAGCGAAAACTTCCATCGGGCTTAGGCACAAGTATAACGGGAACGGCACAAGGGCTTAAGCTTTCACGTACATGACCGTTGTGGATTAGTTGTTGTACTTGCCGTCGAATCTCCTTGGTTTCTTCGGGATTGACTCGGTATGGAGCTTTGTTTGGTAGAGGCGCTCCGGGGATGAGGTCGATTCGATGCTCAATGCCTCGAAGAGGAGGTAGACCCGGAGGTAGCTCATCGGGGAAAACATCTTGAAATTCCTGCAAGAGAGATTGAAACACCAAAGGTAGCTCGTGAATGGTGTTAGTTTTGATCTCCATCCTTGCACACAAGGACAAAGTGCATCACACTCGATGGGTTCTCACACACTTCTCTCATCTCACTTTTGGTGGCAAATAGGATGAGGTTTTTCTCTCTAGGCGAAGAGGCGCTCAAGTTTTGCTTGTGGCTCTCACTCACTTTTGGTTGGATCACTTTCTCGCTCTTGTCTCTATGATGGGTGGCTTGCTTGTCGGCTATCACTTGAGTAGGAGACATAGGTCGTAGCACATATTCCTTCCCTTTCATCTTGAAGCTATAGTGATTGGTGCGTCCATTGTGGATGACACCACGGTCGAATTGCCATGGTGGACCTAGAAGTAGGTGGCAAACGGTCATTGGGACCACATCACATTCCAGCGTGTCTTAATAAGCACCGATTTTGAAGGAGACTTGGACCGTATGCTCGACTCGTATAGTGCCGGAGTCACTTAGCCATTGAACCTTGTAGGGATGCGGGTGCTTCCTCTTGACCAATTGAAGTTTGGAACATAGTTTGTCACTTGTCAAGTTGTGGCAACTACCTCCGTCGATGATGACCTTGACGGACCTTCCGTTGATGCCGGCCTTTGTATGGAAGATGTAGCATCTTTGGTCGTCTTCTTGTTGATGTTGAAGGGTCAAGACCTTGGAGACAACTAGAGCGGGGCTCGAATCCTCATCGCAAAAGACTTGATCATCCTCATCTTCGTTCACTTGCCGGTGCATGGCCACTTGCTCAAGGGCTTCCATCTCCTCCTCACTCATTGAGTCATAGGTGCCGTCGTCGTTGAGGATCATGGTCCGCTTGTTGGTGCATTCGTAGGACTTGTGGCCTCGGCCGCAAGTGAAACACTTGAAGGAACTTGTTTTGATGGTCTCATCGGTCGGAGTAGATGATGAAGCACGCGGCTTGAAGTTGCTTGTAGTAGGGGGAGGACGACTTGAACTTGTCGACTTTCTCTGGTAACTCGACTTGTAAATGCGTTGGTTGTAGAAGGTTTGGTTGATGCAGATGTTGGAGGAGTCGTTGAGGCTTGGTTGTTGGAGAAGCCGTAGGTCTTGGATGAGTACTTGGCGTACTTGAAGTCATCTTGCACTTGGCATTCCGCCTTTGTAGCTTGATGCACGAGCTCAATGAGGGTTGAGTATGGTTGGAAGTCGGCGATCTTCTTGATGGGATGATTGAGTCCATTCAAGAAATGTGCCATAGTTTGCTCATCATCTTCTTTGACATTGGCTCGAATCATGGATATCTCCATTTCCTCGTAATATTCTTCAACACTCTTTGTTCCTTGCTTGAGTAGTTGGAGTTTCTTGAAGAGGTCGCGGTTGTAGTAGGTTGGCACAAAACGTGCTCGCATGACATCCTTCATTTGAGCCCAAGTGGTGATTGGAGGTTCACCTCTTGCTTGTCGTCGCTCAATGATTTGTTCCCACCATATGAGCACATAGTCTTGGAACTCAAGTGATGCCATAGCGATTTTCTTCGCTTCATCGTAGTTGTGCAACCGGAAGTTTTGTCAACCTTCAATGCCCATGAGAGGTAGTCTTGAGGTCATTGCTTCCATTGAACTTGGGCATAGTGAATTTTAGCTTGCCGTGGCGTTGCTCTTCATTGTGTTGTTGGCGATGTTGATGATGACGTCCTTGGCGTGGATTATGTCGTCTTCATGTTGCTCTTGGTGTGGAGGAAGACCATGATCAACTTGCCCTTGTTGAACTTGAGGTTGGGGTGGAGCTTGGCGAGCTTGTGGAGGGCTTGAGGAACTTGGCGTTGTACATGAGGTTGGTAGTTCCTCTCTTGGATTTCTTCTCGAAGGGCTTCCTCTTGATTGCGCCGTTCGCGATTGCGGTTGGCGAAGGCTCTACTTGATTCTTGAAGGCACGCGTTGCGCCTCAAGAGCTTGCGCCTCACGTTGTCGTTGTTGAAGACGTTGAGCCTTGGCGTCTTGTTCGTCTTGGTGAAGACGCGCTCGTTCTTCCTCTTGTTGGCGACGAAGACGTTGTCGTTCTTGAGCTTGAGCAAAAGCGACTTGGTTTGATTGAGGACGAGGAACTTGATCATCAACTTGCTCTTGTGAATGCTTGTCATGTAGCGGGTTGCGAGATGCATGACGGTCTTGACGAGCGGCACAACGAAGAGTGTTAGTAGGTGTACTTGAGTCGTAGAAGGTGTCGTCGGAGTGTCGACTCGAGCGGCTCCGTCTTGATGATGAAGAAGTTGAATGATGCCGGTTTCTCATCAAAGCGCGGATCTCGTCCATGCTTGCATCGTTCTCTTGCTTGTGAGCGTCGAACTTGTTGTCGAAGTAGTCTCTTGTACGTTGCTCGGAGAGTCGCAAGTCAGCGGCGAGGTTGTCGATCTGATGCGCTCATTGCTTGTTGTTCTTGGTGCAACGCTCGTTGTGCACCAAAGAGGTGGCTCTTGGTGACGTATGATGACATGTCGTCGTCTTGCTCGAAGAAGAGTGGGTTGGTAGAGGTACTTGGCCTATCCATCATTCCAAGCAAAATGTGAGTGGTAGAACGGAAAAGAACTTATACCAATGTACCTTTGACCGATGTTGAAGGTGAATCAAGTTCACTTAAATGCGGACAATGAAATAGCACTCTTGGTACCGATTCTTGTCGGTTCTCACACCTACACAAATAAAAGCTTATGGTGGAGCTCGGTTAGGATGGTGGCACAAAATTTGATGCAATTGTAAGTGAGACTCAATAATGTTGGAAATGATTCACAAATTTAAAAATGCAACAAGTAGGCCAATAGCAAGATATGGTACACGGAAACACACACGCAAATAGATAATATGGGGTTATGCAACAAAGGATGAGCCAAAATGTGGAATACACCAAGATGCTCTTGTTGCACAACACTAGAGAGACGCTAGCACGATTGCACAATAGGCGGATACGAACTTGTGCACAACCTACTAAGCAAAAATGCAACGATTTCTATCCCAAGTATGCTATATGTATACAAAATATGACTTGAATCCGCTTGGGGGATCTTCTCCGTAGAGGTCCTGAGCTCCGAGGAGAAGTAGCCAAGTGGATGAGCAAAGGCTCTCACACAAAATATGAGCTAATCCAATGCTACCTTAGAAAGAGGAAGGGGATGGAGTATATATAGTCTAGGGGGTGAAGAGGTACATGGGACTCGTCCCGGATACACTGCACGCAGGCAGGGGAGGCCGGATGTCCGGGCGTCGGGCCGGATGTCCGGGCCTTCGCGAGGCGCCGGATGTCCGGGCTGGGGCGGCCACTTCTGCCAAATCGGGTGAGAGGTGCCTGATTTTCGGGTTTCAGGCCGGATATCCGGGCTGGGGGCCGGATGTCCGGGGCCGGATGACGGATGTCCGGGCCCTGTAGCCTTGGGCAGCTTAATGATCTTTGGGGTGGATGCTCCGGGGCGGATGTCCGGGGCCATGGCCGGATGTCCGGGGCCTGGAAGGTGATCTTGCCGGTTTCCGTTGGTTCTCTTCATCCATGGACTTGGCGGCTTGTCCGTCTTCACGTGCATCCTCGGGAGGTTCCCCTTGACACCTAATCATGCATAGCATATCGGACTTAGGTAGTAGCCATGTCTCGAGTGGATCATATATGATATCAATAAGGAAGGAAGTCACCTCGTTCTCGAGAGCTCTAGCTCTAGCTCGTGTCATGGGTCCTCTTGGCTCTTGATGAGACGGTTGTAGATCCATGGGGATGATCGTGGGATGCTCCGCATCACAATGGCTAGTCTCGATGGGTAAGCAACGCAAAACACGGCTATGATGTTTATCAATGCAATGGCAAGGTTTGGACAAAGATGTCGTCGAGATTACCGTCCTTGCTTACGGTTAAAGGTTCCAAACGGATGCGAATGTGGATGATGATGTGATGCACGGTCTTCAGTACGTTGGCGAAGATGCCGCTGCACCGTGGTCGGAGTTGCCGAAGAAGCGGGAGTCACCGAAGATGCGCGACCTTTATGTCTAGGCGGAAGTTCCGCAAGACGGAAGGTCCAGGTTAGAAGTTCGGGCTGGTAGGAAGGTCCGGGGGCCGGAAGTTCCGGGCTGGGCCGGAAGTTTCGATGGTCGCGATTCTGCCAAGAACAGGGACTTCGGGATCGAGGGTTTGGGCGGAAAAATTGGGGGGGGGGGGGAAACCCAAATCCTGAGGGGAAAAAGAAGAAATTAGAAGGGAAGAAGGTAGGGGAAGCTAGATCAACTCGAAGCAAAACAAATCCGTGGATCAAATCCAACAAAACTTCATCACACCAACAAATCACAAAAAATATTTGTGGCTATTTTTGGTGGGGATTTTCGGATTTAGGACGAAAACAACAAAATCAAGCTAGAAAACACGGGGTAGGGGCTCCAAAAACGTGATCAACGTGGCTCATGATACAAAGATAATGTAGGGCGGAACCCTAATCGGAGATCTTTCACGTTTGGAGGGGATCCTACGGGGAAAACACGACGAACGGGCGGAAGAACCAAAGGAAAAACACACAAGAGGAACACTAAACCGACAAGTTTCGATTACACAAGGGTTAGATCACCGAACACATAAGGTAGCACAAGATTCAAAATCAACAAAGGAAAGATACACGAGTAGCCGTTCTTCTCCGTGAGGAGGTCTTGATGGGGTCCACCCTAGAGGATGTCTTGAATCCCTTGGAAGGATCTTCTCCGAGGAGGCGCGATCTCCGAGGAGAAGGTAACCAAGTGGATGAGCAAGGGCTCTCACACGAAATATGAGCTAAACCAATGCTAACCCTAACTAGGAGGAAGTGGGGAGTATATATAGTTCTGAGGCGAAAGGGTACAAGCCTCGGCCCAAGTGGCTGCTTCATGAGCGGGCAGAAGTTCCAGGCGGGTGGAAGTTCAGGCGACGGAAAAATCCGGGCAGGGTCCGGCCTAAGCCGAGAGTTAGCGCGGGTGGAGCTGGGCTGCCTTCCGGGGGCCGGAAGTTCCGAGGGCCGGAAGGTCCGGGACGGGTTCCGGGCTGGTTCCGGGCAAACCAGATAGTTGGCACGCCTGGGCTTGTTGATGTCGTCGGAGGCCGGAAGCTCCAGTCGGGCCGGAAGTTCCAAGGGCCGGAAGTTCTGGGCTGCGGCCGAAAGTTCCGGGCTGTCCAGAGAGTTGACGCCAATCGTTTCTTCTTCAGCTCCGGGTTCCTTGGCTTGAACGTTGTACCTGATCACGCATAGCGTCTCGGACTTAGGTAGTAGCCATGTCTCACTGGAAGAAAAGGGGAAATCGAATAGGAGTGATGTCACCTCAGATTGAATAGCACGATGATGCGGAGCATCCCACATTCATCCCCATGTACACTCTGACTAGTCTCCAAGCCCCAAGAGGACATATGACGAGACCTCGACCATACGCCATTGGACACAAGGTGAACTCACTCCTCTTCGAACCTTCACTTTCCACATGTGATGATAGAGGCGAGGATGTCCCGTCTTTCGATGAGATGATGGATATCGCTTTGGTGGAAATCGACTTTGACGATCCGACTACGAATGTACGAGGACGTCGCGCCTTAGCAATCGCTAAACCAACTCCGAGAGGTTATTGACCACGCCGGAGCACGATCAACCTGACCACGAGGGTCTGTTTCCTGCGAACAAACGAAGAACAAGCAAGAAACTGAAATTGCAATCTGGATATTGCGAATATAAGATGAAAGCTTTATTGATCAAGGTGGGGTTCTGATGCGGAGCATCCTACGGTCATCACCATGTCAAGAGTCCGTTTGGCAAGTGACACGTGCGACCTCTTCTTCACATACACAAAGGTGAATCTTCTCCTTTACGTGCTCGATTGACCCCTTCGAGGATGGTATACTACTTGACACTTCCCCGTATGCATGCATATGTATTGCCGAGCTTCCGGATGTCAAGGAGGAGTGCAAGCGCCAAGGAACGACTACACCATCCGCGAGGGAAGCACAGGCGGCAGCGGAAGAAGACCCGGCTACTGAGCCCCGGACATCCGGCCACGGCCGGACATCCGGCCCTGCCGGACATCCGCCACAGCCCGGACATCCGGCGCCCATCACACGGCAGCCCACTGCCAGAAGACTACAGAGACCGGACATCCGGCCCCAGGCCGGACATCCGGCCTCCACGGCCGGATATCCGGCCACTCGCCCGGAAATCCGGCGCCCCGCACCCGAATCGGCAGATCCAGCCGCGCCAGCCCGGACATCCGGCCGGCTAGCCCGGACATCCGGCGTCTCGGGAAAGCCCGGCCTCCCCTGCCTGCGTGCAGTGCATCCGGGCCGAGGCCCTTGTACCCCTTCGCCCCCTAGACTATATATACTCCTCCCCCTTCCTCTTTCGAGGGTTAGCTTAGGTTTAGCTCATGTTTGTGTGAGAGCCTTGCTCATCCACTTGGTTACTTCTCCTCGGAGCTCAGGACCTCTATGGAGAAGATCCCCCAAGCGGATTCAAGACCCCCTTCTAGGGTGGACCCCATCAAGACCTCCTCTCGGAGAAGAACGGCTACTCGTGTATCCTTACCTTTGTTGATTGTGGATCATATGTACCTCTTTGTGTTCGATGATCTAGCACTTGTGTGATTGATCTCTTGTCGGTTGAGTGAATTCTCTCTCGTTTTCCCCGTGTTTCCCTCTTTTTCTTCCACGTGTTCTTCGGATTCACCGTACGATCCGCTCCAACGTGAAAGATCATCCACGTAGGGTTCCGCCCTACATCATCATGGTATCATGAGCCACGTTGATCACGTTTTTGGAGCCCCTACCCCTCTTTTTCTAGCTTGATTTTGTTGATTTCGTCCTAAATCCGAAAATCCCCACCAAAAATAGTCCCCAATTTTTTTTTGTGATTTGTTAGTTTTGATGATGTTTTGTTGATTTTGATCCATGGATTTGCTTGGTTTCGAGTGGATCTAGCATTTTCCCAAGTTTCCCCACTTTCCATCCACGAAATCCCTCAATTTTGACCTTGAAATCATCAATTTCCGCCCCTAATTCGAAAATTTCCGCCCAAACGAGATCGGGATTAAATCGGGCGGACATACGGGCCTCGGGCGGACATCCGCCATCCGGCCTGACATCCGGGCCCCAAGCCGGACATCCAGGCCTGGAGCACCAAATCTGCTCGGTTACGGGACAGACAGCCCGGAAATCCGGGCTCAACCCCGGATATCCGGCCCCTGAGACTTCAGTTTTTTTCGTTTCACCGTTTTGTCCATAACTAATTCATCCGGAGTCCGATTTTGACGTTCTTTAGCTCGTTTTGAAGCTATTGACATTCCCCTTCCCACAAAAATACTACCACCACCATTTGACTCCATCAATTTTTTGAAAATTTGGCAAGTTTGCCTAGGCCTTCCACCACATCCTCCGCATAACCACCACCGACTTCCGCAACCTAACCAATTTTGTTCCCCATAGCATTAGTGGTTGCTTGAGTAGTGATTCGAGTCTCCTAAGGTGTTTGACTACTTAGGGACGATTGCTTCTTCATCAACCACCACCACCACTTCCACATAACATTGCCCACCATACACTTCAACCACCCCAACTTAACCCAATTGTTGATTGAGCTTTTTGAGTTGTGACTTGTGTCTCCTAAGGTGTTTCGCTACTTAGGGACGGCAACTTCAACTCCGACACGTGTATAGCCCATCATTCCACTTCCGCATTGCCAAGTGCAAACCACCACCGCATTCCGCTACCACCATTTTGACATTTGACGTTTGAGATTTTGAGTTCGCGGTTTTCCGTTTCCTAAGGTGTTTGGCTACTTAGGGACGAGTCTCCATCATCTTGGTATCTACATCAAGAACACCGCTACTCATCATCGCCGGACGGTAACCTCCATATCATCTTGGTATCGTGGTATCCCTCCATTGTATATTCCCTTGCTATTGCATTGTTAACCCCTAGCCTTACTTTTGCGTTACTTGCCTATCGAGACTAGCCATTTGAGTATTGCCGGCAATGTTACTTATGCACATTAGTGATCATACCTTCCATTACATACCATACCATATCATATTGGTATCATATCATCCATTGTGTCTCAAGTTTGTTCCCGCATATACACAATTGCTATCTTGGTTTGTGCATTGTGCAAAGTGGCCATACAAAAAAAAAGAGAATAAGCTTTTAAGCAAAAGAGAAATAGCAAAGAGCTTGTAAGCAATAGCCATAGCATCCAAATATATCATATGGTATCATACTTGATCATCTTGGATCATTGTGAGAGAAACACCGGGAACCATACATACATAGCATACTTGGGATAGAAAGTTTATCCATTTTGCATCTTATAGGTTGTGCACAAGTGTCGATCCGCCTATTGAGCAATTGTGCTAGCGTCTCTCTTGAGTTGTGCAACACGAGCATTTTGGTGGATTCCACATTTTGAGCTCATTCCTTGGTTGCACGACCCCATTTATCTATCCGTGTGTGTGTTTCCGTGTGCCACATATTGCTATTGGTCTACTTGTTTCGCTTGAATTTGTGAATCTCTTTCAACATTATTGACTCTTGCTAACATTTTGCATCAAATTTTTGTGCCACTATCCTCACCGAGCTCTACCATAAGCTTTACTTGTGTAGGTGTGAGAACCGACAAGGATTGGTACTAATAGTGCTATTTCATTGTCCGCATTTGGGTGAACTTGATTCATTTTCAACATCGGTCAAGGTACATTGGTATAAATTCTTCTCTTTCTCCCACTCATATTTGCTCGAGTCTTGTGATGGATAGGCAAGGCATTTCACCTTCGGTCTACAACAACAACGACGAGTTCGATGCCACGAACAACAACTCCAACGCCAAGATGCAAGCTAAAATGGAGGAGATCAAATCCCTCATCTAGTCCTACAAGCGATCTTCCTCATCTTCGAGAAGACGCTCAAGAGCACATGCTTCCGAGCTACCGTCTCCGGCAAGATCACATCGGCATCGACACCATCATCAACAAGAACGTGAAGGTCAAGAGCTCAACATCAACAACCGCTCCACGACTTCACCATCTCCCTTAGCATCTTCGCCAAGCGACTTCAAGGCATCTTCGCCTTCGGATATTCGGCATCTTCGCCAACAAGCACCCCAAGACTACGCTCAAGAGAAGCTCCCCAAGCTCAAGTCCGCGACTTCCACGAGCTACTACGACCTCGACATCGACCACGAGATTCCTTTCTATGGGACTCAAGAACCCGAGGAGTACCTCGAGTGGGAGCGTTTGATGGACGACTACCTCAAGCTACATCAAGTTCCTCCCGAAGATCAAGTGAAGTGCGCCACAAGAAACTTCCACGACTACGCCTCGACATGGTGGCTTCACACACCTTCTGAGTGCTACGAGATGAGTTGTTCCAAGATGAAGAGAGCTTTGCGGCGACGATTCGTGCCTCCAACCTACCCGGAACAACATCTGCGCCAATTGGAGAACACCATCCAAGGATCCAAGTCCATCGACAAGTACTTCAAGGAGATGAAGATTGCCTTGCGACGAGCCGGCGTGGACGACCCCATTTCGATGAAGTTCCACTTCATGATGGGATTGAACAACGACATCTCCAAGACTATCTTCCTCGAGAACTACGAGTCCATCGACGACTACTACATTGGTGCTCTCAAGGCGGAACAAGAACTCACGAAGGCCAACGCTTCTCCACCCCAAGCAAACTTCGTGGAGACCAAGCTCTACGACAAGCATGAGGCTAGTACCACCATGATATCCAAGCCCGACAAGCTCCAAAGCGATGCTCCCAAGTGCGACTTCACCGCCATCCCTCTTTGTGGCATTGATGATGCCGAGTCTACCTTGACTCTTTTTCAAGATGGTGCGGCGACAAATGCGACTACGGAGACCTTCAAGGACCAAGCTTTGGAGGCAAGCGACAAGGTGGCGAGCAAGGATGATGCTTCCATCTTAGGAGGCGAGAGTGATGTTGTGCCATCTTGGCCTTCATCCACGACGAGAGCGATGATGTGCCATCTTGACCTTCATCCACGCAGCGACTACGAGACGGTTGAGCATGGGATTTTCCCTTCGACCACGGCGACATCCGATGACTTGAGTGACTTGAGCCACCATATTGAGAGTGAGAGTGATGTAGGGCGGAACCCTACGTGGGCGATCTTTCACGTTGGAGCGGATCCTACGGGGAATCACGATGAACACGGGGAAGAACGGGGAGAAATCACAAGGGGAAACACTCAAGAACAAGTCCAATCACACATCCACTAGACAATCAAACACACAAGATCCACAAGGTACATGAACAACAAAAGGAAAGATACAAGGTAAGGTTCATCTCCGAGAGGAGGTCTTGATGGGGTCCGCCCAAGATGGGGTCTTGATGATATCCCGCAGGATCTTCTCACATGGAGGTCTTGAACTCCATGGGAGTGGTAGTCTCTCTCTCTCAAGAGAAGAGGTAGGAGCAAAGCTCACCTAAGAATGAGCTATCATATTTGCTAACCCGAGAAAGGAGGTGGAGGTGGTCTATTTATAGTCTAAGCCACGAAGGGGTAAGTGGGAGAGGGATACAAGGCCAAAGGCCACGGCAACGCCTACAGGCGTCGGACGTCCGGGAAGGGTCAGACGTCCGGAAGCTTCGGACGGTTCGGACGTCCTAAGTCTTCGGACATCTGTAAATTCTGTTCATCGCCATAGCACCGGTCGTCCGGTCGGTGTGTCGGTCGTCCGTGCGCTGGGACTTGTCGGACGTCCGGCGTTCGTCGGTCGTCCGGCCGCTGGAGAGTGTCGGACGTCCGGTGGCCTCCGGTCGTCCGGCCGCTGGGGACTCCGCAGCTCCGTCTTTTTCCGTCTTCTCTTCCAGGCTTCCCTCGCGGATGGTGTAGGTGTTCCTTACGCTTGCACTCCTCCTCGTCGTCAGTGAAGCTCCGCAATACCTATGCATGCACACGATTGGAGTGTCAAGTAGTATACCATCCTCGAAGGGGTCAAGTGAACACGTGTAAAGGAGAAGATTCACCTTTATGTATGAGAAGTAGAGGTCGACGTGTCACTTGCCAAACGGACTCTTGACATGGTGATGACCATAGGATGCTCCGCATCATCCCTCCCCTTGGAAAAGATCCGACCTCGGATCAAAAACCAAATCACCATGGGAAAGAGATGGCGGTGCCGTGTCGGGCGGACGATCACCAAGCACTCATCATCTTGAAGCTCGAAATAAGCACTCTCCAATGTCGCACCATCTTGTGATTCCTTCAAAAGGAGCAAATAGAACAAACACTTGGAAAAACAAATGTGGTTAGCGTTAGTGCAAAACCAAGCATTCAAGAGGTGATTCACCAAACAAGTGTTGTCATCAAGCATAGCATAGGGTGTGACAAAGGATTGTGACATGGCATGTAAGCATATGAATTGAGCAAAATCAAGGTCATCATGGAAACAAGCATGTAAATGTGAGGTAGTGATGAAAATATGTGTGACAAGAGAATAAGCATCTACCTCAAGATCATAGCAAACATGCATAAAGTGCTCGACAAATGGTCGATGGTAGGCATAGGAATCATTCACAACACCAAATAAGATGAGATGTCTAAACACATGGGTCAAGTGCAAGACAATCCAAGCATAATGTGCATAGGGTGTAGTGAAGATGGAGTGGCACTCAACACAATAGAAAGAGCAATTGTTCATCATGTGTGAGGCAATCAAGTGAATCATGTGACAAGCAAAGGGACATGGCATATGTGAAGAAATGATATTGGTGCAACCAATCATATGATAGTAGCAAGTAGACCAAGAATTGGATGCAACACACAAGGTATATATATCATGAAGCATGGAAATGTGGCAATCATGGGTGAAAGCAATATCTCGAACATGCGTGCAAATGGTGCAAGCAACACATGAAGTATGATCCACAATATCCAAGCTCAAGAAGGATGTCACCTTGAAGGCGTGTCCTTGTGCATTCTTCACAATGCCGAAGTGGAAGCAAATGCGGTGTAGAAGCGAGTCGTGGTAGAATGTATGAGGCTCGCTCTCAAGGGCTCGAATGGTCAACTCACGTGAAGTGGCAGTCGACACAAAGTCCAAGTATCCTACACATGCACAAAACAAAACAAAGAAAGTATGCGCATGGTAGACAAACACATCATCCATCATGATGGTTCTCATCTTTAAGCATAACCATTAGAAGCACAAGTGCATGAATAACATGATGCAACAATGGCAATATTCATGGCACTAGGTATATGGTGCAAAGAAGTAAGACAAGCATGCTTCACAAGTAATATGTCAAAATCTCCAAACATATGTGACAATGCTATGGGGCAAACTCATGACCAAGACTAATAACATGGTTGCACTCAATACATGGCAAATCTAGCATGAGAGAGGCAACATATGGAGATATGTGACAAGAAGCAATAGCAATCATGTGCAAAGCATGTAGATGGTTGTCATCAACCGCATGAAATGAGCAAGTATGAATCATAGGTGATGCAACAAGGCAGGCAAACATAGTAATCAAGTCGTGCAAACTAGTGGAGCGAAGATGCAACACACTAGAATAAATCATGGCAATCATGACATGTGAGCAAATAATAGGCATAAGGAGTGCACATGACATATCACAAGCACGAACACAAAGCAAGATCATAGTGTCATCATAGGCATGGGGCACAAAGCAATCATGGCAATACCAAACAATATCTCCACCACGTGCAAATACACATACAAGTACTAGAATCAATCATCATGTGTAATGCAAAGCATGGGTCACAAATGCATGGCAAAGGCATAGGAATGGGCATATCATGCAAAGTGAACATGGCAAGATGGGCAAAGGATATATAATGGAGAACAACCCATAGCCAAGTGAGGGCCATGTAGAAGAAATGCGCCAAGTGTTTGCGCCAAGTGAGCTGTGGAAAGACAATCCATGGGATCCCAAATCATCGTTGCTCTCTAGAGCTCGTTTTGTCAACTCGTGGGATTGCGAGGTCGACAAGTATTCATGGGTACCTACACAAAAGAGACAAAAACCAAAGAAATTGTGCGTGTGGTAAATGTACACATCATTCATCATGATGTGTATGTGCACGTGTGAGTTAGCATAAGATAAGCATTGCTCAAAGAAATTTGATGCATGGTATAAGAACATGTCATCCATCATGAAAGAATAGTTATTACGTATGACACGATGGGGACACAAATTGAGAATGCAAGTATATGGCGCATCGATAGCATTTTCATTCATGGGGAGCATGTGGTGCACACAAGTATGGGGATCATGCAATGAATGGGATGGATCAAATTCTCCTAACATGTATGAGGAAACTATGGGGTCTCCTCATGAGCAATATTGGAAACATCATTTGGAGAAAATGGACAACATCCAAAACAATGCATATCCGAAGCTAGGAGGGAATGGCATGGCATATGAGATAAAGGATGCAAAGGGAGCATATCAATATCATCACAAGAAAAACAAATGCCAATAACCATGGGCTTGTCATCTATGCCATATGTGCAAATTGGGTTTATTTTAATGGCATATGCATAGTCACTATGAAGAGATTGCAAATAAGACATATGATGGATCTCATGCATAGCATATGACAAGTCAAGCGGATTAGCAAACATGATGTGACCTAAAGAATTGTCACAAGAAATCCTATGTAACATAGCATCACTACTAATAGACTCCACATGAGAATCAACATATTCATAAATGGGCAAATCATCACATGGGGAAATCATACTAGAATGAATCATGTCAATAGGGTGATCGACATCATGCAAGCAATCAATGTCAAAATAGTCCACTAGTGGGACGAGAGCATCACCGTCACCTTTGTTACCCTTGTCATTCCACTCAAGTGGTGTAGGTGAGGTGGGAAAGACCAAATGGTGGTCATCTTCATCTTGATGGAACCATGTGGGGGGTGCATCAGATTCCACCATGGCCATCGTCTTGTCCAAAGGGAGGCCGGAGTCGTCGAGGATCGGGCGTCATCATAAATGGGACCTAGCACCAAATGAGAAGACACAATAGAGGTAGAGGTCAAGTTGTTAGAAATGCAAATGGCCTCACTAGACCTATCAACTATCTCACTCTCTCTATGTGGTGGTTCACTCACTCCCTCAAAATAGGTGCACTCAAGCTCACGTATGGTGGGGTCACTCATCTCACTCAAGTGGTGGGGGTTGTGGCTCTCCTCACATGGGAATTGGGGCAACACACATATGGGGCTAGCGGTGAAGTCACTCTCACTCTCAATATGGTGGCTCAAGTCACTCAAGTCATCGGACGTCGTCGTGGTCGAAGGGAAAATCCCATGCTCAACCGTCTCGTAGTCGTCGTCGTGGATGAAGGCCGAAGATGGCACATCATCGCTCTCGTCGTGGATGAAGGCCGAAGATGGCTCAACATCACTCTCGTCGTGGATGAAGGCCGAAGATGGCACAACATCACTCTCGCCTCCTAAGATGGAAGCATCATCCTTGCTCGCCACCTTGTCGCTTTCCACCAAACCATGGTCCTTGAAGGTCTCCGTAGTCGCATTTGTCGCCGCACCATCTTGAAAAAGAGTCAAGGTAGACTCGGCATCAACAATGCCACAAAGAGGGATGGCGGTGAAGTCGCACTTGGGAGCATCGTCTTGGAGCTTGTCGGGCTTGGACATCATGGTGGTACTAGCCTCATGCTTGTCGTAAGCTTGGTCTCCACAAAGTTTGCTTGGGGTGGAGAAGCGTTGGCCTTCATGAGTTCTTGTTCCGCCTTGAGAGCACCAATGTAGTAGTCGTCGATGGACTTGTAGTTCTCGAGGAAGATGGTCTTGGAGATGTCGTTGTGCAATCCCATCATGAAGTGGAACTTCATTGACATGGGGTCGTCCACGCCAGCTCGTCGCAAGGCAATCTTCATCTCCTTGAAGTACTTGTCGATGGACTTGGATCCTTGGGTGGTGTTCTCCAATTGGCGTCGAAGTTGTTCCGTGTATGTTGGAGGCACGAACTCTCGCCATAAAGCTCTCTTCATCTTGGACCAACTCATCTCGTAGCACTCCAAGGTGTGTGAAGCCACCATGTCGAGGCGTAGTCGTGGAAGTTTCTTGTGGTGCACTTCACTTGATCTTCGGAGGAACTTGATGTAGCTTGAGGTAGTCGTCCATCAAATGCTCCCACTCGAGGTACTCCTCGGGTTCTTGAGTCCCATAGAAAGGAATCTCGTGGTCGATGTCGAGGTCGTAGTAGCTCGTGGAAGTCGCGGACTTGAGCTTGGGGAGCTTCTCTTGAGCGTAGTCTTGGGGTGCTTGTTGGCGAAGATGCCAAATATCCAAGGCTTAAGATGCCTTGAAGTCGCTTGGCGAAGATGCCAAGGGAGATGGTGAAGTCGTGGAGCGGTTGTTGATGTTGAGCTCTTGACCTTCACGTTCTTGTTGATGATGGTGTCGATGCCGATGTGATCTTGCGGAGACGGTAGCTCGGAAGCATGTGCTCTTGAGCCGTCTTCTCGAAGATGAGGAAGATCGCTTGTAGGACTTGATGAGGGATTTGATCTCCTCCATTTTAGCTTGCATCTTGGCGTTGTAGTTGTTTTCCATGGCATCGAACTCGTCGTTGTTGTAGTAGACCGAAGATGAAATGCCTTGCCTATCCATCACAAGACTCGAGTAGAGGTGAGTAGGAAATGAGATAAACAATACCAAGTTACCTTTTCCCAAAGTTGAGGATGTATCCCTGTTTCACTCAATGTGAGATGAAAGAATAGTGGAATTGGTACCGGACTTGTTCACTCACACCTATCAAATAAAGCTTATGGTAGAGCTCGGTGAGGATAGTGGCACAAAAATTTGATGCAAAATGTTTGCAAGAGTCAATAATGTTGAAAGAGATTCACAAATTCGCTAGCGAAACAAGTAGACCAATAGCAATATGTGGCTGCGGAAACACACACGGATAGATAAATGGGGCCGTGCAACCAAGGAATGAGCTCAAAATGTGGAATCCACCAAAACGCTCGTGTTGCACAACTCAAGAGAGACGCTAGCACGATTGCTCAATAGGCGGATACGACACTTGTGCACAACCTATTTGATGCAAAATGGATAAACTTATATCCCAAGTATGCTATGTATGTATGGTTCCCGGTGTTTCTATCAAGATGATCCAAGATGATCGGATATGACAATCTTATATGCAATATGTTATGATGCTATGGCACTTGCTTACAAGCTTCTTTGCTCTCTTTCTTTTGCTTAATAGCTTTATTTCTTTTTTTTGTATGGCCACTTTGCACAATGCACAAACCAAGATAGCAATTGTGTATATGCGGAACAAACTTGAGACACAATGGATGATATGATACCAATATGATATGGTATGGTATGTAATGGAAGGTATGATCACTAATGTGCACAAGTAACGTTGCCGGCAATACTCAAATGGCTAGTCTCGATAGGCAAATAGCGAAAAGTAAGGCTAGGGGTTAACAATGCAAAAGCAAGGGAATATACAATGGAGGGATACCGCGATACCAAGATGATATGGAGGTTACCGTCCGGCGATGATGAGTAGCGGTGTTCTTGATGTAGATACCAAGATGATGGAGACTCGTCCCTAAGTAGCGAAACACCTTAGGAAACGGAAAAACCGCGAACTCAAAATCTCAAACGTCAAATGTCAAAATGGTGGTAGCGGGAATGCGGTGGTGGTTTGCACTTAGCAATGCGGAAGTGGAATGATGGGCTATACACGTGTCGGAGTTGAAGTTGCCGTCCCTAAGTAGTCAAACACCTTAGGAGACTCGAATCACAACTCGAAAAAGCTCAATCAACAATTGGGTTAAGTTGGGGGTGGTTGAAGTGTATGGTGGGCAAGGTTATGTGGAAGTGGTGGTGGTGGTTGATGAAGAAGCAATCGTTCCTAAGTAGCCGAAACACCTTAGGAGACTCGAATCACTACTCAAGCAACCACTAATGCTATGGGGAAGAAAATTGGTTAGGTTGCGGAAGTCGGTGGTGGTTATGCGGAGGATATGGCGGAAGCCCTAGGCAAAGATGCCAAAGTTCACAAAATTTGATGGAGTCAAATGATTTTGGTGGTATTTTTGTTGGAAGGGGGATGTTAAGAGCTTTTCAACGAGCTAAAGAACGTCAAAATCGGAGTTCGGATGAATTAGTTATGGACAAAACAAAAATCAGCGAAGTCTGAAACTACAAGTTACGGACGTCCGGAAAAGGTCGGATGTCCGGGCGTCGGACGTCCGGAAAAGTCGAAATCCGTAAATTCGGTGTGGGTTAGGGGTTCGGTCGTCAGGAAAAGGTCGGACGTCCGGTCGTTCTGGGGCTCGGACGTCCGTAAAAGCGTCGATCGTCCGGTGGGTCGGTGTCAACGCGAGATGCGAAGTTTGGGACGCGATTTTGGGCGGAATTTGGGGATTTTGGGGTCAAAATTGAGGAGATTTTGTGGATGGAAAGTGGGGAAACTTGGGGAGATGCTAGATCCACTCGAAACCAAGCAAATCCATGGATCAAAATCAACAAAATATCATCAAAACTAACAAATCACAAAAAAAAAATTGGGGCTATTTTTTGGTGGGGATTTTTGGATTTAGGACGAAATCAACAAAATCAAGCTAGAAAAAGAGGGGTAGGGGCTCCAAAAACGTGATCAACCTAAGCTCTGATCCATAGATGATGTAGGGCGGAACCCTACGTGGGCGATCTTTCACGTTGGAGCGGATCCTACGGGGAATCGCGATGAACACGGGGAAGAACGGGGAGAAATCACAAGGGGAAACACTCAAGAACAAGTCCAATCACACATCCACTAGACAATCAAACACACAAGATCCACAAGGTACATGAACAACAAAAGGAAAGATACAAGGTAAGGTTCATCTCCGAGAGGAGGTCTTGATGGGGTCCGCCCAAGATGGGGGTCTTGATGATATCCCGCAGGATCTTCTCACATGGAGGTCTTGAACTCCATGGGAGTGGTAGTCTCTCTCTCGCAAGAGAAGAGGTAGGAGCAAAGCTCACCTAAGAATGAGCTACCATATTTGCTAACCCGAGAAAGGAGGTGGAGGTGGTCTATTTATAGTCTAAGCCACGAAGGGGTAAGTGGGAGAGGGATACAAGGCCAAAGGCCCACGGCAACGCACAGGCGTCGGACGTCCGGAAGGGGTCGGACGTCCGGAAGCTCGGGACGGTTCGGACGTCCGTAAGTCTTCGGACATCCGTAAATTCTGTTCTGTTGCCATAGCACCGGTCGTCCGGTCGGTGTCGGTCGTCCGCGCGCTGGGACTTGTCGGACGTCCGGCGTTAAATCGGTCGTCCGGCTGGAGAGTGTCGGACGTCCGGTGGCCTCCTGGTCGTCCGGCCATTGGGACTCCGCAGCTCCGTCTTTTTCCGTCTTCTCTTCCAAGCTTCCCTCGCGGATGGTGTAGGTGTTCCTTGGCGCTTGCACTCCTCCTCGTCGTCCGTGAAGCTCCGGCAATACCTATGCATGCACACGAGTGGAGTGTCAAGTAGTATACCATCCTCGAAGGGGTCAAGTGAACACGTGTAAAGGAGAAGATTCACCTTTATTTATGAGAAGTAGAGGTCGCACGTGTCACTTGCCAAACGGACTCTTGACATGGTGATGACCATAGGATGCTCCGCATCAGAGAGTGACTTCACCACTAGCCCCATATATGTGTTGCCCAAATTCCCATGTGAGGAGAGCCACAACCCCCACCACTTGAGTGAGATGAGTGACTCCACCATACGTGAGTTTGAGTGCACCTATTTTGAGGGAGTGAGTGAACCACCACATAGAGAGAGTGAGATAGTTGATAGGTCTAGTGAGGCCATTTGCATTTCTAACAACTTGACCTCTACCTCTATTGCGTCTTCTCATTTGGTGCTAGGTCCCATTTATGATGACGCCACGATCCTCGGCGACTCCGTCCTCCCTTTGGACAAGGCGATGGCCATGGTGGAATATGATGCACCCCCACATGGTTCCATCAAGATGAAGATGACCACCATTTGGTCTTTCCCACCTCACCTACACCACTTGAGTGGAATGACAAAGGTAACATAGGTGACGGTGATGCTCTAGTCCCACTAGTGGACATTCTTGACATTGATTCTTTGGCGGGATGTTGATCACCCTATTGACATGCTTTATTCTAGTATGATTTCCCCATGTGATGATTTGCCCATTTATGATGAATATGATGATTCTCATGTGGAGTCTATTAGTTGTGATGCCATGTTACATAGGATTTCTTGTGACAATTCTTTAGGTCACATCATGTTTGCTAATCCGCTTGACTTGTCATATGCTATGCATGAGATCCATCATATGTCTTATTTGCAATCTCTTCATAGTGACTATGCATATGCCATTAAAATAAACCCAATTTGCACATATGGCATAGATGACAAGCCCATGGTTATTGGCATTTATTTTTCTTGTGATGATATTGATATGCTCCCTTTGCATCATTTATCTCATATGCCATGCCATGCCCACCTAGCTTCGGATATGCATTGTTTTGGATGTTGTCCATTTTCTCCAAATGATGTTTCCAATATTGCTCATGAGGAGACCCCATAGTTTCCTCACACATGTTAGGAGAATTTGATCCATCCTATTCATTGCATGATTCCCATACTTGTGTGCACCATATGCTCCCCATGAAGATACATGCTTTTGATGTGCCATATACTTGCATTCTCAATTTGTGTCCCCATCGTGTCATATACAATAACTATTCTTTCATGATGGATGACATGTTCTTATACCATGCATAAAATTTCTTTGAGCGATGCTTATCTTGTGCTAACACTCACTTGCACATAGACATCATGATGGATGATGTGTACATTTACCACACACACAATTTCTTTCGTTTGTGTCTCTTTTGTGTAGGTACCCATGAATACTTGTCAACTTCGCAATCCCACGAGTTGATAAAACGAGCTCTAGAGAGCAATGATGACTTGGGATCCCATGGATTGCCTTTCCCACCGCTCACTTCGCGCAAACACTTCGCGCATCTCTTTTACATGGCCCTCACATGGTTATGGGTTGTTGTTCATTACATATCATATGCCCATCTTGCCATGTTCACTTTGCATGATATGCTCATTCCTATACCTTTGACATGCATTTGTGACCCATGCTTTGCATTACACATGATGATTGATTCTCGTACTTGTATGTGTATTTGCAAGCTTGGTGGAGATATTGCTTGTTATTGCCATGTTTCTTCATGCACCATTCCTATGATGATACTTTCATCTTGCTTTGTGTTCGTGCTTGCGATATGTCATGTGCATTCCCTATGCCTATTATTTGCTCACATGACATGATTGCCATGATTTACTCTAGTGTGTTGCATCTTCGCTCCACTTGTTTGCACGACTTGATTACATGCTTGCTTATGTTGCATCACCAATGATTCATACGTGCTCATTTCATGCGGATGATGACAACCATCTATATGCTTTGCACATGATTCATATTGCTTCTTGTCATATATCTCTATGTGTTGCCTCCCTCATGCTAGATGATTTGCCATGTATTGAGTGCAACAATGATTCTCTTCTTGCTCATGAGATTGCCCCCATAGCATTCTCGCATATATTTGGAGTTTTTGACATAATTCTTGTGAAGCATGCTTGTCTTAACTCTTTGCACCATATACCTAGTGCCATGAATATTGCCATTGTTGCATCATATTATTCATGCACTTGTCCTTCTAATGGTTTTGTGCAAATGATGAGAACCATCATGATGGATGATGTGTTTATCTACCATGCACATATGTTCTTTGTTTTGTTGTGTGCATGTGTAGGATACTTGGACTTTGTGTCGACTTCCACGTCATGTGAGTTGACCATTCGAGCTCTTGAGAGCGAACCACTTTCTACCACGACGATTCTACATCGCACTCGCTTGTGCTTCGGCATTGTGAGGGACACACAAGGACACACTTTCAAGGTGACATCCTTCTTGAGCTTGGATATTGTGGATCATACTTCATGTGTTGCTTGCACCATTTGCCCGCATGTTCGAGATATTGCTTTCACCAATGATTGCCACATTTCCATGCTTCATGATATATACCTTGTGTGTTGCATCCAATTCTTGGACTACTTGCTACTATCATATGGTTGGTTGCACCAATGTCATTACTTCACCTATGCCATATCCCATTGATTGCTACATGCTTGACTTGATGGCCTCACACATGATGAATAATTGCTCTTTCTATTGCGTTGAGCGCCACACTATATTCACTACACCCTATGCACATTATGCTTGGATTGTCTTGCACTTGACCCATGTGTTTAGACACTTCATTTTATTTGGTGTTGTGAATACTTCCTATGCCTACCATCGACCATTTGTCGGCGCTTTATGCATGCTTGCTATGACCTTGAGGTGGATGCTTATGCTCTTGTCACACATATTTGCATCTCTACCTCACATTTACATGCTTGTTCCCATGATATTTTTGCTTGTGCTCGATTGATATGCTTACATGCCATGTCACAATCCTTTGTCACACCAAAAGCTATGCTTGATGACAACACTTGTTTGGTGAATCACCTCTTGAATGCTTGGTTTTGCACTAACGCTAACCACATTTGTTTTTCCAAGTGTTTGTTCTATTTACTCCTTTTGAAGGAATCACAAAATGGTGCGACATTGGAGAGTGCCCATTTCGAGCTTCGAGATGACGAGAGCTTGGTGATCGACCACTTTGACACGGCACCACCATCTCTTTCCCATGGTGATTTGGTTTTCGATCCGAGGTCGGATCCTTTCCAAGGGGAGGGATGATGATGCGAGCATCCTACGGTCATCACCATGTCAAGAGTCCGTTTGGCAAGTGACACGTCGACCTCTTCTTCACATACACAAAGGTGAATCTTCTCCTTTACACGTGCTCACTTGACCCCTTCGAGGATGGTATACTACTTGACACTTCCCACAGTGCATGCATATGTATTGTCGGAGCTTCCGGATGTCAAGGAGGAGTGCAAGCGCCAAGGAACGACTACACCATCCGCGAGGGAAGCACAGAAGCGACGACGGAAGAAGAGCCCGGTACTGAGCCCCGGACATCCGGCCACAGCCCGGACATCCGGCCCTGCCCGGACATCCGGCCACAGCCCGGACATCCGGCGCCCATCACAGCAGCCGCAGCCCTGCCAGGAAGACTACAGGACCCGGACATCCGGCCCCCAGGCCCCGGACATCCGGCCTCCCACGAAGCCCCGGATATCCGGCCACTCGCCCGGAAATCCGGCGCCCCGCACCCGAATCGGCAGATCCAGCGCCAGCCCGGACATCCGGTCGGCTAGCCCGGACATCCGGCGTCTCGAAAGCCGGACATCCGCCCGACGCCGGACATCCGGCCTCCCCTGCGTCAAGGTGCATCCGGCCGAGGCCCATGTACCCCTTCGCCCCCTAGACTATATATACTCCTTCCCCTTCCTCTTTCGAGGGTTAGCTTAGGTTTAGCTCATGTTTGTGTGAGAGCCTTGCTCATCCACTTGGTTACTTCTCCTCGGAGCTCAGGACCTCTACGAAGAAGATCCCCCAAGCGGATTCAAGACCCCCTTCTAGGGTGGACCCCATCAAGACCTCCTCTCGGAGAAGAACGGCTACTCGTGTATCCTTACCTTTGTTGATTGTGGATCATATGTACCTCTTTGTGTTCGATGATCTAGCACTTGTGTGATTGATCTCTTGTCGGTTGAGTGAATTCTCTCTCGTTTTCCCCGTGTTTCCCTCTTTTTCTTCCGCGTGTTCTTCGTGATTCACCGTAGGATCCGCTCCAACGTGAAAGATCATCCACGTAGGGTTCCGCCCTACATCAGGTTCTGTGACGCCTTTGTCTGGTCGTTGAACACAAACGAAGTACGCGAAGTTGCAGCTATGCCAAACTTTAATCTAAACAAAACCCAAAGTCTAAACGGCGCCCTAAGGGCTGTATATATAGAGGAAGAGGGGGGAATTTCGTGGCCCTTGGTGGAGGGGTCCGAAAACAACCCTATCTCTTGTTTCCCCACACATACGGACTCTAAAAATAGCCTATACTTATGTATTTCGAAATTACATGGGCCTGGCCCAATAATAAGGTGACACAGCACCTAGAATAGCCTCTGGACGAAATTTATGAAGTGGCATCTTGTATATTTCGTCCAAGGCTTCATGCACCCATTATGGTGGCTTCAAAGCCCTGAAATCATCACTTGTAACTCTGTTCTTGTTCCCCTTAGCATGCCATCATCTCCATGCTTGTTCTTGCTCCAATGTTCATCCTTCTCCAAGCTAGGCCCTTCATTTGTAAGCAAAACAAATGTATCCATTTTAGGCAGCATCATATTCTCATGAACATTAGAATCATTACCAAGAAACGGAAGTACCTAGTAATTTAGTTGGCGTGCGCGAGCTCTAGTAATTGGTCCAGTATGTATAGCAGCACGGGCTGTGGGTGTAAAAATGGTATTGATGTCCTCATCATCCTCCCCTTCTTGAAATGAAGTCGTCCTCGACGGAAGTTCATCTTCCTCACCCAAATAAAGCTTCAAATCTGCAATGTTAAAAGTGGGACTAACCCCAAAATCTGCAGGCAGCTCAAGTTTATATGCATTATCATTTATTTTCTCCAACACCTTAAAGGGACCATCAGCACGTGGCATTATGATGTAGGGTGGAACCCTACGTGGACGATCTTTCACGTTTGGAGAGGATCCCTACTAGGAACACGAAGAATGAGCGGAAGAACACGAGGGAAATCACGGGGAAAACACAAGAGAATCACTCAAACCAACAAGATCAATCACACATGTGCTAGATCGATGAACACAATGGGAGATACATGATTCAAGGTCAACAAAGGACGATACAAACGGTAGCCGTTCTTCTCCGTGAGGAGGTCTTGATGGGGGCCACCCAAGAGGGGGTCTTGAATCCAAGGTGGATCTTCTCCGAAGAGGGGCCGCGGTCTCTCTCGTGGAGTAGATCCGGTATGGATGAGCGAAGCTCTATCTAACAATGAGCTAAATCAACGCTAACCCTAACTAGGAGGAGGAGGAGGTCTATTTATAGTCTTAGTGCAAATGGGGGCCAAGTGAAGGGGTACATGGGCCTCAGCCCGAAACTGTGCGCAGACAGGTACCGGACGTCCGCTGGCTCATGAGGGACCGGTCGTCCGGTGTCACCGGACGTCCGCTGGAAGCTCTCTGTGAAGGGGCGCCAGACGTCCGGAAGTTTCATACTTCCGCTAATATTCGCTCTGTTGATGTGCGGACGTCCGGTGTCTTGATCGTCCACTCGGCTGGAGAGTGGGGCGGTCGTCCGGTGCGGGCGGACGTCCGCTTCAGGGCCTGCGTTGGCTGGGTCTTGAGCGCCGATGCGTCCGCCAAGGGCCGGACGTCCGCTCGCTGTGAGAGGCCGGTCGTCCGGTGTCGTCCGGACGTCCACTCGCTGGAGCTTCTTCGGCATCTCCTTCTCTTGGTCCTTGTACTTGGCGTCCTCGCTAGCTCGTCCATGGTCTTCCTCCTTGTTCCTGGTCATGCATAGCACACATATTTGAGGTAGTAACCATGTCTCACATGTGGAAAGTGAAGGTTCGGAGAGGAGCGAAGTTCACCTTGTGTCCAATGGCGTATATTCGAGGTCTCGTCATACGTCCACTTGGGGTTTGGAGAGTAGTCGGAGTGTACATGGTGATGAACGTGGGATACTCCGCATCATCTCCCCTCCCTTGGGAAAGATCCGACCTCGGATCGTGATCCTCATCACCATGGAAACGGTTGTCGTAGACGGACTTGTTGTTGGACGAAGTTGAAGACATGGCGCAATCCAAGTAGTCCAAGGTGTCGCCGGAGTGATAGACATGCAAAAAGAGCAAACACAAGCAACACTTGGAAATACAATGGTTAGCGCACACAAAGTGCCCATCATATAAGAATGAGCCCGTGCGGCAAGATTGGTCGTGACAAAGCGCATGAAGCTTATCAAGATGATCTAGAATGAGATGCAAAGCATTAATGGGTGGAAATGCAATCATTGTGCACACAAATGTGTTGTGAATATGATGAATGCAACCACGGTGCAAAATGATGTCATAGTGAGACGGTTTATCAATAGCATGAATATGGCAATGGATGCTCAACATGATTATGTTATCATGCAATTGATGATAGGCAATGTGATCATTATGTATGAAGATGCCATCAAGAAAGATCACAACAAATTTGCTAAGAAAATGCGCAAGTTCATATATCATGGATGACATGGGAAGAGGTGCAACAAGACAATCATAATGTGTGTCAATCCATGCATAGGGTGCAAATTTGTGGTGAGTATGATATGTCCATCGAGCATGACATGTATGAGCACAATCAACAAATATGGAGGTGTTGGTGTACCAAAGCTCGATGTCGAGGCATGAGTGGAGTTCCGAAGGTGCATCCAATAAGTCACGGCGCTCCTCAATGTGAAGGTCCATGTAGCCAATCTCCAATGTCGCTCCTCCGTTCACGAGATGTATCATGTAGACAACAAGAAGGAAACAACAATGAAAGAGTGACCCATCCAATATGCGTATTTGAGGATGGCTCAAAGGGAAGGAGGTCACCTTTAGGAGGTTCTCAAGGATGATGGATTTGAGCATCTTGTATGCCTTCACATAAGCAAGTTGTCTCGTGATGTTACCGCCTTGTGAATCCTTCAAAATGAAAGAACATGACAAACACTCGGAAAAACAAATGAGGTTGGCGGAAGTGCAAAACCTATCATTCGTGTGGTAAGCTACCCAACAAGTGTATGCATCATGCTCATCATAAGAAAGTACAAGGGAGCATTTCATAGTATGGAGGCATATGATGCGAGAACAACCAAATACACTAGGCTCAAGAAAACAAGCATGCATCACAAGTGAGTTGTCAAAGTCTCCGAGAGCAATAAGCATAGTATGGTTGCACTCAATACAAGGTGATATGAGAGATGCAACTAATGGAAACAAGAGACAATGATCATAGCAAATCAAGTGAGAGGCATGAACATATATGTCATCAACCCAAGAAAGCAAGTGATAGTGGAACATGGGTGATGCAACATAGCAAGCAATCATAGCGATCAAGTCAAGCAAGCTAGTAGTGCAAAGATGCAACATACTAGAAGGAATCATGGCAAGCATGTCATTGGTGCAAATAGTGGGCATGAATAATTCACATGACATAGCACAAACATGAAAGCAAAATGTGAGGCAAATAGTATCAATGTATTGGCGAGAGACCATATGTAAATAGCAATGGGACATCATGACTCTCCCAACACAACAAGCATCGATAGCATGGGGCACATGATAAACATGGCAATAGCAACAATGATCTCCACCAAGCATACAAATACACATAGAAGTAGCATAATGGTGAATCATGGGTAGATGCAAGCAAGGGTCACAATGGCATGGCAAAGGCATAGAAGCAAGCATAACATGCAAAGTGAACACGATAGAATGGGCATAAGGTAACAAGTGGTAAATAGCCCAAAGTCGTGCGAGAGACAAGTAAAAGAGATGCGCGTAGTCCTTGCGCGAAGGGAACGGTGGTAAGGATAGTCCACGGGATCCCAAAGCATCATAGCTCTCGAGAGCTCGTTTCGTCAACTCTTGGGATTGAGATGTTGACGAGTATATGTGCTACACAAAACAAAGACAAAGTAAAAATTGTGTGTGCATGGTATATGTACACATCATCCATCATGATGCGCACGTGCATGTGTCGGTTAGCACAAAATATCCAATGCTCAAATAAATGAGATGCGTGATATAGGAACATGTCATCCATCATGATAGGTTTGTTGTTATGTATAGCATAATGGAGACTCAAATTGTGTAATGCATCATGGGAAATATCTAGAGCATTGTTATTCATGGAATGCATATGGTGCAAGAAATCATGGAAATCATGCAAAGGATGGGATGAATCAAAATCTCCAAACATGTATGAGGAAACTATGGGGGTCTCCTCATGAGCAAGAGTAGAAACATCACGTGGAGAATATTGACAACATCCAAAACAATGCATATTTGGATCAATGTGATCATGGCATGACATAGCAGATGAATTGCGCAAATCATGTAAAGGAAGCATGGCAATATCATCACATGAAAAACAAAAGCCAATGACCATCATCTCGTCATCTATGCCATAAGTGCAAATGGGATTGATTTTAATGGGGCATGCATAGTTACTATGTTGAGATTGTAAAAGATGCAATATGGGAGATCTCACTCATAATATATGACAGGTTCAATGGATTGTCAAACATGAAGTGACCAATAGAATTTTCACAAGATATCCTATGGAACATAGCATCACAACTAGGGAATTCAACATGCTCATCATCATATTCATCGTAAATAGGTAAGTCAAGGCATGAAGAAGTCTCACTAGCATGAAGCATGGGAATAGGTGGGTCAACATCATGGGGGCAATCAAAGTCAAGAGAGTCCACTAATTGGGACAAGGCGCACCATCACCTATGTTACCGTTGGAGGCGTCGCTCATGTGTTGTAGGTGAGGTGTTGAAGATCGTCTCGTTGTCATCTTCATCTTGATGGAACCATGTGGGGGTGCATCATCGTCCACCATGGCCATAAATGCGTCTCCAATGGAGGAATAGACTCATCAAGGATAGGCATGTCGTCATGTAGGAGACCTAGCACCAAAGAAGAAAACACACTAGGAGTAGAGGTTAAGTCGTTAGAAATCATGGTGGCCTCACATGCCGTGTCAACTACCTCACTCACTAAGTGTTGTGGCTCACTCACTCCCTCTTGGATGCTCTCACTCATATGGTTTGTGGAGTCACTCAAATGGCGCTCAACCTCACATAGGATGTGTGGCATGCTCTCATGTGTGGGGCTAGTGGTGGTCACACTCATCCTCTCATAGGAAATGCTCTCAATGTCACATATGGTGGAGTCACTCATGTCACTCATGTGGTGGTGGCTCTCCTCACATGACAAATGGGGCATCTCGACATATGTGGGTGTCGGAGAGATGTAGGTGCAAATGTCTCCATGCTCAACTTGTATCGCCGTGGTCGAAGAGGATGGCCCTTGCTCGACCTTCTTGTCGCCGTCTTGGTGTTGGAGGCTGATGAGGACATCAATACCATTGTTACACCCACAGCCCCTGCTGCTATACATACTGGACCAATTACTAGAGCTCGCGCACGCCAATTGAATTATCAGGTACTTTCGTTTCTTGGTAACGATTCCAATGTTCATGAGAATATGATGCTGCATAAATTGGATACATTTGTTTTGCTTACAAATGAAGGGCCTACCATGGACAAGAAAGATGAACCTTGGAGCAAGTTCAAGCATGGAGATGTTGGCATGCGCAAGGGAAACAAGAACGGAGTTACAAGTGATGATTCCAGGACTTTGAAGCCACCCTAATGAGAGCATGAGGCCTTGGACGAAATATACAAGATGCCACTTCATAATATTCGTCCATAGGCTATTCTAGGTGCTGCGTCACCTTATTATTGGGCCAGGCCCATGTAATTTCGAAATACTTAAGTGTAGGCTGTTTTTAGAGTCCGTATGTGTGGGGAAACAAGAGTTAGGGTTGGTTTCGGACCCCTCCCTCAAGGGCCACGAAATTCCCTCCTCTTTCTCCATATATACAGCCCTTAGGCATCGTTTAGACTTTGGGTTTTGTTTAGATCAAAAGTTCGCCATAGCTGCAACCGCATACTTCGTTTGTGTTCAACGACCGGACCAAGGCGTCTCGTAACCCCACCTTCATTAATAAAGCTTTCCTCTTATATTCGCAATATCCAGATTGCAATCTTAGTTTCTTGCTTGTTCTTCGTTTGCTCGCAGGAAAGCAGGCCCTCGTGGTCAGTTGATCGTGCTCGGCGTGGTCAATAACCCTCGGAAGTTGGTTTAGCGATTGCTAAAGGCGGCGTCTCGCCGCGTCACGTGGTCGGATCGTCAAGGTCGACTCCCACGAAGCGATAGCCACCATCTCATCGAAACATCGGGACACCTTTGCCTCTATCAAGTGGTATCAGATTTTCAGGTTGCTCGGTGAGAATTCTGATTTTTTTAGATTAGATCGAGTCATTCTTCATACCTAAAGTCCACGAAAAAGCCACAAAAAATTAGGGTTAGTTCATCATATCCGAACCAATCTGAGCCTTCGCATAATCTTTTGGGGTTTTTGCTTTGTTGAATTTCCGGTTGCATCGTCGTGTCAAGTTCTTTGGTCTTAGAGTCTAGTCTTTTAGAGTTTGAGTTACGGTCATAAGTTGTCACGCCACGCCGCACCATCATCATCGCCTTGCCATCTACCACCCTTCTTATCCACCACCAATCCGTAGCCATATACCACCACCGCTGCCATATACCACCACCGCTGCCATATACCACAACCATATATCCACCACCAATCCGAGTTCTTCTCATATTAGGTTTGTTTTCGAGATCCATCTAGTTTCCGATTCGTGTTTCCTAGCCGGAGTAGGTTTCGGAAAAAAAAGTCCGGAAACCACCCTCCGTTTAGGCCCAAAATTTTCCGAAAACGCACTTGCCAAAAAATTTTCTGGCTATCCTATTTTTGGGTGTTTCTAAGCGTATTGAGACGATCGCCATTATAGAAAGTTTTTTGACCCGTTTCCAGTTTTTGGGTCCGCGTTCGAAAAAAAAAAATTGGTCGAAAAAATTTCGTGCCCATCCTGTCGATTTGACACAGGAAGAGTTTTGAGACACTCGCCATTATAGTGATTTTTCAAAAAAAAAAAAAGCGGTAAAAGCAGCGCCAAAAAAAAAAAAGCGAATTTTTTTTCCAGTGTGCTTTTCCGTTGTTTCCGTGCAGCGCCGTGATTTTGTTAGTGTTCTAGGCTCGCGTCTCTAGCACGGTCTAGCCTAGGACCAGCCTGTCTACAATACCGTTGAAGCGTTTATTCAACTTTGCATCTCTGATTTGATTATTCTTGACCCTTTTTGCCACCATATTATAAGCCTTCCCAGCTCCACATACATCTACATCGTCGTTTGACTCTCACAGTAATCGCTCTATCCAAGCTTTGAGAGTTTTGACTACATCGGTTTGCCGATCACCGCTTTCTTCTTTGGGTAAGAACTGGTAAGAATTTGAGATTTGCTTGTGGATTTGTGACATCCACCACACCACCACCACCACTTCCTAGTAGTCTGTCGAATCATATTCTTGTGTGTTTCTATTCTTTGCTAACCATGGCGGGATCACAAGCCGGCAGGTATTTGGGAGAACATGACAAACAAAGCGCTACATGATAAGTTTCAACAAATGATGAGTGGGCAGGTGGAAGATGTTCTAAATAGATTTGAAGAGGCCATGGAGAAGATAGATGGCATTGAGAAGGCGTTGAAACAAAGCTCGATAACAAGTTTAATGAATTGCTCATGCGTCTACCACCACCACCACCGGCTGCACCTAATGCACCTCTACAACAACAACAACGACTACCTCCACATCGCGAAGCAGCCCTCCGCCAAGCGAGCCGTGTCCCTCTTCAGCCTGGCCAAGCTGCTGGTGCTGCTGTTGATACTTCTGTGGCTCCTGCTGCTGATGTGGGGGAGGATGATTATGTGAGAGAGTACGAGGATGAGGTTGATCAACTTCAGAACTACGTGCAAGTGTGATAGAGGCAAAGGTGTCCCGTCTTTCGATGAGATGTTGGTTTTCGCTTTGGAGGAAGTCGACTTTGACGATCCGACTACGAGCGTCTTGAGGGCGTCGGCGCCTTAGCAATCGCTAAACCAACTCCGAGAGGTTATTGACCCACGCCGGAACACGGTCAACTCCTGACCACGAGGGCCTGTTTCCTGCGAGCAAGCGAAGAACAAGCAAGAAACTGAGATTGCAATCTGGATATTGCGAATATAAGATGAAAGCTTTATTGATCAAGGTGGGGTTACATGGCGCCTTTGTGCGGTCGTTGAACACAAGCGAAATGCAGCGAAGTTGCAGCTATGGCGAACTTTTAATCTAAACAAAACCCAAAGTCTAAGCAGCGCCCTAAGGGCTGTATATATGGAGGAAGAGGAGGGAATTTCGTGGCCCTTGAGGAAGGGTCCGAAACCATCCCTAACTCTTGTTTCCCCACACATACGGACTCTAAAAACAGCCTATACTTAAGTATTTCGAAATTACATGGGCCTGGCCCAATAATAAGGTGACGCAGCACCTAGAATAGCCTATGGACGAATATTATGAAGTGGCATCTTGTATATTTCGTCCAAGGCTTCATGCACCCATTATGGTGGCTTCAAAGTCCTGAAATCATCACTTGTAACTCCGTTCTTGTTCCCCTTAGCATGGCATTATCTCCATGCTTGTTCTTGCTCAATGTCCATCCTTCTCCAAGCTAGGGCCTTCATTTGTAAGCAAAACAAATGTATCCAATTTAGGCAGCATCATATTCTCATGAACATCGTAATCATTACCAAGAAAGCGAAAGTACTGATAATTTAATTGGCGTCTTGTGAGCTCTAGTAATTGGTCCAAAGTATATGTAGCGATGAGGGGCTGTGGGTGTAACAATGGTATTGATGTCCTCATCATCCTCCCTTCTTGAAATGAAGTCGTCCTCGACGAGCTCATATTCCTCACCCAAATAAGGCTTCAAATCTGCAATGTTAAAAGTGGGACTAACCCCAAAATCTGCGGGTAGCTCAAGTTTATATGCATTATCATTTATTTTCTCTAACACCTTAAATGGACCATCGGCCGCGTGGCATTAGCTTTGATTTGCGCAAACTAGGAAACCTATCCTTACGCAAATGTAACCAAACAAGATCTCCGGTGCAAAGACAACATGTTTTCTACCCTTATCTCCAACACGTTTATATTTAGCATTCATACGCTCAATGTTTTCCTTAGTTATCTCATGCATTTTTAAAATCAATTCAGCACGTTCTTTAGCATCAAAATTAACCTTCTCACGAAGATGGAAGAGGCAACAAATCAATAGGTGCACGAGGTAGGAAGCCATACACAATTTCAAAAGGGCACATCTTAGTAGTAGAATGCAATGAGCGATTATAAGCAAATTCAATATGAGGCAAGCATTCTTCCCACATTTTCTTATTATTCTTCAAAACAGCCCTAAGCATAGTAGACAATGTTCTATTGACTACTTCAGTTTATCCATCGGTTTGGGGGTGACAAGTAGTACTAAAAGCAGTTTAGTCCCCAACTTAGCCCATAAACATCTCCAAAAGTGGCTAAGAAATTTAGTATCACGATCTGAAACAATAGTATTTGGCACACCATGCAAGCGAATAATTTCACGAAAGAACAAATCAGCAACATTAACGACATCATCGCTTTTATGACATGGTATAAAGTGTGCCATTTTAGAGAATCTATCCACGACAACAAATATGCTATCCCTCCCTTCTTTGTTCGAGGTAAACCTAAAACAAAGTCCATAGATATATCCTCCCAAGGAACACTAGGCACCGCAAAGGCATATATAAACCATGAGGATTGAGTCGTGACTTAGCTTTTTGACATGTAGTGCAGCGAGCAACAAAACGCTCAACATCCGTCTCATCTTTGGCCAAAAAGAAATGTGTAGCAAGTATATCCTCCGTCTTCTTCACGCCAAAGTGTCCCATTAATCCTCCTCCATCGCCTCCTGCAACAACAAAAGACGAGCAGAGCTAGCGAGAATGCATAGCTTGTTAGCACGGAACACAAAACCATCATTAATAACAAACTTGTTCCATGTTCTTCCTTCTTTACAATTCTGCATTACATCTTTAAAATCAGCATCATGCACATATTGATCTTTGATGGTCTCCAAACCAAATATTTTGAAGTCAAGTTGTGAAAGCATAGTATATCGACGAGACAAAGCATCGGCAATAACATTTTCTTTACCCTTCTTGTGTTTAATGACATAAGGGAAAGTCTCAATGAATTCAACCCATTTAGCATGTCTACGATTCAGTTTAGCTTGACTTTTAATATGTTTCAAAGATTCATGATCAGAATGTATAACAAATTCTTTGGGCCATAAATAATGTTGCCATGTCTCTAAAGTCCGAACAAGAGCATATAATTCTTTGTCATAAGTAGAATAGTTCAGACTAGGCCCACTCAATTTTTCAGAAAAGTATGCAACAGGTTTGCCATCTTGTAATAACACACCTCCTAATCCAATTCCACTAGCATCACATTCAAGCTCAAAAGTCTTATTAAAGTCGGAAGTTGGAGTAAAGGAGCATGTGTCAACTTATCTTTCAATACCGTGAAGGCTTCTTCCGTATGCGGTACCCCAAACAAAAGGCACATCCTTCTTTGTAAGCTCATTGAGAGGTGCAGCAATGGTGCTAAAGTCTCTCACAAAACGCCTATAGAAACCAGCGAGTCCAAGAAAACTCCTCACTTGTGTGACCGTTTTGGGCTGCGGCCAACTCTCAATAGCTTCAATCTTGGCTTTATCAACTTCAATTCCTGTGGAGTAACAACATAGCCAAGAAAAGATACTCGGTCGGTGCAAAAGGTGCACTTCCCAAGGTTACCAAACAAGCGTGCATCACGTAGAGCATTAAAAACAACGCGTAAATGTTCCAAATGTTCTTCCAAAGATTTTCTATAAATCAGTATATCATCAAAGTAAACTACCACAAATCGTCCAATGAAAGCACGTAAAACTTAGTTCATTAATCTCATGAAAGTACTAGGTGCATTAGTTAACCCAAAAGGCATGACTAACCACTCATATAATCCAAACTTAGTTTTAAATGCTGTTTTCCATTAATCTCCCAATTTCATAAGAATTTGATGGTATACAATACGAAAATCAACTTTTGAGAATATTTTAGAGCCACTCAATTCATCAAGCATATCATCTAGCCTAGGAATAGGATGGCGATAACGAATAGTAATATTATTAATGCCTCTACAATCAACACACATACGCTGACGTACCATCCTTTTTAGGCACTAGTATAATAGGAACAGCACAAGGACTAAGAGATTCGCGTATATAACCTTTGTCGAGCAGCTCACATGCTTGACGCATAATCTCCTTCGTCTCCTCTCTGGATTGTGCGGTATGGTGCGCGGTTGGGTAGCGATGCACCGGAATTAAGTCAATTTGATGCTCAATCCCTCGAATAGGTGGTAATCCGGTGGCACGTCTTGTGGGAAGGCGTCGGCGAACTCTGCAAAATGTTAGTGACAAAGGGCAAAGAGGAAGGCACGTCCTCGAATGAAAATAATGCCTCTTTGCACACAAAAGCATAGCAAACAGATTTGCTAGAATCTAGCTCATCAATATCAGATTTGGTGGCAAATAAACATGCACTTTTCAGTTTAATTTCAGAAGCAACATTAGATGGTTTATTATTAGGCTTCATTTGTTGCTCAAATTCTTTTGCCACAATCTGATTTTCACTCTTATTTTCTCCTGTTTTGCTTTATTAGCTCTATTAATATCATCTTTCAAAATGGAATCGAGAGTCATAGGAAGCAAAGTAATATTTTTATCCTTGTGAACAAGAGTATCTTGATTGTTTCTACCATGGTGTACATAATTTTTATCAAATTGCCATGGTCTACCAAGTAATAAGGAACATGCTTGCATAGGTACCACATCACAATCAACATAATCAGCATATGTAGAGATACTAAAATACACACGAGCGATGCGTGTTACCTTAACCTTGCGCTGTTGTTGAACCATTGGATGTAGTAAGGATGTGGATGTGGTCTTGTGGTGAGAGAAAGCTTCTCCACCATATCCATGCTAGCCAAGTTGTTGCAGCTCCCTCCATCTATGATGGCCTTGAATAGAGCGTTCCTTCACAACTCCCTTTGTATGGAACAAGTTATGTCTCTGATTTTGCTCAGCTTGTGTAACCTGCACACTCAAAACACGTTGAGCAACTAAACATTCATACCTGTCGGCATCTTGACAGCCATGTATTGCGTGTCATGATCAGAATCATCTCCACCGTGTTCTTCATGTGTAATAAGAGCCAAAGTCTCTTCATCATAGTCACTAAGCGGACTCATACCCACCATCCTCGGTAGCAATCATCACACGCTGAGATTGGCATTCTCTGTAAAATGTCCTCTTCCCTTACAACGACGACAAATAATATCACTTGTGTGCCCTGTTGACGCCATGGAAGAAGAAGAGCTCTTGTGTAGGCCAGCCGGGTGTGCTCTTGGCGAGATAGTGGTGGTTGTGCACCTTTCTTGTATCACGGTTGGAGGTGGCAGCCCGGCGGAGGTGCCGGTGTAGTAGAGCGTGTGGAAGTAGATGATGCACGTGGTGTCCATGATGAAGGTCGACCTGCGAGAAAAGTTAGTTCGCGCCAGCGCTGTCGATCCTGCACTTCACGTTCAGCTTTACAAGCAAGATGGAATAATCGAGTGATATTATTATAATCCTTGTAGTCTAGAATGGTGCGAATCTCTCTATTTAATCCACCCGGAAAAGCGTGCAAGCATAGCTTCATTCTCCTCAACAATACCACATCTAATCAAGCCGGTTTGTAATTCACGGTAATATTCTTCTACGAATTTTTCCTTGTCTTAAAGCGCTGCAATTTTTGAAGTAATTCACGTTGATAATATGGTGGAACCCAGCGATACGCATAGCAGTTTTCAAAGCAGCCCAAGTAGCTGGAGCAGGATATAATCTACAATGTTCAGACCACCAAACACATGCAAAGCTAGTGAAAGCACAAACAATGACGAGGAACACGTCTCTCCTCGGGATATTGTAAACATGTAAATCGTTGTTCAGTTTCTAACTCCCAAGTAAGATATATATCGGGAACATATCTACCCTCAAATGGTGGAATATTCAATTTCAGTTTAGGGAGATGGTCATGATCTACGTACTGAAGGGGGCCCGAACATTGCCATTATTTGCATGTGGGCGACACAGTGGTTGTGGTCTTTGGTGGTTGCCGCATTAATCTTGATGTTGATCAACCTCATCCTCGTAATCTCTCACATAATCATCCTCCCCACCGCAGCGGCCAGGAGCCACGGAAGTATCAACGGCACCGGCAGCTTGGCGGTGAAGAGGGACACGGGAAGCTTCGGCGGAGGGCTGTTTCACGATGTGGAGGTAGTCCTTGTTGTTGTAGTAGAGGTGCGTTAGGTGCCGCCGGTGGTGGTGGTGGTAGGCAGCGAGCAATTCATTAAACTTGGTATCGAGCTTTGTTTCGAACGCCTTCTCAATTCCATCTATCTTCTCCATGGCCTCTTCAAATCTATTTAGCACATCATCCACCTGCCCACTCATCATTTGTTGAAACTTATCATGTAGCACTTTGTTTGTCATGTTCTCCCGGTCGGTCTAAATGACTTGTGATCCTGCCATGGTTAGCAGCAATAGAAACACACAAGAATATGATTGACAGGACTACTAGGAAGTGGTGGTGGGTGTGTGGTGAACGATCTAAATCCGTCAAGCAAATCTCAAATTCTTACCGGTTCTTACCCAATGACGGTGACCGGCAACCGATGTAGTCAAAACTCTCAAAGCTTGGATAGGCGATTACGGGGAGAGTCAAGCATACGATGTAGATGTATGTGGAGCTCGGAAGGCTTATAATATGGTAGCAAAAGGGTGACAATAATCAATTCGAGAGATGCAAAGTTGAATAAGCGCTCAACGGCAGTCTTTGTCTTTGGTCCTAGGCTAGACCGTGCTAGAGCAGCGAGCCTAGAACACTAACAAATTCACGGCTGCACGGAAACAACGGAAAAGCACACTCTGGAATTTTTTTCGCTCTTTTTTTTTGTGCTTTTTTTTGTTGCTTTTTTTTTTTTTTTTTTTTTTTTGCGTAAAATCACTATAATGGCGAGTGTGTCAAAACTCTTCCCCGGTAAAAATTTAAGGGTGGGCACGAAATTTTTTAGACCAATTTTTTTTTTTTGGAATACCCGGACCCAAAAAGCTGAAGCGGGTCAAAAAACTTTCTATAATGGCGTGTCTCAATAAACTTAGAAACACTTAAAAGCAGGATAGCGGAAAATTTTTCGACAAGTGCGTTTTCGGAAAATTTTGGGCCTAAACGGAGGGTGGTTTCGACTAAATTTTTTTTTTTCCGAAACCTACTCCGGCAAGGAAACACGAATCGGAAACTAGATGGATCTCGAAAACAAACCTAATATGAGAAGAACTCGGATTGGTGGTGGATATATGGTGGTGGTATATGGCAGCGGTGGTGGTAGCGGTGGTAGTATATGGATATGGATCGGTGGTGGTATATGGACACGGATTGGTGGTGGTATATGGATATGGATTGGAGCGGTGATGGTAGGTGGCGAGGCGATGATGATGGTGCGGTGGCGGCGTGACAACTTATGACCGAACTCGAAACTCTAAAAGACTAGGCGCTAAGACCGGCAACTAGACACGGCGATGCAACCGCAAATTCAACAAAGCAAAACCCTAAAAGATTATGCAAAGGCTCGAGATTGGTTCGGATATGATGAACTAACCCTAATTTTTTTTGTGGCTTTTTCGTGGACTATAGGTATGAAGAACAGACTCGATCTAAACTACGGAAAAGCGTAAAATCTCACGAGCAACTTTGAAAATCTGATACCACTTGATAGAGGCAAAGGTGTCCCGTCTTTCGATGAGATGTTGGTTTTCGCTTTGGAGGAAGTCGACTTTGTGATCCGACTCTGAGCGTCTTGAGGGCGTCGCGCCTTATGCAATCGCTAAACCAACTCCGAGAGGTTATTGACCACGCCGAACACGGTCAACGACCACGAGGGCCTGTTTCTGCGAGCAAGCGAAGAACAAGCAAGAAACTGAGATTGCAATCTGGATATTGCGAATATAAGATGAAAGCTTTATTGATCAAGGTGGGGTTACATGGCGCCTTTATGCAGTCGTTGAACACAAGCGAAATGCGAAGTTGCAGCTATGGCGAACTTTTAATCTAAACAAAACCCAAAGTCTAAGCAGCGCCCTAAGGGCTGTATATATGGAGGAAGAGGAGGAATTTCGTGGCCCTTGAGGGAGGGTCCGAAACCATCCCTATCTCTTGTTTCCCATCACATTCGTCCTCTTAAAACAGCCTATACTTAAGTATTTCGAAATTACATGGGCCTGGCCCAATAATAAGGTGACGCAGCACCTAGAATAGCCTATGGACGAATATTATGAAGTGGCATCTTGTATATTTCGTCCAAGGCTTCATGCACCCATTATGGTGGCTTCAAAGTCCTGAAATCATCACTTGTAACTCCGTTCTTGTTCCCCTTAGCATGGCATTATCTCCATGCTTGTTCTTGCTCAATGTCCATCCTTCTCCAAGCTAGGGCCTTCATTTGTAAGCAAAACAAATGTATCCAATTTAAGCGACATCATATTCTCATGAACATCAGAATCATTACCAAGAAACGAAAGTACCTGATAATTTAATTGGCGTGCGCGAGCTCTAGTAATTGGTCCAGTATATGTAGCAGTAGGGGCTGTGGGTGTAACAATGGTATTGATGTCCTCATCAAAGTGCAACCACCAGCACCACAACCACCCGGTCGTCCACATGCAAATAATGGCAATGTTAGGGCTCCCCCTCAGGTACGAGATCATGACCATCTCCCTAAACTGAAGTTGAATATTCCACCATTTTAGGGTAGATATGTTCCTGATCTATATCTTACTTGGGAGTTAGAAACTGAACAACGATTTACATGTTTACAATATCACGAGGAGAGGCGATGTTCCCGCTGCTGTTTGTGCTTTCACTAGCTTTGCATGTGTTTGGTGGTCTGAACATTGTAGATTATATCCTGTTCAGCTACTTGGACTGCTTTGAAAACTGCTATGCGTACTCGTTGGGTTCCACCATATTATCAACGTGAATTACTTCAAAATTGCAGCGCTTAAGACAAGGAAAAAATTCGGTAGAAGAATATTATCGGGAATTACAAACTGGCTTGATTAGATGTGGTATTATTGAGGAGAATGAAGCTATGCTTGCACGTTTTACGGGTGGATTAAATAGAGATATTCAGACCATTCTAGACTACAAGGATTATACTAATATCACTCGATTATTCCATCTTGCTTGTAAAGCTGAGCGTGAAGTCTTGAGGATCGGCGAGCGTTGGCGGCGGACTAACTTTTACGCAGGTCGACCTTCATCATGGACACCACGTGCATCATCTACTTCCACCGTTCTACTACACGGCACCTCCGTCGGCTGCCACCTCCAACCGTGATACAAGAAAGCGAGCACAACCACAACTATCTCGCCAAGAGCACACCTGCTTTGGGCCTACACAGATCTCTTCTTCTTCCATGGCGTCAGCAGGACACACAAGTGATATTATTTGTAAATGCGTTGTAAGGGAAGAGGACACTTTCTTGAGAGAATGCCAATCTCAGCGTGTGATGATTACTCTTGAGGATGGTGGGTATGAGTCCGCTAGTGACTATGATGAAGAGACTTTGGCTCTTATTACGCATGAAGAACACGGTGGAGAGGATTACGATCATGAGGCATGTCTGAGGCTGCTGAAGATCTTGTGACAGGTATGAATGTTTAGTTGCTCAACGTGTTTTGAGTGTGCAAGTTACACAAGCTGAGCAAAATCGGAGGCATAACTTGTTCCATACAAAGGGAGTTGTGAAGGAGCGTTCTATTAGCGTCATCATAGATGGAGGGAGTTGCAACAACTTGGCTAGCATGGATATGGTGGAGAAGCTTTCTCTCACCACAAGACCACATCCACATCCTTACTACATCCAATGGTTCAACAACAGCGGCAAGGTTAAGGTAACACGTCTTTGTTACGTGTGTATTTTAGTATCTCTACATATGCTGATTATGTTGATTGTGATGTGGTACCTATGCAAGCATGTTCCTTATTACTTGGTAGACCATGGAAATTTGATAAAAATCTGTACACCATGGTAGAAACAATCAGTATACTCTTGTTCATAAGGATAAAAATATTACTTTGCTTCCTATGACTCTGATTCAATTTTGAAAGATGATATTAATAGAGCTAATAAAGCAAAACAGGAGAAAAATAAGAGTGAAAATCAGATTGTGGCAAAAGAATTTGAGCAACAAATGAAGCCTAATAATAAACCATCTAATGTTGCTTCTGAAATTAAAGCTGAAAAGTGCATGTTTACTTGCCACCAAATCTGATATTGAGGAGCTAGATTCTAGCAAATCTGTTTGCTATGCTTTTGTGTGCAAAGAGGCATTATTTTCATTAGAGGCGTGCCTTCCTCTTTGCCCCCCTTGTCACTAACATTTTGCGGGGAGTTATTTGGCGTCTTCCCACAAGGCGTGCCACGGGATTACCACCTATTCGAGGATTGAGCATCAAATTGACTTAATTCCGGTGCATCGCTACCAACCGTGCACCATACCGTACCAATCCGGAGGAGGCGAAGGAGATTATCGTCAAATCTGAGAGCTGCTCGACAAAGGTTATATCTGTGAATCTCTTAGTCCTTGTGTTGTTCCTATTATACTAGTGCCTAAAAAGGATGGTACGTCGGCGTATGTGTGTTGATTGTAGAGGCATTAATAATATTACTATTCGTTATCGTCATCCTATTCCTAGGCTAGATGATATGCTTGATGAATTGAGTGGCTCTACAATATTCTCCAAAGTTGATTTGCGTAGTGGATACCATCAAATTCGTATGAAATTGGGAGATGAATGGAAAACAGCATTTAAAACTAAGTTTGGTTTATATGAGTGGTTAGTCATGCCTTTTGGGTTAACTAATGCACCTAGTACTTTCATGAGACTAATGAGCGAAGTTTTACGTGCTTTCATTGGACGATTTGTGGTAGTCTATTTTGATGATATACTGATTTATAGCAAATCTTGAAGAACATTTGGAACATTTACGTGTTGTTTTTAATGCTCTACGTGATGCACGTTTGTTTGGTAACCTTGGGAAGTGCACCTTTTGCACCGACCGAGTATCTTTTCTTGGCTATGTTGTTACACCACGAGAATTGAAGTTGATAAAGCCAAGATGGAAGCTATTGAGAGTTGGCCGCAGCCCAAAACGGACACACAAGTGAGGAGTTTTCTTGGACTCGCTGGTTTCTATAGGCGCTTTGTGAGAGACTTTAGCACCATTGCTGCACCTCTCAATGAACTTACAAAGAAGGATGTGCCTTTTGTGGGGGGTACCGCTTACGGGAAGAAGCCTTCACGGTATTGAAAGATAAGTTGACACATGCTCCTTTACTCCAACTTCACGACTTTAATAAGACTTTTAGCTTGAATGTGATGCTAGTGGAATTGGATTAGGAGGTGTGTTATTACAAGATGGCAAACCTGTTGCATACTTTTACGAAAAATTGAGTGGGCCTAGTCTGAACTATTCTACTTATGACAAAGAATTATATGCTCTTGTTAGGACTTTAGAGACATGGCAACATTATTTATGGCCCAAAGAATTTGTTATACATTACGATCATGAATCTTTGAAACATATTAAAAGTCAAGCTAAACTGAATCGTAGACATGCTAAATGGGTTGAATTCATTGAGACTTTCCCTTATGTCATTAAACACAAGAAGGGTAAAAGAAAATGTTATTCTTGATGCTTTGTCTCGTCGCTATACTATGCTTTCACAACTTGACTTCAAAATATTTGGTTTGGAGACCATCAAAGATCAATATGTGCATGATGCTGATTTTAAAGATGTAATGCAGAATTGTAAAGAAGGAAGAACATGGAACAAGTTCGTTATTTAGGATGGTTTTGTGTTCCGTGCTAACAAGCTATGCATTCCTGCTAGCTCTGTTCGTCTTTTGTTGTTGCAGGAGGCGCATGGAGGAGGATTAATGGGACACTTTGGCGTGAAGAAGGCGGAGGATATACTTGCTACACATTTCTTTTGGCCAAAGATGAGGCGGGATGTTGAGCGTTTTGTTGCTCATTTGCACTACATGTCAAAAAGCTAAGTCACGACTCAATCCTCATGGTTTATATATGCCTTTGCACTGTACCTAGTGTTCCTTGGGAGGATATATCTATGGACTTTGTTTTAGGTTTACCTCGAACAAAGAAGGGAGGGATAGCATATTTGTTGTCGTGGATAGATTCTCGAAAATGGCACACTTTATACCATGTCATAAAAGCGATGATCTTTGTTAATGTTGCTGATTTGTTCTTTCGTGAAATTATTAAACTTGCATGGTGTGCCAAATACTATTGTTTCAGATCGTGATACTAAATTTCTTAGCCACTTTTGGAGAGGTTTATGGGCTAAGTTGGGGACTAAACTGCTTTTTAGTACTACTTGTCACCCCCAAACTGATGGACAAAATGAAGTAGTCAATAGAACATTGTCTACTATGCTTAGGGCTGTTTTGAAGAATAATAAGAAAATGTGGGAAGAATGCTTGCCTCATATTGAATTTGCTTATAATCGTTCATTGCATTCTACTACTAAGATGTGCCCTTTTGAAATTGTGTATGGCTTCCTACCTCGTGCACCTATTGATTTGTTGCCTCTTCCATCTTTGGAGAAGGTTAATTTTGATGCTAAAGAACGTGCTGAATTGATTTTAAAAATGCATGAGTTAACTAAGGAAAACATTGAGCGTATGAATGCTAAATATAAACTTCTTTGGAGATAAGGGTAGAAAACATGTTGTCTTTGCACTGGAGATCTTGTTTGGTTACATTTGCGTGAGATAGGTTTCCTAATTTGCATAAATCAAAGCTAATACCACGTCTTTGATGGTCCATTTAAGGTGTTAGAGAAAATAAATGATAATGCATATAAACTTGAGCTGCCTGCAGATTTTGGGGTTAGTCCCACTTTTAACATTGCAGATTTGAAACCTTCTTTGGGTGAGGAAGATGAGTTTCCGTCGAGGACGACTTCATTTCAAGAAGGGGAGGATGATGAGGACATCAATACCATTGTTACACCCACAGCCCCTGCTGCTATACATACTGGACCAATTACTAGAGCTCACATGCGCCAATTGAATTATCGGTACTTTCGTTTCTTGGTAATGATTCCAATGTTCATGAGAATATGATGCTGCCTAAATTGGATACATTTGTTTTGCTTACAAATGAAGGGCCTACCATGGACAAGAAAGATGAACCTTGGAGCAAGTTCAAGCATGGAGATGTTGGCATGCATAGGGAAACAAGAACGGAGTTACAAGTGATGATTCCAGGACTTTGAAGCCACCCTAATGAGAGCATGAGGCCTTGGACGAAATATACAAGATGCCACTTCATAATATTCGTCCATAGGCTATTCTAGGTGCTGCGTCACCTTATTATTGGGCCAGGCTCATGTAATTTCGAAATACTTAAGTGTAGGCTGTTTTTAGAGTCCGTATGTGTGGGGAAACAAGAGTTAGGGTTGGTTTCGGACCCCTCCCTCAAGGGCCATGAAATTCCCTCCTCTTTCTCCATATATACAGCCCTTAGGCGTCGTTTAGACTTTGGGTTTTGTTTAGATCAAAAGTTAGCCATAGCTGCAACTTAGCGTGCCGTTTGTGTTCAACGACCGGACCAAGGCGTCTCGAACCCCACCTTCATTAATAAAGCTTTCCTCTTATATTCGCAATATCCAGTTGCAATCTTAGTTTCTTGCTTGTTCTTCGTTTGCTCGCAGGAAGCAGGCCCTCGTGGTCGAGTTGATCGTGCTCGGCGTGGTCAATAACCCTCGGAAGTTGGTTTAGCGATTGCTAAGGCGCGGCGTCTCGCCGCGTCACGTGGTCGGATCGTCGAGGTCGACTCCCACGAAGCGATAGCCACCATCTCATCGAAACATCGGGACACCTTTGCCTCTATCGAGGCCCATATGATGTGGCACCTCGTGGCTCGTCTCCATGACCCAGAAGGGAATGTCCCATGCTCGACCATCTTCCTTGAGGGCTTAGAAGATGGAAGTGTCGCCCTCGCTCGTGAGTGAGTCGCCTCGGACTTGATGAAGTCGTTGTAGGCGTACTCGTGGGAAGTAGGCGAAGATGCCGTACGTCCAAAGGCGAAGATGCCTTGAGAACTCTTGGCGAAGATGCCGAAGTGGTTGTTGTAGTCGTAGCACCGTCTTGGTGGTGGTCGTCTTGCTCTTTTGTGCTCATGAAGCTTGGACTTGGCGTGAAGTAGGGCTTGTTGAGACTTGTGCACTTGCGCTTGTGGAGCATCTTCATGATGATGATGTCGTTGTCGTGCTTGAGCTCGAAGTAGGTGTCGTTAAATGCGTAAATGCGTGCACATGATGCTTGGTGGTGACTTGCCCTTCATGACGATGTGGATCCGCGAGCGTGATGGTGGTCGCCATGGACATGTGGACGACTTGCGCTTGCATCGTTTGTGCGCTCCAAGACTTGTGTCTTGAATGTCGCCGTCTTGAAGATGATGAAGGGAAGTAGACATGAGCAAGGTCGAATCTCCTCCATCCTTGCATCTTGCTCCTCTTTATGTGCGGCAAGCTTCTTGTCGATGTAGTCCCTTCTCCTTGCTTGAATTGGCGAATGTCGATGGATATGTTCTCGATGCGCTCTCGCAATCTTGATTGTCGCCTTGCACTTGTCGTTGTAGATCGAAGATAGGCGCTTTGGTGATGTAGTTGTTCACGCCGTCGTTGTTGTCGAAGACCGGAGATGAAATGCCTTGCCTATCCATCACAAGACTCGAGCAAATATGAGTGGGAGAAAGAGATGAACTTATACCAAATGTACCTTGACCGATGTTGAAAATGGATCAATGATCACTCAATGATGTAACAAGGAAATAGCACAATTGGTACCAATTCTTGTCGGTTTCTCACACCTACACAAACAAGGCTTATGGTGGAGCTCGGTGAGGATAGTGGCACAAAAATTTGATGCAAAATGTTATCAAGAGTCAATAATGTTGAAAGAGATTCACAAATTAGCAAGAGAAACAAGTAGACCAATAGCAATGAATGGCTGCGGAAACACACACACGGATAGATAAATGGGGTCGTGCAACTAAGGAATGAGCTCAAAATGTGGAATCCACCAAAAGCAGCGTGTTGCACAACTCAAGAGAGACGCTAGCACGATTGCTCAACAGGCGGATACGACACTTGTGCACAACCTATAAGATGCAAAATGGATAAACTTTGTATCCCAAGTATATGCTATATATGTATGGTTCCCGGTGTTCTCTCAAGATGATCCAAGATGATCGGATATGACAATCTTATGTGCAATGTGGTTATGATGCTATGGCATTTGCTTACAAGCTTCTTTGCTCTTTCTCTTTTGCTTAAAAGCTTTATTTATTTTTTCTATGTATGGACACTTTGCACAATGCACAAACCAAGATGGCAATTGTGTATATGAGGGAACAAACTTGTGACACAATGGATGATATGATACCAATATGATATGGTATGTATGCAATGGATGGTGTAGATCACTAATGTGCACAAGTAACATTGCCGGCAATACTCAAATGGCTAGTCTCGATAGGCAAATAGCATAAAATGGGCTAGAGGTTATCAATGCAATTTGCAATGGGAATATACAATGGTGTCGTCGAGGTTACCGTCCTTGCGATGATGAGTGGCGGTGTTCTTGATGTAGATAACAAGAAGATGGAGACTCGTCCCTGAGTAGCCGAAACACCTTAGGAAACGGAAAAACCGCGAACTCAAAATCTCAAATGACAAATGTCAAATGGTGGTAGCGGAAAGCGGTGGTGGTTGCGGAAGCTCAATGGGATTGCGGAAATGCAATTATGGGTTATGGTGTATGCATAATGCGGAAGTGGAGGGTAAGATGGTGAACTATACACGGTGTCGGAGTTGCAAGCACGGTCCCTAAGTAGCATAAACTCATTTGGAGACACAACTCTCAACACAAACAAAATAGGTTTAAGTTGTGGTTGTTGGAATTGTATGTTGTTCAAGCTTATTTGTTATTTGCGGTGGTGGTTGATGAAGAAGCAACCGTCCCTAAGTAGTCGAAACACCTTAGGAGACTCGAATTACAACTCAAACAACCATGGGAAACAAAATTGGTTAGGTTGCGGAAGTCGGTGGTGGTGTAGCGGATGATGTGGTGAAAGCCCTAGGCAAAGATGCCAAAGTTCCAAAAATTTGATGGAGTCAAATGATGTTGGTGGTATTTCTGTGGGAAGGGGGATGTCAAGAGCTTCAAAACGAGCTAAAGAACGTCAAAATCGGAGTTCGGATGAATTAGTTATGGGCGAAACAAAAATCAGCCGAAGTTGATATCTCACAATTAGCAGACGTCCGCTAATGGGACGGATGTCCGGTGGCAGACGTCCGGTCTGGTGAAATCCGCTATTTCAGATCGGGTTAGGGTTCGGTCGTCCGGTGGATGACGAACGTCCGATCATTCGAGGGCTCGGACGTCCGGTAATGTAATGATGCGTCCGGTGGAGTCGAGAATCCTTGAGATCTTGAGTTTCGGAGACGGTTTTGGGCGGAAAATGGGGATTTTGGGGTCAAAATTGGCGAGATTTTGTGGATGGAAAGTGGGAAACTTGAAATGCTAGATCCACTCGAAACCAAGCAAATCCATGGATCAAAATCAACAAAACATCATCACACTAACAAATCACAAAAAAATTGGGGCTATTTTTGGTGGGGATTTTCGAAATTTGGGGAAGAACACAACAAAATCAAGCTAGAAAACACGGGGTAGGGGCTCCAAAAACGTGATCAACCTTGCTCTGATCCAAGATGATGTAGGGTGGAACCCTATGTGGACGATCTTTCACGTTTGGAGAGGATCCCTACTAGGAATACGAAGAACGAGCGGAAGAACACGAGGGAAATCACGGGGAAAACACAAGAGAATCACTCAAACCAACAAGATCAATCACACATGTGCTAGATCGATGAACACAAAGTGAGATACATGATTCAAGGTCAACAAAGGGCGATACAAGCGGTAGTCGTTCTTCTCCGTGAGGAAGCTCTTGATGGGGAGCCACCCAAGAGGGGTCTTGAATCCAAGGTGGATCTTCTCCGAAGAGGGGCCGCGGTCTCTCTCGTGGAGTAGATCCGGTATGGATGAGCGAAGCTCTATCTAACAATGAGCTAAATCAACGCTAACCCTAACTGCTGCGGAGCATCCTACGGTTATCACCATGTCAAGAGTCCGTTTGGCAAGTGACACGTGCGACCTCTACTTCACATACTCAAAGGTGAATCTTCTCCTTTATACGTGCTCACTTGACCCCTTGAGGATGGTATACTACTTGACACTTCTCCCGTGTGCATGCATAGGTATTGCCGAGCTTCACGGATATTGAGGAAGAGTGCAAGCGCCAAGGAACAACTACACCATCCGCAAGGGAAGCACAGAGCGGCAGCGAAAGAAGATGGAGACAACCCCGGGACCGGACATCTGGCTGGGACCCGGACATCCGGCCTGGAGCTTCACCCACAGCAGCCTTGACCGCCAAGTACCCTCAGGCCGGACATCCACCCGCAAGCCGGACATCCGGCGCCTCCGACAACCGGACATCCGGCCACAAGCCGGAAATCCGGCGCCCCTATCGAGAGAAACGAGGCCGACCTCACCGGCCGGACATCCGGCCCATGCCGGACATCCGGCCTCCCATGACGCCCGGACATCCGGCCCCGGCCCGGACATCCGGCGCTGCCTGCTTGTGAGTCGGGACCAAGGCCCATGTATCCGCTCCTCAATTACCCCTTCGTGGACTAGCCTATATATACTCCATCCCCTTCCTCTAGTTAGGGTTAGCAAATATGATAGCTCATTCTTAGGTGAGCTTTGCTCCTACCTCTACTCTTGAGAGAGAGAGACCCCTACTCCATTGGAGGCCAAGACCTCCATCTAGGAGAAGATCATATATCATCAAGACCCCCTCTTGGGCGGACCCCTTCAAGACCTCCTCACGGAGATGAACTCTACCTTGTATCTTTCCCTTTGTTGTTCGTGTACCTTGTGGATCTTGTGTGTTTGATTGTCTAGTGGATGTGTGATTGGACTTGTTCTTGAGTGTTTCCCCCTGTGATTTCTCCCCGTTCTTCCCCGTGTTCTTCGTGCTCTCCGAGGGATCCCACTCCAAACGTGAAAGATCGGCCTACACCGGGTTAGCCCCGTATCATATATGATATCAGAGCCACGTTGATCACGTTTTTGGAGCCCCTACCCCGTGTTTTCTAGCTTCATTTTGTTGATTTCGTCCTAAATCCGAAAATCCCCACCAAAAATAGCCCCAAATGTTTTTGTGATTTGTTAGTTTTGATGATGTTCGGCCTCCCCTGCCTGCGTGCAGTGTATCCGGGACAAGTCCCATGTACCCCTTCGCCCCCGAGACTATATATACTTCATCCCCTTCCTCTTTCTAGGGTTAGCATTGGATTAGCTCATATTCTTGTGTGAGAGCCTTTGCTCATCCACTTGGCTACTTCTCCTCGGAGATCGGGACCTCTCTGGAGAAGATTCCCCAAGCGGATTCAAGACCCCCTTCTAGGGTGGACCCCATCAAGGCCTCCTCCACGGAGAAGAGCGGCTAAGCGTTTGTATCTTTCCTTTGTTGACCTTGAATCTTGTGCCACTCTATGTGATCGGTGATCTAGCACTTGTGTGATTGATCTCTTGTCGGTTGAGTGAATTCTCTCTCGTTTTCCCCGTATTTCCCTCTTGTTCTTCCGCGTGTTCTTCGTGATTCATCGTAGGATCCGCTCCAACGTGAAAGATCATCCACGTGAGGTTCCGCCCTACATCATCTTGATGTCGAGCCACGTTGATCACGTTTTGGAGCCCCTACCCTCTTGTTCTAGCTTGATTCTATTGTTTTTTCCTAATTCGAAAATTCCCCACAAAAATAGCCCCAAATTTTTTTGTGATTTGTTGGTGTGATGAAGTTTTGTTGGATTTGATCCATGGATTTCGTGTGTTGCGAGTAGATCTAGCATTCCCCACCATTTCCACAATTTCCATCCACAAAATCGCCCAAATTTTGACGGTTGACCTCTCCACGCGGTGTTCATCGAGCCGGACATCCGCCCGAACAGCCGGACATCCGGCATCCGGACATCCGGCCGACTAGCCGGACATCCGGCCCCCGGCCGGAAATCCGGCTCTGGCAACATCAAACCCCTTCCACCACCCGTTCACCGCCTAACTTTCGCCAAATTTTGTCCCGTGCCCACATACACTTCCACTTACCTCCACCACTTCCGCATAGCACCACCATAGCCTTTCCCACTACCAATTCCGACAATGTTGCCAAATTTTGCTTTGAGAATTTGAGTTCGGGTTTCCGTATCCTTGTGTGTTTCGACTATCTAGAGTGCGGTTCAACATCAACATCACCACCGCTCATCTTAGCCAAGGGCGGTAACATCATCGACATCTTTGTCATTACTTGCAATTGCATTGATAACCATCATAGCCCATCTTTTTGCTGCTTACCCATCGAGACTAGCCATTGAGTATTGCCGCAATGTGACTTGTGCACATTAGTGATCATACTCCATAGCATACATACCATACCAAAGTGGTGCATATCTTAGCATCAACTTGTGTGTCACAAAGTTGTCATCGCATACACAATTGCTATCTTGGTTCGTGAAGTTTTGCATGAGAAAAGAGCTCAAAAGAGAAAGAGCCAATCAAGCTTTTAAGCAAAGAGAGAAAGATAAGCAAAGAGCTTATGAGCAAGAACCATAGCATCATACAACATTAAGATTGTCATACTTGATCATCTTGGATCAACACATCGAAACACCATACATATAGCATACTTGGGATAGAAGTCGTTGCATTTTTGCTTAGTAGGTTGTGCACAAGTTCGTATCCGCCTATTGTGCAATCGTGCTAAGCGTCTCTCTAGTGTTGTGCAACAAGAGCATCTTGGTGTATTCCACATTTTGCTCATCCTTGGTTGCATAACCCCATATTATCTATTTGCATGTGTGTTTCCGTGTACCATATCTTGCTATTGGTCTACTTGTTGCATTTGCAAATTTTGAATCATTTCCAACATTATTGAGTCTCACTTACAATTGCATCAAATTTTATGCCACCATCCTAACCGAGCTCCACCATCCGCTTTTATTTGTGTAGGTGTGAGAACCGACAAGAATCGGTACCAAGAGTGCTATTTCATTGTCCGCATTTGAGTGAACTTGATTCATCTTCAACATCGGTCGAAAGGTACATTAGTATAAGTTCTTTTCCGTTCTACCACTCACATTTTGCTTGGAATGATGGATAGGCCAAGTACCTCTACCAACCCACTCTTCATCGAGCAAGGCGGCGACATGTCATCATCGTCACCAAGAGCCACCTCTTTGGTGCACAAAGAGCGTTGCACCAAGAACAACAAGCAATGGCGACCGCGCCGGCAACCTCGCCACCGACTTGCGACTCTCGAGCAGCGTACAAGAGACTACTTTGACAACAAGTTCGGCGCTCACAAGCAAGAGAACGATGCAAGAATGGGCGAGATCCGGCGCTTTGATGAGAAACCGGCATCATTCAACTTCTTCATCATCAAGGCGGAGCCGCTCGAGTCGACACTCCGGCGACACCTTCTCGACTCAAGTACACCTACTTGAACACTCTTACGTCGTGCCGCTCGTCAAGACCGTCACGCATCTAGCAACCCGCTACATGACAAGCATTCACAAGAGCAAGTTGATGATCAAGTTCCTCGTCCTCAATCAAACCAAGAGGCTTTTGCTCCAAGCTCAAGAACGACATCGTCCTCATTAAGCCAACAAGAGGAAGAACGAGCACGTCTTCACCAAAGGCGAACAAGGCGCCAAGGCTCAACGTCTTCAACAACAACAACGTGAGGCGCAAGCTCTTGAGGCATAGCGTGCCATTCAAGAATTAAGTAGAGCCTTCGCCAACACGCAATCGCGAGCAGGCGCAATCAAGAGGAAGCCCTTGAGAAGAAATCCAAGAGAGGAACTACCAACCTCATGTACAACGTCAAGTTCCTCAAGCCCCTCCACTAGCTCGTCAAGCTCCACCCCAACCTCCAAGTTCAACAAGGGCAAGTTGATCATGGTCTTCCTCCAGCGCCAAGAGCAACATGAAGGCGATTACCATCCACGTCAAGGGCGTCATCATCAACATCGCTAACAACACAATGAAGAGCAACGCTTCTGACAAGCTAAAATTCACCATGCCCAAGTTCAATGGAAGCAATGACCCGAAGACTACCTCTCATGGGCATTGAAGGTTGACAAAATCTTAGGTTGCACAACTACGATGAAGCGAAGAAAATCGCTATGGCATCACTTGAGTTCCAAGACTATGTGCTCATATGGTGGGAACAAATCATCGAGAGTCGACAATCAAGAGTTGAACCTCCTATCACCACTTGGGCTCAAATGAAGTATGTCATGCGAGCACGTTTTGTGCCAATCTACTACAACCGCGACCTCTTCAAGAAACTCCAACTACTCAAGCAAGGAACAAAGAGTGTTGAAGAATACTACAAGGAAATGGAGATAGCCATGATTCGAGCCAATGTGAAGGAAGATGATGAGCAAACAATGGCACGTTTCTTGAATGGACTCAATCATCTCGTCAAGAAGATCGCCGACTTCCAACCCTACTCAACTCTCATTGAGCTCGTGCATCAAGCTACCAAGGCGGAACGTCAAGTGCAAGATGACTTCAAATGCATGAAGTACTCGTCCAAGGCGTCTGGCTTCTCCAACAACCAACCTTCAACAACTCCTCCAACATCTACATCAACCAAACCTTCTACAAGCAACGACGACAAGTCAAGTTACAAGAAGACTTCGGCGAGTTCAAGTCGTCCTCCTCCTACTACAAGCAACCTCAAGCCGCGTGCTTCATCCTCTACCCCGACCGATGAGACCATCAAGACAAGCTCCTTCAAGTGTTTCACTTGCGGCGGCCGAGCCACAAGTCATCTGAATGCACCAACAAAGCGCACCATGATCCTCAGCAGCGATGGCACATATGACTCCATGAGTGAAGAGGAGATGGAAGCTCTTGACAAGTGGCCATGCACCAGCGAGTGAGCGAGGATGAAGAGGATCAAGTCTTTTGTGATGAGGATTCGAGCCCGCTCTCGTTGTCTCCAAGGTCTTGACTCTTCAACATCAACAAGAAGAAGACCAGCGATGCCACATCTTCCACACAAAAGCCGGCATCAATGGGCCGGTCCATCAAAGGTCATCATCGATGGAGGTAGTTGCCACAACTTGGCAAGTGAAGAACTATGCTCCAAGCTCCAATTGGTAAAGAGGAAGCACCCGCACCCTACAAGGTTCAATGGCTAAGTGACTCCGGCACTATCTCTGTCGAGCATACGGTCCAAGTCTCCTTCAAAATTGGTGCTTATGAAGACACGTTGGAATGTGATGTGGTCCCAATGACCGTTTGCCACCTACTTCTAGGTCGACCATGGCAATTCGACCGTGGTGTCATCCACAATGGGCGCACCAATCACTATATCTTCAAGATGAAAGGGAAGGAATATGTGCTCGACCTATGTCTCCTACTCAAGTGATAGCCAGACAAGCAAGCCACACATCATAGAGAAAAGAGTGAGAAAGTGATCCACCCAAAAGTGAGTGAGAGCCACAAGCCAAATTTGGCGACTCTTAGCCTAGAGAGAAAACCTCATTCTATTTGCCACCAAAAGTGAGATGAGAGAAGTGTGTGAGAACCCATCGAGGTGTGATGCACTTTGTCCTTGTGTGCAAGGATGGAGAACCAAAACTAACACCATTCACGAGCTACCTTTGGTGTTTCAATCTCTTTTGCAGGAATTTCAAGATGTTTTCCCCGATGAGCTACCTCCGGGTCTACCTCCTCTTGAGGCATTGAGCATCGAATCGACCTCCTCCCGAGCACCTCTACCAAACAAAGCTCCATACCGAGTCAATCCCGAAGAAACCAAGGAGATTCAAAGGCAAGTACAACAACTAATCGACAACGGTCATGTATGTGAAAGCTTAAGCCCTTGTGTCGTTCCCGTTATACTTGTGCCTAAGCCCGAGGGAAGTTTTAAACTTGTGTTCCGATTGTAGACCTATTAATGCGATCACAGTCCGCTATAGGCATCCCATTCCTCGCTTAGATGATATGCTTGATGAACTTAGTGGAGCCAACTTTTTCTAAAAAATTGACCCTAAAAGTGGCTATTATCAAATCCGCATACAAGAGGGTGATGAATGGAAAACTGCTTTCAAAACCAAATTTGGTTTATATGAGTGGTTAGTGATGCCTATGGGTCTTTGGAAGCTCCGGTACTTTTTGTCGTCTTATGCATCATGTGCTTCGTCCTTATATTGGAGTCTTTGTTGTGGTTTACTTGACGATATTCTTGTGTTTAGCAAAACCATGAAAGAGCACATCAATCATGTAAAATCTGTGTTGCAAGCGCTTACATGAGGAAAGCCTTTATGCAAACTTGAAAAAATGCACTTTTGGAGTTGACAAAGTGGTTTTCTTGGGTTTTGTAGTATCCTCAAAGGGTGTCCATGCTGATGAATCTAAAATTGAAGCAATTAAAACTTGGCCCCATCCCACCAATTTGCAACAAGTGCGAAGTTTTCTTGGTCTTGCGGGTTTTTATCGTCACTTTGTGAAAGATTTTAGCACAATTGCCGCTCCTTTGCATGCCTTGAGTAAGAAGAATACTCCCTTTGTTTGGGGAACTTTGCAATCAACCGCTTTTGATGAGCTCAAGTCTTTGCTTACTCATGCCCCGATTCTTGCTTTGGCCAATTTTGACAAAACTTTTGAGGTTCATTGTGATGCAAGTGGTGCGGAATTGGCGGAGTTTTGATGCAAGAAAACGAGCCATTGCTTATTTTAGTGAAAAACTATCCGGTGCTCAACTTAATTATCCCATCTATGACAAAAGAATTGTATGCTTTAGTGCGTGTGCTACATGTTTGGGAACATTACCTTAGACCTCATGAGTTTGTCATCCATACCGATCATGAAGCGGCTTAAGTACCTCAAAGGTCAAACTAAATTAAACAAGTGTCATGCCAAATGGGTGAATTCATTGAATCTTTTCCTTATGTGATCAAGTACATTAAGGCTAAAGAAAATGTAGTTGCCGGCGCTTTCACGCATATGCATGCTTGTCACTCAACTTGAGTTGAATGTTATTGGTTTTGAGCATATAAAAGACTTGTATGAGCATGATCCATCTTTTGCTTCTCCTTATGCTAAGTGTTTGGCGCTTGTCGTCTTGGGAACACTATTACATCAAGGATGGTTATCTTATGAGAGCTAAGAAACTTTGCATTCCCGAGTCTTCTCTTCGTTTGCTCCTTTTGCAAGAGGCTCATGGAGGCAGACTCATGGGACACTTTGGACGCGACAAGACATTCGCCACGCTCTCCAACAACTACTTTTGGCCCAAGATGTTCATGACGTCTCACGCTTCACCAACCGATGCTATACATGTCATAAGCTAAGTCTAAAGCTCAATCTCATGGTCTTTACATGCCTCTTCCTATTCCATATCAACCATGGGAAGACATTAGTATGGATTTTGTACTTGGTTTGCCTAGGACTCAAAATGGCAAGGATTCGGTGTTTGTTGTTGTGGATAGATTTTCTAAGATGGCACATTTCATACCTTGCAACAAGATGAGCGATGCTTCACATGTCGCAAATCTCTTTTGTAGGGAAATCTTGCGACTCCAAGGCGTACCAAAGACAATCGTCTCCGATCGTGACGTCAAGTTCTTGAGTTACTTTTGGAAGACCCTATGTGCCAAGCTTGGAATCAAGCTCTTGTTCTCCTTGGCATACCATCCTCAAACCGACGGCCAAACGGAGGTGACGAACCGCACACTATCCACTCTACTTCGTGTCTTGATCAAGAAGAACATCAAGGAGTGGGAAGCATGTCTACCCATCGCCGAATGCGCCTACAATCGTGCAAGACATTCAACTACCGGCAAGTCCCCTTTCGAGGTCGTCTCGATTTCAACCCGTTGTCCCCATTGGACATTCTACCACTTCCTCTCCAAGGCGCACCAACATGGATGCGAGTGCGAGCAAGCTACATCATGAAGATGCACAAAGATACAAGGCACACCATTGGCGCCAAGTACAGCGTCAAGCAACAAAGCTCCAACGCCAACAAGCAACCCATCGTCTTCAACATTGGTGATCTAGTGTGGCTACACCTTCGCATGAGACCGCTTCCCCAAAGAGCATGAAGTCCAAGCTTCTACCTCGAGCCGATGGACCTTTCAAGGTGCTATGCGCTTCTAGCGACAACGCCTACAAGATCGACCTACCCGAGACAAATACAACGTGGCGACATCTTCAACGTCAAGGACCTCGCACCATTCCATGGAGATGAAGCTTTTGATCCGAGGTCGGATCTCTCCCAAGGGGGAGATGATGCGGAGCATCCCACGATCATCCCATGCATCCACAACCGTCTCATCAAGAGCCAAGAGGGCCCATGACACGAGCTAGAGCTAGAGCTCTCGAGCGAGGTGACCTCCTTCCTTATTGATATCACATATGATCCACTCGAGACATGGCTACTACCTAAGTCGGATATGCTATGCATGATTAGGTGTCAAGGGAACCTCCAGGATGCCGTGAAGATGGACAAGCCGCCAAGTCCATGGAAGAAGAGAACCAGCGGAGGCAGGCAAGATCACCTTCCGGGCCGGACATCCGGCTATGACCGGACATCCGGCCTGGAGCATCTACCTCGGCATCAGCCAAAATTTGGCCAAGCCCTCTGAGGGCCGGACATCCGGCGTCCAAGCCGGACATCCGCCCCCAGCCCGAAATCCGGCACCTCTCACCCGATTCTGCGAAGCAGTCGCCACAGCCCGGACATCCGGCGGGTAGCCGGACATCCGGCGCCTCAAGCCGGACATCCGGCCCGGCCTTGGACGTCCGGCCTCCCACTGCGTCTGACGTGTCAGGACAAGTCCCATGTACCCCTTCGCCCCCGAGACTATATATACTTCATCCCCTTCCTCTTTCTAGGGTTAGCTTAGGTTTAGCTCATATTTTGTGTGAGAGCCTTTGCTCATCCACTTGGCTACTTCTCCTCCGAGATCAGGACCTCTACGGAGAAGATCCCCCAAGCGGATTCAAGACCCCCTTCTAGGGTGGACCCCATCAAGACCTCCTCTCGGAGAAGGACGGCTACTCGTGTATCCTTACCTTTGTTGATCTTGAATCTTGTGCCACCTTATGTGATCGGTGATCTAGCACTTGTGTGATTGATCTCTTGTCGGTTGAGTGAATTCTCTCTCGTTTTCCCCGTGTTTCCCTCTTGTTCTTCTGCTTGTTCTTTGTGATTCACCGTAGGATCCGCTCTAACGTGAATGATCATCTACGTAGGGTTCCGCCCTACATCATCTTGGTATCAGAGCTCTGATACCAAGATGATGTAGGGTGGAACCCTATAGCGTCGATCTTTCATGTTTGGAGTAGATCCTACGGGGAGACACGAAGAATGAGCGGAAGAACACGAGGAAATCATGGAGAGGAACGAGGGAAAACACTCAACCAACAAGGAATCGGTCACACAAATGCTAGATCAAAGAACACAAAGAGATACACGAGATCCAAAGTCAACAAAGGTAGAGGATACAAAGGAACCGGTCTTCTCCATGAGGAGGCTTGAATCCTGAGGATCTTCCCACGAGGGGTCTTGAATCCGATAGGATCTTCTCCGAAGAGGCCGCGGTCTCTCACGAGGAGGAGATCCGATGGATGATGCTCTATCTCTAACAGGCTAAATCAGCGTTAACTCTAAAACATAGGTGGAGGGGAGTATATATAGTCTAGAAGCGAAGGGTACATGGGCCTCGGCCTAGATCTGTTGCCTTGAGGAGGCGGATGTCGGGCGTCGGGCGGATGTCGAGCCTTCACGAGTGCTTGGGATGTCGAGCCTTCCAGTCTTGGGATGTCCGGGCTAGCGGGCCGGATGTCCCGGGCTGGAGTGGCGATGTACGCTCTCTGGATAGCGTCGCGGATTTCCAAGCGGCGCGGATGTCCGACCCGTCATGGTAGCCGGATGTCGAAATTCGGCCGGATGTCCGACGATGTAAGTCGCTGGCCGGTCTCTCTGGTCTTCTTCTAGTTGGTGGCGCCGGATGTCCGGGCTCCTACCGGATGTCCGGCCGCTGTATCTCCGCGGCGACTCCACTTGAGGCACTTCTTGATCCGCTTCCGTGTGGACTTTGCGTATGCCTCGAGCATCTCCATGGTCGTCTCCTTGGTTCCTAAGCACATGTAGCATCTTTGCATTAGGTAGCAACCATGTCTCGTACGAGTGGAAAGGGGAAGCATGTAGGAATGGGTTCACCTTAGGTCCAATGGCGTATGCTTGAGTGTACATGTGGATGATCGTAGGATGCTCCACATCATCTCCCCTCCCTTGGGAAAGATCCGATCTCGGATCGAAATCCTCATCACCATGGAAACGGTTGTCGTGGACGGACTTGTAGTTGGACGAAGTGGAAGACATGGCGCAATCCAAGTACTCCAAGGTGTCTCCGAAGTGGTATTCATGCAAAAAGAGCAAACAAAAGCGACACTCGGAAATACAATGGTTAAGCGCACACAAGGTGTCCATCATGTAAGAATGAGTCCGTGAGGCAAGATTGTTAAATGACAAAACACATGAAGCTTATCAAGATGATAGAGAATGATATGCAAAGCGTTCATGAGAGAAAAATCATACATTGTGCACACAAATGTGTTGTGAATATGATGAATGCAACCACGGTGCAAAATGATGTCATAGTGAGACGCTTTATCAATAGCATGAATATGGCAATGGATGCTCAATATGATTATGTTATCATGCAATTGATGGTAGGCAATGTGATCATTATGTATGAATATGCCATCAAGAAAGATGCATAACAAATTTGCTAAGGAAGTGCACAAGCTCATATATCATGGATTGCATCGAAATACAAGATGCAACAAGGCAATCATAATGTGAGCCAAACCATGCATAAGGCGCAAATTTGCTATGGGTATGATATGTCCATCGAACGTGACATGTATGAGCACAATCAACAAATATGAAGGTGTGGGTGCAATGTGTCAAAGGAGTGTTGATGTACCAATGCTCTATGTCGTGGCATAAGTGGAGGTTCGAAGGTGCATCCCATAAGTCCGAGCGCTCCTCAATGTGAAGGTCCATAGAGTCGATCTCCAATGTCGATCCTCCATCCAATAGATGTATCATGTAGACAATAAGAAGGAAACAACAATGAAGGAATGACCCGTCAATATGCATATATGAGGATGGCTCAAAGGGAAGGAGGTCACCTTTAGTAGTTTCTCGAAAATGTTGGTGTCGCACATTATATGCGCCTTCACATAACCAATATGTCTCGTGATTGTACCTCCTTTTGAATCCTTCAAAATGAAAGAACATGACAAACACTTGGAAAAACAAATGAGGTTGGTGCAATTGTAGCACCTATCATTCGAGTGGTAAGATACCCAACAAGTGTATGCATCATGCTCATCATAAGAAAGGACAAGGAGCATTTCATGGTATGGAGGCATATGATGCAACTACAAGCAAAGACAATAGGCTCAATCAAGCAAGCATGCATCACAAGTAATATGTCCAAGTCTCCACGATCAATAAGCATAGCATGGATGCACTCACTACAATGGCATATGAGAGGTGCAACTAATGGAGACAAGAGACAACGATCAAGATATATCATGTGAGAGGCATGAACATATATGTCATCAACCCAAGAAAGCGAGTAATGGAACATGGGTGATGCAACAAAGCAAGCAATCATAGTGATCAACTCAAGCAAGCTTGTAGTGCGAAGATGCAACGTACTAGGAGGAATCATGGCAAGCATGTCATGTGTGCAAATAGTGGGCATGAATAATTCACATGTCATAGCACAAGCATGAAAGCAAGTTATGATTATAATAGCATGAATGTATTGGCGAGAGGCCATATGTAAATAGCAATGGGTCATCATGACTCTCCCAACACAACAAGCATCAATAGCACAGGGCACAAAGAAATCATGGCAATAGCTACTTGTATCTCCACCAAGCATGCAAATACACATAGAATTATCATAATGGTGAATCATGGGTAGATGCAAGCAAGGGTCTGATTGCATGGCAAAGGCATAGGAGTAAAAATAACATGCAAAGTGAACACGGGAAAATGAGCATAAGGTGACAAGTGGTAAATAGCCCATAGTCGTGTGAGAGACAAGTAAAAGAGATGCGCGTAGTCCTTGCGCAAAGGGAACATTTGTAAGGATAGTCCACGGGATCCCAAAGCATCGTTGCTCTCAAGAGCTCGTTTCGTCAACTCATGGGATTGAGATGTTGACGAGTATACGTCTTGATACCTACACAAAACAAAGACAAAGGAAAAATTGTGTGTGCATGGTATATGTACACATCATCCATCATGATCTTGCGTGCATGTGTCGGTGAGCACAAAATATCAATGCTCAAATAAATGAGATGCGTGATATAGAAACATGTCATCCATCATGAGAGGTTTGTTATGATGTATCGCATAATGGAGACTCAAATTGTGTAATGCATCATGAGCAATGTCTAGAGCATTGTTGTTCACGGAATGCATATGGTGTACACAATCATGGGAATCATGCAAAGTATGAAATGCATCAAGATCTCCTAATATGTATGGGGAAACTATGGGGGTCTCCTCATGAGCATGAGTAGCAACATCACATGGAGAATATTGACAACATCAAAACAACGCATATTTGGAACAATGTTTTCATGGCATGGTATAGTAGATGAATTGCCCAAATCATGTAAAGGAAGCATGGCAATATCATCACATGAAAAACAAAAGCCAATGACCATCATCTCGTCATCTATGCCATAAGTGCAAATGGGATTTATTTTAATGGGGCATGCATAGTTACTATGTTGAGATTGTGAAGATGCAATATGGGAGATCTCACCCATAGCATATGACAAGTTCAATGGATTGTCAAATATGATGTGACCAAAAGAATTTTCACATGATATCCTATGGAGCATAACATCACAACTAGGCAACTCAACATGCTCATCATCATATACATCATAAGCAGGTAAGTCAAGGCATGAAGAAGTTTCACTAGCATGAAGCATGGTAATAGGTGGGTTGACATCATGGGAGCAATCAATGTCAAGATGGTCCACTAGTGGGACAAGAGAAGTACCATCACCTATGTTACCTTTGGAAGGTCACTCATGAGTTGTAGGTGAGGTGTTGAAGATCGTCTCGTTGTCATCTTCATCTTGATGGAACCATGTGGGGGGTGCATCATCATCCATCATGGCCATAAATGCGTCTCCAATGTGAGGATGGACTCGTCGAGGATAGGCATGTCGTCATGTAGGAGACCTAGCACCAAAGAAGAAAACACACTAGGAGTAGAGGTTAAGTCGTTAGAAATCATAGTGGCCTCATGTGCCGTGTCAACTACCTCACTCACTAAGTGTTGTGGCTCACTCACTCCCTCAAGGATGCTCTCACTTTCGTATAGTGGGTGGAGTCACTCAAATGGCGCTCAACCTCACATAGGATGTGTGGCATGCTCTCATGTGTGGGGCTAGTGGTGGTCATACTCATCCTCTCATAGGAAATGCTCTCAATGTCACGTATGGTGGAGTCACTCATGTCACTCATGGGGTGGTGGCTCTCCTCACATGGCAATTGGGGCATCTCGACATATGTGGGTGCGGGAGAGATGTAGGTGCAAATGTCTCCATGCTTGGCAGTCGCGTGGCTTGACTCGAGTATGAGTCCAATGTGGGCATCTTCTTCATGTTGTTGAAGAGGTTCGCGCTCGTCGCCCGTGGTCGAAGGGATGGCCCTTGCTTTACGGCCCGTCTTGTCACCGTCTTGGTGTTGGAGGCCCATATGATGTGGCACCTCATAGCTCGTCCCCATGACCGAAGGGAGTTTCCCATGCTTTCGACCATCTGCCTTGAGGGGCTTCGAAGATGGAAGTGTAAGCCCTCGCTCGTGGGTGGTCGCCTTGGACTTGATGAAGTCGATGTAGGCGTATCACGTGGGAAGTAGGCGAAGATCTTTGTCGTCCAAAGGCGAAGATGTCTTGATTGCACTTGGCGAAGATGCGAAGTGGTTGTTGTAGCCGTAAGCGCCGTCTTGGTGGTGCTCGTCTCGCGGTCTTCTCTTGTGCTTATGGAGATTCGACTTGGCGTGAAGTAGGGCTTGTTGGGACTTGTGCATTTGCACTTGTGGAGCATCTTCATATTGTTGATGTCGTTGTCGTGCTTGAGCTCCTTGGCGTTAAATGCGTCGTCGTCGTGCACATGATGCTTGGAGGTGACTTGCCCTTCATGGCGATGTTGATCACGAGCGTGATGGTGGTCGCCATGTAGATATGGGCGAGGGCGATTTGCACTTGCGTCGTTTCCGCGTTCCAAGACTTGTGGCTTGAATATCGCCGCCTTGAAGATGACGAAGGGGAAGTAGACTTGATCAAGGCTCTAATCTCCTCCATCCTTGCATCTTGCTCCTCTTTATGTGCGGCAAGCTTCTTGTCGATGTAGTTCCTTCTCCTTGCTTCGGAGTGATGAATGTCGAAGGAGATGTTCTCGAAGCGCTCTCGCAATCTTGATTGTGTGCCTTGCACTTGTCGTTGTAGATCGAAGATAGACGCTTCGGTGATGTAGTTGTTCACGCCGTCGTTTTTGTCGAGGACCGAAGAGGAAATGCCTTGCCTATCCATCACAAGACTCGAGCAAATATGAGTGGGAGAAAGAGAAGAACTTATACCAATGTACCTTGACCGATGTTGACAATGAAACAAGTTCACTCAAATGCGGACAATGAAATAGCACTATTGGTACCAATCCTTGTCGGTTCTCACACCTACACAACTAAAGCTTATGGAGGAGCTCGGTGAGGATAGTGGCACAAAAATTTAATGCACGAAATCTCTTCAATTTTGACCTTGAAATCATCAATTTCCGCCCCCAATTTGAAAATTTCCGCCCCAAACGAGATCTGGATTCATCGGGCCGGACATCCGGGCCATCTGGCCGGACATCCGGGCCCCAAGCCGGACATCCGGTCAGCCCGAAAATCCGGCAATTAGCCCGGACATCCGGCTCCTGGAGCGCATTTCGCGCGCGGTTCTGGACATCAGGTCCCGGAAATCCGGCCCGACCCCCGGATGTCCGGCCCCTGGGATTTCAGCTTTTCACGTTTCACCGTTTCGGCCATAACTAATTCATCCGGAGTCCGATTTTGACGTTCTTTAGCTCATTTTGAAGCTATTGACATCCCCCATCCCACAAAAATACAACCAACATCATTTGACTCCATCAAATTTCCAAAATTTGGCAAGTTTTCCTAGGCCTTCCACCATATCATCCGCATTACCACCACCGACTTCCATAACCTAACCCATATTGCACCCCATTACATTTGAGGTTGTTAGAGTAGTGATTCGAGTCTCCTAAGGTGTTTGACTGCTTAGGGACGATTGCTTCTTCATCAACCACCACCACCACTTCCGCATAGGCGTGCCCACATTACACTTCCGCCATTTAACTTAACCCAATAGTTGTTTGAGCTTGTTTGAGTTGTGGCTTGTGTCTCCTAAGGTGTTTGACTGCTTAGGGACGGCAACTTCAACTCCGACACGTGTATAGCCCATCATTCCACTTCCGCATTGCCAAGTGCAAACCACCACCGGCTTCCGCTACCACCATTTGACATTTGCCTTTGAGATTTTGAGTTTGCGGTTTTTCCGTTTCCTAGGGTGTTTCGGCTAACTAGGAACGGCTCGACATCAAGAACACCGCCACTCATCGCCATGAAGACAGTAACCTCGACGACACCATTGTATATTACCCTTGCAATTGCATTGATAACCCCTTATCCTATTTGCGTTACTTGCCTATCGAGACTAGCTTTTGAGTATTGCCGGAAACGTTACTTGTGCACATTAGTGATCTACACCTTCCATTGCATACATACCATATCATATTGGTATCATATCATCCCTTGTGTCACAAGATTGTTCCGCATATACACAATTGCTATCTTGGTTTGTGCATTTAAGCCAAGTGTCCATACATACAAAAAAAAGATAATAAAGCTTTTAAGCAAAGAGAAAGAGCAAAGAAGCTTGTAAGCAATAGCCATAGCATCAAAATATATCATATGGTATCATATTTGATCATCTTGGATCATTGTGTGAGAAACACCGGGAACCATACATACATAGCATACTTGGGATAGAGAGTTTATCCATTTTGCATATTATAGGTTGTGCACAAGTGTCGTATCCGCCTATTGAGCAATCGTGCTAGCGTCTCTCTTGAGTTGTGCAACACGAGCGTTTTCCGTAGATTCCACATTTTGTGCTCATTCCTTGGTTGCACGACCCCATTTATCTATCCGTGTGTGTGTTTCCGTGTGCCACATATTGCTATTGGTCTACTTGCTTCGCTTGCGAATTTGTGAATCTCTTTCAACATTATTGACTCTTGCTAACATTTTGCATCAAATTTTTGTGCCACTATCCTCACCGAGCTCTACCATAAGCTTTAATTGATAGGTGTGAGTGAACAAGTCCGGTACCAATTCCACTATTCTTTCATTGCACATTGAGTGAAACAGGATACATCATCAACTTTGGGAAAAGGTAACTTGGTATTGTTTATCTCATTTCCTACTCACCTCTACTCGAGTCTTGTGATGGATAGGCAAGGCATTTCACCTTGGTCTACAACAACAACGGCGAGGTTCGATGCCACGAACAACAACTCCGCCCAAGATGCAAGCTCAAATGGAGGAGATCACAGCCCTCATCAAGTCCTATAAGTGATCCTCCTCATCTTGAGAAGGCGGCTCAAGAGCACATGCTTCCGAGCTACCGTCTCCGGCAAGATCACATCGGCATCGACACCATCACCAACAAGAACGTGAAGGTCAAGAGCTCTACATCAACAACCGCTCAATGACTTCACCATCTCCCTTGGCATCTTAAGCCAAGCGACTTCAAGGCATCTTCGCCTACGGACATACGGAATCTTCGCCAACAAGAACCTCAAGGCTACGCTCACGAGAAGCTCCCCAAGCTCAAGTCGCGACTTCACCGAGCTACTCGACCTCGACATCGACCATGCGATTCCTTTCTATGGGACTCAAGAACCCGAGGAGTACATCGAGTGGGAGGCGTTTAATGGGCGACTACCTCAAGCTACATCAAGTTCCTCCCGAAGATCAAGTGAAGTCGCCACAAGAAACTTCCACGACTACGCCTCGACATGGTGGCTTCACACACCTTGGTGCTACGAGATGAGTTGGCCCAAGATGAAGAGAGCTTTGCGGCGAGAGTTCGTGCCTCCAACCTACGGAACAACCGGCGCCAATTGGAGAACACCATCCAAGGATCCAAGTCCATCGACTCGTACTTCAAGGAGATGAAGATTGCCTTCACGGCGGCGGCGTGGGCGACCCATTTCGATGAAGTTTCACTTCATGATGGGATTGAACAACGACATCTCCAAGACTATCTTCCTCGAGAACTACAAGTCCATCGGCGACTACTACATTGGTGCTCTCAAAGGCGGACCAAGAATTCATGAAGGCCAAGGCTTCATACCCCAAGCATACTTGGCGACCAAGCTCTCGACAAGCATGAGGCTAGTACCACCACGATGTCCAAGCCCGACAAGCTCCAAGGCGATGCTCCCAAATGCGACTTCACCGCCATCCCTCTTTGTGGCATTGATGATGCCGAGTCTACCTTGACTCTTTTTCAAGATGGTGCGGCGACAAATGCGACTCTGAGACCTTCAAGGACCAAGCTTTGGAGGCAAGCGACAAGGTGGCGAGCAAGGATGATGCTTCCATCTTAGGAGGCGAGAGTGATGTTGTGCCATCTTGACCTTCATCCACGGCGAGAGTGATGTTGAGCCATCTTGACCTTCATCCACGGCGAGGCGATGATGTGCCATCTTGACCTTCATCCACGGCAGCGACTACGAGGCAGTTGAGCATGGGATTTTCCCTTCGACCACGGCGACGTCAGGTGACTTGAGTGACTTTTGCCACCATATTGAGAGTGAGAGTGACTTCACCGCTAGCCCCATACATGATGAGCTGCCCCAATTCCCATGTGAGGAGAGCCACAACCCCCACCACTTGAGTGACATGGTGACTCCACCATATGTGAGATTGAGTGCACCTATTTTGAGGGAGTGAGTGAACCACCACATAGAGAGAGTGAGATAGTTGATAGGTCTAGTGAGGCCATTTGCATTTCTAACAACTTGACCTCCACCTCTATTGTGTCTTCTCATTTGGTGCTAGGTCCCATTTATGATGACGCGCCGATCCTCGACGATTTCGTCCTCCCTTTGGACAAGACAATGGCCATGGTGGAATATGATGCACCCCCCACATGGTTCCATCAAGATGAAGATGACCACCATTTGGTCTTTCCCACCTCACCTACACAACTTGAGTGGAATGACAAAGGTAAAATAGGTGAAGGTGATGCTCTAGTCCCACTAGTGGACATTCTTGACATTGATTGCTTGCATGATGTTGATCAACCTATTGCCATGCTTCATGCTAGTATGATCTCCCCATGCGATGATTTGCCCATTTATGATGAATATGATGATTCTCATGTGGAGTCTATTAGTTGTGATGCCATGTTACATAGGATTTCTTGTGACAATTCTTTAGGTCACATCATGTTTGATAATCCGCTTGACTTGTCATATGCTATGCATGAGATCAACCATATGTCTTATTTGCAATCTCTTCATAGTGACTATGCATATGCCATTAAAATGAACCCAATTTGCACATATGGCATAGATGACAAGCCCATGGTTATTGGCATTTGTTTTTCTTGTGATGATATTGATATGCTTCCTTTGCATCATTTATCTCATATGCCATGCCATGACCACCTAACCCGGATATGCATTGTTTTGGATGTTGTCCATTTTCTCCATGTGATGTTTAGATATTGCTCATGAGGAGACCCCCATAGTTTCCTCATACATGTTAGGAGAATTTGATCCATCCCATTCATTGCATGATCCCAATACTTGATAGAGGCAAAGGTGTCCCGATGTTTCGATGAGATGGTGGCTATCGTTTCTGTGGGAGTCGACCTTGACGATCCGACTACGTACGTCTTGAGGCGTCGGCGCCTTAGCAATCGCTAAACCAACTTCGAGGGTTATTGACCACGCCGAACACGATCAACGACCACGAGGGCCTGTTTCCTGCGAGCAAGCGAAGAACAAGCAAGAAACTAAGATTGCAATCTGGATATTGCGAATATAAGAGGAAAGCTTTATTAATGATGGTGGGGTTACGAGGCGCCTTGGTGCAGTCGTTGAACACAAGCGAAATCTGTGAAGTTGCAGCTATGGCGAACTTTTGATCTAAACAAAACCCAAAGTCTAAGCAGCCCTAAGGGCTGTATATATGGAGAAAGAGGAGGGAATTTCGTGGCCCTTGAGGGAGGGGTCCGAAGCCAACCCTAACTCTTGTTTCCCCACACATACGGACTCTAAAAACAGCCTACACTTAAGTATTTCGAAATTACGTGAGCCTGGCCCAATAATAAGGTGACGCAGCACCTAGAATAGCCTATGGACGAATATTATGAAGTGGCATCTTGTATATTTCGTCCAAGGCCTCATGCTCTCATTAGGGTGGCTTCAAAGTCCTGGAATCATCACTTGTAACTCCGTTCTTGTTTCCCTTAGCATGCCAACATCTCCATGCTTGAACTTGCTCCAAGGTTCATCTTTCTTGTCCATGGTAGGCCCTTCATTTTGTAAGCAAAACAAATGTATCCAATTTAAGCAGCATCATATTCTCATGAACATTGGAATCGTTACCAAGAAGCGAAAGTACACGATAATTCAATTGGCGTCTTGTGAGCTCTAGTAATTGGTCCGGTATGTATAGCGGCAGGGGCTGTGGGTGTAACAATGGTATTGATGTCCTCATCATCCTCCCTTCTTGAAATGAAGTCGTCCTCGTGAAACTCATCTTCCTCACCCAAATAAGGCTTCAAATCTGCAATGTTAAAGTGGGACTAACCCCAAAATCGGCGGGCAGCTCAAGTTTATATGCATTATCATTTATTTTCTCTAACACCTTAAATGGACCATCAGCACGTGGCATTAGCTTTGATTTGCGCCAAATTAGGAAACCTATCCTTACGCAAATGTAACCAAACAAGATCTCCGGTGCAAAAGACAACATGTTTTCTACCCTTATCTCCAGCAAGTTTATATTTAGCATTCATGCGCTCAATGTTTTCCTTAGTTAACTCATGCATTTTTAAAATCAATTCAGCACGTTCTTTAGCATCAAAATTAACCTTCTCCGAAGATGGAAGAGGCAACAAATCAATAGGTGCACGGTAGGAAGCCATAAACAATTTCAAAAGGGCACATCTTAGTAGTAGAATGCAATGAGCGATTATAAGCAAATTCAATATGAGGCAAGCATTCTTCCCACATTTTCTTATTATTCTTCAAAACAGCCCTAAGCATAGTAGACAATGTTCTATTGACTACTTCAGTTTATCCATCGGTTTGGGGGTGACAAGTAGTACTAAAAAGCAGTTTAGTCCCCAACTTAGCCCATAAACATCTCCAAAAGTGGCTAAGAAATTTAGTATCACGATCTGAAACAATAGTATTTGGCACACCATGCAAGCGAATAATTTCATGAAAGAACAAATCAGCAACATTATGACATCATCGCTTTTATGACATGGTATAAAGTGTGCCATTTTAGAGAATCTATCCACGACAACAAATATGCTATCCCTCCTTCTTTGTTAGAGGTAAACCTAAAACAAAGTCCATAGATATATCCTCCCAAGGAACACTAGAGTACGAGCAAAGGCATATATAAACCATGAGGATTGAGTCGTGACTTAGCTTTTTGACACGTAGTGCAGCGAGCAAATAAGCGCTCAACATCCCGTCTCATCTTTGGCCAAAAGAAATTGGTAGCAAGTATATCCTCCGTCTTCTTCACGCCAAAGTGTCCCAGTAGTCCTCCTCCATGCGCCTCCTGCAACAACAAAAGGCGAACAGAGCTAGCAGGAATGCATAGCTTGTTAGCACCGGAACACAAAACCATCCTTAATAACAAACTTGTTCCATGTTCTTCCTTCTTTACAATTCTGCATTACATCTTTAAAATCAGCATCATGCACATATTGATCTTTGATGGTCTCCAAACCAAATATTTTGAAGTCAAGTTGTGAAAGCATAGTATAGCGACGAGACAAAGCATCAGCAATAACATTTTCTTTGCCCTTCTTGTGTTTAATGACATAAGGGAAAGTCTCAATGAATTCAACCCATTTAGCATGTCTACGATTCAGTTTAGCTTGACTTTTAATATGTTTCAAAGATTCACGATCAGAATGTATAACAAATTCTTTGGGCCATAAATAATGTTGCCATGTCTCTAAAGTCCGAACAAGAGCATATAATTCTTTGTCATAAGTAGAATAGTTCAGACTAGGCCCACTCAATTTTTCGAGAAAAGTATGCAACAGGTTTGCCATCTTGTAATAACACACCTCTAATCCAATTCCACTAGCATCACATTCAAGCTCAAAAGTCTTATTAAAATCAGGAAGTTGGAGTAAAGGAGCATGTGTCAACTTATCTTTCAATACCGTGAAGGCTTCTTCCACATGCGGTACCCCAAACAAAAGGCACATCCTTCTTTGTAAGTTCATTGAGAGGTGCAGCAATGGTGCTAAAGTCTCTCACAAAGCGCCTATAGAAACCAGCGAGTCCAAGAAAACTCCTCACTTGTGTGACCGTTTTGGGCTGCGGCCAACTCTCAATAGCTTCAATCTTGGCTTTATCAACTTCAATTCCACTGTGGTGTAACAACATAGCCAAGAAAAGATACTAAATTAGGTGCAAAAGGTGCACTTCCCAAGGTTACCAAACAAACGTGCATCACGTAGAGCATTAAAAACAGCACACAAATGTTCCAAATGTTCTTCCAAAGATTTGCTATAAATCAGTATATCATCAAAATAGACTACCACAAATCGTCCAATGAAAGCACGTAAAACTTCGTTCATTAGTCTCATGAAAGTACTAGGTGCATTAGTTAACCCAAAAGGCATGACTAACCACTCATATAAACCAAACTTAGTTTTAAATGCTGTTTTCCATTCATCTCCCAATTTCATACGAATTTGATGGTATCCACTCGCAAATCAACTTTGGAGAATATTGTAGAGCCACTCAATTCATCAAGCATATCATCTAGCCTAGGAATAGGATGGCGATAACGAATAGTAATATTATTAATGCCTCTACAATCAACACACATACGCGACGTACCATCCTTTTTAGGCACTAGTATAATAGGAACAGCACAAGGACTAAGAGATTGGCGTATATAACCTTTGTCGAGCAGCTCACATGCTTGGCGCATAATCTCGCTTCGTCTCCTCTGGATTGATGCGGTATGGTGCACGGTTGGGTAGCGATGCACCGGGAATTAAGTCAATTTGATGCTCAATCCCTCGAATAGGTGGTAATCCGGTGGCCGTCTTGTGGGAAGAGCGTCGTGAACTCTGCAAAATGTTAGTGACGGCGGGGGCAAAGAGGAAAACCGTCCTCGAATGAAAATAATGCCTCTTTGCACACAAAAGCATAGCAAACAGATTTGCTAGAATCTAGCTCCTCAATATCAGATTTGGTGGCAAGTAAACATGCACTTTTCAGTTTAATTTGAAGCATCATTAGATGGTTTATTATTAGGCTTCATTTGTTGCTCAAATTCTTTTGCCACAATCTGTTTTTCACTCTTATTTTCTCCTGTTTTGCTTTATTAGCTCTATTAATATCATCTTTCAAAATTGAATCAGGAGTCATAGGAAGCAAAGTAATATTTTTATCCTTGTGAACAAGAGTATACTGATTGTTTCTACCATGGTGTACAGAATTTTTATCAAATTGCCATGGTCTACCAAGTAATAAGGAACATGCTTGCATAGATGCGACATCACAATCAACATAATCAGCATATGTAGAGATACTAAAATACACACGAACAGTACGTGTTACCTTAACCTTGCCGCTGTTGTTGAACCATTGGATGTAGTAAGGATGTGGATCTGGTCTTGTGGTGAGAGAAAGCTTCTCCACCATATCCATGCTAGCCAAGTTGTTGCAGCTCCCTCCATCTATGATGGCCTTGAATAGAACGTTCCTTCACAACTCCCTTTGTATGGAACAAGTTATGCCTCTGATTTTGCTCGACTTGTGTAACCTGCACACTCAAAACACGTTGAGCAACTAAACATTCATACACTGTCGGCATCTTGACAGCCATGTATTGCGTCTCATGATCGAATCATCTCCACCGTGTTCTTCATGTGTAATAAGAGCCAAAGTCTCTTCATCATAGTCACTAAGCGGACTCATACCCACCATCCTTAGTAGCAATCATCACCGCTGAGATTGGCATTCTCTGTAAAATGTCCTCTTCCCTTACAACGACGACAAATAATATCACTTGTGTGCCCTGCTGGCGCCATGGAAGAAGAAGAGCTCTGTGTAGGCCCAGCGGTGTGCTCTTGGCGAGATAGTGGTGGTTGTGCACCTTTCTTGTATCACGGTTGGAGGTGGCAGCCGGCGGAGGTGATGGTGCAATGGAAGTAGATGATGCACGTGGTGTCCATGATGAAGGTCGACCTGCAGAAAAGTTAGTTCGCGCCAATGCTTGTCGATCCTGCACTTCACGTTCAGCTTTACAAGCAAGATGGAATAAACGAGTGATATTAGTATACTCATACTCTAGAATGGTCTGAATCTCTTTATTTAATCCACCCATAAAACGTGCAAGCATAGATTCATTCTCCTCAACAATACCACATCTAATCATGCTAGTTTGTAATTCACGATAATATTCTTCTACATAATTTTTCCTTGTCTTAAGCGCTGAAATTTTTGATGTAATTCACGTTGATAATATGGTGGAACCCAGCGAGTACACATAGCAGTTTTCAAAGCAGCCCAAGTAGCTGGAGCAGGATATAATCTACAATGTTGAGACCACCAAACACATGCAAAGCTAGTGAAAGCACAAACAGCAGCGAGGAACACGTCTCTCCTCGGGATATTGTAAACATGTAAATCGTTGTTCAGTTTCTAACTCCTAAGTAAGATATATATCGAGCGTATCTACCCTCAAGCGGTGGAATATTCAATTTCAGTTTAGGGAGATGGTCATGATCTCGTCTGGGAGGTGGTGGTGCAGGCCTACCGTTGCGAAGATATACACGAGGTCGACCTGCTGGTGGTGGTCTTTGGTGGCTGCGTAGTTCTGATTTTGGTTAACCTCATCCTCGTAATAGTCCTCCATCTCTGCAGTAACAGCAGGAGCTACAGAAGCACCAACAGCAGTAGCAGCGGCACCCGAATTTTGTCCTGGCTCAATAGGAACACGTTGTGCTCGCACTACTGTGTCGCGGCGTAGAACTGGTTGTGGGAGGCATTTGAGTAATTCATCAAACTTGGCGTCCAACTTGGTGTCAATTGACTTCTCAATGTCATCCATCATCTCCATTGCCTTTCCAAAACTGGCCATCACGTCTTCCACCTGTTGACCCATTGATGTAGGGCGGAACCCTACGTGTATGATCTTTCACGTTGGAGCGGATCCTACGGGGAATCACGAGGAACACGCGGAAGAACACGAGAGAAACGAGAGAGAAATCACGAAACCGACAAGAGATCAATCACACAAGTGCTAGATTATCGATCGCATAGAGTGGCACAAGATTCAAGATCAACAAGGTAAGATACAAGCGGTAACCGTTCTTCTCCGTGAGGAGGCCTTGAGGTCCACCCTAGAAGGGGTCTTGAATCCGCTTGGGGGATCTTCTCCGGAGAGGTCCTGATCTCGGTGGAGAAGTAGCCAAGTGGATGAGCAAAGGCTCTCACACAAGAATATGAGCTAATCCAATGCTAACCCTAAAGAGAGGAAGGGGATGAAGTATATATAGTCTTGGGGGCGAAGGGGTACACGGGACAAGTCCCGGATGCACTGCGCGTGGGGAGGCCGGATGTCGGGCGTCGGGCGGATGTCGGGCTTTCGAGGCCCGGATGTCCGGGCTAGGGGCGGATGTCCGGACTGGCGAGGTCTTCAAGCGCAATCGGTGATGGGGGCGGATTCCGGGCGAGGGGGGCCGGATATCCGGGCTTCGGAAGAGCCGGATGTCCGGGGCACTGGGTCGGATGTCCGCCACTGTAGCTTCTTGACTTTGTGATGGGGCGGATGTCGGGCGAGGGGCCGGATGTCCGGGCTGTCACAGTCCCTTTCTTCCTTCTCCTTCCCTCGCTCCAGCGCCGCTTGGCCTTGGTCCTTGGGCTCTCCATGTCTCCTTGGGTGTACTGAGTATGCACAATGTCCAGCGCTTGAAGTAGCATCCATGTCTTACATGCGGAAAGGGGCGATTCGGAAAGGAGCAAGTTCACCTTAGGTCCAATGGCGCATAGTCGAGGTCTCATCTTATGTATCCTTGGGGCTTGGAGAGTAGATGGAGTGTACATGGGGATGAGCGTGGGATGCTCCGCATCACCCATCATTTGCTGAAACTTATCATGAAGCTCTTTGTTCGTCATGTTCTCCCAGTCAATCTCGTCGACTTGTGTTCCTGCCATAGTTAGCAGCAATAGAAACAGACAAGAATATGATCCTACAGACCCTCTTTGGAATATGGTGGTGGTGGGGTGTCACAAATCCGTCAAGCAAATCTCAAATTCTTACCAGTTCTTACCCGGCGGTGAGCGGCAACCGTTGTAGTCAAAACTACGAAAAGCTTGGATAGAAGCGATTGCAAGGGAGAGTCAAGCATACGGCGTAGATGTATGTGGAGCTAGGAAGGCTTATAATACGGTAGCAAAAGGATCAGCAATAATCAATTCAGAGATGCAAAAGTTGAATGGGCGCTCAACGACGTTCTTGTCTTTGGTCCTAGGCTAGACCGTGCTAGAGACGCGAGCCTAGAACACGAACAAAATCACGGCGCTGCACGTAAACAAGGGAGAAGCACACCCTGGAAAAAAAAATTCGCTCTTTTTTTTTTGCGCTCTGTTTTTTTTTTTGCGCTCCTTTTTTTTTGCGAAAAATCACTATAATGGCGAGTGTCTCAAAAATCTTAACAGCTCAAAATGACAGGATGAGCACGAAATTTTGACCAATTTTTTTGCAACTGCCGGACCCAAAAGCTGGAAGCAGGTCAAAAAAACTTTCTATAACGGCGACTGTCTCAATACGCTTAGAAACACCTAAAAATAGGATAGCCAGAATTTTTTTTGTCAAGTGCGTTTTTGGAAAATTTTGGGCCTAAACGGAGGGTGGTTTCCGGACTCTACTCAGACAAGGAAAACACAAATCTGGAAATAGATGGATCTCGAAAGTTAACCTAATATGCAAGGAACTCGCATTGGTGGTGGATATATGGTGGTGGTATATGGCAGCGGTGGTGGTAGCGGTGTTAGTATATGGATATGGATCGGTGGTGGTATATGGACACGGATTGGTGGTGGTATATGGATACGGATACAGATTGGTGGTGGTATATGGATACGGATTGGGGCGATGACGATGGTGCGGTGGCGGCGTGACAACTTATGACCAGAACTCGAAACTCTAAAAGACTAGACGCTAAGACCAGCAACTAGACACGATGATGCAACCGCAAATTCAACAAAGCAAAACCCTAAAAAGATTATTCAAAGGCTCAGATTGGTTCGGATATGATGAACTAACCCTAATTTTTTTTGTGGATTTTTCATGGACTATAGGTATGAAGAACAGACTCGATCTAAACTACGAAAAACTGTAAAATCTCACCGAGCAACCTGGAAATCTGATACCACTTGATAGAGGCCAGGGTGTCCCGTCTTTCGATGAGATGATGGATATCGCTTTGGTGGAAATCGACTTTGATGATCCGACTACGAACGTACGAGGACGTCGCGCCTTAGCAATCGCTAAACCAACTCCGAGAGGTTATTGACCACGCGAACACGATCAACGACCACGAGTGCATTTCCTGCGAGCAAATGAAGAACAAGCAAGAAACTGAAATTGCACTCACGAATATTGCGAATATAAGATGAAAGCTTTGTTGATCAAGGTGGGGTTACGTGGCGCCTTTATGCAGTCGTTGAACACAAGCGAAATGCAGCGAAGTTGCAGCTATGGAGAACTTTAATCTAAACAAAATCCAAAGTCTAAACGGTGCCCTAAGGGCTGTATATATGGAGGAAGAGGGGGAATTTCGTGGCCCTTGGTGGAGGGGTCCGAAAACAACCCTATCTCTTGTTTCCCCACACATACGGACTCTAAAAATAGCCTATACTTATGTATTTCGAAATTACATGGGCCTGGCCCAATAATAAGGTGACGCAGCACCTAGAATAGCCTCTGGACGAAATTTATGAAGTGGCATCTTGTATATTTCGTCCAAGGCTTCATGCACCCGTTATGGTGGCTTCAAAGCCTTGAAATCATCACTTGTAACTCTGTTCTTGTTCCCCTTGCGCATGCCATCATCTCCATGCTTGTTCTTGCTCCAATGTTCATCCTTCTCCAAACTAGGCCCTTCATTTGTAAGCAAAACAAATGTATCCAATTTAAGCAGCATCATATTCTCATGAACACTAGAATCATTACCAAGAAGCGAAAGTACACAGTAATTTAGTTGGTGTGCGCGAGCTCTAGTAATTGGTCCTGTATGTATAGCAGTACGGACTGTGGGTGTAACAATGGTATTGATGTCCTCATCATGTGAGACATGGCTACTACCTCATGCATGGACCTTGCATATACTCAGGTACAACCGAGACGGCCATGGAGGATCCAAGGACCAAGGCCAAGCATGAATCCAAGCTCGGATCTTTCCCAAGGGAGGGGAGATGATGCAGAGCATCCCACGTTCATCCCCATGTACACTCCGACTACTCTTGATGAGGACAACAATACCATTGTTACACCCACAGCCCCTGCTGCTGTACATACTGGACCAATTACTAGAGCTCGCGCACGCCAATTGAATTATCAGGTACTTTCGTTTCTTGGTAATGATTCCAATGTTCATGAGAATATGATGCTGCCTAAATTGGATACATTTGTTTTGCTTACAAATGAAGGGCCTACCATGGACAAGAAAGATGAACCTTGGAGCAAGTTCAAGCATGGAGATGTTGGCATGCAAGGGGAACAAGAACGGAGTTACAAGTGATGATTCCAGGACTTTGAAGCCACCCTAATGAGAGCATGAGGCCTTGGACGAAATATACAAGATGCCACTTCATAATATTCGTCCATAGGCTATTCTAGGTGTTGCGTCACCTTAATATTGGGCCAGGCCTATGTAATTTCGAAATACTTAAGTGTAGGCTGTTTTTAGAGTCCGTATGTGTGGGGAAACAAGAGTTAGGGTTGGTTTCGGACCCCTCCCTCAAGGGCCACGAAATTCTCTTTCTCCATATATACAGCCCTTAGGGCGTCGTTTAGACTTTGGGTTTTGTTTAGATCAAAGTTCGCCATAGCTGCAACTTCCGTGCCGTTTGTGTTCAACGACCAGACCAAGGCGTCACGTAACCCCACCTTCATTAATAAAGCTTTCCTCTTATATTCGCAATATCCAGATTGCAATCTTAGTTTCTTGCTTGTTCTTCGTGCTCGCAGAGACCCTCGGGTTGATCGTGTTCGGCGTGGTCAATAACCCTCGGAAGTTGGTTTAGCGATTGCTAAGGCGTGGACGTCTGCGTACTTAGTCCGGATCGTCAAGGTCGACTCCCACAGAAACGATAGCCACCATCTCATCTAAACATCGGGACACCTTTGCCTCTATCAACTCTCCAAACCCCAAGTGGACATATGACGAGACCTCGAACAAACGCCATTGGACACAAGGTGAACTCACTCCTCTTCGAACCATCACTTTCCTCATGTGAGACATGGCTACTACCTCATGCATGGACCTTGCATACACTCAGTACAACCGAGGCGACCATGGAGGATCCAAGGACCAAGGCCAAGCATGGAAGAGGAGAAGGAAGAAGAAGCGAGGACAAGCTTTTGAAAGCCGGACCTTCCGCCACTGCCCGGAACTTCGACCCCGGACCTTCCGGCCCCGAGTCAGACCAGCCCAGCGCGCCAACTCTCTGGATAGCCGGAACCCGCGGAACCTGCCGGAACTTCCAGAGCGGAACTTCGGCCTGCCCGAACTTCCGGCCTGCTGCGTAAAGACTCGGGCGAAGCCCATGTAACCCTTTCCCACTTACCCCTTAATTGGCTTAGTGATGTAGGCGGAACCCTCGTGGATGATCTTTCACGTTTGGAGTGGATCCTCTGAGGAATCCACGAATAACAGCGGAAGAACAAAGGGAAACCACGAAGGAAGCGAGAGAGATCGCTCAACCAACAAGAAATCAATCACACAAGTGCTAGATCACCGAACACAAAGAGGTACATATGATCCACAATCAACAAAGGTAAGGGTACACGAGTAGCCGTTCTTCTCCGAGAGGAGGTCTTGATGGGGTCCACCCTAGAAGGGGGTCTTGAATCCGCTTGGGGATCTTCTTGAAGAGGTCCTGGGCTCAGGAGAAGTAACCAAGTGGATGAGAATGGCTGTCACACAAACATGAGCTAAACCTAAGATAACCCTAGAAAGATGAAGGGGTTGGAGTATATATAGTCTAGGGGGGCGAAGAGGTACATGGGCATCGGCCCTTTCTTGTGTCTTGACAGTGAACGGGCCGGATGTCGAGCGTCGGGCGGATGTCCGGAACTTCGAGGCCCGGATGTCGGGCTGGGGCGGATGTCCGGGGAAGGATGCCACTCTGCGAATCGGGTCGTGGCACGGTTCGAACTTCTGGCGGATATATCCGGGCTGGGGCGGATGTCCGGGCTGGTGGCGGATGTCCGACCTGTAGGGTTCTGGCTGGGCTGCGGCTGCGGTGTTGGCGTCTCCGGTAGGATGTCCAGGGGCTGGAGGGTGAACTGCCCGTTGCCGTGGACCTCTTCATCCGTGGACTTGGCGGCTCGTCCGACTTCACGTGCATCTTCGGAAGGTTCCTCTTGACACCTAATGATGCATAGCATATCGGATTTAGGTAGTAGCCATGTCTCGAGTGGATCATATGTGATATAACTAAGGAAGGAAGTCACCTCGTTCTCGAGAGCTCTAGCTCTAGCTCGTGTCATGGGTCCTCTTGGCTCTTGATGAGACGGTTGTAGATCCATGGGGATGATCGTGGGATGCTCCGCATCACTTAGACTATAAATAGACCACCCCCTCCTCCTAGTTAGGGTTAGCAATGGTTTAGCTCATATTTTGTGTGAGAGCCTTGCTCATCCACTTGGTTACTTCTCCTCGGAGCTCACGACCTCTTCGGAGAAGATCCCCCAAGCGGATTCAAGACCCCTTCAAGGGAAGACAATCAAGACCTCCTCACGGAGAAGAATCGGTTACCTCTTGTATCGTCCTTTGTTGATCGTGGATCGTGTATTTCTCTTTGTGTTCATCGATCTAGCGCATGTGTAATCGAATCTTGTTGGTTTGAGTGGTTCTTTTGTGTTTTCCCCCGTGCTTTCCCTCGTGCTCTTCCGCTTGTTCTTCGTGTTCCTCGTAGGGATCCTCTCCAAACATGAATGATCGGCCCCTAGGGTTCCACCCTACATCATCTTGGTATCATGAGCCACGTTGATCACGTTTTTGGAGCCCCTACCCTTTGTTTTCTAGCTTGATTTTGTCGATTTCGTCCTAAATCCGAAAATCCCCACCAAAAATAGCCCCCAAATTTTTTGTGATTTGTTGGTTTTGATGATCTTTTGTTGATTTTGATCCATGCATTCGTTGTGTTTCAAGTGGATCTAGCTTTCCCCCATCATTTTCCCCGTTTCCATCCACGAAATCTCCCCAATTTTGACCTTGGAAATCGAGTTTTTCCGCCCCCGTTCTCAAATCTGGAATTTAGGGTTCGTCCCGGAAGAAATTCCACGACCCCCGGAACTTCCGGCCTCCCCCGGAACTTCCGTCCTTGCCCCGGAACTTCCGGGCTAAGCAGAAAGTTTACCCCAAAGATCCCCCTGACCCCCGCACTTTTTCCGCGACCCCCGGAACTTCCGGAACCCGGAACTTCTGGCCCTAACCATGGAACTTCCGGCCTAACCCGAAACATTGCACAGAATTGCAGCATCAGCCTCCTTCACCGTTTTCATCATAACTTTCTCATCTGGAGTCTGATTTTTGCGTTCTTTAGCTCGTTGAGTAGCTATTGACATCCCCCATCATATACATAGGTTTCAACACCATTTGACTCCATAAATTTTTGAAACTTTGGCATCTTTGCCCCGGCCTTCCACCATAACGTCCGCATTGCCACCACCGACTTCCGCAACCTAACCCATTTTGTTCCCCAGTGCATTTGAGGTTGTTTGAGTAGTGACTTGAGTCTCCTAAGGTGTTTAGGATACTTAGGGACGGTTGCTTCTTCATCAATCACCTCCATAACTTCCGCATAGGCTTGCCCACCATACACTTCCGCCACACCAACTTAACCCAATTTTGTTGTTGATAGAGGCAAAGGTGTCCCGTCTTTCGATGACATGTTGGTTTTCGCTTTGGAGGAAGTCGACTTTGACGATCCGACTACGAACGTGCGAGGACGTCGCGCCTTAGCAATCGCTAAACCAACTCCGAGAGGTTATTGACCACACCGGAGCACGATCAACGACCACGAGGGTCTGCATTTCCTGCGAGCAAGCGAAGAACAAGCAAGAAACTGAGATTGCAATCTGGATATTGCGAATATAAGTTGAAAGCTTTATTGATCAAGGTGGGGTTACGTGGCGCCTTAGTCTGGTCGTTGAACACAAAGCGAAATGCAGTGAAGTTGCAGCTATAGTGAACTTTTAATCTAAACAAAACCCAAAGTCTAAACGACGCCCTAAGGGCTGTATATATGGAGAAAGATGAGGGAATTTCGTGGCCCTTGAGGGAGGGTCCGAAACCAACCCTAACTCTTGTTTCCCCACACATACGGACTCTAAAACAGCCTACACTTAAGTATTTCGAAATTACATGGGCCTGGCCCAATATTAAGGTGACGCAGCACCTAGAATAGCCTATGGACGAATATTATGAAGTGGCATCTTGTATATTTCGTCCAAGGCCTCATGCTCTCATTAGGGTGGCTTGAAGTCCTGGAATCATCACTTGTAACTCCGTTCTTGTTCCCCTTAGCATGCCAACATCTCCATGCTTGAACTTGCTCCTTGTTTCATCTTTCTTGTCCTTGGTTGGCCTTTATTTTGTAAGCAAAACAATTGTATCCATTTTAGGCAGCATCATATTCTCATGAACATTGGTATCGTTACCAAGAAACGAAAGTACCTGATAATTCAATTGGCGTGCGCGAGCTCTAGTAATTGGTCCAGTATGTATAGCAGCAGGGGCTGTGGGTGTAACAATGGTATTGATGTCCTCATCAGTTGTGTTGAGAGTTGTGTCTCCTAAGGTGTTTCGGCTACTTAGGGACGTGCTTTCAACTTTGACTCCGTGTATACCCATCATACGCTTCCACCACCATAACCCGGTCAATTTCGGCTACTCGGGTTTCCACCAATACTTCCGCAACCACCAACCCATTCCCGCTACCACCATTTGACATTTGCCTTTGGAGATTTTGAGTTCGCGGTTTTTCCCGTTTCCTAAGGTGTTCCGGCTACTTAGGGACGAGTCTGCATCATCTTGGTATCTACATCAAGAACACCGCCACTCATCATCGCCATTGACAGTAACCTCGACGACACCATTGTATATTCCCCTTGCAATTGCATTGATAACCCCTAGCCCAGTTTGCGTCACTTGCTTATCGAGACTAGCCATTTGAGTATTGCCCGGCAACGTTGCTTGTGCACATTAGTGATCATACTTCCCATAGCATACATACCATATCATCGTGGTGCATATATTGCTATCATATCTTGTGTCACAAGTTTGTTCCATATATACACAATTGCTATCTTGGTTTGTGCATTGTGCAAAAGTGGCCATAAAAAAGAGAATAAGCTTTTAAGCAAAGAAAAGAGAAAGAGCAAAGAAGCTTGTAAGCAAGTGCCATAGCATCATACCACATTGCATATAAGATTGTCATATCCGATCATCTTGGATCAAACACCGGGAACCATACATACATAGCATACTTGGGATAGAAAGTTTATCCATTTTGCATCTTATAGGTTGTGCACAAGTGTCGTATCCGCCTATTGAGCAATCGTGCTAGCGTCTCTCTTGAGTTGTGCAACACGAGCGTTTTGGTGGACTCCACATTTTGAGCTCATTCCTTGGTTGCACGGCCCTATTTATCTATCCGTGTGTGTGTTTCCGTGTACCATTCATTGCTATTGGTCTACTTGTTTCGCTTGCGAATTTGTGAATCTCTTTCAACATTATTGACTCTTGCTAACATTTTGCATCAAATTTTTGTGGCACTATCCTCACCAAGCTCCACCATAAGCCTTACTTGTGTAGGTGTGAGAAACCGACAAGAATTGGTACCAATTGTGCTATTTCCTTGTTACACATTGAGTGATCATTGATCCATCTTCAACATCGGTCAAGGTACAATTGGTATAAGTTCTTCTCTTTCTCCCACTCATATTTGCTCGAGTCTTGTGATGGATAGGCAAGGCATTTCATCTCCGGTCTTCGACAACAACGACGGCGTGAACAACTACATCACCAAAGCGTCCATCTTCGATCTACAACGAAAAATGCAAGGCGCACAATCAAGATTGCAAAAGCGCGCCGAGAACCTCTCCATCGACATTCATCTCTCCGAAGCAAGGAAAAGGGACTACATCGACAAGAAGCTTTCCGCACATAAAGAGGAGCAAGATGCAAGGATGGAGGAGATTAGAACCTTGATCAAGTCTTCTTCCCCTTCGTCATATTCAAAGGCGGCGACATTCAAGACACAAGTCTTGAATGGCGGAAGCGATGCAAGTCCAAATCGTCCTCGTCCACATCTACATGGCGATCACCATCACGTTCGTGATCAACATCGTCATGAAGGGCAAGTCGCCTCAAGCAACATGTGCACGGCGGCGATGAGCGACATCTACTACGAGCTCAAGCACGACAACGACATCATCATCATGAAGATGCTCCACAAGCGCAAGTGCACAAGTCCCAACAAGCCCTACTTCACGCCAAGTCCAAGCTTCAAGAGCACAAAAGAAGACCGCGAGACGACCACCACAATGACGGCGCTACGGCTACATCAACCACTTCGGCATCTTCGCCAAGTGTTCTCAAGGCATCTTCGCCTTTGGACGTACGGCATCTTCGCCTACTTCCCACATGTACGCCTACATCGACTTCAGCAAGTCCAAGGCGACTACCTACGAGCGAGGGCGACACTTCCATCGGAAGCCCCTCAAGGAAGATGGCCGAGCATGGGAAACCCCCTTCAGTCATGGAGACGAGTTACGAGGTGCCACATCATATGGGCCTCCAACACCAAGACGGTGACAAGAAGGTCGAGCAAGGGCCATCCCCTTCGACCACGGCGATAGGAATTGAGCATGGAGACATTTGCACCAACATCTCTCCGACACACACATATGTCGAGATGCCCCATTTGTCATGTGAGGAGAGCCACCAGCCCATGAGAGTGATGAGTGACTCCACCATAGGTGACATTGAGAGCATTTCCTATGAGAGGATGAGTGTGACCACCACTAGCCCCACACATGAGAGCATGCCACTGATAGAGGCGGGGTGTCCCGATCTTTCAATGAGATGATAACTATCGATTTGGTGGAGATGACTTTGACGATCCGACTACAAACATGCACGACGTTGCGCCTTAGCAATCGCTAAACCAACTCCGAGAGGTTATTGACCACGCCGGAGCACGATCAACCTGACCACGAAGTTCTATTCCTACAAGCAATCGAAGAACAAGCAAGAATATGATAAAGCAATCTGAATATTGCAAATATATATGAAGTATTGATAAAGGTTGGGATCTGGAAGCGGTCTTGGTCTGGTCGTTGAACACAAACGAAGTACACGAAGTTGCAATGGCTAACTTTTAACTAAACAAATCCCAAGGGAAAAGCTACTAGATGGATCTACTTATATAGGAGCAAGGGGTGGCGGCCAAGGAGGTGGGAGGACGTCCCAAGGCAGCCTAAAACTAACCCTAGGTCGTACAAGGCCAATGGGCCCAAGTGGAGGTGACGTAACACCTTTGGACTTGTAGTTTGACTCGGATTTTGGTGCATCGTCAGATTGTTTTGTCCATAACTCAATGCTCCGGACTGATTTTTAGGTGATTCCAATTGGGTTGGAAAGAGCATCAAATCTACTTTCCAACAAAAAAAGAATCACCCAATTCGGAGTCCATATGAAAAAGTTGTTGGCGTTTTGAGTCAGGTATGTCTGTGCAGTCCGAATCTGAATCCAGAACGTGAGAGACTTGGACTCTATCTTCTCTTGGCCCAAAAGTGACGTGAGAGGACTTTTTGAACAGCACCTAAACTTCTCCTTTTCCCTTATCTTCATATGTGTATTGTACAAATGTCCCATACACCTGACAAATATGCATGTATGCAATATTTTTGGTCTTATCCAAGGTAGTCATGTCCTCATCATCCTCCACTTCTTAAAAACAAAGCCGTCCTCGGTGTTGCTTAGTCTGAAATGTGGCTAACAAAAGATACAAGGTGTACATGTTGTATATGTATATGTCATCTATTTTTACTTCCCTTGATTTTTGCACATATGACACATGAATAGATGAGTAACTTGCATAGTTCATAAAATCTAAAGCCAAAACATTATCACAAGAAGTAGAAGGCATGAAAATATTGCAACTCAGTTTGCACATATAAGTGAAGCTCTTATTCATTTCAAAAGATTGACAATGTTCATCATTAAACCATCCCAACATTGGTGAATAAACCTTACTTGCATCAAATTTACATGCTACAACATGCTTAAATAAGCAAACATGCAATAAGTCATTCGACACAGAATCATCACCAAGATTAGAGGTCATATCAAAATGATTAAACATTGATTCTTTTGCATCAACAGTTAATTCAATGGGTGCACTCAAAATTGTTGGTATTTCAGTTGTTTGATCACATGACGCATTCATGACAGTATCAAGATTCTCTAAAATAGGTGATGTGCTCAAATCACCAGGTAACTCAACACATGCACTCAAGTTAACTAGGGATGCATCATTCTCATGTGAAGTTATATCATTAATACCTTGGTATTACCTTGTCGCAAAGACGTAGCTGATGTAGGTACGAGCGTTGACAATGCACCATACCCTTGAGATGATGTCGCGCTCACAATCTGAGGTGGGGCTGCTCTAGTAGGTGCAATGATGGAGGAACCAACCGGCGGTGGTGAGCATGAACTGGAATAGTAGTTGTTGTAGTCAACCAATGCATCCTCCTGCATCTGTCTCTCAAAGGTACAAGCGCGAACATACATACCAGTAATGCAACGAGGAATATAGTGAAATCTTGCACGGATATCATGGTTCAAACCACCAAAAAATATATTCATTTTATCATCCTCAGATTCTTCTATGTCACAATGATGCATATAAGATTTGAACTCTTGGTAGTAAGCATGAACGATTATTCTTTGCCTTGTTTTAATTGTTCCAATTTGCGAAGCAAGTCACGACGATAGTAAGCAGGGAAAAATTGTTGTCTCACTACATCTTTCAAATCTTTCCAAGTTGTGGGTTGGTTATCATTGTTTTTCTTACAATGCACACTCCACCAAACAGAAGCAAAACTAGTAAATGCTCTAGTGGCAGCTCGTACTTGCTCAAGTTCAGAGAAGTCATGGTGACTAAAAACTTGTTCTACTTCAAGCTCCCAAGCTAGATAAATAGCAGGATTAAATCTACCCTCAAATGACGGTAAGAGATAACCTGACCATGTGCTTGTGTGTGTTGTCCCAACTCTCGTGATGGTGGAGATGTGTCCGTCATCCAAGAACTTCTATCTCCGGAACCAGTCATGATTAGTAGAAACAAGAAACAAAATTCGAGAATAATGTTCCTATGAACTACTAGGATGTGGTGGTAAAACGCTCACAATATAGCAAATATCAATATCTTACAAGTTCTTACCATGCGGCCCGGTGGTGACAGCAACCAGCGGTGTCAAGTAACTCTGAAGATTGTGTAAAGCGATTGCCGAGAGGCGTCACGTATACGGTGTAGAAATATGTGGAGCTGGGTTGGCTATATATGGTAGCAATTTTTTTAGCAATAATCAATTCAAAGATGCAATGTTGAATAAACGCTCAACGACGGTACTGTGCTGGTCCTAGGCTAGACCGGACTAGAGACGCGAGCCTAGAACACTAATAAGGTCACGGCGTAGCACAACTTGCATCAATGAAGGATACTAAGTAGCTCTGGACAGCAAGATATAAGTGAAAATCACTGGCAGCGGTGAAGATAATGATGAAAACAACTGCCAAGCAGGATATACAACAACTCTCTCTCCAACTTTCCTCTTGAAAAGTTTGAGCCAATTTTCTGATAAATTTTTTTAAAGAATGCTACTAACTCAAGCTTTCCAATGCAAAAAAGAATCACTCAATTCCGAAGTGATATGAGGAGTCAAAGAATTCTAAAGATGGCCTGAACAATTGGAACAAGTTGTGTTCATGAACTTGAGGGCAAAAGACCTATTTAGAAGCCGATTATGAGTTGTCAAATATTGAACTAGCTTCTGCAACTATTTAGGTGCGACTCGTCGCTAGCTTTAATTTGAGTACTCACGGGCCAAAAGCGGACTTCGTATGAGGAAGATACACTTGTTTTCTTGAACAGTCATAAAACAGATTCCAATCCGAATTCAGGTACGAGATTGATTCTAGATATATCCGAATTTTTTTTTCTTCTCTCTTTTTTTACTCACACTTTTTTTCTTTTTCTTCTCTCTCTTTTTCTTTCTTTCCTTTTTTTCTCTTTTTTCTCTATCTTTTTTTCTCTCTCTTTCCAAAACAAACTAGATAAGATGCAGATTGAAGTAAGCGAAGATGTGAACGATCTCAACTATGATCATGACAATGAATGGTGGCTAGCACGTGGTGGCAATTGATGGATAGGTGGTGGACAGCGGAAGGGATAACGATGCAGCGGCGGCGTGACTAATGTGAACAGAACTCGAAACTCTAAACGAACTAGACATTAAGACCAGCAACTCGACACGAACGTTGCAACCGATAATTCAATAATGCAAAAATGAAAAGAAAATTGCAAAGGCTCAGACTGGCTTGGACAAAGGATGAATAGATCTAACTTTTTTTGTGGCTTTTTCTTGGACAATAGGTAAGAAAATAAATCTAATCTAGGGAAAACTGGAAATTTTCACCGAGCAACATGAAAACTGATACCACTTGATAGAGGCGTGGTGTCCCGATCTTTCGATGAGATGATAACTATCGATTTGGTGGAGATGACTTTGACGATCCGACTACAAACGTGCACGACGTTGCGCCTTAGCAATCGCTAAACCAACTCCGAGAGGTTATTGACCCACGAAGCACGATCAACCTGACCACGAAGGTCTATTCCTACAAGCAATCGAAGAACAAGCAAGAATATGATAAAGCAATCTGAATATTGCAAATATATATGAAGTATTGATAAAGGTGGGGATCTGGAAGCGGTCTTGGTCTGGTTGTTGGACACAAACGAAGTATACGAAGTTGCAATGGCTAACTTTTAACTAAACAAATCCCAAGGGAAAAGCTACTAGATGGATCTACTCATATAGGAGCAAGGGGTGGCAGCCAAGGAGGTGGGAGGACGTCCCAAGGCAGCCTAAAACTAACCCTAGGTCGTACAAGGCCAATGGGCCCAAGTGGAGGTGACGTAACACCTTTGGACTTGTAGTTTGACTAGGATTCTGGTGCAGCGTCAGATTGTTTTGTCCATAACTCAACGCTTCGGACGGATTTTAAGGTGACTCCAATTGGGTTGGAAAGAGCATGAAATGTACTTTCCAACAAAAAAAGAATCACCCAATTCGGAGTCCGTATGAAAAAGTTGTTGGCGTTTTGAGTCAGATATGTCTGTGCAGTCTGAATCTGAATCCAGAACGTGAGAGACTTGGACTTTATCTTCTCTAGGCCCAAAAGTGACGTGAGAGGACTTTTTGAACAGCACCTAAACTTTTCCTTTTCCCTTATCTTCATATGTGTATTGTACAAATGTCCCATACACCTGACAAATATGCATGTATGCAATATTTTTGGTCTTATCCAAGGTAGTCATGTCCTCATCAGCCACACATCCTATGTGAGATTGAGTGCCATTTCAGTGACTCCACCAACCATATGAGTGAGAGCATCCTTGAGGGAGTGAGTGCGCCGATAGTTGACACGGCATGTGAGGCCACTTTGATTTCTAACGACTTAACCTCTACTCCTAGTGTGTTTTCTTCTTTGGTGCTAGGTCTCCTACATGACGACATGCCTATCCTCGACGAGTCCAACCCTAAATGGAGACGACGATGGCCATGGTGGACGATGATGCACCCCCCACATGGTTCCATCAAGATGAAGATGACAATGATTGGATCTTCAAAACCTCACCTACAACACATGAGCTACCTTCCAAAGGTAACATAGGTGATGGTACTTCTCTTGTCCCACTAGTGGACTATCTTGACATCGATTGCTTGCATGATGTTTATCCACCTATTCCCATGCTTCATGCTAGTGCGACTTCTTCATGTCATGACTTACCTATTTATGATGAATATGATGATGAGCATGTTGAATTGCCTAGTTGTGATGCTATGCTCCATAGGATATCATGTGAAAATTCTATTGGTCACATCATGTTTGACAACCATTTGAACTTGTCATATGCTATGAGTGAGGTCTCCCATATTACATCATTTCAATCTCAACATAGTAACTATGCATGCCCCATTAAGATAAATCCCATTTGCACTTATGGCATAGATGACGAGATGATGGTCATTGGCTTTTGCTTCTCTTGTGATGATATTGCCATGCTTCCTTTACATGATTCCCGCAATTCATCTACTATTCCATGCCATGATCACATTGTTCCAAATATGCATTGTTTTGGATGTTGTCAATATTCTCCACGTGATGTTGCTACTCATGCTCATGAGGAGACCCACATAGTTTCCTCATACATATTAGGAGATCTTGATGCATTCCATACTTTGCATGATTTTCATGATTGCTTGCACCATATGCATTCCATGAATAACAATGCTCTAGATATTTCTCATGATGCATTACACAAATTGAGTCTCCATTATGCCATGCATAACAACAAACCTATCATGATGGATGACATGTTTCTATATCACGCATCTCATTTATTTGAGCATTGGATATTTTGTGCTAACCGACACATGCATGTGCGCATCATATGGATGATGTGTACATCTACTACACACACAATTTTTCCTTTGTCTTTGTTTTGTGTAGGTACGCACGTATACTCGTCAACATCTCAATCCCATGAGTTGACGAAACGAGCTCTTGAGAGCAATTATGACTTGGGATCCCGTGGGCTATCCTTACCACCATTTCCTTCACGCAACGACTACACGCATCTCTTCTACTTGGTTCTCACACGGCTATGGGCTATTTACCACTTGTCACATTATGCCCAATCTATCATGTTCACTTTGCATGTTATGCCTCTTTACATGACTTTGCCATGCAATTGTGATCCTTGTTTGCATCAACCCATGATTCACCATTATGATACTCCTATGTTTATTTACATGCTTGGTGGAGATCCTTGTTGCTATTGCCATGTTTATCATGTGCCCCATGCTATTGATGCTATTTTGCTCATATCTTGCCTTTATGCTTGTGCTATGACATGTGAATTATTCATGCCCACTATTTGCACCAATGACATGCTTGCCATGATTCCTTCTAGTACGTTGCATCTTCGCACTACTAGCTTGCTTGACTTGATCTCTATGATTGCTTGCTTTGTCGCATCACCCATGTTCCATTACTCGCTTTCTTGGGTTGATGACATATATGTTCATGCCTCTCACTTTATTTGTCTTGATCATTGTCTCTTGTCTCCATTAGTTTCATCTCTCATATCACCTTGTGTTGAGTGCCAACTTGCTATGCTTATTGATCGTGGAGACTTGGACTACTTGTGATGCATGCTTGCTTACTTGAGCCTATTGTCTTTGGTTGTAGTTTGCATTATATGCTTCCATACCATACCACACCTTGTTCTTTCTTATGATAAGAATGATGAAAACACTTGTTGGGTATCTCGCCCCTCGAATGATAGGTCTTGCATTTGCACTAACCACATTTGTTTTTCCGAGTGTTTGTCATGTTCTTTCATTTTGAAGGATTCACAAGGCGGTACCATAAAAAGACATTTTGGTTATGTGAAGGTGTACATGATGTGCAACACCAATATTTGCGAGAATCTCCTAAAGGTGACCTCCTTCCCTTTGAGCCATCCTCAAATACACATATTGGATGGGTCATTCTTTCATTGTTGTTTCCTTCTTCTTGTCTACATGATACATATATTGGATGGAGGACCGACATTGGAGATGGACCCTACGGACCTTCAAGTTGAGGAGTGCCACGACATCGAGCTATGGTACAACACCACCCATGACAAATTTGCACCCTATGCATGGATTGGCACACATTATGATTGTCTTGTTGCACCTATTCCCATGTCATCCATGATATATGAGCTTGTGCATTTTCTTAGCAAATTTGTTGTGATCTTTCTTGATGGCATATTCATACATCGTGATCATATTGCCTACCATCAATTGCATGATAACATAATCATATTGAGCATCCATTGCCATATTCATGCTATTGATGAACCGTCTCACTATGACATCATTTTGCACCGTGGTTGCATTCTTCATATTCACAACACATTTGTGTGCACAATGATTGCATTTCCTACCATGAATGCTTTGCATCTCATTCTAGATCATCTTGATAAGCTTCGTGCGTTTTGTGACGACCAATCTTGCCGCACGGACTCATTCTTACATGATGGACACTTTGTGTGCGCTAACCATTCTATTTCCCAGTGTTTCTTGTGTTTGCTCTTTTTGCATGTCTATCTCTCCGGCGACACCTTGGACTACTTGGATTGGGCCATGTCTTCAACTCCGTCCAACTACAAGTTCGTCCCCGACAACCGTTTCCATGGTGATGAGGATCACGATCCGAGGTCGGATCCTTCCCAAGGGAGGGGAGATGATGCGGAGCATCCCACGTTCATCCCCATGTACACTCCGACTACTCTCCAAGCCCCAAGAGGACATATGACGAGACCTCGACCATACGCCATTGGACACAAGGTGAACTCACTCCTCTTCGAACCTTCACTTTTCACATGTGAGACATGGCTACTACCTCATGCATGGACCTTGCATATACTCAGGTACAACCGAGACGACCATGGAGGATCCAAGGACCAAGGCCAAGCATGGAAGAGGAGAAGGAAGAAGAAGCAGGGACAAGCTTCTGGAAAGCCCGGACCTTCCGGCCCCCGGACCTTCCGGCCTGCCCGGAACCTCCGGCCCCCGGAGTCCAGACCAGCCCCGAGCGCGCCAACTCTCTGGATAGCCCGGAATGATGTAGGGCGGAACCCTACGTGGACGATCTTTCACGTTGGAGCGGATCCTACGGGGAATCACGAGGAACACGCGGAAGAACACGAGAGAAACGAGAGAGAAATCACGAAACCGACAAGAGATCAATCACACAAGTGCTAGATTATCGATCGCATAGAGTGGCACAAGATTCAAGATCAACAAAGGTAAGATACAACCGGTAGCCGTTCTTCTCCGTGAGGAGGCCTTGAGGGGGTCCACCCTAGAAGGGGGTCTTGAATCCGCTTGGGGGATCTTCTCCGGAGAGGTCCTGATCTCGGTGGAGAAGTGCCAAGTGGATGAGCAAAGGATCTCACACAAGAATATGAGCTAATCCAATGCTAACCCTACAAAGAGGAAAGGGAATAAGTATATATAGTCTCGGGCGAAGGGTACAAGGACATGGTTCTCGAGGCCTCAAGGCAGTAGGGAGGCCGGACGTCCGCCGGGCCGGATGTCCGGGCTTTCGAGACGCCGGATGTCCGGACTAGGGGCGGATGTCCGGCTGGCGGGTCTTCCAAACGCAATCGGTGATGGGGGTCGGATTTCGGCGAGGGCGGATATCCGGCTTCCGGAAGAGCCGGATGTCCGCCAAGGGCCGGATGTCCGGCCGGGCGACTGCTTCAATTAATCGAGAAAGGGGCGCCGGATTTCGGGCGGGGCCGGATATCCGGCCGGGGCCGGATGTCCGCTTGGACGCCGGATGTCCGGGTCTGGAGACTTGGCAGATTGGATCCTGTTGAGGTAGAAGCTCCAGGGCGGATGTCCGGGGCCATGGCGGATGCCGGGGCTGGAAGGTGCTCTTGGCCTTCTCCGATGGTTCTCTTCATCCGCGGACTTGGTGGCTTGTCCATCTTCACGTGCGTCCTCGGGAGGTTCCCTTGACACCTAATCATGCATAGCATATCGGACTTAGGTAGTAGCCATGTCTCGAGTGGATCATATGTGATATCAATAAGGAAAGAGGTCACCTCGTTCTCGAGAGCTCTAGCTCTAGCCCGTGTCATGGGTCCTCTTGGCTCTTGATGAGACGGTTGTAAGTCCATGGGGATGATCGTGGGATGCTCCGCATCATCTCCCCCCCCCTTGGGAGAGATCCGACCTCGGATCAAAAGCTTCATCTCCATGGAATGGTGCGAGGTCCTTGACGTTGAAGATGTCGCTCACGTTGTATTTGTCTCGAGGTAGGTCGATCTTGTAGGCGTTGTCGCTTGTAGCGTGCTAGCACCTTGAAAGGTCCATCGGCTCGAGGGAGAAGCTTGGACTTGCGTTCTTTGGGGAAGCGGTCCTTGCGAAGGTGTAGCCACACGAGATCACCAATGTTGAAGACGATGGGTTGCTTGTTTGCGTTGAGCTTGTTTGCTTGACGTACTTGGCGCTCAATGGTGTGCCTTGTGTCTTCGTGCATCTTCTTGATGTAGCTTGCTCGTTCACTTGCGTCTATGTTGGTGCGATCGAGGAGAGGGAGTGGTAGAATGTCCAATGGGGACAAGGGGTTGAAACCGTAGACGACCTCGAAGGGGGACTTGCCGGTAGTTGAATGTCTTGCACGATTGTAGGCGTACTCGGCGATGGCTAGACATGCTTCCCATTCCTTGATGTTCTTCTTTATCAAGACACGGAGTAGAGTGGATAGTGTGCGGTTCGTCACCTCCGTTTGGCCATCGGTTTGAGGATGGTATGCCGAGGAGAACAAGAGCTTGATGCCGAAGCTTGGCGCATAGGGTCTTCCAAAAGTAACTCAAGAACTTGACGTCACGATCGGAGACGATTGTCTTTATGCGCCATGGAGTCGCAAGATTTCCCTACAAAAGAGATTGGCAACATGTGAAGCATCGCTCTATCTTGTTGCAAGGTATGAAATGTGCCATCTTAGAAAATCTATCCACAACAACAAAGACGGAATCCTTGCCATTTTGAGTCCTAGGCAAACCAAGTATAAAATCCATACTAATGTCTTCCCATGGTTGATATGGAATAGGAAGAGGCATGGAAAGACAATGAGATTGAGCTTTAGACTTAGCTTTGCGACATGTATAGCATCGGTTGGTGAAGCGTGAGACGTCATGAACATCTTGGGCCAAAAGTAGTTGGTGGAGAGCGTGGCGAATGTCTTGTCGCGTCCAAAGTGTCCCATGAGTCCGCCTCCATGGGCCTCTTGCAAAAGGAGCAAACGAAGAGAAGACTCGGGAATGCAAAGTTTGTTATCTTTCATAAGGTAACCATCCTTGATGTAATATTGTTCCCAAGACGTATGCGTCAAACACTTAGCATAAGGAGAAGCAAAAGATGGATCATGCTCATACAAGTCTTTTATATGCTCAAAACCAGTAACATTCAACTCAAGTTGAGTGACAATGATAGAGGCGGGGTGTCCCGATCTTTCGATGAGATGATAACTATCGATTCGGTGGAGCCAACTTTGACGATCCGACTACAAACGTGCACGACGTTGTGCCTTAGCAATCGCTAAACCAATCTCCCGAGGTTACTGACGATGCTGGAAGCACAATCAGCCTGACCACGAAGGTCTATTCCTGCACGCAATCGAAGAACGAGCAAGAATATGATAAAGCAATCTGAATATTGTGAATATATATGAAGTATTGATAAGGGTGGGGATCCGTAAGCGGCCTTGGTCTGGTCGTTGGACACAAACGAAGTACACGAAGTTGCAACGGCTAACTTTAACTAAACAAATCCCAAGCGAAAAGCTACTAGATTGATCTACTTATATAGGAGCAAGGGGTGGCGGCCAAGGAGGTGGGAGGACGTCCTAAGGCAGCCTAAAACTAACCCTAGGTCGTACAAGGCCAATGGGCCCAAGTGGAGGTGACGTAACACCTTTGGACTTGTAGTTTGACTCGGATTCTGATGCAAGATCAGATTGTTTCGTCCATAACTCAACGCTCCGGACGGATTTTAAGGTGATTCCAATTCGGTTGGAGAATGCACGAAATCTATTTTCCAAAAAAAAAAGAATCAACCAATTTGGAGTCCGTATGAAAACGTTATTGACGTTTTGAGTCAGGTATGTCTGTGCAGTCCGAATCCGAGTCCAGAACGTGAGAGACTTGGACTCTATCTTCTCTTGGCCCAAAAGTGACGTGAGAGGACTTTTTGAACATCACCTAAACTTCTTCTTTTCCCTTATCTTCATATGTGTATTGTACAAATGTCCCATACACCGACAAATATGCATGTATGCAATATTTTTGGTCTTATCCAAGGTAGTCATGTCCTCATCATCCTCCACTTCTTGAAAACAAAGCCGTCCTCGGCGGTTCTTAGTCTGAAATGTGGCTAACAAAAGAGACAAGGTGTACATGTTGTATATGTATATGTCATCCATTTTTATTTCCCTTGATTTTTGCACATATGACACATGAATAGATGAGTAACTTGCATAGTTCATAAAATCTAAAGCCAAAACATTATCACAAGAAGTAGAAGGCATGAAAATATTGCAACTCAGTTTGCACATATAAGTGAAGCTCTTATTCATTTCAAAAGATTGACAATGTTCATCATTAAACCATCCCAACATTGCTGAATAAACCTTACTTGCATCAAGTTTACATGCTACAACATGCTTAAATAAGCAAACATGCAATAAGTCATTCGACACGTAATCATCACCAAGATTAGAGGTCATATCAAAATGATTAAATATTGATTCTTTTGCATCAACAGTTAATTCAACGGGTGCACTCAAAATTGTTGGTATTTCAGTTGTTTGATCACATGACGCATTCATGATAGTATCAAGATTCTCTAAAATAGGTGATGTGCTCAAATCACCAGGTAACTCAACACATGATGCATTCAAGATAACTAGGGATGCATCATTCTCATGTGAAGTTATATCATTAATACCTTCTTTGTTACCTTGTCGCAAAGACGTAGCTGATGTAGGTGCAGCCTTGACAATGCACCATACACTTGAGATGATGTCGCTCACAATCTGGGGTGGGGCTGCTCTAGTAGGTGCAACGGTGGAGGAACCAACTGACGATGGTGAGCATGAACTGGAATAGTAGTTGTTGTAGTCACCCAATGCATCCTCCTGTAGCTGTCTCTCAAAGGTACAAGCACGAACATACATACCAATAATGGAACGAGGAATATAGTGAAATCTTGCACGGATATCATGGTTCAAACCACCAAAAAATCTATTCATTGTATCATTCTCAGATTCTTCTATGTCACAATGATGCATATAAGATTTGAACTCTTTGTAGTAAGCATGAACAGTGTTACTGCCTTGTTTTAATTGTTCAAATTTGCGAAGCAATTCACGACGATAGTAAGGAGGAAAAAATTGTTATCTCATTACAGCTTTCAAAACTTTCCAAGTTGTGGGTTGGTTATCAATGTTTTTCTTACAATGTACACTCCACCAAACAGAAGCAAAACCAGTAAATGCTCTAGTGGTAGCTCAGTACTCTCTCAAGTTCGTAAAAATCATGGTGACTAAAAACTTCTTCTAATTCAAGCTCCCAAGCTAGATAAATAGCAGGATTAAATCTACCCTCGAATGATGGTAAAGACATAACCTGACCATATGCTTGTGTGTGTTGTCCCATCTCTCGTGATGGTGAAGATGTGTCCGCCATCCAAGAACTTCTATCTCCGGAACTGTCATGATTAGTAGAAACAAGAAACAAAATTCGGGAATAATGTTCCTATGAACTACTAGGATGTGGTGGTAAAACGCTCACAAGATAACAAATGTCAATATCTTACAAGTTCTTACCATGCAGCGGTGGTGACAGCAACCAACGGTGTCAAGTAACTCTGAAGATTGTGTAAAGCGATTGCCAGGGGAACGTACGTATACACAATGTAGAAATGTGTGGAGCTGGGTTGGTTATATATGGTAGCAATTTTTTATAGCAGTAATCAATTCAAAGATGCAATGTTGAATAAACGATCAACAACGGTACTGTGCTGGTCCTAGGCTAGACCGGACTAGAGACGCGAGCCTAGAACACTAATGAGGTCACGGCGTAGCACAACTTGCATCAATGAAGGATATTAAGTAGCTCGACAGCAAGATATAAATGAAGATCACAACGGCAGTAAAGATAATGATGAAAACAACCGCCAAGCAGTGATATACAACAACTCTCTCTCCAATTTTCCTCTTAAAAATTTTGAGCCAATTTTCTGATAACTTTTTCAAAGAATGCTACTAACTCAAGTTTTCCAATGCAAAAAGAATCACTCAATTCCGAGTTGATATGAGGAGTCAAAAAAAATTCTAAAACCGGTTTGAAAAGCTGGAATAAGCTGTGTTCATGAACTTCGAGGGCAAAGACCTATTTGGAAGCCGATTTTGAGGTGCCAAATATTGAACAAGCTTTTGCAACTATTTAGATGCGCCTCGTCGCTAACTTTAATTTGAGTACTCACGGAGCCAAAACGGACTTCGTATGAGGAAGATACACCTGTTTTACTGAACAGTGCGCAAAACAGATTCCAATCCGAATTCAGGTACGAGATTGATTCTAGATAGATCCGATTTTTTTTTTCTTCTCTCTTTTTTTTCTCACACTTTTTTGTTTTTTTTCTTTCTCTCTTTTTTTTCTCTGACTTTTTTTTTACTTTTTTTTCTCTCTTTTTTTCTCTCTCCCTCTTTCCAAACAAACTAGATAAGATGCAGATTGGATCAAGTGAAGATGTGAACGATCTCAACTATGATTATGACAATGAAAGGTGGTTAGCACGTGGTGGAAATTGATGGATGGATGGTGGTCAACGGAAAGGATAACGATGCAGCGGCGTGACTAATGTGAACAGAACTCGAAACTCTAAACGAACTAGACACTAAGACCAGCAACTCGGACCATCGATGCAACCGATAATTCAATAATGCAAACAATGAAAAGAAAACTGCAAAGGCTCGACTGGCTTGGACAAAGGATGAATAGATCTAACTTTTTGTGGCTTTTTCTTGGACAATAGGTAAGAAAATAAATCTAATCTAGGGATAATTGGAAATTCTCACCGAGCAACCTGAAAACTGATACCACTTGATAGAGGCGGGGTGTCCCGATCTTTCGATGAGATGATAACTATCGATTCGGTGGAGCCAACTTTGACGATCCGACTACAAACGTGCACGACGTTGTGCCTTAGCAATCGCTAAACCAATCTCCCGAGGTTACTGACGATGCTGGAAGCACAATCAGCCTGACCACGAAGGTCTATTCCCGCATGCAATCGAAGAACGAGCAAGAATATGATAAAGCAATCTGAATATTGCGAATATATATGAAGTATTGATAATGGTGGGGATCCGTAAGCGGCCTTGGTCTGGTCGTTGGACACAAACGAAGTACACGAAGTTGTAATGGCTAACTTTAACTAAACAAATCCCAAGCGAAAAGCTACTAGATTGATCTACTTATATAGGAGCAAGGGGTGGCGGCCAAGGAGGTGGGAGGACGTCCTAAGGCAGCCTAAAACTAACCCTAGGTCGTACAAGGCCAATGGGCCCAAGTGGAGGTGACGTAACACCTTTGGACTTGTAGTTTGACTCGGATTCGATGCGGCATCAGATTGTTTCGTCCATAACTCAACGCCCGGACGGATTTTAAGGTGATTCCAATTCGGTTGGAGAATGCACGAAATCTATTTTCCAAAAAAAAAAGAATCAACCAATTTGAGTCCGTATGAAAACGTTATTGACGTTTTGAGTCAGGTATGTCTGCAGTCCGAATCCGAGTCCAGAACGTGAGAGACTTGGACTCTATCTTCTCTTGGCCCAAAAGTGACGTGAGAGGACTTTTTGAACATCACCTAAACTTCTTCTTTTCCCTTATCTTCATATGTGTATTGTACAAATGTCCCATACACCTGACAAATATGCATGTATGCAATATTTTTGGTCTTATCCAAGGTAGTCATGTCCTCATCATCCTCCACTTCTTGAAAACAAAGCCGTCCTCGACGGTTCTTAGTCTGAAATGTGGCTAACAAAAGAGACAAGGTGTACATGTTGTATATGTATATGTCATCCATTTTTATTTCCCTTGATTTTTGCACATATGACACATGAATAGATGAGTAACTTGCATAGTTCATAAAATCTAAAGCCAAAACATTATCACAAGAAGTAGAAGGCATGAAAATATTGCAACTCAGTTTGCACATATAAGTGAAGCTCTTATTCATTTCAAAAGATTGACAATGTTCATCATTAAACCATCCCAACATTGCTGAATAAACCTTACTTGCATCAAGTTTACATGCTACAACATGCTTAAATAAGCAAACATGCAATAAGTCATTCGACACGTAATCATCACCAAGATTAGAGGTCATATCAAAATGATTAAATATTGATTCTTTTGCATCAACAGTTAATTCAACGGGTGCACTCAAAATTGTTGGTATTTCAGTTGTTTGATCACATGACGCATTCATGATAGTATCAAGATTCTCTAAAATAGGTGATGTGCTCAAATCACCGTGTAACTCAACACATGATGCATTCAAGTTAACTAGGGATGCATCATTCTCATGTGAAGTTATATCATTAATACCTTCTTTACTGTTACCTTGTCGCAAAGACGTAGCTGATGTAGGTATGCAGGCCTTGACAATGCACCATACACTTGAGATGATGTCGCGCTCACAATCTGGGTGGGGCTGCTCTAGTAGGTGCAACGGTGGAGGAACCAATCGACGATGGTGAGCATGAACTGGAATAGTAGTTGTTGTAGTCACCCAATGCATCCTCCTGTAGCTGTCTCTCAAAGGTACAAGCACGAACATACATACCAATAATGGAACGAGGAATATAGTGAAATCTTGCACGGATATCATGGTTCAAACCACCAAAAAATCTATTCATTGTATCATTCTCAGATTCTTCTATGTCACAATGATGCATATAAGATTTGAACTCTTTGTAGTAAGCATGAACAGTGTTACTGCCTTGTTTTAATTGTTCAAATTTGCGAAGCAATTCACGATTTATAGTAAGGAGGAAAAATTGTTATCTCATTACAGCTTTCAAAACTTTCCAAGTTGTGGGTTGGTTATCAATGTTTTTCTTACAATGTACACTCCACCAAATGTAAGCAAAACCAGTAAATGCTCTAGTGGTAGCTCGTACTCTCTCAAGTTCAGAAAAATCATGGTGACTAAAAACTTCTTCTAATTCAAGCTCCCAAGCTAGATAAATAGCAGGATTAAATCTACCCTCGAATGATGGTAAAGACATAACCTGACCATATGCTTGTGTGTGTTGTCCCATCTCTCGTGATGGTGAAGATGTGTCCGTCATCCAAGAACTTCTATCTCCGGAACCTGTCATGATTAGTAGAAACAAGAAACAAAATTCGGGAATAATGTTCCTATGAACTACTAGGATGTGGTGGTAAAACGCTCACAGTATAACAAATGTCAATATCTTACAAGTTCTTACCATGCAGCAGGTGGTGACAGGCAACCAACGGTGTCAAGTAACTCTGAAGATTGTGTAAAGCGATTGCTGTGGAACGTACGTATACACAATGTAGAAATGTGTGGAGCTGGGTTGGTTATATATGGTAGCAATTTTTTATAGCAGTAATCAATTCAAAGATGCAATGTTGAATAAACGATCAACAACGGTACTGTGCTGGTCCTAGGCTAGACCGGACTAGAGACGCGAGCCTAGAACACTAATGAGGTCACGGCGTAGCACAACTTGCATCAATGAAGGATATTAAGTAGCTCTGGACAGCAAGATATAAATGAAGATCACAACGGCAGTAAAGATAATGATGAAAAACAACTGCCAAGCAGGATATACAACAACTCTCTCTCCAATTTTCCTCTTAAAAATTTTGAGCCAATTTTCTGATAACTTTTTCAAAGAAATGCTACTAACTCAAGTTTTCCAATGCAAAAAGAATCACTCAATTCCGAGTTGATATGAGGAGTCAAAAAAAATTCTAAAACCGGTTTGAAAAGCTGGAATAAGCTGTGTTCATGAACTTCGGAGGGCAAAAAGACCTATTTGGAAGCCGATTTTGAGGTGCCAAATATTGAACTAGCTTCTGCAACTATTTAGATGCGCCTCGTCGCTAGCTTTAATTTGAGTACTCACGGAGCCAAAACGGACTTCAGATGAGGAAGATACACCTGTTTTACTGAACAGTCGCAAAACAGATTCCAATCCGAATTCAGCTACGAGATTGAGTCTAGATAGATCCGAACTTTGTTTTTTTTTTCTTCTCTCTTTTTCTCACACTTTTTTTCCTTTTTTTTTCTTTCTTTTTTTCTCTGACATTTTTTTTACTTTTTTTTCTCTTTTTTTTTCTCTCCCTCTTTCCAAACAAACTAGATAAGATGCAGATTGGATCAAGTGAAGATGTGAACGATCTCAACTATGATTATGACAATGAAAGGTGGTTAGCACGTGGTGGAAATTGATGGATGGATGGTGGTCAACGGAAAGGATAACGATGCAGCGGCGGCATGACTAATGTGAACAGAACTCGAAACTCTAAACGAACTAGACACTAAGACCAGCAACTCGACACGACGATGCAACCGATAATTCAATAATGCAAACAATGAAAAGAAAACTGCAAAGGCTCAGACTGGCTTGGACAAAGGATGAATAGATCTAACTTTTTTGTGGCTTTTTCTTGGACAATAGGTAAGAAAATAAATCTAATCTAGGGATAATTGGAAATTCTCACCGAGCAACCTGAAAACTGATACCACTTGATAGAGGCGGGGTGTCCCGACCTTTCGATGAGATGATAACTATCGATTCGGTGGAGCCAACTTTGACGATCCGACTACAAACGTGCACGACGTTGTGCCTTAGCAATCGCTAAACCAATCTCCCGAGGTTACTGACGATGCTGGAAGCACAATCAGCCTGACCACGAAGGTCTATTCCTGCACGCAATCGAAGAACGAGCAAGAATATGATAAAGCAATCTGAATATTGTGAATATATATGAAGTATTGATAAGGGTGGGGATCCGTAAGCGGCCTTGGTCTGGTCGTTGGACACAAACGAAGTACACGAAGTTGCAATGGCTAACTTTAACTAAACAAATCCCAAGCGAAAAGCTACTAGATTGATCTACTTATATAGGAGCAAGGGGTGGCGGCCAAGGAGGTGGGAGGACGTCCTAAGGCAGCCTAAAACTAACCCTAGGTCGTACAAGGCCAATGGGCCCAAGTGGAGGTGACGTAACACCTTTGGACTTGTAGTTTGACTCGGATTCTGATGCAGCATCAGATTGTTTCGTCCATAACTCAACGCTCCGGACGGATTTTAAGGTGATTCCAATTCGGTTGGAGAATGCACGAAATCTATTTTCCAAAAAAAAAAGAATCAACCAATTTGGAGTCCGTATGAAAACGTTATTGACGTTTTGAGTCAGGTATGTCTGCAGTCCGAATCCGAGTCCGTAACGTGAGAGACTTGGACTCTATCTTCTCTTGGCCCAAAAGTGACGTGAGAGGACTTTTTGAACATCACCTAAACTTCTTCTTTTCCCTTATCTTCATATGTGTATTGTACAAATGTCCCATACACTGACAAATATGCATGTATGCAATATTTTTGGTCTTATCCAAGGTAGTCATGTCCTCATCATCCTCCACTTCTTGAAAACAAAGCCGTCCTCATGGTTCTTAGTCTGAAATGTGGCTAACAAAAGAGACAAGGTGTACATGTTGTATATGTATATGTCATCCATTTTATTTCCCTTGATTTTTGCACATATGACACATGAATAGATGAGTAACTTGCATAGTTCATAAAATCTAAAGCCAAAACATTATCACAAGAAGTAGAAGGCATGAAAATATTGCAACTCAGTTTGCACATATAAGTGAAGCTCTTATTCATTTCAAAAGATTGACAATGTTCATCATTAAACCATCCCAACATTGCTGAATAAACCTTACTTGCATCAAGTTTACATGCTACAACATGCTTAAATAAGCAAACATGCAATAAGTCATTCGGACACGTAATCATCACCAAGATTAGAGGTCATATCAAAATGATTAAATATTGATTCTTTTGCATCAACAGTTAATTCAACGGGTGCACTCAAAATTGTTGGTATTTCAGTTGTTTGATCACATGACGCATTCATGATAGTATCAAGATTCTCTAAAATAGGTGATGTGCTCAAATCACTGTGTAACTCAACACATGATGCATTCAAGTTAACTAGGGATGCATCATTCTCATGTGAAGTTATATCATTAATACCTTTATCGTTACCTTGTCGCAAAGACGTAGCTGATGTAGGTACGGGCCTTGACAATGCACCATACACTTGAGATGATGTCGCTCACAATCTGGGTGGGGCTGCTCTAGTAGGTGCAACGGTGGAGGAACCAACTGACGATGGTGAGCATGAACTGGAATAGTAGTTGTTGTAGTCACCCAATGCATCCTCCTGTAGCTGTCTCTCAAAGGTACAAGCACGAACATACATACCAATAATGGAACGAGGAATATAGTGAAATCTTGCACGGATATCATGGTTCAAACCACCAAAAAATCTATTCATTGTATCATTCTCAGATTCTTCTATGTCACAATGATGCATATAAGATTTGAACTCTTTGTAGTAAGCATGAACAGTGTTACTGCCTTGTTTTAATTGTTCAAATTTGCGAAGCAATTCACGATTATAGTAAGGACCAAAAAATTGTTAAATCATTACAGCTTTCAAAACTTTCCAAGTTGTGGGTTGGTTATCAATGTTTTTCTTACAATGTACACTCCACCAAATGTAAGCAAAACCAAGAATGCTCTAGTGGTAGCTCAGATTTCTCTCAAGTTCGTAAAATCATGGTGACTAAAAACTTCTTCTAATTCAAGCTCCCAAGCTAGATAAATAGCAGGATTAAATCTACCCTCGAATGATGGTAAAGACATAACCTGACCATATGCTTGTGTGTGTTGTCCCATCTCTCGTGATGGTGAAGATGTGTCCGCTATCCAAGAACTTCTATCTCCGGAACCTGTCATGATTAGTAGAAACAAGAAACAAAATTCGGGAATAATGTTCCTATGAACTACTAGGATGTGGTGGTAAAACGCTCACAGTATAACAAATGTCAATATCTTACAAGTTCTTACCATGCAGCAGGTGGTGACAGGCAACCAACGGTGTCAAGTAACTCTGAAGATTGTGTAAAGCGATTGCCAGGGGAACGTACGTATACACAATGTAGAAATGTGTGGAGCTGGGTTGGTTATATATGGTAGCAATTTTTTATAGCAAGAATCAATTCAAAGATGCAATGTTGAATAAACGATCAACAACGGTATCAGGCCGGGTCCTAGGCTAGACCGGACTAGAGACGCGAGCCTAGAACACTAATGAGGTCACGGCAGTAGCACAACTTGCATCAATGAAGGATATTAAGTAGCTCTGGACAGCAAGATATAAATGAAGATCACAACGGCAAGAAAGATAATGATGAAAAACAACTGCCAAGCAGGATATACAACAACTCTCTCTCCAATTTTCCTCTTAAAAATTTTGAGCCAATTTTCTGATAACTTTTTCAAAGAATGCTACTAACTCAAGTTTTCCAATGCAAAAAGAATCACTCAATTCCGAGTTGATATGAGGAGTCAAAAAAAATTCTAAAACCGGTTTGAAAAGCTGGAATAAGCTGTGTTCATGAACTTCGGAGGGCAAAAAGACCTATTTAGAAGCCGATTTTGAGGTGCCAAATATTGAACTAGCTTCTGCAACTATTTAGATACGCCTCGTCGCTAGCTTTAATTTGAGTACTCACGGAGCCAAAACGGACTTCGTATGAGGAAGATACACCTGTTTTACTGAACAGCGCAAAAACAGATTCCAATCCGAATTCAGGTACGAGATTGATTCTAGATAGATCCGTTTTTTTTTTTCTTCTCTCTTTTTTTTTCTCACACTTTTTTCTTTTTTATTTCTCTCTTTTTTTTCTCTGACTTTTTTTTTACTTTTTTTCTCTTTTTCTCTCTCTCCCTCTTTCCAAACAAACTAGATAAGATGCAGATTGGATCAAGTGAAGATGTGAACGATCTCAACTATGATTATGACAATGAACGGTGGTTAGCACGTGGTGGAAATTGATGGATGGATGGTGGTCAACGGAAAGGATAACGATGCAGCGGCGGCGTGACTAATGTGAACAGAACTCGAAACTCTAAACGAACTAGACACTAAGACCAGCAACTCGACACGACGATGCAACCGATAATTCAATAATGCAAACAATGAAAAGAAAACTTCAAAGGCTCAGGTGGCTTGGACAAAGGATGAATAGATCTAACTTTTTTGTGGCTTTTTCTTGGACAATAGGTAAGAAAATATATCTAATCTAGGGATAATTGGAAATTCTCACCGAGCAACCTGAAAACTGATACCACTTGATAGAGGCGGGGTGTCCCGATCTTTCGATGAGATGATAACTATCGATTCGGTGGAGCCAACTTTGACGATCCGACTACAAACGTGCACGACGTTGTGCCTTAGCAATCGCTAAACCAATCTCCCGAGGTAACTGACGATCTGGAAGCACAATCAGCCTGACCACGAAGGTCTATTCCTGCACGCAATCGAAGAACGAGCAAGAATATGATAAAGCAATCTGAATATTGCGAATATATATGAAGTATTGATAAGGGTGGGGATCCGTAAGCGGCCTTGTCTGGTCGTTGGACACAAACGAAGTACACGAAGTTGCAATGGCTAACTTTTAACTAAACAAATCCCAAGCGAAAAGCTACTAGATTGATCTACTTATATAGGAGCAAGGGGTGGCGGCCAAGGAGGTGGGAGGACGTCCTAATGCAGCCTAAAACTAACTCTAGGTCGTACAAGGCCAATGGGCCCAAGTGGAGGTGACGTAACACCTTTGGACTTGTAGTTTGACTCGGATTCTGATGCAGCATCAGATTGTTTCGTCCATAACTCAACGCTCCGGACGGATTTTAAGGTGATTCCAATTCGGTTGGAAAATGCACGAAATCTATTTTCCAACAGAAAAAGAATCAACCAATTTGGAGTCCGTATGAAAAAGTTATTGACGTTTTGAGTCAGGTATGTCTGTGCAGTCCGAATCTGAGTCCAGAACGTGAGAGACTTGGACTCTATCTTCTCTTGGCCCAAAAGTGACGTGAGAGGACTTTTTGAACATCACCTAAACTTCTTCTTTTCCCTTATCTTCATATGTGTATTGTACAAATGTCCCATACACCTGACAAATATGCATGTATGCAATATTTTTGGTCTTATCCAAGGTAGTCATGCATATGCGTGAAAGCGCGTCGGCAACTACATTTTCTTTACCCTTAATGTACTTGATCACATAAGGAAAAGATTCAATGAATTCACTCCATTTTGCATGACGCTTGTTCAATTTAGTTTGACCTTTGAGGTACTTAAGCATTTCATGATCGGTATGGATGACAAACTCATGAGGTCTAAGGTAATGTTCCCAAACATGTAGCACACGTACTAAAGCATACAATTCTTTGTCATAGATGGGATAATTAAGTTGAGCACCGGATAGTTTTTCACTAAAATAAGCAATGGCTCTTTTTTCTTGCATCAAAACTCCGCCAATTCCGGTACCACTTGCATCACAATGAACCTCAAAAGTTTTGTCAAAGTTGGGCAAAGCAAGAATCGGAGCATGAGTAAGTAAAGACTTGAGCTCATCAAAAGCGGTTGATTGCAAAGTTCCCCAAACAAAGGGAGTATTCTTTTTGCTCAAAGCATGCAAAGGAGCGGCAATTGTGCTAAAATCTTTCACAAAGCGACGATAGAAACCCGCAAGACCAAGAAAACTTCGCACTTGTTGCAAATTGGTGGGTTGGGGCCAAGTTTTAATTGCTTCAATTTTAGATTCATCAACATGGACACCCTTTGAGGAAACCACAAAACCCAAGAAAACCACTTTGTCAACTCCAAAAGTGCATTTTTCAAGTTTGCATAAAGGCTTTCCTTGCGAAGAGTTTGCAACACAGATTTTACATGATCGATGTGCTCTTTCATGGTTTTGCTAAACACAAGAATGTCATCAAGTAAACCACAACAAAGACTCCAATATAAGGACGAAGCACATGATGCATAAGACGTACAAAAGTACCTGGAGCTTCCGAAAGACCCATAGGCATCACTAACCATTCATATAAACCAAATTTGGTTTTGAAAGCAGTTTTCCATTCATCACCCTCTTGTATGCGGATTTGATAATAGCCACTTTTAAGGTCAATTTTTGAGAAAAAGTTGGCTCCACTAAGTTCATCAAGCATGTCATCTAAACGAGGAATGGGATGCCTATAACGGACGGTGATCGCATTGATAGGTCTACAATCGGAACACAAGCGAAAACTTCTATCGGGCTTAGGCACAAGTATAACGGGAACAGCACAAGGGCTTAAGCTTTCACGTACATGACCGTTGTCGATTAGTTGTTGTACTTGCCGTTGAATCTCCTTGGTTTCTTCCGGATTGACTCGGTATGGAGCTTTGTTTGGTAGAGGCGCTCCGGGGATGAGGTCAATTCGATGCTCTATGCCTTGAAGAGGTAGACCCGGAGGTAGCTCATCGGGGAAAACATCTTGAAATTCCTGCAAAAGAGATTGAAACACCAAAGGTAGCTCGTGAATGGTGTTAGTTTTTGGTTCTCCATCCTTGCACACAAGGACAAAGTGTATCACACTCGATGGGTTCTCACACACTTCTCTCATCTCACTTTTGGTGGCAAATAGAATGAGGTTTTTCTCTCTAGGCGAAGAGTCGCTCAAATTTGGCTTGTGGCTCTCACTCACTTTTGGGTGGATCACTTTCTCACTCTTGTCTCTATGAGGAGTGGCTTGTTTGTCGGCTATCACTTGACTAGGAGACATAGGTCGTAGCACATATTATTTCCCTTTCATCTTGAAGCTATAGTGATTGGTACGCCCATTGTGTATGACACCACGGCCGAATTGCCATGGTCGACCAAGAAGTAGGTGACAAACGGTCATTGGGACCACATCACACTCCAAAGTGTCTTCGTATGCACCAATTTTGAAAGAGACTAGGACCGTATGCTCAACTTCAGATAGTGCCTGAATCACTTAGCCATTGCACCTTGTAAGGATGCGGTGCTTCCTTTTTGCCAATTGGAGCTTGGAGCATAGTTCTTCACTTGCCAAGTTGTGGCAACTACCTCCATCGATGATGACCTTGATGGACCGTCCATTGATGCCGACTTTTGTGTGGAAGATGTGGCATCGTTGGTCTTCTTCTTGTTGATGTTGAAGAGTCAAGACCTTGGAGACAACGAGAGCGGGCTCGAATACTCATCACAAAAGACTTGATCATCTTCTTCTTCGCTCACTTGCCTTGCATGGCCACTTGCTTAAGAGCTTCCATCTCCTCTTCACTCATGGAGTCATATGTGCCATCGTCGTTGAGGATCATGGTGCGCTTGTTGGTGCATTCAGATGACTTGTGGCCTCGGCCGCCGCAAGTGAAACACTTGAAGGAGCTTGTCTTGATGGTCTCATCGGTCGGAGTAGAGGATGAAGCACGGCTTGATGTTGCTTGTAGTAGGAGGAGGACGACTTGAACTCGTCGGAGCCTTCTTGTAACTTGACTTGTCGTCATTTCTTGAAGAAAGCTTGGTTGATGTAGATGTTGAAGGAGTCGTTGACGCTTGGTTGTTGGAGAAGCCGTAGGTCTTGGATGAGTACTTGGCGTGCATTTGAAGTCATCTTGCACTTGGCGTTCCGCCTTTGTAGCTTGATGCACGAGCTCAATGAGGGATGAGTATGGTTGGAAGTGGGCGATCTTCTTGATGGGATGATTGAGTCCATTAAGAAACGTGCCATAGTTTGCTCATCATCTTCCTTGACATTGGCTCGAATCATGGCTATCTCCATTTCTTTGTAGTATTCTTCAACACTCTTTGTTCCTTGCTTGAGTAGTTGGAGTTTCTTGAAGAGGTCGCGGTTGTAGTAGGTTGGCACAAAAGCGTGCTCGCATGACATCCTTCATTTGAGCCCAAGTGGTGATTGGAGGTTCACATCTTGCTTGTCGTCGCTCAATGATTTGTTCCCACCATATGAGCACATAGTCTTGGAACTCAAGTGATGCCATAGTGATTTTCTTCGCTTCATCGTAGTTGTGCAAGCGGAAGATTTTGTCAACTTTCAATGCCCATGAGAGGTAGTCTTCGGGGTCATTGCTTCCATTGAACTTGGGCATGGTGAATTTTAGCTTGTCAGAAGCGTTGCTCTTCATTGTGTTGTTGGCGATGTTGATGATGACGTCCTTGGCGTGGATTGTATTCATCTTCATGTAGCTCTTGGCGCGGAGGAAGACCATGATCAACTTGCCCTTGTTGAACTTGAGGTTGAGGTGGAGCTTGACGAGCTTGTGGAGGAGCTTGAGGAACTTGTCGTTGTGCATGAGGTTGGTAGTTCCTCTCTTGGATTTCTTCTCGAAGGGCTTCCTCTTGATTGCGCCGTTCGTGATTGCGGTTGGCGAAGACTCTACTTGATTCTTGAAGGGCACGTTGCGCCTCAAGAGCTTGCGCCTTACGTTGTTGTTGTTGTTGAAGACGTTGAGCCTTGGCGTCTTGTTCGTCTTGGCGAAGACGTGCTCGTTCTTCCTCTTGTTGGCGGCATTTAAGACGTTGTCGTTCTTGAGCTTGAGCAAAAGCCTCTTGATTAGATTGAGGACGAGGAACTTGATCATCAACTTGCTCTTGTGAATGCTTGACATGTAGCGGGTTGCGAGATGCATGACGGTCTTGGCCTGCTGCTCGTCGAAGAGTGTTCGATGACGGTGTACTTGAGTCGTAGAAGGTGTCGTCGGAATGTCGACTCGAGCGGCTCCGTCTTGCTGATGAAGAAGTTGAATGACGCCGGTTTCTCATCAACGCGCGGATCTCGTCCATTCTTGCATCATTCTCTTGCTTGTGAGCCTCGAACTTGTTGTCGAAGTAGTCTCTTGCGTTGCTCGGAGAGTCGCAAGTCGGTAGCGAGGTTGTCGATGTGGTCGCTCATTGCTTGTTGTTCTTGGTGCAACGCCGTTGTGCACCAAATAGGTGGTTCTTGGTGACGATGAAGACATGTCATCGTCTTGCTCGTTGAAGAGTGGGTTGGTAGAAGAACTTGGCCTATCCATCATTCCAAGCAAAATGTGAGTGGTAGAACGGAAAGAACTTATACCAATGTACCTTTGACCGATGTTGAAGATGAATCAAGTTCACTCAAATGCGGACAATGAAATAGCACTCTTGGTACCGATTCTTGTCGGTTCTCACACCTACACAAGGAAAAGCTTTATGGTGGAGCTCGGTTAGGATGGTGGCACAAAATTTGATGCAATTGTAAGTGAGACTCAATAAAGTTGGAAATGATTCACAAATTTGCAAATGCAACAAGTAGACCAATAGCAAGATAAGGTACACCGAAACACACACGCAAAAGATAATATGGGTTTATGCAACCAAGGATGAGCCAAAATGTGGAATTCACCAAGATGCTCTTGTTGCACAACACTAGAGAGACGCTAGCACGATTGCACAATAGGCGGATACGAACTTGTGCACAACCTACTAAGCAAAATGCAACGACTTCTACCCAAGTATGCTATATGTATGGTGTTTCGATGTGTTGATCCAAGATGATCAAGTATGACGATCTTAATGTTGTATGATGCTATGGTTCTTGCTAATAAGCTCTTTGCTTATCTTCCTCTCTTTGCTTAAAAGCTTGAATGGCTCTTTCTCTATTGAGCTCTTTTCTCATGCAAAACTTCACGAACCAAGATAGCAATTGTGTATGCGATGACAACTTTGTGACACACAAGTTGATGGTAAGATATGCACCTCTTTGGTATGGTATGTATGCTATGGAGTATGATCACTAATGTGCACAAGTCACGTTGCGGCAATACTCAATGGCTAGTCTCGATGGGTAAGCAACGCGAAAAGATGGGCTATGATGGTTATCAATGCAATTGCAAGTAATGTCAAAGGTGTCGACGATGTTACCGTCCTTGACGAAGATGAGCGGTGGTGATGTTGATGTTGAACCGTACCTAGATAGTCAAACACAAAAGGATACGGAAAACCCCAACTCAAATTCTCATGGCAAAATTTGGCAACGTTGTCGGAATTGGAAGTGGGAAAGGCTAAGGTGGTGTTATGCGGAAGTGGAGGAGGTAAGTGGAAGTGTATGTGGGCACGGGACAAAATTTGGCGAAAGTTAGGCGGTGATCGGGTGGTGGAAGGGATTGTTGTTACCGGGGCCGGAAATCCGGGCTGGAAGACGGATGTCCGGCGCCGGATGTCCGGCTGATCGGGCGGATGTCCGGCTGGATGAACACCGCAGGAAGGTGGGAACCGGGCAAAATTGGGATTTTGTGGATGGAAATTGTGGAAATGGTGGGAGAAAGCTAGATCTACCTGCAACACACGAAATCCACGGATCAAATCCAACAAAACTTCATCACACGAACAAATCACAAAAAATTTGGGGCTATTTTTTATAGAGGCAAAGGTGTCCCGATGTTTCGATGAGATGGTGGCTATCGTTTCTGTGGGAGTCGACCTTGACGATCCGACTACGTACGTGCGAGATGTCGCGCCTTAGCAATCGCTAAACCAACTTCCGAGGGTTATTGACCACGCCGAGCACGATCAACTCTGACCACGAGGGCCTGTTTCCTGCGAGCAAATGAAGAACAAGCAAGAAACTAAGATTGCAATCTGGATATTGCGAATATAAGAGGAAAGCTTTATTAATGAAGGTGGGGTTACGAGACGCCTTGGTGCAGTGCGTTGAACACAAGCGAAGTACACGAAGTTGCAGCTATGGCGAACTTTTGATCTAAACAAAACCCAAAGTCTAAACGACGCCCTAAGTGCTGTATATATTGAGTAAGAGGAGGTAATTTCGTGGCCCTTGAGGGAGGGGTCCGAAACCAACCCTATCTCTTGTTTCCCCACACATACGGACTCTAAAAACAGCCTACACTTAAGTATTTCGAAATTACATGGGCCTGGCCCAATATTAAGGTGACGCAGCACCTAGAATAGCCTATGGACGAATATTATAAAGTGGCATCTTGTATATTTCGTCCAAGGCCTCATGCTCTCATTAGGGTGGCTTCAAAGTCCTGGAATCATCACTTGTAACTCCGTTCTTGTTCCCCTTAGCATGCCAACATCTCCATGCTTGAACTTGCTCCAAGGTTCATCTTTCTTGTCCATGGTAGGCCCTTCATTTGTAAGCAAAACAAATGTATCCAATTTAGGCAGCATCATATTCTCATGAACATTGGAATCGTTACCAAGAAACGAAAGTACCGATAATTCAATTGGCGTCTTGCGAGCTCTAGTAATTGGTCCAATATGTATAGCAGCAGGGGCTGTGGGTGTAACAATGGTATTGATGTCCTCATCATCCTCCCCTTCTTGAAATGAAGTCGTCCTCGACGGAAACTCATCTTCCTCACCCAAATAAGGCTTCAGATCTGCAATGTTAAAAGTGGGACTAACCCCAAAATCTGCAGGTAGCTCAAGTTTATATGCATTATCATTTATTTTCTCTAACACCTTAAAAGGACCATCAACACGTGGCATTAGCTTTGATTTGCGCAAATTAGGAAACCTATCCTTACGCAAATGTAACCAAACAAGATCTCCAGGTGCAAAGACAACATGTTTTCTACCCTTATCTCCAGCAAGTTTATATTTAGCATTCATACGCTCAATGTTTTTGATAGAGGCGAGGGTCCCGATCTTTCGATGAGATGGTAACTATCGATTTGGTGGAGACGACTTTGACGATCCGACTACAAACATGCACGACGTTGCGCCTTAGCAACCGCTAAACCAATCTCCTGAGGTTACTGACGATGCCGGAAGCACGATCAACCTGACCACGAAGGTCTATTCCTACACACAATCGAAGAACAAGCAAGAATATGATAATGCAATCTGAATATTGCGAATATAGATGAAGTATTGATAAACGTGGGGATCCATAAGCGGTCTTGGTCTGGTCGTTGGACACAAACGAAGTACATGAAGTTGCAATGGCTAACTTTTAACTAAACAAATCCCAATCTAAACGATGCCTTAAGGGCTATATTTATAGGGAAAAGAGAAGGGATTTTGTCCACCCTTGGCAAGGTGGGACTAAAACACCTCCTAAGTCGCTTTTCCTACAATTTGGACTCTAAAGATATATTACATGGGCCTGGCCCAAAATAAGGTGGCGCAACACCAATAATAAGCTATGGACGAAATTTATGAAAGGCCATCTTGTATATTTCGTCCATCGTCTTGTATGTCATCATGGTGGCTTCAAAGTCCGGAAATCTCCACTTGAACCTCGGTTCTTGTTCTCTTCGCACGCACCTTCATCTCCGTGCTTGATGATGCTCCCATGTTCATCCTTCTTGTCCGTTTTAGGCCCTTCAATTGCAAGCAACACAAATGTATCTAAGTTAGGCAGCATCATATTCTCATGAACACTAGAAAGATTACCAAGAAACAAAAGTACCTGATAATTTAATTGGCGTATGCGAGCTCTAGCAATTGTTCCAAGATGTAAAACAGCAGGGGATATGGGTGTAACTGTGGTAGCCATGTCCTCATCATCCTCCCCTTCTTGAAAACAAAGTCGTCCTCGTGTGCTTAGTCTGAAATGTGGCCAACAAAAGAGACAAGTTGTACACGTTGTATATGTATATGTCATCCATTTTACCGATCTCGGTTGGGGTACATGTGACATGGTTAGACAAGAGCACCCTTCAAAAGTCGTGAAATATAAAGCCAATATATTATCACAAGAAGTCAAAGGCATGAAAATATTGCAACTCAGTTTGCACATATAAGTGAAGCTCTTATTCATATCAAAAGATTGACAATGCTTATCATTAAACCATCCCAACATTGATGAACCATCACCAAGACTAGAGGTCATATCAAAATGATTAAACATTGGCACAATTATTTTCAAACATATTTGATCCAAATATGATTTATTCCCTGATTCACATGATTCTTTTGCATCAATATTTAATTCAATGGGTTCACTCAAAATTGTTTGATCACATGGCAAAGTCAAATCATCAACATAATCCTCTAAAATAACTGGTGTGATCAAAGTAGTGGGTAGCTCATTCCATGGTGCATTTAAATTGACAAGGCAAGCATCATACACATGTGGAGGTGGAAGATCGGTACCTTTGTCATTACCTATTACGATCGACTCGGATGATGTAGGCACTCTCAAAGGTGATGTGTCACATGGTGGAGGTGATGTAGTCCTCACACAAATGGATGTGGTTGTCATAGTACGCCTAGCAGTGGAAGGAACAACCGTATCATCGCTTGGAATGTGCTCCTTGCGCTTGTTCTCCTTGTGGGCAACACGTCGTTGTATTTCCTGTTCAGCTTTGCAAGCAAGACGAAACACACGGTCCATAGGATAACACTCTTCATGAATTAGTATCTCCTGAATATCACGGTTTAATCCGCCCCAAAATCTATCCATAAAATCATCTTCAGTTTTTTCTAAAAAGGAGTGCAACAAGGTAGTTTGTAAATCATCATAATATTTTGTTACAGTGTTGCTACCTTGTTTTAAATGTTGTAGTTTTTTAAGCATGCCACGAGTATAATAAACATCGACGAATCTATCTCTCATGACAAGTTTTAAATCATGCCAAGTAATAGGTATATAATCAGGGTGTAACCTACAATATTCGCTCCACCAAACTAAAGCATAACCAGTGAAAGTACCAACCGCGACCTTAACTTTTTCATGCTCAGAAAAATTATGGGAAGCAAATATAGCATTTATTTCAAACTCCCATTCAATATATAAATCAGGCTTAAAACGACCATGAAAAGGTGGCATGGAAACAAGAACCTGTTTGTGTGCATTATGATGTCTTTGTAACTCTTGTGATGGTGGTTGCATTTTCTGAGGTGATGACACGTCTCCCACGATCGATGAAGCCCAACTGACTCTGGAACCTGCCATGATTAGTAGAAACAAGAAACAAAATCCAAGAATAATGTTCCTATGAACTACTGGGATGTGGTGGTAAAGCGGTCACAGTATAGCAAATCGAAGTCTTACAAATTCTTACCATGCAGCAGGTGGTGACCAGCAACCAGCGGTGTCAAATAACTCCAAGAGTTGGGTAAAGCGATTGCCAGGTGAACGAATGTATGCACGATGTAGAAATATGTGGAGCTGGGTTGGCTTTATATATGTGGGAAAAATGCTACAACCACGTTAATTAATGCAAGATGAAAATTCGTTCAAAGTGGTCGAGTGCTGGTCCTAGGCTAGACTGCATTTAGAGACGCGAGCCTAAGACACAGATGAAAATTCACACCGCGACGGAGGAGAATAATGAAGTGAGATAAATCGCATTCAAATAGTATGATGCGCTCCAAAGCAAACGACCAAAAAAAAATTCTCTTTCCAAAAGCACTCTAGATTCAGCAATCAAAAATGTGTGTGACACAAAGACCAATGAGGCAGCCCATAAAACTTGTGCGTTGTTGTTTTCCGAACGAAGTCAAACGCTTGGTCTTTTTTTTTGAAGAGGCACAAGTACTAGTCACGCGGCTCCACAAGGAAATGCCCCTCTTTTTTTTGGCACACCAGAATAGTCAAAACGAAATTGGTAGTTGTACGCTCACGTATTCCAAAGAAAACAATCCAAACAAGGCAAGAATCGTACTCTTTAAATTCTCCCTTTTTTTTCTTCCACAAAACGAGCAAGGCAAATCAGATTTTCCTTTTAAATCTCCACGGATTTGCCCCCCCCCCCCCTTTTTTTGCTGCGATCTTCAATACTCCCGTAAGGAAACTCCTCCTTAAAAAAAATCAAACGTGCCACGCTAGGACACAAAATCAGCCACAAACCAAACCGATTGGCAGTTTCCTTTTTTTTAATCTCTCACTTTCCTTCAACGATGAGGAATCTTTCCAAGTAGTACTCGGCTCTTTTTTTTTTCGTTTCCTTTTATTTGGACGAAACTAACATTCCAAAATATCAGCAGATTTTTTCTTTTGCGCTGGTCACTTTCCAAAGATGGGGCGAAATCCTTTATCTCCTCATTGTTCTCTTTCCAAACAAACTACCAGTCAAAAGGAAATAGATCCGAACCTTCCAAATAAGCAAATTTACTTTCCTTGTAGTACGTGGCAACAGATCTGAACGTGCTCCTCTCCTTTTCCGGCTCAAAAGTTACAAGGCAACCTTTTTTAAAGCACAATCTTCAAAACTAGAAAAAAAAAGAGAGGAGCCTTGCCAAATAAACAAACCAATCCACACTTTCCTTCTCTCTTTGCGTGGAGAGACCAAAGTGCAGTTTTTTTCTCCTTTCTTTTCAATCTGGCCGATCCACTTTTCTTTTCTTTCCCAAAATCCAACGTGGCTGACTAGTACTTTCCAAATAACCCAACCAACGTGGGAGGGAATCACGTCCCAATCCCAACCGATCTCTTTCCTTTCCAACTGATCCGAGCTTTCTCTCGCTTCTTCCAAATTTTTTTTAAAGGAACCGTGAGAGATTGCAACCAGCGATGGATGTGTGCACCTAACCTTTTTTTTGGCTTCGGTTCCTACTTGCAAAACGAATCTGCTCTCTTTTTCTTGTAGGATCTTTCCTCAACTTTTTCTCTCCACGAGACGAATAATGCTCCAAGACGGCAATTTAACAATGATAATGGATGGATGGTGGTGGTGGCGGTGAACAAAATAAGTGGCAGCGGATGATGACAAGGAAGTGGATGATGGTGGTTGTGGAGACAGCGTGAACAAAACGTGACTAGAACCCGAAACTCTAAAAGTCTATACACTAAAAACCAGCAACTCGACACACGATGCAATCGAAAATTCAACAATGCAAAAACTAAGTGATAATAGCGAAAGGCTCAGACTGTCTGGGACACAAATGAACTAATCTAACTTTTTTTGGCTTTTCGTGGACTGTAGGTATGAATGACAGATGCGATCTAAACTATTAAAAACTGTAAAATCTCATCGAGCAACCTGAAAACTGATACCACTTGATAGAGGCGAGGGTCCCGATCTTTCGATGAGATGGTAACTATCGATTTGGTGGAGACGACTTTGACGATCCGACTACAAACATGCACGACGTTGCGCCTTAGCAATCGCTAAACCAATCTCCTGAGGTTACCGACGATGCCGGAAGCACGATCAGCCTGACCACGAAGGTCTATTCCTGCACACAATCGAAGAACAAGCAAGAATATGATAATGCAATCTGAATATTGCGAATATAGATGAAGTATTGATAAACGTGAGGATCCATTAGCGGTCTTGGTCCGTCGTTGGACACAAACGAAGTACACGGGTTGCAATGGCTAACTTTTAACTAAACAAATCCCAATCTAAACGATGCCTTAAGGGCTATATTTATAGGGAAAAGAGAGGGGATTTTGTCCACCCTTGGCAAGGTGGGACTAAAACACCTCCTAAGTCGTTTTCCCTACAATTTGGACTCTAAAGATATATTACATGGGCCTGGCCCAAAATAAGGTGGCGCAACACCAATAATAAGCTATGGACGAAATTTATGAAAGGCCATCTTGTATATTTCGTCCATCGTCTTGTATGTCATCATGGTGGCTTCAAAGTCCGGAAATCTCCACTTGAACCTCGGTTCTTGTTCTCTTCGCACGCACCTTCATCTCCGTGCTTGATGATGCTCCCATGTCCTCATCAGTTTTCCTTAGTTAACTCATGCATTTTTAAAATCAATTCAGCATGTTCTTTAGCATCAAAATTAACCTTCTCCGAAGATGGAAGAGGCAACAAATCAATAGGTGCACGAGGTAGGAAACCATACACAATTTCAAAAGGGCACATCTTAGTAGTAGAATGCAATGAACAATTATAAGCAAATTCAATATGAGGCAAGCATTCTTCCAACATTTTCTTATTATTCTTCAAAACAGCCCTAAGCATAGTAGACAATGTTCTATTGACTACTTCAGTTTGTCCATCAGTTTGGGGGTGACAAGTAGTACTAAAAAGCAGTTTAGCCCCCAACTTAGCCCATAAACATCTCCAAAAGTGGCTCAGGAATTTAGTATCACGATCTAAAACAATAGTATTTGGCACACCATGCAAGCGAATAATTTCCCGAAAGAACAAATCAGCAACATTAACAGCATCATTGCTTTTATGACATGGTATAAAGTGTGCCATTTTCGAAAATCTATCTACAACAACAAATATGCTATCCCTCTCCTTCTTTGTTCGAGGTAACCCTAAAACAAAGTCCATGGATATATCCTCCCAAGGAACACTAGGTACAGGCAAAGGCATATATAAACCATGAGGATTGAGTCGTGACTTAGCTTTTTGACATGTGGTGCAGCGAGCAACAAAACGCTCAACATCCCATCTCATCTTTGGCCAAAAGAAATGTGTAAGAAGTATATCCTCCGTCTTCTTCACGCCGAAGTGTCCCATTAGTCCTCCTCCATGCGCCTCCTGCAACAACAAAAGACGAATGGAGCTAGCTGGAATGCATAGCTTGTTAGTACGAAACACAAATCCATCGTTAACGACGAACTTGTTCCATGTTCTACCTTCTTTACAATTCTGCAATACATCTTTAAATTCAGCATCATGCACATATTGATCTTTGATGGTCTCCAAACCAAATATTTTGAAGTCAAGTTGTGAAAGCATAGTATAGCGACGAGACAAAGCATCAACAATAACATTTTCTTTACCCTTCTTGTGTTCAATGACATAAGGGAAAGTCTCAATGAATTCCACCCATTTAGCATGTCTACGATTTAGTTTAGCTTGACTTTTAATATGTTTCAAAGATTCATGATCAGAATGTATAACAAATTCTTTGGGCCATAAATAATGTTGCCATGTCTCTAAAGTCCGAACAAGAGCATATAATTCTTTATCATAAGTAGAATAGTTCAGACTAGGCCCACTCAATTTTTCAGAAAAGTATGCAACAAGTTTGCCATCTTGTAATAACACACCTCCTAATCCAATTCCACTAGCATCACATTCAAGCTCAAAAGTCTTATTAAAATCAGGAAGTTGGAGTGAAGGAGCATGTGTCAACTTATCTTTCAATATCGTGAAGGCTTCTTCCTGTGCGGTACCCCAAACAAAAGGCACATCCTTCTTTGTAAGCTCGTTGAGAGGTGCGGCAATGATGCTGAAATCTCTCACAAAAAACCTATAGAAACAAGCGAGGCCAAGGAAACTCCTCACTTGTGTGACCGTTTTCGGCTGCGGCCAACTCTCAATAGCTTCAATCTTGGCTTTATCAACTTCAATTCCCTGTGGAGTAACAACATAGCCAAGAAAAGATACTCGGTCGGTGTAAAAGGTGCACTTCCCAAGGTTACCATACAAACGTGCATCACGTAAACCAATAAAAACAACACGTAAATGTTCGAAATGTTCTTCCAAAGATTTGCTATAAATCAGTATATCATCGAAATAGACTACCACAAATCGTCCAATGAAAGCACGTAAAACTTCGTTCATCAGTCTCACGAAAGTACTAGGTGCATTAGTTAACCCAAAAGGCATGACTAACCACTCATATAAACCAAACTTAGTTTTAAATGGTGTTTTCCATTCATATCCCAATTTCATACGAATTTGATGGTATCCACTACGCAAATCAACTTTGGAGAATATTGTAGAGCCACTCAATTCATCAAGCATATCATCTAGCCTAGGAATAGGATGACGATAACGAATAGTAATATTATTAATGCCTCTACAATCAACACAAGTACTAAGAGATTCGCGTATATAACCTTTGTCGAGCAACTCCTGTACTTGACGCATAATCTCCTTCATCTCCTTTGAATTGGTACGGTATGGTGCACGGTTGGGTAGCTTAATACGAATTAAGTCAATTTGATGCTCAATCCCTCGAATAGGTGGTAATCCGGTGGCACGTCTTGTGGGAAGACGTCAGCGAACTCCTGCAAAATGTTAGTGACAGCAAGGGGCAAAGAGGAAGGCACGTCCTCGAATGAAAATAATGTCTCTTTGCACACAAAAGCATAGCAAACAGATTTGCTAAAATCTAGCTCATCAATATCAGATTTGGTGGCAAGTAAACATGCACTTTTCAATTTAATTTCGGAAGCAACACTAGATGGTTTATTATTAGGCTTCATTTGTTGCTCAAATTGTTTTGCCACAATATGATTTTCACTCTTATTTTTCTCCTGTTTTGCTTTATTAGCTCTATTAATATCGTCTTTCAAAATGGAATCAGGAGTCATAGGAAGCAAAGTAATATTTTTATCCTTATGAACAAGAGTATACTGATTGTTTCTACCATGGTGTACAGAATTTTTATCAAATTGCCATGGTCTACCAAGTAATAAGGAACATGCTTGCATAGATACCACATCACAATCAACATAATCAGCATATGTAGAGATACTAAAATGCACCCGAACAGTACGTGTTACCTTAACCTTGCCGCTGTTGTTGAATCATTGGATGTAGTAAGGATGTGGATGTGGTCTTGTGGAGAGAGATAGCTTCTCCACCATCTCCATGCTAGCCAAGTTGTTGCAGCTCCCTCCATCTATGGTGACGCGAATAGAACGTTCTTTCACAACTCTCTTTGTATGGAACAAATTATGCCTCTGATTTTGCTCACCTTGTGTAACCTGCACACTCAAAACACGTTGAGCAACTAAACATTCATACCTCTCAGCATCTTCAGCAGCCATGTTCTTCATGTGTAATAAGAGCCAAAGTGATGCGGAGCATCCTTCCATCATCCCCATGGACTCTACATCGACACATCCAACCCCACGAGGACCCACGACGAGAGCTCGAGCACGTGCTATTCAATTCGAGGTTAACTCTCTCCTTGTTGAACTTCACTTTGACCCACTTGAGACATGGCTACTACCTCAAACGGAGATGCTTTGTGTGCTCAGGTACCAGGTAAGCAACCAAGGATAAGGAACGGTGCAAGACGGACATCAAGATCAAGGAAGCATTCGGACCAACTTTGGAGGGACCGGTACAACCGCCCACAACCGTAGGGTGGAACAACCGCCTACTACCGCCCAACAACCGGACGCTATTCGGTGATCAAGCGATGCAAGGCACATACAACACCGGATGTACCGGTAAAACCCAAATGATCGAACTACCGCCCCACGACCAGTACAACCATTGGGGCCCCGACACCCAGTGCGAAGCCAACACTGACCCGGTAGTACCGCCTTCCTCGACCATACTTCCGCTCCCCTCGATCGCCAGCATCACCGCCCCTCGGCCGGAACAACCGGCTGTCTGCGCCAAGACAGGCTCGGGCATGAGGCCCATGTACCCCTTCACTTCGCCCCCATTTGCACTAAGACTATAAATAGAACTCCCCCACCTCCTGATTAGGTTAGCTGAGGTTTAGCTCATGTTTGTGTGAGAGCCTTGCTCATCCACTTGGTTACTTCTCCTTGGATTCAAGACCCCCTTCTAGGGTGGACCCCATCAAGACCTCTTCTCAGAGAAGAACGGCTACTCGTGTATCCTTACCTTTGTTGATCTTGAATCTTGTGCCACCTTATGTGATCGGTGATCTAGCACTTGTGTGATTGATCTCTTGTCGGTTGAGTGAATTCTCTCGTTTGCCCCGTGTTTCCCTCTTGTTCTTCCGCGTGTTCTTCGTGATTCACCGTAGGATCCGCTCCAACGTGAAAGATCATCCACGTAGGGTTCCGCCCTACATCATCTATAGTATCATGAGCCACGTTGATCACGTTTTTGGAGCCCCTACCCCTCTTTTTCTAGCTTGATTTTGTTGTTTTTGTCCTAATTCCGAAAATTCCCCACAAAAATAGCCCCAATTTTTTTTTGTGATTTGTTTGTGAGTTGAGATTTTGTGATCTAGCTTTCCCCACCCTCCCCACCTCTTTCCATCCACGAAACCCACCCAATTTTGCCCCCGAAATCCTCCATTTCCGCCACAAAATCGTTTCCCGACTCGAGCGGTACAACCGCCTCCGAAGCAGTACCACCATTGAGTACCTCGAGCGGTACTACCGCCTGTGCCAATTTCAAAGATTCTGAGTTTCAACATTTTCAGCATAACTTCCACATCCGGAGTCCGATTTTCGCGTTCGTTAGCTCGTTGAGAAGCTATTGACATCCCCCATCCACCACCACTTTCCATTTCCACCATTGTTTCTTTTGGTCTTTGAGAATTTGAGTTGTGGTTCCCGTGTCCTATTGTGTTTCGGCTATATAGGTACGGTTCGACGTCAACATAACCACCGCTCATCTTCGCCAAGGACTCATCATCGCCAAGGACGGTAACTTCGACGACATCTTTGTCATACCTTGCAATTGCATTGATACCCACATGGCCTTATTTTTGCGTAGCTTACCCATCGAGACTAGCCATTGAGTATTGCCAACAACGTGACTTGTGCACATTAGTGATCATACTCCATAGCATACATACCATACCACCGTGGTGCATATCTTGGGATCCATTTGTGTATCACAAAGTTGTCATAGCATACACAATTGCTATCTTGGTTCGTGAAGTTTTGCATAAGAAAAGAGCTCAAAAGAGAAAGAGCCACCCAAGCTTTTAAGCAAAGAGAAAGATAAGCAAAGAGCTTATGAGCAAGAACCATCGCATCATAATACATTAAGATTGTCATATTGGATCATCTTTGATCAAAACAACGAAATACAATACATATAGCATACGTGGGATAGAGATAGTTGCATTTTTGCATATTAGGTTGTGCACAAGTTCCGTATCCGCCTATTGTGAAATCGTGCTAGCGTCTCTCTAGTATTGTGCAACAAGAGCATTTCCGTGGATTCCACATTTTGGCTCATTTTTGGTTTGCACAATCCCACTTATCTATTTATGCGTGTGTGTTTCCGTGTACCACTAGTTGCTTGGTCTACTTGTTGCATTTGCAAATTTGTGTACCTTTTCCAACATTATTGACGTTCACTTAAAATTGCATCAAATTTTGTGCCACCATCCTCACCAAGCTCCACCATAAGCTTTTATTTGTGTAGGTGTGAGAACCGACAAGGATTGGTACCAATAATGCTATTTCATTGTCCGCATTTGAGTGAACTTGATTCATCATCAACTTCGGTCAAAGGTACATTGGTATAAGAAGTTCTCCTTCTACCACTCACATTTTTGCTTGGAATGATGGATAGGCCAAGTACTTCTACCAACCCACTCTTCATCGAACAAGACGACGACATGTCATCATACGTCACCAAGAATCACCTCTTTGGTGCACAACGAGCGTTGCACCAAGAACAACAAGCAATGAGCGACCGCATCGACAATCTCGCCACCGACTTGCGACTCTCCGAGCAACGTACAAGAGACTACTTCGACAACAAGTTCGACGCTCACAAGCAAGAGAATGACGCAAGAATGGACGAGATCTGCGCCTTGATGAGAAACCGGCATCATTCCACTTCTTCATCATCAAGACGGAGCCGCTCGAGTCGACACTCCGACGACACCTACTACGACTCAAGTACACCTACTTCGAACACTCTTCGTTGTGCCGCACGTCAAGACCGTCATGCATCTCGCAACCCGCTACATGACAAGCATTCACAAGAGCAAGTTGATGAGCAAGTCCCTCGTCCTCAATCAAACCAAGACGCTTTTGCTCAAGCTCGAGAACGACAACAACTACGGCGACAAGAGGAAGAACGAGCGCGTCTACACCAAGACGAACAAGACGCCAAGGCTCAACGTCTTCAACAACAACAACGTGAAGCGCAAGCTCTTGAGGCGCAACGTGCCCTTCAAGAATCAAGTAGAGCCTTCGCCAACCGCAATCGCGAACGGCGCAATCAAGAGGAGGCCCTTCGAGAAGAAACCGAAGAGAGGAACTACCAACCTCATGGACAACGTCAAGTTCCTCAAGCCCCTCCACAAGCTCGTCAAGCTCCACCCCAACCTCAAGTTCAACAAGGGCAAGTTGATCATGGTCTTCCTCCACGCCAAGAGCAACATGAAGACGATTACAATCCACGTCAAGGACGTCATCATCAACATCGCCAACAACACAATGAAGAGCAATGCTACGGCAAGCTAAAATTCACCATGCCCAAGTTCAATGGAAACAATGACCCCGAAGACTACCTCTCATGGGCATTGAAGGTTGACAAAATCTTCCGGTTGCACAACTATGATGAGGCGAAGAAAATCGCTATGGCATCACTTGAGTTCCAAGACTATGTGCTCATATGGTGGGAATAAATCATTGAGCGACGACAAGCAAGACGTGAACCTCCAATCACCACTTGGGCTCAAATGAAGGATGTCATGCGAGCACGTTTTGTGCCAACCTACTACAACCGCGACCTCTTCAAGAAACTCCAACTACTCAAGCAAGGAACAAAGAGTGTTGAAGAATATTACAAGGAAATGGAGATAGCCATGATTCGAGCCAATGTCAAAGAAGATGATGAGCAAACTATGGCACGTTTCTTGAATGGACTCAATCATCCCATCAAGAAGATCGCCGACTTCCAACCATACTCAACCCTCATTGAGGTCGTGCATCAAGCTACAAAGGCGGAACGCCAAGTGCAAGATGACTTCAAGTACGCCAAGTACTCATCCAAGACATACGGCTTCCCCAACAACCAAGCTTCAACGACTCCTCCAACATCTACATCAACCAAGCTTTCTTCAAGAAACAACGACAAGTCAATTTACAAGAAGACTTCGACAAGTTCAAGTCGTCCTCCTCCTACTACAAGCAACCTCAAGCCGCGTGCTTCATCCTCTACTCCGGCCGATGAGACCATCAAGACAAGCTCCTTCAAGTGTTTCACTTGCGGCGGCCGAGGCCACAAGTCATCTGAATGCACCAACAAGCGCACCATGATCCTCAACGACGATGGCACATATGACTCCATGAGTGAAGAGGAGATGGAAGCTCTTGAGCAAGTGGCCATGCACCGACGAGTGAACGAAGATGAAGATGATCAAGTCTTTTGTGATGAGGATTCGAGCCCCGCTCTCGTTGTCTCCAAGGTCTTGACTCTTCAACATCAACAAGAAGAAGACCAACGATGCCACATCTTCCACACAAAAGCCGGCATCAATGGACGGTCCATCAAGGTCATCATCGATGGAGGTAGTTGCCACAACTTGGCAAGTGAAGAACTATGCTCCAAGCTCCAATTGGTAAAGAAGAGGCACCCGCAACCTTACAAGGTTCAATGTCTAAGTGACTCAAGCACTATACGAGTTGAGCATACGGTCCTAGTCTCTTTCAAAATTGGTGCATACGAAGACACTTTGGAGTGTGATGTGGTCCCAATGACCGTTTGTCACCTACTTCTTGGTCGACCATGGCAATTCGACCGTGGTGTCATACACAATGGGCGTACCAATCACTATAGCTTCAAGATGAAAGGGAAAGAATATGTGCTACGACCTATGTCTCCTAGTCAAGTGATAGCCGACAAGCAAGCCACACATCATAGAGAAAAGAGTGAGAAAGTGATCCACCCAAAAGTGAGTGAGAGCCACAAGCCAAATTTGAGCGACTCTTCGCCTAGAGAGAAAAACCTCATCCTATTTGCCACCAAAAGCGAGATGAGAGAAGTGTGTGAAAACCCATCGAGTGTGATGCACTTTTTACTTGTGTTCAAGGATGGAGTACCTAAAACTAACACCATTCACGAGCTACCTTTGGTGTTTCAATCTCTTTTGCATGAATTTCAAGATGTTTTCCCCGATGAGCTACCTCCGGGTCTACATCCTCTTCGAGGCATTGAGCATCGAATCGACCTCATCCCCGGAGCGCCTCTACCAAACAAAGCTCCATACCGAGTCAATCCTGAAGAAATGATGAGGACATCAATACCATTGTTACACCCACAGCCCCTGCTGCTATACATACTGGACCAATTACTAGAGCTCGCGCACGCCAATTAAATTATCAGGTACTTTCGTTTCTTGGTAATGATTCTAATGTTCATGAGAATATGATGCTGCCTAAATTGGATACATTTGTTTTGCTTACAAATGAAGGGCCTAGCTTGGAGAAGGATGGACATTGGAGCAAGAACAAGCATGGAGATGATGCCATGCTAAGGGAACAAGAACGGAGTTACAAGTGATGATTTCAGGACTTTGAAGCCACCATAATGGGTGCATGAAGCCTTGGACGAAATATACAAGATGCTACTTCATAAATTTCGTCCGAGGCTATTCTAGGTGCTTCGTCACCTTATTATTGGGCCAGACCCTTGTAATTTCGAAATACACAAGTATAGGCTATTTTTAGAGTCCGTATGTGTGGGGAAACAAGAGATAGGGTTGATTTCGGACCCCTACACCAAGGGCCTCGAAATTCCCCCCTCTTCCTCCATATATACAGCCCTTAGGGCACCGTTTAGACTTTGGGTTTTGTTTAGATTAAAAGTTCGCCATAGCTGCAACTTCGCGTGCCGTTTGTGTTCAACGACTGCATAAAAGGCGCCACAGAACCCCACCTTGATCAATAAAGCTTTCATCTTATATTCGCAATATCCAGATTGCAATCTCAGTTTCTTGCTTGTTCTTCGTTTGCTCGCAGGAAATGCAGACCCTCGTGGTCGTTGATCGTGCTCGGCGTGGTCAATAACCTCTCGGAGTTGGTTTAGCGATTGCTAAGGCGCGACGTCCTCGCACGTTCGTAGTCGGATCGTCAAAGTCGACTTCCTCCAAAGCGAAAACCAACATCTCATCGAAAGACGGGACACCTTTGCCTCTATCAAGAAACCAAGGAGATTCAACGGCAAGTACAACAACTCATCGACAACGGCCATGTACGTGAAAGCCTAAGCCCTTGTGCCGTTCCGGTTATTCTTGTGCCTAAGCCCGATGGAAGTTTTCGCTTGTGTTCCGATTGTAGACCTATCAATGCGATCACCGTCTGTTATAGGCATCCCATTCCTCGCTTAGATGATATGCTTGATGAACTTAGTGGAGCCAACTTTTCTCCAAAATTGACCTTAAAAGTGGCTATTATCAAATCTGCATACAAGAGGGTGATGAATGGAAACTGCTTTCAAAACCAAATTTGGTTTATATGAATGGTTAGTGATGCCTATGGGTCTTTCGGAAGCTCCGGTACTTTTGTGCGTCTTATGCATCATGTGCTTCGTCCTTATATTGGAGTCTTTGTTGTGGTTTACTTTGATGATATTCTTGTGTTTAGCAAAACCATGAAAGAGCACATCAATCATGTAAAATCTGTGTTGCAAACTCTTCGCAAGGAAAGTCTTTATGCAAACTTGAAAAATTGCTCTTTTGGAGTTGACAAAGTGGTTTTCTTGGGTTTTGTAGTATCCTCAAAGGGTGTCCATGTTGATGAATCTAAAATTGAAGCAATTAAAACTTGGCCCCAACCAACCAATTTGCAATAAGTGCGAAGTTTTCTTGGTCTTGCGGGCTTTTATCGTCGCTTTGTGAAAGATTTTAGCACAATTGCCGCTCCTTTGCATGCCTTGAGTAAGAAGAATACTCCCTTTGTTTGGGGAACTTTGCAATCAACCGCTTTTGATGAGCTCAAGTCTTTGCTTACTCATGCTCCGATTCTTGCTTTGCCCAATTTTGACAAAACTTTTGAGGTTCATTGTGATGCAAGTGGTACCGGAATTGGCGGAGTTTTGATGCAAGAAAAACGAGCCATTGCTTATTTTAGTGGAAAACTCTCCGGTGCTCAACTTAATTATCCCATCTATGACAAAGAATTGTATGCTTTAGTGCGTGTGCTACATGTTTGGGAACATTACCTTAGACCTCATGAGTTTGTCATCCATACCGATCATGAAACGCTTAAGTACCTCAAAGGTCAAACTAAATTAAACAAGCGTCATGCAAAATGGAGTGAATTCATTGAATCTTTTCCTTATGTGATCAAGTACATTAAGGGTAAAGAAAATGTAGTTGCCGACGCGCTTTCACGCATATGCATGCTTGTCACTCAACTTGAGTTGAATGTTATTGGTTTTGAGCATATAAAAGACTTGTATGAGCATGATCCATCTTTTGCTTCTCCTTATGCTAAGTGTTTGACGATACGTCTTGGGAACAATATTACATCAAGGATGGTTATCTTATGAGAGCTAACAAACTTTGCATTCCCGAAGTCTTCTCTTCGTTTGCTCCTTTTGCAAGAGGCTCATGGAGGCGGACTCATGGGACACTTTGGACGCGACAAGACATTCGCCACGCTCTCCAACAACTACTTTTGGCCCAAGATGTTCCGTGACGTCTCACGCTTCACCAACCGATGCTATACATGTCGCAAACTAAGTCTAAAGCTCAATCTCATGGTCTTTACATGCCTCTTCCTATTCCCTATCAACCATGGGAAGACATTAGTATGGATTTTGTACTTGGTTTGCCTAGGACTCAAAATGGCAAGGATTCCGTGTTTGTTGTTGTGGATAGATTTTCTAAGATGGCACATTTCATTCCTTGCAACAAGATAGACGATGCTTCACATGTTGCACATGTCTTTTGTAGGGAAATCTTGCGACTCCATGGCGTACCAAAGACAATCGTCTCCGATCGTGACGTCAAGTTCTTGAGTTACTTTTGGAAGACCCTATGCGCCAAGCTCGGAATAAAGCTCTTGTTCTCCTCGGCATACAATCCTCAAACCGACAGCCAAACGGAGGTGACGAACCGCACACTATCCACTCTACTTCGTGTCTTGATCAAGAGGAACATCAAGGAGTGGGAGGCATGTCTACCCATCGCCGAGTACGCCTACAACCGTGCAAGACATTCGACTACCGGCAAGTCCCCTTCGAGGTCGCTTCACGGCTTCAACCCGTTGTCCCCATTGGACATTCTACCTCTCCTCTACAAGAACGCACCAACATGGATGCGAAAAGACGGGCAAGCTGCATCAAGAAGATGCATGAGGATACAAGGCACACCATCGAGCGCCAAGTACAACGACTAGCGTCCAAGTTCAACGTCAACAAGCTGCCCAAGACATTCAACATTGGAGACCTCGTGTGGCTACACCTTCGCAAGGACCGCTTCCCCAACGAACGCAAGTCCAAGCTTCTCCCGCGAGCCGACGGACCCTTCAAGGTGCTAGCACGCTACAACGACAACGCCTACAAGATTGAACTCCCACGAGACAAGTAAACCGTGAGCGACAACTTCAACGTCAAAAACCTCTCGCCTTTCCATGGTGATGAAGATTTTGATCCGAGGTCGGATCTTTCCCAAGGGAGGGGAGATGATGCGAAACATCCTTCCATCATCCCCATGGACTCTACATCGACACATCCAACCCCACGAGGACCCACGACGAGAGCTCGAGCACGTGCTATTCAATCCGAGGTTAACTCTCTCCTTGTTGAACTTCACTTTGACCCACTTGAGACATGGCTACTACCTCAAACGGAGATGCTTTGTGTGCTCAGTACCGTGTAAGCAACCAAGGAGAAGGAACGGTGCAAGACGGACATCAAGATCAAGGAAGCATTCGGACCAACCTGGAGGGACCGGTACAACCGCCCCACAACCGGCCGGGCGGAACAACCGGCCTACTACCGCCCAACAACCGGACGCTATTCGGTGATCAAGCGGTGCAAGGCCGGTACAACACCGGATGTACCGGTAAAACCCAAATGACCGGAACTACCGGCCCCACGACCGGTACAACAGCTTGGGGCCCCGATGCCCAGCTGCAGAATCCAACACCTGACCCCAGCGGTAGTACCACCTTCCTTGACCGGTACTTCCGCTCCCCCTGGATCGCCAGCGGTACAACCGCCCCCTCGACCGGAACAACTGCCTGCTCACAAGACAGGCTCGGGCATGAGGCCCATGTACCCCTTCACTTCGCCCCCATTTGCACTAAGACTATAAATAGAACTCCCCACCTCCCGATTAGGTTAGCTGAGGTTTAGCTCATGTTTGTGTGAGAGCCTTGCTCATCCACTTGGTTACTTCTCCTCGGAGCTCAGGACCTCTTCGGAGAAGATCCCCCAAGCGGATTCAAGACCCCCTTCTAGGGTGGACCCCATCGAGACCTCCTCTCGGAGAAGAACGACTATTTGTGTATCCTTACCTTTGTTGATCTTGAATCTTGTGCCACTTTATGTGATCGGTGATCTAGCACTTGTGTGATTGATCTCTTGTCGGTTGAGTGAATTCTCTCTCGTTTTCCCCGTGTTTCCCTCTTGTTCTTCCGCGTGTTCTTCGTGATTCACCGTAGGATCCACTCCAACGTGAAAGATCATCCACGTAGGGTTCCGCCCTACATCACAAAGTCTCCTCATCATAGTCACTAGCGGACTCATACCCACCATCCTCAGTAGCAATCATCACACGCTGAGATTTGCGTTCTCTCGCAAAATGTCCTCTTCCCTTACAACGACGACAAATAATATCACTTGTGTGCCCTGTTGACGCCATTGAAGAAGAAGAGCTCTGTGCAGGCCCGACAGGTGTGCTCTTGGCAGATAGTGGTGGTTGTGCCTGCTTTCTTGTATCACGGTTGGAGGTGGCACCTGAAGGAGGTGATGGTGTAGTGGAAGTAGATGATGCACGTGGTGTCCATGATGAAGGTCGACCTGCAGAAAAGTTAGTTCGCACCAATGTCAGTCGATCCTGCACTTCACGTTCAGCTTTACAAGCAAGATGGAATAAACGAGTGATATTATTATAATCCTTATATTCTAGAATGGTCTGAATCTCTCTATTTAATCCACCCATAAAACGTGCAAGCATATCTTCATTCTCCTCAACAATACCACATCTAATCAAGCCAGTTTGTAATTCCTGATAATATTCTTTTACAGAATTTTTCCTTGTCTTAAGCGCTGCAATTTTTGAAGTAATTCACGTTGATGATATGGTGGAACCCAACGAGTACGCGTAGCAGTTTTCAAAGCAGCCCAAGTAGCTAGAACATGATATAATCAACAATGTTCAGACCACCAAACACATGCAAAGCTAGTGAAAGCACAAACAATGCGGCAGAACACGTCTCTCCTCAGGATATTGTAAACATGTAAATCGTTGTTCAGTTTCTAACTCCCAAGTAAGATATATATCAGGAACATATCTACCCTCAAATGGTGGAATATTCAATTTCAGTTTAGGGATATGGTCACGATCTCGTACCTGAAGGGGAGCCCTAACATTGCCATTATTTGCATGTGGACGACCTGGTGGTTGTGGTGTTGGTGGTTGCACGTAGTTCTGATTTTGATCAACTTCATCCTCGTAATCTCCCACATAATCATCCTCCTCCGCATCAGCAGTAGGAGCCACAGAAGTATCAACAACAGCACCAACAGTTTGGCCAAGCGCAAGAGGGACACGGCTCACTCGGCGGAGGGCTGTTTCGCGACGTGGAGGTAGTCGGTGTTGTTGTTGTTGTAGAGGTGCGTTAGGTGCAGCCGGTGGTGGTGGTGGAAGACCGCGAGCAATTCATTAAACTTGTTATCGAGGTTTGTTTCGAACGTCTTCTCCATGCCATCTATCTTCTCCATGGCCTCTTCAAATCTGTTTAGCACATCTTGCACCTGTCCACTCATCATTTGCTGAAATTTATCATGAAGCTCCTTGTTCGTCATGTTCTCCTAGTCAGTCTCGTCGGCTTGTGATCCTGGCATGGTTAGCAGCAATAAAAACACACAAGAATATGATCCTGCAGACTACTAACAAGAGGTGGTGGTGGGTGTCACAAATCCGTCAAGCAAATCTCAAATTCTTACTAGTTGTTACCCAGCAGCAGGCGGTGATTGGCAACCGACGTAGTCAAAACTCTCAAAGCTTGGATAGAGCGATTACCAGGGAGAGTCAAACGCACGACGTAGATGTATGTGGAGCTGGGAAGGCTTATAATATGGTAGCAAAAAGGGTCAGCAATAATCAATTCAGAGATGCAAAGTTGAATAAACGCTCAACGACGGTACTGTGCTGGTCCTAGGCTAGACTGTGCTAGAGACGCGAGCCTAGAACACTAACAAAATCACGGCGCGACATGTAAACAAGGAAGGAGCACACTCTGAATTTTTTTTCCTTTTTTTCTGCACTTTTTTTCTTCTTTTTTTTGCTCCGCAACAAATTTTTTTCAAAAAAGTATAAATGGTCTAAAAACTGCCTAGCCAGAATTTTCCAGACTTAGTTTTTTTTTAAACTGGAACTATTTTTCTTCTACGGATGGCTCGGAAGTTGGGGAGTCCTCCGCTGTCACGACTCAGAGTATCACGTGATCTGGAAATCGAGAACAAAGCAACAATTACTGGACTCGGACTAGGACTGGTGGCGGAGATGAATCTGGTGGAAACTCCGACTGGTGGCGGATATATGCAGGGCGGTGGAACACGGACTGGTGGCGAATCTGTGATGGAGGTGGACTCGGATTAGTGTGATGGCGGCGGATATGTGGTATATGGTAGCGGCGATGACGATGGTGGTATATGGCAGCGGTGATGACGATGGTGGTATATGGCAACGGATTCAGAGCGGTGGCGGATAAGCAGTGGGGGTAGAAGGCAAGGCAATGATGATGGTGCAGCGGCGGCGTGACAACTTATGACCAGAACTCGAAACTCTAAAAGACTAGACACTAAGACCAGCAACTTGACACGACGATGCAACCGCAAATTCAACAAAGCAAAAAACCCTAAAAAGATTATGCAAAGGCTCAGATTGGTTCGGATATGTGAACTAACCCTAATTTTTTTTGTGGCTTTTTCGTGGACTATAGGTATGAAGTTGTGACTCGATCTAAACTACGAAAAACTGTAAAATCTCACCGAGCAACCTGGAAATCTGATACCACTTGATAGAGGCAAAGGTGTCCCGTCTTTCGATGAGAGGGTAGCTATCGTTTAGGATGAAGTCGACTTTGACGATCCGACTACGAACGTGCGAGGACGTCACGCCTTAGCAATCGCTAAACTAACTCCGAGAGGTTATTGACCATGCCGGAGCACGATCAACCTGACCACGAAGGTCTGTTTCCTGCAGGCAAACGAAGAACAAGCAAGAAACTAAGATTGCAATCTGGATATTGCGAATATAAGAGGAAAGCTTTATTAATCCAGGTGGGGTTCTGTGACGCCTTTGTCTGGTCGTTGAACATAAACAAAGTACGCGAAGTTGCAGCTATGGCGAACTTTTAATCTAAACAAAACCCAAAGTCTAAACGACGCCCTAAGGGCTGTATATATGGAGGAAGAGGGGGGAATTTCGTGGCCCTTGGAGGAGGGGTCCGAAACCAACCCTAACTCTTGTTTCCCCACACATACGTACTCTAAAAACGGCCTATACTTAAGTATTTCGAAAATACATGGGCCTGGCCCAATAATAAGGTGACGCAGCACCTAGAATAGCCTCTAGATGAAATTTATGAAGTGGCATCTTGTATATTTCGTCCAAGGCTTCATGCAATCCTTATGGTTGCTTCAAAGTCCTGAAATCATCACTTGCAACTCCGTTCTTGATCCCCTTGCGCATGCCATCAACTCCATGCGTGTTTTTGCTCCAATGTTCATCCTTCTCCAAGCTAGGCCCTTCATTTGTAAGCAAAACAAATGTATCCAATTTAGGCAGCATCATATTCTCATGAACATTAGAATCATTACCAAGAAACGAAAGTACCTGGTAATTTAATTGGCGTGCGCGAGCTCTAGTAATTGGTCCAGTATATGTAATTGTAGGGGCTGTGGGTGTAACAATGGTATTGATGTCCTCATCATGCGCATGGTACATAAACACATCATCCATCATGATGGTTCTCTTCTTTTGCACATAACCATTAGAAGCACAAGTGCATGAATAATATGATGCAACAATGGCTATATTCATGGCACGGGGTATATGGTGCAAAGAGGTAAGACAAGCATGCTTCACAAGGAATATGTCAAAATCTCCAATTATGTGAGAATGCTATGGGGGCAAACTCATTATCAAGACTAAGGGCATTGTTGCACTCAATACATGTCAAATCATCTAGCATAAGAGAGGCAACACATGGAGATAAATGACAAGAAGCAATAACAATCATGTGCAAAGCATGGAAATGGTTGACATCAACCGCATGAAGTGAGCAAGTATGAATCATCGGTGACGCAACAACGCAACCAATCATAGTAATCAAGTCGTGCAAACTAGTGGAGCGAAGATGCAACACACAAGAGGAAATGATGCGGAGCATCCTTCCATCATCCCCATGGACTCTACATCGACACATCCAACCCCACGAGGACCCACGACGAGAGCTCGAGCACGTGCTATTCAATCCGAGGTTAACTCTCTCCTTGTTGAACTTCACTTTGACCCACTTGAGACATGGCTACTACCTTAAACGGATATGCTTTGTGTGCTCAGGTACCGTGTAAGCAACCAAGGAGAAGGAACGGTGCAAGACGGACATCAAGATCAAGGAAGCATTCGCCCAACTCGAGGGACGGTACAACCGCCCCACAACCGCGGCGGAACAACCGCCTACTACCGCCCAACAACCGGACGCTATTCGGTGATCAAGCGGTGCAAGGCCGGTGACAAAGACCGGATGTACCGGTAAAACCCAAATGATCGAACTACTGCCCCACGACCAGTACAACCATTGGGGCCCCGACGCCCACCGCAGGTTAACACTGACCCGGCGGTAGTACCGCCTTCCTCGACCGGTACTTCCGCTCCCCCTGGATCGCCAGCGGTACAACCGCCCCCTCGACCGGAACAACCGGCCTGTCTGCGCACAGGGCTCGGGCAAGAGGCACATGTACCCCTTCACTTCGCCCCCATTTGCACTAAGACTATAAATAGAACTCCCCACCTCTGATTAGATTAGCATTGGATTAGCTCATATTCTTGTGTGAGAGCCTTTGCTCATCCACTTGGCTACTTCTCCTCGGAGATCAGGACCTCTCTGGAGAAAGATCCCCCAAAGCGGATTCAAGACCCCTTCTAGGGTGGACCCCATCAAGGCCTCGTCACGGAGAAGAAACGGCTACCGTTTGTATCGTCCTTTGTTGACCTTGAATCATGTATCTCCCTTTGTGTTCATCGATCTAAGCGCTTGTGTGATTGATCTCTTGTCGGTTGAGTGAATTCTCTCTCGTTTTCCCCGTGTTTTCCCTCTTGTTCTTCCGCGTGTTCTTCGTGATTCACCGTAGGATCCGCTCCAACGTGAAAGATCATCCACGTAGGGTCCCTGATGTAGGGCGGAACCCTACGTGGGCGATCTTTCACGTTGGAGCGGATCCTACGGGGAATCACGAAGAACACGCGGAAGAACAAGAGTGAAACACGGAGGAAAAGAGAGAGAAATCACAAAACCGACAAGGGATCAATAACACAAATGATAGATCACCGATCACCTAGATAGGCACAATATACAAGTACAACAAAGATAAGATACAAACGGTAACCGCTCTTCTCCGTGAGGAGGCCTTGAGGGGTCCACCCCAGAAGGGGTCTTGAATCCGCTTGGGGATCTTCTCCTGAGAGGTCCCGATCTCGTGGAGAAGTAGCCAAGTGGATGAGCAAAGGCTCACACAAGAATATGAGCTAATCCAATGCTAACCTAGAAAGGTGGGGAAGAAAGAGTATATATAGTCTAGGGGGCGAAGGGGTACAAGGGCTACGGCCCCAAACAAAGTCAACACCCAGGCGTCGGACGTCCGGAGGTCACCGATCGTCCGGAGGCTCGACATGGTCCGGACGTCCGGAGGTCTTCGGACGTCCGTAGATTCGGTTCGGACGTGCGTCGGTCGGACGTCCGTAGGCGGTCGGACGTCCGTAGATTCCATTCGGTGCCAGTGCCGGACGTCTGCCGGCTTGGCCGTCCGGTCCTCGGTACTTGTCGGACGTCCGGTGATCGCTTGGTCGTCCGGCCATTGGAGAGTGTCGGACGTCCGGAGGCTTCCGTCGTCGTCATTGGGACTCCGCAGCTCGCTTTTTTCCGTCTTCTCTTCCGTGCTTCCCTCGCGGATAGTGTAGGTGTTCCTTGGCGCTTGCACTCCTCCTCGTCGTCCGTGAAGCTCCGCCATACCTATGCATGCACACGAGTGGAGTGTCAAGTAGTATACCATCCTCGAAGGGGTCAAGCGAGCACGTGTAAAGGAGAAGATTCACCTTTATGTATGAGAAGTAGAGGTCGACGTGTCACTTGCCAAACGGACTCTTGACATGGTGATGACCGTCGGATGCTCCGCATCATCCCTCCCTTGGAAAAGATCCGACCTCGGATCGAAAACCAAATCACCATGGGAAAGAGATGGCGGTGCCGTGTCAAGTGGTCGAACACCAAGCACTCATCGTCTAGTAGCTCGAAATGGGCACTCTCCAATGTCGCACCGTCTTGTGATTCCTTCAAAAGGAGCAAATGGAACAAACACTTGGAAAAACAAATGTGGTTATTGTTAGTGCAAAACCAAACATTCAAGAGGTGATTCACCAAACAAGTGTCGTCATCAAACATAGCAAATGGTGTGACAAAGGATTGTGACATGGCATGTAAGCATATGAATTGAGCAAAATCAAGGTCATCATGGAAACAAGCATGTAAACGTGAGGTAGTGATGCAAATATGTGTGACAAGAGAATAAGCATCTACCTCAAGATCATAGCAATCATGCATAATGCGCTCGACAAATGGTCGATGGTAGGCATAGGAATCATTCACAACACCAAATAAGATGAGATGTCTAAACACATGGGTCAAGTGCAAGACAATCCAAGCATAATATGCATAGGGTGTAGTGAATATAGTGTGGCACTCAACACAATATAAAGAGCAATTGTTCATCATGTGTGTGGCCATCAAGTTAAGCATGTAGCAATCAATGGGATATGGCATATGTGAAGAAATGATATTGGTGCAACCAACCATATGATAGTAGCAAGTAGTCCAAGAATTGGATGCAACACACAAGGTATATATATCATGAAGCATGGAAATGTGGCAATCATTGATGAAAGCAATATCTCGAGTATGCGTGCAAATGGTGCAAGCAACACAATTAGTATGATCCACAATATCCAAGCTCAAGAAAGATGTCACCTTGAAGGCGTGTCCTTGTGCATTCTTCACAATGCCGAAGTGGAAGCGAATGCGGTGTAGAAGCGATTCGTGGTAGAATGTATTAGGCTCGCTCTCAAGAGCTCGAATGGTCAACTCACGTGAAGTGGAAGTCGACACGAAGTCCAAGTATCCTACACATGCACAAAACAAAACAAAGAACGTATGCGCAAGGTAGATGAACTCATCATCTATCATGATGGTTCTCATCTTTTGCACATAACCATTAGAAGCACAAGTGCTTGAATAATATGATGCAACAATGGCAATATTCATGGCACTAGGTATATGGTGCAAAGAAGTAAGACAAGCATGCTTCACATGTAATATGTCAAAATCTCCAATCATGTGTGAGAATTCTATGGGGGCAAACTCATGAGCAAGACGAATAGCATGGTTGCACTCAATACATGGCAAATCTAGCATGAGAGAGGCAACATATGGAGATATGTGACAAGAAGCCATAACAATGATGTGCAAAGCATGTAGATGGTTGTCATCACCCGCATGAAATGAGCAAGTACGAATCATAGGTGATGCAACAAGGCAAGCAAACATAGTAATCAAGTCGTGCAAACTAGTGGAGCGAAGATGCATCACACTAGAATAAATCATGGCAATCATGTCATGTGAGCAAATAATAGGCATAGGGAGTGCACATGACATATCGCAAGCATGAACACAAAGCAAGATGAAAGTATCCTCATAGGAATGATGCACAAAAGAGACATGGCAATAACAAGCAATATCTCCACCAAGCTTGCAAATACACATACAAGTACGAGAATCAATCATCATGTGTAATGCAAAGCATGGGTCACAAATGCATGTCAAAGGTATAGGAATGAGCATATCATGCAAAGTGAACATGGCAAGATGGGCATATGATATGTAATGAACAACAACCCATAACCATGTGAGGGCCAAGTAAAAGAAATGCGCGAAGACTTCGCGTGAAGAGAGCGGTGGGAAAGTCAATCCATGGGATCCCAAATCATCGTTGCTCTCTAGAGCTCGTTTTGTCAACTCGTGGGATTGCGAAGTTGACAAGTATTCATGGGTACCTACACAAAAGAGACACAAACGAAAGAAATTGTGTGTGGTAAATGTACACATCATCCATCATGATGTGTATGTGCACGTGTGAGTTAGCACAAGATAAGCATCGCTCAAAGAAATTTGATGCATGGTATAAGAACATGTCATCCATCATGAAAGAATAGTTATTATGTATGACATGATGGGGACACAAATTGAGAATGCAAGTATATGGCACATCAATATCATGTTTATTCATGGGGAGCATATGGTGCACACAAGTATTGGGATCATGCAATGAATGGGATGAATCAAAATCTCCTAAAATGTATGAGGAAACTATGGGGGTCTCCTCATGAACAACATTGGAAACATCACATGGAGAAAATGGACAACATCCACAACAATATATATCCGAAGCTAGGTGGGCATGGCATGGCATATGAGATAAATGATGCAAAGGAAGCATATCAATATCATCACAAGAAAAACAAATGCCAATCCATGGGCTTGTCATCTATGCCATATGTGCAAATTGGGTTTATTTTAATGGCATATGCATAGTCACTATGTAGAGATTGCAAATAAGACATATGGTTGATCTCATGCATAGCTGACAAGTCAAGCGGATTAGCAAACATGATATGACCTAAAGAATTGTCACAAGAAATCCTATGTAACATGGCATCACAACTAATAGACTCCACATGAGAATCATCATATTCATCATAAATGGGCAAATCATCACATGAGGAAATCATACTAGAATGAAGCATGTCAATAGGGTAATCAACATCATGCAAGCAATCAATGTCAAAATAGTCCACTAGTGGGACGAGAGTATCACCGTCACCTTTGTTACCTTTGTCATTCCATTCAAGTGGTGTAGGTGAGGTGGGGAAGACCAAATGGTGGTCATCTTCATCTTGATGGAACCATGTGGGGGTGCATCATATTCCACCATGGCCATCGTCTTGTCCAAAGGGAGGACGGAGTCGTCGAGGATCGGCGCGTCATCATAAATGGGACCGAGCACCAAATGAGAAGACACAATAGAGGTAGAGGTCAAGTTGTTAGAAATGCAAATGGCCTCACTAGACCTATCAACTATCTCACTCTCTCTATGTGGTGGTTCACTCACTCCCTCAAAATAGGTGCACTCAAACTCACGTATGGTGGAGTCACTCATCTCACTCAAGTGGTGGGGGTTGTGGCTCTCCTCACATGGGAATTGGGGCAACACATATATGGTGCTAGTGGTGAAGTCACTCTCACTCTCAATATGGTGGCTCAAGTCACTCAAGTCATCGGATGTCGCCGTGGTCGAAGGGAAAATCCCATGCTCAACTGTCTCGTAGTCGTCGTCGTGGATGAAGGCCGAAGATTGCACATCATCGCTCTTGTCGGGGATGAAGGCCGAAGATGGCACAACATCAATCTCGCCTCCTAAGATGGAAGCATCATCCTTGTTCGCCACCTTGTCGCTTGCCTCCAAATCTTGGTCCTTGAAGGTCTCCGTAGTCGTACTTGTCGCCGCACCATCTTGAAAAAGAGTCAAGGTAGACTCGGCATCATCAATGCCACAAAGAGGGATGGCGGTGAAGTTGCACTTGGGAGCATCATCTTGGAGCTTGTCTGCTTGGACATCTTGGTGGTACTAGCCTCATGCTTGTCGTAGAGCTTGGTCGCCGCGAAGTATGCTTGGGGTGGAGAAGCCTTGGCCTTCATGAATTCTTGTTCCGCCTTGAGAGCACCAATGTAGTAGTCGTCAATGGACTTGTAGTTCTCGAGGAAGATGGTCTTGGAGATGTCATTGTGCAATCCCATCATGAAGTGGAACTTCATCAAAATGGGGTCGTCCACGCCGGCTCGTCGCAAGGCAATCTTCATCTCCTTGAAGTACGAGTCGATGGACTTGGATCCTTGGATGGTGTTCTCCAATTGGCGTCGAAGTTGTTCCGTAGGTTGGAGGCACGAACTCTCGCCGCAAAGCTCTCTTCATCTTGGACCAACTCATCTCGTAGCACTCGAGGGTGTGTGAAGCCACCATGTCGAGGCGTAGTCGTGGAAGTTTCTTGTGGCGCACTTCACTTGATCTTCGGAGGAACTTGATGTAGCTTGAGGTAGTCGTCCATCAAACGCTCCCTCGAGGTACTCCTCGGGTTCTTGAGTCCCATAGAAAGGAATCTCGTGGTCGATGTCGAGGTCGTAGTAGCTCGTGGAAGTCATGGACTTGAGCTTGGGGAGCTTCTCTTGAGCGTAGTCTTGGGGTGCTTGTTGGCGAAGATCTTTGAATATCCAAGGCGAAGATGCCTTGAAGTCGCTTGGCGAAGATGCCAAGGGAGATGGTGAAGTCGTGGAGCGGTTGTTGATGTTGAGCTCTTGACCTTCACGTTCTTGTTGATGATGGTGTCGATGCCGATGTGATCTTGCCGGAGACGGTAGCTCGTAAGCATGTGCTCTTGAGCGTCTTCTCGAAGATGAGGAAGATCGCCTTGTAGGACTTGATGAGGGAGTTGATCTCCTCCATTTTAGCTTGCATCTTGGCGTCGTAGTTGTTTTCCATGGCATCGAACTCTTCGTTGTTGTTGTAGACCGAAGATGAAATGCCTTGCCTATCCATCACAAGACTCACGCAAATATGAGTGGGAGAAAGGGAAGAACTTATACCAATGTACCTTGACCGATGTTGAAAATGAATCGAGTTCACCCAAATGCGGACAATGAAATAGCACTATTGGTACCAATCCTTGTCGGTTCTCACACCTACACAAGTAAAGCTTATGGAGGAGCTCGGTGAGGATAGTGGCACAAAAATTTAATGCAAAATGTTAGCAAGAGTCAATAATGTTGAAAGAGATTCACAAATTCTAAGCGAAACAAGTAGACCAATAGCAATATGAGGCACACGGAAACACACACGGATAGATAAATGGGGCCGTGCAACCAAGGAATGAGCTCAAAATGTGGAATCCACCAAAACGCTTCGTGTTGCACAACTCAAGAGAGACGCTAGCACGATTGCTCAATGGGCGGATACGACACTTGTGCACAACCTATAAGATGCAAAATGGATAAATTTCTATCCCAAGTATGCTATGTATGTATAGTTCGGTGTTTTTCTCAAGATGATCCAAGATGATCGGATATGACAATCTTATATGCAATGTTGTATGATGCTATGGCACTTGCTTACAAGCTTCTTTGCTCTCTCTTTTCTTTGCTTAAAAGCTTATTCTCTTTTTTTTCTATGGCCACTTTGCACAATGCACAAACCAAGATAGCAATTGTGTGTATGCGGAACAAACTTGAGACACAATGGATGATATGATACCAATATGATATGGTATGGTATGTAATGGAAGGTATGATCACTAATGTGCACAAGTAACGCTGCTTTAATACTCAAATGGCTAGTCTCGATAGGCAAGTAACGCAAAAGTAAGGCTAGGGGTTAACAATGCAATAGCAAGGGAATATACAATGGAGGGATACCCGATACCAAGATGATATGGAGGTTACCGTCCGACGATGATGAGTAGCGGTGTTCTTGATATAGATACCAAGATGATGGAGACTCGTCCCTAAGTAGCCGAAACACCTTAGGAAACGGAAAAACCGCGAACTCAAAATCTCAAACGTCAAATGTCAAAATGCTGGTAGCGGAAAGCGGTGGTGGTTTGCACTTGGCAATGCGGAAGTGGGATGATGGGCTATACACGTGTCGGAGTTGAAGTTGTCGTCCCTAAGTAGCCGAAACACCTTAGGAGACACAAGCCACAACTCAAACAAGCTCAAACAACTATTGGGTTAAGTTGAGGTGGTCGGAAGTGTATGGTGGGCAAGGTTATGTGAAAGTGGTGGTGGTGGTTGATGAAGAAGCAATCGTCCCTATGTAGCCGAAACACCTTAGGAGACACGAATCACTACTCAAGCAACCACTAATGCTATGGGGAACAAAATTGGTTAGGTTGCGGAAGTCGGTGGTGGTTATGCGGAGGATGTGGCGGAAGCCCTAGGCAAAGATGCCAAAGTTCACAAAATTTGATGGAGTCAAATGATTTTGGTGGTATTTTTGTTGGAAGGGGGATGTCAAGAGCTTTTCAACGAGCCAAAGAACGTCAAAATCGGAGTTCGGATGAATTAGTTATGGACAAAACAAAAATCAGCCAAGTCTGAAACTACAGGTTACGGACGTCCGGAAAAGGTCGGATGTCCGGGCGTCGGACGTCCGGAAATGTCGGAAATCCGTAAATTCGGTGCGGGTTAGGGTTCCGGTCGTCCGAAAAGGTCGGACGTCCGGTGCCAGGGTCCGGACGTCCAGAATCGCTTGGTCGTCCGTGGGTCGGGTCAACTCGAAATTTCAGATCCGGACGCGATTTTGGGAGAAAATTGGGGATTTCGGGGTCAAAATTCACGGGATTTTGTGGATGAAAGACGGGGAAAATTGGGGAAATGCTAGATCCACTCGAAATCAAGCAAATCCATGGATCAAAATCAACAAAACTTCATCTAACCAACAAATCACAAAAAAAATTGGGGCTATTTTTGGTGGGGATTTTCGAATTTAGGACGAAATCAACAAAATCAAGCTAGAAAAAGAGGGGTAGGGGCTCCAATAACGTGATCAACGTGGCTCATGATACCATAGATGATGTAGGGCGGAACCCTACGTGGGCGATCTTTCACGTTGGAGCGGATCCCTACGGGGAATCACGAAGAACACGCGGAAGAACAAGAGGGAAACACGGAGGAAACGAGAGAGAAATCACTAAACCGACAAGGGATCAATCACACAAATGCTAGATCACCGATCACCTAGAGTGGCACAAGATTCAAGATCAACAAAGGTAAGATACAAACGGTAACCGTTCTTCTCCGTGAGGAGGCCTTGAGGGGGGTCCACCCTAGAAGGGGGTCTTGAATCCGCTTGGTGGATTTTATACGGTGAGGTCCTGATCTCGGTGGAGAAGTAGCCAAGTGGATGAGCAAAGGCTCTCACACAAGAATATGAGCTAATCCAATGCTAACCTAGAAAGGTGGGGAAGAAAGAGTATATATAGTCTAGGGGGCGAAGGGGTACAAGGGCTACGGCCCCAAACAAAGTCAACACCCAAAGGCTGGACGTCCGGAGGTCACCGATCGTCCCGGAGGCTCGACATGGTCCGGACGTCCGGAGGTCTTTGGACGTCCGTAGATTCGTTCGGACGTGGCGGTCGGACGTCTGTGAGGCGGTCGGACGTCCGTAGATTCCATTCGGTGCCCAATTGCCGGACGTCCGGCCGGCTTCGATCGTCTGTCCTCGGTACTTGTCGGACGTCCGGTGATCGCTTGCCGTCCGGCCCATTGAGAGTGTCGGACGTCCGAGGCTTCCGGCCGTCCGGCCATTGGGACTCCGCAGCTCCGCTTTTTCCGTCTTCTGTTCCACGCTTCCCTCGCGGATGGTGTAGGTGTTCCTTGGCGCTTGCACTCCTCCTCGTCGTCCGTGAAGCTCCGGCCATACCTATGCATGCACACGAGTGGAGTGTCAAGTAGTATACCATCCTCGAAGGGGTCAAGCGAGCACGTGTAAAGGAGAAGATTCACCTTTATGTATGAGAAGTAGAGGTCGCACGTGTCACTTGCCAAACGGACTCTTGACATGGTGATGACCGTAGGATGCTCCGCATCAGTTCCGCCCTACATCATCTATGGTATCAAGAGCCACGTTGATCACGTTTTTGGAGCCCCTACCCCTCTTTTTCTAGCTTGATTTTGTTGTTTTTGTCCTAATTCCGAAAATTCCCCACAAAAATAGCCCCAATTTTTTTTTTGTGATTTGTTTGGGAGTTGAGATTTTGTTGGATTTGGTCCATGGATTTGTGTTGCTGCGTGTGGATCTAGCTTTCCCCACCCTCCCCACCTCTTTCCATCCACGAAACCCACCCAATTTTGCCCCGAAATCCTCCATTTCGGCCACAAAATCGCTTCCCGACTCGAAGCGGTACAACCGCCCCTCCGAGCGGTACCACCGCTGAGTACCTCGGCGGTACAACCGCCCCTCCGAAGCGGTACCATCATTGAGTACCTCGAGCGGTACAATCACCATCCGAGCGGTACTACCGCCCGTGCCAATTTCAAGATTCTCGAGTTTCACCATTTTCAGCATAACTTCCACATCCGAGTCCGATTTTCGCTCGTTAGTTCGTTGAGAAGCTATTGACATCTCCCATCCACCACCACTTTCCGTTTCCACCATTGTTGCTTTTGGTCTTTGAGAATTTGAGTTGTGGTTCCCGTGTCCTATTGTGTTTCGGCTATATAGGTACGGTTCGACGTCAACATAACCACCGCTCATCTTCGCCAAGGACTCATCATCGCCAAGGACGGTAACTTCGACGACATCTTTGTCATACCTTGCAATTGCATTGATACCCACATGGCCTTATTTTTGTGTAGCTTACCCATCGAGACTAGCCATTGAGTATTGCCTAAAACGTGACTTGTGCACATTAGTGATCATACTCCATAGCATACATACCATACCACCGTGGTGCATATCTTGGGATCCATTTGTGTGTCACAAAGTTGTCATAGCATACACAATTGCTATCTTGGTTCGTGAAGTTTTGCATGAGAAAAGAGCTCAAAAGTGAAAGAGCCACACAAGCTTTTAAGCAAAGAGAGAAAGATAAGCAAAGAGCTTACGAGCAAGAACCATAGCATCATACAATATTAAGATTGTCATACTTGATCATCTTGGATCAACACATCGAAACACCATACATATAGCATACTTGGGATAGAAGTCGTTGCATTTTTGCTTAGTAGGTTGTGCACAAGTTCGTATCCGCCTATTGTGCAATCGTGCTAGCGTCTCTCTAGTGTTGTGCAACAAGAGCATCTTGGTGAATTCCACATTTTGGCTCATCCTTGGTTGCATAACCCCATATTATCTATTTGCGTGTGTGTTTCCGTGTACCATATCTTGCTATTGGTCTACTTGTTGCATTTGCAAATTTGTGAACCTTTTCCAACATTATTGACGCTCACTTACAATTGCATCAAAAATTTATGCCACCATCCTAACCGAGCTCCACCATAAGCTTTTATTTGTGTAGGTGTGAGAACCGACAAGAATCAGTACCAAGAGTGCTATTTCATTGTCCGCATTTGAGTGAACTTGATTCATCTTCAACATCGGTCAAAGGTACATTGGTATAAGTTCTTTTCCGTTCTACCACTCACATTTTGCTTGGAATGATGGATAGGCCAAGTACCTCTACCAACCCACTCTTCACCGAGCAAGACGACGACATGTCATCATACGTCACCAAGAGCCACCTCTTTGGTGGACAACGAAGCGTTGCACCAAGAACAACAAGCATGAGCGATCGTGATCGACAACCTCGCCACCGACTTGCGACTCTCCGAGCAACGCATAAGAGACTACTTCGACAACAAGTTCGACGCTCACAAGCAAGAGAACGATGCAAGAATGGACGAGATCCACGCTTTGATGAGAAACCGGCATCATTCAACTTCTTCATCATCAAGACGGAGCCGCTCGAGTCGACACTCCGACGACACCTTCTACGACTCAAGTACACCTACTTCGAACACTCTTCGTCGTGCATACGTCAAGACCGTCATGCATCTCGCAACCCGCTACATGACAAGCATTCACAAGAGCAAGTTGATGAGCAAGTCCCTCGTCCTCAATCAAACCAAGACGCTTTTGCTCAAGCTCGAGAACGACAACAACTACGGCGACAAGAGGAAGAACGAGCGCGTCTACACCAAGACGAAGAAGACGCCAAGGCTCAACGTCTTCAACAACAAGAACGTGAAGCGCAAGCTCTTGAGGCGCAACGTGCCCTTCAAGAATCAAGTAGAGCATTCGCCAACCGCAATCGCGAACGGCGCAATCAAGAGGAAGCCCTTCGAGAAGAAATCCAAGAGAGGAACTACCAACCTCATGTACATCGTCAAGTTCCTCAAGCCCCTCCACAAGCTCGTCAAGCTCCACCCCAACCTCAAGTTCAACAAGAGCAAGTTGATCATGGTCTTCCTCCGCGCCAAGAGCAACATGAAGATGATTACAATCCACGTCAAGGACGTCATCGTCAACATCGCCAACAACACAATGAAGAGCAACGCTACGGCAAGCTAAAATTCACCATGCCCAAGTTCAATGGAAGCAATGACCCCGAAGACTACCTCTCATGGGCATTGAAGGTTGACAAAATCTTCCGGTTGCACAACTACGATGAAGCAAAGAAAATCGCTATGGCATCACTTGAGTTCCAAGACTATGTGCTCATATGGTGGGAACAAACCATTGAGCGACGACAAGCAAGAGGTGAACCCCCAATCACCACTTGGGCTCAAATGAAGGATGTCATGCGAGCACGTTTTGTGCCAACCTACTACAACCGTGTGCTCTTCAAGAAACTCCAACTTCTCAAGCAAGGAACAAAGAGTGTTGAAGAATACTACAAGGAAATGGAGATAGCCATGATTCGAGCCAATGTCAAAGAAGATGATGAGCAAACTATGGCACGTTTCTTGAATGGACTCAATCATCCCATCAAGAAGATCGCCGACTTCCAACCATACTCAACCCTCATTGAGCTCGTTCATCAAGCTACAAAGGCGTAACGCCAAGTGCAAGATGACTTCAAATGCACGCCAAGTACTCATCCAAGACCTACGGCTTCTCCAACAACCAAGCTTCAACGACTACTCCAACATCTACTTCGACCAAGCTTTCTTCAAGAAACGACGACAAGCCAATTTACAAGAAGACTTCGACAAGTTCAAGTCGTCCTCCTCCTACTACAAGCAACCTCAAGCCGCGTGCTTGATCCTCTACTCCGACCGATGAGACCATCAAGACAAGCTCCTTCAAGTGTTTCACTTGCGGCGGCCGAGGCCACAAGTCCTACGAATGCACCAACAAGCGCACCATGATCCTCAACGACGATGGCACATATGACTCCATGAGTGAAGAGGAGATGGAAGCTCTTGAGAAAGTGGCCATGCACCGGCGAGTGAACGAAGATGAAGATGATCAAGTCTTTTGTGATGAGGATTCGAGCCCCGCTCTCGTTGTCTCCAAGGTCTTGACTCTTCAACATCAATAAGAAGAAGACCAACGATGCCACATCTTCCACACAAAAGCCGGCATCAATGGACGGTCCAACAAGGTCATCATCGATGGAGGTAGTTGCCACAACTTGGCAAGTGAAGAACTATGCTCCAAGCTCCAATTGGTAAAGAGGAAGCACCCGCACCCCTACAAGGTTCAATGGCTAAGTGACTCCGACACTATACGAAGTCGAGCATATGGTCCAAGTCTCCTTCAAAATTGGTGCTTATGAAGACACGTTGGAATGTGATGTGGTCCCAATGACCGCTTGCCACCTACTTCTAGGTCGACCATGGCAATTCGACCGTGGTGTCATCCACAATGGGCGCACCAATCACTATAGCTTCAAGATGAAAGGGAAGGAATATGTGCTACGACCTATGTCTCCTACTCAAGTGATAGCCGACAAGCAAGCCACACATCATAGAGAAAAGAGTGAGAAAGTGATCCACCCAAAAGTGAGTGAGAGCCACAAGCCAAATTTGAGCGACTCTTCGCCTAGAGAGAAAAACCTCATTCTATTTGCCACCAAAAGTGAGATGAGAGAAGTGTGTGAGAACCCATCGAGTGTGATGCACTTTGTCCTTGTGTGCAAGGATGGAGAACCAAACACTAACACCATTCACAAGCTACCTTTGGTGTTTCAATCTCTTTTGCAGGAATTTCAAGATGTTTTCCCCGATGAGCTACCTCCGGGTCTACCTCCTCTTCGAGGCATTGAGCATCGAATCGACCTCATCCCCGGAGCGCCTCTACCAAACAAAGCTCCATACCAAGTCAATCCCGAAGAAACCAAGGAGATTCAACGGCAAGTACAATAACTCATCGACAACGGCCATGTACGTGAAAGCCTAAGCCCTTGTGCCGTTCCGGTTATTCTTGTGCCTAAGCCCGATGGAAGTTTCCGCTTGTGTTCCAATTGTAGACCTATCAATGCTATTACCGTTCGATATAGGCATCCCATTCCCCGCTTAGATAACATGCTTGATGAACTTAGTGGAGCCAACTTTTTCTCAAAAATTGATCTTAAAAGTGGCTATTATCAAATCCGCATACAAGAGGGTGATGAATGGAAACTGCTTTCAAAACCAAATTTGGTTTATATGAATGGTTAGTGATGCCTATGGGTCTTTCTAAGCTCCCTTACTTTTTGTGCGTCTTATACATCATGTGCTTCGTCCTTATAATGGAGTCTTTGTTGTGGTTTACTTTGATGATATTCTTGTGTTTAGCAAAACCATGAAAGAGCACATCAATCATGTAAAATCTGTGTTGCAAAATCTTCGCAAGGAAAGTCTTTATGCAAACTTGAAAAAATGCACTTTTGGAGTTGACAAAGTGGTTTTCTTGGGTTTTGTAGTATCCTCAAAGGGTGTCCATGTTGATGAATCTAAAATTCAAGCAATTAAAACTTGGCCCCAACCAACCAATTTGTAACAAGTGCGAAGTTTTCTTGGTCCTGCGGGTTTTTATTGTCGCTTTGTGAAAGATTTTAGCACAATTGCCGCTCCTTTGCATGCCTTGAGTAAGAAGAATACTCCCTTTGTTTGGGGAACTTTGCAATCAACCGCTTTTGATGAGCTCAAGTCTTTGCTTACTCATGCTCCGATTCTTGCTTTGCCCAATTTTGACAAAACTTTTGAGGTTCATTGTGATGCAAGTGGTACCGGAATTGGCGGAGTTTTGATGCAAGAAAACGAGCCATTGCTTATTTTAGTGAAAAACTCTCCGGTGCTCAACTTAATTATCCCATCTATGACAAAGAATTGTATGCTTTAGTGCGTGTGCTACATGTTTGGGAACATTACCTTAGACCTCATGAGTTTGTCATCCATACCGATCATGAAACGCTTAAGTACCTCAAAGGTCAAACTAAATTAAACAAGCGTCATGCAAAATGGAGTGAATTCATTGAATCTTTTCCTTATGTGATCAAGTACATTAAGGGTAAAGAAAATGTAGTTGCCGACGCGCTTTCACGCATATGCATGCTTGTCACTCAACTTGAGTTGAATGTTATTGGTTTTGAGCATATAAAAGACTTGTATGAGCATGATCCATTGATAGAGGCGAAGGTGTCCCGATGTTTCGATGAGATGGTGGCTATCGTTTCTGTGGGAGTCGACCTTGACGATCTGACTACGTAAGTGCGAGACGTCGTGCCTTAGCAATCGCTAAACCAACTTCCGAGGGTTATTGACCACGCCGGAGCACGATCAACCTGACCACGAGGGCCTGTTTCCTGCGAGCAAATGAAGAACAAGCAAGAAACTAAGATTGCAATCTGGATATTGCGAATATAAGAGGAAAGCTTTATTAATGAAGGTGGGCTTCTGAGACGCCTTGGTCTGGTCGTTGAACACAAACGAAGTACGCGAAGTTGCAGCTAAGGCGAACTTTTGATCTAAACAAAACCCAAAGTCTAAACGGTGCCCTAAGGGCTGTATATATGGAGGAAGAGGGGGGGAATTTCGTGGCCCTTGGTTGAGGGGTCCGAAATCAACCCTATCTCTTGTTTCCCCACACATACGGACTCTCAAAATAGCCTATACTTGTGTATTTCGCAATTACAAGGGCCTGGCCCAATAATAAGGTGACGCAGCACCTAGAATAGCCTCGGGACGAAATTTATGAAGTAGCATCTTGTATATTTCGTCCAAGGCTTCATGCACCCATTATGGTGGCTTCAAAGTCCTGAAATCATCACTTGTAACTCCGTTCTTGTTCCCCTTGAGCATGGCATCATCTCCATGCTTGTTCTTGCTCCAATGTCCATCCTTCTCCAAGCTAGGCCCTTCATTTGTAAGCAAAACAAATGTATCCAATTTAGGCAGCATCATATTCTCATGAACATTAGAATCATTACCAAGAAACGAAAGTACCTGATAATTTAATTGGCGTGCGCGAGCTCTAGTAATTGGTCCAGTATATGTAGCAATAGGGGCTGCGGGTGTAACAATGGTATTGATGTCCTCATCATCCTCCCCTTCTTGAAATGAAGTCGTCCTCGACGGAAGCTCATCTTCCTCACCCAAATAAGGCTTCAAATCTGCAATGTTAAAAGTGGGACTAACCCCAAAATCTGCAGGCAGCTCAAGTTTATATGCATTATCATTTACTTTCTCCGACACCTTAAAGGGACCATCAGCACGTGACATTAGCTTTGATTTGCGCAAATCAGGAAATCTATCCTTACGCAAATGTAACCAAACAAGATCTCCAGGAGCAAACACAACATGTTTTCTACCCTTATCTCCAGCAAGTTTATATTTAGCACTCATACGCTCAATGTTTTCCTTAGTTAACTCATGCATTTTTAAAATCAATTCAGCACGTTGTTTAGCATCAAAATTAACCTTCTCCAAAGATGGAAGAGGCAACAAATCAATAGGTGCACGAGGTAGGAAACCATACACAACTTCAAAAGGGCACATCTTAGTAGTAGAATGCAATGAACTATTATAAGCAAATTCAATATGAGGCCATTCCTCCCACATTTTCTTGTTATTCTTCAAAACAGCCCTAAGCATAGTAGACAATGTTCTATTGACTACTTCAGTTTGTCCATCAGTTTGGGGGTGACAAGTAGTACTAAAAAGCAGTTTGGTCCCCAACTTAGCCCATAAACATCTCCAAAAGTGGCTAAGAAATTTAGTATCACGATCTGAAACAATAGTATTTGGCACACCATGCAAGCGAATAATTTCACGAAAGAACAAATCAGCAACATTAACAAAGATCATCGCTTTTATGACATGGTATAAAGTGTGCCATTTTCGAGAATCTATCCACGACAACAAATATGCTATCCTCCCTTCTTTGTTCTAGGTAAACCTAAAACAAAGTCCATAGATATATCCTCCCAAGGAACACTAGGTACGAGCAAAGGCATATATAAACCATGAGGATTGAGTCGTGACTTAGCTTTTTGACATGTAGTGCAGCGAGCAATAAAACGCTCAACATCCGTCTCATCTTTGGCCAAAAAAAATGTGTAGCAAGTACATCCTCCGCCTTCTTCACGCCAAAGTGTCCCATTAGTCCTCCTCCATGCGCCTCCTGCAACAACAAAAGACGAACGGAGCTAGATGGAATGCATAGCTTGTTAGCACGAACACAAATCCATCATTAACGCATTTAACTTGTTCCACGTTCTTTCTTCTTTACAATTCTGCAATAAATCTTTAAAATCAGCATCATGCACATATTGATCTTTGATGGTCTCCAAACCAAATATTTTGAAGTCAAGTTGTGAAAGCATAGTATAGCGACGAGACAATGCATCAAGAATAACATTTTCTTTACCCTTCTTGTGTTTAATGACATAAGGGAAAGTCTCAATGAATTCAACCCATTTAGCATGTCTACGATTCAGTTTAGCTTGACTTTTAATATGTTTCAAAGATTCATGATCAGAATGTATAACAAATTCTTTAGACTAGGCCCACTCAATTTTTCAGAAAAATATGCAACAGGTTTGCCATCTTGTAATAACACACCTCCTAATCCAATTCCACTAGCATCACATTCAAGCTCAAAAGTCTTATTAAAATCAGGAAGTTGGAGTAAAGGAGCATGTGTCAACTTATCTTTCAATACCGTGAAGGCTTCTTCCTGTGTGGTACCCCAAACAAAAGACACATCCTTCTTTGTAAGCTCATTGAGAGGTGCAGCAATGGTGCTAAAGTCTCTCACAAAACGCCTATAGAAACCAGCGAGTCCAAGAAAACTCCTCACTTGTGTGACCGCTTTGGGCTGCGGCCAACTCTCAATAGCTTCAATCTTGGCTTTATCAACTTCAATTCCGTGGAGTAACAACATAGCCAAGAAAAGATACTCGGTCGGTGCAAAAGGTGCACTTCCCAAGGTTACCAAACAAACGTGCATCACGTAGAGCATTAAAAACAGCACGTAAATGTTCCAAATGTTCTTCCAAAGATTTGCTATAAATCAGTATATCATCAAAATAGACTACCACAAATCGTCCAATGAAAGCACGTAAAACTTCGTTCATTAGTCTCATGAAAGTACTAGGTGCATTAGTTAACCCAAAAGGCATGACTAACCACTCATATAAACCAAACTTAGTTTTAAATGTCGTTTTCCATTCATCTCCGAATTTCATACGAATTTGATGGTATCCACTACGCAAATCAACTTTGGAGAATATTGTAGAGCCACTCAATTCATCAAGCATATCATCTAGCCTAGGAATAGGATGACGATAACGAATAGTAATATTATTAATGCCTCAACAATCAACACACATACGCAACGTACCATCCTTTTTAGGCACTAGTATAATAGGAATAGCACAAGGACTAAGAGATTCGCGTATATAACCTTTGTCGAGCAGCTCCTGTACTTGACGCATAATCTCCTTCGTCTCCTCTGGATTGGTGCGGTATGGTGCACGGTTAGAAGCGATGCACCGGGAATTAAGTCAATTTGATGCTCAATCCCTCAAATAGGTGGTAATCCCGGTGGCACGTCTTGTGGGAAGACGTCAGCGAACTCCTGCAAAATGTTAGTGACAGCAGGGGGCAAAGAGGAAGGCATGTCCTCGAATGAAAATAATGCCTCTTTGCACACAAAAGCATAGCAAACAGATTTGCTAGAATCTAGCTCATCAATATCAGATTTGGTGGCAAGTAAACATGCACTTTTCAGTTTAATTTCGTAAGCAACATTAGATGGTTTATTATTAGGCTTCATTTGTTGCTCAAATTCTTTTGCCACAATCTGATTTTCACTCTTATTTTTCTCCTGTTTTGCTTTATTAGCTCTATTAATATCATCTTTCAAAATGGAATCAGGAGTCATAGGAAGCAAAGTAATATTTTTATCCTTGTGAACAAGAGTATCTTGATTGTTTCTACCATGGTGTACAGAATTTTTATCAAATTGCCATGGTCTACCAAGTAATAAGGAACATGCTTGCATAGGTACCACATCACAATCAACATAATCAGCATATGTAGAGATACTAAAATACACACGAACAAAGACGTGTTACCTTAACTGCGTCACCGTTGTTGAACCATTGGATGTAGTAAGGATGTGGATGTGGCCTTGTGGTGAGAGAAAGCTTCTCCACCATATCCATGCTAGCCAAGTTGTTGCAGCTCCCTCCATCTATGATGACGCCTTGATAGAACGTTCCTTCACAACTCCCTTTGTATGGAACAAGTTATGCCTCTGATTTTGCTCAGCTTGTGTAACCTGCACACTCAAAACACGTTGAGCAACTAAACATTCATACCACAAGATCTTCAGCAGCCATGTATTGCGTCTCATGATCGTAATCATCTCCACCGTGTTCTTCATGTGTAATAAGAGCCAAAGTCTCTTCATCATAGTCACTAGCGGACTCATACCCACCATCCTCGGTAGCAATCATCACACGCTGAGATTGGCATTCTCTCAAAAATTGTCCTCTTCCCTTACAACAACGACAAATAATATCACTTGTGTGCCCTGTTGACGCCATGGAAGAAGAAGATCTCTGTGTAGGCCCAGCAGGTGTGCTCTTGGCAGATAGTGGTGGTTGTGGCTGCTTTCTTGTATCACAGTTGGAGGTGGCAGCCGACGGAGGTGCCGGTGTAGTAGAACGTGTGGAAGTAGATGATGCACGTGGAGTCCATGATGAAGGTCGACCTACAGAAAAGTTAGTCCGCGCCAACGCCTGTCGATCCTGCACTTCACGTTCAGCTTTACAAGCAAGATGGAATAAGTATAATCCTTGTAGTCTAGAATGGTCTGAATATCTCTATTTAATCCACCCAGAAAACGTGCAAGCATAGCTTCATTCTCCTTAACAATAGCACATCTAATCAAGCCAGTTTGTAATTCCTGATAATATTCTTCTACCGAATTTTTTCCTTGTCTTAAGCGCTGCAATTTTTGAAGTAATTCACGTTGATAATATGGTGGAACCCAACGAGTACGCATAGCAGTTTTCAAAGCAGCCCAAGTAGTGGAACAGGATATAATCTACAATGTTCGCACCACCAAACACATGCAAAGCTAGTGAAAGCACAAACAAAGAAGGAACACGTCTCTCCTCAGGATATTGTAAACATGTAAATCGTTGTTCAGTTTCTACCTCCCAAGTAATATATATATCAGGAACATATCTACCCTCAAATGGTGGAATATTCAACTTCAGTTTAGGGAGATGGTCATGATCTCGCACTGAGGGGAGCCCTAACATTGCCATTATTTGCATGTGGACGACCGGGTGGTTGTGGTGCTGGGTGGTTGTGGTGCTGGTGGTTGCACGTAGTTCGATGTTGATCAACCTCATCCTCGTACTCTCTCACATAATCATCCTCCCCACATCGCCAGCAGGAGCCACGAAGTATCAACAAAGCAGCACCGGCACCTTGGCCAGTCAAGAGGGACACGGCTCGCTTCGGCGGAGGGCTGTTTCGCGATGTGGAGGTAGTCGTTGTTGTTGTTGTAGAGGTGCGTTAGGTGCAGCCGGTGGTGGTGGTGGTAGACGCATGAGCAATTCATTAAACTTGTTATCGAGCTTTGTTTCAACGCCTTCTCAATGCCATCTTTCTTCTCCATGGCCTCTTCAACTCTATTTAGCACATCTTCCACCTGCCCTCTCATCATTTGTTGAAACTTATCATGTAGCGCTTTGTTTGTCATGTTGTCCCAGTCAGTCTCGTCGGCTTGTGATCCTGCCATGGTTAGCAGCAATAGAAACACACAAGAATATGATTCGACAGACTACTAGGAAGTGGTGGTGGTGATGTGGTGGACAGTCACAAATCCGTCAAGCAAATCTCAAGTTCTTACCAGTTCTTACCCAGCAGCAGGCGGTGATCGGCAACCGATGTAGTCAAAACTCTCAAAGCTTGGATAGAGCGATTACCGGGGAGAGTCAAACGCATCGATGTAGATGTATGTGGAGCTGGGAAGGCTTATAATATGGTAGCAAAAAGGGTCAGCAATAATCAATTCAGAGATGCAAAGTTGAACAAACGCTCAACGACGCAGATCAGGCCGGGTCCTAGGCTAGACCGTGCTAGAGACGCGAGCCTAGAACACGAACAAAATCACGGCGCTGCACGTAAACAAAGGAAAAGCACACTCTGGAAATTTTTTTTTTGCTCTTTTTTTTGCGCTGCTTTTTTTTGCGAAAAATCACTATAATGGCGAGTGTCCCAAAACTCTTCCCAGGTCAAACTGACAGGATGGGCACGAAATTTTTTCGACCAATTTTTTTTTCGACTGCCCGGACCCAAAAACTGGAAACGGGTCAAAAAGAACTTTGTATAACGGCGACTGTCTCAATACGCTTTGAAACACCTAAAAATAGGATAGCCAGAATTTTTTTTGACAAGTGCGTTTTTGGAAAATTTTCGGAATTTTTTTTTTCGAAACCTACTCCGGCTAGGAAACACGAATCGGAAACTAGATGGATCTCGAAAACAAACCTAATATGAGAAGAACTCGGATTGGTGGTGGATATATGGTGATGGTGGTGGTATATGGTAGCGGTGGTGTATATGGATACGGATTGGTGGTGGTATATGGATACGGATTGGTGGTGGTATATGGATACGGATTCAGAGCGGTGGCGGATAAGCAATGGTGGTAGATGGCAAGGCGATGATGATGGTGCGGCGGCGTGAAAACTTATGACCGTAACTCGAAACTCGAAAAGACTAGACGCTAAGACCAACAACTAGACACGACGATGCAACCGCAAATTCAACAAAGCAAAACCCTAAAAAGATTATGCAAAGGCTCGATTGGTTCGGATATGATGAACTAACCCTAATTTTTTGTGGCTTTTTCGTGGACTTTAGGTACGAAGAATGACTCGATCTAATCTACTTAAAACTGTAAAATCTCACCGAGCAACCTGAAAATCTGATAACACTTGATAGAGGCGAAGGTGTCCCGATGTTTCGATGAGATGGTGGCTATCGTTTACGTGGGAGTCGACCGGACGATCCGACTATGTATCGCAGCGAGACGTCGCGCCTTAGCAATCGCTAAACCAACTTCCGAGGGTTATTGACCACGCCGAGCATGATCAACTCGACCACGAGGGCCTGTTTCCTGCGAGCAAACGAAGAACAAGCAAGAAACTAAGATTGCAATCTGGATATTGCGAATATAAGAGGAAAGCTTTATTAATGAAGGTGGGGTTACGAGACGCCTTGGTCCGGTCGTTGAACACAAACGGCAATCTGTGAAGTTGCAGCTAAGGCGAACTTTTGATCTAAACAAAACCCAAAGTCTAAACGGTGCCCTAAGGGCTGTATATATGGAGGAAGAGGGGGGGAATTTCGTGGCCCTTGGTGAAGGGGTCCGAAATCAACCCTATCTCTTGTTTCCTCACACATACGGACTCTCAAAATAGCCTATACTTGTGTATTTCGAAATTACAAGGGCCTGGCCCAATAATAAGGTGACGCAGCACCTAGAATATCCTCGGGACAAAATTTATGAAGTAGCATCTTGTATATTTCGTCCAAGGCTTCATGCACTCATTATGGTGGCTTCAAAGTCCTGAAATCATCACTTGTAACTCCGATCTTGTTCCCCTTGCGCATGGCATCATCTCCATGCTTGTTCTTGCTCCAATGTCCATCCTTCTCCAAGCTAGGCCCTTCATTTGTAAGCAAAACAAATGTATCCAATTTAGGCAGCATCATATTCTCATGAACATTAGAATCATTACCAAGAAACGAAAGTACCTGATAATTTAATTGGCGTGCGCGAGCTCTAGTAATTGGTCCAGTATATGTAGCAGTAGGGGCTGAGGGTGTAACAATGGTATTGTTGTCCTCATCATCCATCTTCTGCTTCTCCTTATGCTAAGTGTTTGACGCATACTTCTTGGGAACAATATTACATCAAGGATGGTTATCTTATGAGAGCTAACAAACTTTGCATTCCCGAGTCTTCTCTTCGTTTGCTCCTTTTGCAAGAGGCTCATCGAGGCGGACTCATGGGACACTTTGGACGCGACAAGACATTCGCCACGTTCTCCAACAACTACTTTTGGCCCAAGATGTTCCGCGACGTCTCACGCTTCACCAACCGATGCTATACATGTCGCAAAGCTAAGTCTAAAGCTCAATCTCATGGTCTTTACATGCCTCTTCCTATTCCCTATCAACCATGGGAAGACATTAGTATGGATTTTGTACTTGGTTTGCCTAGGACACAAAATGGCAAGGATTCCGTGTTTGTTGTTGTGGATAGATTTTCTAAGATGGCACATTTCATTCCTTGCAACAAGATAGACGATGCTTCACATGTTGCACATCTCTTTTGTAGGGAAATCTTGCGACTCCATGGCGTACCAAAGACAATCGTCTCCGATCGTGACGTCAAGTTCTTGAGTTACTTTTGGAAGACCCTATGCGCCAAGCTCGGAATAAAGCTCTTGTTCTCCTTGGCATACCATCCTCAAACCGACGGCCAAACGGAGGTGACGAACCGCACACTATCCACTCTACTTCGTGTCTTGATCAAGAGGAACATCAAGGAGTGGGAGGCATGTCTACCCATCGCCGAGTACGCCTACAACCGTGCAAGACATTCGACTACCGGCAAGTCCCCCTTCGAGGTCGCTTCACGGCTTCAACCCGTTGTCCCCATTGGACATTCTACCTCTCCCTCTACAAGAGCGCACCAACATGGATGCGGCGCACAGGCAAGCTACATCAAGAAGATGCATGAGGATACAAGGCACACCATCGGCGCCAAGTACAACGACTAGCGTCCAAGCTCAACGTCAACAAGCAGCCCAAGACATTCAACATTGGAGACCTCGTGTGGCTACACCTTCGCAAGGACCGCTTCCCCAACGAACGCAAGTCCAAGCTTCTCCCGCGAGCCGACGGACCCTTCAAGGTGTTAGCACGCCATAACGACAACGCCTACAAGATTGAACTCCCACGAGACAAGTACACCGTGAGCGACATCTTGAACGCCAAAGACCTCGCGCCTTTCCATGGTGATGAAGATTTTGATCCGAGGTCGGATCTTTCCCAAGGGAGGGGAGATGATGCGGAGCATCCTTCCATCATCCCCATGGACTCTACATCGACACATCCAACCCCATGAGGACCCACGACGAGAGCTCGAGCACGTGCTATTCAATCCGAGGTTAACTCTCTCCTTGTTGAACTTCACTTTGACCCACTTGAGACATGGCTACTACCACAAACGGAGATGCTTTGTGTGCTCAGTACCGTGTAAGCAACCAAGGAGAAGGAACGGTGCAAGACGGACATCAAGATCAAGGAAGCATTCGCCCAACTCGAGGGACCCGGTACAACCGCCCCACAACCGCCGGGCGGAATAACCGCCTACTACCGCCCAACAACCGGACGCTATTCGGTGATCAAGCGGTGCAAGGCGGTCTGACACCGGATGTACCGGTAAAACCCAAATGACCGGAACTACCGGCCCACGACCGGTACAACCGCTGGGGGCCCCGACGCCCAGCTGCAGAAGCCAACACCTGACCCCGGCGGTAGTATCGCCTTCCTCGACCGGTACTTCCGCTCCCCTCGATCGCCCAATGGTACAACCGCCCCCTCGACCGGAACAACCGGCCTGTCTGCGCACAGGGCTCGGGCATGAGGCCCATGTACCCCTTCACTTCGCCCCCATTTGCACTAAGAATATAAATAGAACTCCCCCACCTCCTGATTAGGTTAGCATTGGATTAGCTCATATTCTTGTGTGAGAGCCTTTGCTCATCCACTTGGCTACTTCTCCTCGGAGATCAGGACCTCTACGGAGAAGATCCCCAAGCGGATTCAAGACCCCTTCTAGGGTGGACCCCATCAAGGCCTCCTCACGGAGAAGAACGGCTATCGCTTGTATCGCCCTTTGTTGACCTTGAATCATGTATCTCCTTTGTGTTCATCGATCTAGCGCTTGTGTGATTGATCTCTTGTCGGTTGAGTGAATTCTCTCTCGTTTTCCCCGTGTTTTCCCTCTTGTTCTTCCGCGTGTTCTTCGTGATTCACCGTAGGATCCGCTCCAACGTGAAAGATCATCCACATAGGGTTCCTCCCTACATCAGGAAATCATGGCAATCATGTCATGTGAGCAAAGATTAGACATAGGCAATGTACATGACATATCGCAAGCACGAACACGAATCAAGATCATAGTATCATCATAGGCATGGGGCACAAAGCAATCATGGCAATAACAAACAATATCTCCACCAAGCTTGCAAATACACATACAAGTACTAGAATCAATCATCATGTGTAATGCAAAGCATGGGTCACAAATGCATGGTAAAGGCATAGGAATGGGCATATCATGCAAAGTGAACATGGCAAGATTGGCAAAGGATATATAATGGACAACAACTGATGCGGAGCATCCTACAGTCATCACCATATCAAGAGTCCGTTTGGCAAGTGACACGTGCGACCTCTTCTTCACATACACAAAGGTGAATCTTCTCCTTTACACGTGCTCACTTGACCCCTTCGAGGATGGTATACTACTTGACACTTCCCCTATGCATGCCTAGGTGCCAAGGAGACCCTCTCGGAGATGCTCGGAAGGATGGACAAGTCCCCAAGTACAAGGATGAAGGAACTCGGCGAGGAACCGGAGAAATCTGCAGAGCCGGACATCCGGCGTCACCGGACATCCGCCCGTCCCAAAGAAGCCCGGACATCCGGCCAGACCCCGGACATCCGCCCCTGGAGGCACCAACACACCAGAACTCAGCCACGAAGCTACAGGGCGGACATCCGCCCCAGGCCCCGGACATCCGGCTCTTCACGATGCCCCGGAAATCCGGCCCCCCAGCCCGGAAATCCGGCCTCACCCGCACCCGAATCGGCAGAACCAGCCCCGCCAGCCCGGACATCCGGCCCCCCTAGCCCGGACATCCGGCGTCTCGGGAAAGCCCGGACATCCGGCCCCCCTAGCCCGGACATCCGGCGTCTCGGGAAAGCCCGGACATCCGGCCCGACGCCCAGACATCCGGCCTCCCCCACTAGCTGTGTGATGCATCCGGACTCGTCCCTTGTACCCTTCGCCCGAGACTATATATACTTGATCCCCTCATCTTTCTAGGGTTAGCTTAGGTTTTAGCTCATGTTTGTGTGAGAGCCTTGCTCATCCACTTGGTTACTTCTCCTGAGCCTGTGACCTCTTCGGAGAAGATCCCCAAGCCGGATTCAAGACCCCTTCTAGGGTGGACCCCATCAAGACCTCCTCTCGGAGATGAACCTTACCTTGTATCTTTCCTTTCGTTGTTCATGTACCTTGTGGATCTTGTGTGTTTGATTATCTAGTGGATGTGTGATTGGACTTGTTCTTGAGTGTTTCCCCTTGTGATTTCCCTCCGTTCTTCCCCGTGTTCATCGTGATTCCCCGTAGGATCCGCTCCAACGTGAAAGATCGTCCACGTAGGGTTCCGCCCTACATTATCTATGGTATCATGAGCCACGTTGATCACGTTTTTGGAGCCCCTACCCCGTGTTTTCTAGCTTGATTTTGTTGATTTCGTCCTAAATCCGAAAATCCCCACCAAAAATAGCCCCAAATTTTTTGTGATTTGTTTGTTTTGATGATGTTTTGTTGATTTTGATCCATGGATTTGCTTGGTTTCGAGTGGATCTAGCATTTCCCCAAGTTTCCCCACTTTCCATCCACGAAATCTCTCCAATTTTGACCTTGAAATCATCAATTTCCGTGATAGAGGCAAAGGGGTCCCGATGTTTCGATGAGATGGTGGCTATCGTTTCTGTGGGAGTCGACCTTGACGATCCGACTACGTACGTGCGAGACGTCGCGCCTTAGCAATCGCTAAACCAACTTCCGAGGGTTATTGACCACGCCGAGCACGATCAACTCCGACCACGAGGGCCTGTTTCCTGCGAGCAAACGAAGAACAAGCAAGAAACTAAGATTGCAATCTGGATATTGCGAATATAAGAGGAAAGCTTTATTAATGAAGGTGGGGTTACGAGAGCCTTGGTCCGGTCGTTGAACACAAACAAAGTACGCGAAGTTGCAGCTATGGCGAACTTTTAATCTAAACAAAACCCAAAGACTAAACGACTCCCTAAGGTCTGTATATATGGAGAAAGAGGAGGGAATTTCGTGGCCCTTGAGGGAGGGGTCCGAAACCAACCCTAACTCTTGTTTCCCCACACATACGGACTCTAAAAACAGCCTACACTTAAGTATTTCGAAATTACATGGGCCTGGCCCAATAATAAGGTGACGCAGCACCTAGAATAGCCTATGGACGAATATTATGAAGTGGCATCTTGTATATTTCGTCCAAGGCCTCATGCTCTCATTAGGGTGGCTTCAAAGTCCTGGAATCATCACTTGTAACTTCGTTCTTGTTTCCCTTGCGCATGCCAACATCTCCATGCTTGAACTTGCTCCAAGGTTCATCTTTCTTGTCCATGGTAGGCCCTTCATTTGTAAGCAAAACAAATGTATCCAATTTAGGCAGCATCATATTCTCATGAACATTGGAGTCGTTACCAAGAAACGAAAGTACCTGATAATTCAATTGGCGTGCGTGAGCTCTAGTAATTGGTCCAGTATGTATAGCAGCAGGGGCTGTGGGTGTAACAATGGTATTGATGTCCTCATCATCCTCCCTTCTTGAAATGAAGTCGCCCTCGACGGAAACTCATCTTCCTCACCCAAATAAGGCTTCAAATCTGCAATGTTAAAAGTGGGACTAACCCCAAAATCTGCAGGCAGCTCAAGTTTATATGCATTATCATTTATTTTCTCTAACACCTTAAATGGACCATCAACACGTGGCATTAGCTTTGATTTGTGCAAATTAGGAAACCTATCCTTACACAAATGTAACCAAACAAGATCTCCAGGTGCAAAGACAACATGTTTTCTACCCTTATCTCCAGCAAGTTTATATTTAGCATTCATACGCTCAATGTTTTCCTTAGTTAACTCATGCATTTTTAAATCAATTCAGCACGTTCTTTAGCATCAAAATTAACCTTCTCCGAAGATGGAAGAGGCAACAAATCAATAGGTGCACGAGGTAGGAAGCCATACACAATTTCAAAAGGGCACATCTTAGTAGTAGAATGCAATGAACGATTATAAGCAAATTCAATATGAGGCAAGCATTCTTCCCACATTTTCTTATTATTCTTCAAAACAGCCCTAAGCATAGTAGACAATGTTTTATTGACTACTTCAGTTTGTCCATCAGTTTGGGGGTGACAAGTAGTACTAAAAGCAGTTTAGTCCCCAACTTAGCCCATAAACATCTCCAAAAGTGGCTAAGAAATTTAGTATCATGATCTGAAACAATAGTATTTGGCACACCATGCAAGCGAATAATTTCACGAAGAACAAATCAGCAACATTAACAGATCATCGCTTTTATGACATGGTATAAAGTGTGCCATTTTCGAGAATCTATCCACGACAACAAATATGCTATCCTCCCTTCTTTGTTCAAGGTAAACCTAAAACAAAGTCCATAGATATATCCTCCCAAGGAACACTAGGCACGAGCAAAGGCATATATAAACCATGAGGATTGAGTCGTTACTTAGCTTTTTGACATGTAGTGCAGCGAGCAACAAAACGCTCAACATCCCGTCTCATCTTTGGCCAAAAGAAATGTGTAGCAAGTATATCCTCCGTCTTCTTCACACCAAAGTGTCCCATTAATCCTCCTCCATGCGCCTCTGCAATAACAAAAGACGAACAAAGCTAGCAGGAATGCATAGCTTGTTAGCACGGAACACAAAACCATCCTTAATAACGAACTTGTTCCATGTTCTTCCTTCTTTACAATTCTGCATTACATCTTTAAAATCAGCATCATGCACATATTGATCTTTGATGCTCTCCAAACCAAATATTTTGAAGTCAAGTTGTGAAAGCATAGTATATCGACGAGACAAAGCATCAGCAATAACATTTTCTTTACCCTTCTTGTGATTAATGACATAAGGGAAAGTCTCAATGAATTCAACCCATTTAGCACGTCTCCGATTCAGTTTAGCTTGACTTTTAATATGTTTCAAAGATTCATGATCGTAATGTATAACAAATTCTTTGGGCCATAAATAATGTTGCCATGTCTCTAAAGTCCGAACAAGAGCATATAATTCTTTGTCATAAGTAGAATAGTTCAGACTAGGCCCACTCAATTTTTCGTAAAAGTATGCAACAGGTTTGCCATCTTGTAATAACACACCTCCTAATCCAATTCCACTAGCATCACATTCAAGCTCAAAAGTCTTATTAAAGTCAGGAAGTTGGAGTAAAGGAGCATGTGTCAACTTATCTTTCAATACCGTGAAGGCTTCTTCCTGTGCGGTACCCCAAACAAAATGCACATCCTTCTTTGTAAGTTCATTGAGAGGTGCAGCAATGGTGCTAAAGTCTCTCACAAAACGCCTATAGAAACCAGCGAGTCCAAGAAAACTCCTCACTTGTGTGACCGTTTTGGGCTGCGGCCAACTCTCAATAGCTTCAATCTTGGCTTTATCAACTTCAATTCCTGTTGTGTAACAACATAGCCAAGAAAAGATACTCGGTCGGTGCAAAAGGTGCACTTCCCAAGGTTACCAAACAAACGTGCATCACGTAGAGCATTAAAAACAGCACGTAAATGTTCCAAATGTTCTTCCAAAGATTTGCTATAAATCAGTATATCATCAAAATAGACTACCACAAATCGTCCAATGAAAGCACGTAAAACTTCGTTCTCATGAAAGTACTAGGTGCATTAGTTAACCCAAAAGGCATGACTAACCACTCATATAAACCAAACTTAGTTTTAAATGCTGTTTTCCATTCATCTCCCAATTTCATACGAATTTGATGGTATCCACTACGCAAATCAACTTTGGAGAATATTGTAGAGCCACTCAATTCATCAAGCATATCATCTAGCCTAGGAATAGGATGACGATAACGAATAGTAATATTATTAATGCCTCTACAATCAACACACATACGCCGACGTACCATCTTTTTAGGCACTAGTATAATAGGAACAACACAAGGACTAAGAGATTCAGTATATAACCTTTGTCGAGCAGCTCTTGTACTTGACGATAATCTCCTTCGTCTCCTCCGGATTGGTACGGTATGGTGCACGGTTGGTAGCGATGCACCGAATTAAGTCAATTTGATGCTCAATCCCTCGAATAGGTGGTAATCCGGTGGCACGCCTTGTGGGAAGACGCCGAACTCCTGCAAAATGTTAGTGACAGCAGGGGCAAAGAGGAAGGCACGTCCTCGAATGAAAATAATGCCTCTTTGCACACAAAAGCATAGCAAACAGATTTGCTAGAATCTAGCTCCTCAATATCAGATTTGGTGGCAAGTAAACATGCACTTTTCAGTTTAATTTCAGAAGCAACATTAGATGGTTTATTATTAGGCTTCATTTGTTGCTCAAATTCTTTTGCCACAATCTGATTTTCACTCTTATTTTTCTCCTGTTTTGCTTTATTAGCTCTATTAATATCATCTTTCAAAATTGAATCAGGAGTCATAGGAAGCAAAGTAATATTTTTATCCTTGTGAACAAGAGTATACTGATTGTTTCTACCATGGTGTACAGAATTTTTATCAAATTGCCATGGTCTACCAAGTAATAAGGAACATGCTTGCATAGGTACCACATCACAATCAACATAATCAGCATATGTAGAGATACTAAAATACACACGAACAGACGTGTTACCTTAACCTTGCCGCTGTTGTTGAACCATTGGATGTAGTAAGGATGTGGATGTGGTCTTGTGGTGAGAGAAAGCTTCTCCACCATATCCATGCTAGCCAAGTTGTTGCAGCTCCCTCCATCTATGATGACGCTTGAATAGAACGTTCCTTCACAACTCCCTTTGTATGGAACAAGTTATGCCTCTGATTTTGCTCAGCTTGTGTAACCTGCACACTCAAAACACGTTGAGCAACTAAACATTCATACCTGTCAAAGATCTTCAAGAGCCATGTATTGCGTCTCATGATCGTAATCCTCTCCACCGTGTTCTTCATGCGTAATAAGAGCCAAAGTCTCTTCATCATAGTCACTAGCGGACTCATACCCACCATCCTCGTGAGCAATCATCACACGCTGAGATTGGCATTCTCTCGCAAAGTGTCCTCTTCCCTTACAACGACGACAAATAATATCACTTGTGTATCCAGTTGACGCCATGGAAGAAGAAGAGCTCTGTGTAGGCCCAGCAGGTGTGCTCTTGGCAGATAGTGGTGGTTGTGCCTGCTTTCTTGTATCACGGTTGGAGGTGGCAGCCGACGGAGGTGCCGGTGTAGTAGAACGTGTGGAAGTAGATGATGCACGTGGTGTCCATGATGAAGGTCGACCTGCGAGAAAAGTTAGTCCGCGCCAACGCCGTCGATCCTGCACTTCACGCTCAGCTTTACAAGCAAGATGGAATAATCGAGTGATATTAGTATAATCCTTGTAGTCTAGAATGGTCTGAATATCTCTATTTAATCCACCCGTAAAACGTGCAAGCATAGCTTCATTCTCCTCAACAATACCACATCTAATCAAGCCAGTTTGTAATTCCCGATAATATTCTTCTACCGAATTTTTTCCTTGTCTTAAGCGCTGCAATTTTTGAAGTAATTCACGTTGATAATATGGTGGAACCCAACGAGTACGCATAGCAGTTTTCAAAGCAGTCCAAGTAGCTGGAACAGGATATAATCTACAATGTTCGCACCACCAAACACATGCAAAGCTAGTGAAAGCACAAACAGCAGCGGAACACGCCTCTCCTCGTGATATTGTAAACATGTAAATCGTTGTTAAGTTTCTAACTCCCAAGTAAGATATAGATCAGGAACATAGCTACCCTCAAATGGGCGACTATTCAACTTCATTTTAGGGAGATGTTCATGATATCGTACATAAGGGAGAGCCCTAACAATGCCATTATTTGCATGTGGACGACCGGGTGGTTGTGGTGCTGGTGGTTGCACTTGCACGTAGTTCAAGTTGATCAACCTCATCCTCGTACTCTCTCACATAATCATCCTCCCCACATCGCCAGCAGGAGCCATGTATATCAACAAAGAGCACCAGCAGCTTGGCCAGGCTGAAGAGGGACACGGCTCGCTCGGCGGAGGGCTGCTTCGTGATGTGGAGGTAGTGGTTGTTGTTGTTGTAGAGGTGCATTAGGTGCAGCCGGTGGTGGTGGTAGACGCGCGAGCAATTCATTAAACTTGTTATCGAGCTTTGTTTCGAACGCCTTCTCAATGCCATCTATCTTCTCCATGGCCTCTTCAAATCTATTTAGAACATCTTCCACCTGCCCACTCATCATTTGTTGAAACTTATCATGTAGCGCCTTGTTTGTCATGTTCTCCCAGTCGGTCTCGTCGGCTTGTGATCCTGCCATGGTTAGCGACAATAGAAACACACAAGAATATGATTCGACAGACTACTAGGAAGTGGTGGTGGTGGTGTGGTGGATAGTCACAACCGTCAAGCAAATCTCAAATTCTTACCAGTTCTTACCCAAAGAAGAAAGCGGTGATCGGCAACCGATGTAGTCAAAACTCTCAAAGCTTGGATAGAGCGATTACTGTGGAGAGTCAAACGACGATGTAGATGTATGTGGAGTTGGGAAGGCTTATAATATGGTGGCAAAAGGGTCAAGAATAATCAAATCGGAGATGCAATGTTGAATAAACGCTCAACGACGGTACTGTGCTGGTCCTAGGCTAGACCGTGCTAGAGACGCGAGCCTAGAACACTAACAAAATCACGGCGCTGCACGGAAACAACGGAAGAGCACACTCTGGAAATTTTTTTTCGCTCTTTTTTTTTTTGCGCTGCTCTTTTTTTTTTTGCGCTGCTTTTTTTTTTGCGAAAAATCACTATAATGGCGAGTGTCTCAAAACTCTTCCTGTGTCAAATCGACAGGATGGGCACGAAATTTTTTCGACCAAATTTTTTTTTTTCGATTGCCCGGACCCAAAAAGCTGAAACGGGTCAAAAAACTTTCTATAATGGCGACTGTCTCAATACGCTTTAGAAACACCTAAAAATAGGATAGCCAGAAATTTTTTTCGACAAGTGCGTTTTCGGAAAATTTTGGGCCTAAACGGAGGGTGGTTTCAGACTTTTTTTTTCGAAACCTACTCGGCTAGGAAACACGAATCGGAAACTAGATGGATCTCGAAAACAAACCTAATATGAGAAGAACTCGGATTGATGGTGGATATATGGTTGTGGTATATGGCAGCGGTGGTGGTATATGGCAGCGGTGGTGGTATATGGCTACGGATTGGTGGTGGATAAGAAGGGTGGTAGATGGCAAGGCGATGATGATGGTGCGGCGGCGTGACAACTTATGACCAGAACTTCGAAACTCTAAAAGACTAGACTCTAAGACCAAAGCAACTTGACACGACGATGCAACTGGAAATTCAACAAAGCAAAAACCCCAAAAAGATTATGCGAAGGCTCGATTGGTTCGGATATGATGAACTAACCCTAATTTTTTGTGGCTTTTTCGTGGACTTTAGGTATGAAGAACAGACTCGATCTAATCTACGAAAACTGTAAAATCTCACCGAGCAACCTGAAAATCTGATACCACTTGATAGAGGCAAAGGTGTCCCGATGTTTCGATGAGATGGTGGCTATCGTTTCGTGGGAGTCGACCTTGACGATCCGACCACGTCACGTCGAGACGTCGCGCCTTAGCAATCGCTAAACCAACTTCCGAGGGTTATTGACCACGCCGAGCACGATCAACTCCGACCACGAGGGCCTGTTTCCTGCGAGCAAACGAAGAACAAGCAAGAAACTAAGATTGCAATCTGGATATTGCGAATATAAGAGGAAAGCTTTATTAATGAAGGTGGGGTTCTGAGAGCCTTGGTCTGGTCGTTGAACACAAACAAAGTACGCGAAGTTGCAGCTATGGCGAACTTTTGATCTAAACAAAACCCAAAGTCTAAACGACGCCCTAAGGGCTGTATATATGGAGAAAGAGGAGGGAATTTCGTGGCCCTTGAGGGAGGGGTCCAAAACCAACCCTAACTCTTGTTTCCCCACACATACGGACTCTAAAAACAGCCTACACTTAAGTATTTCGAAATTACGTGGGCCTGGCCCAATAATAAGGTGACGCAGCACCTAGAATAGCCTATGGACGAATATTATGAAGTGGCATCTTGTATATTTCGTCCAAGGCCTCATGCTCTCATTAGGGTGGCTTCAAAGTATCTTTGGAATCATCACTTGTAACTCCGTTCTTGTTTCCTTAGCATGCCAACATCTCCATGCTTGAACTTGCTCCAAGGTTCATCTTTCTTGTCCATGGTAGGCCCTTCATTTGTAAGCAAAACAAATGTATCCAATTTAGGCAGCATCATATTCTCATGAACATTGGAATCGTTACCAAGAAACGAAAGTACCTGATAATTCAATTGGCGTGCGCGAGCTCTAGTAATTGGTCCAGTATGTATAGCAGCAGGGGCTGTGGGTGTAACAATTGTATTGATGTCCTCATCATTCCTCCCCCAATTCGAAAATTTCCGCCCCAAACGAGATCGGGATTCGTCGGGCCGGACATCCGGGCCTCAGGCCGGACATCCGGGCCATCTGGCCGGACATCCGGGCCCCAAGCCGACATCCGCCCTGGAGCACCAAATCTGCTTGATTCTCGACAGACACTTCGAAATCCGGCTCCACCGGATATCCGCCCTCGATTTCAGTTTTTCCGTTTCAGCGTTTTGTCCATAACTAATTCATCCGTAGTCCGATTTTGACGTTCTTTAGCTCGTTTTGAAGCTATTACATTCCCCTTCCCACAAAAATACTACCACCACCATTTGACTCCATCAAATTTTTGAAAATTTGGCAAGTTTGCCTAGGCCTTCCACCACATCCTCCGCATAACCACCACCGACTTCCGCAACCTAACCAATTTTGTTCCCCATAGCATTAGTGGTTGCGTGAGTAGTGATTCGAGTCTCCTAAGGTGTTTCGGCTACTTAGGGACGATTGCTTCTTCATCAACCACCACCACCACTTCCACATAACCTTGCCCACCATACACTTCCGACAACCCAACTTAACCCAATTGTTGATTGAGCTTTTTCGAGTTGTGGCTTGTGTAAGGTGTTTCGGCTACTTAGGGACGGCAACTTCAACTCCGACACGTGTATAGCCCATCATTCCACTTCTGCATTGCCAAGTGCAAACCACCGCCGCATTCCCGCTACCACCATTTTGACATTTGTCATTTGAGATTTTGAGTTCGCGGTTTTTCCGTTTCCTAAGGTGTTTCGGCTACCTAGGGACGAGTTTCCATCATCTTGGTATCTACATCAAGAACACCGCCACTCATCATCGCAGCGACGGTAACCTCGACAACACCATTGTATATTCCCTTGCAATTGCATTGATAACCCTTTATCCCATTTTGCGTCACTTACCTATCGAGACTAGCCATTTGAGTATTGCCGGCAACGTTACTTGTGCACATTAGTGATCTACACCATCCATTGCATACATACCATATCATCTTGGTATCATCATATCATCCATTGTGTCACAATATCGTTCCGCATATACACAATAGCTATCTTGGTTTGTGCATGGTGCAAAATTGGCCATACTTATAAAAAAAAAGAGAAGAGAATAAGCTTTTAAGCAAAAGAGCAAAGAGCTTGTAAGCAATAGCCATAGCATCAAATATATCATATGATATCATACTTGATCATCTTGGATCATTGTGAGAGAAACACCGGAACCATACACACATAGCATACTTGGGATAGAAAGTTTATCCATTTTGCATCTTATAGGTTGTGCACAAGTGTCGTATCCGCCTATTGAGCAATCGTGCTAAGCGTCTCTCTTGAGTTGTGCAACACGAGCATTTTGGTGGATTCCACATTTTGAGCTCATTCCTTGGTTGCACGACCCCATTTATCTATCCGTGTGTGTTTCCGTGTGCCACATATTGCTATTGATCTACTTGTTTCGCTTATGAATTTGTGAATCTCTTTCAACATTATTGACTCTTGCTAACATTTTGCATAAAATTTTTGTGCCACTATCCTCACCGAGCTCTACCATAAGCTTTCATTGATAGGTGTGAGTGAACAAGTCCGGTACCAATTCCACTATTCTTTCATTTCACATTGAGTGAAACGGATACATCCTCAACTTTGGGAAAAGGTAACTTGGTATTGTTTATCTCATTTCCTACTCACCTCTACTCGAGTCTTGTGATGGATAGGCAAGGCATTTCACCTTCGGTCTACAACAACAACGACGAGTTCGATGCCACGAACAACAACTTCGACGCCAAGATGCAAGCTCAAATGGAGGAGATCAAAGCCCTCATCAAGGCCTACAAGCGATCTTCCTCATCTTCGAGAAGACGCTCAAGAGCACATGCTTCCGAGCTACCGTCTCCGGCAAGATCACATCGGCATCGACACCATCACCAACAAAACGTGAAGTCAAGAGCTCTACATCAACAACCGCTCAATGACTTCACCATCTCCCTTGGCATCTTCGCCAAGCGACTTCAAGGCATCTTCGCCTACGGACATACGGCAACTTCGCCAACAAGAACCTCAAGGCTACGCTCAAGAGAAGCTCCCCAAGCTCAAGTCCGCGAATTACACGAGCTACTACGACCTCGACATCGACCACGAGATTCCTTTCTATGGGACTCAAGAACCCGAGGAGTACCTCGAGTGGGAGCGTTTGATGGACGACTACCTCAAGCTACATCAAGTTCCTCCCGAAGATCAAGTGAAGTGCGCCACAAGAAACTTCCACGACTACGCCTCGACATGGTGGCTTCACACACCTTCGGAGTGCTACGAGATGAGTTGGTCCAAGATGAAGAGAGCTTTGCGGCGAGAGTTCGTGCCTCCAACTTACACGGAACAACTTCGACGCCAATTGGAGAACACCACCCAAGGATCCAAGTCCATCGACAAGTACTTCAAGGAGATGAAGATTGCCTTGCGACGAGCCGACGTGGACGACCCCATGTCAATGAAGTTCCACTTCATGATGGGATTGCACAACGACATCTCCAAGACCATCTTCCTCGAGAACTACAAGTCCATCGACGACTACTACATTGGTGCTCTCAAGGCGGAACAAGAACTCATGAAGGCCAACGCTTCTCCACCCCAAGCAAACTTCATGGAGACCAAGCTCTACGACAAGCATGAGGCTAGTACCACCATGATGTCCAAGCCCGACAAGCTCCAAGACGATGCTCCCAAGTGCGACTTCACCGCCATCCCTCTTTGTGGCATTGTTGATGCCGAGTCTACCTTGACTCTTTTTCAAGATGGTGTGGCGACAAGTACGACTACGGAGACCTTCAAGGACCAATCTTTGGAGGCAAGCGACAAGGTGGCGAGCAAGGATGATGCTTCCATCTTAGGAGGCGAGAGCGATGATGTGCCATCTTCGGCCTTCATCCACGCATTTACCACGACTACGAGACGGTTGAGCATGGGATTTTCCTTCGACCACGGCGACGTCCGATGACTTGAGTGACTTTTGCCACCATATTGAGAGCGAGAGTGACTTCACCACTAGCCACATACATGATGAGTTGCCCCAATTCTCATGTGAGGAGAGCCACAACCACCACCCGAGTGAGATGAGTGACTCCACCATACGTGAGTTTGAGTGCACCTATTTTGAGGGAGTGAGTGAACCACCACATAGAGAGAGTGAGATAGTTGATAGGTCATGTGAGGCCACTTTCAACACTAACGACTTGACCTCTACCTCTATTGTGTCTTCTCATTTGGTGCTAGGTCCCATATATGATGACGCGCCGATCCTCGACGACTCCGTCCTCCCTTTGGACAAGACGATGGCCATGGTGGACTATGATGCACCCCCCACATGGTTCCATCAAGATGAAGCTGACCACCATTTGGTCTTTCCCACCTCACCTACACCACTTGAGTGGAATGACAAAGGTAACATAGGTGACGGTGATGCTCTAGTCCCACTAGTGGACATTCTTGAGATTGATTGCTTGCATGATGTCGATCCACCTAGTACCATGCTTCACGCTAGTATGATTTCCCCATGTGATGATTTGCCCATTTATGATGAATATGATGATTCTCATGTGGAGTCTATTAGTTGTGATGCTATGTTACATAGGATTTCCTATGACAATTCTTTAGGTCACATCATGTTTGCTAATCCGCTTGACTTGTCATATGCTATGCATGAGATCAACCATATGTCTTATTTGCAATCTCTCCATAGTGACTATGCATATGCCATTAAAATAAACCCAATTTGCACATATGGCATAGATGACAAGCCCATGGTTATTGGCATTTGTTTTTCTTGTGATGATATTGATATGCTCCCTTTGCATCATTTATCTCATATGCCATGCCATGCCCACCTAGCTTCGAATATGCATTGTTTTGGATGTTGTCCATTTTCTCCAAATGATGTTCCCAATATTGCTCATGAGGAGACCCCCATAGTTCCCTCACACATGTTAGGAGAATTTGATCCATCCTATTCATTGCATGATTCCCATACTTGTGTGCACCATATGCTCCCCATGAAGAAACATGCTATCGATGCGCCATATACTTGCATTCTCAATTTGTGTCCCCATTGTGTCATACATAATAACTATTCTTTCATGATGGATGACATGTTCTTATACCATGCATCAAATTTCTTTGAGCATTTATTATCTTGTGCTAACTCACACGTGCACATACACATCATGATGGATGATGTGTACATTTACCACACACACAATTTCTTTCGTTTGTGTCTCTTTTGTGTAGGTACCCATGAATACTTGTCAACTTCGCAATCCCATGAGTTGACAAAACGAGCTCTAGAGAGCAATGATGACTTGGGATCCCATGGATTGCCTTTCCCACCGCTCACTTCATAAACACTTGGGCATCTCTTTTACATGGCCCTCACATGGTTATGGGTTGTTGTTCATTACATATCATATGCCCATCTTGCCATGTTCACTTTGCATGATATGCTCATTCCTATACCTTTGACATGCATTTGTGACCCATGCTTTGCATTACACATGATGATTGATTCTCGTACTTGTATGTGTATTTGCAAGCTTGGTGGAGATATTGCTTGTTATTGCCATGTTTCTTTTGTGCACCATTCCTATGATGATACTTTCATCTTGCTTTGTGTTCGTGCTTGCGATATGTCATGTGCATTCCCTATGCCTATTATTTGCTCACATGACATGATTGCCATGCTTTATTCTAGTGTGTTGCATCTTCGCTCCACTAGTTTGCACGACTTGATTACTATGCTCGCTTATGTTGCATCACCAATGATTCATACTTGCTCATTTCATGCGGTTGATGACAACCATCTAAATGCTTTGCACATGATTGTTATTGCTTCTTGTCACATATCTCCATATGTTGCCTCTCTCATGCTAGATCATTTTCCATGTATTGAGTGCAACCATGATTGTCATCTTACTCATGAGATTGCCCCCATAGCATTCTCACACTTGTTTGGAGATTTTGACATATCCCTTGTGCAGCATGCTTGCCTTACTTCTTTGCACCATATACCTAGTGCCATGAATATTGCCATTATTGCATCATATTATTCATGCACTTGTCCTTCTAATGGTTTTGTGCAAAAGATGAGAACCATCATGATGGATGATGTGTTTATCTACCATGCACATACGTTCTTTGTTTTGTTTTGTGCATGTGTAGGATACTTGGACTTTGTGTCGACGTCCACGTCACGTGAGTTGACCATTCGAGCTCTTGAGAGCGAACCACTTTCTACCACGACGATTCTACATCGCACTTGTTTGTGCTTCGGCATTGTGAAGGACGCACAAGGACACACTTTCAAGGTGACATCCTTCTTGAGCTTGGATATTGTGGATCATACTTCATGTGTTGCTTGCACCATTTGCTCGCATGTTCGAGATATTGCTTTCACCAATGATGGCCACATTTCCATGCTTCATGATATATATACCTTGTGTGTTGCATCCAATTCTTGGACTACTTGCTACTATCATATGGTTGGTTGCACCAATATCATTTCTTCACATATGCCATGTCCCATTGATTGCTACATGCTTGACTTGATTGCCTCACACATGATGAACAATTGTTCTTTCTATTGTGTTGAGTGCCATACTATCTTCACTACACCCTATGCAAATTATGCTTGGATTGTCTTGCACTTGACCAATGTGTTTAGACACTTCATTTTATTTGGTGTTGTGAATACTTCCTATGCCTACCATCGACCATTTGTCGGCGCTTTATGCATGCTTGCTATGACCTTGAGGTGGATGCTTATGCTCTTGTCACACATATTTGCATCTCTACCTCACATTTACATGCTTGTTCCCATGATATTTTTGCTTGTGCTCGATTGATATGCTTACATGCCATGTCACAATCCTTTGTCACACCCTATGCTATGCTTGATGACAACACTTGTTTGGTGAATCACCTCTTGAATGCTTGGTTTTGCACTAACGCTAACCACATTTGTTTTTCCAAGTGTTTGTTCTATGTACTCCTTTTGAAGGAATCACAAGATGGTGCGACATTGGAGAGTGCCCATTTCGAGCTTCACGATGACGAGAGTTTGGTGATCGACCACTTTGACACGGCACCGCCATCTCTTTCCCATGGTGATTTGGTTTGGATCCGAGGTCGGATCCTTTCCAAGGGGGGGGGGGATGATGCGGAGCATCCTACAGTCATCACCATGTCAAGAGTCCGCTTGGCAAGTGACACGTATGACCTCTTCTTCACATACACAAAGGTGAATCTTCTCCTTTACACGTGCTCACTTGACCCCTTCGAGGATGGTATACTACTTGACACTTCCCCTATGCATGCCTAGGTGCCAAGGAGACCCTCTGGAGATGCTCGGAAGGATGGACAAGTCCCCAAGTACAAGGATGAAGGAACTCGACGAGAGGAACCGGAGAAATCTGCAGAGCCGGACATCCGGCGTCACCGAACATCCGCCCGTCCCAAAGAAGCCCGGACATCCGCCAGACCGGACATCCGGCCCTGGAGGCACCAACACAGCCGCCGCAACTCAGCCACGAAAGCTACAGGCCCGGACATCCGCCCCTGTGCCCCGGACATCCGGCTCTTCACGATGCCCCTGAATCCGCCCCACTCGAAATCCGCCTCACCAAGACCAATCGGCAGAACCAGCCCCGCCAGCCCGGACATTCGGCCCCTAGCCCGGACATCCGGCGTCTCGAAAGCCGGACATCCGCCCGACGCCTCGACATCCGGCCTCCCCACTGCCTTGATGCATCCGGACTCGCCCCTTGTACCCTTCGCCCGAGACTATATATACTTGATCCCCTCATCTTTCTAGGGTTAGCTTAGGTTTTAGCTCATGTTTGTGTGAGAGCCTTGCTCATACACTTGGTTACTTCTCCTCGGAGCCCAGGACCTCTTCGGAGAAGATCCCCCAAGCGGTTTCAAGACCCCCTTCTAGGGTGGACCCCATCAAGACCTCCTCTCGGAGATGAACCTTACCTTGTATCTTTCCTTTTGTTGTTCATGTACCTTGTGGATCTTGTGTGTTTGATTGTCTAGTGGATGTGTGATTGGACTTGTTCTTGAGTGTTTCCCCTTGTGATTTCCCTCCGTTCTTCCCCGTGTTCATCGTGATTCCCCGTAGGATCCGCTCCAACGTGAAAGATCGTCCACGTAGGGTTCCGCCCTACATCAACAACCCATAGCCAAATGAGGGCCATGTAAAAGAAATGCGCGAAGTCTTTGCGCAAAGAGAGCGGTGGAAAAGTCAATCTATGGGATCCCAAGTCATCATTGCTCTCTAGAGCTCGTTTTGTCAACTCGTGGGATTGCGAGGTTGACAAGTATTCATGGGTACCTACACAAAAGAGACACAAACCAAAGAAATTGTGCGCGTGGTAAATGTACACATCATCCATCATGATGTGTATGTGCAAGTGAGTGTTAGCACAAGATAAGCATCGCTCAAAGAAATTTGATGCATGGTACAAGAACATGTCATCCATCATGAAAGAATAGTTATTGTGTATGACACGATGGGGATGCAAATTGAGCATAGAAGTATATGGCACATCAATAGCATGTTTATTCATGGGAAGCATATTGTGCACACAAGTATTGGGATCATGCAATGGATAGGATGAATCAAAATCTCCTAAAATGTATGAGGAAACTATGGGGTCTCCTCATGAGCAATAGCGGGATATCATATGGAGAAAATGGACAACATCCAAAACAATGCATATCCGGTTAGGTAGTCATGCCATGGCATATGAGATAAATGATGCAAAGGGAGCATATCAATATCATCACAAGAAAAACAAATGCCAATAACCATGGGCTTGTCATCTATGCCATAAGTGCAAATTGGGTTCATCTTAATGGCATATGCATAGTCACTATGAAGAGATTGCAAATATGACATATGATTGATCTCATGCATAGCATATGACAAGTCAAGTGGATTGTCAAACATGACGTGACCTAAAGAATTGTCACAAGAAACCCTATGTAACATGGCATCACAACCAATAGACTCCACATGACAATCATCAAACTCATCATAAATGGGTAAATCATCGCATGGGGAAATCATACTAGCATGAAGCATGGCAATAGGTTGATCAACATCATGCAAGCAATCAATGTCAAGAATGTCCACTAGTGGGACTAGAGCATCACCTTCACCTATGTTACCATTCTCATTCCACTCAAGTGGTGTAGGTGAGGTGGCAAAGACCAAATGGTTGATAGAGGCAAAGGTGTCCCGTCTTTCGATGAGATGATGGATATCGCTTTGGTGGAAATCGACTTTGACGATCCGACTACGAACGTACGAGGACGTCGTGATGTGGAGCATCCCTTGCTCATCCCCATGGACGTGTCTACATCTTCCTCAACACCATTTGGGCCCATGACAAGAGCTAGAGCCAAGGCTATCGAAGATAAGGTGAACTCGCTCCTTTCCGAACTTCCTCTCTCTACTCACGAGACTTGGCTACTACCTCATATGGACACTTTGTGTGTGATCAGGTACCTGGAGGAAAGCCTTGGTGCATCTACATCCATTGGACAAGGAGACGAAGCTACCAACCGCAAAGGAGAAGAAGAAGAGCTACCGGAGAAAACTCCAGCCACCGGACGACCGGTAGGGACCGGACGTCCGGCGCCTGAAGCACCAGCCAGCGGACGTCCGGCCTCCAGCGGACGACCGGCCACACTCTCCCAGCGAGCGGACGTCCGGCCTCCAGCGGACGACCGGCCCCTGAAGACCCGAGCCGAATCTGCGGAAGACCGGTGCCAACGGACGACCGGCGACCGGACGACCGGCCCCCAGCGGACGTCCGGTGCCCCTGGACCCGAGCCAAATCAGCGGAAGTCCGAAGAAACCGGACGACCGGCGCCTCCTTCACCGAACTGATCCAGCGGACGTCCGGCGCCACCGGACGACCGGTACCTCCAGAGCCACCGGACGACCGGCCCCCAGCGGACGTCCAGTACCTGTCTGCGCACAGTTTCGGGCCGAAGCCCATGTACCCCTTCACTTCCCCCTTTTACACTAAGACTATAAATAGAACCCCTCCTCCTCCTAGCTAGGGTAGCTTAGGTTTAGCTCATGTTTGTGTGAGAGCCTTGCTCATCCACTTGGCTACTTCTCCTCGGAGTTCAGGACCTCTTCGGAGAAGATCCCCCAAGCGGATTCAAGACCCCCTTCTAGGGTGGACCCCATCAAGACCTCCTCTCGGAGAAGAACGGCTACTCGTGTATCCTTACCTTTGTTGACCTTGGATCTCGTGTATCTCTTGTGTGTTCTTTGATCTAGCACTTGTGTGACCTATTCCTTGTTGGTTGACTGTTTTCCCTCGTTCCTCCCCGTGATTTCCTCGTGTTCTTCCGCGTATTCTTCATGATTCACCGTAGGTCCCGCTCCAACGTGAAAGATCATCCACGTAGGGTTCCGCCCTACATCATCTTGGTATCATGAGCCACGTTGATCACGTTTTTGGAGCCCCTACCCCTCTTTTGCTAGCTTGATTTTGTTGTTTTTGTCCTAATTCCGAAAATTCCCCACAAAAATAGCCCCAAAAGTTTTTGTGATTTGTTTGTGAGTTGAGATTTTGTTGGATTTGGTCCATGGATTTCTGTTGCTACGTGTGGATCTAGCTTTACCCACCCTCCCCACCCTTTTCCATCCACCAAACCCCTCGATTTCGACCTCACCATCATCTCCTACCCCGAAACCGAGCAGTTCTTCCCGTGCCCGAAAATCTCCCAGGCACCGGACGACCGGCAATTACCGGACGTCCGACGGCCGGACGACCGCAAAAACCGGACGTCCGCTCAACTCTGACGAAACTGAATTTTCAGTTCGGCCACCACCACAACCCCACCTCCCACCACATCTCCCAAACCCACATACACCAAAATCTTCCACGATACTTCCGATGACGATTTTGACACATTTTGGTCCTTGAGATTTTGAGTTGTGGTTTCCCGTATCCTATTGTGTTTCGGCTATCTAGGTACAGTTCGAATTCATCATCACCACCACTCATCTACATGGACTAGTCATCATCGCAAGGGCGGTAACTTCGACGACATCTTTGGCATACCTTGCATTTGCATTGATAACCCACATTGCCACATTTTGCGTAGCTTACCCATCGAGACTAGCCATTGAGTATTGCCGGCAACGTGACTTGTGCACATTTAGTGATCATACTCCATAGCATACATATCATACCATAGTGGTGCATATCTTGGGATCCACTTGTGTGTAACAAGGTTGTCATTGCATACACAATTGCTATCTTGGTTCGTGAAGTTTAGCATGAGAAAAGAGCTCAAAAGAGAAAGAGTCAGTCAAGCTTTTAAGCAAAGAGAGAAAGATAAGCAAAGAGCTTATGAGGAAGAACTATAGCATCACACTACATTAAGATTGTCATATTGGATCATCTTGGATCATAGCACCAAAATATCATACATATAGCATAATTGGGATAGAGATAGTTGCATTTTGCCTAGTAGGTTGTGCACAAGTTTGCGTATCCGCCTATTTGTGCAATCGTGCTAGCGTCTCTCTAGTGTTGTGCAACAAGAGCATCTTGGTGAATTCCACATTTTGGCTCATCTTTGGTTGCATAACCCCATATTATCTATTTGCGTGTGTGTTTCCGTGTACCATATCTTGCTATTGGTCTACTTGTTGCATTTGCAAATTTGTGAACCATTTCCAACATTATTGACGCCACTTACAATTGCATCAAATTTTGTGCCACCATCCTCACCAAGCTCCACCATAAGCTCTTATTTGTGTAGGTGTGAGAACCGACAAGGACTGGTACCAATAGTGTTATTTCATTGTCCGCATTTGAGTGAACTTGATTCATCTTCAACATCGTTTAAAGGTACATTGGTATAAGTTCTTTTCCGTTCTACCACTCACATTTTGCCTGGAATGATGGATAGGCCAAGTACCTCTACCAACCCACTCTTCATCGAGCAAGACGACGACATGTCATCATACGTCACCAAGAGCCACCTCTTTGGTGCACAACGAGCGTTGCACCAAGAACAACAAGCAATGAGTGACTGCATCGACAACCTCGCCACCGACTTGCAACTCTCCGAGCAACGTACAAGGGACTACTTTGACAACAAGTTCGACGCTCACAAGCAAGAGAATGATGCAAGAATGGACGAGATACGCACCTTGATGAGAAGCCGACATCATTCTACTTCTTCATCATCAAGACGGAGCCGCTCGAGTCGACACTCCGACGACACCTTCTACGACTCAAGTACACCTACTTGAACACTCTTCGTCGTGCCATTGTCAAGACCGTCATGCATCTCGCAACCCGCTACATGACAAGCATTCACAAGAGCAAGTTGATGATCAAGTTCCTTGTCCTCAATCAAACCAAGAGGCTTTTGCTCAAGCTCAAGAACGACAACGTCTTCGTCGCCAACAAGAGGAAGAACGAGCGCGTCTACACCAAGATTTAACAAGACGCCAAGGCTCAACGTCTTCAACAACGACAACGTGAAGCGCAAGCTCTTGAGGCGCAACGTGCCCTTCAAGAATCAAGTAGAGCCTTCGCCAACCGCAATCGCGAACGGCGCAATCAAGAGGAAGCACTTCGAGAAGAAATCCAAGAGAGGAACTACCAACCTCATGTACAACATCAAGTTCCTCAAGCCCCTCCACAAGCTCGTCAAGCTCCACCCCAACCTCAAGCTCAACAAGGGCAAGTTGATCATGCTCTTCCTCCACGCCAAGAGCAACATGAAGACGATTACAATCCACGTCAAGGACGTCATCATCAACACCGCCAACAACACAATGAAGAGCAACGCTACGGCATGCTAAAATTCACCATGCCCAAGTTCAGGCCCAAAATTTTCCGAAAACGCACTTGTCGAAAAATTTTCTGGCTATCCTATTTTTAGGTGTTTCTAAGCGTATGGAGACAGTCGCCGTTATAGAAAGTTTTTTTGACCCGTTTCCAGTTTTTGGGTCCGGCGATCGAAAAAAAAAATTTGGTCGAAAAATTTCGTGTCCATCCCGTCGGTTTGACACAGGAAGAGTTTTGAGACACTCGCCATTATAGTGATTTTTCGCAAAAAAAGAAGAGCAGCGCAAAAAAAGTAGCGCAAAAAACGAATTTTTTTTTCCGTAGTGTGCTTTTCCGTTGTTCCTGCAGCGCCGTGATTTTGTTAGTGTTCTAGGCCCGCGTCTCTAGCACGGTCTAGCCTAGGACCAGCACAGTACCGTCGTTCAGCGTTTATTCAACCTTGCATCTCTGAATTGATTATTGCTGACACTTTTTGCTACCAAATTATAAGCCTTCCCAGCTCCACATACATCTACATCGTATGCTTGACTCTCTCCCGTAATCGCTCTATCCAAGCTTTGAGAGTTTTGACTACATCGGTTTGCCGATCACCGCCTTCTTGGGTAAGAACTGGTAAGAATTTGAGATTTGCTTGACGGATTTGTGACTGTCCACCACACCACCACCACCACTTCCTAGTAGTCTGTCAATCATATTCTTGTGTGTTTCTATTGCTGCTAACCATGGCAGGATCACAAGCCGATTTAGACCGATCGGGAGAACATGACAAACAAAGCGCTACATGATAAGTTTCAACAAATGATGAGCGGGCAGGTGGAAGATGTGCTAAATAGATTTGAAGAGGCCATGGAGAAGATAGATGGCATTGAGAAGGCGTTCGAAACAAAGCTCGATAACAAGTTTAATGAATTGCTCGCGCGTCTACCACCACCATGATGAGGACATCAATACCATTGTTACACCCGCAGCCCCTATTGCTACATATACTGGACCAATTACTAGAGCTCGCGCACGCCAATTAAATTATCAGGTACTTTCGTTTCTTGGTAATGATTCTAATGTTCATGAGAATATGATGCTGCCTAAATTGGATACATTTGTTTTGCTTACAAATGAAGGGCCTCGCTTGGAGAAGGATGGACATTGGAGGAAGAACAAGCATGGAGATGATGCCATGTGCAAGGGGAACAAGAACGGAGTTACAAGTGATGATTTCAGGACTTTGAAGCCACCATAATGGGTGCATGAAGCCTTGGACGAAATATACAAGATGCTACTTCATAAATTTCGTTCCGAGGCTATTCTAGGTGCCACACACCTTATTATTGGGCCAGGCCCTTGTAATTTCAAAATACACAAGTATAGGCTATTTTTAGAGTCCGTATGTGTGGGGAAACAAGAGATAGGGTTGATTTCGAACCCCTCCACCAAGGGCCACGAAATTCCCCCCCTCTTCCTCCATATATACAGCCCTTAGGGCACCGTTTAGACTTTGGGTTTTGTTTAGATCAAAAGTTCGCCATAGCTGCAACTTCACAGATTTCGTTTGTGTTCAACGACTGCACCAAGGCGTCACGTAACCCCACCTTCATTAATAAAGCTTTCCTCTTATATTCGCAATATCTAGATTGCAATCTTAGTTTCTTGCTTGTTCTTCGTTTGCTCGCAGGAAACAGGCCCTCGTGGTCGTTGATCGTGCTCGGCGTGGTCAATAACCCTCGGAAGTTGGTTTAGCGATTGCTAAAGGCGCGACGTCTCGCCGCGTCACGTGGTCGGATCGTCAAGGTCGACTCCCACGTAAACGATAGCCACCATCTCATCGAAACATCGGGACACCTTTGCCTCTATCAAGTGGTATCGGATCTTGAGGTTGCTCGGTGAGATGTTACAGTTTTCGTTGATTAGATCGAGTCTGTTCTTCATACCTAAAGTCCACGAAAAAGCCACAAAAAAAAATAGGGTTAGTTCATCATATCCGAACCAATCTGAGCCTTTGCATAATCTTTTTAGGGTTTTTGCTTTGTTGAATTTGCGGTTGCATCGTCGTGTCAAGTTGCTGGTCTTAGAGTCTAGTCTTTTAGAGTTTCGAAGTTCTGGTCATAAGTTGTCACGCCGTCAGCCGCACCATCATCATCGCCTTGCCATCTACCACCATTGCTTATCCACCACCGCTCTGAATCCGTGATCCATATACCACCACCAATCCGTATCCATATACCACCACCGCTACCATATACCACCACCGCCATATACCACCACCATATATCCACCACCAATCCGAGTTCTTCTCATATTAGGTTTGTTTTCGAGATCCATCTAGTTTCCGATTCGTGTTTCCTAGCCGGAGTAGGTTTCGAAAAAAAAGAGTCCTGAAACCACCCTCGTTTAGGCTCAAAATTTTCCAAAACGCACTTGTCGAAAAAATTTTCTGGCTATCCTATTTTTAGGTGTTTCTAAGCGTATGGAGACAATGCCGTTATAGAAAGTTTTTTGACCCGTTTCAGCTTTTTGGGTCCGGCGATCGAAAAAAAAAATTTGGTCGAAAAAATTTCGTGCCCATCCTGTCAGTTTGACCTGGGAAGAGTTTTGAGACACTCGCCATTATAGTGATTTTTCGCAAAAAAAAAGAAGAGCAGCGCAAAAAAAAAGTAGCGCAAAAAAAACGAAATTTTTTTTTTCCAGAGTGTGCTTTTCCGTTGTTCCCGTGCAGCGCCGTGATTTTGTTAGTGTTCTAGGCCCGCGTCTCTAGCACGGTCTAGCCTAGGACCAAAGACACATCTGCTGCTCAGCGTTTATTCAACCTTGCATCTCTGAATTGATTATTCTTGACCCTTTTGCTACCATATTATAAGCCTTCCCAGCTCCACATACATCTACATCGTATGCTTGACTCTCTCCCGTAATCGCTCTATCCAAGCTTTGAGAGTTTTGACTACATCGGTTGCCGATCACCGCTTTCTTCTTTGGGTAAGAACTGGTAAGAATTTGAGATTTGCTTGACGGATTTGTGATCGCCCACCACACCACCACCACCACTTCCTAGTAGTCTGTCAATCATATTCTTGTGTGTTTCTATTGTCGCTAACCATGGCAGGATCACAAGCCGGTAGACCGATCGGGAGAACATGACAAACAAAGCGCTACATGATAAGTTTCAACAAATGATGAGCGGGCAGGTGGAAGATGTGCTAAATAGATTTGAAGAGGCCATGGAGAAGATAGATGGCATTGAGAAGGCGTTGAAACAAAGCTCGATAACAAGTTTAATGAATTGCTCGCGCGTCTACCACCACCATGATGAGGACATCAATACCATTGTTACACCCGCAGCCCCTATTGCTACATATACTGGACCAATTACTAGAGCTCGCGCACGCCAATTAAATTATCAGGTACTTTCGTTTCTTGGTAATGATTCTAATGTTCATGAGAATATGATGTCGCCTAAATTGGATACATTTGTTTTGCTTACAAATGAAGGGCCTCGCTTGGAGAAGGATGGACATTGGAGGAAGAACAAGCATGGAGATGATGCCATGTGCAAGGGGAACAAGAACGGAGTTACAAGTGATGATTTCAGGACTTTGAAGCCACCATAATGGGTGCATGAAGCCTTGGACGAAATATACAAGATGCTACTTCATAAATTTCGTTCCGAGGCTATTCTAGGTGCCATCACCTTATTATTGGGCCAGCCCTTGTAATTTCAAAATACACAAGTATAGGCTATTTTTAGAGTCCGTATGTGTGGGGAAACAAGAGATAGGGTTGATTTCGAACCCCTCCACCAAGGGCCACGAAATTCCCCCCCTCTTCCTCCATATATACAGCCCTTAGGGCACCGTTTAGACTTTGGGTTTTGTTTAGATCAAAAGTTCGCCATAGCTGCAACTTCACAGCATTTCGTTTGTGTTCAACGACTGCACCAAGGCGTCCACAGAACCCCACCTTCATTAATAAAGCTTTCCTCTTATATTCGCAATATCTAGATTGCAATCTTAGTTTCTTGCTTGTTCTTCGTTTGCTCGCAGGAAACAGGCCCTCGTGGTCGTTGATCGTGCTCGGCGTGGTCAATAACCCTCGGAAGTTGGTTTAGCGATTGCTAAGGCGCCGACGTCTCAAGACGTCACGTAGTCGGATCGTCAAGGTCGACTCCCACGTAAACGATAGCCACCATCTCATCGAAACATCGGGACACCTTTGCCTCTATCAAGTGGTATCGGATCTTCAAAGTTGCTCGGTGAGATGTTACAGTTTTTCAGAGATTAGATCGAGTCTGTTCTTCATACCTAAAGTCCACGAAAAAGCCACAAAAAAGAATTAGGGTTAGTTCATCATATCCGAACCAATCTGAGCCTTTGCATAATCTTTTTAGGGTTTTTGCTTTGTTAAATTTGCGGTTGCATCGTCGTGTCAAGTTCTTTGGTCTTAGAGTCTAGTCTTTTAGAGTTTCGAGTTCTGGTCATAAGTTGTCACGCCGTCAGCCGCACCATCATCATCGCCTTGCCATCTACCACCATTGCTTATCCACCACCGCCTCAATCCGTATCCATATACCACCACCAATCCGTATCCATATACCACCACCGCTACCATATACCACCACCGCTGCCATATACCACCACCATATATCCACCACCAATCCGAAGTTCTTCTCATATTAGGTTTGTTTTCGAGATCCATCTAGTTTCCGATTCGTGTTTCCTAGCCGGAGTAGGTTTCGGAAAAAAAAAAGAGTCTGGAAACCACCCTCCGTTTAGGCTCAAAATTTTCCGAAAACGCACTTGTCGAAAAAATTTCTGGCTATCCTATTTTTAGGTGTTTCTAAGCGTATTGAGACAGTCGCCGTTATAGAAAGTTTTTTTGACCCGTTTCCAGTTTTTGGGTCCGGGCAGTCGAAAAAAAAATTTGGTCGAAAAAATTTCGTGCCCATCCTGTCAGTTTGACCTGGGAAGAGTTTTGAGACACTCGCCATTATAGTGATTTTTCGCAAAAAAAAAGAAGAGCAGCGCAAAAAAAAGTAGCGCAAAAAAAACGAATTTTTTTTTTCCAGAGTGTGCTTTTCCGTTGTTCCCGTGCAGCGCCGTGATTTTGTTAGTGTTCTAGGCCCGCGTCTCTAGCACGGTCTAGCCTAGGACCAGCACAGTACCGTCGTTCAGCGTTTATTCAACCTTGCATCTCTGAATTGATTATTGCTGACCCTTTTTGCTACCATATTATAAGCCTTCCCAGCTCCACATACATCTACATCGTATGCTTGACTCTCTCCCCGTAATCGCTCTATCCAAGCTTTGAGAGTTTTGACTACATCGGTTGCCGATCACCGCTTCTTCTTTGGGTAAGAACTGGTAAGAATTTGAGATTTGCTTGACGGATTTGTGATCGCCCACCACACCACCACCACCACTTCCTAGTAGTCTGTCAATCATATTCTTGTGTGTTTCTATTGCTGCTAACCATGGCAGGATCACAAGCCGATTTAGACTGACTGGGAGAACATGACAAACAAAGCGCTACATGATAAGTTTCAACAAATGATGAGCGGGCAGGTGGAAGATGTGCTAAATAGATTTGAAGAGGCCATGGAGAAGATAGATGGCATTGAGAAGGCGTTCGAAACAAAGCTCGATAACAAGTTTAATGAATTGCTCGCGCGTCTACCACCACCATGATGAGGACATCAATACCATTGTTACACCGCAGCCCCTATTGCTACATATCTGGACCAATTACTAGAGCTCATACGCCAATTAAATTATCGTGTACTTTCGTTTCTTGGTAATGATTCTAATGTTCATGAGAATATGATGTCGCTTAAATTGGATACATTTGTTTTGCTTACAAATGAAGGGCCTCGCTTGGAGAAGGATGGACATTGGAGGAAGAACAAGCATGGAGATGATGCCATGTGCAAGGGGAACAAGAACGGAGTTACAAGTGATGATTTCAGGACTTTGAAGCCACCATAATGGGTGCATGAAGCCTTGGACGAAATATACAAGATGCTACTTCATAAATTTCGTTCGAGGCTATTCTAGGTGCCACGTCACCTTATTATTGGGCCAGGCCCTTGTAATTTCAAAATACACAAGTATAGGCTATTTTTAGAGTCCCATGTGTGGGGAAACAAGAGATAGGGTTGATTTGAACCCCTCCACCAAGGGCCACGAAATTCCCCCTCTTCCTCCATATATACAGCCCTTAGGGCACCGTTTAGACTTTGGGTTTTGTTTAGATCAAAAGTTCGCCATAGCTGCAACTCACAGCATTTCGCTTGTGTTCAACGACTGCACCAAGGCGTCCACAGAACCCCACCTTCATTAATAAAGCTTTCCTCTTATATTCGCAATATCTAGATTGCAATCTTAGTTTCTTGCTTGTTCTTCGTTTGCTCGCAGGAAACAGGCCCTCGTGGTCGAGTTGATGCGTGCTCCGGCGTGGTCAATAACCCTCGGAAGTTGGTTTAGCGATTGCTAAGGCGCCGACGTCTCGCACGTCACGTAGTCGGATCGTCAAGGTCGACTCCACGTAAACGATAGCCACCATCTCATCGAAACATCGGGACACCTTTGCCTCTATCAAGTGGTATCGGATCTTGAGTTGCTCGGTGAGATGTTACAGCTTTTCGTAGATTAGATCGAGTCTGTTCTTCATACCTAAAGTCCACGAAAAAGCCACAAAAAAGAATTAGGGTTAGTTCATCATATCCGAACCAATCTGAGCCTTTGCATAATCTTTTTAGGGTTTTTGCTTTGTTAAATTTGCGGTTGCATCGTCGTGTCAAGTTCTTTGGTCTTAGAGTCTAGTCTTTTAGAGTTTCGAGTTACGGTCATAAGTTGTCACGCGTCGCCGCACCATCATCATCGCCTTGCCATCTACCACCATTGCTTATCCACCACCGCCTCAATCCGTATCCATATACCACCACCAATCCGTATCCATATACCACCACCGCTACCATATACCACCACCGCTGCCATATACCACCACCATATATCCACCACCAATCCGAGTTCTTCTCATATTAGGTTTGTTTTCGAGATCCATCTAGTTTCCGATTCGTGTTTCCTAGCCGGAGTAGGTTTCGGAAAAAAAAAAGAGTCTGGAAACCACCCTCCGTTTAGGCCCAAAATTTTCCGAAAACGCACTTGTCGAAAAAAAATTCTGGCTATCCTATTTTTAGGTGTTTCTAAGCGTATTGAGACAACGATGCCGTTATAGAAAGTTTTTTGACCCGTTTCAGCTTTTTGGGTCCGGCAATGAAAAAAAATTTGGTCGAAAAATTTCGTGCCCATCCTGTCGATTTGACCTGGGAAGAGTTTTGAGACACTCGCCATTATAGTGATTTTTCGCAAAAAAAGAAGAGCAGCGCAAAAAAAGTAAGCGCAAAAACGAAATTTTTTTTCCAGATTGTGCTTTTCCGTTTTTCCCGTGAAGCGCCGTGATTTTGTTAGTGTTCTAGGCCCGCGTCTCTAGCACGGTCTAGCCTAGGACCAGCACAGATCATCGTTGCTCAGCTTATTCAACCTTGCATCTCTGAATTGATTATTGTGACCCTTTTGCTACCATATTATAAGCCTTCCCAGCTCCACATACATCTACATCGTATGCGTTTGACTCTCTCCCCGTAATCGCTCTATCCAAGCTTTGAGAGTTTTGACTACATCGGTTGCCGATCACCGCTTTCTTCTTTGGGTAAGAACTGGTAAGAATTTGAGATTTGCTTGACGGATTTGTGACTGTCCACCACACCACCACCACCACTTCCTAGTAGTCCGTCGAATCATATTCTTGTGTGTTTCTATTGTCGCTAACCATGGCGGGATCACAAGCCATTTAGACCGACCGGGAGAACATGACAAACAAAGCGCTACATGATAAGTTTCAACAAATGATGAGCGGGCAGGTGGAAGATGTGCTAAATAGATTTGAAGAGGCCATGGAGAAGATAGATGGCATTGAGAAGGCGTTCGAAACAAAGCTCGATAACAAGTTTAATGAATTGCTCGCGCGTCTACCACCACCATGATGAGGACATCAATACCATTGTTACACCCGCAGCCCCTATTGCTACATATACTGGACCAATTACTAGAGCTCGCGCACGCCAATTAAATTATCAGGTACTTTCGTTTCTTGGTAATGATTCTAATGTTCATGAGAATATGATGCTGCCTAAATTGGATACATTTGTTTTGCTTACAAATGAAGGGCCTCGCTTGGAGAAGGATGGACATTGGAGGAAGAACAAGCATGGAGATGATGCCATGTGCAAGGGGAACAAGAACGGAGTTACAAGTGATGATTTCAGGACTTTGAAGCCACCATAATGGGTGCATGAAGCCTTGGACGAAATATACAAGATGCTACTTCATAAATTTCGTTCCGAGGCTATTCTAGGTGCCGCGTCACCTTATTATTGGGCCAGGCCCTTGTAATTTCAAAATACACAAGTATAGGCTATTTTTAGAGTCCAGATGTGTGGGGAAACAAGAGATAGGGTTGATTTGAACCCCTCCACCAAGGGCCACGAAATTCCCCCTCTTCCTCCATATATACAGCCCTTAGGGCACCGTTTAGACTTTGGGTTTTGTTTAGATCAAAAGTTCGCCATAGCTGCAACTTCACAGATTTCGCTTGTGTTCAACGACTGCACCAAGGCCACAGAACCCCACCTTCATTAATAAAGCTTTCCTCTTATATTCGCAATATCTAGATTGCAATCTTAGTTTCTTGCTTGTTCTTCGTTTGCTCGCAGGAAAGCAGGCCCTCGTGGTCGTTGATCGTGCTCCGGCGTGGTCAATAACCCTCGGAAGTTGGTTTAGCGATTGCTAAGGCGCGACGTCTCGCGTCACGTAGTCGGATCGTCAAGGTCGACTCCCACAGAAACGATAGCCACCATCTCATCGAAACATCGGGACACCTTTGCCTCTATCAAGTGGTATCAGATCTTCAGGTTGCTCGGTGAGATGTTACAGTTTTTCGTAGATTAGATCGAGTCTGTTCTTCATACCTAAAGTCCACGAAAAAGCCACAAAAAAAATAATTAGGGTTAGTTCATCATATCCGAACCAATCTGAGCCTTTGCATAATCTTTTTAGGGTTTTTGCTTTGTTGAATTTGCGGTTGCATCGTCGTGTCAAGTTGCTGGTCTTAGAGTCTAGTCTTTTAGAGTTTCGAGTTCTGGTCATAAGTTGTCACGCCGTCGCCGCACCATCATCATCGCCTTGCCATCTACCACCATTGCTTATCCACCACCGCTCTGAATCCGTATCCATATACCACCACCAATCCGTATCCATATACCACCACCGCTACCATATACCACCACCGCTGCCATATACCACCACCATATATCCACCACCAATCCGAGTTCTTCTCATATTAGGTTTGTTTTCGAGATCCATCTAGTTTCCGATTCGTGTTTCCTAGCCGGAGTAGGTTTCGGAAAAAAAAGAGTCCGAAACTACCCTCCGCTTAGGCTCAAAATTTTCCGAAACGCACTTGTCAAAAAATTTCTGGCTATCCTATTTTTAGGTGTTTCTAAGCGTATTGAGGCAACGCCGTTATAGAAAGTTTTTGACCCGTTTCCGATTTTTGGGTCCGGCGATCGAAAAAAAATTGGTCGAAAAAAATTTCGTGCCCATCCTGTCAGTTTGACCTGGGAAGAGTTTTGAGATACTCGCCATTATAGTGATTTTCCGCAAGAAAAAAAGAAGCGCAAAAAAAAGCGAATTTTTTTTTTCCAAAGTGTGCTTTCCCGTTGTTTCCGTGCAGCGCCGTGATTTTGTTAGTGTTCTAGGCTCGCGTCTCTAGCACGGTCTAGCCTAGGACCAACCAGATCTGCGTCGTTGAGCGTTTATTCAACTTTGCATCTCTGAATTGATTATTGCTGACCCTTTTTGCTACCATATTATAAGCCTTCCCAGCTCCACATGCATCTACATCGTATGCTTGACTCTCCTCGCTAATCGCTCTATCGAAGCTTTGAGAGTTTTGACTACATCGGTTGCCGATCACCGCTTCTTTGGGTAAGAACTGGTAAGAATTTGAGATTTGCTTGACAGATTTGTGACTGTCCACCACACCACCACCACCACTTCCTAGTAGTCCGTCAATCATATTCTTGTGTGTCTCTATTGTCGCTAACCATGGCAGGATCACAAGTCGATTTAGACTGACCGGGAGAACATGACAAACAAAGCGCTACATGATAAGTTTCAACAAATGATGAGTGGGCAGGTGGAAGATGTGCTAAATAGATTTGAAGAGGCCATGGAGAAGATAGATCGCATTGAGAAGGCGTTCGAAACAAAGCTCGATAACAAGTTTAATGAATTGCTCGCGCGTCTACCACCACCACCACCGGCTGCACCTAACGCACCTCTACAACAACAACAACGACTACCTCCACATCGCGAAACAGCCCTCCGCCGAGCGAGCCGTGTCCCTCTTCAGCCTGGCCAAGCTGCTGGTGCTGCTGTTGATACTTCTGTGGCTCCTGCTGCTGATGTGGAGGCTATTTTTAGAGTCCGTATGTGTGGGGAAACAAGAGATAGGGTTGATTTCGGACCCCTCCACCAAGGGCCACGAAATTCCCCCCTCTTCCTCCATATATACAGCCCTTAGGGAACCGTTTAGACTTTGGGTTTTGTTTAGATCAAAAGTTCGCCATAGCTGCAACTTCACAGCATTTCGCTTGTGTTCAACGACTGCACCAAGGCGTCCATGTAACCCCACCTTCATTAATAAAGCTTTCCTCTTATTTTCGCAATATCCAGATTGCAATCTTAGTTTCTTGCTTGTTCTTCGTTTGCTCGCAGTAAACAGGCACTCGTGGTCAGGTTGATCGTTCTCCGGCGTGCTCAATAACCCTCGGAAGTTGGTTTAGCGATTGCTAAGGCGCGACGTCTCGCACGTACGTAGTCGGATCGTCAAGGTCGACTCCCACAGAAACGATAGCCACCATCTCATCGAAACATCGGGACACCTTTGCCTCTATCACACCACCACCGGCTGCACCTAACGCACCTCTACAACAACAACAACGACTACCTCCACATCGCGAAACAGCCCTCCGCCGAGCTTCCTGTGTCCCTCTTCAGCCTGGCCAAGCTGCCGGTGTCTTTGTTGATACTTCCGTGGCTCCTGCCACGATGTGGGGAGGATGATTATGTGGGAGATTACGAGGATGAGGTTGATCAACATCGAACTACGTGCAACCACCAGACCACAACCACCGTGTCGTCCACATGCAAATAATGGCAATGTTAGGGCTCCCCTCAGTACGAGATCATGACCATCTCCCTAAACTGAAATTGAATATTCCACCATTTGAGGGTAGATATGTTCTGATATATATCTTACTTGGGAGTTACAAACTGAACAACGATTTACATGTTTACAATATCCCGAGGAGAGACGTGTTCTCGCTGTTTGTGCTTTCACTAGCTTTGCATGTGTTTGGTGGTCCGAACATCGTAGATTATATCCTGTTCCAGCTACTTGGGCTGCTTTGAAAACTGCTATGCGTACTCGTTGGGTTCCACCATATTATCAGCGTGAATTACTTAAAAAATTGCAGCGCTTAAGACAAGGAAAAAATTCGGTAGAAGAATATTATCAGGAATTACAAACTGGCTTGATTAGATGTGGTATTGTTGAGGAGAATGAAGCTATGCTTGCACGTTTTCTGGGTGGATTAAATAGAGAGATTCAGACCATTCTAGACTACAAGGATTATACTAATATCACTCGATTATTCCATCTTGCTTGTAAAGCTGAACGTGAAGTGCAGGATCGACAGGCGTTGGCGCGGACTAACTTTTCTGCAGGCCGACCTTCATCATGGACACCACGTGCATCATCTACTTCCACACGTTCTACTACACCGGCACCTCCGTCGGCTGCCACCTCCAAACGTGATAAAAGAAAGCAGGAACAACCACCACTATCTCGCCAAGAGCACACTGCTGGGCCTACACAGAGCTCTTCTTCTTCCATGTCGCCAACCGGGCACACAAGTGATATTATTTGTCGTCGTTGTAAGGGAAGAGGACATTTTCTTGAGAGAATGCCAATCTCAGCGTGATTGCTCACGAGGATGGTGGGTATGAGTCCGCTAGTGACTATGATGAAGAGACTTTGGCTCTAATTACACATGAAGAACACGGTCTACATGATTCTGAACATCAGACGCAAAACATGGCTGCTGAAGATGCAGACAGGTATGAATGTTTAGTTGCTCTACGTGTTTTCAGTGTGCAGGTAACACAAGCTTAGCAAAAACAGAGGCATAACTTGTTCCATACTAAGGGAGTTGTGAAGGAACGTTCTATTCAAGCGTCATCATAGATGGAGGGAGCTGCAACAACTTGGCTAGCATGGATATGGTGGAGAAGCTTTCTCTCACCACAAGACCACATCCACATCCTTACTACATCCAATGGTTCAACAACAGCGGCAAGGTTAAGGTAACACGTCTTTGTTCGTGTGTATTTTAGTATCTCTACATATGCTGATTATGTTGATTGTGATGTGGTACCTATGCAAGCATGTTCCTTATTACTTGGTAGACCATGGCAATTTGATAAAAATTCTGTACACCATGGTAGAAACAATCAGTATACTCTTGTTCACAAGGGTAAAAATATTACTTTGCTTCCTATGACCCCTGATTCCATTTTGAAAGATGATATTAATAGAGCTAATAAAGCAAAACAGGAGAAAAATAAGAGTGAAAATCAGATTGTGGCAAAAGAATTTGAGCAACAAATGAAGCCTAATAATAAACCATCTAATGTTGCTTCTGAAATTAAACTTAAAAGTGCATGTTTACTTACCACCAAATCTGATATTGATGAGCTAGATTCTAGCAAATCTGTTTGCTATGCTGTTGTGTGCAAAGAGGCATTATTTTCATTCGAGGACGTGCCTTCCTCTTTGCCCCCTGCTGTCACTAACATTTTGCAGGAGTTCGCTGACGTCTTCCCACAAGACGTGCCACCGGATTACCACCTATTCGAGGGATTGAGCATCAAATTGACTTAATTCCCGGTGCATCGCTACCCAACCGTGCACCATACCGTACCAATCCAGAGGAGACGAAGGAGATTATGCGTCAAGTACAGGAGCTGCTCGACAAAGGTTATATACGCGAATCTCTTAGTCCTTGTGATGTTCCTATTATACTAGTGCCTAAAAAGGATGGTATGTCGCGTATGTGTGTTGATTGTAGAGGCATTCATAATATTACTATTCGTTGTCGTCATCCTATTCCTAGGCTAGATGATATGCTTGATGAATTGAGTGGCTCTACAATATTCTCCAAAGTTGATTTATGTAGTGGATACCATCAAATTCGTATGAAATTGGGAGATGAATGGAAAACAACATTTAAAACTAAGTTTGGTTTATATGAGTGGTTAGTCATGCCTTTTGGGTTAACTAATGCACCAAGTACTTGATGAGGACATGATTACCTTGGATACGACCAAAAATATTGCATACATGTATAGTTGTGAGGTGATTTCTAATGCAAACTATGCAATAATTTATTTATGTCATCCAGGACAAAAATACTTCACAAACTTTTGTGCCATATCTAATTGCAGGTGTATGGGACATTTGTACAATCCACATATGAAGATAAGGGAGAAAGAGATGTTTACCTGCTGTTCAAAAAGTTCTCTCACGTCACTTTTGGCCCAAGAGAAGATAGAGTCCAAGTCTCTCACGTTACGACTCAGATTCGGACTGCACAGACATACCTGACTCAAAACGTCAATAACTTTTTCATACAGACTCCAAATTGGTTGATTCTTTTTCTGTTGGAAAATAGATTTCGTGCATTTTCCAACCCAATTGGAATCACCTTAAAATCCGTCAGGAGCGTTGAGTTATGGACGAAACAATCTGATGCTGCAGCAGAATCCGAGTCAAACTACAAGTCCAAAGGTGTTACGTCACCTCCACTTGGGCCCATTGGCCTTGTACGACCTAGGGTTAGTGTTAGGCTGCCTTGGGACGTCCTCCCACCTCCTTGGCCACCACCCCTTGCTCCTATATAAGTAGATCCATCTAGTAGCTTTTTCCTTGGGATTTGTTTAGTTAAAGTTAGCCATTGCAACTTCGTGTACTTCGTTTGTGTCCAACGACTGCACCAAGGCCGCTTACGGATCCCCACCATCATCAATACTTCATATATATTCGCAATATTCAAATTGCTTTATCATATTCTTGCTCGTTCTTCGATTGCGTGCAGGAATAGACCTTCGTGGTCGGTGATTGTGCTTCCAAAGATCGCCAAGAACCTCGGAGATTGGTTTAGTGATTGCTAAGGCACAACGTCGTGCACATTTGTAGTCGGATCATCAAAGTCGACTCCACCAAATCGATAGTTATCATCTCATCGAAAGATCGGGACACCCCCGCATCTATCAGTACTTTCATGAGACTAATGAACGAAGTTTTACGTGCTTTCATTGGACGATATGTGGTAGTCTATTTTGATGATATACTGATTTATAGCAAATCTTTGGAAGAACATATGGAACATTTACGTGTTGTTTTTAATGCTCTACGTGATGCACGTTTGTTTGGTAACCTTGGGAAGTGCACCTTTTGCACCGACCGAGTATCTTTTCTTGGCTATGTTGTTACACCACAGGGAATTGAAGTTGATAAAGCCAAGATTGAAGCTATTGAGAGTTGGCCGCAGCCCAAAACAGTCACACAAGTGAGGAGTTTTCTTGGACTCGCTGGTTTCTATAGGCGTTTTGTGAGAGAATTTAGCACCATAGTTGCACCTCTCAATGAGATTACAAAGAAGGATGTGCCTTTTGATAGGGGTACCGCATGGGAAGAAGCCTTCACGGTATTGAAAGATAAGTTGACACATGCTCCTTTACTCCAACTTCGACTTTAATAAGACTTTTGAGCTTGAATGTGATGCTAGTGGAATTGGATTAGGAGGTGTGTTATTACAAGATGGCAAACCTGTTGCATATTTTTCTGAAAAATTGAGTGGGCCTAGTCTGAACTATTCTACTTATGACAAAGAATTATATGCTCTTGTTCGGACTTTAGAGACATGGCAACATTATTTATGGCCCAAAGAATTTGTTATACATTCTGATCATGAATCTTTGAAACATATTAAAAGTCAAGCTAAACTAAATCGTAGACATGCTAAATGGGTTGAATTCATTGAGACTTTCCCTTATGTCATTAAACACAAGAAGGGTAAAGAAAATGTTATTGCTGATGCTTTCTCTCGTCGCTATACTATGCTTTCACAACTTGACTTCAAAATATTTGGTTTGGAGACCATCAAAGATCAATATGTGCATGATGCTGATTTTAAAGATGTAATGCAGAATTGTAAAGAAGGAAGAACATGGAACAAGTTCGTTATTAATGATGGTTTTGTGTTCAGTGCTAACAAGCTATGCATTCCTGCTAGCTCTGTTCGTCTTTTGTTGTTGCAGGAGGCGCATGGAGGAGGATTAATGGGACACTTTGGCATCAAGAAGACGGAGGATATACTTGCTACACATTTCTTTTGGCCAAAGATGAGACGGGATGTTGAGCGTTTTGTTGCTCGCTGCACTACATGTCAAAAAGCTAAGTCACGACTCAATCCTCATGGTTTATATGTGCCTTTGCTCGCGCCTAGTGTTCCTTGGGAGGATATATCTATGGACTTTGTTTTAGGTTTACCTCGAACAAAGAAGGAGGGATAGCATATTTGTTGTCGTGGATAGATTCTCTAAAATGGCACACTTTATACCATGTCATAAAAGCGATGATGATGTTAATGTTGCTGATTTGTTATTTCGCAATTATTCGCTTGCATGGTGTGCCAAATACTATTGTTTCAGATCGTGATACTAAATTTCTTAGCCACTTTTGGAGATGTTTATGGGCTAAGTTGGGGACTAAACTGCTTTTAGTACTACTTGTCACCCCCAAACCGATGGATTAAATCAAGTAGTCAATGGAACATTGTCTACTATGCTTAGGGCTGTTTTGAAGAATAATAAGAAAATGTGGGAAGAATGCTTGCCTCATATTGAATTTGCTTATAATCGCTCATTGCATTCTACTACTAAGATGTGCCCTTTTGAAATTGTGTATGGCTTCCTACCTCGTGCACCTATTGATTTGTTGCCTCTTCCATCTTCGGAGAAGGTTAATTTTGATGCTAAAGAACGTGCTGAATTGATTTTAAAATGCATGAGATAACTAAGGAAAACATTGAGCGTATGAATGCTAAATATAAACTTGCCGGAGATAAGGGTAGAAAACATGTTGTCTTTGCACCGAGATCTTGTTTGGTTACATTTGCGTAAGGATAGGTTTCCTAATTTGCAAATCAAAGCTAATGCCACGTGCTGATGGTCCATTTAAGGTGTTAGAGAAAATAAATGATAATGCATATAAACTTGAGCTGCTCGCAGATTTTGGTGTTAGTCCCTCTTTTAACATTGCAGATTTGAAGCATTATTTGGGTGAGGAAGATGAGCTTCCGTCGAGGACGACTTCATTTCAAGAAGGGGAGGATGATGAGGACATCAATACCATTGTTACACCCACAGCCCCTGCTGCTATACATACTGGACCAATTACTAGAGCTCGCATTACACGCCAATTGAATTATCGTGTACTTTCGCTTTCTTGGTAACGATTCCAATGTTCATGAGAATATGATGCTGCCTAAATTGGATACATTTGTTTTGCTTACAAATGAAGGGCCTACCATGGACAAGAAAGATGAACCTTGGAGCAAGTTCAAGCATGGAGATGTTGGCATGCTAAGGGGAACAAGAACGGAGTTACAAGTGATGATTCCAGGACTTTGAAGCCACCCTAATGAGTTCATGAGGCCTTGGACGAAATATACAAGATGCCACTTCATAATATTCGTCCATAGGCTATTCTAGGTGTCACGTCACCTTATTATTGGGCCAGGCCCATGTAATTTCGAAATACTTAAGTATAGGCTGTTTTTAGAGTCCGTATGTGGGGAAACAAGAGTTAGGGTTGGTTTCGGACCCCTCCCTCAAGGGCCACGAAATTCCCTCCTCTTCCTCCATATATACAGCCCTTAGGGCGCCGTTTAGACTTTGGGTTTTGTTTAAATTAAAAGTTCGCCATAGCTGCAACTTCGCAGCATTTCGCTTGTGTTCAACGACTGCACAAAGGCGCCACGTAACCCCACCTTGATCAATAAAGCTTTCATCTTATATTCTCAATATCCAGATTGCAATCTCAGTCTCTTGCTTGTTCTTCGTTTGCTCGCAGGAAACAGACCCTCGTGGTCAGATTGATCGTGCTCTGGCGTGGTCAATAACCTCTCGGAGTTGGTTTAGCGATTGCTAAGGCGCGACGTCCTCGCACGTTCGTAGTCGGATCGTCAAAGTCGACTTCCTCCAAAGCGAAAACCAACATCTCATCGAAAGACGGGACACCTTTGCCTCTATCAGAAATGCTCTCAATGTCACGTATGGTGGAGTCACTCATGTCACTCATGTGGTGGTGGCTCTCCTCACATGGCATTTGGGGCATCTCAACATCTGTGGGTGTTGGAGAGATGTAGGTGTAAATGTCTCCATGCGCAGTCGCGTAGCTTGACTCAGAGTATGAGTCCAATGTGGGGCCGTCTTCATGTTGTTGAAGAGGTTCTCGCTCGTCGTCGTAGTCGAAGGGGATGGCCCTTGCTCGACCGTCTTGTCGACGTCTTGGTGTTGGAGGCCCATATGATGTGGCACCTCGTAGCTCGTCTCCATGACCGAAGGGAATTTCCCATGCTCGGCCATCTTCCTTGGGGGCTTCCAAGATGGAAGTGTCACCCTCGTCAGAGGTAGTCGCCTTGGACTTGATGAAGTCGATGTAGGCGTACACGGGAAGTAGGCGAAGATGTCGACGTCCAAAGGCGAAGATGCCTTGATAGCACTTGGCGAAGATGCCGAAGTGGTTGTTGTAGTCGTAGCACCGTCTTGGTGGTGGTCGTCTCGCGGTCTTCTTTTGTGCTCATGAAGCTTGGACTTGGCGTGAAGTAGGGCTTGTTGGGACTTGAGCATTTGCGCTTGTGGAGCATCTTCATGATGATGGTGTCGTTGTTGTGCTTGAGCTCGTAGTAGATGTCGTTCGTCGTTATCGTGCACATGTTGCTTGGAGGTGACTTGCCCTTCATGATGATGTGGATCACGAACGTGATGGTGGTCGCCATGGACATGTGGACGACTTGCGCTTGCATCGTTTGGGCGCTGCGAAGACTTGTGTCTTGAATGTCGCCGTCTTGAAGATGATGAAGGGGAAGTAGACTTGAGCAAGGTCCGAATCTCCTCCATCCTTGCATCTTGCTCCTATTTATGTGCGGCAAGCTTCTTGTCGATGTAGTCCCTTCTCCTTGCTTCGGAGTGACGAATGTCGATGGAGATGTTCTCGATGCGCTCTCGCAATCTTGATTGTGCGCCTTGCACTTGTCGTTGTAGATCGAAGATAGACGCTTTGGTGATGTAGTTGTTCACGCCGTCGTTGTTGTCGAAGACCGGAGATGAAATGCCTTGCCTATCCATCACAAGACTCGAGCAAGTATGAGTGGGAGAAAGAGAAGAACTTACACCAAATGTACCTTGGCCGATGTTGAAAATGGATCAATGATCACTCAATGTGTAACAAGGAAATAGCACAATTGGTACCAATTCTTGTCGTTTTCTCACACCTACACAAATAAGGCTTATGGTGGAGCTCGGTGAGGATAGTGGCACAAAAATTTGATGCAAAATGTTAGCAAGAGTCAATAATGTTGAAAGAGATTCACAAATTCGCAAGTGAAACAAGTAGACCAATAGCAATGAATGGCACACGGAAACGCACACACGGAAAGATAAATGGGGTCGTGCAACCAAGGAATGAGCTCAAAATGTGGAATCCACCAAAACGCTCGTGTTGCACAACTCAAGAGAGACGCTAGCACGATTGCTCAATAGGCGGATACGACACTTGTGCACAACCTATAAGATGCAAAATGGATAGACTTTGTATCCCAAGTATGCTATGTATGTATGGTTCCTGATGTTTCTCAAGATGATCAAAGATGATCGGATATGACAATCTTATATGCAATATGGTATGATGCTATGGCACTTGCTTACAAGCTTCTTTGCTCTCTTTCTTTTGCTTAAAAGCTTTATTTCTTTTTTTGTATGGCCACTTTGCACAATGCACAAACCAAGGTAGCAATTGTGTATATATGCGGAACAAACTTGTGACACAAGATATGATACCAATATGATATGGTATGTATGCAATGGATGGTGTAGATCACTAATGTGCACAAGTAACGTGGGTCCCAATACTCAAATGGCTAGTCTCGATAGGCAAGTGACGCAAAATGGGCTAGGGGTTAACAATGCAATAGCAAGGGAATATACAATGGTGTCGTCGAGGTTACCGTCCTCGGCGATGATGAGTGGCGGTGTTCTAGATATAGATACCAAGATGATGGAGACTCGTCCCTAAGTAGCCGAAACACCTTAGGAAACGGAAAAACCACGAACTCAAAATCTCGAATGACAAATGTCAAATGGTGGTAGCGAAAAGCGGTGGTGGTTGCGGAAGCTCAATGGGATTGCGGAAATGCAATTATGGGTTATGGTGTACGCAAATGCGGAAGTGGAGGGTAAGATGGTGAACTATACACGGTGTCGTAGTTGCAAGCACGGTCCCTAAGTAGCCTAAACACCTTAGGAGACACAACTCTCAACACAAACAAAATTGGGTTAAGTTGGGGGTGGTGGAATTGTATGGTGGTCAAGCTTATGCGGAATTGGCAGTGGTGGTTGATGAAGAAGCAACCGTCCCTAAGTAGCTGAAACACCTTAGGAGACTCGAATCACAACTCAAACAACCATGAGGAACAAAATTGGGTTAGGTTGCGGAAGTCGGTGGTGGAGTAGCGGAGGATGTGGTGGAAGCCCTAGGCAAACTTGCCAAATTTCACAAACTTTGATGGAGTCAAATGATGTTGGTGGTATTTTTGTTGGAAGGGGGATGTCAATAGCTTCAAAACGAGCTAAAGAACGTCAAAATCGGAGTTCGGATGAATTAGTTATGGGCAAAACAAAAATCAGCCGAAGTTGATATCTACAGGTAGCGGACGTCCGCTAATGGACGGATGTCCGGTGGCCGGATGTCCGGTCTGGTCGGAAATCCGCTATTTTAGATCGGGTTAGGGGTTCCGGTCGTCCGGTGGATGATGGACGTCCGGTCATTCCAGAGGCTCCGGACGTCCGGTGGATGATGGACGTCCGTTCATTCCAGAGGCTCCGGACGTCCGGTAAAGTGACGGTCGTCCGGTGGGTCGGGGTCAACGCGAGATGCGAGTTTCGAGACGCGATTTTGGGCGGAATTTTGGGATTTTGGGGTCAGCGGGATTTCGTGGATGAAAGACGGGGAAACTTGGGGAAATGCTAGATCCACTCGAAACCAAGCAAATCCATGGATCAAAATCAACAAAACATCATCTAACCAACAAATCACAAAAAAAAATTTGGGGCTATTTTTGGTGGGGATTTTCGAAATTGGGGAAGAACGCAACAAAATCAAGCTAGAAAACAAAGGGTAGGGGCTCCAAAAACGTGATCAACCTTACTCTGATCCAAGATGATGTAGGGCGGAACCCTACGTGGATGATCTTTCACGTTGGAGCGGACCCTACGGTGAATCACGAAGAACATGCGGAAGAATAAGAGGGAAGCACGGGGAAAACGAGAGAGAATTCACTCAACCGACAAGAGATCAATCACACATGTGCTAGATCGATGAACACAAAGGGAGATACATGATTCAAGGTCAACAAAGGACGATACAAACGGTAGCCGTTCTTCTCCGTGAGGAGGTCTTGATGGGGCCACCCAAGAGGGGTCTTGAATCCAAGGTGGATCTTCTCCAAGAGGGGCCGCGGTCTCTCGTGGAGTAGATCCGGTATGGATGAGCGAAGCTCTATCTAACAATGAGCTAAATCAACGCTACCCTAACTAGGAGGAGGAGGAGGTCCATTTATAGTCTTAGTGCAAATGGGGCCAAGTGAAGAAGGGTACATGGGCCTCGGCCAGCTGTCTTGTGAGCAGTGCAGACGTCCGTGAGGGCGGTCGTCCGGTGGCTCGTGGGCGTCCGGACGTCCGGGGTCTTCGGACTTCCGTTAATTTGGCTTTCGGGTCGAGCGCACGGACGTCCGATGATTTCCGGTCGTCCGATCGCCGGTCGTCCGTTAGCTCCGGTCTTCCGCAGATTCGGCTCGGGTCTTGAGGGCGATCGTCCATTGAGGCGGACGTCCGCTTCATTGAGTGGCGGTCGTCCGGTGTCGTCCAGACGTCCGCTCGCTGGAGCTTCTTCGGCAGCTCCTTCTCTTGGTCCTACTTGGCGTCCTCGCTAGCTCGTCCATGGTCTTCCTCCTTGTTCCTGGTCATGCATAGCACACATATTTGAGGTAGTAACCATGTCTCACATGTGGAAAGTGAAGGTTCGGAGAGGAGCGAGTTCACCTTGTGTCCAATGGCGTATATTCGAGGTCTCGTCATACGTCCACTTGGGGTTTGGAGAGTAGGCGGAGTGTACATGGTGATGAACGCGGGATGCTCCGCATCATCGATCTCGCTCATCCCCATGGACGTGTCTACATCTTCCTCAACACCATTTGGGCCCATGACAAGAGCTAGAGCCAAGGCTATCGAAGATAAGGTGAACTCGCTCCTTTCCGAACTTCCTCTCTCTACTCACGAGACTTGGCTACTACCTCATATGGACACTTTGTGTATGATCAGTACCGAGGAAAGCCTTGGTGCATCTACATCCATTGGACAAGGAGACGGTTACCAACCGCAAAGGAGAAGAAGAAGAGCTACCGGAGAAAACTCCAGCCACCGGACGACCGGTAGGGACCGGACGTCCGGCGCCTGAAGCCCCAGCAAGCGGACGTCCGGCCCGGACCGGACGACCGGCCACACACTCACAGCGAGCGGACGTCCGGCTTCCAGCGGACGACCGGCCCCTGAAGACCCGAGCTGAATCTGCGGAAGACCGGTGCCAACGGACGATCGGCGACCGGACGACCGGAAACCAGTGGACGTCCGGTGCCCCTGGACCCGAACCAAATCAGTGGAAGTATGAAGAAACCGGACGTCCGGCGCCTCCTTCATAGAATCTGATCCAATGGACGTCTGACGACACCGGACGTCCGGTCCCTCTGAGCCACCGGACGACCGGTCCCCGGGACGTCCGTACTGTCACAAGATAGCCTTTGGGCCAAGGCCATGTACCCCTTCACTTCGCCCCCTTTTTCACTAAGACTATAAATAGAACCCTTCCTCCTCCTAGCTAGGGTAGCTTAGGTTTAGCTCATGTTTGTGTGAGAGCCTTGCTCATCCACTTGGCTACTTCTCCTCGGAGTTCAGGACCTCTTCGGAGAAGATCCCCCAAGCGGATTCAAGACCCCCTTCTAGGGTGGACCCCATCAAGACCTCCTCTCGGAGAAGAATGGCTACTCGTGTATCCTTACCTTTGTTGACCTTGGATCTCGTGTATCTCTTGTGTGTTCTTTGATCTAGCACTTGTGTGACCGATTCCTTGTTGGTTGAGTGTTTTCCTCGTTCCTCCCCGTGATTTCCTCGTGTTCTTCCACGTATTCTTCGTGATTCACCGTAGGTTCCGCTCCAACGTGAAAGATCATCCACGTAGGGTTCCGCCCTACATCATCTTGGTATCATGAGCCACGTTGATCACGTGCTTGGAGCCCCTACACCGTGTTTTCTAGCTTGATTTTGTTGTTTTTGTCCTAATTCTGAAAATTCCCCACAAAAATAGCCCCAATTTTTTTTTGTGATTTGTTTGTGAGTTGAGATTTTGTTGGATTTGGTTCATGGATTTGTGTTGCTACGTGTGGATCTAGCTTTACCCACCCTCCCCACCCTTTTCCATCCACCAAACCCCTCGATTTCAACCTCACCATCATCTCCTACCCCGAAACCGAGCAGTTCTTCCTGCGTCTGAAAATCTCCTGTGCACCGGACGATCGCAAGTACCGGACGTCCGACGGCCGTAAGACCGCAAAACCAGACGTCCGCTCAACTCCGATTTAAACTGAATTTTCAGTTCGACCACCACCACAACCCCACCTCCCACCACATCTCCCAAACCCACATACACCAAAATCTTCCACGATACTTCCGATGACGATTTTGACACATTTTGGTCCTTGAGGTACGGTTCGAATTCATCATCACCACCGCTCATCTACATCGACTAGTCATCATCGCAAGGACGGTAACTTCGACGACATCTTTGTCATACCTTGCATTTGCGTTGATAACCCACATTGCCTCATTTTGCGTAGCTTACCCATCGAGACTAGCCATTGAGTATTGCCGGCAACTTGACTTGTGCACATTTAGTGATCATACTCCATAGCATACATACCATACCATAGTGGTGCATATCTTGGGATCCACTTGTGTGTCACAAGGTTATCATAGCATACACAATTGCTATCTTGGTTCGTGAAGTTTTGCATGAGAAAAGAGCTCAAAAGAGAAAGAGCCAATCAAGCTTTTAAGCAAAGAGAGAAAGATAAGCAACGAGCTTATGAACAAGAACCATAGCATCATACTACATTAAGATTGTCATATTGGATCATCTTGGATCATAGCACCGAAATACCATACATATAGCATAATTGGGATAGAGATAGTTGCATTTTGCCTAGTAGGTTGTGCACAAGTTTATGATCCGCCTATTGTGCAATCGTATAGCTGCCTCTCTAGTGTTGTGCAACAAGAGCATCTTGGTGAATTCCACATTTTGGCTCATCTTTGGTTGCATAACCCCATATTATCTATTTGCGTGTGTGTTTCTGTGTACCATATCTTGCTATTGGTCTACTTGTTGCGTTTGCAAATTTGTGAACCATTTCCAACATTATTGACGCCACTTACAATTGCATCAAAGTTTGTGCCACCATCCTCACCAAGCTCCACCATAAGCTCTTATTTGTGTAGGTGTGAGAACCGACAAGGATTGGTACCAATAGTGCTATTTCATTATCCGCATTTGAGTGAACCTGATTCATCTTCAACATCGGTCAAAGGTACATTGGTATAAGTTCTTTTCCGTTCTACCACTCACATTTTGCTTGGAATGATGGATAGGCCAAGTACCTCTACCAACCCACTCTTCATCGAGCAAGACGACGACATGTCATCATACGTCACCAAGAGCCACCTCTTTGGTGCACAACGAGTGTTGCACCAAGAACAACAAGCAATGAGCGATCAGATCGACAACCTCGCCACCGACTTGCGACTCTCCGAGCAACGCATAAGGGACTACTTCGCAACAAGTTCGACGCTCACAAGCAAGAGAATGATGCAAGAATGGATTTAGATCTGGCGCCTTGATGAGAAGCCGACATCATTCTACTTCTTCATCATCAAGACGGAGCCGCTCGAGTCGACACTCCGACGACACCTTCTACAACTCAAGTACACCTACTTCGAACACTCTTCGTCGGGCCGCTCGTCAAGACCGTCATGCATCTCGCAACCCGCTACATGACAAGCACTCACAAGAGCAAGTTGATGATCAAGTTCCTCGTCCTCAATCAAACCAAGAGGCTTTTGCTCAAGCTCAAGAACGACAACGTCTTCGTCGCCAACAAGAGGAAGAACGAGCGCTTCTACACCAAGACGAACAAGAAGCCAAGGCTCAATGTCTTCAACAACAACAACGTGAAGCGCAAGCTCTTGAGGCGCAACGTGCCCTTCAAGAATCAAGTAGAGCCTTCGCCAACCGCAATCGCGAACGGCGCAATCAAGAGGAAGCCCTTCAAGAAGAAATCCAAGAGAGGAACTACCAACCTCATGTACAACGTCAAGTTCCTCAAGCCCCTCCACAAGCTCGTCAAACTCCACCCCAACCTCAAGCTCAACAAGCGCAAGTTGATCATGGTCTTCCTCCACGCCAAGAGCAACATGAAGACGATTACAATCCACGTAAGGATGTCATCATCAACATCGCCAACAACACAATGAAGAGCAACGCTACGACAAGCTAAAATTCACCATGCCCATGGACATGCCCAACGCTACGGATCCTTCCCAAGGGGGTGGGGGAGATGATGCGGAGCATCCCTCGCTCATCCCCATGGACGTGTCTACATCTTCCTCAACACCATTTGGGCCCATGACAAGAGCTAGAGCCAAGGCTATCAAGATAAGGTGAACTCGCTCCTTCCGAACTTCCTCTCTCTACTCACGAGACTTGGCTACTACCTCATATGGACACTTTGTGTGTGATCAGTACTGGAGGAAAGCCTTGGTGCATCTACATCCATTGGACAAGGAGACGGTTACCAACCGCAAAGGAGAAGAAGAAGAGCTACCGAGAAAACTCCAGCCACCGGACGACCGGTAGGGACGGACGTCCGGTTCAAGCACCAACCACGGACGTCCGGCCTCCAAATAACGACCGGCCACACTCTCCCAATGAAGCGGACGTCTGCCTCCACGGGCGACCGCCCTCAAGACCCGAAATAATCTGCGGAAGACCGGTGCTAACGGACGATCGGCGACCGGACGACCGGCCTCAGCGGACGTCCGGTGCCCCTGACCGAGCCAAATCAGCGGAAGTCCGAAGAAACCAGACGACCGGCGCCTCCTTCACCGAACTGATCCAGCGGACGTCCGGCGCCACCGGACGACCGGTACCTCCAGAGCCACCGGACGACCGGCCCCCAGCGGACGTCCGGTACCTGTCTGCGCACAGTTTCGGGCCGAAGCCCATGTACCCCTTCACTTCGCCCCCTTTTACACTAAGACTATAAATAGAACCCCTCCTCCTCCTAGCTAGGGTAGCTTAGGTTTAGCTCATGTTTGTGTGAGAGCCTTGCTCATCCACTTGGCTACTTCTCCTCGGAGTTCAGGACCTCTTCGGAGAAGATCCCCAAGCGGATTCAAGACCCCCTTCTAGGGTGGACCCCATCAAGACCTCCTCTCGGAGAAGAACGGCTACTCGTGTATCCTTACCTTTGTTGACCTTGAATCTCGTGTATCTCTTGTGTGTTCTTTGATCTAGCACTTGTGTGACCTATTCCTTGTTGGTTGAGTGTTTTCCCTCGTTCCTCCCCGTGATTTCCTCGTGTTCTTCCGCGTATTTTTCGTCATTCACCGTAGGTCCCGCTCCAACGTGAAAGATCATCCACGTAGGGTTCCGCCCTACATCACGTCGCGCCTTAGCAATCGCTAAACCAACTTCGAGAGGTTATTGACCACGCCGGAGCACGATCAACCTGATCACGAGGGTCTGTTTCCTGCGAGCAAACGAAGAACAAGCAAGAAACTGAGATTGCAATCTGGAATTGCGAATATAAGATGAAAACCTTATTGATCAAGGTGGGGTTCTGTGACGCCTTTGTGCAGTCGTTGAACACAAAGCGGCACGCGAAGTTGCAGCTATGGCGAACTTTAATATAAACAAATCCCAAATTCTAAACAGTGCCCTAAGGGCTGTATATATGGAGGAAGAGGGGGGAATTTCGTGGCCCTTGGTGGAGGGGTCCGAAAACAACCCTATCTCTTGTTTCCCCACACATACGGTCTCTAAAAATAGCCTATACTTATGTATTTCAAAATTACATGGGCTGGCCCAATAATAAGGTGACGCAGACACCTAGAATAGCCTCTGGACGAAATTTATGAAGTGCCATCTTGTATATTTCGTCCAAGGCTTCATGCACCCGTTATGGTGGCTTCAAAGCCCTGAAATCATCACTTGTAACTCCGTTCTTGTTCCCCTTGCGCACGCCATCATCTCCATGCTTGTTCTTGCTCCAATGTTCATACTTCTCCAAGCTAGGCCCTGATGAGGACATCAATACCATTGTTACACCCACAGCCCCTACTGCTACATATACTGGACCAATTACTAGAGCTCGCGCACGCCAATTAAATTATCAGGTACTTTCTTTTATTGGTAATGATTCTAATGTTCATGAGAATATGATGTCGCTTAAATTGGATACATTTGTTTTGCTTACAAATGAAGGCCCTAGCTTGGAGAAGGATGGACATTGGAGCAAGAACAAGCACGGAGATAATGCCATGCTAAGGGGAACGAGAACGGAGTTACAAGTGATGATTTCAGACTTTGAAGCCACCATAATGGTGCATGAAGCCTTGGACGAAATATACAAGATGCCACTTCATAATATTCGTCCATAGGCTATTCTAGGTGCTGCGTCACCTTATTATTGGGCCAGGCCCATGTAATTTCGAAATACTTAAGTATAGGCTGTTTTAGAGTCCGTGATGTGGGGAAACAAGAGTTAGGGATGGTTTCGGACCCTCCCTCAAGGGCCACGAAATTCCTCCTCTTCCTCCATATATACAGCCCTTAGGGCGCCGCTTAGACTTTGGGTTTTGTTTAGATTAAAAGTTCGCCATAGCTGCAACTTCGCTGCATTTCGCTTGTGTTCAACGACTGCATAAAGGCGCCATGTAACCCCACCTTGATCAATAAAGCTTTCATCTTATATTCGCAATATCCAGATTGCAATCTCAGTTTCTTGCTTGTTCTTCGCTTGCTCGCAGGAAATGCACCTCGTGGTCGTTGATCGTGTTCGCGTGGTCAATAACCTCTCGGAGTTGGTTTAGCGATTGCTAAGGCGCCGACGCCCTCAAGACGCTCGTAGTCGGATCGCCAAAGTCGACTTCCTCCAAAGCGAAAACCAACATCTCATCGAAAAGACGGGACACCTTTGCCTCTATCAAGTGGTATCAGATTTTCAGGTTGCTCGGTGAGATTTTACAGCTTTCCGTAGTTTAGATCGAGTCTGTTCTTCATACCTATAGTCCACGAAAAAGCCACAAAAAATTAGGGTTAGTTCATCATATCCGAACCAATCTGAGCCTTTGCATATTCTTTTTAGGGTTTTGCTTTGTTGAATTTATGTTGCATCGTCGTGTCTAGTTGCTGGTCTTAGCGCCTAGTCTTTTAGAGTTTCGAGTTCTGGTCATAAGTTGTCACGCCGCCACCGCACCATCATCATCGCCTCGCCACCTACCATCACCGCTCCGAATCCATATCCATATACCACCACCAATCCGTGTCCATATACCACCACCGATCCATATCCATATACTACCACCGCTACCACCACCGCTGCCATATACCACCACCATATATCCACCACCAATCCGAGTTCTTCTCATATTAGGTTTGTTTTCGAGATACATCTAGTTTCCGATTCGTGTTTCCTTGCCGGAGTAGGTTTCGAGATACATCTAGTCTGGAAACCACCCTCCGTTTAGGCCCAAAATTTTCCGAAAACGCACTTGTCGCTAAATTTTCTGGCTATCCTGTTTTTAAGTGTTTCTAAGTGTATTGAGACAGTCGCCGTTATAGAAAGTTTTTTTTGACCCGTTTCAGCTTTTTGGGTCCGGCAAACAAAAAATTGGTCGAAAAATTTTTTTCGTGCCCATCCTGTCATTTTGACCTCGGAAGAGTTTTGTGACACTCGCCATTATAGTGATTTTTCGCAAAAAAAAAAAAAAAAGAGCAGCAAGAAAAAAAAAAAGAGCGAAAAAAAATCCAGAGTGTGCTTTTCCCTTGTTTACGCAGCAGCGCCGTGATTTTGTTAGTGTTCTAGGCTCGCGTCTCTAGCACGGTCTAGCCTAGGACCAAAGCACAAGACTGCGTTGAGCGCTTATTCAACTTTGCATCTCCGAATTGATTATTGCCGACCCTTTTTGCTACCATATTATAAGCCTTCCCAGCTCCACATACATCTACATCGTATGCTTGACTCTCCCCGGTAATCGCTCTATCCAAGCTTTGAGAGTTTTGACTACATCGGTTGCCGGTCACCGTCATTGCCGGGTAAGAACTGGTAAGAATTTGAGATTTGCTTGACGGATTTGTGATCGTCCACCACACAACCACCACCACTTCCTAGTAGTCCGTCGAATCATATTCTTGTGTGTTTCTATTGTCGCTAACCATGGCAGGATCACAAGCCGATTTAGACCGACCGGGAGAACATGACAAACAAAGCGCTACATGATAAGTTTCAACAAATGATGAGTGGGCAGGTGGACGATGTGCTAAATAGATTTGAAGAGGCCATGGAGAAGATAGATGGCATTGAGAAGGCGTTCAAACAAAGCTCGATACCAAGTTTAATGAATTGCTCGCGTCTACCACCACCACCACCACCGCGGCACCTAACGCACCTCTACTACAACAACAAGGACTACCTCCACATCGCGAAACAGCCCTCCGCCGAGCTTCCCGTGTCCCTCTTCACCGCTAAGCTGCCGGTGCTGCTGTTGATACTTCGTGGCTCCTGCCGCTGCGGTGGGGAGGATGATTATGTGAGAGATTACGAGGATGAGGTTGATCAACATCAAGATTACGCGTGCAACCACCAGACCACAACCACCAGGTCGTCCACATGCAAATTATGGCAATGTTCGGGCTCCCCTTCAGTTACGAGATCATGACCATCTCCCTAAACTGAAATTGAATATTCCACCATTTGAGGGTAGATATGTTCCTGATATATATCTTACTTGGGAGTTAGAAACTGAACAACGATTTACATGTTTACAATATCCTGAGGAGAGACGTGTTCCTGCCGTTGTTTGTGCTTTCCCTAGCTTTGCATGTGTTTGGTGGTCTGAACATTGCAGATTATATCCTGTTCCATTTACTTGGGCTGCTTTGAAAACTGCTATGCGTACTGTTGGGTTCCACCATATTATCAACGTGAATTACTTCAAAAATTGCAGCGCTTAAGACAAGGAAAAATTCGTAGAAGAATATTATCGTGAATTACAAACTGGCTTGATTAGATGTGGTATTGTTGAGGAGAATGAAGCTATGCTTGCACGTTTTCCGTGGATTAAATAGAGAGATTCGCACCATTCTAGACTACAAGGATTATAATAATATCACTCGATTATTCCATCTTGCTTGTAAAGCTGAAAGTGAAGTGCAGGATCGATGTGCGCTGGCGAACTAACTTTTCTCGCAGGTCGACCTTCATCATGGACACCACGTGCATCATCTACTTCCACACGCTCTACTACACCGGCACCTCCGCCGGCTGCCACCTCCAACCGTGATACAAGAAAGCGTGCACAACCACCACTATCTCGCCAAGAGCACACCGCCGGGCCTACACAGAGCTCTTCTTCTTCCATGGCGTCAACAGGCACACAAGTGATATTATTTGTCGTCGTTGTAAGGGAAGAGGACATTTTACAGAGAATGCCAATCTCAGCGTGTGATGATTGCTACTGAGGATGGTGGGTATGAGTCCGCTAGTGACTATGATGAAGAGACTTTGGCTCTTATTACACATGAAGAACACGGTGGAGATGATTCTGATCATGACACGCAATACATGGCTGTCAAGATGCCGACAGTATGAATGTTTAGTTGCTCAACGTGTTTTGAGTGTGCAGGTTACACAAGCTGAGCAAAATCAGAGACATAACTTGTTCCATACAAAGGGAGTTGTGAAGGAACGTTCTATTCAAGCGCCATCATAGATGGAGGGAGCTGCAACAACTTGGCTAGCATGGATATGGTGGAGAAGCTTTCTCTCACCACAAGACCACATCCACATCCTTACTACATCCAATGGTTCAACAACAAATGCAAGGTTAAGGTAACACGCACTGCTCGTGTGTATTTTAGTATCTCTACATATGCTGATTATGTTGATTGTGATGTGGTACCTATGCAAGCATGTTCCTTATTACTTGGTAGACCATGGCAATTTGATATAAATTTTGTACACCATGGTAGAAACAATCAGTATACTCTTGTTCACAAGGATAAAAATATTACTTTGCTTCCTATGACTCCTGATTCCATTTTGAAAGATGATATTAATAGAGCTAATAAAGCAAAGCAGGAGAAAAATAAGAGTGAAAATCAGATTGTGGCAAAAGAATTTGAGCAACAAATGAAGCCTAATAATAAACCATCTAATGTTGCTTCTGAAATTAAACTGAAAAGTGCATGTTTATTTGCCACCAAATCTGATATTGATGAGCTAGATTCTAGCAAATCTGTTTGCTATGGTTTTGTGTGCAAAGAGGCATTATTTTCATTCGAGGACGTGCCTTCCTCTTTGCCCCCGCCGTCACTAACATTTTGCAGAGTTCGCCGACGCCTTCCCACAAGACGCGTGCCACCGGATTACCACCTATTCGAGGGATTGAGCATCAAATTGACTTAATTCCCGTGCATCGCTACCCAACCGCCGCACCATACCGCACCAATCCGGAGACGAAGGAGATTATGCGTCAAGTACGTGAGCTGCTCGACAAAGGTTATATACGCCGAATCTCTTAGTCCTTGTGCTGTTCCTATTATACTAGTGCCTAAAAAGGATGGTACGTCATGTATGTGTGTTGATTGTAGAGGCATTAATAATATTACTATTCGTTATCGCCATCCTATTCCTAGGCTAGATGATATGCTTGATGAATTGAGTGGCTCTACAATATTCTCCAAAGTTGATTTATGAATGGATACCATCAAATTCGTATGAAATTGGGAGATGAATGGAAAACAGCATTTAAAACTAAGTTTGGATTATATGAGTGGTTAGTCATGCCTTTTGGGTTAACTAATGCACCTAGTACTTTCATGAGATTAATGAACGAAGTTTTACGTGCTTTCATTGGACGATTTGTGGTAGTTTACTTTGATGATATACTGATTTATAGCAAATCTTTGGAAGAACATTTGGAACATTTACGTGCTGTTTTTAATGCTCTACGTGATGCACGCTTGTTTGGTAACCTTGGGAAGTGCACCTTTTGCACCGACCGAGTATCTTTTCTTGGCTATGTTGTTACTCCACAGGAATTGAAGTTGATAAAGCCAAGATTGAAGCTATTGAGAGTTGGCCGCAGCCCAAAACGGTCACACAAGTGAGGAGTTTTCTTGGACTCGCTGGTTTCTATAGGCGTTTTGTGAGAGACTTTAGCACCATTGCTGCACCTCTCAATGAGCTTACAAAGAAGGATGTGCCTTTTGTTTGGGGTACCGCATGTGAAGAAGCCTTCACGGTATTGAAAGATAAGTTGACACATGCTCCTTTACTCCAACTTCCCGACTTTAATAAGACTTTTGAGCTTGAATGTGATGCTAGTGGAATTGGATTAGGAGGTGTGTTATTACAAGATGGCAAACCTGTTGCATACTTTTCTCAAAAATTGAGTGGGCCTAGTCTGAACTATTCTACTTATGACAAAGAATTATATGCTCTTGTTCGGACTTTAGAGACATGGCAACATTATTTATGGCCCAAAGAATTTGTTATACATTCTGATCATGAATCTTTGAAACATATTAAAAGTCAAGCTAAACTGAATCGTAGACATGCTAAATGGGTTGAATTCATTGAGACTTTCCCTTATGTCATTAAACACAAGAAGGGTAAAGAAAATGTTATTGCTGATGCTTTGTCTCGTCGATATACTATGCTTTCACAACTTGACTTCAAAATATTTGGTTTGGAGACCATCAAAGATCAATATGTGCATGATGCTGATTTTAAAGATGTAATGCAGAATTGTAAAGAAGGAAGAACATGGAACAAGTTCGTTATTAATGATGGTTTTGTGTTCCGTGCTAACAAGCTATGCATTCCTGCTAGCTCTGTTCGCCTTTTGTTGTTGCAGGAGGCGCATGGAGGAGGATTAATGGGACACTTTGGCGTGAAGAAGACGGAGGATATACTTGCTACACATTTCTTTTGGCCAAAGATGAGACGGGATGTTGAGCGTTTTGTTGCTCGCTGCACTACATGTCAAAAAGCTAAGTCACGACTCAATCCTCATGGTTTATATATGCCTTTGCCGATTGCCTAGTGTTCCTTGGGAGGATATATCTATGGACTTTGTTTTAGGTTTACCTCGAACAAAGAAGGGAGGGATAGCATATTTGTTGTCGTGGATAGATTCTCAAATGGCACACTTTATACCATGTCATAAAAGCGATGATGCCGTTAATGTTGCTGATTTGTTCTTTCGTGAAATTATTCGCTTGCATGGTGTGCCAAATACTATTGTTTCAGATCGTGATACTAAATTTCTTAGCCACTTTTGGAGATGTTTATGGGCTAAGTTGGGGACTAAACTGCTTTTAGTACTACTTATCAACCCCAAACTGATGGACAAACTGAAGTAGTCAATAGAACATTGTCTACTGTGCTTAGGGCTGTTTTGAAGAATAATAAGAAAATGTGGGATGAATGCTTGCCTCATATTGAATTTGCTTATAATCGGTCTCTGCATTCTTCTACTAAGATGTGCCCTTTTGAAATTGTGTATGGTTTCCTATCTCGTGCACCTATTGATTTGTTGCCTCTTCCATCTTCGGAGAAGGTTAATTTTGATGCTAAAGAACGTGCTGAATTGATTTTAAAATGCATGAGTTAACTAAGGAAAACATTGAGCGTATGAATGCTAAATATAAACTTGTCGGAGATAAGGGTAGAAAACATGTTGTCTTTGCACCGGAGATCTTGTTTGGTTACATTTATGTAAGGATAGGTTTCCTAATTTGCGCAAATCAAAGCTAATGCCACGTCTTTGATGGTCCATTTAAGGTGTTAGAGAAAATAAATGATAATGCATATAAACTTGAGCTGCTCGCAGATTTTGGGGTTAGTCCCACTTTTAACATTGCAGATTTGAAGCCTTATTTGGGTGAGGAATATGAGCTCACGAGGACGACTTCATTTCAAGAAGGGAGGATGATGAGGACATCAATACCATTGTTACACCCACAGCCCCTCATCGCTACATATACCGGACCAATTACTAGAGCTCACAAGACGCCAATTAAATTATCGTGTACTTTCGCTTTCTTGGTAATGATTCTAATGTTCATGAGAATATGATGCTGCCTAAATTGGATACATTTGTTTTGCTTACAAATGAAGGCCCTAGCTTGGAGAAGGATGGACATTGGAGCAAGAACAAGCACGGAGATAATGCCATGCGCAAGGGGAACGAGAATGGAGTTACAAGTGATGATTTCAGGACTTTGAAGCCACCATAATGGGTGCATGAAGCCTTGGACGAAATATACAAGATGCCACTTCATAATATTCGTCCATAGGCTATTCTAGGTGTCACGTCACCTTATTATTGGGCCGCACCCATGTAATTTCGAAATACTTAAGTATAGGCTGTTTTAGAGTCCGTATGTGTGGGGAAACAAGAGTTAGGGATGGTTTTGACCCCTCCCTCAAGGGCCACGAAATTCCTCCTCTTCCTCCATATATACAGCCCTTAGGGCGTCGTTTAGACTTTGGGTTTTGTTTAGATTAAAAGTTCGCCATAGCTGCAACTTCGTGCATTTCGTTTGTGTTCAACGACTGCATAAAGGCGCCACGTAACCCCACCTTGATCAATAAAGCTTTCATCTTATATTCGCAATATCCAGATTGCAATCTCAGTTTCTTGCTTGTTCTTCGTTTGCTCGCAGGAAAGCAGACCCTCGTGGTCAGGTTGATGCGTGCTCCGGCGTGGTCAATAACCTCTCGGAGTTGGTTTAGCGATTGCTAAGGCGCGACGTCCTCGCACGTTCGTAGTCGGATCGTCAAAGTCGACTTCCTCCAAAGCGAAAACCAACATCTCATCGAAAGACGGGACACCTTTGCCTCTATCAGGCCCTTCATTTGTAAGCAAAACAAATGTATCCAATTTAGGCAGCATCATATTCTCATGAACATTAGAATCACTAACAAGAAACGAAAGTACCTGGTAATTTAGTTGGCATGCGCGAGCTCTAGTAATTGGTCCAGTATGTATAGTAGCACGGGCTGTGGGTGTAACAATGGTATTGATGTCCTCATCATCCTCCCCTTCTTGAAATGAAGTCGTCCTCGACGGAAGTTCATCTTCCTCACCCAAATAAGGCTTCAAATCTGCAATGTTAAAAGTGGGACTAACCCCAAAATCTGCAGGCAGCTCAAGTTTATATGCATTATCATTTATTTTCTCCAACACCTTAAAGGGACCATCAAGACGTGGCATTAGCTTTGATTTATGCAAATCAGAAATCTATGCTTACGCAAATGTAACCAAACAAGATCTCCAGTGCAAACACAACATGTTTTCTACCCTTATCCCCAAAGAAGTTTATATTTAGCATTCATACGCTCAATGTTTTCCTTACTTAACTCATGCATTTTTAAAATCAATTCAGCACGTACTTTAGCATCAAAATTAACCTTCTCCGAAGATGGAAGAGGCAACAAATCAATAGGTGCACGAGGTAGGAAACCATACACAACTTCAAAAGGGCACATCTTAGTAGTAGAATGCAATGAACGATTATAAGCAAATTCGATATGAGGCAAGCATTCCTCCCACATTTTCGTATTATTCTTCAAAACAGCCCTAAGCATAGTAGACAATGTTCTATTGACTACTTCAGTTTGTCCATCAGTTTGGGGGTGACAAGTAGTACTAAAAAGCAGTTTAGTCCCCAACTTAGCCCATAAACATCTCCAAAAGTGGCTAAGAAATTTAGTATCACGATCTGAAACAATAGTATTTGGCACACCATGCAAGAGAATAATTTCAAGAATTAACAAATCAGCAACATTAACAGCATCATCGCTTTTATGACATGGTATAAAATTTGCCATTTTCGAGAATCTATCCACGACAACAAATATGATATCCCTCCCCTTCTTCGTTCTAGGTAAACCTAAAACAAAGTCCATAGATATATCCTCCCAAGGAACACTAGGTACAGGCAAAGGCATATATAAACCATGAGGATTGAGTCGTGACTTAGCTTTTTGACATGTAGTGCAGCGAGCAATAAAACGCTCAACATCCTGCTTCATCTTTGGCCAAAAGAAATGTGTAGCAAGTACGTCCTCCGCCTTCTTCTTCACGCCAAAGTGTCCCATTAGTCCTCCTCCATGCGCCTCTGCAACAACAAAAGACGAACGGAGCTAGCTGGAATGCATAGCTTGTTAGCACGGAACACAAATCCATCATTAACGATTTAACTTGTTCCATGTTCTTCCTTCTTTACAATTCTGCAATACATCTTTAAAATCAGCATCATGCACATATTGATCTTTGATGGTCTCCAAACCAGATATTTTGAAGTCAAGTTGTGAAAGCATAGTATAGAGACGAGACAATGCATCAGCAATAACATTTTCTTTACCCTTCTTGTGTTTAATGACATAAGGGAAAGTCTCAATGAATTCAACCCATTTAGCATGTCTACGATTCAGTTTAGCTTGACTTTTAATATGTTTCAAAGATTCATCATCGGAATGTATAACTATTTCTTTGGGCCATAAATAATGTTGCCATGTTTCTAAAGTCCGAACAAGAGCATATAATTCTTTATCATAAGTAGAATAATTCAGACTAGGCCCACTCAATTTTTCAGAAAAGTATGCAACAGGTTTGCCATCTTGTAATAACACACCTCCTAATCCAATTCCACTAGTGATGCGGAGCATCCGACGATCATCCCCATGTAGACTCGAGCCTACGCCATTGGACCTAAGGTGAATTCGCTCCTTTCCGAATCTTCCCTTTCCGCATGTGAGACATGGATGCTACTTCAAGCGCGGACCTTGTGCATACTCAGGTACACCCGAGGAGACCATGGAGAGCCCAAGGACCAAGGCCAAACGTGCGCGGAAGCGAAGGAAGGAGAAGGAAGAAGAGCCAGCTGCTACAGCGGCCGGACATCCGGCCCTTGCCCCGGAAATCCGGCATTGGCTATCCAGAGAACACCAAAAAGGACCAGCGCAGCCCGGACATCCGGCACCATGCCCCGGACATCCGGCTCTTCCTGAAGCTCCGGACATCCAGCCCCTTCGCCCGGAAATCCGGCCCCTTCATCACCGAACGCATCTGGAAGACCCAGGCCGGCTGATAGAGGCTAGGGTGTCCCGATCTTTCGATGAGATGATAACTATCGATTTGGTGGAGACGACTTTGACGATCCGACTACAAACATGCACGACGTTGCGCCTTAGCAATCGCTAAACCAACTCCGAGAGGTTATTGACCACGCCGAGCACAATCAACCTAACCACGAAGGTCTATTCCTCGCAAGCAATCGAAAACAAGAAAGAATATGATAAAGCAATCTGAATATTGCGGTATATATGAAGTATTGATAAAGGTGGGGATCCGTAAGCGGTCTTGGTCCGGTCGTTGGACACAAACGAAGTACACGGTTGCAATGGCTAACTTTAACTAAACAAATCCAAAGGAAAAAGCTACTAGATGGATCTACTTATATAGGATCAAGGGGTGGCGGCCAAGGAGGTGGTAGGACGTCCCAAGGCAGCCTAAAACTAACCCTAGGTCGTACAAGGCCAATGGGCCCAAGCGGAGGTGACGTAACACCTTTGGACTTGTAGTTTGACTCGGATTCTGCTGCAGCATCAGATTGTTTCGTCCATAACTCAACGCTCCGGACGAATTTGAAGGTGAATCCAATTGGGTTGGAAGGTGCACGAAATCTATTTTCCAACAAAAAAGAATCACCCAATTTGGAGTCCGGATGAAAAGTTATTGACGTTTTGAGTCAGGTATGTCTGCAGAAGTCCGAATCTGAGTCCATAACGTGAGAGACTTGGACTCTATCTTCTCTTGGTCCAAAAGTGACGTGAGAGGACTTTTTGAACAGCACCTAAACTTCTCCTTTTCCCTTATCTTCATATGCGTATTGTACAAATGTCCCATACACCTACAATTAGACAAAACACAAAAGTATGTGATGTATTTTTGTTCGGATAACATAAATAGATTATTGAATAGTTTGCACTAGAAATCACCGACAAATATGCATGTATGCAATATTTTTGGTCTTATCCAAGGTAGTCATGTCCTCATCATCCTCCACTTCTTGAAAACAAAGCCGCCCCTCATGGTTCTTAGTCTGAAATGTGGCTAACAAAAGAGACAAGGTGTACATGTTGTATATGTATATGTCATCCATTTTATTTCCCTTGATTTTTGCACATATGACACATAAATAGATGAGTAACTTGCATAGTTCATAAAATCTAAAGCCAAAACATTATCACAAGAAGTAGAAGGCATGAAAATATTGCAACTCAGTTCGCACATATAAGTGAAGCTCTTATTCATTTCAAAAGATTGACAATGTTCATCATTAAACCATCCCAACATTGGTGAATAAACCTTACTTGCATCAAGTTTACATGCTACAACATGCTTAAATAAGTAAACATGCAATAAGTCATTCGACACAGAATCATCACCAAGATTAGAGGTCATATCAAAATGACTAAATATTGATTCTTTTGCATCAACAATTAATTCAATGGGTGCACTCAAAATTGTTGGTATTTCAGTTGTTTGATCACATGGCAAAGTCAAATTATCAATATAATCCTCTAAAATAGGTGGTGTGATCAAAGTAGTGGGTAGCTCAACACATGATGTATTCAAGTTAACTAGGCATGCATCATTCTCATGTAAAAGTGGAAAATCTGTACCTTTGTCATTACCTCTTATAGTCAACTCAGATGATGCGTGCACTCTCGATGATGATGTGTCACATGGTGGAGATGATGTAGTCCTCGCAACAACGGATGTGGTTGTCATAGTACGCCTAGTAGTTGAATAAACATCTGTATCAACAGTTGGAATGTGCACCGTATGCTTGTTCTCCTTGTGGGCAACACGTCGCTTTATTTCCTGTTCAGCTTTGCAAGCAAGACGAAACAAATGGTCCATAGGATAACACTCTTCATGAATTAGTATCTCCTGAATATTATGGTTTAATCCTCCCCAAAATCTATCCATAAAATCTTCTTCACTTTCTTCTAAAAATGAGTGCAACAAGGTAGTTTGTAAATCATCATAATATTTTGTTACGGTGTCACTACCTTGTTTTAAATGTTCCAGCTTTTTTAATCATGCCACGAGTATAATAAACATCGCTAATCTATCTCTCATGACATGTTTTAAATCATCCCAAGTATTAGGTACATAATCAGGGTGTAACCGACAATATTCACTCCACCAAACTAGAGCATAACCAGTGAAAGAACCAACCGCAACCATAACATTTTTACGTTTATCAAAATTATGGGAAGCAAATATATTATTTATGTCTAACTCCCATTCAATATATAGAGGAGGTCTAAAACGGCCATTAAATGGTGGTATAGAAACATGAACCTGATCATGTGCATTTGGATGTTTGTGCACCTCTCGTGACGGTTGTGGTATTTGCATAGGTGGTGGCATGTCTCCTGCGATCGACAAAGCCCATGAATTGACTCTGGATCCTGTCATGATTAGTAGAACAAGAAACAAAATCCAAAAATAATGTTTCTATAACTACTAGGATGTGGTGGTAAAACGCTCACAAGAAAGCAAATATCAATGTCTTACAAGTTCTTACCATGCAAAGAAAGCGGTGACAGCAACCAATGTGTCAAGTAACTCAAGATTGTGTAAAGAGATTGCTGTAGGGAGCGACGTATACACGGTGTAGAAATATGTGGAGCTGGGTTGGCTATATATGGTAGCAAAAGATTAGCAATAATCAATTCAAAGATGCAATGTTGAATAAACGCTCAACGAGCAGATCAGGTCGGGTCCTAGGCTAGACCGGACTAGAGACGCGAGCCTAGAACACTAATGAGGTCACGCGTAGCACAACTAGCATCAATGAAGGATAATGAGTAGCTCTAGACAGCAAGATATAAGTGAAGAGCACAACGGCAGTAAAGATAATGATGAAAAACAACTGCCAAGCAGTGATATACAACAACCCTCTCTCCAGTTTTCCTCTTGAAAAGTTTGAGCCAATTTTCTGATAACTTTTTTCAAAGAATGCTACTAACTCAAGCTTTCCAATGCAAAAAGAATCACTCAATTCCGAGTTGATATGAGGAGTCAAAAAATTCTAAAACTGATTTGAAAACTGGAATAAGCTGTGTTCACGAACTTCGGAGGGCAAAAAGACCTATTTAGGAGCCGATTTTGAGGTGCCAAATATTGAACTAGCTTCTGCAACTATTTAGATGCGGCTCGTCTCTAGCTTTAATTTGAGTACTCATGAGCCAAAACGGACTTCAGATGAGGAAGTTATGCCTGTTTTACTGAACAGTGCACAAAACAGATTCCAATCCGAATTCAGCTACGAGATTGAGTCTAGATAGATCCAAACTTTGTTTTTTTTTTTTCTTCTTTTTTCTCACACTTTTTTTCCTTTTCTTTCTCTCTTTTTTTTCTCTGACTTTTTTTACTTTTTTTCTCTTTTTTTTCTCTTTTTTTTCTCTTTTTTCTCTTTTTTTCTCTCTCGCTATTTCCAAACAAACTATATAAGATGCAGATTGGATCAAGCGAAGATGTGAATGACCTCAACTATGATTATGACAATGAATAGTGCATAGCACGTGGTGGAAATTGATGGATGGTATGGTGGACAAGTGGAAGGGATAATGATGCAACAAGGCGTGACTAATGTGAATGTAACTCGAAACTCTAAAGGAACTAGACACTAAGACCAGCAACTCGACACGACGATGCAACCGATAATTCAATAATGCAAACAATGAAAAGAAAATTGCAAAGGCTTGGACTGGCTAGGACAAATGATGAATAGATCTAACTTTTCCGTGGCCTTTTCTTGGACATTAGGTAAGAAAATAAATCGTATCTAGGGACAATTGGAAATTCTCAACGAGCAACCTGAAAACTGATTCCACTTGATAGAGGCTAGGGTGTCCCGATCTTTCGTTGAGATGATAACTATCGATTTGGTGGAGACTACTTTGATGATCCTACTACAAACGTAACGACGCTATGCCTTAGCAATCGCTAAACCAACTCCGAGAGGTTATTGACCACGCCGGAGCACAATCAACTCGACCACGAAGGTCTATTCCTGCAAGCAATCGAAAAACAAGCAAGAATATGATAAAGCAATCTGAATATTGCGAGTATATATGAAGTATTGATAAAGGTGGGGATCCGTAAGCGGTCTTGGTCTGGTCGTTGGACACAAACGAAGTACACGAAGTTGCAATGGCTAACTTTTAACTAAACAAATCCCAAGGAAAAAGCTACTAGATGGATCTACTTATATAGGATCAAGGGTGGCGGCCAAGGAAGTGGTAGGACGTCCCAAGGCAGCCTAAAACTAACCCTAGGTCGTACAAGGCCAATGGGCCCAAGCGGAGGTGACGTAACACCTTTGGACTTGTAGTTTGACTCGGATTCTGCTGCAGCATCAGATTATTTCGTCCATAACTCAACGCTCCGGACGAATTTGAAGGTGAATCCAATTGGGTTGGAAGGTGCACGAAATCTATTTTCCAACAAAAAAAGAATCACCCAATTTGGAGTCCGGATGAAAAAGTTATTGACGTTTTGAGTCGTATGTCTGCATGCAGTCCGAATCTGAGTCCGTAACGTGAGAGACTTGCACTCTATCTTCTCTTGGTCCAAAAGTGACGTGAGAGGACTTTTGAACAGCACCTAAACTTCTCCTTTTCCCTTATCTTCATATGTGTATTGTACAAATGTCCCATACACCTACAATTAGACAAAACACAAAAGTATGTGATGTATTTTTGTTCTGGATAACATAAATAGATTATTGAATAGTTTGCACTAGAAATCACCTGACAAATATGCATGTATGCAATATTTTTGGTCTTATCCAAGGTAGTCATGTCCTCATCACCGGCCCGGACATCCGGCCTCCCAGCCTGGACATCCGGCCCGTCCCGAAGCCCCGAACATCCGGCCCGTCGCCCGGACATCCGGCCACCCCTGCGCGTAGTGTAACGGGCCACCGGCCCATGTACCCCTTCACTTCATCCCCAACTTGTACTACGACTATGTATACTCCTCCACCTCCTCCTAGTTAGGGTTAGCGTTGATTTAGCTCAAGGTAGAGATAGAGCTTCGCTCATCCATCGGATCTCCTCCTCGTGAGAAACCGCGGCCTCTTCGGAGAAGATCCTATCGGATTCAAGACCCCCTCATGGGAAGATCCCTTTGTGGATTCAAGCCCTCCTTGCGGAGAAGAACGGTTCCTTTGTATCCTCTACCTTTGTTGACTTTGGACCTCGTGTATCTCTTTGTGTTCTTTGATCTAGCATTTGTGTGACCGATTCCTTGTTGGTTGAGTGTTTTCCCTCGTTCCTCCCCGTGATTTCCTCGTGTTCTTCCGCTCGTTCTTCGTGTCTCCCCGTAGGATCCACTCCAAACGTGAAAGATCGACGCTATAGGGTTCCACCCTACATCATCTTGGTATCATGAGCCACGTTGATCACGTTTTTGGAGCCCCTACCCCGTGTTTTCTAGCTTGATTTTGTTGATTTCGTCCTAAATTCGAAAATCCCCACCAAAAATAGCCCCAATTTTTTTTGTGATTTGTTAGTTTTGATGATGTTTTGTTGATTTTGATCCATGGATTTGCTTGGTTCCGAGTGGATCTAGCATTTCCCCAAGTTTCCCCAATTTCCATCCACGAAATCTCTCCAATTTTGACCTTGAAATCATCAACTTCCGCCCCCAATTTGAAAATTTCCGCCCCAAACGAGATCTCGATTCGTCGGGCGGACATCCGGCCTCAGTCGACATCCGCCATCCGGCTGGACATCCGGGCCCCAAGCCGGACATCCGGCTCCTGGAGCGCCAAATCTGCTCGGTTCTGGACAGACACCCCCGGAAATCCGGGCTCCACCCCGGACATCCGACCCCTGGGATTTCAGATTTTCCCGTTTCACCGTTTTGTCCATAACTAATTCATCCGGAGTCCCTTTTTGACGTTCTTTAGCTCGTTTTGAAGCTATTGACATCCCCCATCCCATAAAATACTACCACCACCATTTGACTCCATCAAATTTTCGGAACTTTGGCATCTTTGCCTAGGGCTTCCACCACATCCTCCGTGATAACCACCACCAACTTCCGCAACCTAACCAATTTTGTTCCCTTTGCATTTGAGGTTGTTTGAGTTATGATTCGAGTCTCCTAAGGTGTTTAGGCTACTTAGGGACGGTTGCATCTTCATCAACCACCACCACCACCATAACTTCCGTGATAGGCTTGCCCACCATACACTTCAACCACCTCAACTTAACCCAATAGTTGTTTGAGCTTGTTTGAGTTGTGGCTTGTGTCTCCTAAGGTGTTTGGCTACTTAGGGACGGCAACTTCAACTCCGACACGTGTATAGCCCATCATTCCACTTCCGCATTGCCAAGTGCAAACCACCACCGCATTCCCGCTACCACCATTTTGACATTTGACGCTTGAGATTTTGAGTTCATGGGTTTTTCCGCTTCCTAAGGTGTTTCGCCACTTAGGGACGAGTCTCCATCATCTTGGTATCTACATCAAGAACACCGCTACTCATCATCGCCGGACGGTAACCTCCATATCATCTTGGTATCGTGGTATCCCTCCATTGTATATTCCCTTGCCATTGCATTGTTAACCCCTAGCCTTACTTTTATGCTACTTGCCTATCGAGACTAGCCATTTGAGTATTGCGGCAACGTTACTTGTGCACATTAGTGATCATACTTCCCGAGCATATATACCATATCATTGTGGTGCATATATTGGTATCATATCTTGTGTCACAAGTTTGTTCCCGTGACATACACAATTGCTATCTTGGTTTGTGCATTGTGCAAAGTGGCCCTACAAAAAAAATAAAGCTTTTAAGCAAAAGAAAGAGAGCAAAGAGCTTGTAAGCAAGTGCCATAGCATCATACCACATTGCACATAAGATTGTCATATCCGATCATCTTAGATCATCTTGAGAGGAACACCGGGAACTATACATACATAACATACTTGGGATAGAAGTTTATCCATTTTGCATCTTATAGGTTGTGCACAAGTGTCGTATCCGCCTATTGAGCAATCGTGCTAGCGTCTCTCTTGAGTTGTGCAACAAGAGCGTTTTCCGTGGATTCCACATTTTCTGCTCATTCCTTGGTTGCACGACGCCATTTATCTATCCGTGTGTGTGTTTACGTGTGCCATTCTTTGCTATTGGTCCATTTGTTTCACTTGCGAATTTGTAAATCTCTTTCAATATTATTGACTCTTGCTAACATTTTGCATTAAATTTTTGTGCCACTATCCTCACCGAGCTCCTCCATAAGCTTTACTTGTGTAGGTGTGAGAACCGACAAGGATTGGTACCAATAGTGCTATTTCATTGTCCGCATTTGAGTGAACTTGATTCATTGTCAACATCGGTCAAGGTACATTGGTATAAGTTCTTCTCTTTCTCCCACTCATATTTGCTCGAGTCTTGTGATGGATAGGCAAGGCATTTCATCTCCGGTCTTCGACAACAATGACGGCGTGAACAACTACATCACCAAAGCGTCTATCTTCGATCTACAACGACAAGTGCAAGGCACACAATCAAGATTACGAGAGCGCATCGAGAACATCTCCATCGACATTCACACTCCAAGCAAGGAGAAGGGACTACTTCGACAAGAAACTTGCCGCACATAAAGAGGAGCAAGATGCAAGAATGGAGGAGATTCGGACCTTGCTCAAGTCGACTTCCCCTTCATCATCTTCAAGACGGCGACGTTCAAGCCACAAGTCTTCGGAGCGCCCAAGCGATGCAAGCGCAAGTCGTCCACATCTCCATGGCGACCACCATCACATTTGTGATCCTCATCGTCATGAAGGGCAAGTCACCTCCAAGCATCATGTGCACGACGACGACGAACGACATCTAGTACGAGCTCAAGCACGACAACGACATCATCATCATGAAGATGCTCCACAAGCGCAAATGCAGAACTCCCAACAAGCCCTACTTCACGCCAATTCCAAGCTTCATAAGCACAAGAAAAGACTGCGAGACGAGCACCACCAAGACGGCGCTACGTCTACAACAACCACTTCGGCATCTTCGCCAAGTGCAATCAAGACATCTTCGCCTTTGGACGTATGGCATCTTCGTCTACTTCCCACGTGTACGCCTACATTGAATTCATCAAGTCCAAGGCGACCACCTACGAGCGAGGGCGACACTTCCATCTTCGGAAGCCCCTCAAGGAAGATGGCCGAGCATGGGAAACTCCCTTCGGTCATGGAGACGAGCTATGAGGTGCCACATCATATGGGCCTCCAACACCAAGACGGTGACAAGACGGTCGAGCAAGGGCCATCCCCTTCGACCACGGCGACGAAAGCCGAACCTCTTCAACAACATGAAGACGACGCCCACATTGGACTCATACTCCGAGTCAAGCTCTACGCGACCGCGCATGGAGACATTTGCACCTACATCTCTCCCAAGACCCACATATGTCGAGATGCCCCAATTGCCATGTGAGGAGAACCACCACCCCATGAGTGACATGAGTGACTCCACCATACGTGACATTGAGAGCATTTCCTATGAGAGGATGAGTGTGACCACCACTAGCCCCACACATGAGAGCATGCCACACATCCTATCTGAGGTTGAGCGCCATTTGAGTGACTCCACCCACCATACGAGTGAGAGCATCCTTGAGGGAGTGATGAGCCACAACACTTAGTGAGTGTGGTAGTTGACACGGCATGTGAGGCCACCATGATTTCTAACTACTTAACCTCTACTCCTAGTGTGTTTTCTTCTTTGGTGCAAGGTCTCCTACATGACGACATGCCTATCCTCGACGAGTCCATCCCTCCAAAGGGAAAAACGATGGCCATGGTGGATAATGAGGCACCCCCCACATGGTTCCATCGAAATGAAGATGACAACGAGTGGATCTTCGACACCTCACCTACAACACATGAGCGACACTCCAAAGGTAACATAGGTGAGGGTGCTTCTCTTGTCCCACTAGTGGACTCTCTTGACATCGATTGCTCCCACGATGTTGACCCACCTATTACCATGCTTCATGCTAGTGAAACTTCTTCATGCTTTGACTTACCTATTTATGATGAATATGATGATGAGCATGTTGAGTTGCCTAGTTGTGATGTTATGCTCCATCGGATGTCATGTGAAAATTCTTTTGGTCACATCATATTTGACAATCCATTGAACTTGTCATATGCTATGAGTGAGATCTCCCATATTGCATCTTCACAATCTCAACATAGTAACTATGCATGCCCCATTAAAATAAATCCCATTTGCACTTATGGCATAGATGACGAGATGATGGTCATAGGCTTTTGCTTCTCTTGTGATGATATTGCCATGCTTCCTTTACATGATTTGCAATTCATCTACTATTACATGCCATGATCACATTGTTCCAAATATGCATTGTTTTGGATGTTGTCAATATTCTCCATGTGATGTTTCCATTAATGCTCATGAGGAGACCCCCATAGTTTCCTCATACATATTAGGAGATCTTGATGCATTTCATACTTTGCATGATTCCCATGATTGTGTACACCATATGCATTCCATGAACAACAATGCTCTAGACATTTCTCATGATGCATTACACAATTTGAGTCTCCATTATGCGATACATCATAACAAACCTCTCATGATGGATGAGATGTTTCTATATCACGCATCTCCTTTATTTGAGCATTGGATATTTTGTGCTAACAAACACACGCACGTATGCATCATGATGGATGATGCGTACATCTACCACGCACACACAATTTTTCCTTTGTCTTTGTTTTGTGTAGGTACGCACGTATACTCGTCAACATCTCAATCCCATGAGTTGACGAAACGAACTCTTGAGAGCAACGATGCTTTGGGATCCCGTGGACTATCCTTACCACTGCTCCTTTGGCGCAAGGACTACGCGCATCTCTTTTACTTGTCTCTCACACGGCTTTGGGCTATATATCACTTGTTACCTTATGCCCATTCTATCGTGTTCACTTTGCATGTTATTCCTCTTTACATGACTTTGCCATGCAATTGTGACCCTTACTTGCATCTACCCATGATTCACCATTATGCTACTCCCATGTGTATTTGCATGCTTGGTGGAGATCCTTGTTGCTATTGCCATGTTTATCATGTGCCCCATGCTATTGATGCTATTTTGCTCATATCTTGCTTTCATGCTTGTGCTATGTCGTGTGAATTATTCTTGCACACTATTGGCACCAATGACATGCTCGCCATGATTCCTCCTAGTATGTTGCATCTTCGCACTACTAGCTTGCTTGACCTGATCGCTATGATTGCTTCCTATGTTGCATCACCCATGTTCCACTATTACTTGCTTTCTTGGGTTGATGACATATATGTTCATGCCTCTCACATGATATATCTTGTTCATTGTCTCTTGTGTCCATTAGTTGCCTCTTTCATATCCACTTGTATTGAGTGCAACCATACTATGCTTATTGGTCTTGGAGACTTTGACACCTTACTTGTGATGCATGCTTGTTTGATTGAGCCTATTGTACATGGTTGTTCTTGCATCATATGCCTCCATACTATGACACGCTCCCTTGTACTTTCTTATGATGAGCATGATGCATACACTTGTTGGGTATCTTACCACTCGAATGATAGGTTTTGCATCTCCGCTAACCTCATTTGTTTTTCCGAGTGTTTGTCATGTTCTTTCATTTTGGAGGTTTCACAAGGCGATGCCGTTATGCGACAACTTGGTCATGCGAAGGCATACACGATGTGCAACACCAACATTTGCGAGAATCTACTAAAGGTGAACTCCTTCCCTTTGAGCCATCCTCAAGTTTGCATATTGGATGGGTCATTCTTTCATTGTCGTTTCCTTCTTATTGTCCACATGATACATCTATTGGATGGAGGGTCGACATTGGAGACCGACTCTATGGACCTTCACATTGAGGAGCGCTTGACTTATGGGATGCACCTTCAACCTCCACTCATGCCACGACATCGAGCATTGGTACATCAACACTCCTTTGACACATTGCACCCACACCTTCATATTTGTTGATTGTGCTCATACATGTCATGCTCGATGGACATATCATACCCATAGCAAATTTGCGTCTTATGCATGGATTGACTCACATTATGATTGCCTTGTTGCATCTTGTATTCCCATGTCATCCATGATATATGAGCTTGTGCACTTCCTTAGCAAATTTGTTGTGATCTTTCGTGATGGCATATTCATACATAATGATCACATTGCCTACCATCAATTGCATGATAACATAATCGTATTGCGCATCCATTGCCATATTCATGCTCTTGATAAACCGTCTCACTATGACATGATTTTGCACCGTGGTTGCATTACTCCCATGAATGCTTTTGCTCCCGTGAATGCTTTACATCTCATTCCATATTATCTTGCTAAGCTTCATGTGCTTTGTCATGAACAATCTTGCCTCACGGACTCATTCTTACATGATGGACACTTTGTGTGCGCTAACCATTGTATTTCCGAGTGTCGTTTGTGTTTGCTCTCTTTGCATGTCTACCATCCCGACGACATCTTCAAGTACTTGGATTGCGCCATGACTTCCACTCCGTCCAATTACAAGTTCGTCCACGACAACCGTTTCCAAGGTGATGAGGATTTCGATCCGAGGTCGGATCTTTCCCAAGGGAGGGGAGATGATGCGGAGCATCCGACGATCATCCTCATGTACACTCGAGCCTACGCCATTGGACCTAAGGTGAATTCGCTCCTTTCCGAATCTTCCCTTTCCGCATGTAAGACATGGATGCTACTTCGCGGACCTTGTGCATACTCAGGTACACCCGAGGAGACCATGGAGAGCCCAAGGACCAAGGCCAAACGCGGCGCTGAAGCGAAGGAAGGAGAAGGAAGAAGAGCTACCGGCATAGCCACGGACATCCGGCCCCAGCCCGGACATCCGGCCCTTGCCCCGGAAATCCGGCATTGGCTATCCAGAGAACACCGAAAAGGACCAACGCAGCCCGGACATCCGGCACCATGCCCCGGACATCCGGCTCTTCCTGAAGCCCCGGACATCCGGCCCCTTCGCCCGGAAATCCGGCCCCTTCATCACCGAACGCATCTGCAAGACCCAGGCCAGCCTGGACATCCGGCCTCCCAGCCCGGACATCCGGCCCGTCCCGAAGCCCCGGACATCCGGCCCGTCGCCCGGAAATCCGGCCACCCCTGCGTGTAGTGTAACGGGCTACCGGCCCATGTACCCTTCACTTCATCCCCAACTTGTACTACGACTATGTATACTCCTCCACCTCCTCCTAGTTAGGGTTAGCGTTGATTTAGCTCAAGTTAGAGATAGAGCTTCGCTCATCCATCGGATCTCCTCCTCGTGAGAAACCGCGGCCTCTTCGGAGAAGATCCTATCGGATTCAAGACCCCCTCATGGGAAGATCCCCTTGTGGATTCAAGCCCTCCTTATGGAGAAGAACGGTTCCTTTGTATCCTCTACCTTTGTTGACTTTGGACCTCGTGTATCTCTTTGTGTTCTTTGATCTAGCATTTGTGTGACCGATTCCTTGTTGGCTGAGTGTTTTCCCTCGTTCCTCCCCGTGATTTCCTCGTGCTCTTCCGCTCGTTCTTCGTGTCTCCTCGTAGGATCCACTCCAAACGTGAAAGATCGACGCTATAGGGTTCCACCCTACATCAACTAGCATCACATTCAAGCTCAAAAGTCTTATTAAAATCAGGAAGTTGGAGTAAAGGAGCATGTGTCAACTTATCTTTCAATACCGTGAAGGCGTCTTCCTGTGCGGTACCCCAAACAAAAGGCACATCCTTCTTTGTAAGCTAGTTCGGAGGTGCAGCAATGGTGCTGAAATCTCTCACAAAACGCCTATAGAATCCAAAGGAGGCCACGAAAACTCCTCACTTGTGTGACCGCTTTGGGCTGCGGCCAACTCTCAATAGCTTCAATCTTGGCTTTGTCAACTTCAATTTCGTGGAGTAACAACATAGCCAAGAAAAGATACTCGGCCGGTGCAAAAGGTGCACTTCCAAGGTTACCAAACAAACGTGCATCACGTAGAGCAATAAAACAAAGCACGTAAATGTTCCAAATGTTCTTCCAAAGATCTGCTATAAATCAATATGTCATCAAAGTAAACTACCACAAATCGTCCAATGAAAGCACGTAAAACTTCGCTCATTAATCTCATGAAAGTACTAGGTGCATTAGTTAACCCAAAAGGCATGACTAACCACTCATATAATCCAAACTTAGTTTTAAATGTTGTTTTCCATTCATCTCCCAATTTCATACGAATTTGATGGTATCCACTATGCAAATCAACTTTGGAGAATATTGTAGAGCCACTCAATTCATCAAGCATATCATCTATCCTAGGAATAGGATGACGATAACGAATAGTAATACTATTAATGCCTCTACAATCAACACACATACGTGATGTACCATCCTTTTTCGGCGCTAGAATAATAGAAACAGCACAAGGACTAAGGGATTCGCGTATATAACCTTTGTCGAGCAGCTCCTGTACTTGACGCATAATTTCCTTTGTCTCCTCTGGATTGGTACGGTATGGTGCACGGTTGGGTAATGATGCACGGGAATTAAGTCAATCGATGCTCAATCCCTCGAATGGGAGGTAATCCTTGGCACGCCTTGTGGAAAGACGCCGAACTCCTACAAAATGTTAGTGACAGCAGGAGGCAAAGAGGAAGGCACGTCCTCGAATGAAAATAATGCCTCTTAGCACACAAAAGCATAGCAAACAGATTTGCTGAAATCTAGCTCATCAATATCAGATTTAGTGGCAAATAAACATGCACTTTTCAATTTAATTTCAGAAGCAACACTAGATGGTTTACTATTAGGCTTCATTTGTTGCTCAAATTCTTTTGCCACAATCTGATTTTCACTCTTATTTTTATCCTGTTTTGCTTTATTAGCTCTATTAATATCATCTTTCAAAATGGAATCAGGAGTCATAGGAAGCAAAGTAATATTTTTATCCTTATGAACAAGAGTATACTGATTGTTTCTACCATGGTGTACAGAATTTTATCAAATTGCCATGGTCGACCAAGTAATAAGGAACATGCTTGCATAGGTACCACATCACAATCAACATAATCAGCGTATGTAGAGATACAAAAATGCACACGAACAGTACGTGTTACTTTAACCTTGCCGCTGTTGTTGAACCATTGGATGTAGTAAGGATGTAGTAAGGATGTGGTCTTGTGGTGAGAGATAGCTTCTCCACCATCTCCATGCTAGCCAAGTTGTTGCGGCTCCCTCCATCTATGATGACGCGCACAGAACGTTCCTTCACAACTCCATTTGTATGGAACAAATTGTGCCTCTGATTTTGCTCAGCTTGTGTGACCTGCACACTCAAAACACGTTGAGCAACTAAACATTCATACCTGTCAGCGTCTTCAGGGGCCATGTATTGCGTCTCATGATCAGAATCATCTCCACCATGTTCTTCACGTGTAATAAGAGCCAAAGCCTCCTCATCATAGTCACTAGCGGACTCATACCAACCGTCCTCAGTAGCAATCATCACACGCTGAGATTTGCATTCTCTCGCATAATGTCCTCTTCCCTTACAACGACGACAAATAATATCACTTGTGTGCCCTGTTGACGCCATGGAAGAAGACGACCTCTGCGCAGGCCCGGCAGGTGTTGATGAGGACATCAATACCATTGTTACACCCACAGCCCCTGCTGCTATACATACTGGACCAATTACTAGAGCTCGCGTACGCCAATTGAATTATCAGGTACTTTCGTTTCTTGGTAACGACTCCAATGTTCATGAGAATATGATGTTGCCTAAATTGGATATATTTGTTTTGCTTACAAATGAAGGGCCTACCATGGACAAGAAAGATGAACCTTGGAGCAAGTTCAAGCATGGAGATGTTGGCATGCTAAGGGAAACAAGAACGGAGTTACAAGTGATGATTCCAGGACTTTGAAGCCACCCTAATGAGAGCATGAGGCCTTGGACGAAATATACAAGATGCCACTTCATAATATTCGTCCATAGGCTATTCTAGGTGTCATCACCTTATTATTGGGCCAGGCCCATGTAATTTCGAAATACTTAAGTGTAGGCTGTTTTTAGAGTCCGTATGTGTGGGGAAACAAGAGTTAGGGTTGGTTTAGGACCCCTCCCTCAAGGGCAACGAAATTCCCTCCTATTTCTCCATATATACAGCCCTTAGGGCGTCGTTTAGACTTTGGGTTTTGTTTAGATCAAAAGTTCGCCATAGCTGCAACTTCACAGATTTCGCTTGTGTTCAACGACTGCAGACCAAGGCGCCTCGTAACCCCACCTTCATTAATAAAGCTTTCCTCTTATATTCGCAATATCCAGATTGCAATCTTAGTTTCTTGCTTGTTCTTCGCTTGCTCGCAGGAAACAGGCCCTCGTGGTCGGGTTGATCGTGCTCGGCGTGGTCAATAACCCTCGGAAGTTGGTTTAGCGATTGCTAAGGCGCCGACGTCTCGCACGCACGTAGTCGGATCGTCAAGGTCGACTCCCACGTAAACGATAGCCACCATCTCATCGAAACATCGGGACACCTTTGCCTCTATCGTGTGTGCTCTTGGCGTATAGTGGTGGTTGTGCCTCGCTTTCTTGTATCACGGTTGGAGGTGGCACCAAGGAGGTGATGGTGCAAAGGAAGTAGATGATGCACGTGGTGTCCATGATGAAGGTCGACCTGCGTAAAAGTTAGTTCGCGCCAATGCTTGTCGATCCTGCACTTCACGCTCAGCTTTACAAGCAAGATGGAATAAACGAGTGATATTAGTATACTCCTTATACTCTAGAATGGTCTGAATCTCTTTATTTAATCCACCCATAAAACGTGCAAGCATAGCTTCATTCTCCTCAACAATACCACATCTAATCATGCCAGTTTGTAATTCCTGATAATATTCTTCTATAGAATTTTTTCCTTGTCTTAAGCGCTGCAATTTTTGAAGTAATTCACGTTGATAATATGGTGGAACCCAACGAGTACGCATAGCAGTTGTCAAAGCAGCCCAAGTAGCTGGAACAGGATATAATCTACAATGTTCGCACCACCAAACACATGCAAAGCTAGTGAAAGCACAAACAGCAGCAGGAACACGCCTCCTCGTGTATTGTAAACATGTAAATCGTTGTTCAGTTTCTAACTCCCAAGTAAGATATATATCGTGAACATATCTACCCTCAAACGGTGGAATATTCAATTTCAGTTTAGGGAGATGGTCATGATCTCGCACTGAGGTGGTGGTGCAGGCCTACCGTTGCGAAGATATACCTGAGGTCGACCTGCCGGTGGTGGTGCTGGTGGCTGCACGTAGTTCTGATTTTGATCAACCTCATCCTCGTAATAGTCCTCCATCTCTGCAGTAACAGCAGGAGCTACAGAAGCACCAACAGCAGTAGCAGCGGCACCCGAATTTTGTCCTGGCTCAATAGGAACACGCTGTGCTCGCCCTACTGTATCGCGGCGTAGAACTGGTTGTGGGAGGCGTTTGAGTATTTCATCAAACTTGGCGTCCAACTTGGTGTCAATTGACTTCTCAATGTCATCTATCTTCTCCATTGCCTTTCCAAAGCTGGCCATCACGTCTTCCACCTGTTGACCCATCATTTGCTGAAACTTATCATGAAGCTCTTTGTTCGTCATGTTCTCCCACCAATCTCGTTGACTTGTGTTCCCGCCATAGTTAGCAGCAATAGAAACATACAAGAATATGATCCTACAGCCTCATCGGAATATGGTGGTGGTGGGGTGTCACAAATCCCTCAAGCAAAACTCAAATTCTTACCAGTTCTTACCCAAGAAGAAAGCGGTGATCGGCAACCGCTTGTAGTCAAAACTCTCAAAGCTTGGATAGAGCGATTACGTGGAGAGTCAAACGCATACGACGTAGATGTATGTGGAGCTGGGAAGGCTTATAATATGGTAGCAAAAAGGATCAGCAATAATCAATTCAGAGATGCAAAGTTGAATGAACGCCAACGACGCAGATCAGGTTGGTCCTAGGCTAGACCGTGCTAGAGACGCGAGCCTAGAACATGAACAAAATCACGGCGCTGCACGTAAACAAGGGAGAAGCACACTCTGGAATTTTTTTTCGCTCTTTTTTTGCGCTCTGTTTTTTTGCGCTCCTTTTTGGCGAAAAATCACTATAATGGCGAGTGTCTTAAAACTCTTCCCAGGTCCAACTGACAGGATGGGCACGAATTTTTTTCGACTGCCCGGACCCAAAAACTGGAAACGGGTCAAAAAAAACTTTCTATAACGGCGACTGTCTCAATACGCTTAGAAACACCTAAAAATAGGATAGACAGAAATTTTTTTGTCAAGTGCGTTTTTGGAAAAAAATTTTGGAAACCAGCCTCTTCTACGGACGGCAAAAGATTGCTGGAATCCGAAACCTACTCAAACAAGGAAAACACAAATCTGGAAATAGATGGATCTCGAAAGTTAACCTAATATGCAAGGAACTCGGATTGGTGGTGGATATATGGTGGTGGTATATGGCAGGTGGTGGTAGCAGTGGTAGTATATGGATATGGATCGGTGGTGGTATATGGATACGGATTCGAGCGTGGTGGTAGGTATGTGGTGGGCGATGACGATGGTGCCGTGGTGGCGTGACAACTTATGACCGTAACTCGAAACTCTAAAAGACTAGACGCTAAGACCAGCAACTAGACACCATTTATGCAACCGCAAATTCAACAAAGCAAAACCCTAAAAAGATTATGCAAAGGCTCAGATTGGTTCGGATAAGATGAACTAACCCTAATTTTTTTTGTGGCTTTTTCGTGGACTGTAGGTATGAAGAACAGACTTGATCTAAACTACGAAAAACTGTAAAATCTCAACGAGCAACCTGGAAATCTGATACCACTTGATAGAGGCAAAGGTGTCCCGTATTTCGATGAGATGATGGATATCGCTTTGGTGGAAATCGACTTTGACGATCCGACTACGAACGTACGAGGACGTTGCGCCTTAGCAATCGCTGAACCAACTTCGAGAGGTTATTGACCACGCCGGAGCACGATCAACCTGACCACGAGGGTCTGTTTCCTGCGAGCAAACGAAGAACAAGCAAGAAACTGAGATTGCAATCTGGATATTGCGAATATAAGATGAAAGCTTTATTGATCAAGGTGGGGTTAGTACGCCAAGTTGCAGCTATGGCGAACTTTAATCTAAACAAAACCCAAAGTCTAAACGGTGCCCTAAGGGCTGTATATATGGAGGAAGACGGGGGAATTTCGTGGCCCTGGGTGGAGGGGTCCGAAAACAACCCTATCTCTTGTTTCCCCACACATACGGACTCTAAAAATAGCCTGTACTTATGTATTTCGAAATTACATGGGCCTGGCCCAATAATAAGGTGACGCAGCACCTAGAATAGCCTTTGGACGAAATTTATGAAGTGGCATCTTGTATATTTTGTCCAAGGCTTCAAGCACACGATATGGTGGCTTCAAAGCACTGAAATCATCACTTGTAACTCCGTTCTTGTTCCCCCTTGCGCATGGCATCATCTCCATGCTTGTTCTTGCTCCAATGTTCATCCTTCTCCAAGCTAGGCCCTTCATTTGTAAGCAAAACAAATGTATCCAATTTAGGCAGCATCATATTCTCATGAACATTAGAATCATTACCAAGAAACGAAAGTACCTTGTAATTTAGTTGGCGTGCGCGAGCTCTAGTAATTGGTCCAGTATGTATAGCAGCACGGGTTGTGGGTGTAACAATGGTTTTGATGTCCTCATCAATGGTGGTCATCTTCATCTTGATGGAACCATGTGGGGGTGCATCATATTCCACCATGGCCATCGTCTTGTCCAAAGGAAGGACGTAGTCGCTGAATCGTAGCGTCATCATATATGGGACCTAGCACCAAATGAGAAGACACAATAGAGGTAGAGGTCAAGTCGTTAGAAATCGAAGTGGCCTCACTCTCTCTATGTGGTGGTTCACTCACTCCCTCAAGGTAGGTGCACTCAAAGTCACATATGGTGGAGTCACTCATCTCACTCAAGTGGGTGGGGGTTGTGGCTCTCCTCACATGGGAATTGGGGCAACTCATCATATATGTGGCTAGTGGTGAAGTCACTCTCACTGTCAATATGGTGGCGCAAGTCACTCAAGTCATCATACATCGCCGTGGTCGAAGTGAAATACTCAACCATCTCATCGTTGTCACCGTGGATGAAGGCCGAAGATGGCACATCATCACTCCCGCCTCCTAAGATGGGAGCATCATCCTTGCTCGTTACCATGTCGCTCGCCTCCAAAGCTTGCTCCTTGAAGGTCTCCGTAGTCGTACTCGTCGCCGCACCATCTTGAAAAAGAGTCGTGGAGGACTCGGCATCATCAATGCCACAAAGAGGGATGGCGGTGAAGTCGAACTTGGGAGCATCGTCTTGGAGCTCATCGGGCTTGGACATCTTGGTGGTACTAGCCTCATGGTCTTCGTCTTTGAGTTTGGTCTTCGAGAAGTGTGCTTGGGGTGGAGATGCCTTGGCCTTCATGAGTTCTTGTTCTGCCTTGAGAGCACCAATGTAGTTGCCGTCGAGGGACTTGTAGTTCTCGAGGAAGATAGTCTTGGATATGTCATTGTTCAATCCCATCATGAAGTGGAACTTCATTGACATGGGGTCGTTCACGCCGGCTCGTCACATGGCTTTATGCATCTCCTTGAAGTACTCGTCGATGTACTTGGATCCTTGGATGGTGTTCTCCAATTGGCGTAGAAGTTGTTCCGTGTAGGTTGGAGGCACAAACTCTCGCCGCAAAGGTTTCTTCGTCTTGGGCCAACTCATGTCGTGGCTCTCCGAAGGTGTGTGAAACCACCATGTCGAGGCGTAGTCGTGGAAGTTTCTTATGGCGCACTTCACTTGATCTTCGGGAGGAACTTGATGTAGCTTGAGGTAGTCTTCCATCAAACGCTCCCACTCGAGATACTCCTCGGGTTCTAGAGTCCCATAGAAAGGAATCTCATGGTCGGTGTCGAGGTCGTAGTAGCTCGTGGAAGTCGCGAACTTGAGCTTGGGGAGCTTCTCTTGAGCATAGTATTGAGGTGTTTGTTGGCGAAGATGCCGTATATCCGAAGGTGAAGATGCCTTGTAGTCACTTGGCGAAGATGCCAAGGGAGATGGTGAAGTCGTTGAGCGGTTGTTGGTGTTGAGCTCTTGACCTTCACGTTCTTGTTGGTGATGGTGTCGATGCCGATGTGATCTTGCCGGAGATGGTAGCTCGGAAGCATGTGCTCTTGAGCGTCTTCTCGAAGATTGATGAGGACATCGATACCATTGTTACACCCGCAGCCCCTACTGCTACATATACTGGACCAATTACTAGAGCTCGCGCACGCCAATTAAATTATCAGGTACTTTCATTTCTTGGTAATGATTCTAATGTTAATGAGAATATGATGCTGCCCAAATTGGATACAATTGTTTTGCTTACAAATGAAGGGCCTAGCTTGGAGAAGGATGGACATTGGAGCAAGAACAAGCATGGAGATGATGCCATGCGCAAGGGGAACAAGAACGGAGTTACAAGTGATGATTTCAGGACTTTGAAGCCACCATAATGGGTGCATGAAGCCTTGGACGAAATATACAAGATGCTACTTCATAAATTTTGTCCGAGGCTATTCTAGGTGCTCGTCACCTTATTATTGGGCCAGGCCCTTGTAATTTCGAAATACACAAGTATAGGCTATTTTTAGAGTCCAGATGTGTGGGGAAACAAGAGATAGGGTTGATTTGGACCCTCCACCAAGGGCCACGAAATTCCCCCCCTCTTCCCCGATGTAGGGTGGAACCCTATAGCGCCGATCTTTCATGTTTGGAGTGGATCCTACGGGAGACACGAAGAACGAAAGCCAAGAACACGAGGAAATCACTGAGAGGACCAAGGGAAAACACTCAACCAACAAGGAATCGGTCACACAAATGCTAGATCAAAGAACACAAAGAGATACACGAGATCCAAAGTCAACAAAGGTAGAGGATACAAAGGAACCGTTCTTCTCCGCGAGGAGGGCTTGAATCCACAAGGATCTTCCCACAAGGGGGTCTTGAATCCGATAGGATCTTCTCCGAAGAGGCCGCGGTCTCTCACGAGGAGGAGATCCGATGGATGAGCGAAGCTCTATCTCTAACTTGAGCTAAATCAACGCTAACCCTAACTAAGAGGAGGTGGGAGTCTATATATAGTGTTAGCACACGAAGGGGTAAGTGAGAGGGGGGATACATGGGCCCTTGGCCCGTTCACTGTGCGCAGACAGGCGCCGGATGTCCGGGCTGGGGGCCGGATGTCCGGCGGCTCACGAAGAGCCGGATGTCCAGGCTGGAGTGGCCGATTCTTCTGCTCTCTGGATAGCGGGCGCCAGATGTCCACTGGGCGCCGGATGTCGATGATCTTTTTTTTTCACTTCCATTGCTTCATGCTGCATTACTCAGTCTTCACCACTATCGATCAAAGTCGACTCTACCAAATCGATAGTTATCATCTCATCGAAAGATCGTCAACGTCGTGTCCCGATCTTTCGATGAGATGATAATTATCGATTTGGCGGAGTCGACTTTGACGATCCGACTACAAACGTGCACGACGTTGCGCCTTAGCAATCGCTAAACCAATCTCCTGAGGTTACTGACGACGCCGGAAGCACGATCACCGACTACGAAGGTCTATTCCTGCAAGCAATCAAGAACGAGCAAGAATATGATAAAGCAATCTGAATATTGCGAATATATATGAAGTATTGATAATGGTGGGGATCCGTAGCGGTCTTGGTCTGGTCGTTGGACACAAACGGCACACGGTTGCAATGGCTAACTTTTAACTAAACAAATCCCTGTGAAAAAGCTACTAGATGGATCTACTTATATAGGATCAAGGGGTGGCGGCAAGGAGGTGGTAGGACGTCCCAAGGCAGCCTAAAACTAACCCTAGGTCGTATAAGGCCAATGGGCCCAAGCGGAGGTGACGAACACCTTTGGACTTGTAGTTTGACTCGGATTCTGCTAAAGCATCAGATTATTTCGTCCATAACTCAACGCCCGGACGAATTTGAAGGTGAATCCAATTGGGTTGAAGGTGCACGAAATCTATTTTCCAACAAAAAAGAATCACCCAATTTGGAGTCCGGATGAAAAGTTATTGACGTTTTGAGTCGTGTATGTCTGCAGTAGTCCGAATCTGAGTCCGTAACGTGAGAGACTTGGACTCTATCTTCTCTTGGTCCAAAAGTGACGTGAGAGGACTTTTGAACAACACCTAAACTTCTCCTTTTCCCTTATCTTCATATGTGTATTGTACAAATGTCCCATACACCTACAATTAGACAAAACACAAAAGTATGTGATGTATTTTGTTCGATAACATAAATAGATTATTGAATAGTTTGCACTAGAAATCACCCGACAAATATGCATGTATGCAATATTTTTGGTCTTATCCAAGGTAGTCATGTCCTCATCAGAAAGATCCGACCTCGGATCGAAATCCTCATCACCATGGAAACGGTTGTTGTCGGGACGGACTTGTAGTCGGACAAAGTGGAAGGCATGGCATAATCCAAGTACTCCAAGGTGTCTCCTGAGTGGTACACATGCAAAAAGAGCAAACACAAACGACACTTGGAAATACAATGGTTAGCGCACACAAGGTGTCCATCATGTAAGAATGAGGTCGTCCAAAGGAATTGTTCATGACAAGGCATGAGATGCTTATCCAAATGATGTAAAATGACATGTAAAGCATTCGTGGGAGCAAAAACATTCATTGTGCACACAAATGTATTGTGAATGTGATCAATGCAACCATGGTGCAAAATGATGCATAGTGAGATGGTTTATCAATAGCATGAATATGGCAATGTATGCTCAATATGATTATGTTATCATGCAATTGATGGTAGGCAATGTGATCATTATGTATGAATATGCCATCAAGAAAGATCACAACAAATTTGCTAAGAAAATGCACAAGCTCATATATCATGGATGACATGGGAATAGGTGCAACAAGACAATCATAATGTGTGTCAATCCATGCATAGGGTGCAAATTTGTCATGGGAGGTGTTGTACCATAGCTCGATGTCGTGGCACTCCTCAACTTGAAGGTCCATAGGGTCCATCTCCAATGTCGGTCCTCCATCGAATATATGCATCATGTAGACAAGAAGAAGGAAACAACAATGAAAGTATGGCCCATCCAATATCCATATGTGACGAGGGTTCAAATGGAAGGAGTTCACCTTTAGTAGTTTCTCGAGAATGTTGGTGTCGCACATCATGTACGCCTTCACATAACCAATATGTCTCGTGATGGTACCGCCTTGTGAATCCTTCAAAATGAAAGAACATGACAAACACTTGGAAAAACAAATGAGGTTAATGCAAATGCAAGACCTATCATTCGAAAGTGGTAAGATACCCAACAAGTGTTCTCATCATTCTTATCATAAGAAAGGACAAGGGAGCATTTCATAGTATGGAGGCATATGATGCGAGAACAACCAAATACAATATGCTCAATCAACCAAGCATGCATCACAAGTGTAGTGTCCAAGTCTCCAAGATCATTAAGCATAGAGGCAACTATTGGAGACAAGTGACAAGGATCAAGATATATCATGTGAGAGGCATGAACATATATGTCATCAACCCAAGAAAGCGAGTAATGGAACATGGGTGATGCATCAAAGCAATCAATCATAGAGATCAGGTTAAGCAAGCTAGTAGTGCGAAGATGCAACGTGATTAGAAGGAATCATGACAAGCATGTCGTGGTGTGCAAATAGTGGGCATGAATAATGCACATGACATAGCACAAGCATGAAAGCAAGATATGAGTAGAATGGCATGAATGTATTGGCGAGAGGCCATGTGTAAATAGCAATGGGGCATCATGACTCTCCCAACACAACAAGCATCAATAGCGTGGGGCACATGATAAACATGGCAATAGTAACAAGGATCTCCACCAAGCATGCAAATACGCATAGAAGTGGCATAATGATGAAACATGGGTAGATGCAAGCAAGGGTCACAATTGCATGGCAAAGGCATAGGAGCAAGCATAACATGCAAAGTGAACACGGAAAATGAGCATAAGGTGACAAGTGGTAAATGGCCCATAGCCGTGTGAGAGCCAAGTAGAAGAGATGCGCGTAGTCCTTGCGCAAAGGGAACGGTGGTAAGGATAGTCCACGGGATCCCAAAGCATCGTTGCTCTCAAGAGCTCGTTTCGTCAACTCTTTGGATTGAGAAGTTGACGAGTATACATGAGTACCTACACATAACAAAGACAAAGGAAAAATTGTGTGTGCATGGTATATGTACACATCATCCATCATGATGCGCACATGCATGTGTCGGTGAGCACAAAATAGGTTTGTTGTTATGTATAGCATAATGGAGACTCAAATTGTGTAATGCATCATGAGAAATATCTAGAGCATTGTTATCCATGGAATGCATAAGGTGCAAGCAATTATGTGAATCATGCAAAGTATGGGATGAATCAAAATCTCCTAATATGTATGAGGAAACTATGGGGTCTCCTCATGAGCATTAATGGAAACATCACATGGAGAATATTGACAACATCCAAAACAATGCATATTTGGAACAATGTGATCATGGCATGACATAGTAGACTTAATCATGCTAAATCATGTAAAGGAAGCATGGCAATATCATCACAAGAGAAGCAAAAGCCAATGACCATCATCTCATCTTCTATGCCATAAGTGCAAATGGGATTTATTTTAATGGGGCATGCATAGTTACTATGTTGAGATTGTGAAGATGCAATATGGGAGATCTCACTCATAGCATATGACAAGTTCAATGGATTGTCAAATATGATGTGACCAAAAGAATTTTCACATGATATCCTATGGAGCATAACATCACAACTAGGCAACTCAACATGCTCATCATCATATTCATCATAAATAGGTAAGTCAAGGCATGAAGAAGTTTCACTAGCATGAAGCATGGTAATAGGTGGGTCGACATCATGGGAGCAATCAATGTCAAGATGGTCCACTAGAGGGACAAGAGAAGTACCATCACCTATGTTACCTTTGGAGCATCGCTCATGTGTTGTAGGTGAGGTGTCAACGATCCATTCGTTGTCATCTTCATCTTGATGGAACCATGTGGGTGGTGTATCATCGTCCACCATGGCCATCGTCGTCTCCACTGTAGGGATGGACTCGTCGAGGATAGGCATGTCGTCATGTAGGAGACCTAGCACCAAAGAAGAAAACACACTAGGAGTAGAGGTTAAGTCGTTAGAAATCATAGTGGCATGTGCCATGTCAACTACCTCACTCACTAAGTGTTGTGGCTCACTCACTCCCTCAAGGATGCTCTCACTCGTATGGTGGGTGGAGTCACTCAAATGGCGCTCAACCTCACATAGGATGTGTGGCATGCTCTCATGTGTGGGGCTAGTGGTGGTCACACTCATCCTCTCATAGGAAATGCTGTCAATGTCACGTATGGTGGAGTCACTCATGTCATTCATGGGGTGGTGGCTCTCCTCACATGGCAATTGGGGCATCTCGACATATGTGGGTGCCGGAGAGATGTAGGTGCAAATGTCTCCATGCGCGGTCGCCAGAGCTTGACTCGGAGTATGAGTCCAATGTGGGCGCTGCCTTCATGTTGTTGAAGAGGTTCGCGCTGTCGCCGCGGGTCGGCGGGGATGGCCCTTGCTCGACTGCCTTGTCACCGCCTTGGTGTTGGAGGCCCATATGATGTGGCACCTCATAGCTCGCCTCCATGACCGAAGGGAGTTTCCCATGCTCGGCCATCTTCCTTGAGGGGCTTCCGAAGATGGAAGTGTCGCCCTCGTCAGAGGGTGGTCGCCTTGGACTTGATGAAGTCGATGTAGGCGTACACGTGGGAAGTAGGCGAAGATGCCGTACGTCCAAAGGCGAAGATGTCTTGATTGCACTTGGCGAAGATGCCGAATCGGTTGTTGTAGCCGTAGCGCCGTCTTGGTGGTGCTCGTCTCGTGGTCTTCTCTTGTGCTTATGAAGCTTCAACTTGGCGTGAAGTAGGGCTTGTTGGGACTTGTGCATTTGCGCTTGTGGAGCATCTTCATGATGATGATGTCGTTGTCGTGCTTGAGCTCCTTGGCGTTCGTCGTCGTCGTGCACATGATGCTTGAGGTGACTTGCCCTTCATGACGATGTTGATCACAAACGTGATGGTGGTCGCCATGTAGATGTGGACGAGGACGATTTGCACTTGCGCTGCTTCCGCGCTCAAGACTTGTGGCTTGAATGTCGCCGCCTTGAAGATGTCGAAGGGGAAGTAGACTTGATCAAGGCTCTGATCTCCTCCATCCTTGCATCTTGCTGCTCTTTATGTGCGGCAAGCTTCTTGTCGATGTAGTCCCTTCTCCTTGCTTCGGAGTGATGAATGTCGATGGAGATGTTCTCGATGCGCTCTCGCAATCTTGATTGTGTGCCTTGCACTTGTCGTTGTAGATCAAAGATAGACGCTTTGGTGATGTTGTTGTTCACGCCGTCGTTGTTGTCGAGGACCGAAGAGGAAATGCCTTGCCTATCCATCACAAGACTCGAGCAAATATGAGTGGGAGAAAGAGAAGAACTTATACCAATGTACCTTGACCGATGTTGACAATGAATCAAGTTCACTCAAATGCGGACAATGAAATAGCACTATTGGTACCAATCCTTGTCGGTTCTCACACCTACACAAGTAAAGCTTAAGGAGGAGCTCGGTGAGGATAGTGGCACAAAAATTTAATGCAAAATGTTAACAAGAGTCAATAATGTTGAAAGACATTCACAAATTCGCAAGTGAAACAAATGGACCAATAGCAAAGAATGGCACACGGAAACACACGCACGGATAGATAAATGGGGTTGTGCAACCAAGGAATGAGCACAAAATGTGGAATCCACGGAAAACGCTCGTGTTGCACAACTCAAGAGAGACGCTAGCACGATTGCTCAATAGGCGGATACGACACTTGTGCACAACCTATAAGATGCAAAATGGATAAACTTCTATCCCAAGTATGCTATGTATGTATAGTTCCCGGTGTTTCTCTCAAGATGATCCAAGATGATCGGATATGACAATCTGATGCGGAGCATCCCACGATCATCCCCATGGACTTACAACTGTCTCATCAAGAGCCAAGAGGACCCATGACACGAGCTAGAGCTAGAGCTCTCGAGAACGAGGTGACCTCTTTCCTTATTGATATCGCATATGATCCTCTCGAGACATGGCTACTACCTAAGTCCGATATGCTATGCATGATTAGGTGTCAAGGGAACCTCCCGAGGACACACGTGAAGATGGACAAGCCACCAAATCCATGGATGAAGAGAACCAACGGAGAAGGCCAAGAACACCTTCCAGGCCCCGGACATCCGGCCATGGCCCCGCATCCGGCCCCTGGAGCTTCTACCTCAACAGGATCCCATCTGGCCATGTCTCCAGGGCCCGGACATCCGGCGCCCAAGCCCGGACATCCGGCACCCAGCCCGGAAATCCGGGCCCCAGCCCGGAAATCCGGCGCCCCTTTCCCGATTCGGCTGAAACGGTCGCCCCAGCGCGGACATCCGGCCCTTGGCCCGGATATCCGGCCCCCTCGCCCGGGAATCCGGCCCCCCATCACCGATTGCGTTTGGAAGACCCCGCCAGCCCGGACATCCGGCCCCCTAGTCCGGACATCCGGCGTCTCGGGAAAGCCCGGACATCCGCCCGACGCCCGGACGTCCGGCCTCCCTCGTCACAGTGATGCCTCGTGGCCTTGTCCCTTGTACCCTTCGCCTCGAGACTATATATACTTATTCCCTTTCCTCTTTCTAGGGTTAGCATTGGATTAGCTCATATTCTTGTGTGAGAGCCTTTGCTCATCCACTTGGCTACTTCTCCACCGAGATCGGGACCTCTCCTGAGAAGATCCCCAAGCGGATTCAAGACCCCCTTCTAGGGTGGACCTCAAGGCCTCCTCACGGAGAAGAACGGCTACCGCTTGTATCTTACCTTTGTTGATCTTGAATCTTGTGCCACTCTATGCACCGATAATCTAGCACTTGTGTGATTGATCTCTTGTCGGTTTCGTGATTTCTCTCTCGTTTCTCTCGTGTTCTTCCGCGTGTTCCTCGTGATTCCCCGTAGGATCCGCTCCAACGTGAAAGATCGTCCACGTAGGGTTCCGCCCTACATCACAATCTTATGTGCAATGTGGTATGATGCTATGGCACTTGCTTACAAGCTCTTTGCTCTCTTTCTTTTGCTTAAAAGCTTTATTTCTTCTTTTTTTTGTATGGCCACTTTGCACAATGCACAAACCAAGATAGCAATTGTGTATATGCGGAACAAACTTGTGACACAAGATATGATACCAATATATGCACCACAATGATATGGTATATATGCTATGGGAAGTATGATCACTAATGTGCACAAGTAACGTTGCGGCAATACTCAAATGGCTAGTCTCGATAGGCAAGTAACGTAAAAGTAAGGCTAGGGGTTAACAATGCAATGGCAAGGGAATATACAATGGAGGGATACCACGATACCAAGATGATATGGAGGTTACCGTCCGCGATGATGAGTAGCGGTGTTCTTGATGTAGATACCAAGATGATGGAGACTCGCCCCTAAGTAGTCAAACACCTTAGGAAACGGAAAAACCGCGAACTCAAAATCTCAAACGTCAAATGTCAAAATGGTGGTAGCGGGAATGCGGTGGTGGTTTGCACTTGGCAATGCGGAAGTGGAATGATGGGCTATACACATGCCGGAGTTGAAGTTGTCGTCCCTAAGTAGCCAAAACACCTTAGGAGACACAAGCCACAACTGAAACAAGCTCAAACAACTATTGGGTTAAGTTGGGGGTGATTGAAGTGTATGGTGGGCAAGCCTATGCGGAAGTTATGGTGGTGGTGGTGGTTGATGAAGATGCAACCGTCCCTAAGTAGCCTAAACACCTTAGGAGACTCGAATCACAACTCACACAACCTCAAATGCAAAGGGGAACAAAATTGATTAGGTTGCGGAAGTCGGTGGTGGACATGCGGATGATGTGGTGGAAGCCCTAGGCAAAGATGCCAAAGTTCCAAAAACTTGATGGAGTCAAATGGTGGTGGTAGTATTTTTATGGGATGGGAGAGGTCAATAGCTTCAAAACGAGCTAAAGAACGTCAAAATCGGACTCCGGATGAATTATTTATGGCCGAAACGGTGAAACGGAAAAAACTGAAATCCCACGGGCCGGATTTCCGGGGGTGTATGTCCAGAACCGTGCGGATTTGGTGCTCCAGGGCCCGGATGTCCGGCTTGGGGCCCGGATGTCCGGCCGGATGGCCCGGATGTCCGGCCTGAGGCCCGGATGTCCGGCCCGATGAATCCAGATCTCGTTTGGGGCGGAAATTTTCGAATTGGGGGCGGAAATTGATGATTTTAAGGTCAAAATTGGAGAGATTTCGTGGATGGAAAGTGGGGAAACTTGGGGAAATGCTAGATCCACTCGAAACCAAGCAAATCCATGGATCAAAATCAACAAAACATCATCAAAACTAACAAATCACAAAAAAATTTGGGGCTATTTTTGGTGGGGATTTTCTGATTTAGGACGAAATCAACAAAATCAAGCTAGAAAACACGGGGTAGGGGCTCCAAAAATGTGATCAACGTGGCTCATGATACCAAGATGATGTAGGGTGGAACCCTATAGCGTCGATCTTTCACGTTTGGAGTGGATCCTACGGGAGACACGAAGAACGAGCGGAAGAACACGAGAAAATCACGGGAGGACCGAGGGAAAACACTCAACCAACAAGGAATCGGTCACACAAATGCTAGATCAAAGAACACAAAGAGATACACGAGATCCAAAGTCAACAAAGGTAGAGGATACAAAGGAACCGTTCTTCTCCGCGAGGAGTGATGAGGACATCAATACCATTGTTACACCCACAACCCCTGCTGCTATACATACTGGACCAATTACTAGAGCTCGCGCACGCCAATTGAAGTATCAGGTACTTTCGTTTCTTGGTAACGATTCCAATGTTCATGAGAATATGATGCTGCCTAAATTGGATACATTTGTTTTGCTTACAAATGAAGGGCCTACCATGGACAAGAAAGATGGACCTTGGAGCAAGTTCAAGCATGGAGATGTTGGCATGCGCAAGGGGAACAAAAACGGAGTTACAAGTGATGATTCCAGGACTTTGAAGCCACCCTAATGAGAGCATGAGGCCTTGGACGAAATATACAAGATGCCACTTCATAATATTCGTCCATAGGCTATTTGATGCGGAGCATCCCACGCTCACCCCCATGTACACTCCATCTACTCTCCAAGCCCCAAGGATACATAAGATGAGACCTCGACTATGCGCCATTGGACCTAAGGTGAACTCGCTCCTTTCCGAATCGTCCCTTTCCGCATGTAAGACATGGATGCTACTTCAAGCGCGGACATTGTGCATACTCGGTACACCCGAGGAGATCATGGAGAGCCCAAGGACCAAGGCCAAGCGTTGCTGGAGCGAGGGAAGGAGAAGGAAGAAAGGGACCAGGACAGCCCGACATCCGGCCCTTCCAAAGAAGCCCGGACATCCGCCCCAGCCGGACATCCGCCCCCATCACAACAAACGAAGCTTACAGGCCCGGACATCCGCCCCAGGCCCGGACATCCGGCTCTTCCGAAGCCCCGGATATCCGCCCACTCGCCCGAAATCCGCCCCCATCACCGATTATGCGTTTGGAAGACCTCAGCCCGGACATCCGGCGTCTCGAAAGCCCGGACATCCGCCCGACGCCCGGACATCCGCCTCCTCGCCAACGCTACAGGTATTCGGACTTGTCCTTGTACCCTTCGCCCCCAAGACTATATATACTTCATCGCCTTCCTCTTTTTAGGGTTAGCGTTGATTTAGCTCATAGATAGAGTCATTATCCATACCGGATCTACTCCATGAGAGAGACCGCCCCTCTTCTGGAGACGATCCACCTTGGATTCAAGACCTCCCTTTATGGAGAAGACCATCATCAAGACCTCCTCACGGAGAAGAACGGCTACCGCTTGTATCGTCCTTTGTGGACCTTGAATCATGTATCTCCCTTTGTGTTCTTTGATCTAGCATTTGTGTGACCGATTCCTTGTTGGTTGAGTGTTTTCCCTCGTTCCTCCCCGTGATTTCCTCGTGTTCTTCCGCCGTTCTTCGTAATCCACCGTAGGATCCGCTCCAACGTGAAAGATCGCCCACGAGGGTTCCGCCTACATCATCTATGGATCGAGCTTAGGTTGATCACGTTTTTGGAGCCCCTACCCCTCTTTTTCTAGCTTGATTTTGTTGATTTCGCCCTAAATCCGAAAATCCCCACCAAAAATAGCCCCAAATTTTTTTGTGATTTGTTAGTTTTGATGATGTTTTGTTGATTTTGATCCATGGATTTGCTTGGTTTCAAGTGGATATAGCATTTCCCCAAGTTTCCCACTTTCCATCCACGAAATCTCTCCAATTTTGACCTTGAAATCATCAATTTCCGCCCCCAATTCGAAAATTTCCGCCCCAAACGAGATCGGGATCCGTCGGGCCGGACATCCGGGCCCCAAGCCGGACATCCGGGCCCTGGAGCACCAAATCCGCTCGATTCTGGACATTCACCCCCGGAAATCCGGCCCCGAGCCCCGGATATCCGGCCCCTGTACATTTCAGCTTTCCCATTTCACCGTTTTGTCCATAACTAATTCATCCGGAGTCCGATTTTGACGTTCTTTAGCCTGCTTTTGAAGCTATTGACATCCCCCTTCCCACAAAAATACCACCAACACAATTTGAATCCACTAAATTTTGTGAATTTTGGCATCTTTGCCTAGGGCTTCCTCCACATCCTCCGCATAACCACCACCGACTTCCGCAACCTAACCCATTTTGTTCCACATAGCATTAGTGGTTGCTTGAGTAGTGATTCGAGTCTCCTAAGGTGTTTCGGCTACTTAGGGACGATTGCTTCTTCATCAACCACCAACACCACTTCCACATAACCTTGCCCACCATACACTTCCGACACCCCCAACTTAACCCAATAGTTGTTTGAGCTTGTTTGAGTTGTGGCTTGTCTCTCCTAAGGTGTTTCGGCTACTTAGGGACGACAACTTCAACTCCGACACGTGTATAGCCCATCATTCCACTTCCGCATTGCCAAGTGCAAATCACCACCGCTTTCCGCTACCACCATTTGACATTTGTCATTTGAGATTTTGAGTTTGCGGTTTTTCCGCTTCCTAGGGTGTTTCGGCTAACTAGGAACGGCTATACATCAAGAACACCGCCACTCATCATCGCCAAGGACGGTAACCTCGACGACACCATTATATTTTCCCATTGCAAATTGCATTGATAACCCCTAGCCCATTTTATGCTACTTGCCTATCGAGACTAGCCATTTGAGTATTGCCGCAACGTTACTTGTGCACATTAGTGATCATACCTTCCATTACATACCATACCATATCATATTGGTATCATATCATCCATTGTGTCTCAAGTTTGTTCCTCAGCATATACACAATTGCTATCTTGGTTTGTGCATTGTGCAAAGTGGCCATAAAAAAAAGAAATAAAGCTTTTAACCAAAAGAAAGAGAGCAAAGAAGCTTGTAAGCAAGTGCCATAGCATCATACCATATTGCATATAAGATTGTCATATCCGATCATCTTGGATCATCTTGAGAGAAACACCGAACCATACATACATAACATACTTGGGATAGAAGTTTATCCATTTTGCATCAAATAGGTTGTGCACAAGTGTCGTATCCGCCTATTGAGCAATCGTGCTAAGCGTCTCTCTCGAGTTGTGCAACACGAAGCGTTTTCCGTGGATTCCACATTTTGTGCTCATTCCTTGGTTGCACGACCCCATTTATCTATCCGTGTGTGTGTTTCCGTGCCATTCTTTGCTATTGGTCCATTTGTTTCACTTATGCAATTTGTGAATCTCTTTCAACATTATTGACTCTTGCTAACATTTTGCATTAAATTTTTGTGCCACTATCCTCACCGAGCTCCTCCATAAGCTTTACTTGTGTAGGTGTGAGAACCGACAAGGATTGGTACCAATAGTGCTATTTCATTGTCCGCATTTGAGTGAACTTGATTCATTGTCAACATCGGTCAAGGTACATTGGTATAAGTTCTTCTCTTTCTCCCACTCATATTTGCTCGAGTCTTGTGATGGATAGGCAAGGCATTTCATCTCCGGTCTACAACAACAACGACGGCGTGAACAACTACATCACCAAAGCGCCTATCTTCGATCTACAACGACAAGTGCAAGGCACACAATCAAGATTGCGAGAGCGCATCGAGAACATCTCCATCGACATACATCACTCCAAGCAAGGAGAAGGGCCTACATCGACAAGAAGCTTGCCGCACATAAAGAGGAGCAAGATGCAAGGATGGAGGAGATTAGAGCCTTGATCAAGTCTACTTCCCTTCGCCATCTTCAAGGCGGCGACATTCAAGCCACAAGTCTTGAGCGCTGAAACGATGCAAGTGCACATCGTCCTCGTCCACATCTACATGGCGACCACCATCACGTTCGTGATCAACATCGTCATGAAGGGCAATTCAACGCCAAGCATCATGTGCACGACGACGACGAACGCCAAGGAGCTCAAGCACGACAACAACATCATCATCATGAAGATGCTCCACAAGCGCAAATGCACAAGTCCCAACATGCCAAGTCGAAGCTTCATAAGCACAAGAGAAGACCGCGTGACGACCACCACCAAGACGGCACTACGGCTACATCAACCACTTTGGCATCTTTGCCAAGTGTTCTCAAGGCATCTTCGCCTTTGGACGTACGGCATCTTCGCCTGCTTCCCACGTGTACGCCTACATCGACTTCATCAAGTCCAAGGCGACCACCTATAAGCGAGGGCGACACTTCCATCTTCTAAGCACCTCAAGGAAGATGGCCGAGCATGGGAAACTCCCTTCGGTCATGGAGACGAGCTATGAGGTGCCACATCATATGGGCCTCCAACACCAAGACGGTGACAAGACGGTCGAGCAAGGGCCATCCCCTTCGACCACGGCGACGAGCGCGAACCTCTTCAACAACATGAAGACGACGCCCACATTGGACTCATACTCCGAGTCAAGCTACACGATCGCACATGGAGACATTTGCACCTATATCTCTCCGACACCCATATATGTCGAGATGCCCCAATTGCCATGTGAGGAGAGCCACCACCCGATGAGTGACATGAGTGACTCCACCATACGTGACATTGAGAGCATTTCCTATGAGAGGATGAGTGTGACCACCACTAGCCCCACACATGAGAGCATGCCACACATCCTATGTGAGGTTGAGCGCCATTTGAATGACTCCACCCACCATACGAGTGAGAGCATCCTTGAGGGAGTGAGTGAGCCACAACACTTAGTGAGTGAGGTAGTTGACACGGCACATGAGGCCACTATGATTTCTAACGACTTAACCTCTACTCCTAGTGTGTTTTCTTCTTTGGTGCTAGGTCTCCTACATGACGACATGCCTATCCTCGACGAGTCCATCCTTACATCGAGACGCAGCGATGGCCATGGTGGACGATGATGCACCCCGCACATGGTTCCATCAAGATGAAGATGACAACGAGACGATCTTCAACACCTCACCTACAACTCATGAGCGACCTTCCAAAGGTAACATAGGTGATGGTGCTTCTCTTGTCCCACTAGTGGACTCTCTTGCCATCGATTGCTCCCATGATGTTGACCCACCTATTACCATGCTTCACGCTAGTGAAACTTCTTCATGCCTTGACTTACCTATTTATGATGAATATGATGATGAGCATGTTGAGTTGCCTAGTTGTGATGCTATGCTCCATAGGACATCTTGTGAAAATTCTATTGGTCACTTCATGTTTGACAATCCATTGAACTTGTCATACGCTATGAGTGAGATCTCCCATATTGCATCATTACAATCTCAACATACTAACTATGCATGCCCCATTAAAATAAATCCCATTTGCACTTATGGCATAGATGACGAGATGATGGTCATTGGCTTTTGCTTCTCTTGTGATGATATTGACATGCTTCCTTTACATGATTTGCACAATTCGTCTACTATTCCATGCCATGATCACATTATTCCAAATATGCATTGTTTTGGATGTTGTCAATATTCTCCACGTGGTGTTTCTACTCTTGCTCATGAGGAGACCCCCATAGTTTCCTCATACATGTTTGGAGATTTTGATTCATCCCATCCTTTGCATAATTCCCATAATTGCGTGCACCATATGCATTCCATGAATAACAATGCTCTAGATATTTCCCATGATGCATTACACAATTTTAGTCTCCATTATGCTATTCATAACAACAAACCTATCATGATGGATGACATGTTTCTATATCACGCATCTCATTTATTTGAGCATTGGATATTTTGTGCTAACAAACACGCGCACGTGCGCATCATGATGGATGATGTGTACATCTACCACGCACACACAATTTTCTCTTTGTCTTTGTTTTGTGCAGGTACCCACATACACTCGTCAACATCTCAATCCCATGAGTTGACTTAAACGAGCTCTTGAGAGCAATGATGCTTTGGGATCCCGTGGACTATCCTTACCACCGTTCCCTTTGCGCAAGGACTACGCGCATCTCTTCTACTTGGCTCTCACACGGCTATGGGCTATTTACCACTTGTCACCTTATGCTCATTTTCCCGTGTTCACTTTGCATGTTATGCTTGCTCCTATGCCTTTGCCATGCAATTGTGACCCTTGCTTGCATATACCCATGATTAACCATTATGCTACTTCTATGTGTATTTGCATGCTTGGTGGAGATCCTTGTTGCTTTTGCCATGTTTATCATGTGCCCCATGCTATTGATGCTATTTTGCTCATATCTTGCTTTCATGCTTGTGCTATGCCATGTGAATTATTCATGCCCACTATTTGCACATATGACATGCTTGCCATGATTCCTTCTAGTATGTTGCATCTTCGCACTACTAGCTTGCTTGACTTGATCGCTATGATTGCTTGCTATGTTGCATCACCCATGTTCCACTATCACTTGCTTTCTTGGGTTGATGACATATATGCTCATGCCTCTCACATGATATATCTTGATCATTGTCTCTTGTGTCCATTAGTTGCCTCTCTCATATCCACTTGTATTGAGTGCAACCATACTATGATTATTGATCTTGGAGACTTTGACATATTACTTGTGATGCATGCTTGTTTGATTGCGCCTATTGCATTTGGTTGTTCTTGCATCATATGCCTCCATACTATGAAACGCTCCCTTGTACTTTCTTATGATATGAATGATGAGAACACTTGTTGGGTATCTTACCACTCGAATGATAGGTTTTGCATTTCCGCTAACCTCATTTGTTTTTCCGAGTGTTTGTCATGTTCTTTCATTTTGGAGGTGACACAAGGCGATGCCGTTATGAGACAACTTGGTCATGCGAAGGCATACACGATGCACAACACCAACATTTGCGAGAACATTCATAAGGTGAACTCCTTCTCTTTGAGCCATCCTCAAATACGCATATTGGATGGGTCACTCTTTCATTGTTGTTTCCTTCTTGTTGTGTACATGTTACATCTATTGGACGGAGGAGCGACATGGGAGATTGGCTCTATGGACCTTTACATTGAGGAGCGCTTGGACTTATGGGATGCACCTTCGAACCTCCACTCATGCCACAACATCGAGCATTGCTACATCAACACTCCTTTGACACATTGTACCCACACATCCATATTTGTTGCTTGTGCTCATACATGTCATGCTCGATGGACATATCATACTCACCACAAGTTTGCACCCCATGCATGGATTGACACACATTATGATTGCCTTGTTGCATCTTGTATTCCCATGTCATCCATGATATATGAGCTTGTGCATTTTCTTAGCAAATTTGTTGTGATCTTCCTTGATGGCATATTCATACATCATGATCATATTGCCAATCATCAATTGCATGATAACATACACATGTTGAGCATCCATTGCCATATTCATGCTATTGATAAACCGTCTCACTATGACATCATTTTGCACCGTGGTTGCATTCATCATATTCACAACACAATTGTGTGCACAATGATTGCATTTGTTCCCATGAATGCTTTACATCTCATTTCATATTATCTTGCTAAGCTTCATGTGCTTTGTCATGAACAATCTTGCCTCACGGACTCATTCTTACATGATGGACACTTTGTGTGCGCTAACCATTGTATTTCCGAGTGTTGCTTGTGTTTGCTCCTTTTGCATGTCTATCACTCCGGCGACACCGTGGACTACTTGGATTGCGCCATGTCTTCAACTTCGTCCAACTACAAGTCCGTCTACGACAACCGTTTCCATGGTGATGAGGATCACGATCCGAGGTCGGATCTTTCCCAAGGGAGGGGAGATGATGCGGAGCATCCCACGCCCATCCCCATGTACACTCCATCTACTCTCCAAGCCCCAAGGATACATAAGATGAGACCTCGACTATGCGCCATTGGACCTAAGGTGAACTCGCTCCTTTCCGAATCGTCCCTTTCCGCATGTAAGACATGGATGCTACTTCAAGCGCGGACATTGTGCATACTCGGTACACCCGAGGAGATAATGGAGAGCCCAAGGACCAAGGCCAAGCGTGCTGGAGCGAGGGAAGGAGAAGGAAGAAAGGGACCAGACAGCCGGACATCCGCCCTTCCAAAGAAGCCGGACATCCGCCCCCATCACAAAGCCAAGAAGCTACAGGCGGACATCCGCCCAGTCTCCCGGACATCCGGCTCTTCCGAAGCCCAGATATCCGCCCTCGCCCGAAATCCGCCCCCATCACCGATTATGCTTGGAAGACCCACAGCCCGGACATCCGGCGTCTCAAAGCCCGGACATCCGGCCCGACGCCTGACATCCGCCTCCCCGCCACGCTGCAGGCATCCGGGACTTGTCCCTTGTACCCTTCGCCCCCAAGACTATATATACTTCATCCCTTCCTCTTTTAGGGTTAGCGTTGATTTAGCTCATAGATAGAGCTTCGCTCATCCATACCGGATCTACTCCATGAGAGAGACCGCGGCCCCTCTTCGGAGACGATCCACCTTGGATTCAAGACCTCCCTTTGTGGAGAAGACCATCATCAAGACCTCCTCACGGAGAAGAACGGCTACCGTTTGTATCGTCCTTTGTTGACCTTGAATCATGTATCTCCCTTTGTGTTCTTTGATCTAGCATTTGTGTGACCGATTCCTTGTTGGTTGAGTCTTTTCCCTCGTTCCTCCCCGTGATTTCCTCGTGTTCTTCCGCTCGTTCTTCGTAATCCACCGTAGGATCCGCTCCAACGTGAAAGATCGTCCACGTAGGGTTCCGCCCTACATCACTATTCTAGGTGCTGCGTCACCTTAATATTGGGCCAGGCCCATGTAATTTCGAAATACTTAAGTATAGGCTGTTTTTAGAGTCCGTATGTGTGGGGAAACAAGAGTTAGGGTTGGTTTCGGACCCCTTCCTCAAGGGCCACGAAATTCCTCCTCTTTCTCCATATATACAGCCCTTAGGGCGTCGTTTAGACTTTGGGTTTTGTTTAGATCAAAAGTTCGCCATAGCTGCAACTTCACGTGCATTTCGTTTGTGTTCAACGACCGGACCAAGGCGTCCACGAACCCCACCTTCATTAATAAAGCTTTCCTCTTATATTCGCAATATCCAGATTGCAATCTTAGTTTCTTGCTTGTTCTTCGTTTGCTCGCAGGAAACAGGCCCTCGTGGTCGTTGATCGTGCTCGGCGTGGTCAATAACCCTCGGAAGTTGGTTTAGCGATTGCTAAGGCGCGACGTCTCGCACGTACGTAGTCGGATCGTCAAGGTCGACTTCCACAGAAACGAAAGCCACCATCTCATCGAAACATCGGGACACCTTTGCCTCTATCAACCGGTATCAGATTTTCGTGTTGCTCGGTGAGATTTTACAGTTTTCATAGATTAGATCGAGTCTGTTCTTCATACCTAAAGTCCACGAAAAAGCCACAAAAAATTATGGTTAGTTCATCATATCCAACCAATCTGAGCCTCGCATAATCTTTTTAGGGTTTTTGCTTTGTTGAATTCTTGGTTGCATCGTCGTGTCAAGTTGCTGGTCTTAGAGTCTAGTCTTTTAGAGTTTCGAGTTCTGGTCATAAGTTGTCACGCCGCCGACGCACCATCATCATCGCCTTGCCATCTACCACCATTGCTTATCCGCCACCGCTCTCAATCCGTATCCATATACCACCACCAATCCGTATCCATATACCACCACCAATCCGAATCCATATACCACCACCGCTACCATATACCACCACCGCTGCCATATACCACCACCATATATCCACCACCAATCCGAGTTCTTCTCATATTAGGTTTGTTTTCGAGATCCATCTAAATTCCGATTCGTGTTTCCTTGCACGAGTAGGTTCCGAAACCACCCTCCGCTTAGGCCCAAAATTTTCCGAAAAACGCACTTGTAGAAAAATTTTTCTCGCTATCCTATTTTTAGGTGTTTCTAAGCGTATTGAGACAATCGCCATTATAGAAAGTTTTTTGACCCGTTTCAGCTTTTTGGGTCCAACCGATTGAAAAAAATAATTTGGTCGAAAAAATTTCGTGCCCATCCTGTCAGTTTGACCTGGGAAGAGTTTTGAGACACTCGCCATTATAGTGATTTTTCGCAAAAAAAAAAGAGCAGCGCAAAAAAAACAGCGCAAAAAAAAAGAACGAAAAAGAAAAAAATTTCCAGAGTGTGCTTTTCCGTTGTTTCCGTGCAGCGCCGTGATTTTGTTAGTGTTCTAGGCTCGCGTCTCTAGCACGGTCTAGCCTAGGACCAAAGACAAGACTGTCGTTGAGCGTTTATTCAACTTTGCATCTCTGAATTGATTATTGCTGACCCTTTTTGCTACCATATTATAAGCCTTCCCAGCTCCACATACATCTACATCGTGCGTTTGACTCTCCCTGGTAATCGCTCTATCCAAGCTTTGAGAGTTTTGACTACATCGGTTGCCGATCACCGCTTTCTTCTTTGGGTAAGAACTGGTAAGAATTTGAGATTTGCTTGTGGATTTGTGACTGTCCACCACACCACCACCACCACTTCCTAGTAGTCTGTCGAATCATATTCTTGTGTGTTTCTATTGCTGCTAACCATGGCAGGATCACAAGCCGACGAGACTGACTGAGAGAACATGACAAACAAAGCGCTACATGATAAGTTTCAGCAAATGATGAGTGGGCAGGTGGAAGATGTTCTAAATAGATTTGAAGAGGCCATGGAGAAGATAGATGGCATTGAGAAGGCGTTCGAAACAAAGCTCGATAACAAGTTTAATGAATTGCTCGCTGCCTACCACCACCACCACCACGGCTGCACCTAATGCACCTCTACAACAACAACAACGACTACCTCCACATCGCGAAGCAACCCTCCGCCGAAGCGAGCCGTGTCCCTCTTCACCGCCAAGCTGCGGTCTTCTGCTGTTGATACTTACGTGGCTCCTGCTGGCGATGTGGGGAGGATGATTATGTGAGAGACTACGAGGATGAGGTTGATCAACTTCAGAACTACGTGCAAGTGCAACCACCAGCACCACAACCACCTGGTCGTCCACATGCAAATAATGGCAATGTTAGGGCTCCCCCTCAGGTACGAGATCATGACCATCTCCCTAAACTGAAGTTGAATATTCCACCATTTGAGGGTAGATATGTTCCTGATATATATCTTACTTGGGAGTTAGAAACTGAACAACGATTTACATGTTTACAATATCCTGAGGAGAGACGTGTTCCCGTCTGTTTGTGCTTTCACTAGCTTTGCATGTGTTTGGTGGTCCGAACATTGTAGATTATATCCTGTTCCAGCTACTTGGACTGCTTTGAAAACTGCTATGCGTGCTCGTTGGGTTCCACCATATTATCAACGTGAATTACTTCAAAAATTGCAGCGCTTAAGACAAGGAAAAAATTCGTTAGAAGAATATTATCAGGAATTACAAACTGGCTTAATTAGAGGTGGTATTGTTGAGGAGAATGAAGATATGCTTGAACGTATTCTGGGTGGATTAAAAAGAGATATTCAGACCATTATAGACTACAAGGATTATACTAAATATCACTCGATTATTCCATCTTGCTTGTAAAGCTGAACGTGAAGTGCAGGATCGACGTGCGTTGGCGCGGACTAACTTTTCTCGCAGGTCGACCTTCATCATGGACACCACGTGCATCATCTACTTCCACACGTTCGACTACACCGGCACCTCGCCGGCTGCCACCTCCAACCGTGATACAAGAAAGCAGGCACAACCACCACTATCTCGCCAAGAGCACACTGCTGGGCCTACAGAGCTCTTCTTCTTCCATGGCGTCAACAGGCACACAAGTGATATTATTTGTCGTCGTTGTAAGGGAAGAGGACATTTTATGAGAGAATGCCAATCTCAGCGTGTGATGATTGCTACTGAGGATGGTGGGTATGAGTCCGCTAGTGACTATGATGAAGAGACTTTGGCTCTTATTACACATGAAGAACACGGTGGAGATGATTCTGATCATGAGATGCAATACATGGCTGCTGAAGATGCTGACAGGTATGAATGTTTAGTTGCTCAACGTGTTTTGAGTGTGCAGGTTACACAAGCTGAGCAAAATCAGAGGCATAATTTGTTCCATACAAAGGGAGTTGTGAAGGAACGTTCTATTCAAGCGTCATCATAGATGGAGGGAGCTGCAACAACTTGGCTAGCATGGATATGGTGGAGAAGCTTTCTCTCACCACAAGACCACATCCACATCCTTACTACATCCAATGGTTCAACAACAGCGGCAACGTTAAGGTAACACGTCTTTGTTCGTGTGTATTTTAGTATCTCTACATATGCTGATTATGTTGATTGTGATGTGGTACCTATGCAAGCATGTTCCTTATTACTTGGTAGACCATGGCAATTTGATAAAAATTCTGTACACCATGGTAGAAACAATCAAGATACTCTTGTTCACAAGGATAAAAATATTACTTTGCTTCCTATGACTCTGATTCAATTTTGAAAGATGATATTAATAGAGCTAATAAAGCAAAACAGGAGAAAAATAAGAGTGAAAATCAGATTGTGGCAAAAGAATTTGAGCAACAAATGAAGCCTAATAATAAACCATCTAATGTTGCTTCTGAAATTAAACTGAAAAGTGCATGTTTACTTGCCACCAAATCTGATATTGAGGAGCTAGATTCTAGCAAATCTGTTTGCTATGCTTTTGTGTGCAAAGAGGCATTATTTTCATTCGAGGACGTGCCTTCCTCTTTGCCCCCTGCTGTCACTAACATTTTGCAGGAGTTCGCTGACGTCTTCCCACAAGACGTACCACCGGGATTACCACCTATTCGAGGGATTGAGCATCAAATTGACTTAATTCCCGGTGCATCGCTACCCAACCATGCACCATACCGTACCAATCCAGAGGAGATGAAGGAGATTATGCGTCAAGCATGTGAGCTGCTCGACAAAGGTTATATACGCGAATCTCTTAGTCCTTGTGCTGTTCCTATTATACTAGTGCCTAAAAAGGATGGTACGTCATGTATGTGTGTTGATTGTAGAGGCATTAATAATATTACTATTCGTTATCGCCATCCTATTCCTAGGCTAGATGATATGCTTGATGAATTGAGTGGCTCTACAATATTCTCCAAAGTTGATTTATGCGTCTTGGATACCATCAAATTCGTATGAAATTGGGAGATGAATGGAAAACAACATTTAAAACTAAGTTTGGTTTATATGAGTGGTTAGTCATGCCTTTTGGGTTAACTAATGCACCTAGTACTTTCATGAGACTAATGAACGAAGTTTTACGTGCTTTCATTGGATGATTTGTGGTAGTCTATTTTGATGATATACTGATTTATAGCAAATCTTTGGAAGAACATTTGGAACATTTACGTGTTGTTTTTAATGCTCTACGTGATGCATGTTTGTTTGGTAACCTTGGGAAGTGCACCTTTTGCACCGACCGAGTATCTTTTCTTGGCTATGTTGTTACTCCACAGGGAATTGAAGTTGATAAAGCCAAGATTGAAGCTATTGAGAGTTGGCCGCAGCCCAAAACAGTTACACAAGTGAGGAGTTTTCTTGGACTCGCTGGTTTCTATAGGCGTTTTGTGAGAGACTTTAGCACCATTGCTGCACCTCTCAATGAGCTTACAAAGAAGGATGTGCCTTTTGTTTGGGGTACCGCATAGGAAGAAGCCTTCACGGTATTGAAAGATAAGTTGACACATGCTCCTTTACTCCAACTTCCTGACTTTAATAAGACTTTTGAGTTTGAATGTGATGCTAGTGGAATTGGATTAGGAGGTGTGTTATTACAAGATGGCAAACCTGTTGCATACTTTTCTGAAAAATTGAGTGGGCCTAGTCTGAACTATTCTACTTATGACAAAGAATTATATGCTCTTGTTCGACTTTAGAGACATGGCAACATTATTTATGGCCCAAAGAATTTGTTATACATTCTGATCATGAATCTTTGAAACATATTAAAAGTCAAGCTAAACTGAATCGTTGACATTCTATAAGGGTTGAATTCATTGAGACTTTCCCTTATGTCATTAAACACAAGAAGGGTAAAGAAAATGTTATTGCTGATGCTTTGTCTCGTCGCTATACTATGCTTTCACAACTTGACTTCAAAATATTTGGTTTGGAGACCATCAAAGATCAATACGCGCATGATGCTGATTTTAAAGATGTAATGCAGAATTGTAAAGAAGGAAGAACATGGAAAAAGTTCGTTATTAAGGATGGTTTTGTGTTCCGTGCTAACAAGCTATGCATTCCTGCTAGCTCTGTTCGTCTTTTGTTGTTGCAGGAGGCCCATGGAGGAGGATTAATGGGACACTTTGGCGTGAAGAAGACGGAGGATATACTTGCTACTCATTTCTTTTGGCCAAAGATGAGACGGGATGTTGAGCGTTTTGTTGCTCGCTGCACTACATGTCAAAAAGCTAAGTCACGACTCAATCCTCATGGTTTATATATGCCTTTACTGCACCTAGTGTTCCTTGGGAGGATATATCTATGGACTTTGTTTTAGGTTTACCTCGAACAAAGAAGGGAGGGATAGCATATTTGTTGTCGTGGATAGATTCTCGAAAATGGCACACTTTATACCATGTCATAAAAGCGATGATGTCGTTAATGTTGCTGATTTGTTCTTTCGTGAAATTATTCGCTTGCATGGTGTGCCAAATACTATTGTTTCAGATCGTGATACTAAATTTCTTAGCCACTTTTGGAGATGTTTATGGGCTAAGTTGGGGACTAAACTGCTTTTTAGTACTACTTGTCACCCCCAAACTGATGGACAAACCGAAGTAGTCAATAGAACATTGTCTACTATGCTTAGGGCTGTTTTGAAGAATAATAAGAAAATGTGGGAAGAATGCTTGCCTCATATTGAATTTGCTTATAATCGTTCATTGCATTCTACTACTAAGATGTGCCCTTTTGAAATTGTGTATGGCTTCCTACCTCGTGCACCTATTGATTTGTTGCCTCTTCCATTTTCGGAGAAGGTTAATTTTGATGCTAAAGAACGTGCTGAATTGATTTTAAAAATGCATGAGTTAACTAAGGAAAACATTGAGCGTATGCATGCTAAATATAAACTTGCTTTGGAGATAAGGGTAGAAAACATGTTGTCTTTTGCACTGGAGATCTTGTTTGGTTACATTTATGTAAGGATAGGTTTCCTAATTTGCGCAAATCAAAGCTAATGCCACGTCTGATGGTCCATTTAAGGTGTTAGAGAAAATAAATGATAATGCATATAAACTTGAGCTGCCTGCAGATTTTGGGGTTAGTCCCACTTTTAACATTGCAGATTTGAAGCCTTATTTGGGTGAGGAAGATGAGCTTCCGTCGAGGACGACTTCATTTCAAGAAGGGGAGGATGATGAGGACATCAATACCATTGTTACACCCACAGCCCCTGCTGCTATACATACCGGACCAATTACTAGAGCTCACAAGACGCCCAATTGAATTATCGTGTACTTTCGTTTCTTGGTAACGATTCCAATGTTCATGAGAATATGATGCTGCCTAAATTGGATACATTTGTTTTGCTTACGAATGAAGGGCCTACCATGGACAAGAAAGATGGACCTTGGAGCAAGTTCAAGCATGGAGATGTTGGCATGCGCAAGGGGAACAAGAACGGAGTTACAAGTGATGATTCCAGGACTTTGAAGCCACCCTAATGAGAGCATGAGGCCTTGGACGAAATATACAAGATGCCACTTCATAATATTCGTCCATGGGCTATTCTAGGTGCTGCGTCACCTTAATATTGGGCCAGGCCCATGTAATTTCGAAATACTTAAGTATAGGCTGTTTTTAGAGTCCGTATGTGTGGGGAAACAAGAGTTAGGGTTGGTTTCGGACCCCTTCCTCAAGGGCCACGAAATTCCCTCCTCTTTCTCCATATATACAGCCCTTAGGGCGTCGTTTAGACTTTGGGTTTTGTTTAGATCAAAAGTTCGCCATAGCTGCAACTTCACGTACTTCGTTTGTGTTCAACGACCAGACCAAGGCGTCCACGTAACCCCACCTTCATTAATAAAGTTTTCCTCTTATATTCGCAATATCCAGATTGCAATCTTAGTTTCTTGCTTGTTCTTCGTTTGCTCGCAGGAAACAGGCCCTCGTGGTCAGGTTGATCGTGCTCCGGCGTGGTCAATAACCCTCGGAAGTTGGTTTAGCGATTGCTAAGGCGCGACGTCTCGCACGTACGTAGTCGAATCGTCAAGGTCGACTTCCACAGAAACGAAAGCCACCATCTCATCGAAACATCAGGACACCTTTGCCTCTATCAAGGAGGGCTTGAATCCACAAGGGGATCTTCCCACGAGGGGGTCTTGAATCTGATAGGATCTTCTCCGAAGAGGCCGCGGTCTCTCACGAGGAGGAGATCCGATGGATGAGCGAAGCTCTATCTCTAACTTGAGCTAAATCAACGCTAACCCTAACTAGGAGGAGGTGGGGTCTATATATAGTGTTAGCCCACGAAGGGGTAAGTGAGAGGGGATACATGGGCCCTTGGCCCGTTCCTTTATCTTGTGATAAGGCGCCGGATGTCCGGCTGGGGCGGATGTTCTGACTCACGAAGAGCCGGATGTCCGGCTGGAGTGGCCGATTCTTCGCTCTCTAGATAGCGTCGCCGGATTTCCGGCGGGCGCCGGATGTCCGACCCGTCGCGGGCGGCGGACGTCCGAGGTCGGCCGGATGTCCGTCATGAGAGTCGCCAGCTTCGCCTCTCTCGTCTTCTTCTGGTTGGTGGCGCCGGATGTCCTGCTCTGCCGGATGTCCGGCCGCTGTAGCTCCGCGGCGACTCCACTTGAGGCACTTCTTGATCCGCTTCCGTGTGGACTTGGCGTATGCCTCGAGCATCTCCATGGTCGTCTCCTTGGTTCCTAAGCACATGTGGCGTCTTTGCATTAGGTAGCAACCATGTCTCGTACGAGTGGAAAGGGGAAGCATGTAGGAACGGGTTCACCTTAGGTCCAATGGCGTATGCTCGAGTGTACATGGGGATGATCGTAGGATGCTCCGCATCACTTCCTCCATATATACAGCCCTTAGGGCACCGTTTAGACTTTGGGTTTTGTTTAGATTAAAAGTTCGCCATAGCTGCAATTTCGCGTACTTTGTTTGTGTTCAACGACCAGACAAAGGCGTCACAGAACCCCACCTTGATCAATAAAGCTTTCATCTAATATTCTCAATATCAAGATTGAAATATCAGTTTCTTGCTTGTTCTTCGTTTGCTCGCGGGAAGCAGACCCTCGTGGTCGATTGATCGTGCTCTGGCGTGGTCAATAACCTCTCGGAGTTGGTTTAGCGATTGCTAAGGCGCCGACGTCCTCGCCGCTCGTAGTCGGATCGTCAAAGTCGACTTCCTCCAAAGCGAAAACCAACATCTCATCGAAAAGACGGGACACCTTTGCCTCTATCAAGTGGTATCAGATTTCCGTGTTACTCGGTGAGATTTTACGATTTTCGTAGTTTAGATCGAGTCCGTTTCTTCATACCTATAGTCCACGAAAAAGCCACAAAAAAAATTAGGGTTAGTTCATCATATCCGAACCAATCTAAGCCTTTGCATAATCTTTTTAGGGTTTTGCTTTGTTGAATTTGCGGTTGCATCGTCGTGTCTAGTTGATGGTCTTATCGTCTAGTCTTTGAGTTTCGAAGTTACGGTCATAAGTTGTCACGCCGCCACCGCACCATCATCATCGCCTCGCCACCTACCACCACCGCTCGAATCCGTATCCATATACCACCACCAATCATGTCCATATACCACCATCGATCCATATCCATATACTACCACCGCTACCACCACCGCTGCCATATACCACCACCATATATCCACCACCAATCCGAGTTCTTCTCATATTAGGTTTGTTTTCGAGATCCATCTAAATTCCGATTCGTGTTTCCTTGCCTGAGTAGGTTTCGGAAAAAAAAATTCCGGAAACCACCCTCCGTTTAGGCCCAAAATTTTCCGAAAACGCACTTGTCGAAAAAATTTCTGGCTATCCTATTTTTAGGTGTTTCTAAGCGTATTGAGACGATAAATGCGTTATAGAAAGTTTTTTGACCCGTTTCAGCTTTTTGGGTCCGGCAATCGAAAAAAAAAAATTTTTGGTCGAAAAAATTTCGTGCCCATCCTGTCGATTTGACACAGGAAGAATTTTGAGACACTCGCCATTATAGTGATTTTTCGCAAAAAAAGAGCAGCGCAAAAAAAGAGCGAAAAAAATCCAGAGTGTGCTTTTCCTTGTTTACGCAGCGCCGTGATTTTGTTAGTGTTCTAGGCTCGCGTCTCTATCACGGTCTAGCCTAGGACCAAAGACAAGATCTGCCGTTGAGCGTTTATTCAACTTTGCATCTCTGAATTGATTATTGCTGACCCTTTTTGCTACCATATTATAAGCCTTCCCAGCTCCACATACATCTACATCGTGCGTTTGACTCTCCTTGGTAATCGCTCTATCCAAGCTTTGAGAGTTTTGACTACATCGGTTGCCGATCACCGCCTGCTGTTGGGTAACAACTTGTAAGAATTTGAGATTTGCTTGACGGATTCGTGACTGTCCACCACACCACCACCACCACTTCCTAGTAGTCTGTCGAATCATATTCTTGTGTGTTTCTATTGCTGCTAACCATGGCGGGATCACAAGCCGATTTAGACCGACCGGGAGAACATGACAAACAAAGCGCTACATGATAAGTTTCAACAAATGATGAGTGGGCGGTGGAAGATGTGCTAAATAGATTTGAAGAGGCCATGGAGAAGATAGATGGCATTGAGAAGGCGTTCGAGACAAAGCTCGATAACAAGTTTAATGAATTGCTCGCGCGTCTACCACCACCACCACCGGCTGCACCTAACGCACCTCTACTACAACAACAACGATTACCTCCACATCGCGAAACAGCCCTCCGCCGAGCTTCCCGTGTTCCTCTTCAGCCTGGCCAAGCTGCTGGTGTCATTGTTGATACTTCCGTGGCTCCTGCTGCTGATGTGGGGAGGATGATTATGTGGGAGATTACGAGGATGAGGTTGATCAACATCGTAACTACGTGCAACCACCAGACCACAACCACCGTGTCGTCCACATGCAAATAATGGCAATGTTATGGCTCCCCTCAGTACGAGATCATGACCATCTCCCTAAACTGAAATTGAATATTCCACCATTTGAGGGTAGATATGTTCCTGATATATATCTTACTTGGGAGTTAGAAACTGAACAACGATTTACATGTTTACAATATTGATGCGGAGCATCCCACGATCATCCCCATGCATCCACAACCGTCTCATCAAGAGCCAAGAGGACCCATGACACGAGCTAGAACTAGAGCTCTCGAGAACGAGGTGACCTCCTTCCTTATTGATATCACATACGATCCTCTCGAGACATGGCTACTACCTAAGTCCGATATGCTATGCATGATTAGGTGTCAAGGGGAACCTCCCGAGGATGCACGTGAAGATGGACAAGCCACCAAGTCCATGGAGGAAGAGAACCAACGGAGACGGGCAAGATCACCTTCCAGGCCCCGGACATCCGGCCATGACCCCGGACATCCGGCCCCTGGAGCCTCTACCTCATCCTCAGCCAAGCTGGCCAAACCTACAGGGCCCGGACATCCGGCGTCCAAGCCGGACATCCGCCCCCAGCCGGATATCCGGCCTGAAATCCGGCACCTCCCACCCGATTCGCAGAACGGTCACCTCGCCGACATCCGGCCGGATAGCCCGGACATCCGGCGCCTGGAAGGCTTTACATCCGGCCCGACGCCCGGAGATCCGGCCTCCCCGCTGCGTCTGTGTATCCGGACTTGTCCCATGTACCGCTCGCCCGAGACTATATATACTTCATCCCCTTCCTCTTTCTAGGGTAGCATTGGATTAGCTCATATTCTTGTGTGAGAGCCTTTGCTCATCCACTTGGCTACTTCTCCTCGGAGATCAGGACCTCTACGGAGAAGATCCCCTAAGCGGATTCAAGACCCCCTTCTAGGGTGGACCCCCTCAAGGCCTCCTCACGGAGAAGAACGGCTACCGTTTGTATCGTCCTTTGTTGACCTTGAATCATGTATCTCCCTTTGTGTTCATCGATCTAGCACTTGTGAGATTGATCTCTTGTCGGTTGAGTGAATTCTCTCTCGTTTTCCCCGTGTTTTCCCTCTTGTTCTTCCGCTGTTCTTCGTGGATTCCCCGTAGGATCCGCTCCAACGTGAAAGATCGTCCACGTAGGGTTCCACTCTACATCATCTATGGTATCATGAGCCACGTTGATCACGTTTTTGGAGCCCCTACCCCTCTTTTCTAGCTTGATTTTGTTGTTTTCCTAATTCCGAAAATTCCCCACAAAAATAGCCCCAAATTTTTTTTGTGATTTGTTCGTGTGATGAAGTTTTGTTGGATTTGATCCGCGGATTTCGTGTGGTGCAGGTAGATCTAGCTGTCCCCCACCAGTTCCACAATTTCCATCCACAAAATCGCCCAAATTTTGACCGGATTTGCCCTCTCCACGCGGTGTTCATCGAGCCCGGACATCCGGCCCGAACAGCCCGGACATCCGGCCCGAACAGCCCGGACATCCGGCATCCCGGACATCCGGCCCGACCAGCCCGGACATCCGGCTTCCAGCCCGGAAATCCGGCTCCTGGCAGCATCAAACCCCTTCCACCACCCCGTTCACCGCCTAACTTTCGCCAAATTTTGTCCCGTGCCCACATACACTTCCACTTACCTCCACCACTTCCGCATAGCACCACCATAGCCTTTCCCACTACCAATTCCGGCAATGTTGCCAAATTTTGCTTTGAGAATTTGAGTTGGGGTTTCCGTATCCTTGTGTGTTTCGGCTATCTAGGTACGGTTCAACATCAACATCACCACCGCTCATCTTCGCCAAGTTCGGTAACATCATCGACATCTTTGTCATTACTTGCAATTGCATTGATAACTATCATAGACCATCTTTTGCGTTGCTTACCCATCGAGACTAGCCATTGAGTATTGCCGGCAACGTGACTTGTGCACATTAGTGATCATACTCCATAGCATACATACCATACCGAAGTGGTGCATATCTTAGCATCAACTTGTGTGTCACAAAGTTGTCATTGCATACACAATTGCTATCTTGGTTCGTGAAGTTTTGCATGAGAAAAGAGCTCAAAAGAGAAAGAGCCAATCAAGCTTTTAAGCAAAGAGAGAAAGATAAGCAAAGAGCTTATGAGAAAGAACCATAGCATCATAAAACATTAAGATTGTCATACTTGATCATCTTGGATCAACACATCGAAACACCATACATATAGCATACTTGGGATAGAAGTCGTTGCATTTTTGCTTAGTAGGTTGTGCACAAGTTCGTATCCGCCTATTGTGCAATCGTGCTAGCGTCTCTCTAGTGTTGTGCAACAAGAGCATCTTAGTGAATTCCACATTTTGACTCATCCTTGGTTGCATAACCCCATATTATCTATTTGCGTGTGTGTTTCCGTGTACCATATCTTGCTATTGGTCTACTTGTTGCATTTGCAAATTTGTGAATCATTTCCAACATTATTGAGTCTCACTTACAATTGCATCAAATTTTATGCCACCATCCTAACCGAGCTCCACCATAAGCTTTTATTTGTGTAGGTGTGAGAACCGACAAGAATTGGTACCAAGAGTGCTATTTCATTGTCCGCATTTGAGTGAACTTGATTCATCTTCAACATCGGTCAAAGGTACATTGGTATACGTTCTTTTCCGTTCTACCACTCACATTTTGCTTGGAATGATGGATAGGCCAAGTACCTGTACCAACCCACTCTTCATCGAGCAAGACGATTTACATGTCATCATCGTCACCAAGAGCCACCTCTTTGGTGCACAAAGAGCGTTGCACCAAGAACAACAAGCAATGAGCGACCGCATCGACAACCTCGCCACCGACTTGCGACTCTCCGAGCAACGTACAAGAGACTACTTCGACAACAAGTTCGATGCTCACAAGCAAGAGAACGATGCAAGAATGGACGAGATCCGCGCTTTGATGAGAAACCGGCCTCATTCAACTTCTTCATCATCAAGACGGAGCCGCTCAAGTCGACACTCCGACGACACCTTCTACGACTCAAGTACACCTACTTCGAACACTCTTCGTCGTGCCGCTCGTCAAGACCGTCACGCATCTCGCAACCCGCTACATGACAAGCATTCACAAGAGCAAGTTGATGATCAAGTTTCGTCCTCAATCAAACCAAGAGGCTTTTGCTCAAGCTCAAGAACGACAACGTCTTCGTGCGCCAACAAGAGGAAGAACGAGCACGTCTTCACCAAAGACGAACAAGACGCCAAGGCTCAACGTCTTCAACAACAACAACGTGAGGCTCAAGCTCTTGAGGCGCAACGTGCCCTTCAAGAATCAAGTAGAGCCTTCGCCAACCGCAATCGCGAACGGCGCAATCAAGAGGAAGCCCTTCGAGAAGAAATCCAAGAGAGGAACTACCAACCTCATGTACAATGTCAAGTTCCTCAAGCCCCTCCACAAGCTCGTCAAGCTCCACCCCAACCTCAAGTTCAACAAGGGCAAGTTGATCATGGTCTTCCTCCGCGCCAAGAGCAACATGAAGACGACATTACAATCCACGTCAAGGACGTCATCATCAACATCGCCAACAACACAATGAAGAGCAACGCTACGGCAAGCTAAAATTCACCATGCCCAAGTTCAATGGAAGCAATGACCCCGAAGACTACCTCTCATGGGCATTGAAGGTTGACAAAATCTTCCGGTTGCACAACTACGATGAAGCGAAGAAAATCACTATGATATCACTTGAGTTCCAAGACTATGTGCTCATATGGTGGGAACAAATCATTGAGCGACGACAAGCCAGAGGTGAACCTCCAATCACCACTTGGGCTCAAATGAAGGATGTCATGCGAGCACGTTTTGTGCCAACCTACTACAACCGCGACCTCTTCAAGAAACTCCAACTACTCAAGCAAGGAACAAAGAGTGTTGAAGAATATTACAAGGAAGATTCGAGCCAATGTCAAGGAAGATGATGAGCAAACTATGGCACGTTTCTTGAATGGACTCAATCATCCCATCAAGAAGATCGCCGACTTCCAACCATACTCAACCCTCATTGAGCTCGTGCATCAAGCTACAAAGGCGGAACACCAAGTGCAAGATGACTTCAAGTACGCCAAGTGCAAGATGACTTCAAGTACGCCAAGTACTCATCCAAGACCTACGGCTTCTCCAACAACCAAGCTTCAACGACTCCTCCAACATCTACATCAACCAAACTTTCTTCAAGAAACGACGACAAGTCAAGTTACAAGAAGACTTCGACAAGTTCAAGTCGTCCTCTACTCCGACCGATGAGACCATCAAGACAAGCTCCTTCAAGTGTTTCACTTGCGGCGGCCGAGGCCACAAGTCATACGAATGCACCAACAAGCGCACCATGATCCTCAACGACGATGGCACATATGACTCCATGAGTGAAGAGGAGATGGAAGCTCTTGAGCAAGTGGCCATGCACGGCGAGTGAACGAAGATGAAGATGATCAAGTCTTTGGTGATGAGGATTCGAGCCCGCTCTCGTTGTCTCCAAGGTCTTGACTCTTCAACATCAACAAGAAGAAGACCAACGATGCCACATCTTCCACACAAAAGCCGGCATCAATGGACGGTCCATCAAGGTCATCATCGATGGAGGTAGTTGCCACAACTTGGCAAGTGAAGAACTATGCTCCAAGCTCCAATTGGTAAAGAGGAAGCACCTGCACCCCCTATAAGGTTCAATGGCTAAGTGACTCCGGCACTATACGAGTCGAGCATACGGTCCAAGTCTCCTTCAAAATTGGTGCTTATGAAGACACGTTGGAGTGTGATGTGGTCCCAGTGACCGTTTGCCACCTACTTCTTGGTCGACCATGGCAATTCGACCATGGTGTCATCCACAATGGGCGCACCAATCACTATAGCTTCAAGATGAAAGGGAAAGAATATATGCTACGACCTATGTCTCCTAGTCAAGTGATAGCCGGCAAGCAAGCCACACATCATAGAGAAAAGAGTGAGAAAGTGATCCACCCAAAAGTGAGTGAGAGCCACAAGCCAAATTTGAGCGACTCTTCGCCTAGAGAAAAACCTGATCCTATTTGCCACCAAAAGCGAGATGAGAGAAGTGTGTGAGAACCCATCGAGTGTGATGCACTTTGTCCTTGTGTGCAAGGATGGAGAACCAAAACTAACACCATTCACGAGCTACCTTTGGTGTTTCAATCTCTTTTGCAGGAATTTCAAGATGTTTTCCCCGTTGAGCTACCTCCGTGTCTACCTCCTCTTCGAGGCATTGAGCATCGAATAGACCTCATACCCGGAGCGACTCTACCAAACAATGCTCCATACCGAGTCATTCCCGAAGAATCCAAGGAGATTCAACGGCAAGTACAACAACTCATCGACAACGGCCATGTATGCGTGAAAGCCTAAGCCCTTGTGCCGTTCGGTTATTCTTGTGCCTAAGCCCGATGGAAGTTTTAAACGTGTGTCCGATTGTAGACCTATCAATGCGATCACCGTCCGTTATAGGCATCCCATTCCTCGCTTAGATGATATGCTTGATGAACTTAGTGGAGCCAACTTTTCTCCAAAATTGACCTTAAAAGTGGCTATTATCAAATCCGCATACAAGAGGGTGATGAATGGAAAACTGCTTTCAAAACCAAATTTGGTTTATATGAATGGTTAGTGATGCCTATGGGTCTTTCGGAAGCTCCGGTACTTTTGTGCGTCTTATGCATCATGTGCTTCGTCCTTATATTGGAGTCTTTGTTGTGGTTTACTTTGATGATATTCTTGTGTTTAGCAAAACCATGAAAGAGCACATCAATCGTGTAAAATCTGTGTTGCAAACTCTTCGCAAGGAAAGTCTTTATGCAAACTTGAAAAATGCACTTTTGGAGTTGACAAAGTGGTTTTCTTGGGTTTTGTAGTATCCTCAAAGGGTGTCCATGTTGATGAATCTAAAATTCAAGCAATTAAAACTTGGCCCCAACCAACCAATTTGCAACAAGTGCGAAGTTTTCTTGGTCTTGCAGGTTTTTATAAATCGCTTTGTGAAAGATTTTAGCACAATTGCCTCCTTTGCATGCCTTGAGTAAGAAGAATACTCCCTTTGTTTGGGGAACTTTGCAATCAACCGCTTTTGATGAGCTCAAGTCTTTGCTTACTCATGCTCCGATTCTTGCTTTGCCCAATTTTGACAAAACTTTTGAGGTTCATTGTGATGCAAGTGGTACCGGAATTGGCGGAGTTTTGATGCAAGAAAAAGCGAGCCATTGCTTATTTTAGTGAAAAACTCTCCGGTGCTCAACCTAATTATCCCATCTATGACAAAGAATTGTATGCTTTAGTGCGTGTGCTACATGTTTGGGAACATTACCTTAGACCTCATGAGTTTGTCATCCATACCGATCATGAAACGCTTAAGTACCTCAAAGGTCAAACTAAATTAAACAAGCGTCATGCAAAATGGAGTGAATTCATTGAATCTTTTCCTTATGTGATCAAGTACATTAAGGGTAAAGAAAATGTAGTTGCCGACGCTTTCACACATTTGCATGATTGTCTCTCAACTTGTGTTGTTTGTTATTGGTTTTGATCATATTTAAGACTTGTTTGAGCATGATACTTCTTTTGGTTCTCCTTTTGCTAAGTGTTTGGCGACACGTCTTGGGAACAATATTACATCAAGGATGGTTATCTTATGAGAGCTAACAAACTTTGCATTCCGAGTCTTCTCTTCGTTTGCTCCTTTTGCAAGAGGCTCATGGAGGCGGACTCATGGGACACTTTGGACGCGACAAGACATTCGCCACGCTCTCCAACAACAACTTTTGGCCCAAGATGTTCCGTGACGTCTCATGCTTCACCAACCGATGCTATACATGTCGCAAAGCTAAGTCTAAAGCTCAATCTCATGGTCTTTACATGCCTCTTCCTATTCCCTATCAACCATGGGAAGACATTAGTATGGATTTTGTACTTGGTTTGCCTAGGACTCAAAATGGCAAGGATTCCGTGTTTGTTGTTGTGGATAGATTTTCTAAGATGGCACATTTCATTCCTTGCAACAAGATAGACAATGCTTCATATGTTGCACATGTCTTTTGTAGGGAAATCTTGCGACTCCATGGCGTACCAAAGACAATCGTCTCCGATCGTGACGTCAAGTTCTTGAGTTACTTTTGGAAGACCCTATGCGCCAAGCTCGAATAAAGCTCTTGTTCTCCTCGGCATACCATCCTCAAACCGACGGCCAAACGGAGGTGACGAACCAGCACACTATCCACTCTACTTCAGATCTTGATCAAGAGGAACATCAAGGAGTGGGAGGCATGTCTACCCATTGCGAAATGCGCCTACAACCGTGCAAGACATTCGACTACCGCAAGTCCCCTTCGAGGTCGTCTGCGGCTTCAACCCGTTGTCCCCATTGGACATTCTACCTCTCCCTCTACAAGAGCGCACCAACATGGATGCGGCGTGCGGCAAGCTACATCAAGAAGATGCATGAGGATACAAGGCACACCATCGGCGCCAAGTACAACGACTAGCGTCCAAGCTCAACGTCAACAAGCAGCCCAAGACATTCAACATTGGAGACCTCGTGTGGCTACACCTTCGCAAGGACCGCTTCCCCAACGCAAGTCCAAGCTTCTCCCGCGAGACGACGGACCCTTCAAGGTGCTAGCACGCTACAACGACAACGCCTACAAGATTGAACTCCCACGAGACAAGTACACCATGAGCGACATCTTCAACGTCAAAGACCTCTCGCCTTTCCATGGTGATGAAGATGTTGATACGAGGTCGGATCTTTCCCAAGGGAGGGGAGATGATGCGGAGCATCCTTCCATCATCCCCATGGACTCTACATCGACACATCCAACCCCACGAGGACCCACGACGAGAGCTCGAGCACGTGCTATTCAATCCGAGGTTAACTCTCTCCTTGTTGAACTTCACTTTGACCCACTTGAGACATGGCTACTACCTCAAACGGAGATGCTTTGTGTGCTCAGTACCGTAAGCAACCAAGGAGATGGAACGGTGCAAGACGGACATCAAGATCAAGGAAGCATTCCGCCCAACTCGAGGGACCGGTACAACCGCCCCAACCGGCCGGGCGGAACAACCGCCTACTACCACCAACAACCTAACGCTATTCGGTGATCAAGCGGTGCAAGCGGTATAGCACCGGATGTACCGTAAAACCCAAATGACTGAACTACTGCCCCACAACCAGTACAACATTGGGGCCCAGACGCCCAGCTGCAGAAGCCAACACATGACCCCGGCGGTAGTACCGCCTTCCTCGACCGGTAATTCCGCTCCCCCTGGATCGCTAGCGGTACAACCGCCCCCTCGACCGGAACAACCGGCCTGTCTGCGCACAGGGCTCGGGCATGAGGCCCATGTACCCCTTCACTTCGCCCCCATTTGCACTAAGACTATAAATAGAACTCCCCACCTCCTGATTAGATTAGCATTGGATTAGCTCATATTCTTGTGTGAGAGCCTTTGCTCATCCACTTGGCTACTTCTCCTCGGAGATCGGGACCTCTCTGGAGAAGATCCCCCAAGCGGATTCAAGACCCCCTTCTAGGGTGGACCCCTCAAGGCTTCCTCATGAGAAGAACGGCTACCGCTTGTATCGTCCTTTGTTGACCTTGAATCATGTATCTCCCTTTGTGTTCATCGATCTAGCACTTGTGTGATTGATCTCTTGTCGATTGAGTGAATTCTCTCTCGTTTTCCCCGTGTTTCCCTCTTGTTCTTCCGCGTGTTCTTCGTGATTCACCGTAGGATCCGCTCCAACGTGAAAGATCATCGACGTAGGGTTCCGCCCTACATCAAAAGCCTTTATGCAAACTTGAAAAAATGCACTTTTGGAGTTGACAAAGTGGTTTTCTTGGGTTTTGTAGTATCCTCAAAGGGTGTCCATGTTGATGAATCTAAAATTGAAGCAATTAAATCTTGGCCCCAACCCACCAATTTGCAACAAGTGCGAAGTTTTCTTGGTCTTGCAGGTTTTTATCGTCGCTTTGTGAAAGATTTTAGCACAATTGCCGCTCCTTTGCATGCCTTGAGTAAGAAGAATACTCCCTTTGTTTGGGCAACTTTGCAATCAACCGCTTTTGATGAGCTCAAGTCTTTGCTTACTCATGCTCCGATTCTTGGTTTGCCAAATTTTGACAAAACTTTTGAGGTTCATTGTGATGCAAGTGGTACCGGAATTGGCGGAGTTTTGATGCAAGAAAAACGAGCCATTGCTTATTTTAGTGAAAAACTCTCCGGTGCTCAACTTAATTATCCCATCTATGACAAAGAATTGTATGCTTTAGTGCGTGTGCTACATGTTTGGGAACATTACCTTAGACCTCATGAGTTTGTCATCCATACCGATCATGAAACGCTTAAGTACCTCAAAGGTCAAACTAAATTAAACAAGCGTCATGCAAAATGGAGTGAATTCATTGAATCTTTTCCTTATGTGATCAAGTACATTAAGGGTAAAGAAAATGTAGTTGCCGACGCCGCTTTCACGCATATGCATGCTTGTCACTCAACTTGAGTTGAATGTTATTGGTTTTGAGCATATAAAAGACTTGTATGAGCATGATCCATCTTTTGCTTCTCCTTATGCTAAGTGTTTGACGCATACGTCTTGGGAACAATATTACATCAAGGATGGTTATCTTATGAGAGCTAACAAACTTTGCATTCCTGAGTCTTCTCTTCGTTTGCTCCTTTTGCAAGAGGCTCATGGAGGCGGACTCATGGGACACTTTGGACGCGACAAGACATTCGCCACGCTCTCCAACAACTACTTTTGGCCCAAGATGTTCCGTGGCGCCTCACGCTTCACCAACCGATGCTATACATGTCGCAAAGCTAAGTCTAAAGCTCAATCTCATGGTCTTTACATGCCTCTTCCTATTCCCTATCAACCATGGGAAGACATTAGTATGGATTTTGTACTTGGTTTGCCTAGGACTCAAAATGGCAAGGATTCCGTGTTTGTTGTTGTGGATAGATTTTCTAAGATGGCACATTTCATTCCTTGCAACAAGATAGACGATGCTTCACATGTTGCAAATCTCTTTTGTAGGGAAATCTTGCGACTCCATGGCGTACCAAGGACAATCGTCTCCGATCGTGACGTCAAGTTCTTGAGTTACTTTTGGAAGACCCTATGTGCCAAGCTCGGAATCAAGCTCTTGTTCTCCTCGGCATACCATCCTCAAACCGACGGCCAAACGGAGGTGACGAACCGCACACTATCCACTCTACTTCGTGTCTTGATCAAGAAGAACATCAAGGAGTGGGAAGCATGTCTAACCATCATGAAATGCGCCTACAATCGTGCAAGACATTCAACTACCGGCAAGTCCCCCTTCGAGGTCGCTTCTACGGTTTCAACCCGTTGCCCCCATTGGACATTCTACCACTTCCTCTCCAAGAGCGCACCAACATGGATGCAAGTGAACGAGCAAGCTACATCAAGAAGATGCACGAAGATACAAGGCACACCATTGAGCGCCAAGTACAACGTCAAGCAAACAAGCTCAACGCCAACAAGCAACCCATCGTCTTCAACATTGGTGATCTAGTGTGGCTACACCTTCGCAAGGACCGCTTCCCCAAAGAACGCAAGTCCAAGCTTCTCCCTCGAGCCGATGGACCTTTCAAGGATCATCCCCATGCATCCACAACCGTCTCATCAAGAGCCAAGAGGACCCATGACACGAGCTAGAACTAGAGCTCTCGAGAACGAGGTGACCTCCTTCCTTATTGATATCACATATGATCCACTCGAGACATGGCTACTACTAAGTCCGATATGCTATGCATGATTAGGTGTCAAGGGGAACCTCCCGAGGATGCACGTGAAGATGGACAAGCCACCAAGTCCATGGAGGAAGAGAACCAGCGGAGACGGGCCAGATCACCTTCCGGGCCCCGGACATCCGCCATGACCCGGACATCCGGCCCTGGAGCCTCTACCTCATCCTCACCAAGTGGCCAAACCCTCTGAGGCCCGGACATCCGGCGTCCAAGCCGGACATCCGGCCCTCGGATATCCGCCCGAAGCTTGGAAATCCGGCACCTCCCACCCGATTCGGCAGAAACGGTCACCCCAGCCCGGACATCCGGCCGGATAGCCCGGACATCCGACGACTCGTGAAGGCCCGGACATCCGGCCTCCTCTGCCTGCGTGCAGTGTATCCGGGACTTGTCCCATGTACCCCTTCGCCCCCGAGACTATATATACTTCATCCCCTTCCTCTTTCTAGGGTAGCATTGGATTAGCTCATATTCTTGTGTGAGAGCCTTTGCTCATCCACTTGGCTACTTCTCCTCGGAGATCAGGACCTCTCTGGAGAAGATCCCTAAGCGGATTCAAGACCCCTTCTAGGGTGGACCCCTCAAGGCCTCCTCACGGAGAAGAACGGCTACCGTTTGTATCGTCCTTTGTTGACCTTGAATCATGTATCTCCCTTTGTGTTCATCGATCTAGCACTTGTGTGATTGATCTCTTGTCGGTTGAGTGAATTCTCTCTCGTTTTCCCCGTGTTTTCCCTCTTGTTCTTCCGCGTGTTCTTCGTGATTCACCGTAGGATCCGCTCCAACGTGAAAGATCATTCACGTAGGGTTCCGCCCTACATCACTAGCTTTTGTGATGCGGAGCATCCCACGATCATCCCCATGCATCCACAACCGTCTCATCAAGAGCCAAGAGAACCCATGACACGAGCTAGAACTAGAGCTCTCGAGAACGAGGTGACCTCCTTCCTTATTGATATCACATATGATCCACTCGAGACATGGCTACTACCTAAGTCCGAGGTGTCAAGGGGAACCTCCCGAGGATGCACGTGAAGATGGACAAGCCACCAAGTCCATGGAGGAAGAGAACCAACGGAGACGGGCAAGATCACCTTCCAGGCCCCGGACATCCGGCCATGACCCCGGACATCCGGCCCCTGGAGCCTCTACCTCATCCTCAGCCAAGCTGGCCAAACCTACAGGGCCCGGACATCCGGCGTCCAAGCCCGGACATCCGGCCCCCAGCCCGGATATCCGCCCGAAGCCCGAAATCCGTCACCTTCCACCCGATTCGTGAAGCGGTCACCACAACCGGACATCCGCCGGATAGCCCGGACATCCGGCGCCTCATGAAGGCCGGACATCCGGCCTCCACACTGCGTCAGTGTATCCGGACTTGTCCCATGTACCCCTCGCCCCGAGACTATATATACTTCATCCCTTCCTCTTTCTAGGGTAGCATTGGATTAGCTCATATTCTTGTGTGAGAGCCTTTGCTCATCCACTTGGCTACTTCTCCTCGGAGATCGGGACCTCTACGGAGAAAGATCCCTAAGCGGATTCAAGACCCCTTCTAGGGTGGACCCCTCAAGGCCTCCTCACGGAGAAGAACGGCTACCGTTTGTATCGTCCTTTGTTGACCTTGAATCATGTATCTCCCTTTGTGTTCATCGATCTAGCACTTGTGTGATTGATCTCTTGTCGGTTGAGTGAATTCTCTCTCGTTTTCCCCGTGTTTTCCCTCTTGTTCTTCCGTGTGTTCTTCGTGATTCACCGTAGGATCCGCTCCAACGTGAAAGATCATCCACGTAGGGTTCCGCCCTACATCATCTATGGTATCATGAGTGATGAGGACATCAATACCATTGTTACACCCGCAGCCCCTACTGCTACATATACTGGACCAATTACTAGAGCTCGCGCACGCCAATTAAATTATCAGGTACTTTCGTTTCTTGGTAATGATTCTAATGTTAATGAGAATATGATGCTGCCTAAATTGGATACATTTGTTTTGCTTACAAATGAAGGGCCTAGCTTGGAGAAGGATGGACATTGGAGCAAGAACAAGCATGGAGATGATGCCATGCAAGGGGAACAAGAACGGAGTTACAAGTGATGATTTCAGGACTTTGAAGCCACCATAATGGGTGCATGAAGCCTTGGACGAAATATACAAGATGCTACTTCATAAATTTCGTTCCGAGGCTATTCTAGGTGCTGCGTCACCTTATTATTGGGCCAGGCCCTTGTAATTTCGAAATACACAAGTATAGGCTATTTTTAGAGTCCGTAAGATTATCAATAATCAATTCAGAGATGCAATGTTGAATAAACGCTCAACGACGGTACTGTGCTGGTCCTAGGCTAGACCGGACTAGAGACGCGAGCCTAGAACACTAATGAGGTCACGGCGTAGCACAACTAGCATCAATGAAGGATAATAAGTAGCTCTGGACAGCAAGATATAAGTGAAGATCACAACGGCAGTAAAGATAATGATGAAAAACAACTGCCAAGCAGGATATACAACAACTCTCTCTCCAATTTTCCTCTTGAAAAGTTTGAGCCAATTTTCTGATAAATTTTTTCAAAGAATGCTACTAACTCAAGCTTTCCAATGCAAAAAGAATCACTCAATTCTGAGTTAATATGAGGAGTCAAAAAATTCTAAAACTGGTTTGAAAAACTGGAATAAGCTGTGTTCACGAACTTCGGAGGGCAAAAAGACCTATTTAGAAGCCGATTTTGAGGTGCCAAATATTGAACTAGCTTCTGCAACTATTTAGATGTGGCTCGTCTCTAGCTTTAATTTGAGTACTCATGAGCCAAAACGGACTTCGCATGAGGAAGTTATGCCTGTTTTACTGAACAGTACACAAAAGCAGATTCCAATCCGAATTCAGCTACGGGATTGAGTCTAGATAGATCCGACCTTTCTTTTTTTTTCTCTCTTTTTTTTCTCACACTTTTTTTTTCCTTTTTCTTTCTCTCTTTTTTTCTCTGACTTTTTTTTACTTTTTTTTCTCTTTTTTTTCTCTCTTTTTTTTCTCTTTTTCCAAAACAAACTAGATAAGATGCAGATTGGATCAAGCGAAGATGTGAATGACCTCAACTATGATTATGACAATGAATAGTGCGTGTACGTGGTGGAAATTGATGGATGGTATGGTGGACAGCGGAAGGGATAATGATGCAACAAGCGGCGTGACTAATGTGAACAGAACTTCGAAACTCTAAAGGAACTAGACACTAAGACCAGAACTCGACACGACGATGCAACCGATAATTCAATAATGCAAACAATGAAAAGAAAATTGCAAAGGCTCGGATGGCTTGGACAAAGGATGAATAGATCTAACTTTTTTTGTGGCTTTTCTTGGACAATAGGTAAGAAAATAAATCTAATCTAGAGATAATTGGAAATTCTCACCGAGCAACCAAACCGATACCACTTGATAGAGGCGAGGGTGTCCCGATCTTTCGATGAGATGATAACTATCGATTTGGTGGAGTCGACTTTGACGATCCGACTACAAACGCAGCCTGACGTTAAGCCTTAGCAATCGCTAAACCAATCTCCACGAGGTTCTTGGCGATGCCGAAAGCACGATCACCGACCACGAAGGTCTATTCCTGCAAGCAATCGAAGAACGAGCAAAAATATGATAAAGCAATCTGTATATTGCGAATATATATGAAGTATTTTTTTTGGTGGGGATCCGTATGCGGTCTTGGTCTGGTCGTTGGACACAAACGAAGTACACGAAGTTGCAATGGCTAACTTTTAACTAAACAAATCCCAAGGAAAAAGCTACTAGATGGATCTACTTATATAGGAGCAAGGGGTGTCGGCCAAGGAGGTGGTAGGACGTCCCAAGGCAGCCTAAAATTAACCCTAGGTCGTACAAGGCCAATGGGCCCAAGCGGAGGTGACGTAACACCTTTGGACTTGTAGTTTGACTCGGATTCTGCTGCAGATCAGATTGTTTCGTCCATAACTCAACGCTCCATTTAATTTGAAGGTGAATCCAATTGGGTTGGAAGGTGCACGAAATCTATTTTCCAACAAAAAAGAATCACCCAATTTGGAGTCCGGATGAAAAAGTTATTGACGTTTTGAGTTAGGTATGTCTGTGCAGTCCGAATCTGAGTCCAGAACGTGAGAGACTTAGACTCTATCTTCTCTTGGGCCAAAAGTGACGTGAGAGAACTTTTTGAACAGCAGGTAAACATCTCTTTCTCCCTTATCTTCATATGTGGATTGTATAAATGTCTCATACACCTGCAATTAGACATGGCACAAAAGTTTGTGAAGTATTTTTGTCCTGGATGACATAAATAAATTATTGCATAGTTTGCATTAGAAATCACCTCACAAATATACATGTATGCAATATTTTTGGTCGTATCCAAGGTAGTCATGTCCTCATCATGACACCACGGTCGAATTGCCATGGTCGACCAAGAAGTAGGTGACAAACGGTCATTGGGACCACATCACACTCAAAAGTGTCTTCGTATGCACCAATTTTGAAAGAGACTAGGACCGTATGCTCAACTCGTATAGTGCCGGAGTCACTTAGCCATTGAACTTTGTAGGGATGCGGGTGCTTCCTCTTTACCAATTGGAGCTTGGAGCATAGTTCTTCACTTGCCAAGTTGTGGCAACTACCTCCATCGATGATGACCTTGATGGACCTTCCGTTGATGCCGCTTTTGTGTGGAAGATGTGGCATCGTTGGTCTTCTTCTTGTTGATGTTGAAGAGTCAAGACCTTGGAGACAACGAGGCGGGGCTCGAATCCTCATCACAAAAGACTTGATCATCTTCATCTTCGCTCACTTTCGCGGTGCATGGCCACTTGCTCAAGAGCTTCCATCTCCTCTTCACTCATGGAGTCATATGTGCCATCGTCGTTGAGGATCATGGTGCGCTTGTTGGTGCATTCAGATGACTTGTGGCCTCGGCCGCCGCAAGTGAAACACTTGAAGGAGCTTGTCTTGATGGTCTCATCGGTCGGAGTAGAGGATGAAGCACGCGGCTTGAGGTTCCTTGTAGTAGGAGGAGGACGACTTGAACTTGTCGAAGTCTTCTTGTAACTTGACTTGTCGTCGTTTCTTGAAGAAAGCTTGGTCAAGTAGATGTTGGAGTAGTCGTTGAAGCTTGGGTGTTGGAGAAGCCGTAGGTCTTGGATGAGTACTTAGCGTACTCGAAGTCATCTTGCACTTGACGTTCGGCCTTGGTAGCTTGATGTACGAGCTCAATGAGGTTGGAATATGGTTGGAAGTCGGCGATCTTCTTGATGGGATGATTGAGTCCATTCAAGAAACGTGCCATAGTTTGCTCATCATCTTCTTTGACATTGGCTCAAATCATGTCTATCTCCAGTTCCTTGTAATATTCTTCAACACTCTTTGTTCCTTGCTTGAGTAGTTGGAGTTTCTTGAAGAGGTCACGGTTGTAGTAGGTTGGCACAAAACGTGCTCGCCTGACATCCTTCATTTGAGCCCAAGTGGTGATTGGAGGTTCACCTCTTGCTTGTCGTCGCTCAATGATTTGTTCCCATCATATGAGCACATAGTCTTGGAACTCAAGTGATGCCATAGCGATTTTCTTCGCTTCATCGTAGTTGTGCAACCTAAGATTTTGTCAACCTTCAATGCCCATGAGAGGTAGTCTTGGGGTCATTGCTTCCATTGAACTTGGGCATGGTGAATTTTAGCTTGCCGTAACGCGTTGCTCTTCATTGTGTTGTTGGCGATGTTGATGATGACGTCCTTGACAAGGATTGTAATCGTCTTCATGTTGCTCTTGGCGTGGAGGAAGACCATGATCAACTTGCCCTTGTTGAGCTTGAGGTTGGGGCGGAGCTTGACGAGCTTGTGGAGGGGCTTGAGGAACTTGACGTTGTACATGAGGTTGGTAGTTCCTCTCTTGGATTTCTTCTCGAAGGGCTTCCTCTTGATTGCGCCGTTCGCGATTGCGGTTGGCGAAGGCTCTACTTGATTCTTGAAGGGCACGTTGCGCCTCAAGAGCTTGCGCTTCACGTTGTTGTTGTTGAAGACGTTGAGCCTTGGCGTCTTGTTCGTCTTGGTGTAGACGCGCTCGTTCTTCCTCTTGGTGCTGTAGTCGTTCTCGTTCTTGAGCTTGGGCAAAAGCGGCTTGGTTTGATTGAGGACGAGGTACTTGCTCATCGACTTGCTCTTGTGAATGCTTCTCATGTAGCGGGTTGCGAGATGCATGACGGACTTGACGCGCGGCTCGTCGAAGAGTGTTCGAAGTAGGTGTACTTGAGTCGTAGAAGGTGTCGTCGGAGTGTCGACTCGAGCGGCTCCATCTTGAGGATGAAGAAGTGGAATGATGCCGGTTCCTCATCAAGGCGCGGATCTCGTCCATTCTTGCATCATTCACTTGCTTGTGAGCGTCGAACTTGTTGTCGAAGTAGTCTCTTGTACGTTGCTCGGAGAGTCGCAAGTCGGTGGCGAGGTTGTCGATGTGGTCGCTCATTGCTTGTTGCTCTTGGTGCAACGCTCGTTGTGCACCAAAGAGGTGGCTCTTGGTGACGTATGATGACATGTCGTCGTCTTGCTCGAGGAAGAGTGGGTTGGTAGAAGTACTTGGCCTATCCATCATTCCAAGCAAAAATGTGAGTGGTAGAAGGAGAAGAACTTATACCGATGTACCTTTGACCGAAGTTGATGATGAATCAAGTTCACCCAAATGCGGACAATGAAATAGCACTATTGGTACCAATCCTTGTCGGTTATCACACCTACACAAATAAAAGCTTATGGTGGAGCTTAGTGATGATGGTTGGCATAAAATTTGATGCAATTGGAAGTGAGCGTCAATAATGTTGGAAAAGGTACACAAATTTGCAAATGCAACAAGTAGACCAATAGCAAGATATGGTACACGGAAACACACACGCAAATAGATAATATGGGGTTATGCAACCAAAGATGAGCCAAAATGTGGAATTCACCAAGATGCTCTTGTTGCACAACACTAGAGAGACGCTAGCACGATTGCACAATAGGCGGATACGCAAACTTGTGCACAACCTACTAGGCAAAATGCCACTATATCTATCCCAATTATGCTATATGTATGGTATTTGGTGCTATGATCCAAGATGATCCAATATGACAATCTTAATGTAGTATGATGCTATGGTTCTTGCTCATAAGCTGTTTGCTTATCTTTCTCTCTTTGCTTAAAAGCTTGATTGGCTCTTTCTCTTTTGAGCTCTTTTCTCATGCAAAACTTCACGAACCAAGATAGCAATTGTGTATGCTATGACAACCTTGTGACACACAAGTGGATCCCAAGATATGCACCACTATGGTATGGTATGTATGCTATGGAGTACGATCACTAAATGTGCACAAGTCACGTTGCCGGCAATACTCAATGGCTAGTCTCGAAGGGTAAGCTACGCAAAATGAGGCAATGTGGGTTATCAATGCAAATGCAAGGTATGACAAAGATGTAAATCGAAGTTACCGTCCTTGCAATGATGACTAGTCGATGTAGATGAGCGGTGGTGATGATGAATTCGAACCGTACCTAGATAGCCGAAACACAATAGGATACGGGAAACCACAACTCAAAATCTCAAGGACCAAAATGTGTCAAAATCATCATCGGAAGTATCGTGGAAGATTTTGGTGTAGGTGGGTTTGGGAGATGTGGTGGGAGGTGGGGTTGTGGTGGTGGCGAACTGAAAATTCAGTTTAAATCGAGTTGAGCTGGACGTCCGGTTTTTGGTCGTCCGGCCGTCGAACGTCTGTACTTGCCGGTCGTCCGTGCCTAGGAGATTTTCGACACGGGAAGAACTGCTCGGTTTGAGGGTAGGAGATGATGGTGAGGTCGAAATCGAGGGGTTTGGTGGATGGAAAAGGGTGGGAGGGTGGGTAAAGCTAGATCCACACGTAGCAACACAAATCCATGGACCAAATCCAACAAAATCTCAACTCACAAACAAATCACAAAAATTTTGTGGCTATTTTTGTGGGGAATTTTCGGAATTAGGACAAAAACAACAAAATCAAGCTAGAAAAAGAGGGTAGGGGCTCCAAGAACGTGATCAGTGTGGCTCATGATACCAAGATGATGTAGGGCGGAACCCTACGTGGATGATCTTTCACGTTGGAGCGGATCCTACGGTGAATCACGAAGAATACGCGGAAGAACACGAGGAAATCACGGGGAGGAACGAGGGAAAACACTAAACCAACAAGGAATCGGTCACACAAGTGCTAGATCAAAGAACACAAAGAGGTACACGAGATCCAAGGTCAACAAAGGTAAGGATACACGAGTAGCCGTTCTTCTCCGAGAGGAGGTCTTGATGGGGTCCACCCTAGAAGGGGGTCTTGAATCGCTTGGGGATCTTCTCCAAGAGGTCCTGAGCTCCGAGGAGAAGTAGCCAAGTGGATGAGCAAGGCTCTCACACAAACATGAGCTAAACCTAAGCTACCCTAGCTAGGAGGAGGAGGGGTTCTATTTATAGTCTTAGTGAAAAAGGGGGCGAAGTGAAGGGGGTACATGGGCTTCGGCCCGAAACTGTGCGCAGACAGGTACCGGACGTCCGCTGGGGGCCGGTCGTCCGGTGACTCGGGAGGTACCGGTCGTTCGGTGGCGCCGGACGTCCGCTGGATCAGTTCTGTGAGGGAGGCGCCGGTCGTCCGGTTTCTTCGAACTTCCGCTGATTTGGTTCGGGTCCAGGGGCACCGGACGTCCGGTCGCCGGTCGTCTGTTAATCGGTCTTCCGCAGATTCGGCTCGGGTCTTGAGGGCGGTCGTCCGCTGGAGGCCGGACGTCCGCTCGCTGTGAGGGTGTGGCCGGTCGTCCGGTCCGGGCCGGACGTCCGCTTGCTGGGGCTACAGGCGCCGGATGTCCGGTCCCGACCGGTCGTCCGGTGGCTGGAGTTTTCTCCGATAGCTCTTCTACTTTCCTGCAGGATGGCTTTCCTGCAGGTACCTGATCACACACAAAGTGTCCATGTGAGGTAGTAGCCAAGTCTCGTGAGTAGAGAGAGGAAGTTCGGAAAGGAGCGAGTTCACCTTATCTTCGATAGCCTTGGCTCTAGCTCTTGTCATGGGCCCAAATGGTGTTGAGGAAGATGGTGACACGTCCATGGGGATGAGCGAGGGATGCTCCGCATCAGAGCGCCTCTTCGCCTTGAGAGAAAAACCTCATCCTATTTGCCACCAAAAGTGAGATGAGAGAAGTGTGTGAGAACCCATCGAGTGTGATGCACTTTGTCCTTGTGTGAAAGGATGGAGAACCAAAAACTAACACCATTCACAAGCTACCTTTGGTGTTTCAATCTCTTTTGCGGGAATTTCAAGATGTTTTCCCCGATGAGCTACCTCCGGGTCTACCTCCTCTTCGAGGCATAGAGCATAGAATCGACCTCATCCCCGGAGCGCCTCTACCAAACACCGACTCAATCCCGGAGAAACCAAGGAGATTCAACGGCAAGTACAACAACTCATCGACAACGGTCATGTATGTGAAAGCCTAAGCCCTTGTGCCGTTCCGTTTATTCTTGTGCCTAAGCCCGACGGAAGTTTCCGCTTGTGTTCCGATTGTAGACCTATCAATGCTATTACTGTTCGATATAGGCATCCCATTCCTCGCTTAGATGACATGCTTGATGAACTTAGTGGAGCCAACTTTTTCTCAAAAATTGATCTTAAAAGTGGCTATTATCAAATCCGCATACAAGAGGGTGATGAATGGAAAACTGCTTTCAAAACCAAATTTGGTTTATATGAGTGGTTAGTGATGCCTATGGGTCTTTCAAGCTCCCAAGATTTTTTTGTCGTCTTATGCATCATGTGCTTCGTCCTTATATTGGAGTCTTTGTTGTGGTTTACTTTGATGATATTCTTGTGTTTAGCAAAACAATGAAAGAGCACATCAATCATGTAAAATCTATGTTGCAAACTCTTCGCAAGGAAAGCCTTTATGCAAACTTGAAAAAATGCACTTTTGGAGTTGACAAAGTGGTATTCTTGGGTTTTGTAGTATCCTCAAAGGGTGTCCATGTTGATGAACTAAAATTGAAGCAATTAAAACTTGGCCCCAACCCACCAATTTGCAACAAGTGCGAAGTTTTCTTGGTCTTGCGGGTTTTTATCGTCGCTTCGTAAAAGATTTTAGCACAATTGCCGCTCCTTTGCATGCCTTGAGTAAGAAGAATACTCCCTTTGTGTGGGGAGCTTCGCAATCAACCGCTTTTGATGAGCTCAAGTCTTTGCTTACTCATGCTCCGATTCTTGCTTTGCCCAATTTTGACAAACTTTTGAGGTTCATTATGATGCAAGTGGTACCGGAGTTGGCGGAGTTTTGATGCAAGGAAAACAAGCCATTGCTTATTTTAGTGAAAAACTATCCGGTGCTCAACTTAATTATCCCATCTATGATAAAGAATTATATGCTTTAGTGCGTGTGCTACATGTTTGGGAACATTATCTTAGACCTCATGAGTTTGTCATCCATACCGATCATGAAACGCTTAAGTACTTAAAAGGACAAACTAAGTTGAACAAGCGTCATGCCAAATGGACATTAAGGGTAAAGAAAATGTAGTTGCCGACGCGCTTTCACGCATATGCATGCTTGTCACTCAACTTGAGTTGAATGTTATTGGTTTTAAGCATATAAAAGACTTGTATGAGCATGATCCATCTTTTGCTTCTCCTTATGCCAAGTGTTTGACACATACTTCTTGGAAAAAATATTACATCAAGGATGGCTATCTTATGAGAGCTAACAAACTATGCATTCCCGAGTCTTCTCTTCGTTTGCTCCTTTTGCAAGAGGCTCATGGAGGCGGACTCATGGGACACTTTGCACGCCACAAGACATTCGCCACGCTCTCCAAGAACTACTTTTGGCCCAAGATGTTTCGTGATGTCTCACGTTTCACCAACCGTTGCTCTACATGTCGCAAAGCTAAGTCAAAAGCTCAATCCCATGGTCTTTACATGCCTCTTCCTATTCCTTATCAACCTTGGGAAGACATTAGCATGGACTTTGTACTTGGTTTGCCTAGAACTCAAAATGGAAAGGATTCCGTGTTTGTTGTTGTGGATAGATTTTCTAAGATGGCACATTTCATTCCTTGCAACAAGATAGACGATGCTTCACATGTTGCAAATCTCTTTGTAGGGAAATCTTGCGACTCCATGGAGTACCAAAGACAATCGTCTCCGATCGTGACGTCAAGTTCTTGAGTTACTTTTGGAAAACCCTATGCGCCAAGCTCGGAATCAAGCTATTGTTCTCATCCGCATACCACCCTCAAACCTACGGCCAAACGGAGGTGACGAACCGCACACTATCCACTCTACTCCATGTCTTGATCAAGAAGAACATCAAGGAATGGGAAGCATGTCTACCCATCGCCGAAATGCGCCTACAACCGTGCAAGACATTCGACTACCGGCAAGTCCCCTTCGAGGTCGCTTCACGGCTTCAACCCGTTGTCACCATTGGACATTCTACCTCTTCCTCTACAAGAGCGCACCAACAAGGATGCGAGTGCACGGGCAAGCTACATCAAGAAGATGCATGAGGATACAAGACATGCCATCGAGCGACAAGTTCAATGACTAACGACCAAGCTCAACGTCAACAAGCAACCCATGGTCTTCAACATTGGTGATCTAGTATGGCTACACCTTCGCAAGGACCGATTCCCCAAAGAACGCAAGTCCAAGCTTCTCCCTCGAGCCGATGGACCTTTCAAGGTGATAGCACGCTACCACGACAACGCCTACAAGATCGACATACCTCGAGACAAGTACAATGTGAGCGACATCTTCAACGTCAAGGACCTTGCGCCATACCATGGAGATGAAGATCTTGATCCGAGGTCGGATCCTTCCCAAGGGGGGGAGATGATGCGGAGCATCCCTCGCTCATCCCCATGGACGTGTCTACATCTTCCTCAACACCATTTGGGCCCATGACAAGAGTTAGAGCCAAGGCTATCGAAGATAAGGTGAACTCGCTCCTTTCCGAACTTCCTCTCTCTACTCACGAGACTTGGCTACTACCTCACATGGACACTTTGTGTGTGATCAGGTACCTGGAGGAAAGCCATGGTGCATCTACATCCAGTGGACAAGGAGACGGTTACCAACCGCAAAGTACAAGAAGAAGCGCTACCGGAGAAAACTCCAGCCCCCGGACGACCGGTCGGGACCGGACGTCCGGCGCCTGAAGCCCCAGCAAGCGGACGTCCGGCCCGGACCGGACGACCGGCCACACCCTCACAATGAAGCGGACGTCCAGCCTCCAATGGACGACCGCCCTCAAGACCCGAAGTCGAATCTGGGAAGACCGGTGCCAGCAGACGTGACCGGACGACCGGCCCCAATGGACGTCCGGTGCCCTCGACCGAACTAAATCAGCGGAAGTCCGAAGAAACCGGACGACCGGCGCCTCCTTCACAGAACTGATCCAGCGGACGTCCGGCACCACCGAACGACCGGTACCTCCCGAGACACCGGACGACCGGCCCCCAGCGGACGTCCGGTACCTGTCTGCGCACAGTTTCGGGCCAAAGCCCATGTACCTCCTTCACTTCGCCCCCTTTTTCACTAAGACTAAATAGAACCCCTCCTCCTCCTAGCTAGGGTAGCTTAGGTTTAGCTCATGTTTGTGTGAGAGCCTTGCTCATCCACTTGGCTACTTCTCCTCGGAGATCAGGACCTCTTGGAGAAGATCCCCAAGCGGATTCAAGACCCCCTTCTTGGGTGGACCCCATCAAGACCTCCTCTCGGAGAAGAACGGCTACTCGTGTATCCTTACCTTTGTTGACCTTGGATCTCGTGTACCTCTTTGTGTTCTTTGATCTAGCACTTGTGTGACCGATTCCTTGTTGGTTGAGTGTTTTCCCTCGTTCCTCCCCGTGATTTCCTCGTGTTCTTCCACGTATTCTTCGTGATTCACCGTAGGATCCGCTCCAACGTGAAAGATCATCCACGTAGGGTTCCGCCCTACATCACCTGGGAGGTCTCGGGATCACAAATACCAAAATCTTAAACATTGCACTTATGTGCAAATGGATATGGAAGCTTTCGCAGGGGGCGACGGGTGTGTGGGTTGACCTGTTGCGTGCCAAGTACTTCCCGAACGGAAAAAATTTCGAGGGTGTGGCGAGGGGATCTCCTTTCTGGAACGATCTTCAAGCGGTCCGACCGGCCTTTGCACTGAGAGCCAAGTTCTCCATTGGCAACGGCCGTTTGGCCCGTTTCTGGCTAGACCATTGGGTGGGATCCTGATGTAGGGTGGAACCCTATATGGCCGATCTTTCACGAAAGGAGCGGATCCCAACTAAGAACACGAAGAACACGAGTGGAAAACGAGGGGAAACACGAGAGAATCACTCAAACCAACAAGATTCGATTATACATGCGCTAGATCCAAGAACACAAAGAGATACACATGATCCAAGGTCAACAACGGACGATACAAAGGTAACCGGTTCTTCTCCTAGAAGGAGGTCTTGATGGGGCCACCCAAGAGGGGGTCTTGAATCCAAGTTGATCTTCTCCGAAGAGGGGCCGCAGTCTCTCTCGAGGAGGAGATCCGTATGGATGAGCAATGCTCTATCTCACAAATGAGCTAAACCAATGCTAACCCTAGAAAGAGGAAGGGGATGGAGTATATATAGTCTAGGGGGGCGAAGAGGTACATGGGCTTCGGCCCTTTACTGTGCGCAGACAGGCGGAGCCGGATGTCCGGGCGTCGGCCGGATGTCCGGGGTTTCGGGAGAGGCCGGATGTCCGGGCTGGCGGGGCAGACTTCTGTAGGTTCGGGTGCGTGTCGCCGGATTTCCGGGCGAGTGGCCTGATGTCCGGGCTGGGGCCGGATGTCGGGGCTGGACGCCGGATGTCTGGGCCCTGTAGACTTGGGCAGCTTGGCTGTTGCTGAGGTAGACGCTCCAGGGGCCGGATGTCCGGGGCCTTGGCCGGACGTCCGGGGCCTGGAAGGTGAACTTGCCCGTTTCCGTTGGTTCTCTTCATCCATGGACTTGGCGGCTTATCCGTCTTCACGTGCATCCTCGGGAGGTTCCTCTTGACACCTAATCATGCATAGCATATCGGACTTAGGTAGTAGCCATGTCTTGAGTGGATCATATGTGATATCACTAAGGAAAGAAGTCACCTCGTTCTCGAGAGCTCTAGCTCGTGCTCGTGTCATGGGTCCTCTTGGCTCTTGATGAGACGATGGTAGTTCCATGGGGATGATCATGGGATGCTCCGCATCTTCTCCCCTCCCTTGGGAAATATCCGACCTCGGATCGAAATCCTCATCACAATGGTACGGGGAGTGATCTTTGATGTTGAAGATGTCACTCACGGAGTACTTGCCGCGTGGGATGTCGATCTTGTAAGCGTTGTTGTTGTAGCGTGCAAGCACCTTGAAGGGTCCATCCGCTCGGGGTAGTAGCCTGGACTTGCGTTCACTGGGGAAGCGATCCTTGCGAAGGTGTAGCCACACAAAATCTCCAACATGGAACATCATGGGTTGCTTGTTGACGTTGAGTTTGGTCGCTAGTCGTTGTACTTGGCGCTCGATGGTTTTCCTTGTATCTTCATGCATCTTCTTGAGGAAGTTGACTCGGGCACTCACGTCCATGTTTGTGCGCTCTTGTAGCGGTAGAGGTAGGATGTCTAATGGTGACAATGGGTTGAAGCCATAGACGACCTCGAAGGGGGACTTGCCGGTAGTCGAATGTCTTGCACGATTGTAGGCGTACTCGGCGATGGGTAGGCACTCTTCCCACTCCTTGATGTTCTTCTTTATCAACACGCGTAGTAGGGTGGAGAGCGTACGGTTGGTCACCTCCGTTTGGCCGTCGGTTTGTGGATGGTATGCCGAAGAGAACAAGAGCTTGATTCCGAGCTTGATGCACAAGGTCTTCCAAAAGTAACTCAAGAACTTGACGTCGCGGTCCGAGACAATCATCTTTGGCACTCCATGAAGGCGCAAGATTTCCCTGCAAAAAAAATTTGCAACATGTGAAGCATCGTCTATCTTGTTGCAAGGAATGAAATGAGCCATTTTGGAGAAACGATCCACAACAAAAAAAAAACAGAATCCTTGCCATTTAGAGTTCGAGGAAAACCAAGCACAAAGTCCATGCTAATATCTTCCCATGGTTGATATGGAATTGGAAGTGGCTTGGGGTCCTCGTCGTCTTGGCTCTTGCAAGTAGTTGTTCCTTGCCTCTTCTCCATGTACCTGATTACACATAGGGTTTCCGAATGAGGTAGTAGCCATGTCTCGTGAGTAGGAAGAGGGAGTTCGGAGAGGAGCGAGTTCACCTTATCTTCGATAGCCTTAGCTCGGGCTCGAGTCATGGGTCCACGTGGTGTTGAGGAAGATGTAGGTGCATCCATGGGGATGAGTGAGGGATGCTCGCATCATCTCCCCCTTGAGAGAGATCCGACCTCGGATCAAAACCTTCATCTCCATGGTATGGTGCGAGGTCCTTGACGTTGAAGATGTCGCTCACATTGTACTTGTCTCGAGGTAGGTCGATCTTGTAGGCGTTGTCACTGTAGCGTGCTAGCACCTTGAAAGGTCCATCGGCTATAGGAAGAAGCTTGGACTTGCTTTCTTTGGGGAAGCGGTCCTTGCGAAGGTGTAGCCACACTAGATCACCAATGTTGAAGACCATGGGTTGCTTGTTGACGTTGAGCTTGGTCGCTAGTCGTTGTACTTGGCGCTCAATGGTTTGTCTTGTATCCTCATGCATCTTCTTGATGTAACTTGCCCGTGCACTCGCGTCCATGTTGGTGCGCTCTTGTAGAGGAAGAGGTAGAATGTCCAATGGGGACAACGGGTTGAAGCCGTAGACGATCTCGAAGGGGGACTTGCCGGTAGTCGAATGTCTTGCACGATTGTAGGCGTAGTCGGCGATGGGTAGACATGCTTCCCACTCCTTGATGCTCTTCTTGATCAAGACACGAAGTAGAGTGGATAGTGTGCGGTTCGCCACCTCCGTTTGGCCGTCGGTTTGAGGATGGTATGCGGATGAGAACAAGAGCTTGATTCCGAGCTTGGCCCATAGGGTCTTCCAAAAGTAACTCAAGAACTTGACGTCACGATCGGAGACGATTGTCTTTGGTACTCCATGGAGTCGCAAGATTTCCCAAGAGATTTGCAATGTGTGAAGCATCGTCTATCTTGTTGCAAGGAATGAAATGTGCCATCTTAGAAAATCTATCCACAACAACAAACACAGAATCCTTTCCATTTTGAGTTCTAGGCAAACCAAGTACAAAATCCATGCTAATGTCTTCCCAAGGTTGATAAGGAATAGGAAGAGGCATGTAAAGACCATGAGATTGAGCTTTAGACTTAGCTTTACGACATGTAGAGCATCGGTTGGTGAAGCGTGAGACGTCGCGAAACATCTTGGGCCAAAAGTAGTTCTTGGAGAGCATGGCGAATGTCTTGTCGCGTCCAAAGTGTCCCATGAGTCCTCCTCCATGAGCCTCTTGCAAAAGGAGCAAACGAAGAGAAGACTCGGGAATGCATAGTTTGTTAGCTCTCATAAGATAAGCATCATTGATGTAATATTGTTCCCAAGAAGTATCGTCGAACACTTAGCATAAGGAATAGCAAAAGATGGGTCGTTAGCATACAATTCTTTTATGTGCTCAAAGCCAATAACATTCAACTCAAGTTTAGTGACAAGCGTGCATATGCGTGAAAGTGCATCGGCAACTACATTTTCTTTACCCTTAATGTACTTGATCACATAAGGAAAAGATTCAATAAACTCACTCCATTTGGCATGACGCTTGTTCAACTTAGTTTGACCTTTTAGGTACTTAAGCGTTTCATGATCGGTATGGATGACAAACTCATGCGGTCTAAGGTAATGTTCCCAAACATGTAGCACACGCACTAAAGCATACAATTCTTTGTCATAGATGGGATAGTTAAGTTGAGCACCGGAGAGTTTTTCACTAAAATAAGCAATGGCTTGTTTTTCTTGCATCAAAACTCCGCCAATTCCGGTACCACTTGCATCACAATGGACCTCAAAAGTTTTGTCAAAATTAGGCAAAGCAAGAATCGGAGCATGAGTAAGCAAAGACTTGAGCTCATCAAAAGCGGTGGATTGCAAAGTTCCCCAAACAAAAGGAGTATTGTTCTTACTCAAAGCATGCAAAGGAGCGGCAATTGTGCTAAAATCTTTCACAAAGCAACGATAAAAACCCACAAGACCAAGAAAGCTACGCACTTGTTGCAAATTGGTGGGTTGGGGCCAAGTTTTAATTGCTTCAATTTTAGATTCATCAACATGGACACCATTTGAGGATACTACAAAACCCAAGAAAACCACTTTGTCAACACCAAATGTGCATTTTTTCATGTTTGCATAAAGACTTTCCTTGCGAAGGGTTTGCAAAACAGCCCTAACATGATCAAGATGTTCTTTCATGGTTTTGCTAAACACAAGAATATCGTCGAAGTAAACCACAACAAAGACTACAATATAAGGACGAAGCACATGATGCATAAGACGCACGAAAGTACCGGGAGCCTCCGATAGACCCATATGCATCACTAACCACTCATATAAACCAAATTTGGTTTTGAAAGTAGTTTTCCATTTATCACCCTCTTGTATGCGGATTTCATAATAGCCACTTTTAAGATCAATTTTAGGAAAAAAGTTGGCTCCACTAAGTTCATCAAGCATATCATCTAAGCGAGGAATGGGATGCCTATAGCGAACGGTAATAGCATTTATAGGTCTACAATCAGAACACAAGCGGAAACTTCCATCGGGCTTAGGCACAAGTATAACGGGGACGACACAAGGGCTTAAGCTTTCACGTACATGACCGTTGTCGATGAGTTGTTGTACTTGCCGTTGAATCTCCTTGGTTTCTTCGGGATTGACTCGGTATGGAGCTTTGTTTAGTAGAGGTGCTCCGGGGATGAGGTCGATTCGATGCTCAATGCCTCGAAGAGGAGGTATACCCGGAGGTAGCTCATCGGGGAAAACATCTTGGAATTCCTGCAAAAGAGATTGAAACACTAAAGGTAGCTTGTGAGAGGTGTTAGTTGTTGGCTCTCCATCCTTGCACACAAGGACAAAGTGCATCACACTAGATGGGTTCTCACACACTTCTCTCATCTCACTTTTGGTGGCACATAGGATGAGGTTTTTTCTCTCTAGGCGAAGAGGCGCTCAGGTTTGGCTTGTGGCTCTCACTCACTTTTTGGTGGATCACTTTCTCACTCTTGTCTCTATGATGGGTGGCTTGCTTGTCGGCTATCACTTGACTAGGAGACATAGGTCGTAGCACATATTCCTTCCCTTTCCTCTTGAAGCTATAGTGATTGGTGCGCCCGTTGTGGAAGACACCACGGTCGAATTGCCATGGTCGACCAAGAAGGAGGTGGCAAACCGTCATTGGGACCACATCACATTCCAAAGTGTCCGTGATATGCACCAATTTTGAAGGAGACTTGGACCGTATGCTCAACTCAGATAGTGCCGTGAGTCACTTAGCCATTGAACCTTCTAGGGATTCGGTGCTTCCTCTTGACCAATTGAAGCTTGGAGCATAGTTCTTCACTTGCCAAGTTGTGACAACTTCCTCCATCGATGATGACCTTGACGGACCTTCCGTTGATGCCGGCCTTTGTGTGGAAGATGTGGCATCTTTGGTCGTCTTCTTGTTGATGTTGAAGAGTCAAGACCTTGGAGACAACGAGAGCGGGGCTCGAATCCTCACCACAAAAGACTTGATCATCTTCATCCTCGTTCACTCATGGCTTGCATGGCCACTTGCTCAAGGGCTTCCATCTCCTCATCACTCATTGAGTCATAGGTGCCGCTGTCGTTGAGGATCATGGTGCGCTTGTTGGTGCATTCAGAGGACTTGTGGCCTCGGCCGCCGCAAGTGAAACACTTGAAGGAGCTTGTCTTGATGGTCTCATCGGTCGGAGTAGATGATGAAGCACGCGGCTTGAAGTTGCTTTTAGTAGGAGGAGGAGGACTTGAAATTGTCGAATTTTTCTTGTAATTCGACTTGTCGTCGTTGTTGGTAGAAGGTTTGGTTGATGTAGATGTTGGAGGAGGTGTTGAAGCTTGGTTGTTGGAGAAGCCTTAGGTCTTGGACGAGTACTTGGCGTACTTGAACTCATCTTACACTTGACGTTCCGCCTTTGTAGCTTGATGCACGAGCTCAATGAGGATGGAGTAGGGTTGGAAGTCGGCGATCTTCTTGATGGAATGATTGAGTCCATTCAAGAAACGTGCCATAGTTTGCTCATCATCTTCCTTCACATTGGCTCGAATCATGGCCATCTCCATTTCCTTGTAGTATTCTTCAACACTGTTTGTTCCTTGCTTAAGGAGTTGGAGTTTCTTGAAGAGGTCGCGGTTGTAGTAGGTTGGTACAAAACGTGCTCTCATGACATCTTTCATTTGATCCCAAGTGGTGATTGGAGGTTCACCTCTTGCTTGCCGTCGCTCAATGATTTGTTCCCACCATATGAGCACATAGTCTTGGAACTCAAGTGATGCCATAGTGATTTTCTTCTCTTCCTCATTGTTGTGCAAACGAAAGATTTTGTCGACCTTCAATGCCCATGAGAGGTACTCTTCGGGGTCATTGCTTCCATTGAACTTGGGCATGGTGAATTTGAGCTTTCCATATCGTTGCTCTGCATTGTGTTGTTGGCGATGGTGGTGATGACGCCCTTGACGTGGATTGCAATCGTCTTCATGTTGCTCTTGGCTTGGAGGAAGACCATGATCTACTTGCTCTTGTTGAACTTGAGGTTGAGGTGGAACTTGACGAGCTTGTGGAGGACCTTGAGGAACTTGACGTTGTACACGTGGTTGGTAGTTCCTCTCTTGGATTTCTTCTCGAAGGGCTTCCTCTTCATTGCGCCGTTCGCGGTTGCGGTTGGCGATGGCTCGACTTGATTCTTGAAGGGCACGTTGTGCCTCAAGAGCTTGCGCTCACGTTGTTGTCATTGAAGATGTTGCGCCTTGGTGTCTTGTTCTTCTTGGTGTATACGCGCTCGTTCTTCCTCTTGGTGCCGTAGTCGTTCTTGTTCTTGAGCTAGGGAAAAAGCGGCTTGGTTTGATTGAGGACGAGGTACTTGCTCATCGACTTGCTCTTGTGAATGCTTCTCATGTAGCGGGTTGCGAGATGCATAATGACTTGGCCTTGACGGCTCGTCGAAGAGTGTTCAAGTAGGTGTACTTGAGTCGTAGAAGGTGTCGCGTCGAGTGTCGACTCGAGCGGCTCCGTCTTGAGGATGAAGAAGTGGAATGATGCCGGTTCCTCATCAAGGCGCGGATCTCGTCCATTCTTGCATCATTCGCTTGCTTGTGAGCATCAATCTTGTTGTCGAAGTAGTCTCTTGTACGTTGCTCGGAGAGTCGCAAGTCGGTGGCGAGGTTGTCGATGCGGTCGCTCATTGCTTGTTGCTCTTGGTGCAACGCTCGTTGTGCACCAAAGAGGTGGCTCTTGGTGACGATGATGACATGTCGCCGTCTTGCTCGAGGAAGAGTGGGTTGGTAGAAGTACTTGGCCTATCCATCATTCCAAGCAAAAATGTGAGTGGTAGATGGAGAAGAACTTATACCAATGTACCTTTGACCGAAGTTGATGATGAATCAAGTTCACTCAAATGCGGACAATGAAATAGCACTATTGGTACCAATCCTTGTCGGTTCTCACACCTACACAAATAAAAGCTTATGGTGGAGCTTGGTGAGGATGGTGGCACAAAATTTGATGCAATTGTAAGTGAGCGTCAAGAATGTTGGAAAAGGTACACAAATTTGCAAATGCAACAAGTAGACCAAGCAAATAATGGTACACGGAACACACACGCAAATAGATAAGTGGGATTGTGCAAACCAAAAGTGAGCCAAAATGTGGAATCCACGAAAATGCTCTTGTTGCACAATACTAGAGAGACGCTAGCACGATTGCACAATAAGCGGATACGGAACTTGTGCACAACCTACTAGGCAAAAATGCAACTATCTCTATCCCACGTATGCTATATGTATAGTATTTCGGTGCTATGATCCAAGATGATCCAGTATGACAATCTTAATGTAGTATGGTGCTATGGTTCTTACTCATAAGCTCTTTGCTTATCTTTCCTCTTTGCTTAAAAGCTTGGGTGGCTCTTTCACTTTTGAGCTCTTTTCTCATGCAAAACTTCACGAACCAAGATAGCAATTGTGTATGCTATGACAACTTTGTGACACACAAATGGATCCCAAGATATGCACCACGATGGTATGGTATGTATGCTATGGAGTATGATCACTAATGTGCACAAGTCACGTTGCCGGCAATACTCAATGGCTAGTCTCGATGGGTAAGCTACGCAAAAGTAAGGCCATATGGGTATTAATGCAATTGCAAGGTATGACAAAGATGTCAATGATGTTACCGTCCTTTGCGATGATGTGACCCTTGCAAAGATGAGTCGAGGTGATGATGAAGTCGAACCGTACCTAGATAGCCGAAACACAATAGGACACGGGAACCACAACTCAAAATCTCAAGGACCAAAATGTGGCAAAATCGTCATAGGATGTATTGGGGAGGATGGTGGTGTATGTGGTTTTGGAAGATGTGGTGGAAGGTGGGGTGGTGGTGGTGGTTAAACTAAAGAATTTCAGTTTCATCAGAGTTTCACGGACGTCCGGTTTTTCCGGTCGTCCGGTCGTTCCTGGGGCTCCGGACGTCCGTAAAGCGTCGGTCGTCCGGCGAGGTCGGGGTCAACGCGAGTTGGGCCTGGGCGATTTTGAGGTGGAAGAAGATGGTGAGGTCAAAATTGAGCGGATTGATGGATGGAAACGGGTGGGGAGGGTGGGAAAAGCTAGATCCACACGTAGCAACTGAAATCCATGGACCAAATCCAACAAAATCTCAACTCACCAACAAATTACAAAAAAAAATTTGGGGCTAATTTTGGTGGGGAATTTTCGGATTTAGGACAAAAACAACAAAATCAAGCTAGGAAACACAGGGTAGGGGCTCCAAAAACATGATCAACGTGGCTCATGATACCAAGATGATGTAGGGCGGAACCCTAGTCGGAGATCTTTCACGTTTGGAGGGGATCCTACGAGGAGAACATGACGAACAAGCGGAAGAACCCAAGAACAAACACACAAGAGGAACACTAAACCGACAAGCCTCGATCACACAAGGGCTAGATCACCGAACACATAAGGTAGCACAAGATTCAAAATCAACAAAGGAAAGATACACGAGTAGCCGGTCTTCTCCGTGAGGAGATCTTGATGGGGTCTACCCTAGAGGGGGTCTTGAATCCCTTGGAAGGATCTTCTCCGAGGAGGCGCGATCTCCGAGGAGAAGGTAACCAAGTGGATGAGCAAAGCTCTCACACAAATATGAGCTAATCCTTTGCTAACCCTAACTAGGAGGAGGAGGAGGTCTATTTATAGTCCTAGTGCAAATGGGAGTGAAGTGAACGGGTACATGGGCTCCAGCCATGCAGTCATGATCACCACAGTGTCAGACGTCCGGGGCTTCGGACGGTCCGGACGTCCGTCATCTGGCTCGGGTGCAGGTCGGTCGGTCGTCTGGAGGCTTGGTCTTCCGTAGATTTGGCTCGATCGGTGTCTTGGTCGTCCGAGAGGACCGGTCGTCCGGCTTCGGAAGGCCGGACGTCCAGAATCGGTTAGTGCCCAGCTGCCGGACGTCCGGAGGGCGTCGGTCGTCCGAGGCCTGGGAGTCGTCGGACGTCCGGACTGGGTCGGACATCCGATGCATGTAGCTTCAGCAGCTTTTCTTCTTCTTCTTCAACATGCTTGGGGTCCTCGTCGTCTTGGCTCTTGCAAGTAGTTGTTCCTTCGCTCATCTCCATGTACCTGATTACACATAGGGTTTCCGAATGAGGTAGTAGCCATGTCTCGTGAGTAGGAAGAGGGAGTTCGGAGAGGAGCGAGTTCACCTTATCTTCGATAGCCTTAGCTCGGGCTCGAGTCATGGGTCCATGTGGTGTTGAGGAAGATGTAGGTGCGTCCATGGGGATGAGTGAGGGATGCTCCGCATCACCATGGCCGTCCAAGGAGGAGGTGGCAAACGGTCATCGGAAGGACATCACACTCCAAAGTGTCTTCATAGGCGCCGATCTTGAAAGAGACTAGTACCCTATGCTCGACTTGTATTGTGCCGGTGTCGCTTAGCCATTAAACCTTGTAGGGGTGGGGGTGCTTCATCTTGACCAATTGGAGCTTGGAGCATAGTTGTTCACTTGCTAAGTTATGGCAACTACCTCCATCGATGATGACCTTGACGGAACGTCCATTGATGCCGAACTTTGTGTGGAAGATATGGCATATTTGATCTTCGTCTTGTTGATGTTGAAGAGTCAAGACCTTGGAGATAACAAGAGCAGGACTTGAATCTTCGTCGCAAAAGACTTGATCATCTTCATCTTCATTGTTCACTTGTCGGTGCATGGCCACTTGCTCAAGAGCTTCCATTTCTCCTTCACTCATGGAGTCATAGGTTCCGTCGTCGTTGAGGATCATGGTGCGCTTGTTTGTGCACTCGAAGGACTTATGGCCTCGGCCTCCGCATTAGAAGCATTTGATGGAACTTGTCTTGATGGTCCTATCGGTTGGAGTAGATGATGATGAAGCTTTCTTGAAGTTGCTTGTAGTAGGAGGACGACTTGAGCGTGTCGAAGCTTTCTTGTAACTTGACTTGTCGCCGTTGCTTGTAGAAGGCTTGGTTGAGGTAGAAGGTGTTGGAGTCATCGAAGCTTGATTGTTGGAGAGGCCATAGGACTTGGATGAGAACTTGGCATACTTGAAGTCGTCTTGTACTTGCCATTCCGCTTTGGTAGCTTGATGTACTAGCTCGATGAGGTTCAAGTATGGTTGGAAGTCGGCAATCTTCTTGATAGGATGATTGAGTCCATTCAAGAAACGTGCCATAGTTTGCTCATCATCTTCTTTGACATTGGCTCATATCATGGCAATCTCCATTTCCTTGTAGTACTCTTCAACGCTCTTGGTTTCTTGCTTGAGTTGTTGAAGTTTCTTGAAGAGGTCGCGGTTGTAGTAGTTTGGCACGAATCATGCTCTCATGACATTCTTCATTTGTGCCCAAGTGGTGATGGGTGGTTCATCTCTTGCCACTCGGCGCTCAATGACTTGTTCCCACCAAATGAGGACGTAGTCTTGGAATTCAAGGGATGCCATTGCGATCTTCTTCTCTTCTTCGTAGTTGTGCAAGCGGAAGATTTTGTCAACCTTCAATGCCCATGATATGTATTCTTCGGGATCTGATGCGGAGCATCCCACGATCATCCCCATGGACCTACAACCGTCTCATCAAGAGCCAAGAGGACCCATGACACGAGCTAGAGCTAGAGCTCTCGAGAATGAGGTGACCTCCTTCCTTATTGATATCACATATGATCCACTCGAGACATGGCTACTACCTAAGTCCGATATGCTATGCATGATTAGGTGTCAAGGGGAACCTCCCGAGGATGCACGTGAAGATGGGCAAGCCTCCAAGTTCATGGATGAAGAGAACCAACGGAAACGGGCAAAATCACCTTCCAGGCCCCGGACATCCGGCCATGACCCCGGACATCCGGCCCCTGGAGCTTCCACCTCAAAGACGCCTAAGCTGCCCGATCTCCAGGGCGGACATCCGTTCTCCCGGATATCCGCCACAAGCCCGGAAATCCGGCACCTCTCACCCGGTTCTGCAGAATCAGTCGCCACAGCCCGGACATCCGGCCGGGTAGCCCGGACATCCGGCACCTCGCGAAGGCCCGGACATCCGGCCCGACGCCCGGACATCCGGCCTCCCCTGCCTGCGTGTAGTGTATCCGGGACTTGTCCCATGTACCCCTTCGCCCCGAGACTATATATACTTCATCCCCTTCCTCTTTCTAGGGTTAGCATTGGATTAGCTCATATTCTTGTGTGAAAGCCCTTGCTCATCCACTTGGCTACTTCTCCTCGGAGATCAGGACCTCTACGGAGAAGATCCCCTAAGCGGCTTCAAGACCCCCTTCTAGGGTGGACCCCTCAAGGCCTCCTCACGGAGAAGAACGGCTACCATTTGTATCGTCCTTTTTTGAACTTGAATCATGTATCTCCCTTTGTATTCATCGATCTAGCACTCGTGTGATTGATCTCTTGTCGGTTTGAGTGAATTCTCTCTCGTTTTCCCCGTGTTTTCCCTCTTGTTCTTCCGCGTGTTCTTCGTGATTCACTGTAGGATCCGCTTCAACGTGAAAGATCATCCACGTAGGGTTCCTCCCTACATCATCTATGGTATCATGAGCCACGTTGATCACGTTTTTGGAGAACCTTCCCATCTTTTTCTAGCTTGATTTTGTTGTTTTTGTCCTAATTCCAAAAATTCCACACAAAAATAGCCCCAATTTTTTTTTGTGATTTGTTAGTGTGATGAAGTTTTGTTGGATTTGATCCGCGGATTTCGTGTGTTGCAGGTAGATCTAGCTTTCCCCCACCATTTCCACAATTTCCATCCACAAAATCGCCCAAATTTTGACCGGATTTGACCTCTCCACGCTGGTGTTCATCGAGCCCGACATCCGCTCGAACAGCCCGGACATCCCGCATCCCGACATCCGGCCCGACCAGCCCGGACATCCGGCTTCCAGCCCGGAAATCCGGCTCCTGGCAACATCAATCCCCATCCACCACCCCGTTCACCGCCTAACTTTCGCCAAATTTTGTCCCGTGCCCACATACACTTCCATATACCTCCACCACTTCCGCATAACACCACCATAGCCTTTCCCACTACCAATTCCGACAATGTTGCCAAATTTTGCCTTGAGAATTTGAGTTGGGGTTTCCATATCCTTTTGTGTTTCGCTATCTAGGTGCGGTTCAACATCAACATCACCACCGCTCATCTTCGCCAAGGACGGTAACATCCTCGACATCTTTGTCATTACTCGCAATTGCATTGATAACCATCTTAGCCCATCTTTTGCGTTGCTTACCCATCGAGACTAGCCATTGAGTATTGCCGGCAACGTGACTTGTGCACATTAGTGATCATACTCCATAGCATACATACCATACCAAAGTGGTGCATATCTTAGCATCAACTTGTGTGTCACAAAGTTGTCATCGCATACACAATTGCTATCTTGGTTCGCGAAATTTTGCATGAGAAAAGAGCTCAAAAGAGAAAGATCCAATCAAGCTTTTAAGCAAAGAGAGAAAGATAAGCAAAGAGCTTACGAGCAAGAACCATAGCATCATACAACATTAAGATTGTCATACTTGCTCATCTTGGATCAACACATCGAAACACCATACATATAGCATACTTGGGATAGAAGTCGTTGCATTTTTGCTTAGTAGGTTGTGCACAAGTTCGTATCCGCCTATTGTGCAATCGTGCTAGCGTCTCTCTAGTGTTGTGCAACAAGAGCATCTTGGTGAATTCCACATTTTGGCTCATCCTTGGTTGCATAACCCCATATTATCTATTTGCGTGTGTGTTTCCGTGTACCATATCTTGCTATTTGTCTACTTGTTGCATTTGCAAATTTGTGAATCATTTCCAACATTATTGAGTCTCACTTACAATTGCATCAAATTTTGTGCCACCATCCTAACCGAGCCACCATAAGCTTTTATTTGTGTAGGTGTGAGAACCGACAAGAATCGGTACCAAGAGTGCTATTTCATTGTCCGCATTTGAGTGAACTTGATTCATCTTCAACAGCGGTCAAAGGTACATTGGTATAAGTTCTTTTCCGTTCTACCACTCACATTTTGCTTGAAATGATGGATAGGCCAAGTACCTATACCAACCCACTCTTCATCGAGCAAGACGACGACATGTCATCATCGTCACCAAGAGCCACCTCTTTGGTGCACAAAGAGCGTTGCACCAAGAACAACAAGCAATGAGCGACCGCATCGACAACCTCGCCACCGACTTGCGACTCTCCGAGCAACGTACAAGAGACTACTTGACAACAAGTTCGACGCTCACAAGCAAGAGAACGATGCAAGAATGGGACGAGATCCGCGTTTTGATGAGAAAAGCGGCATCATTCAACTTCTTCATCATCAAGACGGAGCCGCTCGAGTCGACACTCGACGACACCTTCTACGACTCAAGTACACCTACTTCAACACTCTTCGTCGTGCCGCCGCCAAGACCGTCATGCATCTCGCAACCCGCTACATGACAAGCGTTCACAAGAGCAAGTTGATGATCAAGTTCCTCGTCCTCAATCAAACCAAGAGGCTTTTGCTCAAGCTCAAGAACGACAACGTCTTCGTCGCCAACAAGAGGAAGAACGAGCACGTCTTCACCAAGACGAACAAGACGCCAAGGCTCAACGTCTTCAACAACAACAACGTGAGGCGCAAGCTCTTGAGGCGCAACGCGTGCCCTTCAAGAATCAAGTAGAGCCTTCGCCAACCGCAATCGCGAACGGCGCAATCAAGAGGAAGCCCTTCGAGAAGAAATCCAAGAGAGGAACTACCAACCTCATGTACAATGTCAAGTTCCTCAAGCCCCTCCACAAGCTCGTCAAGCTCCACCCCAACTTCAAGTTCAACAAGGGCAAGTTGATAATGGTCTTCCTCCACGCCAAGAGCAACATGAAGACGAGTACAATCCACGTCAAAGACGTCATCATCAACATCGCCAACAACACAATGAAGAGCAACGCTACGGCAAGCTAAATTTCACCATGCCCAAGTTCAACGGAAGCAATGACCCCGAAGACTACCTCTCATGGGCATTGAAGGTTGACAAAATCTTTCGGTTGCACAACTACGATGAAGCGAAGAAAATCGCTATGGCATCACTTGAGTTCCAAGACTATGTGCTCATATGGTGGGAACAAATCATTGAGCGACGACAAGCAAGAGGTGAACCTCCAATCACCACTTGGGCTCAAATGAAGGATGTCATGCGAGCACGTTTTGTGCCCACCTACTACAACCGCGACCTCTTCAAGAAACTCCAACTACTCAAGCAAGGAACAAAGAGTGTTGAAGAGTACTACAAGGAAATGGAGATAGCCATGATTCGAGCCAATGTCAAGGAAGATGATGAGCAAACTATGGCACGTTTCTTGAATGGACTCAATCATCCCATCAAGAAGATCGCCGACTTCCAACCATACTCAACCCTCATTGAGCTCGTGCATCAAGCTACAAAGGCGGAATGCCAAGTGCAAGATGACTTCAAGTACGCCAAGTACTCATCCAAGACCTACGGTTTCTCCAACAACCAAGCTTCAACGACTCCTCCAACATCTACATCAACCAAACTTTCTTCAAGAAACGACGACAAGTCAAGTTACAAGAAGACTTCGACAAGTTCAAGTCGTCCTCCTCCTACTAAAAGCAACCTCAAGCCGCGTGCTTCATCCTCTACTCCGACCGATGAGACCATCAAGACAAGCTCCTTCAAGTGTTTCACGTGCGTGGTGAGGCCACAAGTCATATGAATGCACCAACAAGCGCACCATGATCCTCAATGACGATGGCACATATGACTCCATGAGTGAAGAGGAGATGGAAGCTCTTGAGCAAGTGGCCATGCACCGGCGAGTGAACGAAGCTGAAGATGATCAAGTCTTTTGTGATGAGGATTCGAGCCCGCTCTCGTTGTCTCCAAGGTCTTGACTCTTCAACATCAACAAGAAGAAGACCAACGATGCCACATCTTCCACACAAAAGTCGGCATCAATGGACGGTCCATCAAGGTCATCATCGATGGAGGTAGTTGCCACAACTTGGCAAGTGAAGAACTATGCTCCAAGCTCCAATTGGTAAAGAGGAAGCACCCGCACCCCTACAAGGTTCAATGGCTAAGTGACTCACGGCACTATACGAGTCGAGCATACGGTCCAAGTCTCCTTCAAAATTGGTGCTTATGAAGACACGTTGGAATGTGATGTGGTCCCAATGACAGTTTGCCACCTACTTCTAGGTCCACCATGGCAACTCGACCGGTGTCATCCACAATGGGCGCACCAATCACTATAGCTTCAAGATGAAAGGGAAGGAATATGTGCTACGACCTATGTCTCCTACTCAAGTGATAGCCGACAAGCAAGCCACACATCATAGAGAAAAGAGTGAGAAAGTGATCCACCCAAAAGTGAGTGAGAGCCACAAGCCAAATTTGAGCGACTCTTCGCCTAGAGAGAAAAACCTCATTCTATTTGCCACCAAAAGTGAGATGAGAGAAGTGTGTGAGAACCCATCGAGTGTGATGCACTTTGTCCTTGTGTGCAAGGATGGAGAACCAAAAACTAACACCATTCACGAGCTACCTTTGGTGTTTCAATCTCTTTTGCAGGAATTTCAAGATGTTTTCCCCGATGAGCAACCTCCGGGTCTACCCCCTCTTCGAGGCATTGAGCATCGAATCGACCTCATCCCCGGAGCGCCTCTACCAAACAAAGCTCCATACCGAGTCAATCCCGAAGAAACCAAGGAGATTCAACGGCAAGTACAACAACTCATCGACAACGGCCATGTACGTGAAAGCCTAAGCCCTTGTGCCGTTCCGGTTATTCTTGTGCCTAAGCCCGATGGAAGTTTCCGCTTGTGTTCCGATTGTAGACCTATCAATGCTATTACCGTTCGATATAGGCATCCCATTCCTCGCTTAGATGACATGCTTGATGAACTTAGTGGAGCCAACTTTTTCTCAAAAATTGATCTTAAAAGTGGCTATTATCAAATCCGCATACAAGAGGGTAATGAATGGGAAACTGCTTTCAAAACCAAATTTGGTTTATATGAATGGTTAGTGATGCCTATGGGTCTTTCAGAAGCTCCCGGTACTTTTGTGCGTCTTATGCATCATGTCCTTCGTCCTTATATTGGAGTCTTTGTTGTGGTTTACTTTGATGATATTCTTGTGTTTAGCAAAACCATGAAAGAGCACATCAATCATGTAAAATCTGTGTTGCAAACTCTTCGCAAGGAAAGTCTTTATGCAAACTTGAAAAATGCACTTTTGGAGTTGACAAAGTGGTTTTCTTGGGTTTTGTAGTATCCTCAAAGGGTGTCCATGTTGATGAATGTAAAATTCAAGCAATTAAAACTTGGCCCCAACCAACCAATTTGCAACAAGTGCAAAGTTTTCTTGGTCTTGCGGGTTTTTATCGTCGCTTTGTGAAAGATTTTAGCATAATTGCCGCTCCTTTGCATGCCTTGAGTAAGAAGAATACTCCCTTTGTTTGGGGAACTTTGCAATCAACCGCTTTTGATGAGCTCAAGTCTTTGCTTACCCATGCTCCGATTCTTGCTTTCCCCAATTTTGACAAAACTTTTGAGGTTCATTGTGATACAAGTGGTACCGGAATTGGCGGAGTTTTGATGCAAGAAAAACGAGCCATTGCTTATTTTAGTGAAAAACTATCCGGTGCTCAACTTAATTATCCCATCTATGACAAAGAATTGTATGCTTTAGTGCGTGTGCTACATGTTTGGGAACATTATCTTAGACCTCATGAGTTTGTCATCCATACCGATCATGAAATGCTTAAGTACTTAAAAGGACAAACTAAGTTAAACAAGCGTCATGCCAAATGGAGTGAATTCATTGAATCTTTTCCTTATGTGATCAAGTACATTAAGGGTAAAGAAAATGTAGTTGGCGACACGCTTTCACGCATATGCATGCTTGTCACTCAACTTGAGTGGAATGTTATTGGTTTTGAGCATATAAAAGACTTGTATGAGCATGATCCATCTTTTGCTTCTCCTTATGCTAAGTGTTTGACGCATACGTCTTGGGAACAATATTACATCAAGGATGGTTATCTTATGAGAGCTAACAAACTTTGCATTCCCGAGTCTTCTCTTCGTTTGCTCCTTTTGCAAGAGGCTCATGGAGGCGGACTCATGGGACACTTTGGACGCGACAAGACATTCGCCACGCTCTCCAACAACTACTTTTGGCCCAAGATGTTCTGACGTCTCACGCTTCACCAACCGATGCTATACATGTCGCAAAGCTAAGTCTAAAGCTCAATCTCATGGTCTTTACATGCCTCTTCCTATTCCATATCAACCTTGGGAAGACATTAGTATGGATTTTGTACTTGGTTTGCCTAGGACTCAAAATGGCAAGGATGCGGTGTTTGTTGTTGTGGATAGATTTTCTAAGATGGCACATTTCATACCTTGCAACAAGATAGACGATGCTTCACATGTTGCAAATCTCTTTTGTAGGGAATTCTTGCGACTCCATGGCGTACCAAAGACAATCGTCTCCGATCGTGACGTCAAGTTCTTGAGTTACTTTTGGAAGACCCTATGTGCCAAGCTCGAATCAAGCTCTTGTTCTCCTCGGCATACCATCCTCAAACCGACGGCCAAACGGAGGTGACGAACCGCACACTATCCACTCTACTTCGTGTCTTGATCAAGAAGAACATCAAGGAGTGGGAAGCATGTCTACCCATCGCCGAAATACGCCTACAATCGTGCAAGACATTCAACTACGGCAAGTCCCCCTTCGAGGTCGCTTCTGGTTTCAACCCGTTGTCCCCATCGGACATTCTACCACTTCCTCTCCAAGAGCGCACCAACATGGATGCGAGTGCACGAGCAAGCTACATCTAGAAGATGCACGAAGATACAAGGCACACCATTGAGCGACAAGTACAACGTCAAGCAACAAAGCTCAACGCCAACAAGCAACCCACCGTCTTCAACATTGGTGATCTCGTGTGGCTACACCTTCGCAAGGACCGCTTCCCCAAAGAACGCAAGTCCAAGCTTCTCCCTCGAGCCGATGGACCTTTCAAGGTGCTAGCACGCTACAACGACAACGCTTACAAGATCGACCTACCTCGAGACAAATACAACGTGAGCGACATCTTCAACGTCAAGGACCTCGCACCATTCCATGGAGATGAAGCTTTTGATCCGAGGTCGGATCTCTCCCAAGGGGGGGAGATGATGCGGAGCATCCCACGATCATCCCCATGGACCTACAACCGTCTCATCAAGAGCCAAGAGGACCCATGACATGAGCTAGAGCTAGAGCTCTCGAGAACGAGGTGACCTCCTTCCTTATTGATATCACATATGATCCACTCGAGACATGGCTACTACCTAAGTCCGATATGCTATGCATGATTAGGTGTCAAGGGGAACCTCCCGAGGATGCACGTGAAGATGGGCAAGCCGCCAAGTTCATGGATGAAGAGAACCAACGGAAACGGGCAAAATCACCTTCCAGGCCCCGGACATCCGGCCATGACCCGGACATCCGCCCCGGAGCTTCCACCTCGGCATCGCCTAAGCTGCCCAGTCTCGGGGCGGACATCCGGCCGGATATCCGCTTCAAGCGGAAATCCGGCACCTCTCACCCGGTTCTCAGAATCGATCGCCACCGGACATCCGGCCGGGTAGCCCGGACATCCGGCACCTCGCGAAGGCTTGACATCCGCCCGACGCCTTGGACATCCGGCCTCCCACACTGCGTGTAGTGTATCCGGGACTTGTCCCATGTACCCTTCGCCCGAGACTATATATACTTCATCCCTTCCTCTTTCTAGGGTTAGCATTGGATTAGCTCATATTCTTGTGTGAAAGCCCTTGCTCATCCACTTGGCTACTTCTCCTCGGAGATCAGGACCTCTACGGAGAAGATCCCCTAAGCGGATTCAAGACCCCCTTCTAGGGTGGACCCCCTCAAGGCCTCCTCACGGAGAAGAACGGCTACCATTTGTATCGTCCTTTTTTGAACTTGAATCATGTATCTCCCTTTGTATTCATCGATCTAGCACTCGTGTGATTGATCTCTTGTCGGTTTGAGTGAATTCTCTCTCGTTTTCCCCGTGTTTTCCCTCTTGTTCTTCCGCGTGTTCTTCGTGATTCACTGTAGGATCCGCTTCAACGTGAAAGATCATCCACGTAGGGTTCCTCCCTACATCATCTATGGTATCATGAGCCACGTTGATCACGTTTTGGAGCCCCTACCCCTCTTTTTCTAGCTTGATTTTGTTGTTTTTGTCCTAATTCCAAAAATTCCACACAAAAATAGCCCCAATTTTTTTTTGTGATTTGTTAGTGTGATGAAGTTTTGTTGGATTTGATCCGCGGATTTCGTGTGTTGCGTGTAGATCTAGCTTTCCCCACCATTTCCTCAATTTCCATCCACAAAATCGCCCAAATTTTGACCGGATTTGACCTCTCCACGCGGTGTTCATCGAGCCCGGACATCCGGCCCGAACAGCCCGGACATCCGGCATCCCGGACATCCGGCCCGACCAGCCCGGACATCCGGCTTCCAGCCCGGAAATCCGGCTCCTGGCAGCATCAATCCCCATCCACCACCCCGTTCACCGCCTAACTTTCGCCAAATTTTGTCCCGTGCCCACATACACTTCCATATACCTCCACCACTTCCGCATAACACCACCATAGCCTTTCCCACTACCAATTCCGACAATGTTGCCAAATTTTGCCTTGAGAATTTGAGTTGGGGTTTCCATATCCTTTTGTGTTTCGGCTATCTAGGTACGGTTCAACATCAACATCACCACCGCTCATCTTCGCCAAGGACGGTAACATCCTCGACATCTTTGTCATTACTCGCAATTGCATTGATAACCATCTTAGCCCATCTTTTGCGTTGCTTACCCATCGAGACTAGCCATTGAGTATTGCCGGCAACGTGACTTGTGCACATTAGTGATCATACTCCATAGCATACATACCATACCAAAGTGGTGCATATCTTAGCATCAACTTGTGTGTCACAAAGTTGTCATCGCATACACAATTGCTATCTTGGTTCGCGAAATTTTGCATGAGAAAAGAGCTCAAAAGAGAAAGATCCAATCAAGCTTTTAAGCAAAGAGAGAAAGATAAGCAAAGAGCTTACGAGCAAGAACCATAGCATCATACAACATTAAGATTGTCATACTTGATCATCTTGGATCAACACATCGAAACACCATACATATAGCATACTTGGGATAGAAGTCGTTGCATTTTTGCTTAGTAGGTTGTGCACAAGTTCGTATCCGCCTATTGTGCAATCGTGCTAGCGTCTCTCTAGTGTTGTGCAACAAGAGCATCTTGGTGAATTCCACATTTTGGCTCATCCTTGGTTGCATAACCCCATATTATCTATTTGCGTGTGTGTTTCCGTGTACCATATCTTGCTATTTGTCTACTTGTTGCATTTGCAAATTTGTGAATCATTTCCAACATTATTGAGTCTCACTTACAATTGCATCAAATTTTGTGCCACCATCCTAACCGAGCCACCATAAGCTTTTATTTGTGTAGGTGTGAGAACCGACAAGAATCGGTACCAAGAGTGCTATTTCATTGTCCGCATTTGAGTGAACTTGATTCATCTTCAACAGCGGTCAAAGGTACATTGGTATAAGTTCTTTTCCGTTCTACCACTCACATTTTGCTTGAAATGATGGATAGGCCAAGTACCTATACCAACCCACTCTTCATCGAGCAAGACGACGACATGTCATCATACGTCACCAAGAGCCACCTCTTTGGTGCACAAAGAGCGTTGCACCAAGAACAACAAGCAATGAGCGACCGCATCGACAACCTCGCCACCGACTTGCGACTCTCCGAGCAACGTACAAGAGACTACTTCGACAACAAGTTCGACGCTCACAAGCAAGAGAACGATGCAAAAATGGACGAGATCCGCGTTTTGATGAGAAAACGGCATCATTCAACTTCTTCATCATCAAGACGGAGCCGCTCGAGTCGACACTCAAGCGACACCTTCTACGACTCAAGTACACCTACTTGAACACTCTTCGTCGTGCCGCCGCCAAGACCGTCATGCATCTCGCAACCCGCTACATGACAAGCATTCACAAGAGCAAGTTGATGATCAAGTTCCTCGTCCTCAATCAAACCAAGAGGCTTTTGCTCAAGCTCAAGAACGACAACGTCTTCGTCGCCAACAAGAGGAAGAACGAGCACGTCTTCACCAAGACGAACAAGACGCCAAGGCTCAACGTCTTCAACAACAACAACGTGAGGCGCAAGCTCTTGAGGCGCAACGTGCCCTTCAAGAATCAAGTAGAGCCTTCGCCAACCGCAATCGCGAACGGCGCAATCAAGAGGAAGCCCTTCGAGAAGAAATCCAAGAGAGGAACTACCAACCTCATGTACAATGTCAAGTTCCTCAAGCCCCTCCACAAGCTCGTCAAGCTCCACCCCAACTTCAAGTTCAACAAGGGCAAGTTGATAATGGTCTTCCTCCACGCCAAGAGCAACATGAAGACGAGTACAATCCACGTCAAAGACGTCATCATCAACATCGCCAACAACACAATGAAGAGCAACGCTACGGCAAGCTAAATTTCACCATGCCCAAGTTCAACGGAAGCAATGACCCGAAGACTACCTCTCATGGGCATTGAAGGTTGACAAAATCTTCGGTTGCACAACTACGATGAAGCGAAGAAAATCGCTATGGCATCACTTGAGTTCCAAGACTATGTGCTCATATGGTGGGAACAAATCATTGAGCGACGACAAGCAAGAGGTGAACCTCCAATCACCACTTGGGCTCAAATGAAGGATGTCATGCGAGCACGTTTGTGCCCACCTACTACAACCGCGACCTCTTCAAGAAACTCCAACTACTCAAGCAAGGAACAAAGAGTGTTGAAGAGTACTACAAGGAAATGGAGATAGCCATGATTCGAGCCAATGTCAAGGAAGATGATGAGCAAACTATGGCACGTTTCTTGAATGGACTCAATCATCCCATCAAGAAGATCGCCGACTTCCAACCATACTCAACCCTCATTGAGCTCGTGCATCAAGCTACAAAGGCGGAATGCCAAGTGCAAGATGACTACATGTACGCCAAGTACTCATCCAAGACCTACGGTTTCTCCAACAACCAAGCTTCAACGACTCCTCCAACATCTACATCAACCAAACTTTCTTCAAGAAACGACGACAAGTCAAGTTACAAGAAGACTTCGACAAGTTCAAGTCGTCCTCCTCCTACTAAAAGCAACCTCAAGCCGCGTGCTTCATCCTCTACTCCGACCGATGAGACCATCAAGACAAGCTCCTTCAAGTATTTCACGTGCGGCGGCTGAGGCCACAAGTCATATGAATGCACCAACAAGCGCACCATGATCCTCAATGACGATGGCACATATGACTCCATGAGTGAAGAGGAGATGGAAGCTCTTGAGCAAGTGGCCATGCACCGGCGAGTGAACGAAGCTGAAGATGATCAAGTCTTTTGTGATGAGGATTCGAGCCCCGCTCTCGTTGTCTCCAAGGTCTTGACTCTTCAACATCAACAAGAAGAAGACCAACGATGCCACATCTTCCACACAAAAGTCGGCATCAATGGACGGTCCATCAAGGTCATCATCGATGGAGGTAGTTGCCACAACTTGGCAAGTGAAGAACTATGCTCCAAGCTCCAATTGGTAAAGAGGAAGCACCCGCACCCTACAAGGTTCAATGGCTAAGTGACTCCGGCACTATACGAGTCGAGCATACGGTCCAAGTCTCCTTCAAAATTGGTGCTTATGAAGACACGTTGGAATGTGATGTGGTCCCAATGACAGTTTGCCACCTACTTCTAGGTCGACCATGGCAACTCGACCGTGGTGTCATCCACAATGGGCGCACCAATCACTATAGCTTCAAGATGAAAGGGAAGGAATATGTGCTACGACCTATGTCTCCTACTCAAGTGATAGCCGACAAGCAAGCCACACATCATAGAAAAGAGTGAGAAAGTGATCCACCCAAAAGTGAGTGAGAGCCACAAGCCAAATTTGAGCGACTCTTCGCCTAGAGAGAAAAACCTCATTCTATTTGCCACCAAAAGTGAGATGAGAGAAGTGTGTGAGAACCCATCGAGTGTGATGCACTTTGTCCTTGCGTGCAAGGATGGAGAACCAAAACTAACACCATTCACGAGCTACCTTTGGTGTTTCAATCTCTTTGCAGGAATTTCAAGATGTTTTCCCCGATGAGCAACCTCCGGGTCTACCCCCTCTTCGAGGCATTGAGCATCGAATCGACCTCATCCTCGGGCGCCTCTACCAAACAAAGCTCCATACCGAGTCAATCCGAAGAAACCAAGGAGATTCAACGGCAAGTACAACAACTCATCGACAACGGCCATGTACGTGAAAGCCTAAGCCCTTGTGCCGTTAGGTTATTCTTGTGCCTAAGCCCGATGGAAGTTTCCGCTTGTGTTCCGATTGTAGACCTATCAATGCTATTACTGCTCGATATAGGCATCCCATTCCTCGCTTAGATGACATGCTTGATGAACTTAGTGGAGCCAACTTTTTCTCAAAAATTGATCTTAAAAGTGGCTATTATCAAATCCGCATACAAGAGGGTAATGAATGGGAAACTGCTTTCAAAACCAAATTTGGTTTATATGAATGGTTAGTGATGCCTATGGGTCTTTCAGAAGCTCCCGGTACTTTTGTGCGTCTTATGCATCATGTCCTTCGTCCTTATATTGGAGTCTTTGTTGTGGTTTACTTTGATGATATTCTTGTGTTTAGCAAAACCATGAAAGAGCACATCAATCATGTAAAATCTGTGTTGCAAACTCTTCGCAAGGAAAGTCTTTATGCAAACTTGAAAAAATGCACTTTTGGAGTTGACAAAGTGGTTTTCTTGGGTTTTGTAGTATCCTCAAAGGGTGTCCATGTTGATGAATGTAAAATTCAAGCAATTAAAACTTGGCCCCAACCAACCAATTTGCAACAAGTGCAAAGTTTTCTTGGTCTTCTTGGGTTTTTATCGTCAGCTTTGTGAAAGATTTTAGCATAATTGCCGCTCCTTTGCATGCCTTGAGTAAGAAGAATACTCCCTTTGTTTGGGGAACTTTGCAATCAACCGCTTTTGATGAGCTCAAGTCTTTGCTTACCCATGCTCCGATTCTTGCTTTCCCCAATTTTGACAAAACTTTTGAGGTTCATTGTGATACAAGTGGTACCGGAATTGGCGGAGTTTTGATGCAAGAAAAACGAGCCATTGCTTATTTTAGTGAAAAACTATCCGATTGCTCAACTTAATTATCCCATCTATGACAAAGAATTGTATGCTTTAGTGCGTGTGCTACATGTTTGGGAACATTATCTTAGACCTCATGAGTTTGTCATCCATACCGATCATGAAATGCTTAAGTACTTAAAAGGACAAACTAAGTTAAACAAGCGTCATGCCAAATGGAGTGAATTCATTGAATCTTTTCCTTATGTGATCAAGTACATTAAGGGTAAAGAAAATGTAGTTGGCGACACGCTTTCACGCATATGCATGCTTGTCACTCAACTTGAGTGGAATGTTATTGGTTTTGAGCATATAAAAGACTTGTATGAGCATGATCCATCTTTTGCTTCTCCTTATGCTAAGTGTTTGGCGATACGTCTTGGGAACAATATTACATCAAGGATGGTTATCTTATGAGAGCTAACAAACTTTGCATTCCCGAGTCTTCTCTTCGTTTGCTCCTTTTGCAAGAGGCTCATGGAGGCGGACTCATGGGACACTTTGGACGCGACAAGACATTCGCCACGCTCTCCAACAACTACTTTTGGCCCAAGATGTTCTGCGACGTCTCACGCTTCACCAACCGATGCTATACATGTCGCAAAGCTAAGTCTAAAGCTCAATCTCATGGTCTTTACATGCCTCTTCCTATTCCATATCAACCTTGGGAAGACATTAGTATGGATTTTGTACTTGGTTTGCCTAGGACTCAAAATGGCAAGGATGCGGTGTTTGTTGTTGTGGATAGATTTTCTAAGATGGCACATTTCATACCTTGCAACAAGATAGACGATGCTTCACATGTTGCAAATCTCTTTTGTAGGGAATTCTTGCGACTCCATGGCGTACCAAAGACAATCGTCTCCGATCGTGACGTCAAGTTCTTGAGTTACTTTTGGAAGACCCTATGTGCCAAGCTCGGAATCAAGCTCTTGTTCTCCTCGGCATACCATCCTCAAACCGACGGCCAAACGGAGGTGACGAACCGCACACTATCCACTCTACTTCGTGTCTTGATCAAGAAGAACATCAAGGAGTGGGAAGCATGTCTACCCATCGCCGAAATGCGCCTACAATCGTGCAAGACATTCAACTACCGGCAAGTCCCCCTTCGAGGTCGTCTACGGTTTCAACCCGTTGTCCCCATCGGACATTCTACCACTTCCTCTCCAAGAGCGCACCAACATGGATGCGAGTGCACGAGCAAGCTACATCTAGAAGATGCACGAAGATACAAGGCACACCATTGAGCGACAAGTACAACGTCAAGCAACAAAGCTCAACGCCAACAAGCAACCCACCGTCTTCAACATTGGTGATCTCGTGCGGCTACACCTTCGCAAGGACCGCTTCCCCAAAGAACGCAAGTCCAAGCTTCTCCCTCGAGCCGATGGACCTTTCAAGGTGCTAGCACGCTACAACGACAACGCTTACAAGATCGACCTACCTCGAGACAAATACAACGTGGCGACATCTTCAACGTCAAGGACCTCGCACCATTCCATGGAGATGAAGCTTTTGATCCGAGGTCGGATCTCTCCCAAGGGGGGAGATGATGCGGAGCATCCCACGATCATCCCCATGGACCTACAACCGTCTCATCAAGAGCCAAGAGGACCCATGACATGAGCTAGAGCTAGAGCTCTCGAGAACGAGGTGACCTCCTTCCTTATTGATATCACATATGATCCACTCGAGACATGGCTACTACCTAAGTCCGATATGCTATGCATGATTAGGTGTCAAGGGGAACCTCCCGAGGATGCACGTGAAGATGGGCAAGCCGCCAAATTCATGGATGAAGAGAACCAACGGAAACGGGCAAAATCACCTTCCAGGCCCCGGACATCCGGCCATGACCCCGGACATCCGCCCCCTGGAGCGTCCACCTCAGCATCAGTGATGCGGAGCATCCTACGGTCATCACCATGTCAAGAGTCCGTTTGGCAAGTGACACGTGCGACCTCTTCTTCACATACACAAAGTGATAGAGGCAAAGGTGTCCCGTCTTTCGATGAGATGTTGGTTTTCGCTTTGGAGGAAGTCGACTTTGACGATCCGACTACGAACGTGCGAGGACGTCGCGCCTTAGCAATCGCTAAACCAACTCCGCGAGGTTATTGACCACGCCGGAGCACGATCAACCTGACCACGAGGGTCTGTTTCCTACGAGCAAACGAAGAACAAGCAAGAAACTGAGATTGCAATCTGGATATTGCGAATATAAGGTGAAAGCTTTATTGATCAAGGTGGGGTTCTGTGACGCCTTTGTCTGGTCGTTGAACACAAACGGCACGCTAAGCTGCAGCTATATGGCGAACTTTTGCTCTAAACAAAACCAAAAGTCTAAACGACGCCCTAAGGGCTGTATATATGGAGAAAGAGGAGGGAAGTTCGTGGCCCTTGAGGGAGGGGTCCAAACCAACCCTAACTCTTGTTTCCCCACATACGGACTCTAAAAACAGCCTACACTTAAGTATTTCGAAATTACATGGGCCTGGCCCAATATTAAGGTGACGCAGCACCTAGAATAGCCTATGGACGAATATTATGAAGTGGCATCTTGTATATTTCGTCCAAGGCCCCATGCTCTCATTAGGGTGGCTTCAAAGTCCTGGAATCATCACTTGTAACTCCGTTCTTGTTCCCCTTATGCATGCCAACATCTCCATGCTTGAACTTGCTCCAAGGTTCATCTTTCTTGTCCATGGTATGCCCTTCATTTGTAAGCAAAACAAATGTATCCAATTTAGGCAGCATCATATTCTCATGAACATTGGAATCGTTACCAAGAAACGAAAGTACCGATAATTCAATTGGCGGCGCGAGCTCTATTAATAGGTCCAGTATGTATAGCAGCAGGTGCTGTGGGTGTAACAATGGTATTGATGTCCTCATCATCCTCCCCTTCTTGAAATGAAGTCGTCCTCGACGGAAACTCATCTTCCTCACCCAAATAAGGCTTCAAATCTGCAATGTTAAAAGTGGGACTAACCCCAAAATCTGCAGGCAGCTCAAGTTTATATGCATTATCATTTATTTTCTCTAACACCTTAAATGGACCATCAGCACGTGGCATTAGCTTTGATTTGCGCAAATTAGGAAACCTATCCTTACGCAAATGTAACCAAACAGGATCTCCAGGTGCAAAGACAACATGTTCTCTACCCTTATCTCCAGCAAGTTTATATTTAGCATTCATACGCTCAATGTTTTCCTTAGTTAACTCATGCAATTTTAAAATCAATTCAGCACGTTCTTTAGCATCAAAATTAACCTTCTCCGAAGATGGAAGAGGCAACAAATCAATAGGTGCACGAGGTAGGAAGCCATACACAATTTCAAAAGGGCACATCTTAGTAGTAGAATGCAATGAACGATTATAAGCAAATTCAATATGAGGCAAGCATTCTTCCCACATTTTCTTATTATTCTTCAAAACAGCCCTAAGCATAGTAGACAATGTTCTATTGACTACTTCAGTTTGTCCATCGGTTTGGGGGTGACAAGTAGTACTAAAAGCAGTTTAGTCCCCAACTTAGCCCATAAACATCTCCAAAAGTGGCTAAGAAATTTAGTATCATGATCTGAAACAATAGTATTTGGCACACCATGCAAGCGAATAATTTCACGAAAGAACAAATCAGCAACATTAACAAAGATCATCGCTTTTATGACATGGTATAAAGTGTGCCATTTTCGAGAATCTATCCACGACAACAAATATGCTATCCCTCCCCTTCTTTGTTCAAGGTAAACCTAAAACAAAGTCCATAGATATATCCTCCCAAGGAACACTAGGCACAGGCAAAGGCATATATAAACCATGAGGATTGAGTCGTTACTTAGCTTTTTGACATGTAGTGCAGCGAGCAACAAAACGCTCAACATCCCGTCTCATCTTTGGCCAAAAGAAATGTGTAGCAAGTATATCCTCCGTCTTCTTCACACCAAAGTGTCCCATTAATCCTCCTCCATGCGCCTCCTGCAACAACAAAAGACGAACAAAGCTAGCAGGAATGCATAGCTTGTTAGCACGGAACACAAAACCATCCTTAATAACGAACTTGTTCCATGTTCTTCCTTCTTTACAATTCTGCATTACATCTTTAAAATCAGCATCATGCACATATTGATCTTTGATGCTCTCCAAACCAAATATTTTGAAGTCAAGTTGTGAAAGCATAGTATATCGACGAGACAAAGCATCAGCAATAACATTTTCTTTACCCTTCTTGTGATTAATGACATAAGGGAAAGTCTCAATGAATTCAACCCATTTAGCACGTCTCCGATTCAGTTTAGCTTGACTTTTAATATGTTTCAAAGATTCATGATCAGAATGTATAACAAATTCTTTGGGCCATAAATAATGTTGCCATGTCTCTAAAGTCCGAACAAGAGCATATAATTCTTTGTCATAAGTAGAATAGTTCAGACTAGGCCCACTCAATTTTTCGTAAAAGTATGCAACAGGTTTGCCATCTTGTAATAACACACCTCCTAATCCAATTCCACTAGCATCACATTCAAGCTCAAAAGTCTTATTAAAGTCGGGAAGTTGGAGTAAAGGAGCATGTGTCAACTTATCTTTCAATACCGTGAAGGCTTCTTCCCGTATGCGGTACCCCAAACAAAATGCACATCCTTCTTTGTAAGTTCATTGAGAGGTGCAGCAATGGTGCTAAAGTCTCTCACAAAACGCCTATAGAAACCAGCGAGTCCAAGAAAACTCCTCACTTGTGTGACCGTTTTGGGCTGGCCAACTCTCAATAGCTTCAATCTTGGCTTTATCAACTTCAATTCCTGTGGTGTAACAACATAGCCAAGAAAAGATACTCGGTCGGTGCAAAAGGTGCACTTCCCAAGGTTACCAAACAAACGCGTGCATCACGTGAGAGCATTAAAAACAGCACGTAAATGTTCCAAATGTTCTTCCAAAGATTTGCTATAAATCAGTATATCATCAAAATAGACTACCACAAATCGTCCAATGAAAGCACGTAAAACTTCGTTCATTAGTCTCATGAAAGTACTAGGTGCATTAGTTAACCCAAAAGGCATGACTAACCACTCATATAAACCAAACTTAGTTTTAAATGCTGTTTTCCATTCATCTCCCAATTTCATACGAATTTGATGGTATCCACTACGCAAATCAACTTTGGAGAATATTGTAGAGCCACTCAATTCATCAAGCATATCATCTAGCCTAGGAATAGGATGACGATAACGAATAGTAATATTATTAATGCCTCTACAATCAACACACATACGCGACGTACCATCTTTTTTAGGCACTAGTATAATAGGAACAACACAAGGACTAAGAGATTCGCGTATATAACCTTTGTCGAGCAGCTCTTGTACTTGACGCATAATCTCCTTCGTCTCCTCTGGATTGGTACGGTATGGTGCACGGTTGGGTAGCGATGCACCGAATTAAGTCAATTTGATGCTCAATCCCTCGAATAGGTGGTAATCCGGTGGCACGCCTTGTGGGAAGACGTCGGCGAACTCCTGCAAAATGTTAGTGACAATGAGGGCAAAGAGGAAGGCACATCCTCGAATGAAAATAATGCCTCTTTGCACACAAAAGCATAGCAAACAGATTTGCTAGAATCTAGCTCCTCAATATCAGATTTGGTGGCAAGTAAACATGCACTTTTCAGTTTAATTTCAGAAGCAACATTAGATGGTTTATTATTAGGCTTCATTTGTTGCTCAAATTCTTTTGCCACAATCTGATTTTCACTCTTATTTTTCTCCTGTTTTGCTTTATTAGCTCTATTAATATCATCTTTCAAAATTGAATCAGAGTCATAGGAAGCAAAGTAATATTTTTATCCTTGTGAACAAGAGTATACTGATTGTTTCTACCATGGTGTACAGAATTTTTATCAAATTGCCATGGTCTACCAAGTAATAAGGAACATGCTTGCATAGGTACCACATCACAATCAACATAATCAGCATATGTAGAGATACTAAAATACACACGAACAGACGTGTTACCTTAACCTTGCCGCTGTTGTTGAACCATTGGATGTAGTAAGGATGTGGATGTGGTCTTGTGGTGAGAGAAAGCTTCTCCACCATATCCATGCTAGCCAAGTTGTTGCAGCTCCCTCCATCTATGATGACGCTTGAATAGAACGTTCCTTCACAACTCCCTTTGTATGGAACAAGTTATGCCTCTGATTTTGCTCAGCTTGTGTAACCTGCACACTCAAAACACGTTGGGCAACTAAACATTCATACCACAAGATCTTCAAAGAGCCATGTATTGCGCCTCATGATCGTAATCATCTCCACCATGTTCTTCATGTGTAATAAGAGCCAAAGTCTCTTCATCATAGTCACTAGCGGAGTCATACCCACCATCCTCGTGAGCAATCATCACACGCTAAGATTGGCATTCTCCGCAAAATGTCCTATTCCCTTACAACAACGACAAATAATATCACTTGTGTGCCCTGCTGACGCCATGGAAGAAGAAGAGCTCGTGTAGGCCCGGCAGTGCGCTCTTGGCGAGATAGTGGTGGTTGTGCACCTTTCTTGTATCACGGTTGGAGGTGGCAGCCGGCGGAGGTGCCGGTGTAGTAGAACGTGTGGAAGTAGATGATGCACGTGGTGTCCATGATGAAGGTCGACCTGCGAGAAAAGTTAGTCCGCGCCAACGCCTGCCGATCCTGCACTTCACGCTCAGCTTTACAAGCAAGATGGAATAATCGAGTGATATTAGTATAATCCTTGTAGTCTAGAATGGTCTGAATATCTCTATTTAATCCACCCGTAAAACGTGCAAGCATAGCTTCATTCTCCTCAACAATACCACATCTAATCAAGCCGGTTTGTAATTCTGATAATATTCTTCACCGAATTTTTTCCTTTTCTTAAGCGCTGCAATTTTTGAAGTAATTCACGTTGATAATATGGTGGAACCCAACGAGTACGCATAGCAGTTTTCAAAGCAGCCCAAGTAGCTGGAACATGATATAATCTACAATGTTCAGACCACCAAACACATGCAAAGCTAGTGAAAGCACAAACAGCAGCGGAACACGTCTCTCCTCGTGATATTGTAAACATGTAAATCGTTGTTCAGTTTCTAACTCCCAAGTAAGATATATATCAGGAACATATCTACCCTCAAATGGTGGAATATTCAACTTCAATTTAGGGAGATGGTCATGATCTCGAACCTGAGGGGGAGCCCTAACATTGCCATTATTTGCATGTGGATGACCGGGTGGTTGTGGTGCTGGTGGTTGCACGTAGTTCTGAAGTTGATCAACCTCATCCTCGTACTCTCTCACATAATCATCCTCCCCCACATCGCCAGCAGGAGCCACGTAAGTATCAAAGCAGCACCAAAGAGCTTGGCCAGGCTGAAGAGGGACACGGCTCGCTCGACGGAGGGCTGTTTCGCGATGTGGAGGTAGTCGTTGTTGTTGTTGTAGAGGTGCATTAGGTGCAGCCGGTGGTGGTGGTGGTAGACGCGCGAGCAATTCATTAAAACTTGTTATCGAGCGTTGTTTCGAACGCCTTCTCAATGCCATCTATCTTCTCCATGGCCTCTCCAAATCTATTTAGAACATCTTCCACCTGCCCACTCATCATTTGTTGAAACTTATCATGTAGCGCTTTGTTTGTCATGTTCTCCCGGTCGGTCTCGTCGGCTTGTGATCCTGCCATGGTTAGCAGCAATAGAAACACACAAGAATATGATTCACAGACTACTAGGAAGTGGTGGTGGTGGTGTGGTGGGCCGATCACAAATCCGTCAAGCAAATCTCAAATTCTTACCAGTTCTTACCCAAAGAAGAGCGGTGATCGCAATCGATGTAGTCAAAACTCTCAAAGCTTGGATAGAGCGATTACTGGGGAGAGTCAAACGCATACGATGTAGATGTATGTGCAGCTGGGAAGGCTTATAATATGGTAGCAAAAGGGTCAAGAATAATCAATTCGGAGATGCAAAGTTGAATAAACGCTCAACGACGCAGATCATGCTGGTCCTAGGCTAGACCATGCTAGAGACGCGAGCCTAGAACACTAACAAAATCACGGCGCTGCACGGAAACAACGGAAAAGCACACTCTGGAATTTTTTTTTCGCTGCTTTTTTTTGCGCTGCTCTTTTTTTTTGCGAAAAATCACTATAATGGCGAGTGTCTCAAAACTCTTCCCAGGTCAAACTGACAGGATGGGCACGAAATTTTTTCGACCAAATTTTTTTTTCCGACTGCCCGGACCCAAAAACTGGAAACGGGTCAAAAAAAACTTCCTATAATGGCGACAAGTGCGTTTTTTTTTCCGAAACCTACGCAGGCAAGGAAACACGAATCGGAATTTAGATGGATCTCGAAAACAAACCTAATATGAGAAGGACTCGGATTGGTGGTGGATATATGGTTGTGGTATATGGCAGCGGTAGTGGTATATGGTAGCGGTGGTGGTATATGGCTACGGATTGGTGGTGGATAAGAAGGGTGGTAGATGGCAAGGCGATGATGATGGTGAAAGGCGGCGTGACAACTTATGACCAGAACTCGAAACTCTAAAAGACTAGACTCTAAGACCGGCAACTTGACACGACGATGCAAATCAAGAATTCAACAAAGCAAAACCCTAAAAAGATTATGCGACGGCTCAGATTGGTTCGGATATGATGAACTAACCCTAATTTTTTGTGGCTTTTTCGTGGACTTTAGGTATGAAGAACAGACTCGATCTAATCTATGAAAACTGTAAAATCTCACCGAGCAACCTGAAAATCTGATACCACTTGATAGAGGCAAAGGTGTCCCGTCTTTCGATGAGATGTTGGTTTTCGCTTTGGAGGAAGTCGACTTTGACGATCCGACTACGAACGTCTTGAGGACGCCGCGCCTTAGCAATCGCTAAACCAACTCCGAGAGGTTATTGACCACGCCGAGCACGCATCAACCTGACCACGTGGGTCTGTTTCCTGCGAGCAAACGAAGAACAAGCAAGAAACTGAGATTGCAATCTGGATATTGCGAATATAAGATGAAAGCTTTATTGATCATGGTGGGGTTCTGAGACGCCTTGGTCTGGTCGTTGAACACAAACGAAGTACGCGAAGTTGCAGCTATTGCGAACTTTTGATCTAAACAAAACCCAAAGTCTAAACGACGCCCTAAGGGCTGTATATATGGAGAAAGAGGAGGGAATTTCGTGGCCCTTGAGGGAGGGGTCCAAACCAACCCTAACTCTTGTTTCCCCACACATACGGACTCTAAAACAGCCTACACTTAAGTATTTCGAAATTACATGGGCTGGCCCAATAATAAGGTGACGCAGCACCTAGAATAGCCTATGGACGAATATTATGAAGTGGCATCTTGTATATTTCGTCCAAGGCCTCATGCTCTCATTAGGGTGGCTTCAAAGTCCTGGACTCATCACTTGTAACTCCGTTCTTGTTTCCCTTGCGCATGCCAACATCTCCATGCTTGAACTTGCTCCAAGGTTCATCCTTCTTGTCCATGGTAGGCCCTTCATTTGTAAGCAAAACAAATGTATCCAATTTAAGGCAGCATCATATTCTCATGAACATTGGAATCGTTACCAAGAAACGGAAGTACCTGATAATTCAATTGGCGTGCGCGAGCTCTAGTAATTGGTCCAGTATGTATAGCAGCAGGGGCTGTGGGTGTAACAATGGTATTGATGTCCTCATCACAAAGGTGAATCTTCTCCTTTACACGTGCTCACTTGACCCCTTCGAGGATGGTATACTACTTGACACTTCCCCCGTATGCATGCATAGGTATTGTCGGAGCTTCTCGGATGTCAAGGAGGAGTGCAAGCCCAAGGAACGACTACACCATCCGCGAGGGAAGCTTGGAAGCGACGACGGAAGAAGAGCCAGCTGCTACAGGCCCCGGACATCCGGCCACAGCCCGGACATCCGGCCCTGCCCGGACATCCGGCCACAGCCCGGATATCCGGCGCCCATCACAACAGCCGCAGCCCTGCCAGAAAGACTACAGGGCCCGGACATCCGGCCCCCAGGCCCCGGACATCCGGCCTCCCACGAAGCCCCGGATATCCGGCCCCTCGCCCGGAAATCCGGCGCCCCCCACCCGAATCGGCAGATCCAGCCGCGCCAGCCCGGACATCCGGCCGGATAGCCTGGACATCCGGCGTCTCGGGAAAGCCCGGACATCCGGCCCGACGCCCGGACATCCGGCCTCCCCTGCCTGCGTGCAGTGCATCCGGGCCGAGGCCCTTGTACGCCTTTGCCCCCTAGACTATATATACTCCTTCTCCTTCCTCTTTCGGTGGTCAGCTTAGGTTTAGCTCATGTTTGTGTGAGAGCCTTGCTCATCCACTTGGTCACTTCTCCTCGGAGCCCAGGACCTCTTCGGACAAGATCCCTCAAGCGGATTCAAGACCCCCTTCTAGGGTGGACCCCATCAAGACCTCCTCTCGGAGATGAACCTTACCTTGTATCTTTCCTTTTGTTGTTCATGTACCTTGTGGATCTTGTGTGTTTGATTGTCTAGTGGATGTGTGATTGGACTTGTTCTTGAGTGTTTCCCTTGTGATTTCTCTCTGTTCTTCCCGTGTTCATCGTGATTCCCCGTAGGATCCGCCTCCAACGTGAAAGATCGTCCACGAGGGTTCCGCCCTACATCATCTATGGATCGAGCTTAGGTTGATCACGTTTTGGAGCCCCTACCCTCTTTTTCTAGCTTGATTTTGTTGATTTCGTCCTAAATCCGAAAATCCCCACCAAAAATAGCCCCAATTTTTTTTGTGATTTGTTAGTTTTGATGATGTTTTGTTGATTTTGATCCGTGGATTTGCTTGGTTTCAAGTGGATCTAGCATTCCCCCAAGTTTCCCCATCTTTCCTCCACGAAATCCATCAAATTTTGCCCCTGAAATCATCAATTTCCGCCCCCAATTCGAAAATTTCCGCCCCAAATGAGATCGGGATTCGTCGGGCCGGACATCCGGGCCATCCGGCCGGACATCCGGGCCCCAAGCCGGACATCCGGGCCCTGGAGCACAAAATTCGCAAGGTTCTGGACATACAACCCCGGAAATCCGGCCCCGACCCCCGGATATCCGGCCCATAAGATTTCTGTTTTTTTCCGTTTCACCGTTTTGTTCATAACTAATTCATCCGGAGTCTGATTTTCGTGTTCTTTAGCTCGTTTCGAAGCTATTGACATCCCCCTTCCCATAAAAATACTACCACCACCATTTGACTCCATCGAGTTTTTGAAAATTTGGCAAGTTTGCCTAGGCCTTCCACCATATCATCTGCATAGCCACCACCGACTTCAGCAACCTAACCCATTTTGTTCCCCATAGCATTAGTGGTTGCTTGAGTAGTGATTCGAGTCTCCTAAGGTGTTTCAGCTACTTAGGGACGAGTCTCCATCATCTTGGTATCTACATCAAGAACACTGCTACTCATCATCGCCGGACGGTAACCTCCATATCATCTTGGTATCGTGGTATCCCTCCATTGTATATTCCCCTTGCCATTGCATTGTTAACCCCTAGCCTTACTTTTGCGTTACTTGCCTATCGAGACTAGCCATTTGAGTATTGCCGGCAACGTTACTTGTGCACATTAGTGATCATACTTCCCATAGCATACATACCATATCATTGTGGTGCATATATTGGTATCATATCTTGTGTCACAAGTTTGTTCCCGCATACACACAATTGCTATCTTGGTTTGTGCATTGTGCAAAGTGGCCATAGAAAAAAAAAGAGAATAAGCTTTTAAGCAAAAGAGAAATAGCAAAGAGCTTGTAAGCAATAGCCATAGCATCCAAATATATCATATGGTATCATACTTGATCATCTTGGATCATTGTGAGAGAAACACCGGGAACCATACATACATAGCATACTTGGGATAGAAAGTTTATCCATTTTGCATCTTATAGGTTGTGCACAAGTGTCATATCAGCCTATTGAGCAATCGTGCTAGCGTCTCTCTTGAGTTGTGCAACACGAGCGTTTTGGTGGATTCCACATTTTGAGCTCATTCCTTGGTTCCACGGCCCCATTTATCTATCCGTGTGTGTGTTTCCGTGTGCTACATATTGCTATTGGTCTACTTGTTTCGCTTGCGAATTTGTGCACAAATCTCTTTCAACATTATTGACTCTTGCTAACATTTTGCATCAAATTTTTGTGCCACTATCCTCACCGAGCTCTACCATAAGCTTTAATTGATAGGTGTGAGTGAACAAGTCCGGTACCAATTCCACTATTCTTTCATTTCACATTGAGTGAAACGGGATACATCCTCAACTTTGGGAAAAAGTAACTTGGTATTGTTTATCTCATTTCCTACTCACCTCTACTCGAGTCTTGTGATGGATAGGCAAGGCATTTCACCTTCGGTCTACAACAACAACGACGAGTTCGATGCCACGAACAACAACTCCGACGCCAAGATGCAAGCTCAAATGGAGGAGATCAAAGCCCTCATCAAGGCCTACAAGCGATCTTCCTCATCTTCGAGAAGACGCTCAAGAGCACATGCTTCCGAGCTACCGTCTCGGCAAGATCACATCGGCATCGACACCATCACCAACAAGAACGTGAAGGTCAAGAGCTCTACATCAACAACCGCTCAATGACTTCACCATCTCCCTTGGCATCTTCGCCAAGCGACTTCAAGGCATCTTCGCCACGGACATACGGCATCTTCGCCAACAAGAACCTCAAGGCTACGCTCAAGAGAAGCTCCCCAAGCTCAAGTCCGCGACTTCCACGAGCTACTACGACCTCGACATCGACCACGAGATTCCTTTCTATGGGACTCAAGAACCCGAGGAGTACCTCGAGTGGGAGCGTTTGATGGACGAGTACCTCAAGCTACATCAAGTTCCTCCCGAAGATCAAGTGAAGTGTGCCACAAGAAACTTCCATGACTACGCCTCGACATGGTGGCTTCACACACCTTCGGAGTGCTACGAGATGAGTTGGTCCAAGATGAAGAGAGCTTTGCGGCGAGAGTTCGTGCCTCCAACCTACACGGAACAACTTCGACGCCAATTGGAGAAGACCATCCAAGGATCCAAGTCCATCGACAAGTACTTCAAGGAGATGAAGATTGCCTTGCGACGAGCTGGCGTGGACGACCCCATTTCGATGAAGTTCCACTTCATGATGGGATTGCACAACGACATCTCCAAGACCATCTTCCTCGAGAACTACAAGTCCATTGACAACTACTACATTGGTGCTCTCAAGGCGGAACAAGAACTCATGAAGGCCAAGGCTTCTCCACCCCAAGCACACTTCATGCGACCAAGCTCTCGACAAGCATGAGGCTAGTACCACCAAGATGCCCAAGCCCGACAAGCTCCAAGACGATGCTCCCAAGTACAACTTCACCGCCATCCCTCTTTGTGGCATTGATGATGCCGAGTCTACCTTGACTCTTTTTCAAGATGGTGCGGCGACAAGTACAACTACGGAGACCTTCAAGGACCAAGCTTTGGAGGCAAGCGACAAGGTGGCGAGCAAGGATGATGCTTCCATCTTAGGAGGCGAGAGTGATGTTGAGCCATCTTCGGCTTTCATCCACGACGAGAGCGATGATGTGCCATCTTCGGCCTTCATCCACGCATTTACCACTACGAGACGGTTGAGCATGGGATTTTCCTTCGACCACGACGGCGTCCGATGACTTGAGTGAATTTTGCCACCATATTGAGAGTGAGAGTGACTTCACCACTAGCCCCATACATGATGAGCTGCCCCAATTCCCATGTGAGGAGAGCCACAACCCCCACCACTTGAGTGACATGAGTGACTCCACCATATGTGAGATTGAGTGCACCTATTTTGAGGGAGTGAGTGAACCACCACATAGAGAGAGTGAGATAGTTGATAGGTCTAGTGAGGCCATTTGCATTTCTAACAACTTGACCTCTACCCCTATTGTGTCTTCTCATTTGGTGCTCGGTCCCATTTATGATGACGCGCCGATCCTCGACGACTTCGTCCTCCCATTGGACAAGACGATGGCGATGGTGGAATATGATGCACCCCCCAAATGGTTCCATCAAGATGAAGATGACCACCATTTGGTCTTTCACACCTCACCTACACCACTTGAGTGGAATGACAAAGGTAATAAAGGTGACGGTGATGCTCTCGTCCCACTAGTGGACTATTTTGACATTGATTGCTTGCATGATGTTGATCACCCTATTGACATGCTTCATTCTAGTATGATTTCCCCATGTGATGATTAGCCCATTTATGATGAATATGATGATTCTCATGTGGAGTCTATTAGTTGTGATGCTATGTTACATAGGATTTCTTGTGACAATTCTTTAGGTCACATCATGTTTGCTAATCCGCTTGACTTGTCATATGCTATGCATGAGATCAACCATATGTCTTATTTGCAATCTCTCCATAGTGACTATGCATATGCCACTAAAACAAACCCAATTTGCACATATGGCATAGATGACAAGCCCATGGTTATTGGCATTTGTTTTTCTTGTGATGATATTGATATGCTCCCTTTGCATCATTTATCTCATATGCCATGCCATGCCCACCTAGCTTCGGATATGCATTGTTTTGGATGTTGTCCATTTTATCCAAATGATATGTCCGCTATTGCTTATGAGGAGGCCCCCATAGTTTCCTCATACATTTTAGGAGATTTTGATTCATCTTATACATTGCATGATCCCAATACTTATGTGCACCATATGCTCCCCATGAATAAACATGATATTGATGTGCCATATACTTGCATTCTCAATTTGGGCCCGCATCGTGTCATACATAATAACTATTCTTTCATGATGGATGACATGTTCTTATACCATGCATCAAATTTCTTTGAGCGATGCTTATCTTGTGCTAACTCACATGTGCACATACACATCATGATGGATGATGTGTACATTTACCACGCGCACAATTTCTTTGGTTTGTATCTCGTTTGTGCAGGTACCCATGAATACTTGTCAGACTCGCAATCCCACGAGTTGACAAAACGAGCTCTAGAGAGCAACAATGATTTGGGATCCCATGGATTGCCTTTCCCACTGCTCACTTCGCGCAAACACTTCGCGCATCTCTTTTACATGGCCCTCACATGGTTATGGTTGTTGTTCATTACATATTCTATGCCCATCTTGCCATGTTCACTTTGCATGATATGCCCATTCCTATGCATTTGCCATGCATTTGTGACCCATGCTTTGCATTACACATGATGATTGATTCTAGTACTTGTATGTGTATTTGCAAGCTTGGTGGAGATATTGCTTGTTATTGCCATGTTTCTTTTGTGCACCATTCCTATGATGATACTTTCATCTTGCTTTGTGTTCGTGCTTATGATATGTCATGTGCATTCCCTATGCCTATTATTTCCTCACATGACATGATTGCCATGATTTACTCTAGTGTGTTGCATCTTCGCTCCACTAGTTTGCACGACTTGATTACTATGCTTGCTTATGTTGCATCACCAATGATTCATACTTTCTCATTTCATGCGGTTGATGACAACCATCTAAATGCTTTGCACATGATTGTTATTGCTTCTTGTCACATATCTCCATATGTTGCCTCTCTCATGCTAGATCATTTTCCATGTATTGAGTGCAACCATGATTGTCATCTTGCTCATGAGATTGCCCCCATAGCATTCTCACACTTGTTGGGAGATTTTGACATATCCCTTGTGCAGCATGCTTGCCTTACTTCTTTGCACCATATACCTAGTGCCATGAATATCGCCATTGTTGCATCATATTATTCATGCACTTTTGTTACTAATGGTTTTGTGCAAAAGAAGAGAACCATCATGATGGATGATGTGTTTATCTACCATGCGCACACGTTCTTTGTTTTGTTTTGTGCATGTGTAGGATACTTGGACTTTGTGTCGACTTCCACGTCACGTGAGTTGACCATTCGAGCTCTTGAGAGCGAACCACGTTCTACCACGACGATTCTACATCGCACTTGTTTGTGCTTCGGCATTGTGAAGGACGCACAAGGACACGCCTTCAAGGTGACATCTTTCTTGAGCATGGATATTGCGGATCATACTACTTGTGTTGCTTACACCGTGAGACTTATTGGTCATCTTGGACCACTTGATTGCGCACTTAGTAGAGATCTTGCTTTGACTTGCCATTATCACATTCCATTGCATCATGACATATGTACCTTGTGTGTTGCATCCAATTCTTGGATTACTTGCTCCTCTCATATGTTTGGTTGCAACAATGTCATTACTTCACGTATGCCATGTCCCATTGATTGCTACATGCTTGACTCGATTGCCTCACACATGATGAACAATTGCTCTTTCTATTGTGTTGAGTGCCATACTATCTTCACTACACCCTATGCACATTATGCTTGGATTGTCTTGCACTTGACCCATGTGTTTAGACACTTCATTTTATTTGGTGTTGTGAATACTTCCTATGCCTACCATCGACCATTTGTCGAGCGCTTTATGCATGCTTGCTATGACCTTGAGGTGGATGCTTATGCTCTTGTCACACATATTTGCATCTCTACCTCACATTTACATGCTTGTTCCCATGATATTTTTGTTTGTGCTCGATTGATATGCTTACATGCCATGTCACAATCCTTTGTCACACCCTATGTTATGCTTGATGACAACACTTGTTTGGTGAATCACCTCTTGAATGCTTGGTTTTGCACTAACGCTAACCACATTTGTTTTTCCAAGTGTTTGTTCTATTTACTCCTTTTGAAGGAATCACAAGATGGTGCGACATTGGAGAGTGCCCATTTCGAGCTTCAAAATGACGAGAGCTTGGTGATCGACCACTTTGACACGGCACCGCCATCTCTTTCCCATGGTGATTTGGTTTTCGATCCGAGGTCGGATCCTTTCCAACGGGGAGGGGATGATGCGGAGCATCCTACGGTCATCACCATGTCAAGAGTCCGTTTAGCAAGTGACACGTGCGACCTCTTCTTCACATACACAAAGGTGAATCTTCTCCTTTACACGTGCTCACTTGACCCCTTCGAGGATGGTATACTACTTGACACTTCCCCGTATGCATGCATAGGTATTGCCTGAGCTTCTCGGATGTCAAGGAGGAGTGCAAGCGCCAAGGAACGACTACACCATCCGCGAGGGAAGCCCGAAGCGACGACGGAAGAAGAGCCACCATACAGCCCCGGACATCCGGCCACAGCCGAACATCCGCCCTGCCCGACATCTCCTGCCGGACATCCGCCACAGCCGGACATCCGGCGCCCATCACAACAGCCGCAGCCCGCCAGAAGACTACAGGCCGGACATCCGGCCCCAGGCCCCGGACATCCGGCCTCCCACGAAGCCCCGGATATCCGGCCCCTCGCCCGGAAATCCGGCGCCCCCCACCCGAATCGGCAGATCCAGCCGCGCCAGCCCGGCCATCCGGCCGGATAGCCCGGACATCCGGCGTCTCGGGAAAGCCCGGACATCCGGCCCGACGCCCGGACATCCGGCCTCCCCTGCCTGCGTGCAGTGCATCCGGGCCGAGGCCCTTGTACCCCTTCACCCCCTAGACTATATATACTCCTTCCCCTTCCTCTTTCGGGGGTCAGCTTAGGTTTAGCTCATGTTTGTGTGAGAGCCTTGCTCATCCACTTGGTCACTTCTCCTCGGAGCCTGTGACCTCTTCTGGAGAAGATCCCCAAACGGATTCAAGACCCCCTTCTAGGGTGGACCCCATCAAGACCTCCTCTCGGAGATGAACCTTACCTTGTATCTTTTCTTTTGTTGTTCATGTACCTTGTGGATCTTGTGTGTTTGATTGTCTAGTGGATGTGTGATTGGACTTGTTCTTGAGTGTTTCCCCTTGTGATTTCTCTCCGTTCTTCCCCGTGTGCATCGTGATTCCCCGTAGGATCCGCTCCAACGTGAAAGATCGTCCACGTAGGGTTCCGCCTACATCAATCAGCCAAGCTGCCCCAGTCTCCAGGGCCAGGACATCCGGCGTCCAAGCCCGGACATCCGGCGTCCAAGCCCGGACATCCGGCCCCCAGCCCGGATATCCGGCCTGAAGCCCGGAAATCCGGCACCTCTCACCCGGTTCTGCAGAATCAGTCGCCACAGCCCGGACATCCGGCCGGGTAGCCTTGACATCCGGCGCCATGGCGTCTTGACATCCGCCCGACGCCCGGACATCCGGCCTCCCCACTGCGTCAAGGTATCCGGGACTTGTCCCATGTACCCCTTCGCCCCGAGACTATATATACTTCATCCCCTTCCTCTTTCTAGGGTTAGCATTGGATTAGCTCATATTCTTGTGTGAAAGCCCTTGCTCATCCACTTGGCTACTTCTCCTCGGAGATCAGGACCTCTACGGAGAAGATCCCCTAAGCGGATTCAAGACCCCCTTCTAGGGTGGACCCCCTCAAGGCCTCCTCACGGAGAAGAACGGCTACCGTTTGTATCGTCCTTTGTTGACCTTGAATCATGTATCTCCTTTGTGTTCATCGATCTAGCACTTGTGTGATTGATCTCTTGTCGGTTTGAGTGAATTCTCTCTCGTTTTCCCCGTGTTTTCCCTCTTGTTCTTCCGCGTGTTCTTCGTGATTCACCGTAGGATCCGCTCCAATGTGAAAGATCATCCACGTAGGGTTCTGCCCTACATCAGGATCATTGCTTCCATTGAACTTGGGCATGGTGAACTTTAGCTTGCCATATCGTTGCTCTTCATTTGGGTTGTGGTCAGGGATGATGACGCCCATGCCGGTGAGGGTTGGCATTGTCATGTTGCTCTTGGCGAAGATGGTTGTCTTCCTCATGTTGCTCTTGGCGAGGAGGGTTGTCGACCTCATGTTGCTCTTGGCGAGGAGGGGGTCCATTGTCTGCTTGCTCTTGATGGGCTTGACGTTCTTGTCTCAGTTGAGGGGGAGCTTGTCGATCTTGATGAGGAGCTTGTTGATGCACACGTGCTTGGTAAATTCTTTCTTGAGCTTCGTCGCGAAGTGCTTCTTGATGTAGTCGAGCTTGTCGGCCTCGATTGCCTACCAGACGACTCGAGTCATGAAGGGCACGCTATGCGCTTCAAGTGCTTGAGCTGCACGTAGTTGTTGTTCTTGGCGTTCCGCCTCGGCGTCTTGTGCATCTTGATGTTGTCGCGCTTGCTCCTCTTGTTCTTGTTGTCGTTGGCGTTGCCGTTCTTGTGCTTGTGCGAAAGCAGCTTGGTTTTGACGATGTCGATGCTCTTGAGAGTCGGTGTCGTGTAGAGGATTGCGGTTAGCTTGACGGTCTTGACGCCGCTGACGCATTTAAGAGTATTCGATGTCGGTGTACTTGAACCGGAGATGGTGTCGTCGGAGTGTCGACTTGAGCGGCTCCGTCTTGATGATGATGAAGTTGTAGAAAAGCGGACCAACAAGGCACGAATCTCATCCATTCTTGCGTCATTCTCATGCTTGTGTTCGTCGAGCTTGTTGTCGAAGTAGTCCCTTGTACGTTGCTCGGAGAGTCGCAAGTCGGTGGCGAGGTTGTCGATGCGGTCGCCCAAAGTAAGTTGTTCTTGATGCAAAGCCCGATGTGCACCAAATAGTTGATTCTTGGTGACGTAGGATGACATGTCTTCGTCTTGCTCCAAGAAGAGTGGATTGGTAGAAGTACTTGGCCTATCCATCATTCTAAACAAAGATATGTGAGTGGGAGAAAGAGAAGAACCAATACCAAATGTACCTTGACCGATGTTGAAAATGGATCAAAGATCACTCCAATGTGTAGCAAGGAAATAGCACAATTGGTACCAATTCTTGTCGGTTGTCACACCTACACAAGTAAAAGCTTATGGTGGAGCTCGGTTAGGATGGTGGCACAAAATTTGATGCAATTGTAAGTGAGACTCAATAATGTTGGAAAAGATTCACAAATTTGCAAATGCAACAAGTAGACCAATAGCAAGATATGGTACACGAAAACACACACGCAAATAGATAAGATGGGGTTATGCAACCAAGGATGAGCCAAAATGTGGAATTCACCAAGATGCTCTTGTTGCACAACACTAGAGCGCTAGCACGATTGCACAATAGGCGGATACGAACTTGTGCACAACCTACTAAGCAAAAATGCAACGATGCTATATGTATGATGTTCCTATGCGTTGATCCAAGATGATCGAGTATGACAATCTTAATGTTTTATGATGCTATGGTTCTTGCTTATAAGCTCTTTGCTTATCTTTCCTCTTTTGCTTAAAAGCTTGTTTGGCTCTTTGATGTTTGAGCTCTTTTCTCATGCAATCCTTCACGAACCAAGATAGCAATTGTGTATGCGACAACAACTTTGTGACACAAGTGATGGTTGCAAGGTATGCAACACGATGATGATATGTATGCTTTGGGAAGTATGAACACTAATGTGCACAAGTCACGTTGCCGGCAATACTCAAAGGCTAGTCTCGATGGGTAAGTGACGCAAAAGTAAGGCTATGGGGTTATCAATGCAAATGCAAGAGAGTATGACGATATCACGATACCAAGATGATATCCAAGGTGAAGGTGATACCAAAGTAATGTAGCCGTTCGTAGAAGTCCTTGACGAAGATGAGCGGTGGTGATGTTGATGCCGAACCGTACCTACATAGCCGAAACACAAAAGGACACGGAAACCACAACTCAAATTCTCAAAGCAAAATGGGTCAAAATTGTCAGAGTTGGTAGTGGGAAAGGCTATGGTGGGGCTATGCGGAAGTGGTAGTGGTATGCGGAAGTGTATGTGGGCACCGGGACAAAATTTGGCGAAAGTTAGGCGGTACCGGAGTGGTGGATGGAAGTGGCTGCTGCCAGGGACCGGATGTCCGGGCTGATGGCCGGATGTCCGGGGTGCCGGATGTCCGGGCTGGTCGGGCCGGATGTCCGGGCTCGTGATCCGTGGACGAACTCGAAGAACACCGCGTGGAGAGGTCAAATCCGGGGCAAAATTCAGAAGATTTTGTCGATGGAAATTGAGGAAAAGGTGGAAGAATGCTAGATCTACCTGCAACACACGAAATCCGCGGATCAAATCCAACAAAACTTCATCACACCAACAAATCACAAAAAAAAATTGGGGCTATTTTTGTGGGGCAATTTTCGGATTAGGACGAAAAACAACAAAATCAATCTAGAAAACAAAGAGAGGGGGCTCCGAAATCGTGATCAACGTGGCTCATGATACCAAGATGATGTAGGGTGGAACCCTATATGGCCGATCTTTCACGAAAGGAGCGGATCCCAACTAAGAACATGAAGAACACGAGGGGAAAACGAGGGGAAACACGAGAGAATCACTCAAACCAACAAGATTCGATTACACATGCGCTAGATCCAAGAACACAAAGAGATACACATTGATGCGGAGCATCCTACGGTCATCCCCATGTACACTTCGACTACTCCCCAAGCCCCAAGAGGACATACAATGAGACCTCGACCATACGCCATTGGACACAAGGTGAACTCACTCCTCTTCGAACCGTCACTTTCCACATATGAGACATGGTTACTACCTCATGCATGGACCTTGCATACACTCAGGTACCACCGAGACGACCATGGAGGATCCAAGGACCAAGGCCAAGCATGAAAGAGGAGAAGGAAGAAGAAGCAGGGACAAGCTTCTGGAAAGTCCGGACCTTCCGGCCTGCCCGGAACTTCCGCTCCCGGACCTTCCGGCCCACGGAGTCCAGACCAGCCCCGAGCGCGCCAACTCTCTGGATAGCCCGGAACCCGGTCGGAACCTGCCCGGAACTTCCGGAGCCCGGAACTTCCGGCCTGTCTGCGCATAGTGTATTGGGCCGAGCCCATGTACCCCTTCGCCCTCACTTACCCCTTCGTGGGCTAGCACTATATATACTCCCCCACCTCCTCCTAGTTAGGGTTAGCAAAGGATTAGCTCATGTTTGTGTGAGAGGTTTGCTCATCCACTTGGTTACCTTCTCCTCGGAGACGTGCCTCCATTAGAGAAGATCCTTCCAAGCGGATTCAAGACCCCCTATTGGATGGCCCCCATCAAGACCTCCTCATGGAGAAGAACCCGGTTACCTCTTGTATCGTTCTTTGTTGATCGTGGATCGTGTATCTCTCTCTTTGTGTTCATCGATCTAGCGCATGTGTAATCGAATCTTGTTGGTTTGAGTGATACTCTTGTGTTTTCCCCCGTGATTTCCCTCGTGCTCTTCCGCTCTTTCTTCGTGTTCCTCGTAGGGATCCTCTCCAAACATGAAAGATCGTCCACATAGGGTTCCGCCCTACATCATCTTGGTATCATGAGCCACGTTGATCACGTTTTTGGAGCCCCTACCCTTTGTTTTCTAGCTTGATTTTGTTGATTTCGTCCTAAATCCGAAAATCCCCACCAAAAATAGCCCCCAATTTTTTTTGTGATTTGTTGGTTTTGATGATGTTTTGTTGGTTTTGATCCATGGATTTGTTGTGTTTCAAGTGGATCTAGCTTTCCCCCATCTTTTTTCCCCTTTCTATCCACAAAATATCCTCAATTTTGCCGCGGGAAATCGAGTTTTTCCGCCCCCATTCTCAGATCTGGAATTTAGGATTCGTCCCGGAAGAAATTCCAAGACCCCGGAATTTTCGGCCGCCCCCGGAACTTCCGTCCCCCGGAACTTCCGTCCTTACCCCGGAACTTCCGAGCTAAACAGAGAGTTTACCCAAAGTCCCCAGACTTTTCTCGCGACCTCCGGAACTTCCGGCCACCCTCGGAACTTCCGGAGCCCGGAACTTCCGGCCCTAACCCCGGAACTTCCGGCCTAACCCGAAACATTGCACAAAATTTCAGCATCAGCCTTCTTCACCGTTTTCATCATAACTTTTCACTCCGAACTCCGATTTGAGTGTTCTTTGGCTCGTTTTGAAGCTATCGACGTGCCCGAAGTCCTCACCTTGGTTTCACCACCTTTTGACACCATCAAATTTTTGGAACTTTGGCATCTTTGCCTAGGGCTTCCACCATAACATCCGCATTGCCACCACCGATTTCCGCAACCTAACCCATTTTGTTCTCCATAGCATTTGAGGTTGTTTGAGTAGTGACTTGAGTCTCCTAAGGTGCTTAGGATACTTAGGGACGGTTGCTTCTTCATCAACCACCACCATAACTTCCGCATAGGCTTGCACACCATACACTTCCGCCACCCCAACTTAAGCCAATTTTGTTGTGTTGAGAGTTGTGTCTCCTAAGGTGTTTCGGCTACTTAGGGACGGCAACTTCAACTCCGACACCATGTATAGCCCATCATACGCTTCCACCACCATAACCCGGTCAACTTCGGCTACTTGGGTTTCCACCAATACTTCCGCAACCACCACCGCATTTCCGCTACCACCATTTGACATTTGCCTTTGGAGAATTTGAGTTCGCGGTTTTTCCGTTTCCTAAGGTGTTTCGGCTACTTAGGGACGAGTCTCTATCATCTTGGTATCTACATCAAGAACACCGCCACTCATCATCGCCATTGACGGTAACCTCTATATCATCTTGTTATAGTGGTATCCCTCCATTGTATATTCCCTTGCAATTGCATTGATAACCTCTAGCCCATTTTGCGTCACTTGCCTATCAAGACTAGCCATTTGAGTATTGCCGGCAACGTTACTTGTGCACATTAGTGATCATACTTCCCATAGCATACATACCATATCATCGTGGTGCATATCTTGGTATCATATCGTGTGTCACAAGTTTGTTCCTCAAGATATACACAATTGCTATCTTGGTTTGTGCATTGTGCAAAAGTGGCCATACAAAAAAAGACAATAAGCTTTTAAGCAAAGAAAAAGAGAAAGAGCAAAGAAGCTTGTAAGCAAGTGCCATAGCATCATACCACATTGCATATAAGATTGTTATATCCGATCATCTTGGATCAAACATCGGGAACCATACATACATAGCATACTTGGGATAGAAAGTTTATCCATTTTGCATCTTATAGGTTGTGCACAAGTGTCGTATCCGCCTATTGAGCAATCATGCTAGCGTCTCTCTTGAGTTGTGCAACACGAGCGTTTTGGTGGATTCCACATTTTGAGCTCATTCCTTGGTTGCACGGCCCCATTTATCTATCCGTGTGTGCGTTTCCTTGTGTCATTCATTGCTATTGGTCTACTTGTTTCACTTGCGAATTTGTGAATCTCTTTCAACATTATTGACTCTTGCTAACATTTTGCATCAAATTTTTGTGCCACTATCCTCACCGAGCTCCACCATAAGCTTTTACTTGTGTAGGTGTGAGAAACCGACAAGAATTGGTACCAATTATGCTATTTCCTTGTTACACATTGAGTGATCATTGATCCATTTTCAACATCGGACAAGGTACATTTGGTCAAGTTCTTCTCCTTTTGCCACTCATAGTTGCTCGAGTCTTGTGATGGATAGGCAAGGCATTTCCTCTCCCGTCTTCGACAACGACGACGGCGTGAACAACTACATCACCAAAGCGTCAATCTTCGATCTACAACGACAAATGCGCGGCGCACAATCAAGATTGCAAGAGCGCATCGAGAACCTCTCCATCGACATTCATCTCTCCGAAGCAAGGAAAAGGGACTACATCGACAACAAGCTTTCCGCACATAAAGAGGAGCAAGATGCAATGATGGAGGAGATTAGAGCCTTGATCAAGTCTTCTTCCCCTTCGTCATCCTCAAGGCGGCGACATTCCAGACACAAGCCTTCGGAGCGCGGAAACGATGCAAGTGCAAATCGTCCTCGTCCACATCTACATGGCGACAACCATCATGTTCATGATCCACATCGTCATGAAGGGCAAGTCACCTCCAAGCAAAATGTGCACGACGACGAACGCCATCGAGCTCAAGTGCGACAACGACACCATCAACATGAAGATGCTCCACAAGCGCAAACATACAAGTCTAAACAAGGCCTACTTCACGCAAAGTCCAAGCTTCATGAGCACAAGAGAAGACCGCGAGACAAGCACCACCACGAGAACGCTATGGCTACATCAACCACTTCGGCATCTTCGCCAAGTGTTCTCAAGGCATCTTCGCCTTTGGACGTACGACATCTTCGCCTACTTCCCACGTGTACGCCTACATCGACTTCATCAAGTCCAAGGAGACTACCTACGAGCGAGGGTGACACTTCCATCTTCGGAAGCCCCCCAAGGAAGATGGCCGAGCATGGGAAACTCCCTTCGGTCATGGAGACAAGCTACGAGGTGCCACATCATATGGGCCTCCCACACCAAGACGGTGACAAGAAGGTCGAGCAAGGGCCATCCCCTTCGACCACGGCGATAGGAATTGAGCATGGAGACATTTGCACCAACATCTCTCTGACACACACATATGTCGAGATGCCCCATTTGTCATGTGAGGAGAGCCACCAGCCCATGAGAGAGATGAGTGACTCCACCATATGTGACAGTGAGAGCATTTCCTTTGAGAGGATGAGTGTGACCACCACTAGCCCCACACATGAGAGCATGCCACACATCCTGATGTAGGGCGGAACCCTACGCGGACGATCTTTCACGTTTGGAGTGGATCCTACGGGGAATCACGAAGAACACGCGGAAGAACAAAGGGAAACACGGAGGAAACGAGAGAGAGAGAGATCACTCAACCAACAAGGAATCAATCACACAAGTGCTAGATCACCGAACACGAAGAGATACATATGATCCACAATTAACAAAGGTAAGGATACACGAGTAGCCGTTCTTCTCTGTGAGGAGGTCTTGATGGGGTCCACCCTAGAAGGGGGTCTTGAATCCGCTTGGGGATCTTCTCCGTAGAGGTCCTGAGCTCCGAGGAGAAGTAACCAAGTGGATGAGCAAGGCTCTCACACAAACATGAGCTAAACCAAAGCTAACCCTAATACGAAGCTAGGAGAAGAGTATATATAGTGCTAAGCCACGAAGGGGTAAGTGAGGGCGAAGGGGTACACGGGCTCGGCCCAATACACTTTGTCTTGTGACAGGCCGGTTGTACCTGGGTCGCAAGCGGTTGTACCGCTGAGAGCTCATGAGGGGCGGTAGTTCCGGTCGAGGAAGGCGGTACTACCGCAGGGAGTTCGGCACTGGCTTCTGGAGGTGGGCGTCGAAGGAGCCAATGGTTGTACCGGATGTCGGGGCGGTTGTTCCGGTCTTTGGGCATAAACCGGTAGATCCGGTGCTGTACCGGCCTTGCACCGCTTGATCACCGAATAGCGGCCGGTTGTTGGGCGGTAGTAGGCCGGTTGTTCCGCCCGGCCGGTTGTGGTGCGGTTGTACCGGTCCTTCCAGGTTGGGCCGAATGCTTCCTTGATCTTGAGGTCCATCTTGCACCGTTCCTTCTCCTTGGTTGCTTACCTAGTACCTGAGCACACAAAGCATCTCCGTTTGAGGTAGTAGCCATGTCTCAAGTGGGTCAAAGTGAAGTTCAACAAGGAGAGAGTTAACCTCGGATTGAATAGCACGTGCTCGAGCTCTCGTCGTGGGTCCTCGTGGGGTTGGATGTGTCGATGTAGAGTCCATGGGGATGATGGAAGGATGCTCCGCATCATCTCCCCTCCCTTGGGAAAGATCCGACCTCGTATCAACATCTTCATCACCATGGAAAGGCGACCTCGAAGGGGGACTTGCCGGTAGTCGAATGTCTTGCACGGTTGTAGGCGTACTCGGCGATGCGTAGACATGCCTCCCACTCCTTGATGTTCCTCTTGATCAAGACACGAAGTAGAGTGGATAGTGTGCGGTTCGTCACCTCCATTTGGCTTCGGTTTGAGGATGGTATGCCGATGAGAACAAGAGCTTGATTCCGAGCTTGGCGCATAGGGTCTTCCAAAAGTAACTCAAGAACTTGACGTCACGATCGGAGACGATTGTCTTTGGTACGCCATGGAGTCGCAAGATTTCCCTACAAAAGAGATTTGCAACATGTGAAGCATCGCTCTATCTTGTTGCAAGGAATGAAATGTGCCATCTTAGAAAATCTATCCACAACAACAAACACGGAATCCTTTCCATTTTGAGTTCTAGGCAAACCAAGTACAAAGTCCATGCTAATGTCTTCCCAAGGTTGATAAGGAATAGGAAGAGGCATGTAAAGACCATGGGATTGAGCTTTTGACTTAGCTTTGCGACATGTAGAGCAACGGTTGGTGAAACGTGAGACATCACGAAACATCTTGGGCCAAAAGTAGTTCTTGGAGAGCGTGGCGAATGTCTTGTGGCGTGCAAAGTGTCCCATGAGTCCGCCTCCATGAGCCTCTTGCAAAAGGAGCAAACGAAGAGAAGACTCGGGAATGCAAAGTTTGTTAGCTCTCATAAGATAACCATCCTTGATGTAATAGTGTTCCCAAGACGTATCGTCAAACACTTAGCATAAGGAGAAGCAAAAGATGGATCATGCTCATACAAGTCTTTTATATGCTCAAAACCAATAACATTCAACTCAAGTTGAGTGACAAGCATGCATATGCGTGAAAGCGCGTCGGCAACTACATTTTCTTTACCCTTAATGTACTTAATCACATAAGGAAAAGATTCAATGAATTCACTCCATTTGGCATGACGCTTGTTCAACTTAGTTTGACCTTTGAGGTACTTAAGCGTTTCATGATCGGTATGGATGACAAACTCATGAGGTCTAAGGTAATGTTCCGAAACATGTAGCACACGCACTAAAGCATACAATTCTTTGTCATAGATGGGATAATTAAGTTGAGCACCTGGAGAGTTTTTCACTAAAATAAGCAATGGCTCGTTTTCTTGCATCAAAACTCCGCCAATTCTGGTACCACTTGCATCACAATGAACCTCAAAAGTTTTGTCAAAATTGGGCAAAGCAAGAATCGGGGCATGAGTAAGCAAAGACTTGAGCTCATCAAAAGCGGTTGATTGCAAAGTTCCCCAAACAAAGGGAGTATTCTTCTTACTCAAGGCATGCAAAGGAGCGGCAATTGTGCTAAAATCTTTCACAAAGCGACGATAAAAACCCGCAAGACCAAGAAAACTTCAGACTTGTTGCAAATTGGTGGGATGGGGCCAAGTTTTAATTGCTTCAATTTTAGATTCATCAACATGGACACCCTTTGAGGATACTACAAAACCCAAGAAAACCACTTTGTCAACTCCAAAAGTGCATTTTTTCAAGTTTGCATAAAGGCTTTCCTTGCGAAGCGTTTGCAACACAGATTTTACATGATTGATGTGCTCTTTCATGGTTTTTCTAAACACAAGAATATCGTCGAAGTAAACCACAACAAAGACTCCAATATAAGGACGAAGCACATGATGCATAAGACGCACAAAAGTACGGAGCTTCCGGAAGACCCATAGGCATCACTAACCACTCATATAAACCAAATTTGGTTTTGAAAGCAGTTTTCCATTCATCACCCTCTTGTATGCGGATTTGATAATAGCCACTTTTAAGGTCAATTTTTTAGAAAAAGTTGGCTCCACTAAGTTCATCAAGCATATCATCTAATCGAGGAATGGGATGCCTATGGCGATCGTGATCGCATTAATAGGTCTACAATCGTAACACAAGCGAAAACTTCCATCGGGCTTAGGCACAAGTATAACGGAACGGCACAAGGGCTTAAGCTTTCACGCATATGACCGTTGTCGATTAGTTTTTGTACTTGCCTTTGATCTCCTTGGTTTCTTCGGGATTGACTCGGTATGGAGCTTTGTTTGGTAGAGGCGCTCCGGGGAGGAGGTCGATTCGATGCTCAATGCCTCGAAGAGGAGGTAGACCCGGAGGTAGCTCATCGGGGAAAACATCTTGAAATTCCTGCAAAGAGATTGAAACACCAAAGGTAGCTCGTGAATGGTGTTAGTTTTGGTTCTCCATCCTTGCACACAAGGACAAAGTGCATCACACTCGATGGGTTCTCACACACTTCTCTCATCTCACTTTTGGTGGCAAATAGAATGAGGTTTTTCTCTCTAGGCGAAGAGTCGCTCAAATTTGGCTTGTGGCTCTCACTCACTTTTGGGTGGATCACTTTCTCACTCTTTTCTCTATGATGTGTGGCTTGCTTGTCGGCTATCACTTGAGTAGGAGACATAGGTCGTAGCACATATTCCTTCCCTTTCATCTTGAAGCTATAGTGATTGATGCCCATTGTGGATGACACCACGGTCGAATTGCCATGGTCGACCTAGAAGTAGGTGGCAAACGGTCATTGGGACCACATCACATTCCAACGTGTCTTCATAAGCACCAATTTTGAAGGAGACTTGGACCGTATGCTCGACTCGTATAGTGCCGGAGTCACTTAGCCATTGAACCTTGTAGGGGTGTGGGTGCTTCCTCTTTACCAATTGGAGCTTGGAGCATAGTTCTTCACTTGCCAAGTTGTGGCAACTACCTCCATCGATGATGACCTTGATGGACCGTCCATTGATGCCGGCTTTTGTGTGGAAGATGTGGCATCGTTGGTCTTCTTCTTGTTGATGTTGAAGAGTCAAGACCTTGGAGACAACGAGAGCGGGCTCGAATCCTCATCACAAAAGACTTGATCCTCTTCATCTTCGTTCACCGCCGGTGCATGGCCACTTGCTCAAGAGCTTCCATCTCCTCTTCACTCATGGAGTCATATGTGCCATCGTCGTTGAGGATCATGGTGCGCTTGTTGGTGCTTTCAGATGACTTGTGGCCTCGGCCACCGCAAGTGAAACACTTGAAGGAGCTTGTCTTGATGGTCTCATCACTGGGTAGAGGATGAAGCACGCGGCTTGAGGTTGCTTGTAGCAGGAGGAGGACGACTTGAACTTGCCGAAGTCTTCTTGTAACTTGACTTGTCGTCGTTTCTTGAAGAAAGCTTGGTCGAAGTAGATGTTGGAGTAGTCGTTGAAGCTTGGTTGTTGGAGAAGCCGAGGTCTTGGATGAGTACTTGGCATTTGAAGTCATCTTGCACTTGGCGTTCGCCTTTGTAGCTTGATGCACGAGCTCAATGAGGGTTGAGTATGGTTGGAAGTCGCGATCTTCTTGATGGGATGATTGAGTCCATTCAAGAAATGTGCCATAGTTTGCTCATCATCTTCTTTGACATTGGCTCGAATCATGGCTATCTCCATTTCCTTGTAGTATTCTTCAACACTCTTTGTTCCTTGCTTGAGTAGTTGGAGTTTCTTGAAGAGGTCGCGGTTGTAGTAGGTTGGCACAAAACGTGCTCGCATGACATCCTTCATTTGAGCCCAAGTGGTGATTGGAGGTTCACCTCTTGCATGTCGTTGCTCAATGATATGTTCCCACCAAATGAGCACGAAGACTTGGAACTCAAGTGATGCCATAGTGATTTTCTTCGCTTCATCGTGGTTGTGCAACCGGAAGATTTTGTCAACCTTCAATGCCCATGAGAGGTAGTCTTCGGGTCATTGCTTCCATTGAACTTGGGCATGGTGAATTTTAGCTTGTCAGAAGCGTTGCTCTTCATTGTGTTGTTGGCGATGTTGATGATGACGTCCTTGACGTGGATTGTAATCGTCTTCATGTTGCTCTTGGCGCGGAGGAAGACCATGATCAACTTGCCCTTGTTGAACTTGAGGTTGGGGTGGAGCTTGACGAGCTTGTGGAGGGCTTGAGGAACTTGACGTTGTACATGAGGTTGGTAGTTCCTCTCTTGGATTTATTCTCGAAGGGCTTCCTCTTGATTGCGCCGTTCGCGATTGCGGTTGGCGAAGGCTCTACTTGATTCTTGAAGGGCACGTTGCGCCTCAAGAGCTTGCACCTCACGTTGTTGTTGTTGAAGACGTTGAGCCTTGGCGTCTTGTTCGTCTTGGTGAAGACGTGCTCGTTCTTCCTCTTGTTGGCGACGAAGACGATGTCGTTCTTGAGCTTGAGCAAAAGCCTCTTGGTTTGATTGAGGACGAGGAACTTGATCATCAACTTGCTCTTGTGAATGCTTGTCATGTAGCGGGTTGCGAGATGCGTGACGGTCTTGACGAGCGGCACGACGAAGAGTGTTCGAAGTAGGTGTACTTGAGTCGTAGAAGGTGTCGTCGGGGTGTCGACTCGAGCGGCTCCGTCTTGATGATGAAGAAGTTGAATGATGCCGGTTTCTCATCAAAGCGTGGATCTCGTCCATTCTTGCATCGTTCTCTTGCTTGTGAGCGTCGAACTTGTTGTCGAAGTAGTCTCTTGTACGTTGCTCGGAGAGTCGCAAGTCGGTGGCGAGGTTGTCGATGCGGTCGCTCATTGCTTGTTGTTCTTGGTGCAACGCTCTTTGTGCACCAAAGAGGTGGCTCTTGGTGACGATGATGACATGTCGTCGTCTTGCTCGATGAAGAGTGGGTTGGTAGAGGTACTTGGCCTATCCATCATTCCAAGCAAAATGTGAGTGGTAGAACGGAAAAGAACTTATACCAATGTACCTTTGACCGATGTTGAAGATGAATCAAGTTCACTCAAATGCGGACAATGAAATAGCACTCTTGGTACCGATTCTTGTCGGTTCTCACACCTACACAAATAAAAGCTTATGGTAGAGCCCGGTTAGGATGGTGGCATAAAATTTGATGCAATTGTAAGTGAGACTCAATAATGTTGGAAATGATTCACGAATTTGCAAATGCAACAAGTAGACCAATAGCAAGATATGGTACACGGAAACACACACGCAAATAGATAATATGGGGTTATGCAACCAAGGATGAGCCAAAATGTGGAATACACCAAGATGCTCTTGTTGCACAACACTAGAGAGACGCTAGCACGATTGCACAATAGGCGGATACGAACTTGTGCACAACCTACTAAGCAAAAATGCAACGACTTCTATCCCAAGTATGTTATATGTATGGTGTTTCGATGTGTTGATCCAAGATGATCAAGTATGACATTCTTAATGCTGTATGATGCTATGGTTCTTGCTCATAAGCTCTTTGCTTATCTTTCTCTCTTTGCTTAAAAGCTTGATTGGCTCTTTCTCTTTTGAGCTCTTTTCTCATGCAAAACTTCACGAACCAAGATAGCAATTGTGTATGCGATGACAACTTTGTGACACACAAGTTGATGCTAAGATATGCACCACTTTGGTATGGTATGTATGCTATGGAGTATGATCACTAATGTGCACAAGTCACGTTCTTGCCGGCAATACTCAATGGCTAGTCTCGATGGGTAAGCAACGCAAAAGATGGGCTATGATGGTTATCAATGCAATTGCAAGTAATGACAAAGATGTCGATGATGTTACCGTCCTTGGCGAAGATGAGCGGTGGTGATGTTGATGTTGAACAGTACCTAGATAGCCGGAACACACAAGGATACGGAAACCCCAACTCAAATTCTCAAAGCAAAATTTGGCAACATTGTCGGAATTGGTAGTGGAAAAGGCTATGGTGGTGCTATGTGAAGTGGTGGAGGTAAGTGGATGTGTATGTGGGCATGGGACAAAATTTGGCGAAAGTTAGGCGGTGAACGGGGTGGTGGAAGGGGTTTCATGCTGCCAGGAGCCGGATTTCCGGGCTGGGGGGCCGGATGTCCGGGGCGCCGGATGTCCGGGGCGCCGGATGTCCGGGCTGGTCGGGCCGGATGTCCGGGATGCCGGATGTCCGGGCTGTTCGGGCCGGATGTCCGGGCTCGATGAACACCGCGTGGAGAGGTCAAATCCGGTCAAAATTTGGGCGGTTTTGTGGATGGAAATTGTGGAAATGGTGGGGAATGCTAGATCTACTCGCAACACACGAAATCATGGATCAAATCCAACACAACTTCATCACACCAACAAATCACAAAAAAAATTTGGGGCTATTTTTGTGGGGAATTTTTGGAATTAGGAAAAAAAACAACAAAATCAAGCTAGAACAAGAGGCTCATGATACCAAGATGATGTAGGGCGGAACCCTACGTGGATGATCTTTCACATTGGAGCGGATCCTACGGTGAATCACGAAGAACACGCGGAAGAACAAGATGGAAACACGGGGAAAACGAGAGAGAATTCACTCAACCGACAAGAGATCAATCACACAAGTGCTAGATCACCGATCACATAGAGTGGCACAAGATTCAAGGTCAACAAAGGAAAGATACAAACGGTAGCCGTTCTTCTCCGTGAGGAGGAATTGATGGGGTCCACCCTAGAAGGGGTCTTGAATCCACTCGGGGATCTTCTCCGTAGAGGTCCCGATCTCCGAGGAGAAGTAGCCAAGTGGATGAGCAAAGGCTCTCACACAAGAATATGAGCTAATCCAATGCTAACCCTAGAAAGAGGAAGGGGATGAAGTATACATAGTCTCGGGGGCGAAGGGGTACATGGGACTTGTCCCGGATACACTGCACGCAGGCAGGGGAGGCCGGACGTCCGGGCCTTCGCGAGGCGCCGGATGTCCGGGCTACCCGGCCGGATGTCCGGGCTTGGACGCCGGATGTCCGGGCCTCAGAGGGCTTGGCCACTTATCGATGCCGAGGTAGATGCTCCAGGGCCGGATGTCCGGGTCATGGCGGATGTCCGGCCCGGAAGGTGATCTTGCCCGTCTCCGTTGGTTCTCTTCATCCATGGACTTGGCGGCTTGTCCATCTTCACGTGCATCCTCGGGAGGTTCCCTTGACACCTAATCATGCATAGCATATCTGACTTAGGTAGTAGCCATGTCTCGAGTGGATCATATGTGATATCAATAAGGAAGGAGGTCACCTCGTTCTCGAGAGCTCTAGCTCTAGCTCGTGTCATGGGCCCTCTTGGCTCTTGATGAGACGGTTGTGGATGCATGGGGATGATCGTGGGATGCTCCGCATCATTCTCTCTATGACAAATTGCAGAATTTGAGGCAAGGTACTTCTTCCGTGGATGAATATTTTCGTGGAGATGGAGCTTATTATGCAGCGTGCTAGAGTGCGTGAAGAGCCCTGAACAAACCATGCAGCGTTTTCTCTGCGGTCTGAACTATAACATCAAGTGTATTGTCTGCCTTCACCAATATTATGACATGACAGATTTGTTACACCAAGCACGTGAGGCTGAATTGCAAGTGGCTGAGGATGCTAAGTTTACATCTCGCACAACAGCGAGTAGAGGACGTTTTACACCACGAACAACACATAGTATGGAGCCTACTCCTAGTTCCACTCCTGGTTTTCGTGGTAATACTTCTTCCAAATCAGATTCGGTGATTTCTAATGCGAAGAAGTCGGCGCAACCTTGATGTGGAGCAGCCCTCACTCATCCCCACGGACGTGCCTACATCTCCCTCAACACCACCGGGACCCATGACTAGAGCCCGAGCTAAGGCTATTGAAGATAAGGTGAACTCGCTCCTCTCCGAACTTCTTATTTCTACCCATGAGACATGGCTACTACCTCATTCGTAAACTCTATGTGTAATCAGGAACACGGAGGCGAACCAAGGATCTACTACTTGCAAGAGCCAATACGGCGAGAACTCCAAGTATGTCGAAGAGGAAGAAGGGATGCATTGAAGCTACAGGACCCGGACGTCTGACCACCTCCGGACGTCCGACGATCCTCAGTTACGGACGTCCGACGCCCTCGGACGTCCGGAACATCATCACCGAATCAAACCTACGGACGGCCGGAGTTGACCGGACGTCCGGGACTTCATCACCGGATCAAATCTACGGACGACCGGAGTCGACCGGACGTCCGGCGACCATCACCCGAACCGGAATCGCGGACGTCCGAACGAGTCCGGACGACCAACCTCCTGAGCCTCCGGACGTCCGACACCTTCGGACGTCCGACACTGTCTGGGCTGAAGCCCATGTACCCTCCGTTTTGACTTCCATTTGCACTAAGACTATAAATAGGACCTTTCCGTCTCCTAGTTAAGGTCAGCTTTGGATTAGCTCATGTTTAGGTGAGAGAGCCTTTGCTCATCCACTTGGCTACTTCTCCTTCGAGATCAGGACCTCTTCGGAGAAGATCCCCCAAGCGGATTCAAGACCCCCTCTTAGGGTGGACTCCATCAAGACCTCCTTCCGGAGAAGATCGGCTACTCGTGTATCTTTATCTTTATTGTTCTTGAATCTTGTGCCACTCCATGTGTTCATCGATCTAGCACTTGTGTGATTGTTTTCTTGTCGGTTGAGTGTTTTCCCTCGTTCCTCCCCGTGATTTCCTCGTGTTCTTCGCGTTTTCCCGTGTCTCCCGTAGGATCCGCTCCCACGTGAAAGATCGCCTCCCGTAGGGTCCCACCCTACATCATCATGGTATCACGAGCCACGTTGATCACGTTATTGGAGCCCCTACCCTCTTTTTCTAGCTTGATTTTGTTGTTTTTGTCCTAATTCCGAAAATTTCCCCACAAAAATAGCCCCCAAAATTTGTGTGATTTGTTTGTGAGTTGAGATTTTGTTGGATTTGGTCCATGGATTCGTGTTGCTACGTGTGGATCTAGCTTTCCCCACCCTCCCCTCCCTTTTCCATCCACCAAACCCCTCGATTTCAACCTCTCAAGCATCTTCTTCCCCGGAAATTTTGCAGCTCATTTCCCCGAGCCCGATTTTCGCCCAGTTCGGACATCCGGACAAGGCCGGACGTCTGACGCAGTCCGGACAACCGTAAGGTCACGGACGTCCGTAAACCCTGACCAAACTGAATCTCTTCAGTTCAGACACCACAACCACCCCATAATTCTCCACATCTCCCAAACCCATATACACCAAATTCTTCCACGATTCCTCCGATGACGATTTTTGACACATTTTGGTCTTTGCGATTTTGAGTGTGGCCTCCGTATCCTTTTGTGTTTCGCTATCTAGGTGCGGTGCAAAGTCATCATCACCACTGCTCATCTACATCGACCGATCATAATCGCAAGGACGGTAACTTCGGCGACATCTTTGTCTTACCTTGCTATTGCATTGATAACCAACATTGCCTCATTTTGCGTAGCTTACCCATCGAGACTAGCCTTTGAGTATTGCCGGCAACGTGACTTGTGCACATTTAGTGATCATACTCCATAGCATACATACCATACCAAAGTAGTGCATATCTTACCATCATCTTGTGTGTCACAAAGTTGTCATCGCATACACAATTGCTATCTTGGTTCGTGAGGTTTTACATGAGAAAAGAGCTCATAAAAGAAAGAGCCAATCAAGCTTTTAAGCAAAGAGAGAAACATAAGCAAAGAGCTTATGAGCAAGAGCCATAGCATTATAGAAAATTAAGATAGTCATACTTGATCATCTTGGATCAACACATCGACACACCATACATATAGCATATTTGGGATAGAAGTCGTTGCCTTTTTGCTTAGTAGGTTGTGCACAAGTTCAGATCCGCCTATTGTGCAATCGTGCTAGCGTCTCTCTAGTGTTGTGCAACAAGAGCATCTTGGTGTATTCCACATTTTAGCTCATCCTTGGTTGCATAACCCCATATTATCTATTTCTTGGCGTGTGTTTCCGTGTACCATATCTTGCTATTGGTCTACTTGTTGCATTTGCAAATTTGTGAATCATTTCCAACTTTATTGAGTCTCACTTACAATTGCATTTAATTTCGTGCCACCATCCTAACCGAAGCTCCACCATAAGCTTTTATTTGTGTAGGTGTGAGAACCGACAAGAATCGGTACCAAGAGTGCTATTTCCTTGTCCGCATTTGAGTGAACTTGATTCATTTTCAATATCGGTCAAAGGTACATTGGTATAAGTTCTTTTCCGTTCTACCACTCACATCTCGCTTGGAATGATGGATAGGCCAAGTTCTTCTACCAACCCACTCTTCATCGAAAGCAAGACGACGACATGTCCTCATACGTCACCAAAGGCCACCTCTTCGGTGCACAACGAGCGTTGCACCAAGAACAACAAGCAATGAGCGACCGCATCAACAACCTTGCAACCGACTTGCAACTCTCCGAGCAACGTACAAGAGACTACTTCGACAACAAGTTCGAGGCGCACAAGCAAGAGAATGATGCAAGAATGGACGAGATCCGCAAGTTGATGAGAAACCGCATCATTCCACGTCTTCATCATCAAGACGGAGCCGCTCGAGTCGACACTCCGACGACACCTTCTACGACTCAAGTACACCGTCATCGAACTCTCTTCGACGAGCCGCACGCCAAGATCGTCATGCATCTCGCAACCCGCTACATGACAAGCACTCACAAGAGCAAGTTGATGATCAAGTTCCTCGTCCTCAATCAAACCAAGAGGCTTTCGCTCAAGCTCAAGAAAGGCAACGTCTTTCGTCGCCAACAAGAGGAAGAAAGAGCACGACGTCACCAAGACGAACAAGACGCCAATGCTCAACGTCGTCAACAACAACAACGTGAAGCGCAAGCTCTTGAGGCGCAACGTGCCCTTCAAGAATCAAGTAGAGCCGTCGCCAACCGCAATCGCGAACGGCACAATCAAGAGGAAGCCCTTCGAGAAGAAATACAAGAGCGGAACTACCAACCTAATGTACAACGTCAAGTTCCTCAAGCTCCTCCACAAGCTCGTCAAGCTCCACCTCAACCTCAAATTCCACACGAGCAAGTTGATCATGGTCTTCCTCCGCGCCAAGAGCAACATCAAGACGAGTACATCCCTCGTCAAGGACGTCATCATCAACAACGCCAACAACACAATGACGAGCAACGCTACGGCAAGCTAAAATTCACCATGCCCAAGTTCAATGGAAGCAATGACCCCGAAGACTACCTCTCATGGGCATTGAAGGATGACAAAATCTTCCGTTTGCACAACTACGATGAAGTGAAGAAAATCGCTATGGCATCACTTGAGTTCCAAGATTACGTTCTCATATGGTGGGAACAAATCATTGAGCGACGACAATCAAGTGGTGAAACTCCAATCAACACTTGGGCTCAAATGAAGGATGTCATGCGAGCACGCTTTTGTGCCAACATACTACAACCGCGATCTCTTCAAGAAACTCCAACTACTCAAGCAAGGAACAAAGAGCGTTGAAGAATACTACAAGGAGATGGAGATAGCCATGATTCGCGCCAATGTCAAGGAAGATGATGAGCAAACTATGGCCCGTTTCTTGAATGGACTCAATCATCCCATCAAGAAGATCGCCGACTTCCAACCATACTCATCCCTCATTGAGCTCGTGCATCAAGCTACAAAGGCGAACGCAAAGTGCAAGATGACTTTAAGTACGCCAAGTACTCATCCAAGACCTACGGCTTCTCCAACAACCAAGCTTCAACAACTAATCCAACATCTACTTCGACCAAGCTTTCTCCAAGAAACGACGACAAGTCAAGTTACAAGAAGACTTCGACAAATTCAAGTCGTCCTCCTCCTACTACAAGCAACCTCAAGCCGCGTGCTTCATCCTCTACTCCGACCGATGAGACCATCAAGACAAGCTCCTTCAAGTGTTTTACTTGGCGGCCGAGGCCACAAGTCATATGAATGCACCAACAAGCGCACCATGATCCTCAACGACGATGGCACATACGACTCCATGAGTGAAGAGGAGATGGAAGCCCTTGAGCAAGTGGCCATGCACCGGCAAGTGAATGAAGATGAAGATGATCAAGTCTTTTGTGATGAGGATTCGAGCCCCGCCTCGTTGTCTCCAAAGTCTTGACACTTCAACATCAACAAGAAGAAGACCAACGATGCCACATCTTCCACACAAAAGCCGGCATCAATGGACGGTCCATCAAGGTCATCATCGATGGAGGTAGTTGCCACAACTTGGCAAGTGAAGAACTATGCTCCAAGCTCCAACTAATCAAGAAGAAGCACCCGCACCCTACAAGGTTCAATGGCTAAGTGACTCCGACACTATACGAAGTCGAAAGCATACGGTCCAAGTCTCCTTCAAAATCGGTGCTTATGAAGACACTTTGGAGTGTGATGTGGTCCCAATGACCGCTTGTCACCTACTTCTCGATTACCATGGCAATTCGACCGTGGTGTCATCCACAATGGGCGCACCAATCACTATAGTTTCAAAATGAAGGGGAGAGAATATGTACTACGACCTATGTCTCCTAGTCAAGTGATAGCCGACAAGCAAGCCACCCATCATAGAGAAAAGAGTGAGAAAGTGACCCACCAAAAAGTGAGTGAAAGCCACAAGCCAAATTTGAGCGACTCTTCGCCTAGAGAGAATAACCTCATTCTATTGGCCACCAAAAGTGAGATGAGAGAAGTGTGTGAGAACCCATCTACCGTGATGCACTTCGTCCTTGTGTGCAAAGATGGAGAACCAAAAACTAACACCATTCACGAGCTACCTTTTGGTGTTTCAATCTCTTTGCAGGAATTCCAAGATGTTTTTCCCGATGAGCTACCTCCGGGTCTACCTCCTCTTCGAGGCATTGAGCATCGAATCGACCTCATCCCCGGAGCGCCTACCAAACAAAGCTCCATACCGAAGTTAATCCGGAAGAAACCAAGGAGATTCAACGGCAAGTACAACAACTCATCGACAACGGTCATGTACGTGAAAGCCTAAGCCCTTGTGCCGTTCCGTTATTCTTGTGCCTAAGCCCGATGGAAGTTTCCGTTTGTGTTCGATTGTAGACCTATCAATGCTATTACCGTTCGATATAGGCATCCCATTCCTCGCTTAGATGACATGCTTTATGAACTTAGTGGAGCCAACTTTTTCTCAAAAATTGATCTTAAAAGTGGCTATTATCAAATCCGCATACAAGAGGGTGATGAATGGAAAACTGCTTTCAAAACCAAATTTGGTTTATATGAGTGGTTAGTGATGCCTATGGGTCTTTCTTGAAGCTCCGGTACTTTCGTCGTCTTATGCATCATGTGCTTCGCCCTTACATTGGAGTCTTTGTTGTGGTCTACTTTGACGATATTCTTGTGTTTAGCAAAACCATGAAAGAACACATCAATCATGTAAAATCTGTGTTGCAAACTCTTCAAAAGAAAGCCTTTATGCAAACTTGAAAATATGCACATTTGGAGTTGTCAAAGTGGTTTTCTTGGGTTTTGTTGTTTCCTCAAAGGGTGTCCATGTTGATGAATCTAAAATTCAAGCAATTCAAACTTGGCCCCAACCCACCAATTTGCAACAAGTGCGAAGTTTTCTTGGTCTTGCGGGTTTCTATCATCGCTTTGTGAAAGATTTCAGCACAATTGCCGCTCCTTTGCATGTTTTGAGCAAGAAGAATACTCCCTTTGTTTGGGGAACTTCGCAATCAGCCGCTTTTGATAAGCTCAAGACTTTGCTTACTCATGCTCCGATTCTTGCTTTGCCCAATTTTGACAAAACTTTTGAGGTTCATTGTGATGCAAGTGGTACCGGAATTGGCGGAGTTTTGATGCAAGAAAAACGAGCCATTGCTTATTTTAGTGAAAAACTCTCCGGTGCTCAACTTAATTATCCCATCTATGATAAAGAATTGTATGCTTTAGTGCGTGTGCTCCATGTTTGGGAACATTACCTTAGACCTCACGAGTTTGTCATCCATACCGATCATGAAACGCTTAAGTACCTCAAAGGTCAAACTAAATTGAACAAGCGTCACGCAAAATGGAGTGAATTCATTGAATCTTTTCCTTATGTCATCAAGTACATTAAGGGTAAAGAAAATGTAGTTGCCGACGCCGCTTTCACGCATATGCATGTTTGTCACTCAACTTGAGTTGAATGTCATTGGTTTTGACCATATAAAAGACTTGTATGAGCATGATCCATCTTTTGCTTCTCCTTATGCTAAGTGCTTGACGACACGTCTTGGGACAAATATTACATCAAGGATGGTTATCTTATGAGAGCTAACAAACTTTGCATTCCCGAGTCTTCTCTTCGCTTGCTCCTTTTGCAAGAGGCTCATGGAGGCGGACTCATGGGACACTTTGGACGCGACAAGACATTCGCCACGCTCTCCAACAACTACTTTTGGCCCAAGATGTTCATGACGTTCAACGCTTCACCAACCGATGCTATACATGTCGCAAAGCTAAGTCTAAAGCTCAATCTCATGGTCTTTACATGCCTCTCCCTATTCCATACCAACCATGGGAAGACATTAGTATGGATTTTGTACTTGGTTTGCCTAGGACACAAAATGGCAAGGATTCCGTGTTTGTTGTTGTGGATAGATTTTCTAAGATGGCACATTTCATTCCTTGCAACAAGATAGACGATGCTTCACATGTTGCAAATCTCTTTTGTAGGGAAATCTTGCGACTCCATGGAGTACCAAAGACAATCGTCTCGATCGTGACGTCAAGTTCTTGAGTTACTTTTGGAAGACCCTATGCGCCAAGCTCGGAATCAAGCTTATTGTTCTCCTCGGCATACCATCCTCAAACCGACGGCCAAACGGAGGTGACGAACCGCACACTATCCACTCTACTTCGTGTCTTGATCAAGAAGAACATCAAGGAGTGGGAAGCATGTCTACCTATCGCCGAAGCACGCCTACAATCGTGCAAGACATTCAACTACCGCAAGTCCCCTTGAAGTCGCTTCACGGTTTCAACCCGTTGTCCCCATTGGACATTCTACCACTCCCTCTCCAAGAGCGCACCAACATGGATGCAAGTGAACGAGCAAGCTACATCAAGAAGATGCACGAAGATACAAGGCACGCAATTGAGCGCCAAGTACAACGCCAAGCAAACAAGCTCAACGCCAACAAGCAACCCATCGCCTTCAACATTGGCGATCAAGTGTGGCTACACCTTCGCAAGAGACCGCTTTCCCCAAAGAACGCAAGTCCAAACTTCTCCCTCGAGCCGATGGCCCTTTCAAAGTGCTCGCACGCTACAACAAGAACGCTTACAAGATCGACATACCTCGCGACAAGTACAACGTGAGCGACATCTTCAACGTCAAGGACCTTGCACCTGTCCATGGAGATGACGTTTTTGATCCGAGGTCGGATCTCTCCCAAGGGGGGGGGAGATGATGTGGAGCAGCCCTCACTCATCCCCACGGACGCGTTTACATCTCCCTCAACACCACCGGACCCATGACTAGAGCCCGAGCTAAGGCTATTGAAGATAAGGTGAACTCGCTCCTCTCCGAACTTCTTATTTCTACCCATGAGACATGGCTACTACCTCATTCGTAAACTCTATGTGTAATCAGGAACCCGGAGGCGAACCAAGGATCTACTACTTGCAAGAGCCAAGACGGCGAGAACTCCAAGTATGTCGAAGAGGAAGAAGGGATGCAATTGAAGCTACAGGACCGGACGTCTGACCACCTCCGGACGTCCGACGATCCTCAAAGACGGACGTCCGACGCCTCCCGGACGTCCCGGAACATCATCACCCGAATCAAACCTACGGACGACCGGAGCTGACCGGACGTCCGGACTTCATCACCCGGATCAAATCTACGGACGACCGAGTCGACTGGACGTCCGGCGACCATCACCCGAACCGAATCATGGACGTCCGAACGAGTCCGGACGATCGAACCTCTCTGAAGCCTCCGGACGTCCGACACCTTCCGGACGTCCGACACTGGCGCGGGCTGAAGCCCATGTACCCCTCCGGTTGACTTCCATTTGCACTAAGACTATAAATAGGACATTTCCGTCTCCTAGTTAAGGTCAGCTTTGGATTAGCTCATGTTTAGGTGAGAGAGCCTTTGCTCATCCACTTGGCTACTTCTCCTTCGAGATCAGGACCTCTTCGGAGAAGATCCCCCAAGCGGATTCAAGACCCCTCCTAGGGTGGACCCCATCAAGACCTCCTTCCGGAGAAGATCGGCTACTCGTGTATCTTTATCTTTATTGTTCTTGAATCTTGTGCCACTCTATGTGTTCATCGATCTAGCACTTGTGTGATTGTTTTCTTGTCGGTTGAGTGTTTTCCCTCGTTCCTCCCCGTGATTTCCTCGTGTTCTTCCGCGTTTTCCCCGTGTCTCCCCGTAGGATCCGCTCCCACGTGAAAGATCGCTCCCGTAGGGTCCCACCCTACATCATCATGGTATCACGAGCCACGTTGATCACGTTATTGGAGCCCCTACCCCTCTTTTTCTAGCTTGATTTTGTTGTTTTTGTCCTAATTCGAAAATTTCCCCACAAAAATAGCCCCCAAAAATTTTTGTGATTTGTTTGTGAGTTGAGATTTTGTTGGATTTGGTCCATGGATTCGTGTTGCTACGTGTGGATCTAGCTTTCCCCACCCTCCCCTCCCTTTTCCATCCACCAAACCCCTCGATTTCAACCTCTCAAGCATCTTCTTCCCCGGAAATTTTGCAGCTCATTTCCCCGAGCCCGATTTTCGCCCAGGCTCCGGACATCCGGACAAGGCCGGACGTCCGACGCAGTCCGGACAACCGTAAGGTCACGGACGTCCGTAAAACCCTGACCAAACTGAATCTCTTCAGCCTGCATACCACAACCACCCCATAATTCTCCACATCTCCCAAACCCATATACACCAAATTCTTCCACGATTCCTCCGATGACGATTTTTGACACATTTTGGTCTTTGCGATTTTGAGTGTGGCCTCCGTATCCTTTTGTGTTTCGGCTATCTAGGTGCGGTGCAAAGTCATCATCACCACTGCTCATCTACATCGACCAGTCATAATCGCAAGGACGGTAACTTCGGCGACATCTTTGTCTTACCTTGCTATTGCATTGATAACCAACATTGCCTCATTTTGCGTAGCTTACCCATCGAGACTAGCCTTTGAGTATTGCCGGCAACGTGACTTGTGCACATTTAGTGATCATACTCCATAGCATACATACCATACCAAAGTAGTGCATATCTTACCATCATCTTGTGTGTCACAAAGTTGTCATCGCATACACAATTGCTATCTTGGTTCGTGAGGTTTTACATGAGAAAAGAGCTCATAAAAGAAAGAGCCAATCAAGCTTTTAAGCAAAGAGAGAAACATAAGCAAAGAGCTTATGAGCAAGAGCCATAGCATTATAGAAAATTAAGATAGTCATACTTGATCATCTTGGATCAACACATCGACACACCATACATATAGCATATTTGGGATAGAAGTCGTTGCCTTTTTGCTTAGTAGGTTGTGCACAAGTTCGTATCCGCCTATTGTGCAATCGTGCTAGCGTCTCTCTAGTGTTGTGCAACAAGAGCATCTTGGTGTATTCCACATTTTAGCTCATCCTTGGTTGCATAACCCCATATTATCTATTTGCGTGTGTGTTTCCGTGTACCATATCTTGCTATTGGTCTACTTGTTGCATTTGCAAATTTGTGAATCATTTCCAACTTTATTGAGTCTCACTTACAATTGCATTTAATTTCGTGCCACCATCCTAACCGAGCTCCACCATAAACTTTTATTTGTGTAGGTGTGAGAACCGACAAGAATCGGTACCAAGAGTGCTATTTCCTTGTCCGCATTTGAGTGAACTTGATTCATTTTCAATATCGGTCAAAGGTACATTGGTATAAGTTCTTTTCCGTTCTACCACTCACATCTCGCTTGGAATGATGGATAGGCCAAGTTCTTCTACCAACCCACTCTTCATCGAAAGCAAGACGACGACATGTCCTCATCGTCACCAAAGGCCACCTCTTCGGTGCACAACGAAAGCGTTCGCCAAGAACAACAAGCAATGAGCGACCGCATCAACAACCTTGCAACCGACTTGCGACTCTCGAGCAACGCATAAGAGACTACTTCGACAACAAGTTCGAGGCGCACAAGCAAGAGAATGATGCAAGAATGGACGAGATCCGCAAGTTGATGAGAAACCGGCATCATTCCACGTCTTCATCATCAAGACGGAGCCACTCGAGTCGACACTCCGACGACACCTTCTACGACTCAAGTACACCGTCATCGAACACTCTTCGATGAGCCGCGCGCCAAGATCGTCATGCATCTCGCAACCCGCTACATGACAAGCACTCACAAGAGCAAGTTGATGATCAAGTTCCTCGTCCTCATTCAAACCAAGAGGCCTTTGCTCAAGCTCAAGAAAGGCAACGTCTTCGTCGCCAACAAGAGGAAGAAAGAGCACGCCGTCACCAAAGACGAACAAGACGCCAATGCTCAACGTCGTCAACAACAACAACGTGAAGCGCAAGCTCTTGAGGCGCAACGTGCCCTTCAAGAATCAAGTAGAGCCGTCGCCAACCGCAATCGCGAACGGCACAATCAAGAGGAAGCCCTTCGAGAAGAAATACAAGAGCGGAACTACCAACCTAATGTACAACGCCAAGTTCCTCAAGCTCCTCCACAAGCTCGTCAAGCTCCACCTCAACCTCAAATTCCACACGAGCAAGTTGATCATGGTCTTCCTCCGCGCCAAGAGCAACATCAAGACGAGTACATCCCTCGTCAAGGACGTCATCATCAACAACGCCAACAACACAATGACGAGCAACGCTACGGCAAGCTAAAATTCACCATGCCCAAGTTCAATGGAAGCAATGACCCCGAAGACTACCTCTCATGGGCATTGAAGGTTGACAAAATCTTCCGTTTGCACAACTACGATGAAGTGAAGAAAATCGCTATGGCATCACTTGAGTTCCAAGATTACGTGCTCATATGGTGGGAACAAATCATTGAGCGACGACAAGCAAGAGGTGAACCTCCAATCACCACTTGGGCTCAAATGAAGGATGTCATGCGAGCACGCTTTGTGCCAACATACTACAACCGCGATCTCTTCAAGAAACTCCAACTACTCAAGCAAGGAACAAAGAGCGTTGAAGAATACTACAAGGAGATGGAGATAGCCATGATTGGCCAATGTCAAGGAAGATGATGAGCAAACTATGGCCCGTTTCTTGAATGGACTCAATCATCCCATCAAGAAGATCGCCGACTTCCAACCATACTCATCCCTCATTGAGCTCGTGCATCAAGCTACAAAGGCGGAACGCCAAGTGCAAGATGACTTTAAAATGCCAAGTACTCATCCAAGACCTACGGCTTCTCCAACAACCAAGCTTCAACAACTAATCCAACATCTACTTCGACCAAGCTTTCTCCAAGAAACGACGACAAGTCAAGTTACAAGAAGACTTCGACAAATTCAAGTCGTCCTCCTCCTACTACAAGCAACCTCAAGCCGCGTGCTTCATCCTCTACTCCGACCGATGAGACCATCAAGACAAGCTCCTTCAAGTGTTTTACTTGCGGCGGCCGAGGCCACAAGTCATATGAATGCACCAACAAGCGCACCATGATCCTCAACGACGATGGCACATACGATTCCATGAGTGAAGAGGAGATGGAAGCCCTTGAGCAAGTGGCCATGCACCGGCAAGTGAATGAAGATGAAGATGATCAAGTCTTTTGTGATGAGGATCCGAGCCCCGCTCTCGTTGTCTCCAAAGTCTTGACACTTCAACATCAACAAGAAGAAGACCAACGATGCCACATCTTCCACACAAAAGCCGGCATCAATGGACGGTCCATCAAGGTCATCATCGATGGAGGTAGTTGCCACAACTTGGCAAGTGAAGAACTATGCTCCAAGCTCCAACTAATCAAGAAGAAGCACCCGCACCCTACAAGGTTCAATGGCTAAGTGACTCCGGCACTATACGAAGTCGAAAGCATACGGTCCAAGTCTCCTTCAAAATCGGTGCTTATGAAGACACTTTGGAGTGTGATGTGGTCCCAATGACCGCTTGTCACCTACTTCTCGATTAGACCATGGCAATTCGAACGTGGTGTCATCCACAATGGGAGCACCAATCACTATAGATACAAAATGAAGGGGATAGAATAACTACAACGACCTAAGTCTCCTAGTCAAATGATATCCGACAATCAAGCCACCCATAATAGAGAAAATTGTGATAAAGTGACCAACCAAAAAGTTAGTGAAAGCCACAAGCCAAATTTGAGCGACTCTTCGCCTAGAGAGAATAACCTCATTCTATTGGCCACCAAAAGTGAGATGAGAGAAGTGTGTGAGAACCCATCTACCGTGATGCACTTCGTCCTTGTGTGCAAAGATGGAGAACCAAAACTAACACCATTCACGAGCTACCTTTGGTGTTTCAATCTCTTTTGCAGGAATTCCAAGATGTTTTTCCCGATGAGCTACCTCCGGGTCTACCTCCTCTTCGAGGCATTGAGCATCGAATCGACCTCATCCCCGGAGCGCCTCTACCAAACAAAGCTCCATACCGAGTTAATCCTAAGAAACCAAGGAGATTCAACGGCAAGTACAACAACTCATCGACAACGGTCATGTACGTGAAAGCCTAAGCCCTTGTGCCGTTCCGGTTATTCTTGTGCCTAAGCCCGATGGAAGTTTCCGCTTGTGTTCCGATTGTAGACCTATCAATGCTATTACCGTTCGATATAGGCATCCCATTCCTCGCTTAGATGACATGCTTGATGAACTTAGTGGAGCCAACTTTTTCTCAAAAATTGATCTTAAAAGTGGCTATTATCAAATCCGCATACAAGAGGGTGATGAATGGAAAACTGCTTTCAAAACCAAATTTGGTTTATATGAGTGGTTAGTGATGCCTATGGGTCTTTCGGAAGCTCCGGTACTTTCGTATGCCTTATGCATCATGTGCTTCGCCCTTACATTGGAGTCTTTGTTGTGGTCTACTTTGACGATATTCTTGTGTTTAGCAAAACCATGAAAGAACACATCAATCATGTAAAATCTGTGTTGCAAACTCTTCGCAAAGAAAGCCTTTATGCAAACTTGAAAAAATGCACATTTGGAGTTGACAAAGTGGTTTTCTTGGGTTTTGTTGTTTCCTCAAAGGGTGTCCATGTTGATGAATCTAAAATTCAAGCAATTCAAACTTGGCCCCAACCCACCAATTTGCAACAAGTGCGAAGTTTTCTTGGTCTTGCGGGTTTCTATCATCGCTTTGTGAAAGATTTCAGCACAATTGCCGCTCCTTTGCATGTTTTGAGCAAGAAGAATACTCCCTTTGTTTGGGGAACTTCGCAATCAGCCGCTTTTGATAAGCTCAAGACTTTGCTTACTCATGCTCCGATTCTTGCTTTGCCCAATTTTGACAAAACTTTTGAGGTTCATTGTGATGCAAGTGGTACCGAATTGGCGGAGTTTTGATGCAAGAAAACGAGCCATTGCTTATTTTAGTGAAAAACTCTCCGGTGCTCAACTTAATTATCCCATCTATGATAAAGAATTGTATGCTTTAGTGCGTGTGCTCCATGTTTGGGAACATTACCTTAGACCTCACGAGTTTGTCATCCATACCGATCATGAAACGCTTAAGTACCTCAAAGGTCAAACTAAATTGAACAAGCGTCACGCAAAATGGAGTGAATTCATTGAATCTTTTCCTTATGTCATCAAGTACATTAAGGGTAAAGAAAATGTAGTTGCCGACGCGCTTTCACGCATATGCATGTTTGTCACTCAACTTGAGTTGAATGTCATTGGTTTTGACCATATAAAAGACTTGTATGAGCATGATCCATCTTTTGCTTCTCCTTATGCTAAGTGCTTGACGCATACGTCTTGGGACAAATATTACATCAAGGATGGTTATCTTATGAGAGCTAACAAACTTTGCATTCCCGAGTCTTCTCTTCGTTTGCTCCTTTTGCAAGAGGCTCATGGAGGCGGACTCATGGGACACTTTGGACGCCGACAAGACATTCGCCACGCTCTCCAACAACTACTTTTGGCCCAAGATGTTCCGTGACGTTCAACGCTTCACCAACCGATGCTATACATGTCGCAAAGCTAAGTCTAAAGCTCAATCTCATGGTCTTTACATGCCTCTCCCTATTCCATACCAACCATGGGAAGACATTAGTATGGATTTTGTACTTGGTTTGCCTAGGACACAAAATGGCAAGGATTCCGTGTTTGTTGTTGTGGATAGATTTTCTAAGATGGCACATTTCATTCCTTGCAACAAGATAGACGATGCTTCACATGTTGCAAATCTCTTTTGTAGGGAAATCTTGCGACTCCATGGAGTACCAAAGACAATCGACTCCGATCGTGACGTCAAGATATTGAGTTACTTTTGGAAGACCCTATGCGCCAAGCTCGGAATCAAGCTATTGTTCTCCTCGGCATACCATCCTCAAACCGACGGCCAAACGGAGGTGACGAACCGCACACTATCCACTCTACTTCGTGTCTTGATCAAGAAGAACATCAAGGAGTGGGAAGCATGTCTACCTATCGCCGAGCACGCCTACAATCGTGCAAGACATTCAACTACCGCAAGTCCCCCTTCAAGTCGCTCACGGTTTCAACCCGTTGTCCCCATTGGACATTCTACCACTCCCTCTCCAAGAGCGCACCAACATGGATGCAAGTGAACGAGCAAGCTACATCAAGAAGATGCACGAAGATACAAGGCACGCAATTGAGCGCCAAGTACAACGCCAAGCAAACAAGCTCAACGCCAACAAGCAACCCATCGCCTTCAACATTGGCGATCAAGTGTGGCTACACCTTCGCAAGGACCGCTTCCCCAAAGAACGCAAGTCCAAACTTCTCCCTCGAGCCGATGGCCCTTTCAAAGTGCTCGTGACGCTACAACAAGAACGCTTACAAGATCGACATACCTCGCGACAAGTACAACGTGGCGACATCTTCAACGCCAAGGACCTTGCACCTGTCCATGGAGATGACGTTTTGATCCGAGGTCGGATCTCTCCCAAGGGGAGATGATGTGGAGCAGCCCTCACTCATCCCCACGGACGTGCCTACATCTCCCTCAACACCACCGGACCCATGACTAGAGCCCGAGCTAAGGCTATTGAAGATAAGGTGAACTCGCTCCTCTCCGAACTTCTTATTTCTACCCATGAGACATGGCTACTACCTCATTCGTAAACTCTATGTGTAATCAGAACACGAGGCGAACCAAGGATCTACTACTTGCAAGAGCCAAGACGGCGAGAACTCCAAGTATGTCGAAGAGGAAGAAGGGATGCAGCTGAGTTACAGGACCCGGACGTCTGACCACCTCCCGGACGTCCGACGATCCTCAAAGACGGACGTCCGACGCCCTCCGGACGTCTGGAACATCATCACCCGAATCAAAACTACGGACGACCGGAGTCGACCGGACGTCCGGGACTTCATCACCGGATCAAATCTACGGACGACCGAGCTGACCGGACGTCCGGCGACCATCACCCGAATTGACTGCGGACGTCCGAACGAGTCCGGACGACCGAACCCTCCTGAGCCTCCGGACGTCAGACACCTTCCGGACGTCTGACACTGGCGCGGCTGAAGCCCATGTACCCTCCGCTTTGACTTCCATTTGCACTAAGACTATAAATAGGACCTTTCCGTCTCCTAGTTAAGGTCAGCTTTGGATTAGCTCATGTTTAGGTGAGAGAGCCTTTGCTCATCCACTTGGCTACTTCTCCTTCGAGATCGGGACCTCTTGGAGAAGATCCCCAAGCGGATTCAAGACCCTCCTAGGGTGGACCCCATCAAGACCTCCATCCGGAGAAGATCGGCTACTCGTGTATCTTTATCTTTATTGTTCTTGAATCTTGTGCCACTCTATGTGTTCATCGATCTAGCACTTGTGTGATTGTTTTCTTGTCGGTTGAGTGTTTTCCCTCGTTCCTCCCCGTGATTTCCTCGTGTTCTTCCGCGTTTTCCCCGTGTCTCCCCGTAGGATCCGCTCCCACGTGAAAGATCGCTCCCGTAGGGTCCCACCCTACATCAAACCTACTACTAGTGCTGCTGGTTCTACTAATTCTACAGCAAGAAACATGGACATGAGTTGTCATACATGTGGTGGAAGGGGTCATTTTAAGAGAGATTGTCCCAATAAGAAGGTTATGTTGATTAATGAGGGTGTCCTGATCTTTCGATGAGATGATAACTATCGATTTGGTGGAGTCGACTTTGACGATCCGACTACAAACGTGCACGACGTTGCGCGTTAGCAATCGCTAAACCAATCTCCTGAGGTTACTGACGATGCCGAAAGCACGATCAACCTGACCACGAAGGTCTATTCCTGCAAGCAATCGAAGAACGAGCAAGAATATGATAAAGCAATCTGAATATTACGAGTATATATGAAGTATTGATAAAGGTGGGGATCGGTAAGCGGTCTTGGTCTGGTCGTTGTACACAAACGACGTACACGAAGTTGCAATGGCTAACTTTAACTAAACAAATCCCAAAGAAAAAGCTACTAGATGGATCTACTTATATAGGAGCAAGGGTGGCGGCCAAGGAGGTGGGAGGACGTCCCACGGCAGCCTAACACTAACCCTAGGTCGTACAAGGCCAATAGGCCCAAGTGGAGGTGACATAACACCTTTGGACTTGTAGTTTGACTCGGATTCTGCTGCAGCATCAGATTGTTTCGTCCATAACTCAACGCTCCGGACGGATTTTAAGGTGATTCTAATTGGGTTGGAAAATGCACGAAATCTATTTTACAACAAAAAGAATCAACCAATTTGGAGACCGTATGAAAAAGTTATTGACGTTTTGAGTCGTATGTCTCTGCAGTAGTCCGAATCTGAGTCCGTAACGTGAGAGACTTGGACTCTATCTTCTCTTGGGCCAAAAGTGACGTGAGAGAACTTTTTGAACAGCAGGTAAACATCTCTTTCTCCCTTATCTTCATATGTGGATTGTACAAATGTCCCATACACCTGCAATTAGACATGGCACAAAAGTTTGTGAAGTATTTTTGTCCTGGATGACATAAATAAATTATTGCATAGTTTGCATTAGAAATCACCTCACAAATATACATGTATGCAATATTTTTGGTCGTATCCAAGGTAATCATGTCCTCATCATCGGACCATATAAAGATACCGTTGAGTGTGATGTGGTTCCTATGACCGTGTGTCACCTGTTGTTGGGACGCCCATGGCGATATGATAGAGATGTCCGCCACAATGGGAGAGCCAACACATATCATTTAAATTGGCGTGGCAAGGAGGTTACTTTGAGGCCTATGATACCCCAGCAAATTGTAAATGAATCTCGTCAAAAAATTGAAGTGAATCTTGAAAAAGAGAGTGAGAGATTAGATAGGCGAGAGACTACACTTCCGGTGAGTGAGAGCCACACGCCAAATCTGAGTGGTCAAAATTAAAGTGAGGGAGTGAATTCCTTAGTTATGTTAGCCACCAAATCTGGTTTGAGAGAGTTTCGTGAGGATCCCACTGCTGTACCACTTGTGCTATTATGCAAGGGTCAAATTTTGGTTTCTAACAACATGACCCCTCTCTCTATTGGTGTTTCTAATGTATTGCAGGAATTTAGCGATGTGTTTAGGAGGAGGTACCCATTGGTTTACCACCATTGCGAGGTATAGAGCATCAAATTGATTTGATACCAGGAGCATCGCTGCCCAATAGAGCACCGTACCGCAGCAACCCCGAGGAAACAAAGGAAATTCATAAACAAGTACAAGAGCTTCTAGACAAAGTTTATATTCGCGTGAGCTTAAGTCCTTGTGTTGTTCATGTAATTTTGGTTCCTAAGAAAGATGGTACATGGCGCGTAATGCGTAGATTGTAGAGCTATAAATAACATCACTATTCGATATCGTCATCCTATTCCACGTTTAGAAGATATGTTAGATGAATTGAGTGGTGCTGCTGTGTTCTCTAAAATTGATTTGCGTAGTGGTTATCATCAAATTAGGATGAAAGAAGGGGATGAATGGAACACATCCTTTAAAACAAAGTTTGGTTTATATGAGTGGTTAGTCATGCCTTTTGGGTTAACTAATGCACCTAGTACTTTCATGAGATTAATGAACCATGTTTTGAGGCCTTTCATTGGTAAATTTGTGGTTGTATATTTTGGTGATATACTTATTTACAGTCGCAATGAATCTGAACATAGTGATCACATTTGACAAGTTTTGCAAGTGTTGTGTGATGCTCAGTTATATGGTAATCTTGATAAGTGCACTTTTTGCAAAGATAAGGTCATATTTCTCGGATATGTTGTTTCTAAGCATGGAGTTGAGGTAGATGAATCAAAAATAGAAGCTATTAAAATTGGCCTACTCCTCTGAATGTTAGTCAAGTATGAAGCTTTCACGGTCTTGCTTGTTTCTATAGACGCGTTTTGTGAAAGATTTCAAGATTATTGATGCACCTTTGAATGAGCTCACAAAAAAGGGTGTTGATTTTGTGTGGGGCGCAGCCCAAGACAATGCTTTTGATGAGCTGAAACGTCGTTTGACTGCTGCACCTTTGCTTATACTTCCTGATTTCACTAAACAATTTGAAATTGAATGTGATGCTAGTGGAATTGGTATTGGAGGTGTGTTGATGCAAGAGGGTAAACCGATTGCATATTTTTCTGAAAAACTTAATGGTGCACAATTGAACTATCCTGTTTATGATAAAGAATTGTATGCTCTAGTTCGTGTCCTTGAGGTTTGGCAACATTCTTTGTGGCCAAAAGAATTTATCATACATTCTGATCGTGAGGCTCTGAAATATTTGAAAAGCCAATCCAATTTAAACAAACGTCATACAAAATGGGTTGAATTTATTGAATCTTTCCCATACATCATTAAATACAAAAAGGGTAAAGATAATGTTGTTGCTGATGCTCTTTCTAGGAAAAACATGTTGTTGTCACAATTGGATGTTCAAGTTCCTGGTTTAGAGAGTTTGCGTGATTTATATGTCACTGATCCTGATTTTTCAGCACCATATAAATTGTGTTCAGATGTAAAAGCATGGGAAAAATATCACATACATGATGGCTATTTGTTTAGAGCTAACAAACTATGTGTTCCGTAATCGTCTGCGCGTTTGCTATTGTTGCAGGAATCACATGCCGGCGGTTTGATGGGTCATTTTGGACGTGAGAAGGCTTTTCTTATGCTCGCTGATCACTTTTATTGGCCTAAGACGAGGCGTGATGTGGACAGATTTGTGAAGCGTTGCATTACTTGTAATAAGGCAAAGTCTAAGCTGAAACCTCACGGTTTGTATACTCCTCTCCCTGCTCCTACTACACCATGGGAAGACATAAGCATGGACTTTGTGTTAGGATTGCCTAGGACCGAGAGAGGACATGATTCAATTTTTGTGGTAGTTGATCGTTTTTCTAAGATGGCACATTTTATTGCTCACACAAAAGCGACGATCGTCGCATATTGCTACTCTGCTTTTCAGGGACATCGATGCGCTTACATGGAGTACCAAAGACGATTGTTTACGATCGTGACGTGAAGTTTATGAGCTATTTCGGAAGACACTTTGGGGAAAGCTGGGGACAAAGTTACTATTCAGCACTACTTGTCATCCCCAAACAGATGGGCAAACAGAGGTGGTCAATCGCACACTATCCACGTTGTTGCGATCCATCATAAAGAAGAACCTGCGTGAATGGGAGGAGTGTTTACCGCATGTGGAGTTTGCATATAACAGGGCGGTACATTCCACAACTCAGTTCTGTCCATTTGAGGTGGTCTATGGTTTTAAGCCAATTACACCACTTGATTTGCTGCCCCTTCCAATTCAAGAGAGAGTGAACATGGATGCATCCAAGAGGGCAGATTTCGTGAGGAAGATACACGAGAAGACCAAAGATGCCATTGAAAAGAAGGGCAAGTACACGGCTGATCGTGTTAATAAGAAGAGAAAGGAGGTGTTGTTTCAGCCGGGCGACATGGTGTGGGTACACTTGCGCAAAGATAGATTTCCTGAACGGCGCAAGTCCAAGTTGAAACCAAGAGGTGATGGACCATATAAAGTGCTTGCCAAGATTAATAATAATGCATACAAAATTGATCTTCCGACTGAAGAGTTTAGCGTGAGTAATACGTTCAACGTCGCTGATTTGACGCCATATACTGGAGAAGACATTGGCGCGTCGCGGTCGACGCCTTTTCAAGGGGGGGGGGGGATGATGAGGACATCCCTACTCCTTTACCATCATTTTCAAATAAAGATGATATTGCACAAGACAAGTCCAATGAAATCAGAATTGGACCAATTACAAGAGCACGTGCAAAACTACTTGAACAACAGTGAATTCACTCTTAGTTGAATCGACATTTGTGTTAATCAGAATTTTATACTGCCTAAGTCTTTGCATATTTGTATGATCAGATTTGAAGGGAAGGCAAGCTTGGCACGTGGAGATGAAGAATTGCAGCAAGAAGAACTTCTACTGATGTCTAAAATCAGCAAGTGCACGAGGGAGGAGAGGGAGGCAGGTGCACAACATAAACAGAAGGAAAATCAGAACCGGACTCGGATTGACAGCCAGAAGGCCCGCAATTGATATACGTGTAGAATCTGTATCCGTGCTCCAAATAAGGCGTTTAAATACAATTTGGAAAGCTTGACTCGTGTGCTTTCCAAATTGTATACTCGCAGCCCCGATTTGCGGTGACCGAGTCGCAGTCACCAAAACAATACGGCGGTTGTTTCTGCCAGTTTTTTCCAGATAGATTCGTTTAAGTTAGGAAAGTTAGAGATAAGTTGGATTTCGACCCCAACACTATGTTGGACGTTCAGGGGTCTTTATATACCCTTGTAAGTCGTGGCTTTTAGGGTTAGACCATGTTTTGATTAAACTCATATCAGACTGAATTGCTTTAAGCATTCCTCTGTACTCATATTCCTCTTTGCATCGATCAGGAATATTTACCTACATCAAACTTGTTTCGATAGGGTGTATTTGCTACTGAAAGTCAAGGCTATCTGTCGTTCCACTGGGAATTGGGAGATTGCAAAACCGCTTCGTGGTCGGCGGCTACGTGCGCAAGTGTGTGGTGTTGCGAATATCCACAGGGTTGAAGATCTGTTGCATTGGCAACGGGGGAACTGATAGAGGCAAAGGTGTCCCGATGTTTCGATGAGATGGTGGCTATCGTTTCTGTGGGAGTCGACCTTGACGACCCGACTACGTACGTGCGAGACGTCGCGCCTTAGCAATCGCTAAACCAACTTCCGAGGGTTATTGACCACGCCGAGCACGATCAACTCGACCACGAGGGCCTGTTTCCTGCGAACAAACGAAGAACAAGCAAGAAACTAAGATCGCAATCTGGATATTGCGAATATAAGAGGAAAGCTTTATTAATGAAGGTGGGGTCCCGAGACGCCTTGGTCTGGTCGTTGAACACAAGCGAAATCACGCGAAGTTGCAGCTAAAGGCGAACTTTTGATCTAAACAAAACCCAAAGTCTAAACGACGCCTAAGGGCTGTATATATGGAGAAAGAGGAGGGAATTTCGTGGCCCTTGAGGGAGGGGTCCAAAACCAACCCTAACTCTTGTTTCCCCACACATACGGACTCTAAAAACAGCCTACACTTAAGTATTTCGAAATTACATGGGCCTGGCCCAATATTAAGGTGACACAGCACCTAGAATAGCCTATGGACGAATATTATGAAGTGGCATCTTGTATATTTCGTCCAAGGCCTCATGCTCTCATTAGGGTGGCTTCAAAGTCCTGGAATCATCACTTGTAACTCCGTTCTTGTCACCCTTGCGCATGCCAACATCTCCATGCTTGAACTTGCTCCAAGGTTCATCTTTCTTGACCATGGTCGGCCCTTCATTTGTAAGCAAAACAAATGTGTCCAATTTAGGCAGCATCATATTCTCATGAACATTGGAATCGTTACCAAGAAACGAAAGTACCTGATAATTCAATTGGCGTGCGCGAGCTCTAGTAATTGGTCCAGTATATGTAACAGTAGGGGCTGTGGGTATAACAATGGTATTGATGTCCTCATCATCCTCCCCTTCTTGAAATGAAGTCGTCCTCGACGGAAGCTCATCTTCCTCACCCAAATAAGGCTTCAAATCTGCAATGTTAAAAGTGGGACTAACCCCAAAATCTGCATGCAGCTCAAGTTTATATGCATTATCATTTATTTTCTCTAACACCTTAAATGGACCATCAGCACGTGGCATTAGCTTTGATTTATGCAAATTAGGAAACCTATCCTTACGCAAATGTAACCAAACAAGATCTCCAGTGCAAAGATAACATGTTTTCTACCCTTATCTCCAAAGAAGTTTATATTTAGCATTCATACGCTCAATGTTTTCCTTAGTTAACTCATGCATTTTTAAAATCAATTCAACACGTTCTTGAGCATCAAAATTAACCTTCTCCGAAGATGGAAGAGGCAACAAATCAATAGGTGCACGAGGTAGGAAGCCATACACAATTTCAAAAGGGCACATCTTAGTAGTAGAATGCAATGAACGATTATAAGCAAATTCAATATGAGGCAAGCATTCTTCCCACATTTTCTTATTATTCTTCAAAACAGCCCTAAGCATAGTAGACAATGTTCTATTGACTACTTCAGTTTGTCCATCAGTTTGGGGGTGACAAGTAGTACTAAAAAGCAGTTTAGTCCCCAACTTAGCCCATAAACATCTCCAAAAGTGGCTAAGAAATTTAGTATCACGATCTGAAACAATAGTATTTGGCACACCATGCAAGCGAATAATTTCACGAAAGAACAAATCAGCAACATTAACAAAGATCATCGCTTTTATGACATGGTATAAAGTGTGCCATTTTCGAGAATCTATCCACGACAACAAATATGCTATCCCTCCCTTCTTTGTTCGAGGTAAACCTAAAACAAAGTCCATAGATATATCCTCCCAAGGAACACTAGGCATGTGCAAAGGCATATATAAACCATGAGGATTGAGTCGTGACTTAGCTTTTTGACATGTAGTGCAGCGAGCAACAAAACGCTCAACATCCCGTCTCATCTTTGGCCAAAAGAAATGTGTAGCAAGTATATCCTCCGTCTTCTTCGCGCCAAAGTGTCCCATTAATCCTCCTCCATGCGCCTCCTGCAACAACAAAAGACTTAACAGAGCTAGCAGGAATGCATAGCTTGTTAGCACGGAACACAAAACCATTCTTAATAACGAACTTGTTCCATGTTCTTCCTTCTTTACAATTCTGCATTACATCTTTAAAATCAGCATCATGCACATATTGATCTTTGATGGTCTCCAAACCAAATATTTTGAAGTCAAGTTGTGAAAGCATAGTATAGCGACGAGACAATGCATCAGCAATAACATTTTCTTTACCCTTCTTGTGTTTAATGATATAAGGGAAAGTCTCAATGAATTCAACCCATTTAGCATGTCTACGATTCAGTTTAGCTTGACTTTTAATATGTTTCAAAGATTCATGATCAGAATGTATAACAAATTCTTTGGGCCATAAATAATGTTGCCATGTCTCTAAAGTCCGAACAAGAGCATATAATTCTTTGTCATAAGTAGAATAGTTCAGACTAGGCCCACTCAATTTTTCGTAAAAGTATGCAACAGGTTTGCCATCTTGTAATAACACACCTCCTAATCCAATTCCACTAGCATCACATTCAAGCTCAAAAGTCTTATTAAAGTCGTGAAGTTGGAGTAAAGGAGCATGTGTCAACTTATCTTTCAATACCGTGAAGGCTTCTTCCCTGCGGTACCCCAAACAAAAGGCACATCCTTCTTTGTAAGTTCATTGAGAGGTGCAGCAATGGTGCTAAAGTCTCTCACAAAACGCCTATAGAAACCAGCGAGTCCAAGAAAACTCCTCACTTGTGTGACCGTTTTGGGCTGCGGCCAACTCTCAATAGCTTCAATCTTGGCTTTATCAACTTCAATTCCCTGTGGTGTAACAACATAGCCAAGAAAAGATACTCGATCGGTGCAAAAGGTGCACTTCCCAAGGTTACCAAACTAACGTGCATCACGTAGAGCATTAAAAACAGCACGTAAATGTTCCAAATGTTCTTCCAAAGATTTGCTATAAATCAGTATATCATCAAAATAGACTACCACAAATCGTCAAATGAAAACACGTAAAACTTCGTTCATTAGTCTCATGAAAGTACTAGGCGCATTAGTTAACCCAAAAGGCATGACTAACCACTCATATAAACCAAACTTAGTTTTAAATGCTGTTTTCCATTCATCTCCCAATTTCATACGAATTTGATGGTATCCACTACGCAAATCAACTTTGGAGAATATTGTAGAGCCACTCAATTCATCAAGCATATCATCTAGCCTAGGAATAGGATGACGATAACGAATAGTAATATTATTAATGCCTCTACAATCAACACACATACGCGACGTACCATCCTTTTTAGGCACTAGTATAATAGGAACAGCACAAGGACTAAGAGATTCGCGTATATAACCTTTGTTGAGCAGCTCCTGTACTTGACGCATAATCTCCTTCGTCTCCTCTGGATTGGTACGGTATGGTGCACGGTTCGGTAGCGATGCACCGGGAATTAAGTCAATTTGATGCTCAATCCCTCGAATAGGTGGTAATCCCGGTGGCACGTCTTGTGGGAAGACGTCAAACAACTCCCCGCAAAATGTTAGTGACAGCAGGGGGTAAAGAGGAAGGCATGTCCTCGAATGAAAATAATGCCTCTTTGCACACAAAAGCATAGCAAACAGATTTGCTAGAATCTAGCTCCTCAATATCAGATTTGGTGGCAAGTAAACATGCACTTTTCAGTTTAATTTCAGAAGCAACATTAGATGGTTTATTATTAGGCTTCATTTGTTGCTCAAATTCTTTTGCCACAATCTGATTTTCACTCTTATTTTTCTCCTGTTTTGCTTTATTAGCTCTATTAATATCATCTTTCAAAATTGAATCAGAGTCATAGGAAGCAAAGTAATATTTTTATCCTTGTGAACAAGAGTATAATGATTGTTTCTACCATGGTGTACAGAATTTTTATCAAATTGCCATGGTCTACCAAGTAATAAGGAACATGCTTGCATAGGTACCACATCACAATCAACATAATCAGCATATGTAGAGATACTAAAATACACACGAACAAGACGTGTTACCTTAACCTTGCCGCTGTTGTTGAACCATTGGATGTAGTAAGGATGTGGATGTGGTCTTGTGGTGAGAGAAAGCTTCTCCACCATATCCATGCTAGCCAAGTTGTTGCAGCTCCCTCCATCTATGATGACGCTTGAATAGAACGTTCCTTCACAACTCCCTTTGTATGGAACAAGTTATGCCTCTGATTTTGCTCGGCTTGTGTAACCTGCACACTCAAAACACGTTGAGCAACTAAACATTCATACCTGCCAAAGATCTTCAAAGAGCCATGTATTGCGTCTCATGATCGTAATCATCTCCACCATGTTCTTCATGTGTAATAAGAGCCAAAGTCTCTTCATCATAGTCACTAAGCGGACTCATACCCACCATCCTCGTAGCAATCATCACACGCTGAGATTGGCATTCTTCCGCAAAATGTCCTCTTCCCTTACAACGACGACAAATAATATCACTTGTGTGCCCTGTTGACACCATGGAAGAAGAAGAGCTCTGTGTAGGCCCGGCGGGTGGGCTCTTGGCGGAATAGTGGTGGTTGTGCCTGCTTTATTGTATCACGGTTGGAGGTGGCAGCCGACGGAGGTGCCGGTGTAGCAGAACGTGTGGAAGTAGATGATGCACGTGGTGTCCATGATGAAGGTCGACCTGCAGAAAAGTTAGTCCGCGCCAATGCCTGTCGATCCTGCACTTCACGTTCAGCTTTACAAGCAAGATGGAATAATCGAGTGATATTAGTATAATCCTTGTAGTCTAGAATGGTCTGAATATCTCTATTTAATCCACCCAGAAAACGTGCAAGCATAGCTTCATTCTCCTCAACAATACCACATCTAATCAAGCCAGTTTTTAATTCCTGATAATATTCTTCTACCGATTTTTTCCTTGTCTTAAGCGCTGCAATTTTTGAAGTAATTCACGCTGATAATATGGTGGAACCCAACGAGTACGCATAGCAGTTTTCAAAGCAGCCCAAGTAGCTGGAACAGGATATAATCTACAATGTCCAGACCACCAAACACATGCAAAGCTAGTGAAAGCACAAACAGCAGCAGGAACACGTCTCTCCTCAGGATATTTTAAACATGTAAATCGTTGTTCAGTTTCTAACTCCCAAGTAAGATATATATCAGGAACATATCTACCCTCAAATGGTGGAATATTCAATTTCAGTTTAGGGAGATGGTCATGATCTCGTACCTGAAGGGGAGCCCGAACATTGCCATTATTTGCATGTGGACGACCTGGTGGTTGTGGTGCTGGTGGTTGCACGTAGTACTGATGTTGATCAACCTCATCCTCGTAATCTCTCACATAATCATCCTCCCCCACATCAGCAGCAGGAGCCACGAAGTATCAACAGAAGACCAAAGCAGCTTGGCCAGTGAAGAGGGACACGGCTCGCTTCGGTGAAGGGTTGCTTCATGACGTGGAGGTAGTCGTTGTTGTTGTTGTAGAGGTGCGTCGAGGTGCAGCCAGTGGTGGTGGTGGTAGACGCAGCGAGCAATTCATTAAACCTGTTATCGAGCTTTGTTTCAACGCCTTCTCAATGCCATCTATCTTCTCCATGGCCTCTTCAAATCTATTAAGCACATCTTCCACCTGCCCACTCATCATTTGTTGAAACTTATCATGTAGCGCTTTGTTTGTCATGTTCTCCTAGTCGGTCTCACGGCTTGTGATCCTGCCATGGTTAGCAGCAATAGAAACACACAAGAATATGATTCGACAGACTACTAGGAAGTGGTGGTGGTGGTGTGGTGGACAGTCACAAATCCGTCAAGCAAATCTCAAATTCTTACCAGTTCTTACCCAGCAGCAGGCGGTGATCGGCAACCGATGTAGTCAAAACACTCAAAGCTTGGATAGAGCGATTACAAGGGAGAGTCAAACGCACGATGTAGATGTATGTGGAGCTGGGAAGGCTTATAATATGGTAGCAAAAAGGGTCAGCAATAATCAATTCAGAGATGCAAAGTTGAATAAACGCTCAACGACGGTACTGTGCTGGTCCTATGCTAGACCGTGCTAGAGACGCGAGCCTAGAACACTAACAAAATCACCACGCAGCACGGAAACAACGGAAAATCACACACTGGAATATTTTTTTCGCTCTTTTTTTTTATACCGCTTTTTTTTGCTCTTTTTTTTTTTGCGAAAAATCACTATAATGGCGAGTGTCTCAAAACTCTTCCTGTGTCAAACCGACAGGATGTGCACGAAATTTTTTCGACCAAATTTTTTTTTCGATTGCCGGACCCGAAAACAGGAAACGGGTCAAAAAACTTTCTATAATGGCGACTGTCTCAATACGCTTAGAAACACCTAAAAATAGGATAGCCAGAAAATTTTTCGACAAGTGCGTTTTCGGAAAATTTTGGGCCTAAACGGAGGGTGGTTTCCAGACTAGCAAAGAATTTTTTTTTTCCGAAACCTACTCCGGCTAGGAAACACGAAGCGGAAACTAGATGGATCTCGAAAACAAACCTAATATGAGAAGAACTCGGATTGGTGGTGGATATATGGTGGTGGTATATGGCAGCGGTGGTGGTATATGGTAGCGGTGGTGGTATATGGATACGGATTGGTGGTGGTATATGGATACGGATTCAGAGCGGTGGCGGATAAGAAGGGTGGTAGATGGCAAGGCGATGATGATGGTGCGGCGGCGTGACAACTTATGACCGTAACTTCGAAACTCTAAAAGACTAGACTCTAAGACCGGCAACTTGACACGACGATGCAACCGCAAATTCAACAAAGCAAAAACCCTAAAAGATTATGCGAAGGCTCAGATTGGTTCGGATATGATGAACCCTAATTTTTTGTGGCTTTTTCGTGGACTTTAGGTATGAAGAACAGACTCGATCTAATCTGAAAAACTATAAAATCTCACCGAGCAACCTGAAAATCTGATACCACTTGATAGAGGCAAAGGTGTCCCGATGTTTCGATGAGATGGTGGCTATCGTTTACGTGGGAGTCGACCTTGACGATCCGACTACGACGCGGCGAGACGCCGCGCCTTAGCAATCGCTAAACCAACTTCCGAGGGTTATTGACCACGCCGAGCACGATCAACCTGACCACGAGGGTCTGCATTTCCTGCGAGCAAACGAAGAACAAGCAAGAAACTAAGATTGCAATCTGGATATTGCGAATATAAGAGGAAAGCTTTATTAATGAAGGTGGGGTTCTGTGGACGCCTTGGTCCGGTCGTTGAACACAAAGCGAAATGCAGCGAAGTTGCAGCTATGGCGAACTTTTGATCTAAACAAAACCCAAAGTCTAAACGACGCCCTAAGGGCTGTATATATGGAGGAAGAGGAGGAATTTCGTGGCCCTTGAGGGAGGGTCCGAAACCAACCCTAACTCTTGTTTCCCCACACACACGGACTCTAAAACAGCCTATATTTAAGTATTTCGAAATTACATGGGCCTGGCCCAATAATAAGGTGACGCAGCACCTAGAATAGCCTATGGACGAATATTATGAAGTGGCATCTTGTATATTTCGTCCAAGGCCTCATGCTCTCATTAGGGTGGCTTCAAAGTCCTGGAATCATCACTTGTAACTCCGTTCTTGTTCCCCTAGCATGCCAACATCTCCATGCTTGAACTTGCTCCAAGGTTCATCTTTCTTGTCCATGGTAGGCCCTTCATTTGTAAGCAAAACAAATGTATCCAATTTAGGCAGCATCATATTCTCATGAACATTGGAATCGTTACCAAGAAACGAAAGTACCTGATAATTCAATTGGCGTGCGCGAGCTCTAGTAATTGGTCCAGTATGTATAGCAGCAGGGGCTGTGGGTGTAACAATGGTATTGATGTCCTCATCACGTTGGGTTCCACCATATTATCAGCGTGAATTACTTCAAAAATTGCAGCGCTTAAGACAAGGAAAAAATTCGGTAGAAGAATATTATCAGGAATTACAAACTGGCTTGACTAGATGTGGTATTGTTGAGGAGAATGAAGCTATGCTTGCACGTTTTCTGGGTGGATTAAATAGAGAGATTCAGACCATTCTAGACTACAAGGATTATAATAATATCACTCGATTATTCCATCTTGCTTGTAAAGCTGAACGTGAAGTGCAGGATCGACAAGCGTTGGCGCGGACTAACTTTTCTGCAGGTCGACCTTCATCATGGACACCACGTGCATCATCTACTTCCACACGTTCTACTACACCGGCACCTCCGTCGGCTGCCACCTCCAACCGTGATACAAGAAAGCAGGCACAACCACCACTATCTGCCAAGAGCACACCTGCTGGGCCTACACAGAGCTCTTCTTCTTCCATGGCGTCAATAGGGCCCACAAGTGATATTATTTGTATGCGTCGTTGTAAAGGAAGAGGACATTTTGCGAGAGAATGCCAATCTCAGCGTGTGATGATTGCTACTGAGGATGGTGGGTATGAGTCCGCTAGTGACTATGATGAAGAGACTTTGGCTCTTATTACACATGAAGAACACGGTGGAGATGATTCTGATCATGAGACGCAATATATGGCTGCCGAAGATGCTGACAGGTATGAATGTTTAGTTGCTCAACGTGTTTTGAGTGTGCAGGTTACACAAGCTGAGCAAAATCAGAGGCATAACTTGTTCCATACAAAGGGAGTTGTGAAGGAACGTTCTATTCGGCGTCATCATAGATGGAGGGAGCTGCAACAACTTGGCTAGCATGGATATGGTGGAGAAGCTTTCTCTCACCACAAGGCCACATCCACATCCTTACTACATCCAATGGTTCAACAACAAATGACAAGGTTAAGGTAACACGTCTTTGTTCGTGTGTATTTTAGTATCTCTACATATGCTGATTATGTTGATTGTGATGTGGTACCTATGCAAGCATGTTCCTTATTACTTGGTAGACCATGGCAATTTGATAAAAATTCTGTACACCATGGTAGAAACAATCAGTATACTCTTGTTCACAAGGATAAAAATATTACTTTGCTTCCTATGACTCCTGATTCCATTTTGAAAGATGATATTAATAGAGCTAATAAAGCAAAACAGGAGAAAAATAAGAGTGAAAATCAGATTGTGGCAAAAGAATTTGAGCAACAAATGAAGCCTAATAATAAACCATCTAATGTTGCTTCAAATTAAACCTGAAAAGTGCATGTTTACTTGCCACCAAATCTGATATTGATGAGCTAGATTCTAGCAAATCTGTTTGCTATGCTTTTGTGTGCAAAGAGGCATTATTTTCATTCGAGGACGTGCCTTCCTCTTTGCCCCCTGCTGTCACTAACATTTTGCAGGAGTTCGTTGACGTCTTCCCACAAGACGTGCCACCAGGATTACCACCTATTCGAGGGATTGAGCATCAAATTGACTTAATTCCCGGTGCATCGCTACCCAACCGTGCACCATACCGTACCAATCCAGAGGAGATGAAGGAGATTATGCATCAAGTACAGGAGCTGCTCGACAAAGGTTATATACGCAAATCTCTTAGTCCTGGTGCTGTTCCTATTATACTAGAGCCTAAAAGGATGGTACGTCATTATGTGTGTTGATTGTAGAGGCATTAATAATATTACTATTCGTTATCGTCATCCTATTCCTAGGCTAGATGATATGCTTGATGAATTGAGTGGCTCTACAATATTCTCCAAAGTTGATTTATGAGTGGATACCATCAAATTCGTATGAAATTGGGAGATGAATGGAAAACAGCATTTAAAACTAAGTTTGGTTTATATGAGTGGTTAGTCATGCCTTTTGGGTTAACTAATGCACCTAGTACTTTCATGAGACTAATGAACGAAGTTTTACGTGCTTTCATTGGACGATTTGTGGTAGTCTATTTTGATGATATACTGATTTATAGCAAATCTTTGGAAGAACATTTGGAACATTTACGTGCTGTTTTTAATGCTACGTGATGCACGTTTGTTTGGTAACCTTGGGAAGTGCACCTTTTGCACCGACCGAGTATCTTTTCTTGGCTATGTTGTTACACCACAGGAATTGAAGTTGATAAAGCCAAGATTGAAGCTATTGAGAGTTGGCCGCAGCCCAAAACGGTCACACAAGTGAGGAGTTTTCTTGGACTCGCTGGTTTCTATAGGCGTTTTGTGAGAGACTTTAGCACCATTGCTGCACCTCTCAATGAGCTTACAAAGAAGGATGTGCCTTTTGTTATGGGTACCACACAGGAAGAAGCCTTCACGGTATTGAAAGATAAGTTGACACATGCTCCTTTACTCCAACTTCCTGATTTTAATAAGACTTTTGAGCTTGAATGTGATGCTAGTGGAATTGGATTAGGAGGTGTGTTATTACAAGATGGCAAACCTGTTGCATACTTTTCGAAAAATTGAGTGGGCCTAGTCTGAATTATTCTACTTATGATAAAGAATTATATGCTCTTGTTCGGACTTTAGAAACATGGCAACATTATTTATGGCCCAAAGAATTTGTTATACATTCTGATCATGAATCTTTGAAACATATTAAAAGTCAAGCTAAACTGAATCGTAGACATGCTAAATGGGTTGAATTCATTGAGACTTTCCCTTATGTCATTAAACACAAGAAGGGTAAAGAAAATGTTATTGCTGATGCATTGTCTCGTCGGTATACTATGCTTTCACAACTTGACTTCAAAATATTTGGTTTGGAGACCATCAAAGATCAATATGTGCATGATGCTGATTTTAAAGATGTATTGCAGAATTGTAAAGAAGGAAGAACGTGCAACAAGTTAAATGCGTTAATGATGGATTTGTGTTCCGTGCTAACAAGCTATGCATTCCAGCTAGCTCCGTTCGTCTTTTTGTTGTTGCAGGAGGCGCATGGAGGAGGACTAATGGGACACTTTGGCGTGAAGAAGACGGAGGATGTACTTGCTACACATTTTTTGGCAAAAGATGAGACGGGATGTTGAGCGTTTTATTGCTCGCTGCACTACATGTCAAAAAGCTAAGTCACAACTCAATCCTCATGGTTTATATATGCCTTTGCCTGTACCTAGTGTTCCTTGGGAGGATATATCTATGGACTTTGTTTTAGGTTTACCTCGAACAAAGAAGGGAGGGATAGCATATTTGTTGTCGTGGACAGATTCTCGAAAATGGCACACTTTAAACCATGTCATAAAAGCGATGATGTGTTAATGTTGCTGATTTGTTCTTTCGTGAAATTATTCGCTTGCATGGTGTGCCAAATACTATTGTTTCAGATCATAATACTAAATTTCTTAGCCACTTTTGGAGATGTTTATGGGCTAAGTGGGGACTAAACTGCTTTTTAGTACTACTTGTCACCCCCAAACCGATGGACAAACTGAAGTAGTCAATAGAACATTGTCTACTATGCTTAGGGCTGTTTTGAAGAATAATAAGAAAATGTGGGAGGAATGCTTGCCTCATATTGAATTTGCTTATAATCGGTCATTGCATTCTACTACTAAGATGTGCCCTTTTGAAGTTGTGTATGGTTTCCTACCTCGTGCACGTATTGATTTGTTGCCTCTTCCATCTTCGGAGAAGGTTAATTTTGATGCTAAACAACATGCTGAATTGATTTTAAAAATGCATGAGTTAACTAAGGAAAACATTGAGCGTATGAATGCTAAATATAAACTTGCTGGAGATAAGGGTAGAAAACATGTTGTGTTTGCTCCTGGAGATCTTGTTTGGTTACATTTGTGTAAGGATAGATTTCCTGATTTGCGCAAATCAAAGCTAATGCCACGTGCTGATGGTCCCTTTAAGGTGTTGGAGAAAGTAAATGATAATGCATATAAACTTGAGCTGCCTGCAGATTTTGGGGTTAGTCCCACTTTTAACATTGCAGATTTGCAGCCTTATTTGGGTGAGGAAGATGAGCTTCCGTCGAGGACGACTTCATTTCAAGAAGGGAGGATGATGAGGACATCAATACCATTGTTACACCCGCAGCCCCTACTGCCACATATCTTTGGACCAATTACTAGAGCTCACAAGACGCCAATTAAATTATCAGTACTTTCTTTTCTTGGTAATGATTCTAATGTTCATGAGAATATGATGCTGCCTAAATTGGATACATTTGTTTTGCTTACAAATGAAGGGCCTAGCTTGGAGAAGGATGGACATTGGAGCAAGAACAAGCATGGAGATGATGCCATGCGCAAGGGGAACAAGAACGGAGTTACAAGTGATGATTCCAGGACTTTGAAGCCACCATAATGGGTGCATGAAGCCTTGGACGAAATATACAAGATGCTACTTCATAAATTTCGTCCCGAGGCTATTCTAGGTGCCACCTTATTATTGGGCCAGGCCCTTGTAATTTCGAAATACACAAGTATAGGCTATTTTTAGAGTCTGCATGTGTGGGGAAACAAGAGATAGGGTTGATTTCGGACCCTCCACCAAGGGCCACGAAATTCCCCCCCTCTTCCTCCATATATACAGCCTTTAGCGCACCGTTTAGACTTTGGGTTTTGTTTAGATTAAAAGTTCGCCATAGCTGCAACTTAGCGTACTTCGTTTGTGTTCATCGACCAGACAAAGGCGTCACAGAACCCCACCTTCATTAATAAAGCTTTCCTCTTATATTCGCAATATCCAGATTGCAATCTTAGTGTCTTGCTTGTTCTTCGTTTACTCGCAGGAAACAGACCCTCGTGGTCAGGTTGATCGTGCTCCGTGGTCAATAACCCTCGAAAGTTGGTTTAGCGACATTAAGGCGCGACGTCTCGCCGACGCATAGTCGGATCGTCAAGGTCGACTCCCACAGAAACGATAGCCACCATCTCATCGAAACATCGGGACACCTTTGCCTCTATCATCCGCCCAAGAGGGGGTCTTAATGATATCCCGCTGGATCTTCTCACATGGAGGTCTTGAACTCCATGGGAGTGGTAGTCTCTCTCTCAAGAGTAGAGGTAGGAGCAAAGCTCACCTAAGAATGAGCTATCATATTTGCTAACCCTAACTAGGAGGAGGGGGAGGAGTATATATAGTCTTAACCACGAAGGGGTAAGTGGGAAAGGGATACATGGGCCTTTGGCCCGACTCTGCGCGCAGGCAGGCGCCGGATGTCCGGGCTGGGGGCCGGATGTCCGGGCTCTCGTGAGACGCCGGATGTCCGGGGCGGTTGGCCGGATGTCCGGCCCGAGCGGGGTGGCTTCGGCCGGGTGCCTCACACCGGATTTCGAAGCGATGCCGGATGTCCGGGCTGTGGCGTGGCGCCGGATGTGCAGGTACACGGCGGATGTCCGGCCACGATGCTGGCCTTCTTTGGTGCGATTCGTGGCGGCAGACAGGCGCGGATGTCCGACCCTTGGCGGATGTCCATTCTTTGTAAGTTTCAAGATCGTCTTCTTCCGTTGTCACTTCCAGGCTTCCCTCGCGGATGGTGTAGTTGTTCCTTGGCGCTTGCACTCCTCCTCGACATCCGTGAAGCTCCAACAATACCTATGCATGCACACGGGAGAAGTGTCAAGTAGTATACCATCCTCGAAGGGGTCAAGTGAGCACGTGTAAAGGAGAAGATTCACCTTTATGTATGAGAAGTAGAGGTCGACGTGTCACTTGCCAAACGGACTCTTGACATGGTGATGACCGTAGGATGCTCCACATCATCCCCTCCCCCTTGGAAAAGATCCGACCTCAGATCAAAAACCAAATCACCATGGGAAAGAGATGGCGGTGCCGTGTCAAAGTGGTCGATCACCAAGCTCTCGTCATCTTGAAGCTTGAAATGGGCACTCTCCAATGTCGCACCATCTTGTGATTCCTTCAAAAGGAGTAAATAGAACAAACACTTGGAAAAACAAATGTGGTTAGCGTTAGTGCAAAACCAAGCATTCAAGAGGAGATTCACCAAACAAGTGTTGTCACCAAGCATAGCATAGGGTGTGACAAAGGATTGTGACATGGCATGTAAGCATATCAATCGAGCACAAGCAAAAATATCATGGGAACAAGCATGTAAATGTGAGGTAGAGATGCAAATATGTGTGACAAGAGCATAAGCATCTACCTCGAGGTCGAGCAAGCATTCACAAATTGCTCAATGAAAGGTCTATGGTAGGCATAGGAAGGATTCACAACACCAAATAAAATGAAGTGTCTAAACACATGGGTCAAGTGCAAGACAATCCAAACATAACGTGCATAGGGTGTAGTGAATATAGTGTAGCACTCAACACAATATAAAGAGCAATTGTTCATCATGTGTGAGGCAATCAAGTCAAGCATGAGACAAGCAATGGGACATGGCATATGTGAAGAAATGACATTGGTGCAACCAAGCATATCATAGGGGCAAGTAATCCAAGAATTGGATGCAACACACAAGGTACATATGTCATGAAGAATGGAAATGTGGCAATCATGGGTGAAAGCAATATCTCGACCATCTTGCGCCATAAATGGTGCAAGCAACACATGAAGTATGATCCACAATATCCAAGGTCAAGAAGGATGTCACCTTGAAAGCGTGTCCTTGTGCATTCTTCACAATGCCGAAGTGGTAGGAAATGTGGTGTAGAAGCGAGTCGTGGTAGAATGTAAGAGGCTCGCTCTCAAGAGCTCGAATGGTCAACTCATGTGAAGTGGAAGTCGATGCGAAGTCCAAATATCCTACACATGCACAAAACAAAACAAAGAAAGTATGCGCATGGTAGACAAACACATCATCCATCATGATGGTTCTCATCTTTTGCACAAAACCATTAGAAGGACAAGTGCATGAATAATATGATGCAACAATGGCAATATTCATGGCACTAGGTATATGGTGCAAAGAAGTAAGACAAGCATGCTTCACAAGAATTATGTCAAAATCTCCAAATATATGCGAGAATGCTATGGGGGCAATCTCATGAGCAAGAAGAGAATCATTGTTGCACTCAATACATGGCAAATCATCTAGCATGAGGGAGGCAACACATAGAGATATATGACAAGAAGCAATATGAATCATGTGCAAAGCATATAGATGGTTGTCATCAACCGCATGAAATGAGCAAGTATGAATCATTGGTGATGCAACATAAGCAAGCATTGTAATCAAGTCGTGCAAACTAGTGGAGCGAAGATGCAACACACTAGAGTAAATCATGGCAATCATTCATGTGAGCAAATAATAGGCAAAGAAAATGCACATGACATATCGCAAGCACGAACACAAAGCAAGATGAAAGTATCATCATAGGAATGGGTCATGAATAGAACATGGCAATAACAAGTGATATCTCCACCAAGCTTGCAAATACACATACAAGTATGAGAGTCAATCATCATGTGTAAAGCAAAGCATGGGTCACAAATGCATGGAAAAGGCATAGGAATGGGCATATCATGCAAAGTGAACATGGCAAGATGGGCATAGAATATGTAATGGACAATAACCCATAGCCAAGTGAGGGCCATGTAGAAGAAATGCGCGAAGTCTTTGCCAAGAGAGCGGTGGGAAAGAAAATCCATGGGATCCCAAATCATCGCCGTTGCTCTCTAGAGCTCGTTTTGTCAACTCGTGGGATTGCGAGGTCGACAAGTATTCATGGGTACCTACACAAAAGAGACACAAACCAAAGAAATTGTGCGGCGTGGTAAATGTACACATCATCCATCATGATGTGTATGTGCACATGTGAGTTAGCACAAGATAAGCATCGCTCAAAGAAATTTGATGCATGGTATAAGAACATGTCATCCATCATGAAAGAATAGTTATTATGTATGACACGATGGGGACACAAATTGAGAATGCAAGTATATGGTAGATCAATAGCATGTTTGTTCATGGGGAGCATATGGTGCACATAATTATTGGGATCATGCAATGGATGGGATGGATCAAAATCTCCTAACATGTATTAGGAAACTATGGGGGTCTCCTCATGAGCAATATTGGAAACATCATTTGGAGAAAATGGACAACATCCAAAACAATGCATATCCGAAGCTAGGTGGGCATGGCATGGCATATGAGATAAATGATGCAAAGGGACATTATCAATTTCATCACAAGAAAAACAAATGCCAATAACCATGGGCTTGTCATATATGCCATATGTGCAAATTGGGTTTATTTTAATGGCATATGCATAGTCACTATGAAGAGATTGCAAATAAGACATATGGTTGATCTCATGCATAGCATATGACAAGTCAAGAGGATTAGCAAACATGATGTGACCTAAAGAATTGTCGCAAGAAATCCTATGTAACATGGCATCACAACTAATAGACTCCACATGAGAATCATCATATTCATCATAAATGGGCAAATCATCACATGGGAAATCATACTAGCATGAAGCATGGTACTAGGTGGATCGACATCATGCAAGCAATCAATGTCAAGAATGTCCAATAGTGGGACTAGAGCATCACCGTCACCTATGTTACCTTTGTCATTCCACTCAAGTGGTGTAGGTGAGGTGGGAAAGACCAAATGGTGGTTATCTTCATCTTGATGGAACCATGTGGGGGGTGCATCATATTCCACCATGGTCATCGTCTTGTCCAAAGGGAGGACGAAGTCGTCGAGGATCGGCTCGTCATCATAAATGGGACCTAGCACCAAATGAGAAGACACAATAGAGGTAGAGGTCAAGTTGTTAGAAATGCAAATGGCCTCACTAGACCTATCAACTATCTCACTCTCTCTATGTGGTGGTTCACTCACTCCCTCAAAATAGGTGCACTCAATCTCACATATGGTGGAGTCACTCATCTCACTCAAGTGGTGGGGGTTGTGGCTCTCCTCACATGGGAATTGGGGCAGCTCATCATGTATGGGGCTAGTGGTGAAGTCACTCTCACTCTCAATATGGTGGCAACAGTCACTCAAGTCATCGGACGTCAGCCGTGGTCGAAGGAAAATCCCATGCTCAACCGTCTCGTAGTCGCCGTAAATGCGTGGATGAAGGCCGAAGATGGCACATCATCGCTCTCGTCGTGGATGAAGGCCGAAGATGGCTCAACATCACTCTCGCCGTGGATGAAGGCCGAAGATGGCACAACATCACTCGCCTCCTAAGATGGAAGCATCATCCTTGCTCGCCACCTTGTCGCTTGCCTCCAAAGCTTGGTCCTTGAAGGTCTCCGTAGTTGTACTCGTCGCCGCACCATCTTGAAAAAGAGTCAAGGTAGACTCGGCATCATCAATGCCACAAAGAGGAATGGCGGTGAAGTCGCACTTGGGAGCATCGTCTTGGAGCTTGTCGGGCTTGGACATCATGGTGGTACTAGCCTCATGCTTGTCGTAGAGCTTGGTCGCCGCGAAGTGTGCTTGGGGTGGAGAAGCCTTGGCCTTCATGAGTTCTTGTTCCGCCTTGAGAGCACCAATGTAGTAGTCGTCAATGGACTTGTAGTTCTCGAGGAAGATGGTCTTGGGGATGTCGTTGTGCAATCCCATCATGAAGTGGAACTTCATCGAAATGGGGTCGTCCACGCCATCGTCAGAAGGCAATCTTCATCTCCTTGAAGTACTTGTCGATGGACTTGGATCCTTGGGTGGTGTTCTCCAATTGGCATCGGGTTGTTCCGTGTAGGTTGGAGGCACGAACTCGCTGCAAAGCTCTCTTCATCTTGGGCCAACTCATCTCGTAGCACTCCGAAGGTGTGTGAAGCCACCATGTCGAGGCGTAGTCGTGGAAGTTTCTTGTGGCTCACTTCACTTGATCTTCGGGAGGAACTTGATGTAGCTTGAGGTAGTCGTCCATTAAACGCTCCCACTCGAGGTACTCCTCGGGTTCTTGAGTCCAATAGAAAGGAATCTTGTGGTCGGTGTCGAGGTCGTAGTAGCTCGTGGAAGTCGCGGACTTGAGCTTGGGGAGCTTCTCTTGAGCGTAGTCTTGGGGTGCTTGTTGGCGAAGATGCCGTATGGCCGTAGGCGTAGATGCCTTGAGGTCGCCATGCGGCGATGCCAAGGGAGATGGTGAAGTCGTTGAGCGGTTGTTGGTGTTGATCTCATGACCTTCACATTCTTGGTGGTGATGGTGTCGATGCCGATGTGAACTTGCCGGAGATGGTAGCTCGGAAGCATGTACTCTTGAGCGTCTTCTCGAAGATGAGGAAGATCGCTTGTAGCACTTGATGAGGGCTTTAATCTCCTCCATTTGAGCTTGCATCTTGGCGTCGGTGGAGTTGTTCGTGGCATCGAACTCGTCGTTGTTCTTGTAGACCGAACGGGAAATGCCTTGCCTATCCATCACAAGACTCGAGTAGAGGTGAGTAGGAAATGAGATAAACTGATGAGGACATCAATACCATTGTTACACCCACAGCCCCTGCTGCTATACATACTGGACCAATTACTAGAGCTCGCGCACGCCAATTGAATTATCAGGTACTTTCGTTTCTTGGTAACGATTCCAATGTTCATGAGAATATGATGCTGCCTAAATTGGATACATTTGTTTTGCTTACAAATGAAGGGCCTACCATGGACAAGGAAGATGAACCTTGGAGCAAGTTCAAGCATGGAGATGTTGGCATGCGCAAGGGAAACAAGAACGGAGTTACAAGTGATGATTCCAGGACTTTGAAGCCACCCTAATGAGAGCATGAGGCCTTGGACGAAATATACAAGATGCCACTTCATAATATTCGTCCATAGGCTATTCTAGGTGCTGCGTCACCTTATTATTGGGCCAGGCCCATGTAATTTCGAAATACTTAAGTATAGGCTGTTTTTAGAGTCCGTATGTGTGGGGAAACAAGAGTTAGGGTTGGTTTCGGACCCCTCCCTCAAGGGCCACGAAATTCCCTCCTCTTCCTCCATATATACAGCCCTTAGGGCGTCGTTTAGATGGTGGGTTTTGTTTAGATCAAAAGTTCGCCATAGCTGCAACTTCGCGTACTTCGTTTGTGTTCAACGACCAGACCAAGGCGTCACAGAACCCCACCTTCATTAATAAAGTTTTCCTCTTATATTCGCAATATCCAGATTGCAATCTTAGTTTCTTGCTTGTTCTTCGTTTGCTCGCAGGAAATGCAGACCCTCGTGGTCGTTGATGCGTGCTCGGCGTGGTCAATAACCCTCGGAAGTTGGTTTAGCGATTGCTAAAGGCGCCGACGTCTCGTCGTGACGTAGTCGGATCGTCAAGGTCGACTCCCACGTAAGCGATAGCCACCATCTCATCGAAACATCGGGACACCTTTGCCTCTATCAAGTGGTATCAGATTTTCAGGTTGCTCGGTGAGATTTTACAGTTTTTCGTAGATTAGATCGAGTCTGTTCTTCATACCTAAAGTCCACGAAAAAGCCACACAAAAAAAAATAGGGTTAGTTCATCATATCCGAACCAATCTGAGCCTTGCATAATCTTTTTAGGGTTTTTGCTTTGTTGAATTTGCGGTTGCATCGTCGTGTCAAGTTGCTGGTCTTAGAGTCTAGTATTTTAGAGTTTCGAGTTCTGGTCATAAGTTGTCACGCCGCCGCCGCACCATCATCATCGCCTTGCCATCTACCACCCTTCTTATCCGCCACCGCTCTGAATCCGTATCCATATACCACCACCGCTACCATATACCACCACCGCTGCCATATACCACCACCATATATCCACCACCAATCCGAGTTCTTCTCATATTAGGTTTGTTTTCGAGATCCATCTAGTTTCCGCTTCGTGTTTCCTAATGAGTAGGTTTCGAAAAAAAATTCTTTGCTAGTCTGAAACCACCCTCCGTTTAGGCCCAAAATTTTCCGAAACGCACTTGTCGAAAAATTTTACGGCTATCCTATTTTTAGGTGTTTCTAAGCGTATTGAGACGATCGCCATTATAGAAAGTTTTTTTGACCAGTTTCAGTTTTTGGGTCCCGCAGTCAAAAAAAATTGGTCGAAAAATTCCGTGCCCATCTGTCGGTTTGACACAGGAAGAGTTTTGAGACACTACGCCATTATAGTGATTTTTCGCAAAAAAAAAAAAAGCGCAAAAAAAAAGCGAAAAAAAATTTCCAGAGTGTGCTTTTCCGTTGTTTCCGTGCAGCGCCCGTGATTTTGTTAGTGTTCTAGGCTCGCGTCTCTAGCACGGTCTAGCCTAGGACCAAGACAAGACCGTCGTTGAGCGTTCATTCAACTTTGCATCTCTGAATTGATTATTGTTGACCCTTTTGCTACCATATTATAAGCTTTCCCAGCTCCACATACATCTACATCGTCGTTTGACTCTCCCGGTAATCGCTCTATCCAAGCTTTGAGAGTTTTGACTACATCGGTTGCCGATCACCTTTCTTCTTTGGGTAAGAACTGGTAAGAATTTGAGATTTGCTTGACGGATTTGTGATCGCCCACCACACCACCACCACCACTTCCTAGTAGTCTGTCGAATCATATTCTTGTGTGTTTCTATTGCTGCTAACCATGGCGGGATCACAAGCCGACGAGACCGACCGGGAGAACATGACAAACAAAGCGCTACATGATAAGTTTCAACAAATGATGAGTGGGCAGGTGGAAGATGTTCTAAATAGATTTGAAGAGGCCATGGAGAAGATAGATGGCATTGAGAAGGCGTTCAAACAAAGCTCGATAACAAGTTTAATGAATTGCTCATGCGTCTACCACCACCACCACCGGCTGCACCTAATGCACCTCTACAACAACAACAACGACTACCTCCACATCGCGAAGCAACCCTCCGCCGAGCGAGCCGTGTCCCTCTTCAGCCTGGCCAAGCTGCTGGTGCTGCTGTTGATACTTCTGTGGCTCCTGCTGCTGATGTGGGGAGGATGATTATGTGAGAGAGTACGAGGATGAGGTTGATCAATTTCAGAACTACGTGCAACCACCAAAGACCACAACCACCAGCACCACAACCACCCGGTCGTCCACATGCCAATAATGGCAATGTTAGGGCTCCCCTCAGTACGAGATCATGACCATCTCCCTAAATTGAAGTTGAATATTCCACCATTTGAGGGTAGATATGTTCACGATATATATCTTACTTGGGAGTTAGAAACTGAACAACGATTTACATGTTTACAATATCCCGAGGAGAGACGTGTTCCCGGCTGTTTGTGCTTTCACTAGCTTTGCATGTGTTTGGTGGTCTGAACATTGTAGATTATATCCTGTTCCAGCTACTTGGGCTGCTTTGAAAACTGCTATGCGTACTCGTTGGGTTCCACCATATTATCAACGTGAATTACTTCAAAAATTGCAGCGCTTAAGACAAGGAAAAATTCGGTAGAAGAATATTATCGTGAATTACAAACTGGCTTGATTAGATGTGGTATTGTTGAGGAGAATGAAGCTATGCTTGCACGTTTTACGGGTGGATTAAATAGAGATATTCAGACCATTCTAGACTACAAGGATTATACTAATATCACTCGATTATTCCATCTTGCTTGTAAAGCTGAACGTGAAGTGCAGGATCGGCGAGCGTTGGCGCGGACTAACTTTTCTCGCAGGTCGACCTTCATCATGGACACCACGTGCATCATCTACTTCCACACGTTCTACTACACCGGCACCTCCGCTTGGCTGCCACCTCCAACCGTGATACAAGAAAGCGAGGCACAACCACCACTATCTCGCCAAGAGCGCACTTCTTTGGGCCTACAGAGCTCTTCTTCTTCCATGGCGTCAACAGGGCACACAAGTGATATTATTTGTAAATGCGTTGTAAGGGAAGAGGACATTTCGCCAGAGAATGCCAATCTCAGCGTGTGATGATTGCTCACGAGGATGGTGGGTATGAGTCCGCTTAGTGACTATGATGAAGAGACTCTGGCTCTTATTACACATGAGGAACACGGTGGAGATGATTCTGATCATGAGACGCAATACATGGCTGCTGAAGATGCTGACTGGTATGAATGTTTAGTTGCTCAACGTGTTTTGAGTGTGCAGGTTACACAAGCTGAGCAAAATCAGAGGCATAACTTGTTCCATACAAAGGGAGTTGTGAAGGAACGTTCTATTCGCGTCATCATAGATGGAGGGAGCTGCAACAACTTGGCTAGCATGGATATGGTGGAGAAGCTTTCTCTCACCACAAGACCACATCCACATCCTTACTACATCCAATGGTTCAACAACAGCGGCAAGGTTAAGGTAACACGTCTTTGTTCGTGTGTATTTTAGTATCTCTACATATGCTGATTATGTTGATTGTGATGTGGTACCTATGCAAGCATGTTCCTTATTACTTGGTAGACCATGGCAATTTGATAAAAATTCTGTACACCATGGTAGAAACAATCAAGTATACTCTTGTTCACAAGGATAAAAATATTACTTTGCTTCCTATGACTCCTGATTCGATTTTGAAAGATGATATTAATAGAGCTAATAAAGCAAAACAGGAGAAAAATAAGAGTGAAAATGAGATTGTGGCAAAAGAATTTGAGCAACAAATGAAGCCTAATAATAAACCATCTAATGTTGCTTCTGAAATTAAACTGAAAAGTGCATGTTTACTTGCCACCAAATCTGATATTGAGGAGCTAGATTCTAGCAAATCTGTTTGCTATGCTTTTGTGTGCAAAGAGGCATTATTTTCATTCGAGGACGTGCCTTCCTCTTTGCCCCTACTGTCACTAACATTTTGCAGGAGTTCGCCGACGTCTTTCCACAAGACGTGACAACAGGATTACCACCTATTCGAGGGATTGAGCATCAAATTGACTTAATTCCCGGTGCATCGCTACCCAACCGTGCACCATACCGTACCAATCCAGAGGAGAAGAAGGAGATTATGCGTCAAGTACAGGAGCTGCTCGACAAAGGTTATATACGCGAATCTCTTAGTCCTTGTGCTGTTCCTATTATACTAGTGCCTAAAAAGGATGGTACGTCGCGTATGTGTGTTGATTGTAGAGGCATTAATAATATTACTATTCGTTATCGTCATCCTATTCCTAGGCTAGATGATATGCTTGATGAATTGAGTGGCTCTACAATATTCTCCAAAGTTGATTTGCGTAGTGGATACCATCAAATTCGTATGAAATTGGGAGATGAATGGAAAACAGCATTTAAAACTAAGTTTGGTTTATATGAGTGGTTAGTCATGCCTTTTTGGGTTAACTAATGCACCTAGTACTTTCATGAGACTAATGAATGAAGTTTTACGTGCTTTCATTGGACGATTTGTGGTTGTCTATTTTGATGATATACTGATTTATAGCAAATCTTTGGAAGAACATTTGGAACATTTACGTGCTGTTTTTAATGCTCTACGTGATGCACGGTTGTTTGGTAACCTTGGGAAGTGCACCTTTTGCACCGACCGAGTATCTTTTCTTGGCTATGTTGTTACACCACAGGGGATTGAAGTTGATAAAGCCAAGATTGAAGCTATTGAGAGTTGGCCGCAGCCCAAAACGGTCACACAAGTGAGGAGTTTTCTTGGACTCGCTGGTTTCTATAGGCGTTTTGTGAGAGACTTTAGCACCATTGCTGCACCTCTCAATGAACTTACAAAGAAGGATGTGCCTTTTGTTTGGGGTACCGCATGTGAAGAAGCCTTCACGGTATTGAAAGATAAGTTGACACATGCTCCTTTACTCCAACTTCCTGACTTTAATAAGACTTTTGAGCTTGAATGTGATGCTAGTGGAATTGGATTAGGAGGTGTGTTATTACAAGATGGCAAACCTGTTGCATACTTTTACGAAAAATTGAGTGGGCCTAGTCTGAACTATTCTACTTATGACAAAGAATTATATGCTCTTGTTCGGACTTTAGAGACATGGCAACATTATTTATGGCCCAAAGAATTTGTTATACATTCTGATCATGAATCTTTGAAACATATTAAAAGTCAAGCTAAACTGAATCGTAGACATGCTAAATGGGTTGAATTCATTGAGACTTTCCCTTATGTCATTAAACACAAGAAGGGTAAAGAAAATGTTATTGCCGATGCTTTGTCTCGTCAGCTATACTATGCTTTCACAACTTGACTTCAAAATATTTGGTTTGGAGACCATCAAAGATCAATATGTGCATGATGCTGATTTTAAAGATGTAATGCAGAATTGTAAAGAAGGAAGAACATGGAACAAGTTCGTTATTAAGGATGGTTTTGTGTTCCGTGCTAACAAGCTATGCATTCCTGCTAGCTCTGTTCGTCTTTTGTTGTTGCAGGAGGCGCATGGAGGAGGATTAATGGGACACTTTGGCGTGAAGAAGACGGAGGATATACTTGCTACACATTTCTTTTGGCCAAAGATGAGACGGGATGTTGAGCGTTTTGTTGCTCGTCAGCACTACATGTCAAAAAGCTAAGTCACGACTCAATCCTCATGGTTTATATATGCCTTTGCACTGTACCTAGTGTTCCTTGGGAGGATATATCTATGGACTTTGTTTTAGGTTTACCTCGAACAAAGAAGGGAGGGATAGCATATTTGTTGTCGTGGATAGATTCTCGAAAATGGCACACTTTATACCATGTCATAAAAGCGATGATGTGTTAATGTTGCTGATTTGTTCTTTCGTGAAATTATTCGCTTGCATGGTGTGCCAAATACTATTGTTTCAGATCGTGATACTAAATTTCTTAGCCACTTTTGGAGATGTTTATGGGCTAAGTTGGGGACTAAACTGCTTTTTAGTACTACTTGCCACCCCCAAACTGATGGACAAACTGAAGTAGTCAATAGAACATTGTCTACTATGCTTAGGGCTGTTTTGAAGAATAATAAGAAAATGTGGGAAGAATGCTTGCCTCATATTGAATTTGCTTATAATCGTTCATTGCATTCTACTACTAAGATGTGCCCTTTTGAAATTGTGTATGGCTTCCTACCTCGTGCACCTATTGATTTGTTGCCTCTTCCATCTTCGGAGAAGGTTAATTTTGATGCTAAAGAACGTGCTGAATTGATTTTAAAAATGCATGAGTTAACTAAGGAAAACATTGAGCGTATGAATGCTAAATATAAACTTGCTGTAGATAAGGGTAGAAAACATGTTGTCTTTGCACCTGGAGATCTTGTTTGGTTACATTTGCGTAAGGATAGGTTTCCTAATTTGCGCAAATCAAAGCTAATGCCACGTGCTGATGGTCCATTTAAGGTGTTAGAGAAAATAAATGATAATGCATATAAACTTGAGTTGCCTGCAGATTTTGGGGTTAGTCCCACTTTTAACATTGCAGATTTGAAGCTTTATTTGGGTGAGGAAGATGAGTTTCCGTCGAGGACGACTTCATTTCAAGAAGGGAGGATGATGAGGACATCAATACCATTGTTACACCCACAGCCCTGCTGCTATACATCTTGGACCAATTACTAGAGCTCATACGCCAATTAAATTATCAGGTACTTTCGTTTCTTGGTAATGATTCTAATGTTCATGAGAATATGATGCTGTCTAAATTGGATACATTTGTTTTGCTTACAAATGAAGGGCCTAGCTTGGAGAAGGATGGACATTGGAGCAAGAACATGCATGGAGATGATGCCATGCGCAAGGGGAAGAAGAACGGAGTTACAAGTGATGATTTCAGGACTTTGAAGCCACCATAATGGGTGCATGAAGCCTTGGACGAAATATACAAGATGCTACTTCATAAATTTCGTCCCGAGGCTATTCTAGGTGCTGCGTCACCTTATTATTGGGCCAAGCCCTTGTAATTTCGAAATACACAAGTATAGGCTATTTTTAGAGTCCGTATGTGTGGGGAAACAAGAGATAGGGTTGATTTCGGACCCCTACACCAAGGGCCACGAAATTCCCCTCTTCCTCCATATATACAGCCCTTAGGGCACCGTTTAGACTTTGGGTTTTGTTTAGATTAAAAGTTCGCCATAGCTGCAACTTCGCGTGCCGTTTGTGTTCAACGACCGGACAAAGGCGTCACGTAACCCCACCTTGATCAATAAAGCTTTCATCTTATATTCGCAATATCCAGATTGCAATCTCAGTTTCTTGCTTGTTCTTCGTTTGCTCGCGAGAGCAGACCCTCGTGGTCGAGTTGATCGTGCTCCGGCGTGGTCAATAACCTCTCGGAGTTGGTTTAGCGATTGCTAAGGCGCGACGTCCTCGCACGTTCGTAGTCGGATCGTCAAAGTCGACTTCCTCCAAAGCGAAAACCAACATCTCATCGAAAGACGGGACACCTTGCCTCTATCAAGCTTTGAGAGTTTTGACTACATAGGTTGCCGATCACCGCCTGCTGCTGGGTAAGAACTGGTAAGAATTTGAGATTTGCTTGACAGATTTGTGACTGTCCACCACACCACCACCACCACTTCCTAGTAGTCTGTCGAATCATATTCTTGTGTGTTTCTATTGCTGCTAACCATGGCAGGATCACAAGCCGACGAGACTGACTGGGAGAACATGACAAACAAAGCGCTACATGATAAGTTTCAACAAATGATGAGTGGGCAGGTGGAAGATGTGCTTAATAGATTTGAAGAAGCCATGGAGAAGATAGATGGCATTGAGAAGGCGTTCGAAACAAAGCTCGATAACAGGTTTAATAAATTGCTCGCGCGTCTACCACCACCACCACCGGCTGCACCTGACGCACCTCTACAACAACAACAACGACTACCTCCATGTCGCGAAGCAGCCCTTCACCGAGCGAGTCGTGTCCCTCTTCAGCCTGGCCAAGCTGCTGGTGCTGCTGTTGATACTTCTGTGGCTCCTGCTGCTGATGTGGAGGAGGATGATTATGTGAGAGATTACGAGGATGAGGTTGATCAACATCAGAACTACGTGCAACCACCAGCACCACAACCACCAGGTCGTCCACATGCAAATAATGGCAATGTTCGGGCTCCCCTTCAGGTACGAGATCATGACCATCTGCCTAAACCGAAATTGAATATTCCACCATTTGAGGGTAGATATGTTCCTGATATATATCTTTCTTGCGAGTTAGAAACTGAACAACGATTTACATGTTTACAATATCCTGAGGAGAGACGTGTTCCTGCTGTTGTTTGTGCTTTCACTAGCTTTGCATGTGTTTGGTGGTCTGAACATTGTAGATTATATCCTGTTCCACTGCTTTGAAAACTGCTATGCGTACTCGTTGGGTTCCACCATATTATCAGCGTGAATTACTTCAAAAATTGCAGCGCTTAAGACAAGGAAAAGCTGAACGTGAAGTGCAGGATCGACAGGCATTGGCACGGACTAACTTTTCTGCAGGTCGACCTTCATCATGGACACCACGTGCATCATCTACTTCCACACGTTCTACTACACCGGCACCTCCGTCGGCTGCCACCTCCAACCGTGATACAAGAAAGCAGGCACAATGATGCGGAGCATCCTACGGTCATCACCATGTCAAGAGTCCGTTTGGCAAGTGACACGTGCGACCTCTTCTTCACATACACAAAGGTGAATCTTCTCCTTTACACGTGCTCACTTGACCCCTTCGAGGCTGGTCTACTACTTGACACTTCCTATGTGCATGCATAGGTATTGTCGGAGCTTCTCGGATGTCAAGGAGGAGTGCAAGCGCCAAGGAACGACTACACCATCCGCGAGGGAAGCATGGAAGCGACGACGGAAGAAGACGGAGCTGCTGAAGTTACAGCAGCCGGACATCCGGGCCAGAGGCCGGACATCCGGCGCCTCACCAAAGCCCGGACATCCGGCCAACCGCCGGACATCCGGCGTCTCGAGAGCCCGGATATCCGCCTCAAGCCCGAAATCCGGCACCCCTCTCCGATCCGGCTGAAACAGTTGCCACTGGCCGGACATCCGGCCCCAGGCCCCGGACATCCGGCCTCCGAAGCCCGAAATCCGGCGCCCTCTCCGGTTCTGCTGAAGCAGTCGCTCTAGCTTCGGACATCCGGCCGAGAGCCGGACATCCGGCGCCTCGCGTCTTGACATCCGCCCGACGCCCGGACGTCCGGCCTCCCTGCGTCACAGGCAAGGCTCCGGACTCGTCCCTTGTACCCCTTCGCCCGAGACTATATATACTTGATCCTCCTCTTTCTAGGGTTAGCGTTGATTTAGCTCATAGATAGAGCTTCATCATCCATATCGGATCTACTCCGCGAGAGAGACCGCGCCTCTTCTCGGAGACGATCCACCTTGGATTCAAGACCTCCCTTTGCGGAGAAGACCATCATCAAGACCTCCTCACGGAGAAGAACGGCTACCGTTTGTATCGTCCTTTGTTGACCTTGAATCATGTATCTCCCTTTGTGTTCTTTGATCTAGCATTTATGTGACCGATTCCTTGTTGGTTGAGTGTTTTCCCTCGTTCCTCCCCGTGATTTCCTCGTGTTGTTCCGCTCGTTCTTCGTAATCCACCGTAGGATCCGCTCCAACGTGAAAGATCGCCCACGTAGGGTTCCGCCCTACATCATCTATGGTATCAGAGCCACGTTGATCACGTTTTTGGAGCCCCTACCCCTCTTTTTCTAGCTTGATTTTGTTGATTTGGTCCTAAATCCGAAAATCCCCACCAAAAATAGCCCCAATTTTTTTTGTGATTTGTTAGTTTTGATGATGTTTTGTTGATTTTGATCCGTGGATTTGCTTGGTTTCAAGTGGATCTAGCATTCCCCAAGTTTCCCCATCTTTCCTCCACAAAATCCATCAAATTTTGCCCTCAAATCATCAATTTCCGCCCCAATTCGAAAATTTCCGCCCAAACGAGATCTGAATCGTCGGGCGGACATCCGCCTCAGTCGGACATCCGGCCATCCGGCGGACATCCGGCCCCTGCCGGACATCCGGCCTGGAGCACCAAATCCGCTCGATTCTGGACATTCACCCCCGGAAATCCGGCCCCGAGCCCCGGATATCCGGCCCCTGAGATTTCTGTTTTTTCCGCTTCACCGTTTTGTCCATAACTAATTCATACGGAGTCCGATTTTGACGTTCTTTAGCTCGTTTCGAAGCTATTGACATCCCCTTCTCATAAAATACTACCACCACCATTTGAATCCATCAAATTTTGTGAACTTTGGCATCTTTGCCTAGGGCTTCCACCATATCCTCCGTGATAGCCACCACCGACTTCCGCAACCTAACCAATTTTATTCCCCATAGCATTAGTGGTTGTTTGAGTAGTGATTCGAGTCTCCTAAGGTGTTTTGGCTACTTAGGGACGATTGCTTCTTCATCAACCACCACCACCACTTCCAAATAGGCGTACCCACCATACACTTCCGCCACACCCCAACTTAACCCAATTTTGTTTGAGTTGTGGCTTGTGTCTCCTCGTGTGTTTCGCCACTTAGGGACGACAACTTCAACTCCGACACGTGTTTAGCCCATCATTCCACTTCCGCATTGCCAAGTGCAAATCACCACCGCTTTCCGCTACCACCATTTGACATTTGTCATTTGAGATTTTGAGTTTGCGGTTTTTCCGTTTCCTAGGGTGTTTCGGCTAACTAGGAACGGCTAAACATCAAGAACACCGCCACTCATCATCGCCAAGGACGGTAACCTCGACGACACCATTGTATTTTCCCATTGCAAATTGCATTGATAACCCCTAGCCCATTTTATGCTACTTGCCTATCGAGACTAGCCAATTGAGTATTGCCGCAACGTTACTTGTGCACATTAGTGATCATACCTCCCATTACATACCATACCATATCATCTTGGTATCATATCATCCATTGTGTCTCAAGTTTGTTCCCGCATACACACAATTGCTATCTTGGTTTGTGCATTGTGCAAAGTGGCCATAGAAAAAAAAAAGAATAAGCTTTTAAGCAAAGAAAAAGAGAGAGCAAAGAAGCTTGTAAGCAAGTGCCATAGCATCATACAACATTGCATATAAGATTGTCATATCCGATCATCTTGGATCATCTTGAGAAAAACACCGGGAACTATACATACATAGCATACTTGGGATAGAAATTTATCCATTTTGCATCTTATAGGTTGTGCACAAGTGTCGTATCTGCCCATTGAGCAATCGTGCTAGCGTCTCTCTTGAGTTGTGCAACACGAGCGTTTTGGTGGATTCCACATTTTGAGCTCATTCCTTGGTTGCACGGCCCCATTTATCTATCCGTGTGTGTTTCCGTGTGCCTCATATTGCTATTGGTCTACTTGTTTCGCTTGCGAATTTGTGAATCTCTTTCAACATTATTGACTCTTGCTAACATTTTGCATTAAATTTTTGTGCCACTATCCTCACCAAGCTCCTCCATAAGCTTTACTTGTGTAGGTGTGAGAACCGACAACGATTGGTACCAATAGTGCTATTTCATTGTCCGCATTTGGGTGAACTTGATTCATTTTCAACATCGGTCAAGGTACATTGGTATAAGTTCTTCCCTTTCTCCCACTCATATTTGCTTGAGTCTTGTGATGGATACGCAAGGCATTTCATCTTCGGTCAACAACAACAACGACGAGTTCGATGCCATGGAAAACAACTACGACGCCAAGATGCAAGCTAAAATGGAGGAGATCAAATCCCTCATCAAGTCCTACAAGCGATCTTCCTCATCTTCGAGAAGATGCTCAAGAGCACATGCTTTCGAGCTACCGTCTCCGGCAAGATCACATCGGCATCGACACCATCATCAACAAGAACGTGAAGGTCAAGAGCTCAACATCAACAACCGCCCACGACTTCACCATCTCCCTTGGCATCTTCGCCAAGCGACTTCAAGGCATCTTCGCCTTCGGATATTCGGCATCTTCGCCAACAAGCACCCCAAGACCACGCTCAAGAGAAGCTCCCCAAGCTCAAGTCCGCGACTTCCACGAGCTACTACGACCTCGACATCGACCACGAGATTCCTTTCTATGGGACTCAAGAACCCGAGGAGTACCTCGAGTGGGAGCGTTTGATGGACGACTACCTCAAGCTACATCAAGTTCCTCCCGAAGATCAAGTGAAGTGCGCCACAAGAAACTTCCACGAGTACGCCTCGACATGGTGGCTTCACACACCTTCGGAGTGCTACGAGATGAGTTGGTCCAAGATGAAGAGAGCTTTGCGGCGAGAGTTCGTGCCTCCAACATACACGGAACAACTTCGACGCCAATTGGAGAACTCCACCCAAGGATCCACGTCCATCGACAAGTACTTCAAGGAGATGAAGATTGCCTTGCGACGAGCCTGCGTGGACGACCCCATGTCAATGAAGTTCCACTTCATGATGGGATTGCACAACGACATCTCCAAGAACATCTTCCTCGAGAACTACAAGTCCATCGACGACTACTACATTGGTGCTCTCAAGGCGGAACAAGAACTCATGAAGGCCAACGCTTCTCCACCCCAAGCAAACTTCATGGAGACCAAGCTCTACGACAAGCATGAGGCTAGTACCACCATGATGTCCAAGCCCGACAAGCTCCAAGACGATGCTCCCAAGTGCGACTTCACCGCCATCCCTCTTTGTGGCATTGTTGATGCCGAGTCTACCTTGACTCTTTTTCAAGATGGTGCGGCGACAAGTACGACTACGGAGACCTTCAAGGACCAAGCTTTGGAGGCAAGCGACAAGGTGGCGAGCAAGGATGATGCTTCCATCTTAGGAGGCGAGAGTGATGTTGTGCCATCTTCGGCCTTCATCCACGACGAGAGTGATGTTGAGCCATCTTCGCCTTCATCCACTTAGAGCGATGATGTGCCATCTTCGGCCTTCATCCACGGCATTTATTTACTACGAGACGGTTGAGCATGGGATTTTCCCTTCGACCACGGCGACGTCAGGTGACTTGAGTGACTTGAGCCACCATATTGAGAGTGAGAGTGACTTCACCACTAGCCCCATATATGTGTTGCCCCAATTCCCATGTGAGGAGAGCCACAACCCCCACCACTTGAGTGAGATGAGTGACCCCACCATACGTGAGTTTGAGTGCACCTATTTTGAGGGAGTGAGTGAACCACCACATAGAGAGAGTGAGATAGTTGATAGGTCTAGTGAGGCCATTTGCATTTCTAACAACTTGACCTCTACCTCTATTGTGTCTTCTCATTTGGTGCTAGGTCCCATTTATGATGACGCCGATCCTCGATTTACTCCGTCCTCCCTTTGGACAAGACGATGGCCATGGTGGAATATGATGCACCCCCACATGGTTCCATCAAGATGAAGATGACCACCATTTGGTCTTTCCCACCTCACCTACACCACTTGAGTGGAATGACAAGGGTAACAAAGGTGACGGTGATGCTCTCTTCCCACTAGTGGACTATTTTGACATTGATTGCTTGCATGATGTTGATCACCCTATTGACATGATTCATTCTAGTATGATTTCCCCATGTGATGATTTGCCCATTTATGAATATGATGATTCTCATGTGGAGTCTATTAGTAGTGATGCTATGTTACATAGGATTTCTTGTGACAATTCTTTAGGTCACATCATGTTTGCCAATCCGCTTGACTTGTCATATGCTATGCATGAGATCCATCATATGTCTTATTTGCAATCTCTTCATAGTGACTATGCATATGCCATTAAAATAAACCCAATTTGCACATATGGCATAGATGACAAGCCCATGGTTATTGGCATTTGTTTTTCTTGTGATGATATTGATATGCTCCCTTTGCATCCTTTATCTCATATGCCATGCCATGCCCTCCTAGCTTCGGATATGCATTGTTTTGGATGTTGTCCATTTTCTCCAAATGATGTTTCCAATATTGCTCATGAGGAGACCCCCATAGTTTCGTCATACATGTTAGGAGAATTTGATCCATCCCATTCATTGCATGATCCCCATACTTGTGTGCACCACATGCTCCCCATGAATGAAAATGCTATCGATGCGCCATATACTTGCATTCTCAATTTGTGTCCCCATCGTGTCATACATAATAACTATTCTTTCATGATGGATGACATGTTCTTATACCATGCATCAAATTTCTTTGAGCGATGCTTATCTTATGCTAACTCACACGTGCACATACACATCATGATGGATGATGTGTACATTTACCACGCGCACAATTTCTTTGGTTTTTGTCTCTTTTGTGTAGGTACCCATGAATACTTGTCGTCCTTGCAATCCCACGAGTTGACAAAACGAGCTCTAGAGAGCAACGATGATTTGGGATCCCATGGATTGTCTTTCCCACCGCTCACTTCGCGCAAACACTTCGCGCATTTCTTCTACATGGCCCTCACTTGGCTATGGGTTGTTCTCCATTATATATCCTTTGCCCATCTTGCCATGTTCACTTTGCACGATATGCCCATTCCTATGCCTTTGCCATGCATTTGTGACCCATGCTTTGCATTACACATGATGATTGATTCTAGTACTTGTATGTGTATTTGCACGCAGCGTGGTGGAGATATTGTTTGGTATTGCCATGATTGCTTTGTGCCCCATGCCTATGATGACACTATGATCTTGCTTTGTGTTCGTGCTTGCGATATGTCATGTGCATTCCCTATGCCTATTATTCGTTTACATGACATGATTGCCATGATTTCTTCTAGTGTGTTGCATCTTCGCTCCACTAGTTTGCACGACTTGATTACTATGCTTGCTTATGTTGCATCACCATTTCATGCGGTTGATGACAACCATCTATATGCTTTGCACATGATTCATATTGCTTCTTGTCATATATCTCTATGTGTTGCCTCCCTCATGCTAGATGATTTTCCATGTATTGAGTGCAACAATGATTCTCTTCTTGCTCATGAGATTGCCCCCATAGCATTCTCGCATATATTTGGAGATTTTGACATAATTCTTGTGAAGCATGCTTGTCTTAACTCTTTGCACCATATACCTAGTGCCATGAATATTGCCATTGTTGCATCATATTATTCATGCACTTGTCCTTCTAATGGTTTTGTGCAAAAGATGAGAACCATCATGATGGATGATGAGTTCATCTACCATGCGCATCGTTCTTTGTTTTGTTTTGTACATGTGTAGGATATTTGGACTTTGTGTCGACTTCCACTTCACGTGAGTTGACCATTCGAGCTCTTGAGAGCGAGCCTCATACATTCTACCACGAATCGCTTCTACACCGCATTTGCTTCCACTTCGGCATTGTGAAGAATGCACAAGGACATGCCTTCAAGGTGACATCTTTCTTGAGCATGGATATTGCGGATCATACTACTTGTGTTGCTTGCACGATGAGACTTATTGGTCATCTTGGACCACTTGATTGCGCACTTAGTAGAGATCTTGCTTTGACTTGCCATTATCACATTCCCATGCATCATGACATATGTACCTTGTGTGTTGCATCCAATTCTTGGATTACTTGCTCCTCTCATATGTTTGGCTGCAACAATGTCATTACTTCACATATGCCATGTCCCATTGATTGCTACATGCTTGACTTGATTGCCTCTCACATGATGAACAATTGCTCTTTCCATTGTGTTGAGTGCCACATGATATTCACTACACCCCATGCACATTATGTTTGGATTGTCTTGCACTTGACCCATGTGTTTAGACACTTCATTTTACTTGGTGTTATGAATGATTCATATGCCTACCATAGACCTTTCATTGAGCAATTTATGAATGCTTGCTATGAAATTGAGGTAGATGCTTATTCTCTTGACACACATATTTGCATCTCTACCTCCCATTTACATGCTTGTCCCCATGATATCTTTGACTGTGCTCAATTTATGCGCTTACATGCCATGTCACAATCCTTTGCCACACCATTTGCTATGCTTGATGACTTACACTTGTTTGGTGAATCACCAATTGAATGCTTGGTTTTGCACTAACGCTAACCACATTTATTTTTCCAAGTGTTTGTTGTATTTGCTCCTTTTGAAGGAATGACAAGACGGTGCGACATTGGAGAGTGCCCATTTCGAGCTTCAAGATGACGAGAGCTTGGTGATCGACCACTTTGACACGGCACCGCCATCTCTTTCCCATGGTGATTTGGTTTTCGATCCGAGGTCGGATCCTTTCCAAGGGGGAGGGGATGATGCGGAGCATCCTACGGTCATCACCATGTCAAGAGTCCGTTTGGCAAGTGACACGCGATCTCTTCTTCACATACACAAAGGTGAATCTTCTCCTTTACACGTGCTCACTTAACCCCTTCGAGGATGGTATACTACTTGACACTTCCCCCGTGTGCATGCATAGGTATTGTCGGAGCTTCTCGGATGTCAAGGAGGAGTGCAAGCGCCAAGGAACGACTACACCATCCGCGAGGGAAGCATGGAAGCGACGACGGAAGAAGACGGAGTTGCTGAAATTCTGAATGGACATCCGGGCGAGGCCGGACATCCGGCGCCTCACCAAAGCTCCGGACATCCGCCAACCGCCCGGACATCCGGCGTCTCGAGAGCCCGGATATCCGGCCTCAAGCCCGAAATCCGGCACCCTCTCCCGATCCGGTGAAACAGTTGCCACAGCCGGACATCCGCCCCAGGCCCCGGACATCCGGCCTCCCGCGAAGCCTCGATATCCGGCTCCCCACCGAAAATCCGGCGCCTCTCCGGTTCTGCTGAAGCGGTCGCTCTAGTTCGGACATCCGGGCTGAGAGTCGGACATCCGGCGCCTCGCGAATGCCGGACATCCGCCCGACGCCTGACGTCCCGCCTCCTGCTGCGTGCAAGGCCTCCGGACTCGGCCCCTTGTACCCCTTCGCCCGAGACTATATATACTTGATCCCTCCTCTTTCTAGGGTTAGCGTTGATTTAGCTCATAGATAGAGCTTCATTATCCATATCGGATCTACTCCGCGAGAGACCGCGGCCCCTCTTCGGAGACGATCCACCTTGGATTCAAGACCTCCCTTTGCGGAGAAGACCATCATCAAGACCTCCTCACGGAGAAGAACGGCTACCGGTTGTATCGTCCTTTGTTGACCTTGAATCATGTATCTCCCTTTGTGTTCTTTGATCTAGCATTTGTGTGACCGATTCCTTGTTGGTTGAGTGTTTTCCCTCGTTCCTCCCCGTGATTTCCTCGTGTTCTTCCGCTCGTTCTTCGTAATCCACCGTAGGATCCGCTCCAACGTGAAAGATCGCCCACGTAGGGTTCCGCCCTACATCACACAACCACCACTATCTGCCAAGAGCGCACCTGCTGGGCCTACACAGAGCTCTTCTTCTTCCATGGCGTCAACAGGGCACACAAGTGATATTATTTGTCGTCGTTGTAAGGGAAGAGGACATTTTGCCAGAGAATGCCAATCTCGGCATGTGATGATTGCTCTTGAGGATGGTGGGTATGAGTCCGCTAGTGACTATGATGAAGAGACTTTGGCTCTTATTACACATGAAGAACATGGTGGAGATGATTCTGATCATGAGACGCAATACATGGCTGCTTTGAAGATCTTGGCGGTATGAATGTTTAGTTGCTCAACGTGTTTTGAGTGTGCAGGTTACACAAGCTGAGCAAAATCAGAGGCATAACTTGTTCCATACAAAGGGAGTTGTGAAGGAACGTTCTATTCAAGCGTCATCATAGATGGAGGGAGCTGCAACAACTTGGCTAGCATGGATATGGTGGAGAAGCTTTCTCTCACCACAAGACCACATCCACATCCTTACTACATCCAATGGTTCAACAACAGCGGCAATGTTAAGGTAACACGTCTTTGTTACGTGTGTATTTTAGTATCTCTACATATGTTGATTATGTTGATTGTGATGTGGTACCTATGCAAGCATGTTCCTTATTACTTGGTAGACCATGGCAATTTAATAAAATTCTGTACACCATGGTAGAAACAATCAAGATACTCTTGTTCACAAGGATAAAAATATTACTTTGCTTCCTATGACTCCTGATTCAATTTTGAAAGATGATATTAATAGAGCTAATAAAGCAAAACAGGAGAAAAATAAGAGTGAAAATCAGATTGTGGCAAAAGAATTTGAGCAACAAATGAAGCCTAATAATAAACCATCTAATGTTGCTTCAAATTAAACTGAAAAGTGCATGTTTACTTGCCACCAAATCTGGTATTGAGGAGCTAGATTCTAGCAAATCTGTTTCCTATGCTTTTGTGTGCAAAGAGGCATTATTTTCATTCGAGGACATGCCTTCCTCTTTACCCCCTGCTGTCACTAACATTTTGCAGGAGTTCGCTGACGTCTTCCCACAAGACGTGCCACCGGGATTACCACCTATTCGAGGGATTGAGCATCAAATTGACTTAATTCCCGGTGCATCGCTACCCAACCGTGCACCATACCGTACCAATCCAGAGGAGACGAAGGAGATTATGCGTCAAGTACAGGAGCTGCTCGACAAAGGTTATATACGCGAATCTCTTAGTCCTTGTGCTGTTCCTATTATACTAGTGCCTAAAAAGGATGGTACGTCACAGATGTGTGTTGATTGTAGAGGCATTAATAATATTACTATTCGTTATCGTCATCCTATTCCTAGGCTAGATGATATGCTTGATGAATTGAGTGGCTCTACAATATTCTCCAAAGTTGATTTGCGTAGTGGATACCATCAAATTCGTATGAAATTGGGAGATGAATGGAAAACAGCATTTAAAACTAAGTTTGGTTTATATGAGTGGTTAGTCATGCCTTTTGGGTTAACTAATGCGCCTAGTACTTTCATGAGACTAATGAACGAAGTTTTACGTGTTTTCATTGGACGATTTGTGGTAGTCTATTTTGATGATATACTGATTTATAGCAAATCTTTGGAAGAACATTTGGAACATTTACGTACTGTTTTTATTGCTCTACGTGATGCACGTTTGTTTGGTAACCTTGGGAAGTGCACCTTTTGCACCGACCGAGTATCTTTTCTTGGCTATGTTGTTACACCACAGGGAATTGAAGTTGATAAAGCCAAGATTGAAGCTATTGAGAGTTGGCCGCAGCCCAAAACGGTCACACAAGTGAGGAGTTTTCTTGGACTCGCTGGTTTCTATAGGCGTTTTGTGAGAGACTTTAGCACCATTGCTGCACCTCTCAATGAACTTACAAAGAAGGATGTGCCTTTTGTTTGGGGTACCGCAGAAGAAGCCTTCACGGTATTGAAAGATAAGTTGACACATGCTCCTTTACTCCAACTTCCTGACTTTAATAAGACTTTTGAGCTTGAATGTGATGCTAGTGGAATTGGATTAGGAGGTGTGTTATTACAAGATGGCTAACCTGTTGCATACTTTTCTGAAAAATTGAGTGGGCCTAGTCTGAACTATTCTACTTATGACAAAGAATTATATGCTCTTGTTCGGACTTTAGAGACATGGCAACATTATTTATGGCCCAAAGAATTTGTTATACATTCTGATCATGAATCTTTGAAACATATTAAAAGTCAAGCTAAACTGAATCGTAGACATGCTAAATGGGTTGAATTCATTGAGACTTTCCCTTATGTCATTAAACACAAGAAGGGTAAAGAAAATGTTATTGCCGATGCTTTGTCTCGTCGCTATACTATGCTTTCACAACTTGACTTCAAAATATTTGGTTTGGAGACCATCAAAGATCAATATGTGCATGATGCTGATTTTAAAGATGTAATGCAGAATTGTAAAGAAGGAAGAACATGGAACAAGTTCGTTATTAAGGATGGTTTTGTGTTCCGTGCTAACAAGCTATGCATTCCTGCTAGCTCTGTTCGTCTTTTGTTGTTGCAGGAGGCGCATGGAGGAGGATTAATGGGACACTTTGGCGTGAAGAAGACGGAGGATATACTTGCTACACATTTCTTTTGGCCAAAGATGAGACGGGATGTTGAGCGTTTTGTTGCTCGCTGCACTACATGTCAAAAAGCTAAGTCACGACTCAATCCTCATGGTTTATATATGCCTTTGCCTGTACCTAGTGTTCCTTGGGAGGATATATCTATGGACTTTGTTTTAGGTTTACCTCGAACAAAGAAGGGGAGGGATAGCATATTTATTGTCGTGGATAGATTCTCGAAAATGGCACACTTTATACCATGTCATAAAAGCGATGATGCTGTTAATGTTGCTGATTTGTTCTTTCGTGACATTATTCGCTTGCATGGTGTGCCAAATACTATTGTTTCAGATCGTGATACTAAATTTCTTAGCCACTTTTGGAGATGTTTATGGGCTAAGTTGGGGACTAAACTGCTTTTTAGTACTACTTGTCACCCCCAAACTGATGGACAAACTGAAGTAGTCAATAGAACATTGTCTGAAGAATAATAAGAAAATGTGGGAAGAATGCTTGCCTCATATTGAATTTGCTTATAATCGTTCATTGCATTCTACTACTAAGATGTGCCCTTTTGAAATTGTGTATGGCTTCCTACCTCGTGCACCTATTGATTTGTTGCCTCTTCCATCTTCGGAGAAGGTTAATTTTGATGCTAAAGAACGTGCTGAATTGATTTTAAAAATGCATGAGTTAACTAAGGAAAACATTCAGCGTATGAGTGATAAATATAAACTTGCTTTGGAGATAAGGGTAGAAAACATGTTGTCTTTGCACCCGGAAATCTTGTTTGGTTACATTTGCGTAAGGATAGGTTTCCTAATTTGCGCAAATCAAAGCTAATGCCACGTGCTGATGGTCCATTTAAGGTGTTAGAGAAAATAAATGATAATGCATATAAACTTGAGCTGCCTGCAGATTTTGGGGTTAGTCCCACTTTTAACATTGCAGATTTGAAGCCTTATTTGGGTGAGGAAGATGAGCTTCCGTCGAGGGCGACTTCATTTCAAGAAGGGAGGATGATGAGGACATCAATACCATTGTTACACCCACAGCCCCTGCTGCTATACATACTGGACCAATTACTAGAGCTCATGCGCCAATTGAATTATCGTGTACTTTCGTTTCTTGGTAACGATTCCAATGTTCATAAGAATATGATGCTGCATAAATTGGATACATTTGTTTTGCTTACAAATGAAGGGCCTACCATGGACAAGGAAGATGAACCTTGGAGCAAGTTCAAGCATGGAGATGTTGGCATGCATAGGGAAACAAGAACGGAGTTACAAGTGATGATTCCAGGACTTTGAAGCCACCCTAATGAGAGCATGAGGCCTTGGACGAAATATACAAGATGCCACTTCATAATATTCGTCCATAGGCTATTCTAGGTGCTGCGTCACCTTATTATTGGGCCAGGCCCATGTAATTTCGAAATACTTAAGTATAGGCTGTTTTTAGAGTCCGTATGTGTGGGGAAACAAGAGTTAGGGTTGGTTTCGGACCCTCCTCAAGGGCCACGAAATTCCTCCTCTTCCTCCATATATACAGCCCTTAGGTAAATGCGTTTAGGCGGTGGGTTTTGTTTAGATCAAAAGTTCGCCATAGCTGCAACTTGGTACTTCGTTTGTGTTCAACGACCGGACCAAGGCGTCACGTAACCCCACCTTCATTAATAAAGTTTTCCTCTTATATTCGCAATATCCAGATTGCAATCTTAGTTTCTTGCTTGTTCTTTGTTTGCTCGCAGGAAGCAGACCCTCGTGGTCAGGTTGATCGTGCTCGGCGTGGTCAATAACCCTCGGAAGTTGGTTTAGCGATTGCTAAGGCGCGACGTCTCGCACGTACGTAGTCGGATCGTCAAGGTCGACTCCCACAGAAACGATAGCCACCATCTCATCGAAACATCCGGACACCTTTGCCTCTATCATAAACAATACCAAGTTACCTTTTCCCAAAGTTGAGGATGTATCCCGTTTCACTCAATGTGAGATGAAAAAATAGTGGAATTGGTACCGGACTTGTTCACTCACACCTATCAAGTAAAGCTTATGGTAGACCTCGGTGAGGATAGTGGCACACAAATTTGATGCAAAATGTTAGCAAGAGTCAATAATGTTGAAAGAGATTCACAAATTCGCAAGCGAAACAAGTAGACCAATAGCAATATGTGGCACACGGAAACACACACACGGATAGATAAATGGGGTCGTGCAACCAAGGAATGAGCACAAAATGTGGAATCCACGGAAAATGCTCGTGTTGCACAACTCAAGACACTAGCACGATTGCTCAATAGGCGGATACGACACTTGTGCACAACCTATAAGATGCAAATGGATAAACTCTCTATCCCAAGTATGCTATGTATGTATGGTTCCCGGTGTTTCTCACAAGATGATCCAAGATGATCGAGTATGATAACATATGATATATTGTGATGCTATGGCTATTGCTTACAAGCTCTTTGCTCACTCTTTTGCTTAAAAGCTTTATTCTCTTTTTTTGTATGTATGGCCACTTTGCGAAATGCACAAACCAAGATAGCAATTGTGTATATGCGGGAACAATCTTGTGACACAAGGGATGATATGATACCAATATGATATTGTATGTACGCAATGGAAGGTGTAGATCACTAATGTGCACAAGTAACGTTGCCGGCAATACTCAAATGGCTAGTCTCGATAGGCAAGTGATGTGGAGCATCCGACGATCATCCCCATGTACACTCGAGCCTATGCCATTGGACCTAAGGTGAATTCGCTCCTTTCCGAATCTTCCCTTTCCGCATGTAAGACATGGATGCTACTTCAAGCGCGGACCTTGTGCATACTCAGGTACACCCGATGAGACCATGGAGAGCCCAAGGACCAAGGCCAGCGTGCTGAGCGAAGGAAGGAGAAGGAAGAAGAGCCAGCTGCTACAGCGGTCGGACATCCGGCCCCAGCCCGGACATCCGGCCCCGGCCCGGACATCCGGCCCCTGAAGATGTCAACAACAGCAGCAGCCCAGCCATCGAAGTGCTACAGGGCCCGGACATCCGGCGTCCGGCCCCGGACATCCGACTGGCCGGAAATCCGGCGCCTCTCTCCGATTCGGCCGAATCGCCATCCCAGCCGGACATCCGGCCGATTAGCCGGACATCCGGCGCCTCGCGGGCCGGACATCCGGCCCGACGCCTTGGACGTCCGGCCTCCCCCCTGCGTCAGATGTATCCGGACGTGTCCCATGTACCCCTTCGCCCCCGAGACTATATATACTTCATCCCCTTCCTCTTTCTAGGGTTAGCTTAGGTTTAGCTCATGTTTGTGTAAGAGCCTTGCTCATCCACTTGGTTACTTCTCCTCGGAGCTCAGGACCTCTTCGGAGAAGATCCCCCAAGCGGATTCAAGACCCCTTCCGGTGGACCCCATCAAGACCTCCTCTCGGAGAAGAACGGCTACTCGTGTATCCTTACCTTTGTTGATCTTGAATCTTGTGCCACCTTATGTGATCGGTGATCTAGCACTTGTGTGATTGATCTCTTGTCGGTTGAGTGAATTCTCTCTCGTTTTCCCCGTGTTTCCCTCTTGTTCTTCCGCGTGTTCTTCGTGATTCACTGTAGGATCCGCTCCAACGTGAAAGATCATCCACGTAGGTTTCCACCCTACATCATCTTGGTATCATGAGCCACGTTGATCACGTTTTTTGAGCCCCTACCCCTCTTTTTCTAGCTTGATTTTGTTGATTTCGTCCTAAATCCGAAAATCCCCACCAAAAATAGCCCCAAATTTTTTTTTGCGATTTGTTAGTTTTGATGATGTTTTGTTGATTTTGATCCATGGATTTGCTTGGTTTCGAGTGGATCTAGCATTTCTCCAAGTTTCCCCACTTCCCATCCATGAAATCTCTCCAATTTTGACCTTGAAATCATCAATTTCCGCCCCCAAATCGAAAATATCCGCCCAAACGAGATCTGGATTAAATGGGCGGACATCCGAACCATAGGCGGACATCCGACCATCCGGCGGACATCCGCCCTTGGAGCACCAAATCTGCTCGGTTCTGGACATACACCCTCGAAATCCGGCCCTACCCCGGATATCCGGCCCTCAGAGATTTCAGCCTCCCGTTTCACCATTTCGCCATAACTAATTCATCCGAGTCCGATTTTGACGTTCTTTAGCTCGTTTTGAAGCTATTGACATCCCCCATCCCACAAAAATACCACCAACATCATTTGACTCCATCAAATTTTCCAAAATTTGGCAAGTTTGCCTAGGCCTTCCACCATATCCTCCGCATAACCACCACCGACTTCCGCAACCTAACCAATTTTGTTCCCCTTTGCATTTGAGGTTGTTTGAGTTGTGATTCGAGTCTCCTAAGGTGTTTAGGCTACTTAGGGATGGTTGCATCTTCATCAACCACCACCACCACCATAACTTCCGCATAGGTTTGCCCACCATACACTTCAACCACCTCAACTTAACCCAATAGTTGTTTGAGCTTGTTTGAGTTGTGGCTTGTGTCTCCTAAGGTGTTTCGGCTACTTAGGGACGGCAACTTCAACTCCGACATGTGTATAGCCCATCATTCCACTTCCGCATTGCCAAGTGCAAACCACCACCGCATTCCCGCTACCACCATTTTGACATTTGACGTTTGAGATTTTGAGTTCGCGGTTTTTCCGTTTCCTAAAGTGTTTCGGCTACTTAGGGACGAGTCTCCATCATCTTGGTATCTACATCAAGAACACCGCTACTCATCAACGCCGGACGGTAACCTCCATATCATCTTGGTATCGTGGTATCCCTCCATTGTATATTCCCCTTGCCATTGCATTGTTAACCCCTAGCCTTACTTTTGCGTTACTTGCCTATCGAGACTGGCCATTTGAGTATTGCCGGCAACGTTACTTGTGCACATTAGTGATCATACTTCCCATAGCATATATACCATATCATTGTGGTGCATATATTGGTATCATATCTTGTGTTACAAGTTTGTTCCCACATACACACAATTGCTATCTTGGTTTGTGCATTGTGCAAAGTGGCCATAGAAAAAAAAGAATAAGCTTTTAAGCAAAGAAAGAGAAATAGCAAAGAGCTTGTAAGCAATAGCCATAGCATCCAAATATATCATATGGTATAATACTTGATCATCTTGGATCATTGTGTGAGAAACACCGAACCATACATACATAGCATACTTGGGATAGAAAGTTTATCCATTTTGCATCTTATAGGTTGTGCACAAGTGTCGTATCCGCCTATTGAGAAATCGTGCTAGCGTCTCTCTTGAGTTGTGCAACACGAGCGTTTTCCGTGGATTCCACATTTTCTGCTCATTCCTTGGTTGCACGACCCCATTTATCTATCCGTGTGTGTGTTTCCGTGTGCCATTCTTTGCTATTGGTCCATTTGTTTCACTTGCGAATTTGTGAATCTCTTTCAACATTATTGACTCTTGCTAACATTTTGCATTAAATTTTTGCGCCACTATCCTCACCGAGCTCCTCCATAAGCTTTACTTGTGTAGGTGTGAGAACCGACAAGGATTGGTACCAATAGTGCTATTTCATTGTCCGCATTTGAGTGAACCTGATTCACTGTCAACATCGGTCAAGGTACATTGGTATAAGTTCTTCTCTTTCTCCCACTCATATTTGCTCGAGTCTTGTGATGGATATGCAAGGCATTTCATCTCCGGTCTTTGACAACAACGACGGCGTGAACAACTACATCACCAAAGCGTCTATCTTCGATCTAAAACGACAAGTGCAAGGCACACAATCTAGATTGCGAGAGTGCATCGAGAACATCTCCATCGACATTCGTCACTCCGAAGCAAGGAGAAGGGACTACTTCGACAAGAAGCTTGCCGCACATAAAGAGGAGCAAGATGCAAGAATGGAGGAGATTCGGACCTTGCTCAAGTCGACTTCCCTTCATCATCTTCAAGACGGCGACGTTCAAGCCACAAGTCTTGAGCGCCCAAGCGATGCAAGCGCCAAGTCGTCCACATCTCCATGGCGACCACCATCACATTCGTGAGCTTCATCGTCATGAAGGGCAAGTCACCTCCAAGCATCATGTGCACGACGACGAGGAACGACATCTACTACGAGCTCAAGCACGACAACGACATCATCATCATGAAGATGCTCCACAAGCGCAAATGCACAAGTCCCAAAAAGCCCTACTTCACGCCAAGTCGAAGCTTCATAAGCACAAGAGAAGACCGCGAGGCGACCACCACCAAGGCGACGCTTCACGGCTACATCAACCACTTCGACATCTTCGCCAAGTGTTCTCAAGGCATCTTCGCCTTTGGACGTCTGGCATCTTCGCCTACTTCCACGTGCGCCTACATCGACTTCATCAAGTCCAAAGGCGACCACCGATAAGTGAGGGCGACACTTCCATCTTCTAAGCCCCTCAAGGAAGATGGCCGAGCATGGGAAACTCCCTTCGGTCATGGAGACGAGCTATGAGGTGCCACATCATATGGGCCTCCAACACCAAGGCGGTGACAAGGCGGTCGGCGAGGGCCATCCCTTCGACCCGCACGGCGACGAGAGCGAACCTCTTCAACAACATGAAGGCAGGCGCCAACATTGGACTCCTCCTCCGAGTCAAGCTACAGCGACCGCGCATGGAGACATTTGCACCTACATCTCTCCGGCACCCACATATGTCGAGATGCCCCAATTGCCATGCGAGGAGAGCCACCACCACATGAGTGACATGAGTGACTACACCATACGTGACATTGAGAGCATTTCCTATGAGAGGATGAGTGTGACCACCACTAGCCCCACACATGAGAGCATGCCACACATCCTATGTGAGGTTGAGCGCCATTTGAGTGACTCCACCCACCATACAGTGAGAGCATCCTTGAGGGAGTGAGTGAGCCACAACACTTAGTGAGTGAGGTAGTTGACCACGGCACATGCGGCCACTATGATCCCTAACGCATTCACCTCGACCCCTGGTGTGTTGTCTTCTTTGGTGCTAGGTCTCCTACATGACGACATGCCTATCCTTGATGAGTCTATTCCTCCATTGGAGACGACGATGGCCATGGTGGACAATGTTGCACCCCCCACATGGTTCCATCACGATGAAGATGACAACGAATGGATCGTTGACACCTCACCTACAACACATGAGCGACCTTCCAAAGGTAACATAGGTGATGGTGCTTCTCTTGTCCCACTAGTGGACTCTCTTGCCATCGATTGCTCCCATGATGTTGACCCACCTATTACCATGCTTCATGCTAGTAAAACTTCTTCATGCCTTGACTTACCTATTTATGATGAATATGATGATGAGCATGTTGAGTTGCCTAGTTGTGATGCTATGCTTCATAGGATATCATGTGAAAATTCTATTGGTCACATTATGTTTGACAATCCATTGAAGTTGTCATATGCTATGAGTGAGATCTCCCATATTGCCTCATTTCAATCTCAACATAGTAACTATGCATGCCCCATTAAAATAAATCCCATTTGCACTTATGGCATAGATGACGAGATGATGGTCATTGGCTTTTGCTTCTCTTGTGATGATATTGCACTACTTCCTTTGCGCAATTCATCTACTATTCCATGCCATGATCACATTGTTCCAAATATGCATTGTTTTGGATGTTGTCAATATTCTCCATGTGATGTTTCCATTAATGCTCATGAGGAGACCCCCATAGTTTCCTCATAAATATTAGGAGATCTTGATGCATTTCATACTTTGCATGATTCCCATAATTGCTTGAACCATATGCATTCCATGAATAACAATGCTCTAGATATTTCTCATGATGCATTGCACAATTTGAGTCTCCATTATGCCATACATAATAACAAACCTATCATGATGGATGACATGTTTCTATATCACGCATCTCATTTATTTGAGCATTGGCTATTTTTTGCTAACCGACACATGCACGTATGCATCATGATGGATGATGTGTACATCTACCACGCACACACAATTTTCTCTTTGTCTTTGTTTTGTGTAGGTACCCACATACACTCGTCAACATCTCAATCCCATGAGTTGTGAAACGAGCTCTTGAGAGCAATGATGCTTTGGGATCCCGTGGACTATCCTTACCACTGTTCCCTTGGCGCAAGGACTACGCGCATCTCTTCTACTTGGCTCTCACACTGCGGCTATGGGCTATTTACCACTTGTCACCTTATGCTCATTTTCCGTGTTCACTTTGCATGTTATGCTTTCTCCTATGCCTTTGCCATGCAATTATGACCCTTGCTTGCATATACCCATGATTAACCATTATGCTACTTCTATGTGTATTTGCATGCTTGGTGGAGATCCTTGTTGCTTTTGCCATGATTATCATGTGCCCCATGCTATTGTTGATTGTTGTGTTGGGAGAGTCATGATGTCCCATTGCTATTTACATACGGCCTCTCGCCAATACATTGATGATAATTTTCTCATATCTTGCTTTCATGCTTGTGCTATGCCATGTGAATTATTCATGCCCACTATTTGCACATATGACATGCTTGCCATGATTCCTTCTAGTACGTTGCATCTTCTCACTACTAGCTTGCTTGACTTGATCGCTAGGACTGCTTGCTATGTTGCATCACCCATGTTCCACTATTACTCGCTTTCTTGGGTTGATGACATATATATTCATGCCTCTCACATGATATATCTTGTTCATTGTCGATTGCCTCCAATTGTTGCATCTATGCTTATTGATCTTGGAGACTTTGACACTTTACTTGTGATGCATGCTTGTTTGATTGAGCCTATTGTATTTGGTTGTTCTCGCATCATATGCCTCCATACTATGAAATGCTCCCTTGTTCTTTCTTATGATGAGCATGATGCATACACTTGTTGGGTATCTTACCACACGAATGTTAGGTTTTGCACTTCCGCTAACCTCATTTGTTTTTCCGAGTGTTTGTCATGTTCTTTCATTTTGAAGGATTCACAAGGCGGTAACATCACGAGACAACTTGCTTATGTGAAGGCATACAAGATGCACAACTCCATCATCCTTGAGAACCTCCTAAAGGTGACTTCCTTCCCTTTGAGCTATCCTCAAATACACATATTGGATGGGTCATTCTTTCATTGTTGTTTCCTTCTTCTTTTCTACATGATACATATATTGGATGGAGGACCGACATTGGAGATGGACCCTATGGACCTTCAAGTTGAGGAGTGCCACGACATCGAGCTATGGTACAACACCACCCATGACAAATTTGCACCCCATGCATGGATTGACTCACATTATGCTTGTCTTGTTGCACCTATTCCCATGTCATCCATGATATATGAGCATGTGCATTTTCTTAGCAAATTTGTTGTGATCTTTCTTGATGGCATATTCATACATCATGATCATATTGCCTACCATCAATTGCATGATAAGATAATCATATTGAGCATCCATTGCCATATTCATGCTATTGATAAACCGTCTCACTATGACATTATTTTGCACCGTGGTTGCATTGATCACATTCACGACACCTTTGTTGCCCAATGCATGAATTTTCTCTCATGAATGCTTTACATGTCATTTTACATCATTTGGATAAGCATTTCATGCCTTGTCATCAACAATTCCTTTGGACGGACTCATTCTTACATGATGGACACTTTGTGTGCGTTAACCATTGTATTTTCGAGTGTTGCTTGTGTTTGCTCTTTTTGCATGTCTATCACTCCGGCGACACCTTGGACTACTTGGATTGCTCCATGTCTTCAACTTCGTCCAACTACAAGTCCGTCTACGACAACCGTTTCCTGGGTGATGCGGATCACGAGCCGCGGTCGGATCTGTCCCCAAGGGGAGATGATGCGGAGCATCCCACGTTCATCCCCATGTACACTCCCACTACTCTCCAAGCCCCAAGTGGACATATGGCGAGACCTCGAACAAACGCCATTGGACACAAGGTGAACTCGCTCCTCTCCGAACCTTCACTTCCCACATGTGAGACATGGTTACTACCTCAAATATATGTGCTATGCATGACCAGGAACAAGGAGGAAGACCATGGACAAGGCGACGAGGACACCAAGTATCTGGACCAAGAGAAGAAGCTGCCCGAAGCTATAGCGGCGGACGTCCGACCAGGCCGGACGTCCGACGACTCGAGCTCGGACGACTAGGCCCCTCGGACGACCGTGCAGCGACCACCGAACGAATCTGCGGACATCCGAAGAACTCCGGACGTCCGGGACCCCATGAAACCTCCGGACGACCGGCCCCCTCCGGACGTCCGACCGAAGCGCACCCGAGCCGAATCTACGGATGTCCGAAGAGCTCCGGACGTCCGGACCTTCCCGAGCCTCCGGACGACCGGAACCCTCCGGACGTCCGACGCCTGTCTGCGCACAGTGTATTGGACCGAGTCCATGTATCCTCCACTTACCCCTTCGCGGCCCATGACTATATATACTCCTCCACCTCCTCCTAGTTAGGGTTAGCGTTGATTTAGCTCATAGATAGAGCTTCGCTCATCCATACCGGATCTACTCCACGAGAGAGACCGCGGCCCCTCTTCAGAGACGATCCACCTTGGATTCAAGACCTCCCTTTGCGGAGAAGACCATCATCAAGACCTCCTCACGGAGAAGAACGGCTACCGTTTGTATCGTCCTTTGTTGACCTTGGATCTCGTGTATCTCTTTGTGTTCTTTGATCTAGCATTTGTGTGACCGATTCCTTGTTGGTTGAGTGTTTTCCCTCATTCCTCCCCGTGATTTCCTCGTGTTCTTCCGCTCGTTCTTCGTGTCTCCCGTAGGATCCACTCCAAACGTGAAAGATCGGCGCCATAGGGTTCCACCCTACATCGTGAGATGGTCATGATCTCTCGTGCACGAGGGGAGCCCTAACATTGCCATTATTTGCATGTGGGCGACACGGTGGTTGTGGTGCTGGTGGTTGCACGTAGTTACGATGTTGATCAACCTCATCCTCGTAATCTCCCACATAATCATCTCTCCCCACATCAGCCAGCAGGAGCCACGAAGTATCAACAGCAGACCAAACAGCTTGGCCAGTGAAGAGGAACACGGGTCGCTTGGCGGAGGGCTGTTTCGCGATGTAGAGGTAGTCATTGTTGTTGTTGTAGAGGTGCGTTAGGTGCAGCCGGTGGTGGTAAATGGTAGACGCAGCGAGCAATTCATTAAACTTGTTATCGAGCTTTGTTTGAGCGCCTTCTCAATGCCATCTACCTTCTCCATGGCCTCTTCAAATCTATTTAGCACATCTTCCACCTGCCCACTCATCATTTGTTGAAACTTATCATGTAGTGCTTTGTTTGTCATGTTCTCCCGGTCGGTCTAAATGACATGATCCTGCCATGGTTAGCAGCAATAGAAGCAGACAAGAATATGATTCGACAGACTACTAGGAAGTGGTGGTGGTGGTGTGGTGGACGATCACAAATCCGTCAAGCAAATCTCAAATTCTTACCAGTTCTTACCCAGCGGCGGTGATCGGCAACCGATGTAGTCAAAACTCTCAAAGCATGGATAGAGCGACTACCGGGGAGAGTCAAGCATACGATGTAGATGTATGTGCATTGGGAAGGCTTATAATATGGTAGCAAAAAGGATCAGCAATAATCAATTCGGAGATGCAAAGTTGAATGAGCGGCTCAACGACGCAGATCTTTGTGCTGGTCCTAGGCTAGACCGTGCTAGAGACGCGAGCCTAGAACACGAACAAAATCACGGCGCTGCACGTAAACAAGGGAGAAGCACACTCTGGAATTTTTTTTTCGCTCTTTTTTTTGCGCTCTGTTTTTTTTGCGCTCCTTTTTTTTGCGAAAAATCACTATAATGGCGAGTGTCTCAAAACTCTTCCTAGGTCAAACTGACAGGATGGGCATGAAATTTTTTCGACCAATTTTTTTCGATTTGCCGGACCCAAAAGCTGAAGCAGGTCAAAAAATACTTTCTATAACGGCGACTGTCTCAAAAAGCTTAGAAACACCTAAAATAGGTTAGCCGAATTTTTTGTCAAGTGCGTTTTTGGAAAATTATGGGCCTAAACGGAGGGTGGTTTTTTTTTGGAAACCAACCTCTTCTACGGACGGCAAAAGATTGCTGGAATCCGAAACCTACTCAGACAGGGAAAACACAAATCTGGAAATAGATGGATCTCGAAAGTTAACCTAATATGCAAGGAACACGGATTGGTGGTGGATATATGGTGGTGGTATATGGCAGCGGTGGTGGTAGCAGTGGTAGTATATGGATATGGATCGGTGGTGGTATATGGATACGGATTCGGAACTGGGGTGGTAGGTGGCGAGGCGATGGCGATGGTGCGGTGGCGGCGTGACAACTTATGACCCGAACTCGAAACTCTAAAAGACCGGATGCTAAGACCAGCAACTAGACACGACGATGCAACCATAAATTCAACAAAGCAAAACCCTAAAAAGATTATGCAAAGGCTCGATTGGTACGGATATGATGAACTAACCCTAATTTTTTGTGGCTTTTTCGTGGGTATAGGTATGAAGAATAGACTCGATCTAAACTACGAAAACTGTAAAATCTCACCGAGCAACCTGGAAATCTGATACCACTTGATAGAGGCAAAGGTGTCCGTCTTTCGATGAGATGATGGATATCGCTTTGGTGGAAATCGACTTTGACGATCCGACTACGAGCGTGCGAGGGCGTCGGCGCCTTAGCAATCGCTAAACCAACTCCGAAAGGTTATTGACCACGCGAACACGATCAACCTGACCACGAGGGTCTGCATTTCCTGCGAGCAAACAAAGAACAAGCAAGAAACTGAGATTGCAATCTGGATATTGCGAATATAAGATGAAAGCTTTATTGATCAAGGTGGGGTTACGTGGCGCCTTTGGCTGGTCGTTGAACACAAGCGAAATGCTGTGAACTTGCAGCTATGGCAAACTTTTAATCTAAACAAAGCCCAAAGTCTAAAGCGGTGCCCTAAGGGCTGTATATATGGAGGAAGAGGGGGGTTTCGTGGCCCTTGGTGGAGGTCCGAAAACAACCCTATCTCTTGTTTCCCCACACATACGGACTCTAAAAATAGCCTATACTTATGTATTTCAAAATTACATGGGCCTGGCCCAATAATAAGGTGACGCAGCACCTAGAATAGCCTATGGACGCATATTATGAAGTGGCATCTTGTATATTTCGTCCAGGGCCTCATGCACTCATTAGGGTGGCTTCAAAGTCCTGGAATCATCACTTGTAACTCCGTTCTTGTTCTCCTTGCATGCCAACATCTCCATGCTTGAACTTGCTCCAAGGTTCATCTTTCTTGTCCATGGTAGGCCCTTCATTTGTAAGCAAAACAAATGTATCCAATTTAGGCAGCATCATATTCTCATGAACATTGGAATCGTTACCAAGAAACGAAAGTACCTGATAATTCAATTGGCGTGCGCGAGCTCTAGTAATTGGTCCAGTATGTATAGCCGCAGGGGCCGTGGGTGTAACAATGGTATTGATGTCCTCATCATGATGTCCTCATCAAATGTCGATGGAGAGGTTCTCGATGCGTTTCTGCAATCTTGATTGTGCGCCTTGCATTTGTCGTTGTAGATCGAAGATGGACGCTTTGGTGATGTAGTTGTTCACGCCATCATTGTTGTCGAAGACCGGAGATGAAATGCCTTGCCTATCCATCACAAGACTCGAGCAAATATGAGTGGGAGAAAGAGAAGAACTTATACCTAATGTACATTGACCGATGTTGAAAATGGATCAATGATCACTCAATGTGTAACAAGGAAATAGCACAATTGGTACCAATTCTTGTCGGTTTCTCACACCTACACAAGTAAGGCTTATGGTGGAGCTCGGTGAGGATAGTGGCACAAAATTTTATGCAAAATGTTAGCAAGAGTCAATAATGTTGAAAGAGATTCACAAATTACTTAACTGAAACAAGTAGACCAATAGCAATGAATGGCACACAGAAACTCACACAAGGATAGATAAATGGGGCCGTGCAACCAAGGAAAGAGCTCAAAATGTGTAATCCACCAAAACGCTCGTGTTGCACAACTCAAGAGAGACGCTATACGATTGCTCAATAGGCGGATCGACACTTGTGCACAACCTATAAGATGCAAAATGGATAAGCTTTGTATTCCAAGTATGCTATGTATGTATGGTTCCCGGTGTGTCCCTCAAGATGATCCAAGATGATCGGATATGACAATCTTATATGCAATATGGTATGATGCTATGGCACTTGCTTACAAGCTTCTTTGCTCTTTCTCTTTTTCTTTGCTTAAAAGCTTATTCTCTTTTTTTTGTATGGCCACTTTTGCACAATGCACAAACCAAGATAGCAATTGTGTATATGCGGAACAAACTTGTGACACGATATGATACCAAGATATGCACCACAATGATATGGTATGCATGCTATGGGAAGTATGATCACTAATGTGCACAAGTAACGCGTTGCCGACAATACTCAAATGGCTAGTCTCGATAGGCAAATAGCATAAAATGGGCTAGGTGATAGAGGCGAGGGTGTCCCGATCTTTCGATGAGATGATAACTATCGATTTGGTGGAGTCGACTTTGTGATCGACTACAAGCGATGCCTGACGTTGTGCCTTAATGTCGCTAAACCAATCTCCCGAGGTTCTTGGCGATCTTTGGAAGCACAATCAGCTGACCACGAAGGTCTATTCCTGCGCAATTGAAGAATGAGCAAGAATATGATAAAGCAATCTGAATATTGTGAATATATATGAAGTATTGATAATGGTGGGGATCCGTGGCGGCCTTGGTCTGGTCGTTGGACACAAGCGAAGTACCACGAAGTTGCAATGACTAACTTTTAACTAAACAAATCCCAAGGGAAAAGCTACTAGATGGATCTACTTATATAGGAGCAAGGGGTGGCGGCCAAGGAGGTGGGAGGACGCCCCAAGGCAGCCTAAAACTAACCCTAGGTCATACAAGGCCAATGGGCCCAAGTGGAGGTGACGTAACACCTTTGGACTTGTAATTTGACTCACATTCTGCTGCAGCATCAGATTGTTTCGTCCATAACTCAACGCTCCGGACGAATTTGAAGGTGAATCCAATTGGGTTGTAAAGTGCATGAAATCTATTTTCCAACAAAAAAAGAATCACCCAATTTGGAGTCCATATGAAAAAGTTATTGATGTTTTGAATCAGGTATGTCTGTGCAGTCCGAATCTGAGTCCAGAACGTGAGAGACTTGGACTCTATCTTCTCTTGGGCCAAAAGTGACGTGAGAGAACTTTTTGAACAGCAAGTAAACATCTCTTTCTCCCTTATCTTCATATGTGTATTGTACAAATGACCCATACACCTGCAATTAGATATGGCACAAAAATTTGTGAAGTATTTTTGTCTGGATGACATAAATGAATTATTGCATAGTTTGCATTAGAAATCACCTCACAAATATACATGTATGAAATATTTTTTGTCGTATCCAAGGTAGTCATGTCCTCATCATCCTCCCTTCTTGAAAATAAAAGCCGTCCTCGGCGTTGCTTAATCTGAAATGTGGCTAACAAAAGAGACAAAGGTGTACATGTTGTATATGTATATGTCATCCATTTTTACTTCCCTTGATTTTTGCACATATGACACATGAATAGATGAGTAGCTTGCATAGTTTATAAAATCTAAAGCCAAAACATTATCACAAGAAGTAGAAGGCATGAAAATATAGCAACTAAGTTTGCACATATAAGTGAAGCTCTTATTCATTTCAAAAGTGACAATGTTCATCAAAATGATTAAACATTGGCACAATTATTTTAAACTGTATTTGATCCAAATCTGATTTATTTCCTGATTCACATGGTTCTTTGACATCAACAGTTAATTCAATGGGCGCACTCAAAATTGTTGGTATTTCAGTTGTTTGATCACATGATGCATTCATGATAGTAACATGATTCTCTAAAATAGGTGGCGTTCTCAAATCAACAGGTAACTCAACACATGATGTATTTAAGTTAAAAAGGTGTGCATCATTCTCATGTGAAGTTATATCATCAATACCTTCTTTGTTACCTTGTCGCAAAGGCGTAGCTGATGTAGGTATGGACAATGACAATGTACCATACACTTGAGATGATGTCGCACTCACAATCTGAGGTGTGGCTGCTCTAGTAGGTGCAACGGTGGAGGAATCAACCGATGGTAGTGAGCATGAATTGGAATAGTAGTTGTTGTTGTCACCGAGCATCCTCCTGCTTTGTCTCTCAAAGGTACAAGCACGAACATACATACCAGTAATGCAACGAGGAATATACCGAAATCTTGCACGAATATCATGGTTCAAACCATCAAAAATCTATTCATTGTATCATCCTCAGATTCTTCTATGTCACGATGATGCATATAAGATTTGAACTCTGGTAGTAAGCATGAACAGTGTTGTTGCCTTGTTTAAATTGTTCAAACTTGGGAAGCAATTCACGGCGATAGTAAGGAGGGAAAAATTGTTGTCTCATTACATCTTTCAAATCTTTCCAAGTTGTGGGTTGGTTATCAATGTTTTTTACAATGCACACTCCACCAAGCGAAGCAAAACCAGTAAATGCTCTAGTGGAAACTTCGTACTCGCTCAAGTTCGGAAAAGTCATGGTGACTAAAAACTTGTTCTACTTCAAGCTCCCAAGCTAGATAAATAGCAGGATTAAATCTACCCTCAAATGACGGTAAAGAGATAACCTGACCATGTGCTTGTGTGTGTTGTCCCAACTCTCGTGATGGTGATGATGTGTCCATCGTCCAAGAATTTCTATCTCCGGAACTGTCATGATTAGTAATAACAAGAAACAAAATTCGAGAATAATGTTCCGATGAACTACTAGGATGTGGTTGTAAAGTGCTCACAGTAAAGCAAATATCAATATCTTACAAGTTCTTACCATGCAATTTGGTGGTGACGGGCAACCAGCGGTGTCAAATAACTTCGAAGATTGTGTAAAGGGATTGCCAGGGGAACGTACGTATACACGGTGTAGAATTATGTGGAGCTGGGTTGGCTATATATGGTAGCAAAAGATTAGCAATAATCAATTCAAAGATGCAATATTGAATAAGCGCTCAACAGATCTTGTCTTTGGTCCTAGGCTAGAACCCGGACTAGAGGCAGCGAGCCTAGAACACTAATGAGGTCACGGCGTAGCACAACTAGCATCAATGAAGGATAATAAGTAGCTACGGACAGCAAGATATAAGTGAAGATCACAACAGCGATAAAGATAATGATGAAAAACGGCCAAGCGGGATATACAACAACTCTCTCTCCAATTTTCCTCTTGAAAAGTTTGAGCCAATTTTCTGATAACTTTTTCAAAGAATGCTACTAACTCAAGCTTTCCAATGCAAAAGAATCACTCAATTCCGATTTGATATGAGGAGTCAAAAAAATTATAAAACTGGTTTGAAAAACTGGAATAAGCTGTGTTCACGAACTTCGGAGGGAAAAAAGACCTATTCAGAAGCCGATTTTGACGTGCCAAATATTGAACTTGCTTCTGCAACTATTTAGATGCGGCTCGTCTTTAGCTTTAATTTGAGTACTCGCGGAGCCAAAACAGACTTCGTATGAGGAAGTTATGCCTGTTTCTTGAGCGATTACACAAAACAGATTCCAATCGGAATTCAGCTACCAGATTGAGTCTAGATAGATCCGAACTTTGTTTTTTTTCTCTCTTTTTTTCTCATACTTTTTTTCCTTTTTCTTTCTCTCTTTTTTTTCTCTGGCTTTTTTTTACTTTTTTTCTCTCTTTTTTTTCTCTCTCCCTCTTTCCAAACAAACTATATAAGATGCAGATTGGATCAAGTGAAGATGTGAACGATCTCAACTGTGATTATGACAATGAGCGATTGGGTAGCACATGGTGGAAATTGATGGATGGATGGCGGTTCGGAAGGGATAACGATGCAGCAGGCGTGACTAATGTGAACAGAACTTCGAAACTCTAAGCGAACTAGACACTAAGACCAGCAACTCGACCTGACGATGCAACCGATAATTCAATAATGCAAACAATGAAAAGAAAACTGCAAAGGCTCAGACTGGCTTGGACAAAGGATGAATAGATCTAACTTTTTTTTATGGCTTTTTCTTGGACAATAGGTAAGAAAATAAATTTAATCTAGGGATAATTGGATATTCTCACCGAGCAACCTGAAAACTGATACCACTTGATAGAGGCGAGGGTGTCCTGATCTTTCGATGAGATGATAACTATCGATTTGGTGGAGTCGACTTTGACGATCTGACTACAAACGTGCCGCGATGTTGTGCCTTAGCAATCGCTAAACCAATCTCCCAAGGTTCTTGGCGATCTTTGGAAGCACAATCGACTGACCACGAAGGTCTATTCCTGCACACAATCGAAGAACGAGCAAGATTATGATAAAGCAATCTGAATATTGCGAATATATATGAAGTATTGATAATGGTGGGGATCCGTGGCGGCCTTGGTGCAGTGGTCGTTGGACACAAAAGAAGTACGAAGTTGCAATGACTAACTTTTAACTAAACAAATCCCAAGGGAAAAGCTACTAGATGGATCTACTTATATAGGAGCAAGGGGTGGCGGCCAAGGAGGTGGGAGGACGCCCCAAGGCAGCCTAAAACTAACCCTAGGTCGTACAAGGCCAATGGGCCCAAGTGGAGGTGACGTAACACCTTTGGACTTGTAGTTTGACTCAGATTCTGTTGCAGCATCAGATTGTTTCGTCCATAACTCAATGCTCCGGACGAATTTGATGGTGAATCCAATTGGGTTGTAAAGTGCATGAAATCTATTTTCCAACAAAAAAAGAATCACCCAATTTGGAGTCCGTATGAAAAAGTTATTGACGTTTTGAGTCAGGTATGTCTGTGCAGTCCGAATCTGAGTCCGAACGTGAGAGACTTGGACTCTATCTTCTCTTGGGCCAAAAGTGACGTGAGAGAACTTTTTGAACAGCAAGTAAACATCTCTTTCTCCCTTATCTTCATATGTGTATTGTACAAATGACCCATACACCTGCAATTAGATATGGCACAAAAATTTGTGAAGTATTTTTGTCTGGATGACATAAATGAATTATTGCATAGTTTGCATTAGAAATCACCTCACAAATATACATGTATGAAATATTTTTGGTGCGTATCCAAGGTAGTCATGTCCTCATCATCCTCCCTTCTTGAAAATAAAGCCGTCCTCGGCGTTGCTTAATCTGAAATGTGGCTAACAAAAGAGACAAAGGTGTACATGTTGTATATGTATATGTCATCCATTTTTACTTCCCTTGATTTTTGCACATATGACACATGAATAGATGAGTAGCTTGCATAGTTTATAAAATCTAAAGCCAAAACATTATCACAAGAAGTAGAAGGCATGAAAATATAGCAACTAAGTTTGCACATATAAGTGAAGCTCTTATTCATTTCAAAAGACTGACAATGTTCATCAAAATGATTGAACATTGGCACAATTATTTTAAACTGCATTTGATCCAAATCTGATTTATTTCCGGATTCACATGGTTCTTTGACATCAACAGTTAATTCAATGGGCGCACTCAAAATTGTTGGTATTTCAGTTGTTTGATCACATGATGCATTCATGATAGTAACATGATTCTCTAAAATAGGTGGCGTTCTCAAATCAACAGGTAACTCAACACATGATGTATTTTAGTTAATTAGGGGTGCATCATTCTCATGTGAAGTTATATCATCAATACCTTCTTTGTTACCTTGTCGCAAAGACGTAGCTGATGTCGGTATGGACAATGACAATGTACCATACACTTGAGATGATGTCGCACTCACAATCTGAGGTGTGGCTGCTCTAGTAGGTGCAACGGTGGAGGAATCAACCGATGGTAGTGAGCATGAATTGGAATAGTAGTTGTTGTTGTCACCCAGAGCATCCTCCTGTAACTGTCTCTCAAAGGTACAAGCACGAACATACATACCAGTAATGCAACGAGGAATATACCAAAATCTTGCCTGAATATCATGGTTCAAACCACCAAAAAATCTATTCATTGTATCATCCTCAGTTCTTCTATGTCACGGTGATGCATATAAGATTTGAACTCCTGGTAGTAAGCATGAACAGTGTTGTTGCCTTGTTTAAATTGTTCAAACTTGCGAAGCAATTCCACGGCGATAGTAAGGAGGGAAAAATTGTTGTCTCATTACATCTTTCAAATCTTTCCAAGTTGTGGGTTGGTTATCAATGTTTTTTACAATGCACACTCCACCAAAGCGAAGCAAAACCGATAAATGCTCTAGTGGAAACTTCGTACTCGCTCAAGTTCGAGAAAAGTCATGGTGACTAAAAACTTGTTCTACTTCAAGCTCCCAAGCTAGATAAATAGCAGGATTAAATCTACCCTCAAATGACGGTAAAGAGATAACGACCATGTGCTTGTGTGTGTTGTCCCAACTCTCGTGATGGTGATGATGTGTCCGTCGTCCAAGAATTTCTATCTCCGGAACCTGTCATGATTAGTAAAAACAAGAAACAAAATTCGAGAATAATGTTAGATGAACTACTAGGATGTGGTTGTAAAGTGCTCACGATAAAGCAAATATCAATATCTTACAAGTTCTTACCATGCGGCTGGTGGTGACGAGGCAACCAGCGGTGTCAAATAACCGAAGATTGTGTAAAGGGATTGCCGAGAGAGCGTCGTATACACGGTGTAGAATTATGTGGAGCTGGGTTGGCTATATATGGTAGCAAAAGATTAGCAATAATCAATTCAAAGATGCAATATTGAATAAGCGCTCAACGACGGTCTTGTCTTTGGTCCTAGGCTAGACCGGACTAGAGCCTTGAGCCTAGAACACTAATGAGGTCACAACGTAGCACAACTAGCATCAATGAAGGATAATAAGTAGCTCTGGACAGCAAGATATAAGTGAAGATCACTGGCAAGTAAAGATAATGAAGAAAAACGGCCCAAGCGGGATATACAACAACTCTCTCTCCAATTTTCCTCTTGAAAAGTTTGAGCCAATTTTCTGATAACTTTTTCAAAGAATGCTACTAACTCAAGCTTTCCAATGCAAAAAGAATCACTCAATTCCGAGTTGATATGAGGAGTTAAAAAATTCTAAAACTGGTTTGAAAAACTGGAATAAGCTGTGTTCACGAACTTCGGAGGGCAAAAAGACCTATTTAGAAGCCGATTTTGACGTGCCAAATATTGAAAATGCTTCGGCAACTATTTAGATGCGGCCCGTCTCTAGCTTTAATTTGAGTACTCGCGGAGCCAAAACGGACTTCGTATGAGGAAGTTATGGCTGTTTTACTGAACAGTGCACAAAACAGATTCCGATCGGAATTCAGCTACGAGATTGAGTCTAGATAGATCCAAACTTTGTTTTTTTTCTCTCTTTTTATTCTCATACTTTTTTTCCTTTTTCTTTCTCTCTTTTTTTCTCTGGCTTTTTTGTACTTTTTTTCTCTCTTTTTTTTCTCTCTCCCTCTTTCCAAACAAACTAGATAAGATGAAGATTGGATCAAGTGAAGATGTGAACAATCTCAACTGTGATTATGACAATGAACGGTGGGTAGCACATGGTGGAAATTGATGGATGGATGGCGGTTCGAAAGGGATAACGATGCAGCGGCGGCGTGACTAATGTGAACAGAACTCGAAACTCTAAACGAACTAGACACTAAGACCAGCAACTCGACACGACGATGCAACCGATAATTCAGTAATGCAAACAATGAAAAGAAAACTGCAAAGGCTCAGACTGGCTTGGACAAAGGATGAATAGATCTAACTTTTTTTTATGGCTTTTTCTTGGACAATAGGTAAGAAAATAAATTTAATAGGCTCAGACTGGCTTGGACAAAGGATGAATAGATCTAACTTTTTTTTATGGCTTTTTCTTGGACAAAGGATGAATAGGGATAATTGGATATTCTCACCGAGCAACCTGAAAACTGATACCACTTGATAGAGGCGAGGGTGTCCCGATCTTTCGATGAGATGATAACTATCGATTTGGTGGAGTCGACTTTGATGATCTGACTACAAACATGCACGACGTTGTGCCTTAGCAATCGCTAAACCAATCTCCGAGGAGTTCTTGGCGATCTTTGGAAGCACAATCAGCTGACCACGAAGGTCTATTCCTGCATAATCGAAGAGCGAGCAAGAATATGATAAAGCAATCTGAATATTGCGAATATATATGAAGTATTGATAATGGTGGGGATCCGTGGCGGCCTTGGTGCAGTCGTTGGACACAAGCGAAGTACGAAGTTGCAATGACTAACTTTTAACTAAACAAATCCCAAGGGAAAAGCTACTAGATGGATCTACTTATATAGGAGCAAGGGGTGACGGCCAAGGAGGTGGGAGGACGCCCCAAGGCTGCCTAAAACTAACCCTAGGTCGTACAAGGCCAATGGGCCCAAGTGGAGGTGACGTAACACCTTTGGACTTGTAGTTTGACTCAGATTCTGCTGCAGCATCAGATTGTTTCGTCCATAACTCAACGCTCCGGACGAATTTGAAGATGAATCAATTGGGTTGTAAAGTGCATGAAATCTATTTTCCAACAAAAAAGAATCACCCAATTTGGAGTCCCGTATGAAAAAGTTATTGACGTTTTGAGTCGGTATGTCTTGCAGTCCGAATCTGAGTCGAGAACGTGAGAGACTTGGACTCTATCTTCTCTTGGGCCAAAAGTGACGTGAGAGAACTTTTTGAACAGCAAGTAAACATCTCTTTCTCCCTTATCTTCATATGTGTATTGTACAAATGACCCATACACCTGCAATTAGATATGGCACAAAAATTTGTGAAGTATTTTTGTCTGGATGACATAAATGAATTATTGCATAGTTTGCATTAGAAATCACCTCACAAATATACATGTATGAAATATTTTTGGTGCGTATCCAAAGGTAGTCATGTCCTCATCACTAGGGGTTAACAATGCAATGGCAAGGGAATATACAAAGGAGGGATACCAAGATACCAAGTTGATATGGAGGTTACCGTCCGGCGATGATGAGTGGCGGTGTTCTTGATGTAGAAACCAAGATGATGGAGACTCGTCCGTAAGTAGCCGAAACACCTCAGGAAACGGAAAAACCGCGAACTCAAAATCTCCAAAGGCAAATGTCAAAATGGTGGTAGCGGGAATGTTGTGGTGGTTACGGAAGTATTGGTGGAAACCAGTAGCGAAGTTGACCGGGTTATGGTTGTGGAAACGTATGATGGGCTATACATGGTGTATGAGTTGAAGTTGCCATCCCTAAGTAGCCGAAACACCTTAGGAGACACAACTCTCAACACAACAAAATTGGGTTAGGTTGGGGTAGCGGAAGTGTATGGTGGGCAAGCGTATGCGGAAGTTATGGAGGTGGTTGATGAAGAAGCAACCGTCCCTAAGTAGCCTAAACACCTTAGGAGACTCAAGTCACTACTCAAACAATCTCAAATGCTATGGGGAACAAAAAGGGTTAGGTTGCGGAAGGCTATGGTGGTATTGCGGATGATGTGGTGGAAGCCCTAGGCAAAGATGCCAAAGTACCAAATATTTGATGGTTTCAAAAGGTGGTGAAACCAAGGTGGGGACCTCGGGCACGTTGATAGCTTCAAACGCAGCCAAAGAACACTCAAATCGGAGTTGAGCGAAAAGTTATGATGAAAGCGGTGAAGAAGGCTGATGCTGAAATTATGTGCAGATGTTTCGGGTTAGGCCGGAAGTTCGAGGTTAGGGCCGGAAGTTCGGGCTCCGGAAGATTCGAGGTGGCGGAAGTTCCGGGGTCATGAAAAAGTGCCGGGTCAGAGGATTTTTGGGGTAAACTTTCTGTTTAGCCCGGAAGTTCGAGGCTGGGACGGAAGTTCGGGAGGCCGGAAGTTCGGGGTCGTGGAATTTCGTCCGGGACGAACCCTAAATTCCAGATCTGAGAATGGGGCGGAAAAACTCGATTTCCAAGGTCAAAATTGGGTGGATTTCGTGGATGGGAAGAGGGGAAACTTGGGGGAATGCTAGATCCACTTGAAACCAAGAAAATCCACGGATCAAAATCAACAAAACATCATCAAAACTAACAAATCACAAAAAAAATTGGGGCTATTTTTGGTGGGGATTTTCGGATTTTGGACGAAATCAACAAAATCAAGCTAGAAAACAAAGGGTAGGGGCTCCAAAAACGTGATCAACGTGGCTCATGATACCATATGATGTAGGGCGGAACCCTATGTGGAGATCTTTCACGTTTGGAGTGGATCCTCACGGGAAAACACGAAGAAACGGCGGAAGAGGCGAGGGAAATCACGGGGAAAACACAAGAGAATCACTCAAACCAACAAGATTCGATTACACATGCGCTAGATCGATGAACACAAGGAGAGATACGATCCACGATCAACAAAGGGCGATACAAGAGGTACTTGGGTTCTTCTCCGTGAGGAGGTCTTGATTGTCTTCCCTTGAAGGGGTCTTGAATCCGCTTGGGGATCTTCTCCGAAGAGGTCATGAGCTCAGGAGAAGTAACCAAGTGGATGAGCAAAACTCTCACACAAAAATGAGCTAATCCATTGCTAACCCTAACTAGGAGGAGGGGTGGTCTATTTATAGTCTAAGCCACGAATGGGTAAGTGGGAAAGGGTTACATGGGCTTGACCCGAGTCTTTGCCTTGTGCAGGTAGGAAGTTCCAGGCAGGTCAGGAAGTTCGGGCAGGTTCAGCCGGGTTCGGGCTATCGAGAGGAGTTGGCGCTCGGGACTGGTCTGCAGACTCCGTGGGCGGAGGTTCGGGCAGGCCGGAAGGTCAGGGGGCGGAAGTTCAGTGAGGCTGGAAGTTCGGGCTTTCGAGCTTGTCCCTGCTTCTTCTTCCTTCTCCTCTTCCATGCTTGGTGATGCGGAGCATCCTTCGGTCATCCCCATGGACCTTCCATCAACTATCCAAGCTCCAAGTGGACCCATGACAAGAACAAGAGCTCGTGCTATTCAATCCGAGGTGACATCACTCCTATTCGATTTCCCTTTTCCTTCTAGTGAGACATGGCTACTACCTAAGTCCGAGACACTATGCATGATCAGGTACAACGTTCAAGCCAAGGAACCAGGAGCTGAAGAAGAAACGACAAGCGTCATCACTCTGGACAGCCCGGAACTTCCGGCCTCGGCACAGAACTTAGGCCCCAGAACTTCCGGCCAGCCAGAACTTGAGCCTCAAGCGACTTGACCAGCCCGGGCGTGCACACTTTCTGGTTAGCCCGGAACCTGCCCGGAACCCGGCCCCCGGAACTTCCGGCCCGCCCGGACCTTACGGCCCCCGGAAGCTAGCCCAGCTCCACCCGCATCAACTCTCGGCTTAGGCCGGACCCTGCCCGGACCTTCCGGCGCCCGGAACTTCCGGCCTAGCACGGAACTTCCGGCCCTGCCTGCGTGCAGCCACTTGGGCCGAGGCCCGTGTACCCTTTCATCTAGGGTTAGCATTGGTTTAGCTCATCTTTGGTGTGAGAGCCCTTGCTCATCCACTTGGTACTTCTCCTCGGAGTTCACGACCTCTTCGGAGAAGATCCCCCAAGCGGATTCAAGACCCCTTCAAGGGAAGACCATCAAGACCTCCTCTCAGAGAAGATAGGCTACTCGTGTATCTTTCCTTTGTTGATTTTGAATCTTGTGCTACCTTATGTGTTCGGTGATCTAGCCCTTGTGTAATCACTTGTCGGTTTAGTGTTCCTCTTGTGTGTGTTTTCTTGTGTTCTTCCGCCCGTTCATCGTGTTTCCCCGTAGGATCCCCTCCAAACGTGAAAGATCTCCGATTAGGGTTCCACCCTACATCATATGGTATCATGTGCCACGTTGATCACGTTTTTGGAGCCCCTACCCTTTGTTTTCTAGCTTGATTTTGTTGTTTTCGTCCTAAAATAGCCCCAAATTTTTTTGTGATTCGTTGGTGTGATGAAGTTTTGTTGGATTTGATCAGTGGATTTGCTTTGCTTCGAGTGGATCTAGCATCCTTACCTTTCTTCCCCTCGAATTCCCTCTTTTCCCCTCAGGATTTGGGTTTTTCTCCCATTTTTCCACCCAAACCCTCGATCCCGAAGTTCCTGTTCTTGGCAGATTCCCGACCCCCGGAACTTCCGGCCCCCGGAACTTTTGGCCCAGCCTGGAACTTCCGGCCCCCGGACCTTCTGTCTTGCCCGGAACTTCTGGCCTAGACAGAAAGGTCGCGCATCTTCGGTGACCCCCGCTTCTTCGGCAACTTCAACCTCGGTGCAGCGGCATCTTCGCCAACGTCTTGAAGGTATGCATCACATCATCGTCCACATTTCGCATCCGTTTGGAACCTCGTAGTAAGCAAGGGCGGTAATCTCGGCGACATCTTTGTCCAAACCTTGCCATTGAATTGATAAACATCATAGCCAGACTTTTGCGTTGCTTACCCATCAAGACTAGCCTTTGAGTATTGCATAGCGTGACTTGTGCACATTAGTGATCATACTCCATAGCATACATACCATACCACCGTGGTGCATATATTGGGATCCATTTGTGTGTCACAAAGTTGTCATAGCATACACAAGTGTGAAAGTGCGTTATATCGACTAGAGGCGGGGTGAATAGGCGATTTTATGAATTCTTCAACGAGGAATTTGCGGTGAGGAAATTCCTTAGCGAAGAATTACTTGCAGCGGAATAAGTACTCGAAGTAAGCATAACAGATTACAAGCATAGTCATCATGATGAAATGAAGACAATCACAGTCTGAAAAGCGTAATCACATGATAACACAGGATGAAGACAAACAAGTGAAGAAATTGAACGAGGAAATTGAGAAAGTCTTGATCAAAGTCTTCAAACACAGATATGAACAAATACTCAACACGATAATGAGGAAATGAAAGGGTTGAGGAAATAGAACCGATTAGGTTGGTGAAGACAATGATTTGGTAGACCAGTTCAAGCGATGTCTCGGTTATGCGTCTGGTTGGAAGCGGTGAGTATTTAAACTCGAGGACACACGATCCGGACACCCGATCCTTGAAAGCACGCAGCTCGGGACACCAAGTCCTCACCGTATTCTCCTTGAACTAAGGTCACACAGACCTCGTCCAATCACTACGTGGTAAGTCTTGAGCGACTTCCAAACCTTCACAGACTTGGTCACTCGGCGATCCACAATTCCTCTTGGATGCTCTAGACCATGGCGCCTAACCGTCTGGAAGAAGCCACAGTCTTCAAAGGTAACAAGCGTCGGATCCACACAGGATCAATTTCTTGATGATGCTCAATCACTTTGGGTTTGTTGGGGTTTGGTTTTGGGTTTTCCTCACTTTTGGGTTTTCCTCACTTGATGATTTTCTCTCAAAGTCCTCGGAGGATGGGTTGCTCTCAAATGACAAGTGTCAAGTTCTCTCGGGCAGCCAACCAGCTAGTGGTTGTAGAGGCGGCTATTTATAGCCTAGGGAGCAGCCCGACATGATAAGACATAAATGCCCTTCAATGATATGGTATTAGGTGGATAAGATATTTTGGGACAGGTGGCCTTGACCTGACAGCGATCGGAAATTTGACTCTCAAATTCCTCGGGGCTATCATGTTCCTCCTTTGTGTAGGCAATTCGCCTTTGGCGAATTCCTAACTCCTCGATCAGAACAAATTCCTCGTGACGGAAAGAGCTTCGTCTACATCCTTTGAAGAAATTGGTGAAGCTGTATGAGATTCCAAAAGCTTCACTCGAAGGAATTGGTAGGTGTAGGATTTTGAGTTGAGCATCAAATGGAAATTTTTCCTTAGTATTTCCTCGACCCCCTTTAACAGTACGGTGTTTCCTATGACTCAAGAAAGAGAAAATGAAACTACGAAAACAAAAGTCTTCACGCTTCATATTCCTCAAATGAATACCAAGTCTTCAAGGTCACACCAATTTCTTCACTTTCAAAGTCTTGATGAAGTCTTGAATATCAAAGTCTTGGATGAAGAACTTCATTTTTAAGAATTCGACTTTCTCTGTAAATATCAAACTCCTCATAGACTTATAGACACATGTACACTCACAAGCGCATTAATTACTTAACCTATAAGTCTTCAATACACCAAAATCACTAAGGGCACTAGATGCACTTACAATCTCCCCCTTTTGGTGATTGATGACAATATGGGTTAAGTTTTCAACGAGGATAAACATATGAATTGTAAATCACGATAATGAGGAATTTGATTGCAAGATATAGAAGAACTCCCCTGAAGATGTGCATAGTGAGGAATTTGCTTTTGAGGCAATGCACACTTGAAGAATTGAATCATGGAGATCTCCCCTATATCTTGTAATTCATACGCATTTGACATATAATATGAAGAATTTGAAATGCATGATGAAATATGGTGCTTGATGAAATTCAGCATGAGGAATCATAGCACATAAAGTATCGAGCACAAGTAGATTTGCTATGAAGCATAGTGCAAAATCATAATGCATCAAAAGTATCAAAGCACCATAGGGTTTAAGATTACAACTTCGATCCAATAAAAGTTTCGGAAGAGCGAGTTGTAACTTAACAAAAAAAACTGTATATAGGCAATAAACTAGACCGGCTTGAAGACTAACTCAAATTTCTCCCCTTTGTCATCGAATGACCAAAAGGATCGAAGCCGAGGACTAACGCTCTTGAAGAATTTCAAGTTGAAGGCGGGCGCCTTGACATTATCGGGGTTGTTTGTTGAAGTAGGACCAGCAGCGGTGTCTTCCAAGTCTTCATTTTCATCGGTGTCGCGAGATGAAGAATAGGAGCTGGCCACCAAGGAAGGAACTTTGACCTTCTTGAATTTCTTGGAGGAGGTGCAGACCAGTCAAATTCTTCCTTGAGACCCATTGAAGTCAGTTCTTCTTCACTTTGTAGACATGTGAAAGAACAGCCCAGTGCGCTTGAAGGTTTCATGAAGGTAGAAGTGGTTTTCTTCCTTTGCATTGTGTGTTGAGGTCATGTTGTGAAGAATTGAACCAAAGCGGCGCTTGACCCATTTATGATTGCGATCAACCTTGATGAAGGCGAGGAGTAACTCACGATCGATCATCACCACAGGTGCGATAGCTTGAGGATTTTGCTTGACCGAGGTATTTGCGGCTGAGTCATGTGTGGCGAGTCATCATTGGTGGAGTAGGATGCGGCTTTGCTAAACTGTCCATCAATGGACGAATGCCTTCATCGATCCTGTGATGGCCTTGCCCTTGTCATCGGTGAGGTAATTGTCCGTTTGAGGACTTCAATCGAGGGCAAGTAGCTGCGGTGGTTCAAAGTATCGACTTTGTAATTGGTGAAGACCTTGTCTGATGAATCTCATTATCCAAAGGCGCGTAAGGCTTGACTCAAATGGTGACATAGCAATGTTTGCGAGTCCTCATGAAGAAATCATGGAAGTTGGCCAGGAGCAGCCATGGATGATGTTGAAAAGCATATTCTTCATGATGCCAGCGAGTTCTTCATCATTGAGTCGTGACCTTTGATTGGACTCATTGTCTTCGTCGAGAATCGATAGGTATCCGAGGCACATATAATAATTCCTTGACGAGGAATTTGGTTCTTAGGGCCTGCCTTGGCTTCAAAGGCTTCATCGGCACTTGCATATAGTGATTTGTAAGTTACGGTTCGTCATAGATCTGACGTGCACCATCAAGTGGAGGGGCCCGAGTGGTAGGGCACGAAGCAATTCGATTCTTTGGTGCCTTGTAGTAGTATTTTCGGTCATCCAATCTAAGACCCATGAGTTCACGTCTTGACGTCTCCGGTGATGTGCGGTGTTGCATAAAACTTAAGAATTAGCTCTTCATTCCGGTCCACAAATATCGGTGCAGAAATTTAGAAGTCCTGCGTCGTGAAGAACAACGAGGGTGGCTCAAAGCACAGCGGTGACTCCATATCCACATGAGGAATATGAGCATGATCGAAGATTTTATCCTTGTTGAAAACCTTGAGGAATAGAAGTTGGCTTGGTGGCAGTCGAGCGCCTCTTCCTAATCCGGCGAGAATCATAAGGATTATATTCGATTGAAGAATACGTGCTCGGCAAAGAAATCTTCAGCCTTGAACTTTTGCTTGGTTGAAAACGAATTCCTTTGCTTGGGCGGAGGGTGTCGATGAGTTGCATCACCACCTCGAGAATCGTAAGTTCAGGTTCTTGGTGAGGAATTTCTTGTTCCTCAACAGTGCGATCTGAGGATTAGCAATGACGGTTTCATCGGCACTAGTGGCTGGAATTTCTTCATGCAGAACCGGTGGGTTGATTTTCTTCTTAGTCGATTCGGACTGTTTGTGCAGGGGGTGAGGAATCTGTTGGGCGGGGTGAAGAGAGGAGTATTGGGATGCTGACTTTCCCAAAAGTCATCATTGATAACTGGTGTGGTGCATCCAATATCCACATCTTCATCTTCAATTTCCTCAGCACCAGCCTAAGGAATTTCATAGTCTGATGAGCGAATAACTGGGGTTGAAGGGATGGCATCCACTTCAATTTCTTCATCAAGTTGTTACGTGACGGCGTGATGATGTTCTTCATCGGATCCGATTGGGATCTCATAGTCTTCTCCAAAAGGAACAACTTCCTTTGATGGTATGGAGGAAATTGGAACAGCATCAATTGGAGTTTGAATGAGCTGGTCATTGGCTTCATTTTCTTCACGGTAGAAGAATCGGCGCTGTGATGCTTTCCTTTTCTTCCTGACAGCTAGATTCTGCTGACCTTGGTTTCTTCACATCGAAGCGGATGGAAGAATTGGAGTTGGAGTTGGCGCGGGAGGAGCTGAGGAATTTGGTTCGATTTCTTGAGAACAAGCGATGCAGATTCCCTGTCTTGAGCAATTTCTTTAGGCGCACGACTAGTGGGTGCCACAGCAATTTCTTCGGTGGTGGAATGGGATCATCAGCCACAGAATCAACGTTTTCATCGGTAATTTGAGCGTCATCGATGGTCTTGGCATTTTCTTGATGGTGGTGAGGCTCCGGCTGAGGATTCATGTTGCATTGGGACAGCAACATTTGTGAGTTTCTTCGTCGGGTTGTGAATCGACCTTAGCTCCTTGCCAATCAGCGAGTATGAATCGAAGTTTTTGCGAGGTTTTGAATTTGATGCGGACTGGAGAAGCTCCTCGGTGTCATCTTGACAACGTTTTCTTGAGGAACTTCTCCTTCCTGTATTGAGCCTTTTTGATTTCCCTTGCCTTTTCATACTTCCATTTTCTTCAGCTATGAAGTGAGTCAACATATGACTTTTTCCGGTGTCAAATGAAGGTCGAGCGGAGGGTATTGGGATCATTGTGCCAGAGATCAATAAAGTCGAGGACTTTCTTCGGGTCCAATAGAAGTGGCACAGATGTACCTTTGGCTCTAGCGGCCCTTACTTGACGGTCTCTGATGATTTCCGCGAGTTCTTCATCAGATGCCTCATCATCAGATGGCACATGGAATGCAACCATTTTCTTTGTTGGGCTAGGCCGAGGACCTCGTCCAGCTGTTGCTTTGGTCTTCAGCTGAGTCGGACCAGTTGAAGAAATGGGAGCTCTTTGAGAACTTGCGAGAGATGCACGAGGCAATTGAAAAGCCAGATCCTTTGACATGTAGCTAGGTGCCACGAGGCGAAAGGTTTTAGCCGGGCTGTTGAGGACTTTGGTGGAAGCGGCCGGTTTGAGAATTTGCTTGGAAGGTCTTTCTTTGAGGAACTTGGCCGTGAGGGTAGCAGATGATGAAACACTTGGCTTATGAGCAGGCTTCTTTTGCATTGATTTCCTTGGTTTGACCGAGACCTCTGTGGCGATGGCAATGGCGAGAATCCTCATTGAATTTCTTCACTTGCCTCCTTTGCTTGCTTTGCCAATTTTGCTTGGCGTTTAGCCCATTCCTCGGGAAAGTCCTCACCTCGTTTGATGCTTGTGGGATCAGCTATTTGGCCGGTGCCAAAGGAGCTCTTGGGCATGGAGGATTAAGGCGAATTTCTTCATGTACTTAGGAGTTACATATCTATATTCCCTCCATTCCGTGCCCATCTCCGTTCAATCTTACGATGCGCACCTTGCGTTGATTTTTGCTTTCTTCATCTGGTGTGCGATGAGTCGGCATATATATCCTCGGGGATTTCAAGCGCAGTCATAACCTCGGGTTTCTTTCCTCCCATACGTGGCTTCTTACCATCGCCATTTTCTTGATTGAGGAAATTGAACAATTGAGTTCTCACGAAGAAGTGTGCAGTTTTCTTCGAGCAGCTGCAAATGGGTTAAGTTGATGAGAACCTAGGGATTGACGGACATTTGTACTGTGAACAAGTATAGGTGCGAGGAATTTGGAGAGGTCATATGCGTTCTCGGAAGGTTTTAAAAAAACAAGTTTTGAGGATTTGACGGATGAGCCTTGAAGAATTTTACTAAGCGTTCTTTGTCTTAGGTTCGAGTTGTATAGATCGAGGATCCACACAATTGAGGAATCTTGAAGAAAATCATAGCTTAGAGAAAGCGAGTCAAGAGATTTGAGGTGTTCATATGTGTGAAGATTTGAGGAATAAACACCTTTGAAGAATTTGAAGAAAATTTGAGAATCAAAGCGAGTAATAAAAGTAACTTTTAATTACCCGAAGTGAAGAACACGACGAACTGAGAAGAACAGTTGGGAAGTTAGTCCGTTCAGATCTTCCACGCCCTAACTATGCGGAGGAAGACAGCTACGGCTGACAATGGAGTGAAGATTTCCGTGATCGGTTGAAATGCGTCGGCTGACGAGGTCAAAGCGGATGAAGCTTTTCCTCACCGGCTGACGATGGAGTAAGCGGCGGCGCTAGGGTTTGAGGAGCTCGGCGGGAGAGAGGTCGGCGAGTAAAAGAGTGAGGAAGGGAGAGGGATATTTATAGGCCGGTGAAAAGCGAATTGGCAGAAGATTTAGGGCGAACATGCCCCTGACCATTTCCCTTCTCACGACATGTGTCCCCAAATCTTGTGTAGTGGAGATGGGTGTACGATCGTGGGTGAATAAAGTAATGCATCGTGGGATGCGGAGCAGTTTAATGACAAAAAGCGAAGGTTTGGATAAGATTCGTTTTAAAGTTCCGTTCATAATTTCTTGTTGTCAAGGACCACGGTGAAGATTTTGAGCGAGTTTCAAAGTAGAGCAGCACATGAAGAATTTGTGAATGGATTGGGTTGAGTATAGCATAGAGGGAAGGGTCCGATCACATTCACTTAGCATAAAAAAGCGACTTGAGGAAATAGCCATAAGTGAATCTTTGTAGAGGACATAAACCCATATATATATATAGCCAATGAAGAAAGGCAGCGGAAATAGTGAAGATTTTGCAAAGTTGAAGAATTTGAAAAAGCGAAGAATTTCAAAAGCGAGGAAAAACTCAAATTGAAGATTTCAACTTTGGTGGTGGCGTGACCCACCGTATAAGAATGATGATTTCAGACACCGCGTACAATTCTCGTAGGGTTCTGAGAATCAATTTCTTCATTAATTTCTTCACACTTAGAGTGTTATTCTTCATTGATTGAAGAACAACGTTTCCTAATGTGTTGCACATCTAAGTCATCAATTTTGCATAAGTGTTAGGATGTGTGTCCTTTTCAAAGAACATTCGAAGATTCTAAGATATTTAGCTCACACCGCAACTTGCTAAATTTCTTCTCATCCAAGGGCTTAGTGAAGATATCAGCTAGCTGTTCTTGATCTTCACGTGCTTTCGATGGAGATGTCGCCCTTCAACACATGATCACGAAGAAAATGATGGCCAATTTGAATGTGCTTTGTCTTGAGTCTTTGAAGCTGGGTTGTGAGCAATCTTGATGGCACTCTCATTGTCACAATAGAGAGGCACATTCTTCACATTGATGCCGTAGTCCTTGAGGGTTTGCTTTATCCATAGCAATTGAGCACAACACGAGCCGGCAGCAATGTATTCAGCTTCGAAGTGGACGGTGATCTGTGATTCTGTTTCTTGAGGACCAACAGACCAAGGATCGTCAGGAAATGACAAGTACCGGATGTTGACTTGCGGTCCACACGATCACCACATAGTCAGTCAGAATATCCAATGAGATCAAAAGTAGAGCCCTTGGGGTACCATAATCCTAGTGTTGGTGTGTGAGCTAGATATCGAAGAATATGCTTCACAGCCTTATGGTGTGATTCCTTGGTGTAGCTTGAAATCGGGCACACATGCAAACACTAAGCATTATATCTGGCCTAGATGCACATAAGTACAATAAGGAACCAATCATGGGCGGTATACCATGTGATCGAAGTCAATACCATTTTCATCGATTGCATAGATGGCCATTTGTGGGCATAGGAATTTTGACACCTTTGCGGTCTTGCATGCGAATTTCTTGAGGACATCTTTGAGGTATTTCTCTGAGATATGAATATGCCATTGTGTTTCTTGTTCTACTAATCATGACAGGATCGAGTCAATTCATGGGCTTTGTCGATCGCGGAGACATGCCACCACCTATGCAAATACCACAACCGTCACGAGAGGTGCACAAACATCCAAATGCACATGATCAGGTTCATGTTTCTATACCACCATTTAATGGCCGTTTTAGACCTCCTTTATATATTGAATGGGAGTTAGACATAAATAATATATTTGCTTCCCATCATTTTGATGAGCGTAAAAAAGTTATGGTTGCGGTTGGTTCTTTCACTTTGGTTATGCTCTAGTTTGGTGGAGTGAATATTGTCGGTTACACCCTGATTATGTACCTAATACTTGGGATGATTTAAAACATGTCATGAGAGATAGATTAAATGCGATGTTTATTATACTCGTGGCATTATTAAAAAACTTGAACATTTAAAACAAGGTAGTTACACAGTAACAAAATATTATGATGATTTACAAACTACCTTGTTGCACTCATTTTTAGAAGAAAGTGAAGAAGATTTTATGGATAGATTTTGGGGAGGATTAAACCATAATATTCAGGAGATACTAATTCATGAAGAGTGTTATCCTATGGACCATTTGTTTCGTCTTGCTTGCAAAGCTGAGCAGGAAATAAAGCGACGTGTTGCCCACAAGGAGAACAAGCGCCTGCAGTGCACATTCCAACTGTTGATACAGATGTTTATTCAACTACTAGGCGTACTATGACAACCACATCCGTTGTTGCGAGGACTACATCATCTCCACCATGTGACACATCATCATCGAGAGTGCTGCATCATCTGAGTTGACTATAAGAGGTAATGACAAAGGTACAGATTTTCCACTTTTACATGAGAATGATGCATGCCTAGTTAACTTGAATACATCATGTGTTGAGCTACCCACTACTTTGATCACACCACCTATTTTAGAGGATTATATTGATAATTTGACTTTGCCATGTGATCAAACAACTGAAATACCAACAATTTTGAGTGCACCCATTGAATTAATTGTTGATGCAAAAGAATCAATATTTAATCATTTTGATATGACCTCTAATCTTGGTGATGATTACGTGTCGAATGACTTATTGCATGTTTACTTATTTAAGCATGTTGTAGCATGTAAACTTGATGCAAGTAAGGTTTATTCACCAATGTTGGGATGGTTTAATGATGAACATTGTCAATCTTTTGAAATGAATAAGAGCTTCACTTATATGTGCAAACTGAGTTGCAATATTTTCATGCCTTCTACTTCTTGTGATAATGGTTTTGGCTTTAGATTTTATGAACTATGCAAGTTACTCATCTATTTATGTGTCATATGTGCAAAAATCAAGGGAAATAAAAATGGATGACATATACATATACAACATGTACACCTTGTCTCTTTTGTTAGCCACATTTCAGACTAAGAACACGCCGAGGGCGGCTTTGTTTTCAAGAAGTGGAGGAAGATGAGGACATGACTACCTTGGATAAGACCAAAATATTGCATACATGCATATTTGTCAGGTGATTTCTAGTGCAAACTATTCAATAATCTATTTATGTTATCCGAACAAAAATACATCACATACTTTTGTGTTTTTGTCTAATTGTAGGTGTATGGGACATTTGTACAATACACATATGAAGATAAGGGAAAAGGAGAAGTTTAGGTGATGTTCAAAAGTCCTCTCACGTCACTTTTGGACCAAGAGAAGATAGAGTCCAAGTCTCTCACGTTACGGACTCAGATTCGGACTACTGCAGACATACGACTCAAAACGTCAATAACTTTTTCATCCGGACTCCAAATTGGGTGATTCTTTTTTGTTGGAAAATAGATTTCGTGCACCTTCCAACCCAATTGGATTCACCTTCAAATTCGTCCGGAGCGTTGAGTTATGGACGAAACAATCTGATGCTGCAGCAGAATCCGAGTCAAACTACAAGTCCAAAGGTGTTACGTCACCTCCGCTTGGGCCCATTGGCCTTGTACGACCTAGGGTTAGTTTTAGGCTGCCTTGGGATGTCCTACCACCTCCTTGGCCGCCACCCCTTGATCCTATATAAGTAGATCCATCTAGTAGCTTTTTCACGAGGGATTTGTTTAGTTAAAAGTTAGCCATTGCAACCGTGTGCCGTTTGTGTCCAACGACCAAACCAAGACCGCTTACGGATCCCCACCATTATCAATACTTCATATATATTCCCAATATTCAGATTGCTTTATCATATTCTTGCTTGTTCTTTGATTGCTTGCGAGGAATAGACCTTCGTGGTCGGAGTTGATCGTGCTCCGGTGGTCAATAACCTCTCGGAGTTGGTTTAGCGATTGCTAAAGCGCATAGCGTCGTGCTGCGTTTGTAGTCGGATCGTCAAAGTCGTCTCCGCCAAATCGATAGTTATCATCTCATCGAAAGATCGGGACACCCTCGCCTCTATCAAGGTGTGAAGCCATTCTTCACGAAGAATTCCTTCAATGTATCATACCACGCCCGAGGGGCTTGCTTGAGGCCATAGAGGGCCTTATTGAGTCTGAAGACTTTGTCAGGATTCTTTGGATCTTCAAAACACAGGGGTTGAGCAACATATACTTCTTCCTCAAGCTTACCATTGAGGAATGCACTTTTCACATCCATTTGATATAAAGTGATATTGTGATGGTTAGCATAGGCGAGTAATATGCTTGAAATAGACTCAAGTCTAGCGGCAGTGCAAAAGTTTCATCGAAGTCAATTCCTTCAACCTGCGTGTAGCCTTGAGCTACTAGTCGTGCCTTATTCCTCACCACAAGACCATTTTCATCTTGCTTGTTGCGATAGATCCACTTTGTGCCAATGATATTATGCTTGCGAGGATCTGGACGTTTGACCGGTTCGAGACATTGTTGAGCTCGAACTGATGTAATTCTTCTTGCATGGCACTGAATCCACTCCGGCTCGAAATGCTTCATCTACCTTAGAGGGCTCTGTGATGGAGACAAAAGCATAGTGCCCACAAAAGTTAGATAAATGTGAAGCTTTTGGCGTGTGAGAGGACTGGCGCTTCAATGTCATCGATGATCTTGTCAACTTGCACTTCTTTTTGCAAGCGAGGATGAGCTGGTTGTCGTCGAGGAATTTGATCATTTTCCTCGGCACCATTTTCTTGACATTATCTTGGGTGCATCAGCTCGGCGTTCTTCACGTCTGAGGAATGAATTCTTGACGGTTTCTTGATGGGAATGACATCCTCGGTTGCCTTGAACTGATAGAATCCTCGGTCTTTGGTTAAATCTAACACAGAAGGTAGGTGCTCTCTTTGCGAGCCATTAGTTTCATCGAACCGCACATCTCTGATGTCAACAATCTTGTGAAGAAGCGATGTTGAAGACTACTGTAGGTGTCGAGTCCTTTCCGTAACCAAGCATAAAACCTTCATGTGCTTTGATTGCAAATTTAGAGTTGTGGTGAGGATCTCTAATCCAGCATTTAGCAGAAGACTTTGAAATAACTTACATTAGGTTTCTTGTCGGTGAGGAGTTCATAGGCGGTCTTCTTGAAGAATTTGTGAAGATATACTCTGTTGATGATGTGGCACGCGGTGTCAATTGCTTCAATCCGAAGCGACTAGGCGTTTTGTATTCATCAAGCATAGTGCGAGCCATCTCAACAAGAGTTACATTCTTGCGCTCCATGATGCCATTTCTTTGAGGAGTATAAGGGCGAGATAACTCATGAGTGATACCAAGTTCATCAAGATAGTCATCAAGACCGAATTCTTGAACTCGGTTCCATTGTCACTCTGATGTGCTTGATCTTCACACCAAAGTTAGTTGAAGCCCTCGAGGAAAATCGTTTGAAGACTTCCTGCACTTGATTTTTGTAAGTAACAATGTGTACCCATGTGTAGCGAGAGTAATCATCAACAATAACAAAGCCATATAGTGATGCTTCATTAACGGCAATTTGAATAATGATTGGGACCAAAGAGGTCCATGTGAAGCAATTCGAAGGGGACGAGTAGTGGTCATGATAGTCTTATTTGGATGCTTGGCCTTGGTCATTTTCCGACTTCACGGGCTCCGCATAGGTGATCCTTGAGGAATTTGACATTCTCAATGCCAATGACATGCTTCTTCTTATGGCGTGTGCAAATTCCTCATGCTGCGTGACCAAGTCGTCGATGCCATAGCCGATATACGAAGCTTTTGCAAGTAGGCACCACGGCTGGTTGTGGTCTGTAGAAGTCAACAATATACAAGTCTCCTCTCCTAAAGCCTTGAAGACTTTGGAATTGTCGACTTCCATAATCACAACACAACGATACTTGCCAAAGATAACAACCATATCAAGATCACAAAGCATTGAGGCCGACATGAGGTTATATCCTAAAAACTCAACAAGCATGACTTTGTCCATGTGCATGTCCTTAGAGATAGCAACCTTACCAAGTCCCAATACACGACTTTTGCCTTTGTCGGCAAAGATGATATGCTTGAGATGTGGCGGTGATAAGGTAGCATCCATCAATAGATTCTTGTCACCAGTCATGTGATTTGTACATCCACTATCGAGAACCCACTCAGTGGCTTTGGGTTGATCATCCTGCAGATGAATTAGTACAACTTACGACCTCATATACTTCATCAGTGAAGAATATGATATCAAGTTCATCAGATGAATTTCATTAGTCAGTATTCAGATAAGCAGTAGGAGGACGTGTGAAATGAAAGTTCATTTCATCATGATTAGCCTGCGTCCTTTCGGAGCATTTTGTCGGGCCCCGACAAATTCTTGAGCGTTTAGCGCGTCTGGAGACCTGACCTACGAGAAGAGATTAGTTCTTTTTCTTCACCACCCACATCTGAAGGGGTGGCAAAGAGTTCATCATTCTGCGAGCACCATACGAGAATGGTGGCATAGAGGCCAAACCATTTCGTTTCACATAAGAGGGTTAGGGTAAGCATACGAATAAGCAAAGAAATTCTTGAGGACTTATGAACATATTGGTTTGAAGAATAATGCACATATTCATAGCCCTTAGCTCTACCTGCGAAAGCGAGTTATTAGCACGATGATAATCATATGAGGACTTGATCCTTTTGAGGAATTTGATCCACGTGAGGAATTTGGTCCGTATGAGGACTTGGATCCATATGAAGAATTTGGTCCATATGAAGAATTTGATCTGGGGTTCCTATTCTTCACTTTGGTGGTGTCATGAGGACATTCACGAAGACTTTCAAGGCACTTCTTGGGAACCCAGATTTTCTTCATAGGGGAACCGTTCCTGCGATTAGTGCCAACATATCTAGCAAATACTTCACCATTCTGATTTTTGAACAGTTTATAGTTGGAGTCAAATGACTCATCGCGAGAATGAGGAAATTCGCACGTAAAACCAAATAAGGTAGATGGATCAAGCTGGAGGTCCCTTTGCAGCAACCCATGAGGTTTTGGGATCTTGCTCGGGCTTCCAATCGTTCCATCAGCATTGAGTTTCCTCTCAAAGGCAATGCCCTCTTTCCTAGGGTTCCTATTGAGGATCTGCTTTTAAGCACATCACAAAGAGTCGATGCCCTTTGAGGCTTTTGTACATGCCTGTCATGTACAATTCCTTCGATCTGCATCGTCGGTGATACTAGCAATGTCCTCAAATGAGGAATTAGTGATAGCGAGAGGCAGGTGAAGAATTTGTAACAGTTGAAGCATTTGAACAATCGGTGAAGAATTAGCAGTTTCACGTTCAATGCACTTTAAGCATGGAGGAACAAATTCTTCTTGAGAAGCGCTGATTTGTTGAGCAAGTAATGAATCGCGCTCCTTACGAAGATCTTCATAACTCACTCTTAGCTTCTCAAGATCTTGCTTTCTTTGAAGAAATTCATAAGAAAGTTTCTCATGATCGAGATAAGAGAGTGTTATGATGACCTTGAAAGGTTGTCAAGCCTAGGCTGAAGTCTCTGAAGATTTTCGATCGAGGGCTTGAGTGCGATCCATTCTTCACCTAACATATCATCACTCTTATCTAGCATGTTTTGAACCTTCTCAAAAGCCCTTTGTTGTTTTATAGCAATCTTAGCAAGTTTAGAGTAGCTGGGCTTGAGATCCTCATCGATTCATTTTCACTAGATTCGGAGGAGGTGAAATTTAGTACCTTAGCACCTTTTGCCATGAAGCAATAGGTGGGGCGTAATCATCATCATCCTCATCGGGCTTGTCGGTAGTCGGTTTCTTGATGTTGAAGATGGACTTGCTAACAAAGCGATAGCAAGAGCGGACTAGCCACACACAGTTCAGATTCTTGAGACTCCTCCTCTTCCTCATTTTCTTGATTCAGCTTGAGTCCATTTCCTTGCCAATGAATGCCCGAGCCTTTTTGGAGCTGCTCTTCTTGTGAGAAGAAGGTTTTGAGGATTTTGATGAAGAAGATTTTGATGATTTCTTTTTCTTCTTCACGTCATCAGAACTGTAATCCTTGTGTTTCTTCCTTCTTAATTCCTTTTCCCACTGAGGACAATCTTGGATATAGTGACCAGGTTTCTTGCATTTGTGACAAAGTCTTCTCTTATAGTCACTAGATGAGGAATCACTGCTTCTTGAGGATTTTCCAGCGACCACGTCTTGAGAATTTCTGGAATTTCTTCACGGCGGTGCTAGCTCCTGGCCAAATTCTTGAGGATCTCCTAGGCTACTACCGAGTCTTCACTCTCAGATTCGGACATAGCCTTGGCCTTGAGGCCGCGTGTTTTCCATAGCGAGAACCATAGAGATCTCTCTTTTTGACAATTTGGAACTTCGTGAGTATTTAGCCTTTCGAGGATATCGGCGAGGATCAAGAGACTTGTAGTCGGCTCGTTCTTGTATCATCGGTGCGGAGTATCAAATGAGGAATCAAGCGATCTTAGCAATTTCTTCACCACCTCATGGTCGGTGATGTCGGTGGCACCAGTGCTTGAAGCTCATTTGAGATGTCGGTGAGGCGATCGAAGGTTTGTTGAACATTTTCGTTGTCGAGTCTTTTGAAGCGGTTGAAGAGATTTGAAGAACATCAACTTGAGAGTCACGCTGAGTTGAAACACCTTCATTTACTTTGGACAGCCTGTCCCGAGATGAGTTTAGCGATTCCAAAGCACTCACTCTTCCATATTGACCTTTGCTCGAGATGGCCACATATGATATTCTTAAGCTTGAGAATCGAGTTGCTTGAATATCTTCACATCAGCATCATTCGAGAGAAGGTGTGGTGAGGAAACACCTTTTGTCACAACATACCGGAGATCGTTGTCAATTGCTTCAAGATGCATTAGCATTTTGTTCTTCCGATGAGGGGTAGTCCGTCCCATCGAAGGTAGGACACCTGCGGAGACCTTGATCATACTGCGGTCGACATAACTAAAACTCCGGTGGTTAAACCAAAATCACACGAACAAGGAGTACCTTGCTCGATACCAATTGAAAGTGCGTTATATCGACTAGAGGGGGTGAATAAGCGATTTTATGAATTCTTCACCGAGGAATTTGCGGTGAGGAAATTCCTTAGCGAAGAATTACTTGCGGCAATGAATAAGTACTCGAAGTAACCATAACAGATTACAAGCATAGTCATCATGATGAAATGAAGACAATCACAGTCTGAAAGCGTAATCACGAGGATAACAGGATGAAGACAAGCGGTGAAGAAATTGAGCGAGGAAATTGAGAAAGTCTTGATCAAAGTCTTCAAACACGAATATGAACAAATACTCAACACGGTAATGAGGAAATGAAAGGGTTGAGGAAATAGAACCGATTAGGTTGGTGAAGACAATGATTTGGTAGACCGGTTCCAAGCTGTTGTCTCGGTTATGCGTCTGGTTGGAAGCGGTGAGTATTTAAACTTCGAGGACACACAGTCCGGACACCCGATCCTTGAGCACGCAGCTCGGGACACCAAGTCCTCACCGTATTCTCCTTGAACTAAGGTCACACAGACCTCGTCCAATCACTCGTGGTAAGTCTTGAGCGACTTCCAAACCTTCACAGACTTGGTCACTCGGCGATCCACAATTCCTCTTGGATGCTCTAGACCATGGCCTTCTAACCGTCTGGAAGAAGCATAGTCTTCAAAGGTAACAAGCGTCGGATCCACGCAGGATCAATTTCTTGATGATGCTCAATCACTTTGGGTTTGTTGGGGTTTGGTTTTGGGTTTTCCTCACTTTTGGGTTTTTCCTCACTTGATGATTTTCTCTCAAAGTCCTCGGAGGATGGGTTGCTCTCAAATGACAAGTGTCAAGTTCTCTCGGAGCAGCCAACCAGCTAGTGGTTGTGAGGCGGCTATTTATAGCCTAGGGAGCAGCCGACATGATAAGACATAAATGCCCTTCAATGATATGACCGTTAGGTGGATAAGATATTTTGGGACAGGTGGCCTTGTGACCTGACAGCAGTCGGAAATTTGAGTCTCAAATTCCTCGGGGCTATCATGTTCCTCCTTTGTGTAGGCAATTACATGGCGAATTCCTAACTCCTCGATCAGAACAAATTCCTCGTGACCGGAAGAGCTTACGTCTCATCCTTTGAAGAAATTGGTAGCTGTATGAGATTTCAAAAGCTTCACTCGAAGGAATTGGTAGGTGTAGGATTTTGAGTTGAGCATCAAATGGAAATTTTTCCTTAGTATTTCCTCGACCCCCTTTAACGATGCGGTGTTTCCTATGACTCAAGAAAGAGAAAATGAAACTACGAAAACAAAAGTCTTCACGCTTCATATTCCTCAAATGAATACCAAGTCTTCAAGGTCACACCAATTTCTTCACTTTCAAAGTCTTGAAAGTCTTGAGAATATCAAAGTCTTGGATGAAGAACTTCATTTTTAGGGTCGACTTTCTCTGTAAATATCAAACTCCTCATAGACTTATAGACCTGTGTACACTCACAAACGCATTAGTTACTTAACCTATAAGTCTTCAATACACCAAAATCACTAAGGGGCACTAGATGCACTTACAAAGTGCTATCTTGGTTCATCAAGTTTTGCATGAGAAAAGAGCTCAAAAGTGAAAGAGCCACCCAAGCTTTTAAGCAAAGAGGAAAGATAAGCAAAGAGCTTATGAGCAAGAACCATAGCATCATCTTACATTAAGATTGTCATATTGGATCATCTTGGATCATAGCACCGAAATACCATACATATAGCATACGTGGGATAGAGATAGTTCCATTTTTTCCTAGTAGGTTGTGCACAAGTTCCGTATCCGCCTATTATGCAATCGTGCTAGCGTCTCTCTAGTATTGTGCAACAAGAGCATTTTCGTGGATTCCACATTTTGGCTCACTTTTGGTTTGCACAATCCCACTTATCAATTTGCGTGTGTGTTTCCGTGTACACCTAATTGCTTGGTCAACTTGTTGCATTTGCAAATTTGTGAATATTTTCCAACATTATTGAATCTCACTTACAATTGCATCAAATTTTGTGCCACCATCCTCACCAAGCTCCACCATAAGCTTTTATTTGTGCAGGTGTGAGAACCCACAAGGATTGGTACCAATAGTGCTATTTCATTGTCCGCATTTGGGTGAACTTGATTCATCATCAACATCGGTCAAAGGTACATTTGTATAAGTTCTTCTCCTTCTACCACTCACATATTTTGCTTGGAATATGGATAGGCCAAGTACCTCTACCAACCCACTCTTCATCGAGCAAGACAACGACATGTCTTCATTCGTCACCAAGAGCCACCTCTTTGGTGCTGCAAAGCATTACATCAAGAGCTACAAGCAATGGCGACCGCATCGACAACCTCGCCACCGACTTGCGACTCTCCAAGCAGCGTATAAGGGACTACTTGACAACAAGTTCGTGGCGCACAAACAAGAGAATGGCGCAGAATGGGCCGAGATCCGGCGCCTTGATGAGGAACCGACATCATTCCGCCGTCATCATCAAGGCGGCGCCCGCTCGAGTCGACAATCCGACGACACCTTCTACGACTCAAGTACACCGTCATCGAACACCCTTGACGAGCAGCGGCGTCAAGACCGTCATGCATCTACGCAACCCGCTACATGACAAGCATTGACAAGAGCAAGTCGATGAACAAGTCCCTCGTCCTCAATCCAATCAAGCCGCTTTTGCCCAAGCTCCAAGAACGACAACGACTAAAGGCGCCAAGAGGAAGAGCGGCGCTTCTACATCAAGGCGAACAAGATGCCGAGGCTCAACGCCTTCAACAACAACGACGAAGCGCCAAGCTCTTGAGTATAGCGTGCCCTTCAAGATTCAAGTCGAGCCATCGCCAACCACAATCATGAGCAGGCGCAATCAAGAGGAAGCCCTTGAGAAGAAATCCAAGAGAGGAACTACCAACCACGTGTGCAACATCAAGTTCCTCAAGCTCCTCAACAAGCTCGTCAAGCTCCACCTCAACCTCAAGTTCAACAAGAGCAAGTTGATCATGGACTTCCTCCACACCAAGAGCAACAAGAAGATGATTGTCATCCACGTCAAGGGCGTCATCATCCTCGCCCACAACAAAATGAAAGAGCACCGATATGGAAAGCTCAAATTCACAATGCCCAAGTTCAATGGAAGCAATGACCCGAAGAGTACCTCTCATGGGCATTGAAGGTCGACAAAATCTTTCGTTTGCACAACTTTGAGGAAGAGAAGAAGATCGCTATGGCCTCACTTGAGTTCCAAGACTATGTGCTCATATGGTGGGAACAAATCATTGGCTGACGACAAGCAAGAGGTGGACCTCCAATCACCACTTGGGCTCAAATGAAGGATGTCATGAGAGCACGCTTTGTGCCAACCTACTACAACCGCGACCTCTTCAAGAAGCTCCAACTTCTCAAGCAAGGAACAAAGAGTGTTGAAGAATACTACAAGGAAATGGAGATAGCCATGATTCGAGCCAATGTGAAGGAAGATGATGAGCAAACAATGGCACGTTTCTTGAATGGACTCAATCATCCCATCAAGAAGATAGCCGACTTCAATCGTACTCCACTCTCATTGAGCTCGTGCATCAAGCTACAAAGGCGGAGCGTCAAGTGCAAGATGACTTCAAATGCATGAAGTACTCGTCCAAGACCTACGGCTTCTCCAACAACCAATCTTCAACAACCCCTCCAACATCTACATCAACCAAACCTTCTACAAGCAACGACGACAAGTCTAGCTACAAGAAAACTTCGACAAGTTCAAGTCGTCTTCCTCCTACTACAAGCAACTTCAAGCCGCGTGCTTCATCATCTACTCCAAACGATGAGACCGTCAAGTCAAGCTCCATCAAGTGTTTCACTTGCGGCGGCCGAGCCACAAGTCCTCTGAATGCACCAACAAGCGCACCATGATCCTCAGCAGCGATGGCACCTATGACTCAATGAGTGAAGAGGAGATGGAAGCTCTTGAGCAAGTGGCCATGCACCCGAGTGAACAAAGATGAAGATGATCAAGTCTTTTGTGATGAGGATTGAGCCCTAATCTCGTGGTCTCCAAGGTCTTAACTCTTCAACATCAACAAGAAGGCGACCAAAGATGCCACATCTTCCACACAAAGGCGGCATCAAGGGAAGATCCGTCAAGGTCATCATCGACGGAGGTAGTTGCCACAAGTTTGCAAGTGAAGAACTATGCTCCAAGCTTCAATTTGTCAAGAGGAAGCACCCGCATCCATACAAGGTTCAATGGCTAAGTGACTCCGGCACTATACGAGTTGAGCATACGGTCCAAGTCTCCTTCAAAATCGGTGCATATGAGGACACTTTGGAGTGTGATGTGGTCCCAATGACCGTTTGCCACCTCCTTCTTGGTCGACCATGGCAATTCGACCGTGGTGTCTTCCACAGCAGGCGTACCAATCACTATAGCTTCAAGATGAAAGGGAAGGAATATGTGCTCGACCTATGTCTCCTAGTCAAGTGTTAGCCGACAAGCAAGCCACACATCATGGAGAGAAGAGTGAGAAAGTGATCCACCAAAAAGTGAGTGAGAGCCACAAGCCAAACTTGAGCGCCTTTTCGCATAGAGAGAAAAACCTCATCCTATTAGCCACCAAAAGTGAGATGAGAGAAGTGTGTGAGAACCCATCTAGTGTGATGCACTTTGTCCTCGTGTGCAAGGATGGAGAGCCAACAACTAACACCTCTCATGAGCTACCTTTAGTGTTTCAATCTCTTTTGCAGGAATTCCAAGATGTTTTCCCCGATGAGCTACCTCGGGTCTACCTCCTCTTGAGGCATTGAACATCAAATCGACCTCATCCCCGGAGCGCCTCTACCAAACAAAGCTCCATACCGAGTCAATCCCGAAGAAACCAAGGAAATTCAAAGGCAAGTACAACAACTCATAGACAACGGTCATGTACGTGAAAGCTTAAGCCCTTGTGTCGTTCCCGTTATACTTGTGCCTAAACCCGATGGAAGTTTCCGCTTGTGATCCGATTGTAGACCTATAAATGCTATTACCGTTCGCTATAGGCATCCCATTCCTCGCTTAGATGATATGCTTGATGAACTTAGTGGAGCCAACTTTTTCTCAAAAATTGATCTTTAAAGTGTCTATTATCAAATTCACATACAAGAGGTGATGAATGGAAAACTGCTTTCAAAACCAAATTTGGCTTGTATGAGTGGTTAGTGATGCCTATGGGTCTATCGGAGGCTCCCGGTACTTTCGTGCGTCTTATGCATCATGTGCTTCGTCCTTATATTGGAGTCTTTGTTGTGGTTTACTTCGATGATATTCTTGTGTTTAGCAAAACCATGAAAGAACATCTTGATCATGTTAGGGCTGTTTTGTAAACCCTTACATGAGGAAAGTCTTTATGCAAACATGAAAAAATGCACATTTGGTGTTGACAAAGTGGTTTTCTTGGGTTTTGTAGTATCCTCAAAGGGTGTCCATGTTGATGAATCTAAAATTGAAGCAATTAAAACTTGGCCCCAACCCACCAATTTGCAACAAGTGCGTAGCTTTCTTGGTCTTGCGGGTTTTTATTGTCGCTTTGTGAAAATCTTTAGCACAATTGCCGCTCCTTTGCATGCCTTGAGTAAGAAGAATACTCCTTTTGTTTGGGGATCTTTGCAATCCACCGCTTTTGATGAACTCAAGTCTTTGCTTACTCATGCTCCGATTCTTGCTTTGCCCAACTTTGACAAAACTTTTGAGGTTCATTGTGATGCAAGTGAATGCGGAATAGGCGGAGTTTTGATGCAAGAAAAAGCGAGCAATTGCATATTTTAGTGAAAAACTCTCCGGTGCTCAACTTAACTATCCCATCTATGACAAGGAATTATATGCTCTAGTCGTGTGCTACATGTTTGAACATTACCTTAGACCTCATAAGTTTGTCATCCATACCGATCATGAAGCATGAAGTACTTAAAAGGTCAAACTAAGTTGAACAAGCGTCATGCCAAATGGAGTGAATTTATTGAATCTTTTCCTTATGTCATCAAATACATTAAGGGTAAGGAAAATGTAGTTGCCGATGCACTTTCACGCATATGCACGCTTGTCACTAAACTTGAGTTGAATGTTATTGGTTTTGAGCACATAAAAGACTTGTATGCTAACGACCCATCTTTTGCTATTCCTTATGCTAAGTGTTTGACGCATACGTCTTGCGAACAATATTATATCAAGGATGGTTATCTTATGAGAGCTAACAAAGTATGCATTCCCGAGTCTTCTCTTCGTTTGCTCCTTTTGCAAGAGGCTCATGGAGGCGGACTCATGGGACACTTTGAATGGCGAAGACATTAGCCACGCTTGATAGAGGCAAAGGTGTCCCGATGTTTCGATGAGATGGTGGCTATCGTTTACGTAAGTCGACCTTGGCGATCCGACTACGTACGTCTTGAGGCGTCGCGCCTTATGCAATCGCTAAACCAACTTCCGAGGGTTATTGACCCACGCCGAACACGATCAACGACCACGAGGGCTGTTTCCTGCGAGCAAGCGAAGAACAAGCAAGAAACTAAGATTGCAATCTGGATATTGCGAATATAAGAGTAAAGCTTTATTAATGAAGGTGGGGTTACGAGGCGCCTTGAGTGCAGTCGTTGAACACAAGCGAAATCTGTGAAGTTGCAGCTATGGCGAACTTTTGATCTAAACAAAACCCAAAGTCTAAGCAGCGCCCTAAGGGCTGTATATATGGAGAAAGAGGATGGAATTTCGTGGCCCTTGAGGGAGGGTCGAAACCAACCCTAACTCTTGTTTCCCCACACATCTGGGACTCTAAAACAGCCTACACTTAAGTATTTCGAAATTATATGGGCCTGGCCCAATATTAAGGTGACGCAGCACCTAGAATAGCCTATGGACGAATTTATGAAGTGGCATCTTGTATATTTCGTCCAAGGCCTCATGCTCTCATTAGGGTGGCTTCAAAGTCCTGGAATCATCACTTGTAACTCCGTTCTTGTTCCCCTTGCATGCCAACATCTCCATGCTTGAACTTGCTCCAAGGTTCATCGTTCTTGTCCATGGTAGGCCCTTCATTTGTAAGCAAAACAAATGTATCCAATTTAAGCAGCATCATATTCTCATGAACATTGGAATCGTTACCAAGAAGCGAAAGTACACGATAATTCAATTGGCGTGCGCGAGCTCTAGTAATTGGTCCAGTATGTATAGCAGCAGGGGTTGTGGGTGTAACAATGGTATTGATGTCCTCATCAACGCTCTCCAAGAACTATTTTTGGCCCAAGATGTTCCGCGACGTCTCACGCTTCACCAACCGTTGCTCTACATGTCGCAAAGCTAAGTCTAAAGCTCAATCTCATGGTCTTTACATGCCTCTTCCTATTCCCTATCAACCTTGGGAAGACAATTAGCATGGATTTTGTACTTGGTTTGCCTAGAACTCAAAATGGAAAGGATTCCGTGTTTGTTGTTGTGGATAGATTTTCCAAGATGGCACATTTCATTCCTTGCAACAAGATAGACGATGCTTTACATATTGCAAATCTTATTTGTAGGGAAATCGACTCCATGGAGTACCAAAGACAATCGTCTCCAATCGTGACGTCAAGTTCTTGAGTTACTTTTGGAAGACCCTATCGTAAGCTTCGGAATCAAGGTCTTGTTCTCATCCGCATACCATCCTCAAACCGACGGCCAAACGGAGGTGACGAACCACACCCTCTCCACTCTACTTCACGTCTTGATCAAGAAGAACATCAAGGAGTGGGAGGCATGTCTACCCATCGCCGAGTACGCCTACAATCGCGCAACACACTCGACTACAGGCAAGTCCCCCTTCGAGATCGTCTACGGCTTCAACCCGTTGTCACCATTGGACATTCTACCGCTTCCTCTCCAAGGCGCACCAACATGGATGCAAGTGCGGGCAAGCTACATCAAGAAGATGCATGAGGATACAAGACAAACCATCGAGCGCCAAGTACAGCGACTAGCGACCAAGCTCAACGTCAACAAGCAACCCATGGTCTTCAACATTGGTGATCTAGTGTGGCTGCACCTTCGCATGAGACCGCTTCCCCAACCAACGCATAAGTCCAAGCTTCTCCCTCGAACCGTTGGACCTTTCAAGGTGCTATGCGCTTCTAGCGACAACGCTGCAAGATCGACCTACCACAGAGACAAGTACAATGTGAGCGACATCTTCAGCGTCAAGGACCTCGCGCCGTACCATGGTGATGAAGATCTTGATCCGAGGTCGGATCTTTCACAAGGGGGATATGATGCGGAGCATCCTTGGTCATCCCATGGACCTTCCATCAACTATCCAAGCTCCAAGTGGACCCATGACAAGAGCAAGAGCTCGTGCTATTCAATCAGGGTGACATCACTCCTATTCGATTTCCCTTTTCCTTCCAGTGAGACATGGCTACTACCTAAGTCCGAGACACTATGCGTGATCAGGTACAACGTTCAAGCCGAGCTGAAGAAGAAACGACAAGCGTCAACACTCTGGACAGCCCGGAACTTCCGGCCAGCCCAGAACTTCCGGCCTCCGACGACTTCGACCAGCCCGGGCGTGCACAATTTCTGGTTAGCCCGAAACCTGCCCGGAACCCGGCCCGGAACTTCCGGCCCGCCCGGGCCTTCCAGCCCCCGGAAGCCAGCCCAGCTCCACCCGCGTCAACTCTCGGCTTAGGCCGGACCCTGCCCGGACCTTCCGGCGCCCGGAACTTCCGGCCTGCTGCGTCGCAGCCACTTGGGCGGCCGTGTACCCTTTCGTCCGTAAACTATAAATACTCTCCCACCTCCTCCTAGTTAGGGTTAGCATTGGTTTAGCTTATCTTTGGTGTGAGAGCCCTTGCTCATCCACTTGGTACTTCTCCTTGGAGTTCACGACCTCTTGGAGAAAGATCCCCCAAGCGGATTCAAGACCCCTTCAAGGGAAGGCGATCAAGACCTCCTCTCGGAGAAGATCGGCTACTCTTGTATCTTTCCTTTATTGATTTTGAATCTTGTGCTACTGATAGAGGCAAAGGTGTCCCGCTTTCGATGAGATGTTGGTTTTCGCTTTGGAGGGAGTGGACTTTGGCGATCCGACTCTGACGTCTTGAGGGCGTCGCGCCTTATGCAATCGCTAAACCAACTCCGAGAGGTTATTGACCACGCCGGAGCACGATCAACGTACCACGAGGGTCTGCATTTCCTGCGAGCAAACAAAGAACAAGCAAGAAACTGAGATTGCAATCTGGATATTGCGAATATAAGGTGAAAGCTTTATTGATCAAGGTGGGGTTACATGGCGCCTTTATGCAGTCGTTGAACACAAGCGAAATGCTGTGAAGTTGCAGCTATGGCGAACTTTTAATCTAAACAAAACCCAAAGTCTAAGCGGTGCCCTAAGGGCTGTTTATATGGAGGAAGAGAATTTTGTGGCCCTTGGTGGAGGGGTCCGAAATCAACCCTATCTCTTGTTTCCCCACACATATGGACTCTAAAAATAGCCTATACTTGTGTATTTCGAAATTACAAGGGCCTGGCCCAATAATAAGGTGACGCAGCACCTAGAATAGCCTCGGAATGAAATTTATGAAGTAGCATCTTGTATATTTCGTCCAAGGCTTCATGCACCCATTATGGTGGCTTCAAAGTCCTGAGATCATCACTTGTAACTCCGTTCTTGTTCCCCTTCCGCATGGCATCATCTTCATGCTTGTTCTTGCTCCAATGTCCATCCTTCTCCAAGCTAGGCCCTTCATTTGTAAGCAAAACAAATGTATCCAATTTAGGCAGCATCATATTCTCATGAACATTAGAATCATTACCAAGAAGCGAAAGTACACGATAATTTAATTGGCGTCTTGTGAGCTCTAGTAATTGGTCCGATTATATGTAGCGATGGGGGCTGCGGGTGTAACAATGGTATTGATGTCCTCATCATCCTCCCTTCTTGAAATGAAGTTGTCCTCGACGGAAGCTCATCTTCCTAACCCAAATAAGGCTTCAAATCTGCAATGTTAAAAGTGGGACTAACCCCAAAATCTGCAGGCAGCTCAAGTTTATATGCATTATCATTTATTTTCTCCAACACCTTAAAGGGACCATCGCCGTGGCATTAGCTTTGATTTGCGCCAAATCAGGAAATCTATCCTTTCGCAAATGTAACCAAACAAGATCTCCAGGTGCAAACACAACATGTTTTCTACCCTTATCTCCAGCAAGTTTATATTTAGCATTCATAAGCTCAATGTTTTCCTTAGTTAACTCATGCATTTTTAAAATCAATTCAGCACGTTGTTTAGCATCAAAATTAACCTTCTCTGAAGATGGAAGAGGCAACAAATCAATAGGTGCACGAGGTAGGAAACCATACACAACTTCAAAAGGGCACACCTTAGTAGTAGAATGCAATGAACGATTATAAGCAAATTCAATATGAGGCAAGCATTCCTCCCACATTTTCTTATTATTCTTCAAAACAGCCCTAAGCATAGTAGACAATATTCTATTGACTACTTCAGTTTATCCATCGGTTTGGGGGTGACAAGTAGTACTAAAAAGCAGTTTAGTCACCAACTTAGCCCATAAACATCTCCAAAAGTGGCTAAGAAATTTAGTATCACGATCTAAAACAATAGTATTTGGCACACCATGCAAGCGAATAATTTCACGAAAGAACAAATCAGCAACATTAACGACATCATCGGCTTTTATGACATGGTATAAAGTGTGCCATTTTAGAATCTATCCACGACAACAAATATGCTATCCCTCCCTTCTTTGTCCTAGGTAAACCTAAAACAAAGTCCATAGATATATCCTCCCAAGGAACACTAGAGTGCAGGCAAAGGCATATATAAACCATGCGGATTGAGTCGTGACTTAGCTTTTGACATGTAGTGCAGCGAGCAATAAAAGCGCTCAACATCCCGTCTCATCTTTGGCCAAAAGAAATGTGTAGCAAGTACATCCTCCGTCTTCTTCACGCCAAAGTGTCCCATTAGTCCTCCTCCATGCGCCTCCGGCAACAACAAAAGGCAAGCGGAGCTAATTTGGAATGCATAGCTTGTTAGCGAGGAACACAAATCCATCATTAACGTGAACTTGTTCCATGTTCTTCCTTCTTTACAATTCTGCAATACATCTTTAAAATCAGCATCATGCACATATTGATCTTTGATGGTCTCCAAACCAAATATTTTGAAGTCAAGTTGTGAAAGCATAGTATAGCGACGAGACAATGCATCAACAATAACATTTTCTTTACCCTTCTTGTGTTTAATGACATAAGGAAAGTCTCAATGAATTCAACCCATTTAGCATGTCTACGATTCAGTTTAGCTTGACTTTTAATATGTTTCAAAGATTCATGATCAGAATGTATAACAAATTCTTTGGGCCATAAATAATGTTGCCATGTTTCTAAAGTCCGAACAAGAGCATATAATTCTTTATCATAAGTAGAATAATTCAGACTAGGCCCACTCAATTTTTCAGAAAAGTATGCAACAGGTTTGCCATCTTGTAATAACACACCTCCTAATCCAATTCCACTAGCATCACATTCAAGCTCAAAAGTCTTATTAAAATCAGGAAGTTGGAGTAAAGGAGCATGTGTCAACTTATCTTTCAATACCGTGAAGGCTTCTTCCTGTGCGGTACCCCAAACAAAAGGCACATCCTTCTTTGTAAGCTCATTCAGAGGTGCAGCAATGGTGCTAAAGTCTCTCACAAAACGCCTATAGAAGCAGGCGAGTCCAAGAAAACTCCTCACTTGTGTGACCGTTTTGGGCTGCGGCCAACTCTCAATAGCTTCAATCTTGGCTTTATCAACTTCAATTCCTGTGGAGTAACAACATAGCCAAGAAAAGATACTCGATCGGTGCAAAAGGTGCACTTCCCAAGGTTACCAAACAAGCGTGCATCACGTAGAGCATTAAAAACAACCGTAAATGTTCCAAATGTTCTTCCAAAGATTTGCTATAAATCAGTATATCATCAAAATAGACTACCACAAATCGTCCAATGAAAGCACGTAAAACTTCGTTCATTAGTCTCATGAAAGTACTAGGTGCATTAGTTAACCCAAAAGGCATGACTAACCACTCATATAAACCAAACTTAGTTTTAAATGCTGTTTTCCATTCATCTCCCAATTTCATACGAACTTGATGGTATCCACTCATAAATCAACTTTGGAGAATATTGTAGAGCCACTCAATTCATCAAGCATATCATCTAGCCTAGGAATAGGATGGCGATAACGAATAGTAATATTATTAATGCCTCTACAATCAACACACATACGCGACGTACCATCCTTTTTAGGCACTAGTATAATAGGAACAGCACAAGGACTAAGAGATTCGCGTATATAACCTTTGTCGAGCAGCTCATGTACTTGACACATAATCTCCTTCGTCTCCTCTGGATTGGTACGGTATGGTGCACGGTTGGGTAGCGATGCACGGAATTAAGCCAATTTGATGCTCAATCCCTCGAATAGGTGGTAATCCGGTGGCACGTCTTGTGGGAAGGCGTCGGCGAACTCCTGCAAAATGTTAGTGACAGCGGGGGCAAAGAGGAAAACACGTCCTCGAATGAAAATAATTCCTATTTGCACACAAAAGCATATCAAAAATATTTGATAGAATCTAGCTCATCAATATCAGATTTGGTGGCAAGTAAACATGCACTTTTCAGTTTAATTTGAAGCAACATTAGATGGTTTATTATTAGGCTTCATTTGTTGCTCAAATTCTTTTGCCACAATCAGATTTTCACTCTTATTTTTCTCCTGTTTTGCTTTATTAGCTCTATTAATATCATCTTTCAAAATGGAATCAGGAGTCATAGGAAGCAAAGTAATATTTTTATCCTTGTGAACAAGAGTATACTGATTGTTTCTACCATGGTGTACAGAATTTTATCAAATTGCCATGGTCTACCAAGTAATAAGGAACATGCTTGCATAGGTACCACATCACAATCAACATAATCAGCATACGTAGAGATACTAAAATACACACGAGCGATGCGTGTTACCTTAACCTTGCCGCTGTTGTTGAACCATTGGATGTAGTAAGGATGTGGATGTGGCCTTGTGGTGAGAAAGCTTCTCCACCATATCCATGCTAGCCAAGTAGTTGCAGCTCCCTCCATCTATGATGGCCTTGAATAGAACGTTCCTTCACAACTCCCTTTGTATGGAACAAGTTCGCCTCTGATTTTGCTCAGCTTGTGTAACCTGCACACTCAAAACACGTTGAGCAACTAAACATTCATACTGTCGGCATCTTGACAGCCATGTATTGCATCTCATGATCAGAATCATCTCCACCGTGTTCTTCATGTGTAATAAGAGCCAAAGTCTCTTCATCATAGTCACTAAGCGGACTCATACCCACCATCCTCGGTAGCAATCATCACACGCTGAGATTGGCATTCTCTCATAAAATGTCCTCTTCCCTTACAACGACGACAAATAATATCACTTGTGTGCCCTGTTGACGCCATGGAAGAAGAAGAGCTACTGTGTAGGCCAGCCGGTGTGCTCTTGGTAGATAGTGGTGGTTGTGCTTGCTTTCTTGTATCACGGTTGGAGGTGGCGGTAAGCCGGAGGTGCGGTGTAGTAGAACGTGTGAAAGTAGATGATGCACGTGGTGTCCATGATGAAGGTCGACTGCGAGAAAAGTTAGTCCGCGCCAACGCATGTCGATCCTGCACTTCACGTTCAGCTTTACAAGCAAGATGGAATAATCGAGTGATATTGTTATAATCCTTGTAGTCTAGAATGGTCTGAATCTCTCTATTTAATCCACCCAGAAAACGTGCAAGCATAGCTTCATTCTCCTCAACAATACCACATCTAATCAAGCCAGTTTGTAATTCCTGATAATATTCTTCTACCGAATTTTTTCCTTGTCTTAAGCGCTGCAATATTTGAAGTAATTCACGTTGATAATATGGTGGAACCCAACGAGTACGAGTAGCAGTTTTCAAAGCAGTCCAAGTAGCTGGAACAGGATATAATCTACAATGTTCATACCACCAAACACATGCAAAGTTAGTGAAAGCACAAACAGCAGCGGGAACACGTCTCTCCTCAGGATATTGTAAACATGTAAATCGTTGTTCAGTTTCTAACTCCCAAGTAAGATATATCAGGAACATATCTACCCTCAAATGGTGGAATATTCAATTTCAGTTTAGGGAGATGGTCATGATCTCGTACCTGAAGGGGAGCCCGAACATTGCCATTATTTGCATGTGGACGACACGGTGGTTGTGGTGCTGGTGGTTGCACGTAGTTACGATGTTGATCAACCTCATCCTCGTAATCTCCACATAATCATCCTCCCCACATCGGCCGAGGAGCCACAGAAGTATCAACAGTAGCACCAGCAGCTTGGCCAGGCTGAAGAGGGACATGGGAAGCTCGGCGGAGGGCTGTTTCGCGATGTGGAGGTAGTCGTTGTTGTTGTAGTAGAGGTGCGTTAGGTGCAGCCGGTGGTGGTGGTGGTAGACGCGCGAGCAATTCATTAAACTTGTTATCGAGCTTTGTTTGAGCGCCTTCTCAATGCCATCTATCTTCTCCATGGCCTCTTCAAATCTATTTAGCACATCTTCCACCTGCCCACTCATCATTTGTTGAAACTTATCATGTAGCGCTTTGTTTGTCATGTTCTCCCGGTCGGTCTAAATCGGCTTGTGATCCTGCCATGGTTAGCAACAATAGAAACACACAAGAATATGATTGACAGGACTACTAGGAAGTGGTGGTGGTGGTGTGGTGGGCAGTCACAAATCCGTCAAGCAAATCTCAAATTCTTACCGGTTCTTACCCAACAGCGGTGATCGGCAACCGATGTAGTCAAAACTCTCAAAGCTTGGATAGGCGATTACCGGGGAGAGTCAAGCATACGATGTAGATGTATGTGGAGCTGGGAAGGCTTATAATATGGTAGCAAAAAGGGTCAGCAATAATCAATTCGAGATGCAAAGTTGAATAAGCGCTCAACGAAGGTCTTGTCTTTGGTCCTAGGCTAGACCGTGCTAGAGACGCGAGCCTAGAACACTAACAAAATCACGGCGCTGCACATAAACAAGGGAAAAGCACACTCTGGAATTTTTTTTCGCTCTTTTTCTTTGCGCTGCTTTTTTTTGCGCTGCTCTTTTTTTTGCGAAAAAACACTGTAATGGCGAATGTCTCAAAACTCTTCCCACGTCAAACTGACAGAATGGGCACGAAACTTTTTCGACCAAACAATTTTTTTTTTCGACTGCCCCGACCCAAAAACTGGAAACGGGTCAAAAAAAAACTTTCTATAACGGCGACTGTCTCAATACGCTTAGAAACACCTAAAAATAGGATAGCCAGAAAATTTTTCGACAAGTGCGTTTTCAGAAAATTTTGGGCCTAAGCGGAGGTGGTTTAGGACTCTTTTTCTTTTCGAAACCTACTCCGGCAAAGAAACACGAATCGGAAACTAGGTGGATCTAGAAAACAAACCTAATATGCAAGGAACTTCGGATTGGTGGTGGATATATGGTGGTGGTATATGGCAGCGGTGGTGGTAGCGGTGGTAGTATATGGATATGGATCGGTGGTGGTATATGGACACGGATTGGTGGTGGTCTATGGATACGGATTCGAGCGGTGGTGGTAGGTGGCGAGGCGATGATGATGGTGCGGTGGCGGCGTGACAACTTATGACCAGAACTTCGAAACTCTAAAAGACTAGGCGCTAAGACCAGCAACTAGACACGACGATGCAACATAAATTCAACAAAGCAAAACCCTAAAAAGATTATGCAAAGGCTCAGATTGGTTCGGATATGATGAACTAACCCTAAATTTTTTGTGGCTTTTTAAGTGGACTATAGGTATGAAGAACAGACTCGATCTAAACTACGAAAAACTGTAAAATCTCACCGAGCAACCTGGAAATCCGATACCACTTGATAGAGGCAAAGGTGTCCCGTCTTTCGATGAGATGTTGGTTTTCGCTTTGGAGGAGTCGACTTTGACGATCCGACTACGAGCGTCTTGAGGGCGTCGGCGCCTTAGCAATCGCTAAACCAACTCGAGAGGTTATTGACCACGCCGGAGCACGATCAACGACCACGAGGGTCTGCATTTCCTGCGAGCAAGCGAAGAACAAGCAAGAAACTGAGATTGCAATCTGGATATTGCCAATATAAGGTGAAAGCTTTATTGATCAAGGTGGGGTTACATGGCGCCTTTATGCAGTCGTTGAACACAAGCGAAATGCAGCGAAGTTGCAGCTATGGCGAACTTTTAATCTAAACAAAACCCAAAGTCTAAGCGGTGACCTAAGGGCTGTATATATGGAGGAAGAGAATTTCGTGGCCCTTAGTGGGGGTCGAAATCAACCCTATCTCTTGTTTCCCCACACATACGGACTCTAAAAATAGCCTATACTTGTGTATTTCGAAATTACAAGGGCCTGGCCCAATAATAAGGTGACGTGACACCTAGAATTGCCTCGGGACGAAATTTGTGAAGTAGCATCTTGTATATTCCGTCCAAGGCTTCATGCACCCATTATGGTGGCTTCAAAGTCCTGAAATCATCACTTGTAACTCCGTTCTTGTTCCCCTTCCGCATGGCATCATCTCCATGCTTGTTCTTGCTCAATGTCCATCCTTCTCCAAGCTAGGCCCTTCATTTGTAAGCAAAACAAATATATCCAATTTAGGCAGCATCATATTCTCACGAACATTAGAATCATTACCAAGAAACGAAAGTACCTGATAATTTAATTGGCGTGCGCGAGCTCTAGTAATTGGTCCAGTATATGTAGCAGTAGGGGCTGCGGGTGTAACAATGGTATTGATTTCCTCATCAGCTACCTTACGTGTTCGGGGATCTAGCCCTTGTGTAATTGAAACTTGTCTGTTTAGTGTTCCTCTTGTGTGTGTTTTCTTGTGTTCTTCCGCCCGTTCATCGTGTTTCCCCGTAGGATCCCCTCCGAACATGAAAGATCTCCGATTAGGGTTCCACCCTACATCACTTGGCCTTGGTCCTTGGATCCTCCATGGTCGTCTCGGTTGTACCTGAGTGTATGCAAGGTCCATGCATGTGGCAGTAGCCATGTCTCACATGTGGAAAGTGGCCAGTTCGAAGAGGAGTGAGTTCACCTTGTGCCCTATGGCGTATGGTCGAGGTCTCGTCATATGTCCTCTTGGGGCTTGGAGAGTAGTCGGACTGTACATGGGGATGAACATGGGATGCTCCGCATCAACCTATTACCATGCTTCATGCTAGTGAAACTTCTTCATGCCTTGACTTACCTATTTATGATGAATATGATGATGAGCATGTTGAGTTGCCTAGTTGTGATGCTATGCTCCATAGGACATCTTGTGAAAATTCTTTTGGTCACATCATGTTTGACAATCCATTGAACTTTTCATATGCTATGAGTGAGATCCCCCATATTGCATCATTTCAATCTCAACATAGTAACTATGCATGCCCCATTAAAATCAATCCCATTTGCACTTATGGCATAGATGACGAGATGATGGTCATTGGCTTTTGTTTCTCTTGTGATGATATTGCCATGCTTCCTTTACATGATTTGCGCAATTCATCTACTATGTCATGCCATGATCACATTGTTCCGAATATGCATTGTTTTGGATGTTGTCAATATTCTCCACGTGATGTTTCTACTCTAGCTCATGAGGAGACCCCAATAGTTTCCTCATACATATTAGGAGATTTTGATGCATCTCATACTTTGCATGATTCCCATAATTGCGTGAACCATATGCATTCCATGAATAACAATGCTCTAGATATTTCCCATGATGCATTACATAATTTGAGTCTCCATTATGCTATACATAACAACAAACCTATATGATGGATGACATGTTTCTATATCACGCATCTCATTTATGGCTATTTTGTACTAACCGACACATGCATGTGCGCATCATGATGGATGATGTGTACATCTTCCACGAACACACAATTTTCCCTTTGTCTTTGTTTTGTGTAGGTACCCACATACACTCGTCAACTTCTCAATCCCATGAGTTAATGAAAGCAGGCTCTTGAGAACAATGATGACTTGGGATCTCGTGGACTTTCATTCCCACCATTCCTTTTAGCATAAGGACTACAGCATCTCTTTTACTTGTCTCTCACACGGCTATGGGCTATATATCACTTGTCGCTTCATGCTCATTTTACCGTGTTCACTTTGCATGCTATGCTTGCTTCTATACCATTGCCATGCAATTGTGACCCTTGCTTGCATCTACTCATGATTCACCATTATTGATGTGAGGCGGAGCCCTAGTCGGAGATCTTTCATGTTTGGAGGGATCCTCTGAGGAGAACACGACGAACAAGCGAAAAGAACACAAGGAAAAACACACAAGAGAAACACTAAAGCGACAAATACTCGATCACACAAGGGCTAGATCACCGAACACATAAGGTAGCACAAGATTCAAAATCAACAAAGGAAAGATACATGAGTAGCCGTTCTTCTCCGTGAGGAGGTCTTGATGGGGTCCACCCTAGAAGGGGGTCTTGAATCCTCTTGGAAGGATCTTCTCCGAGGAGGCGTAATCTCCGAGGAGAAGGTAACCAAGTGGATGAGCAAAGCTCTCACACAAATATGAGCTAATCCTTTGCTAACCCCAACTAGGAGGAGGAGGAGGTCTATTTATAGTCTTAGTGCAAATGGGGGCGAAGTGAAGGGTACAAGGGCTCCAGCCCGCGGGCGCGATCACTCAGGGGCCGGACGTCCGGAAGGCGTCGGACGTCCGAAGGCTCGTGACAATCCGAATGTCCGGCCGGGCTCGGACGTCCGTAGATTCGGCTCGGACTCGGGTGCGTCGGTCGTCTGGAGAGGGCCGGTCGTCCGGGGCTTCGGGAAGGGCCGAACGTCCGTGGATCGTCGGACGTCCGTAGATTCGGCTCTGGTACGGGTCGTCCGGTCGTCCGGTGGCTTCGGTCTTCCATGAGTTTCCATTCAGTGCCCAGTGCCGGACGTCCGAGGGCGTCGATCGTCCGTCTTTGAGGGGTCGTCGGACGTCCGGACTTGGTCGGTCGTCCGACGCCTGTAGCTTCAGCAGCTTTTCTTCTTCTCCAACACGCTTGGGGTCTACGTCGTCTTGGCTCGTTAACAAGTACCTGATTACACATAAAGTTTCCGAATGAGGTAGTAGCCATGTCTCATGATTAGGAAGAGGGATTTCGGAGAGGAGCGAGTTCACCTTATCTTCAATAGCCTTAGCTCGGGCTCGAGTGATGGGTCCACGTGGTGTTGAGGAAATGTAGGTGCGTCCATGGGGATGAGTGAGGGATGCTCCGCATCATCTCCCCCTTGAGAGAGATCCGACCTCGGATCAAAGCTTCATCTCCATGGTATGGTGCGAGGTCCTTGGCGTTGAAGATGTCGCTCACATTGTACTTGTCTCGAGGTAGGTCGATCTTGTAGGCGTTATCGTTGTAGCATGCTAGCACCTTGAAAGGTCCATCGGCTCGAGGAAGAAGCTTGGACTTGCGTTCTTTGGGGAAGCGGTCCTTGCGAAGGTGTAGCCACACTAGATCACCAATGTTGAAGACCATGGGTTGCTTGTTGACGTTGAGCTTGGTCGCTAGTCGTTGTACTTGGCGCTCGATAGTTTTTCTTGACTCCTCATGCATCTTCTTGATGTAGCTTGCCCGTGCACTCGCATCCATGTTGGTGCGCTCTTGTAGAGGAAGAGGTAGAATGTCCAATGGGGACAACGGGTTGAAGCCGTGAAGCGATCTCGAAGGGGGACTTGCGGGTAGTCGAATGTCTTGCGGTTGTAGGCGTGCTTTCGGCGATGGGTAGACATGCTTCCCACTCCTTGATGTTCTTCTTGATCAAGACACGAAGTAGAGTGGATAGTGTGCGGTTCGTCACCTCCGTTTGGCCGTCGGTTTGAGGATGGTATGCGGATGAGAACAAGAGCTTGATTAGAGCTTGGCGCATAGGGTCTTCAAAAGTAACTCAAGAACTTGGCGTCCACGATCGGAGCGATTTGATGCGGAGCATCCCGATCATCCCCATGGACTTACAACCGTCTCATCAAGAGCCAAGAGGACCCATGACACGAGCTAGAGCTAGAGCTCTCGAGAGCGAGGTGACCTCTTTCCTTATTGATATCGCATATGATCCTCTCGAGATATGGCTACTACCTAAGTCCGATATGCTATGCATGATTAGGTGTCAAGGGAACCTCCGAGGACACACGTGAAGATGGACAAGCCACCATGTCCGCGGATGAAGAGAACCAACGGAGAAGGCCAAGAACACCTTCCGGGCCCGGACATCCGGCCATGGCCCCGGACATCCGGCCCTGGAGCTTCTACCTCACCAGGATCCCATCGGCCATGTCTCCGGGGCGGACATCCGGCGTCCAAGCCGGATATCCGCCCCGGCTGAAATCCGGCGCCCTTTCCCGGTCGGTGAAGCAGTCGCCCAGCCGGACATCCGGCCCTTGGCGGACATCCGGCTCTTCCGGAAGCCGGATATCCGGCCCCCTCGCCGAAATCCGGCCCCCATCACCGATTGCGTTTGGAAGACCCCGCCAGCCGGACATCAGGCCCCTAGCCGGACATCCGGCGTCTCGGGAAAGCTTGGGACATCCGCCCGGCCTTGGACGTCCGGCCTCCCTACTGTGCGATGCCTCGAGCCTTGTCCCTTGTACCCCTTCGCCGAGACTATATATACTTATTCCCTTTCCTCTTTACGGGGTTAGCATTGGATTAGCTCATATTCTTGTGTGAGAGCCTTTGCTCATCCACTTGGCTACTTCTCCACCGAGATCAGGACCTCTCCGGAGAAGATCCCCCAAGCGGATTCAAGACCCCTTCTAGGGTGGACCCCTCAAGGCCTCCTCACGGAGAAGAACGGTTACCGTTTGTATCTTACCTTTGTTGATCTTGAATCTTGTGCCACTTTATGTGATCGATAATCTAGCACTTGTGTGATTGATCTCTTGTCGGTTTCGTGATCTCTCTCTCGTTTCCTCCGTGTTTCCCTCGTGTTCTTCGCGTGTTCCTCGTGGTTCCCGTGAGATCCGCTCCAACGTGAAAGATCGCCCACGTAGGGTTCCGCCCTACATCATCTATGGATCAGAGCTTAGGTTGATCACGTTATTGGAGCCCCTACCCCTCTTTTTCTAGCTTGATTTTGTTGTTTTGTCCTAATTCAGAAAATTCCCCACAAAAATAGCCCCAAATTTTTTTTGTGATTTGTTAGGTGTGATGAAGTTTTGTTGGATTTGATCCATGGATTTCGTGTGTTGCAGGTAGATCTAGCTTTCTCCCACCATTTCCACAATTTCCATCCACAAAATCCCTCGAATTTTGCCCCGGTTCCCACCTTCCCCCGCGGTGTTCATCGAGCCCGGACATCCGGCCCGATCAGCCCGGACATCCGGCGCCGGACATCCGGCTTCGGCCCGGATTTCCGCCCCCGTAACAACAATCCTTCCACCACCCCGTTCACCGCCTAACTTTCGCCAAATTTTGTCCCGTGCCCACATACACTTCCACGTACCTCCACCACTTCCGCATAACACCACCTTAGCCTTTCCCACTTCCAATTCCGACAACGTTGCCAAATTTTGCCTTGAGAATTTGAGATGGGGTTTTCCGTATCCTTATGCGTTTCGGCTATCTAGGTACGGTTCAACATCAACATCACCACCGCTCATCTTCGTCAAGGACGGTAACATAAATCAACACCTTTGACATTACTTGCAATTGCATTGATAACCATCATAACCCATCTTTTGCGTTGCTTACCCATCGAGACTAGCCATTGAGTATTGCCGACAGCGTGACTTGTGCACATTAGTGATCATACTCCATAGCATACATACCATACCAAAGTGGTGCATATCTCACCATCAACTTGTGTGTCACAAAGTTGTCATCGCATACACATTTGCTATCTTGGTTCGTGACGTTTTGCATGAGAAAAGAGCTCAAAAGAGAAAGAGCCATTCAAGCTTTTAAGCAAAGAGAGAAAGATAAGCAAAGAGCTTATGAGCAAGAACCATAGCATCATACCACATTAAGATTGTCATACTTGATCATCTTGGATCAACACATCGAAACACCATACATATAGCATACTTGGGTAGAAGCCGTTGCATTTTGCTTAGTAGGTTGTGCACAAGTTCGTATCCGCCTATTGTGCAATCGTGCTAGCGTCTCTCTAGTGTTGTGCAACAAGAGCATCTTGGTGAATTCCACATTTTGGCTCATCCTTGGTTGCATAACCCCATATTATCTTTTGAGTGTGTGTTTCCGTGTACCTTATCTTGCTAGTGGTCTACTTGTTGCATTTGCAAATTTGTGAATCATTTCCAACTTTATTGAGTCTCACTTACAATTGCATCAAATTTTGTGCCACCATCCTAACCGAGCTCCACCATAAAGCTTTTACTTGTGTAGGTGTGAGAACCGACAAGAATCGGTACCAAGAGTGCTATTTCATTGTCCGCATTTGAGTGAACTTGATTCATCTTCAACATCGGTCAAAGGTACATTGGTATAAGTTCTTTTCCGTTCTACCACTCACATTTTGCTTGGAATGATGGATAGGCCAAGTTCTTCTACCAACCCACTCTTCAACGAGCAAGGCGACGACATGTCTTCATATGTCACCAAGAACCACCTATTTGGTGCACAACGGCGTTGCACCAAGAACAACAAGCAATGAGCGACCGCATGGACAACCTCGCCACCGACTTGCGACTCTCCGAGCAACGTACAAGAGACTACTTCGACAACAAGTTCGAGGCTCACAAGCAAGAGAATGATGCAAGAATGGGCCGAGATCCGCGCGTTGATGAGAAACCGGCGTCATTCAACTTCTTCATCATCAAGGCCAGCCGCTCGAGTCGACATTCCGACGCCACCTTCTACGACTCAAGTACACGGTCATCGAACACTCTTGACGAGCAGCGGCGCCAAGACCGTCATGCATCTCGCAACCCGCTACATGTCAAGCATTCACAAGAGCAAGTTGATGATCAAGTTCCTCGCCCTCAATCTAATCAAGAGGCTTTTGCTCAAGCTCAAGAACGACAACGTCTTAAATGCGTCAACAAGAGGAAGAACGAGCACGTCTTCATCAAGGCGAACAAGGCGCCAAGGCTCAACGTCTTCAACAACAACAACGTGAGGCGCATAGCGTGCCCTTCAAGAATCAAGTAGAGCCTTCGCCAACCGCAATCGCGAACGGGCGCAATCAAGAGGAAGCCCTTCGAGAAGAAATCCAAGAGAGGAACTACCAACCTCATGCACAACGACAAGTTCCTCAAGCTCCTCCTCAAGCTCGTCAAGCTCCACCTCAACCTCAAGTTCAACAAGGGCAAGTTGATCATGGTCTTCCTCCGCGCCAAGAGCAACATGAAGACGAATACAATCCACGCCAAGGACGTCATCATCAACATCGCCAACAAAACAATGAAGAGCAACGCTAGGCAAGCTAAAATTCACCATGCCCAAGTTCAATGGAAGCAATGACCCCGAAGACTACCTCTCATGGGCATTGAAGGTTGACAAAATCTTCCGCTTGCACAACTACGATGAAGCGAAGAAAATCGCTATGGCATCACTTGAGTTCCAAGACTACGTGCTCATATGGTGGGAACAAATCATTGAGCTGACGACAAGCAAGAGGTGAACCTCCAATCACCACTTGGGCTCAAATGAAGGATGTCATGCGAGCACGTTTGTGCCAACCTACTACAACCGCGACCTCTTCAAGAAACTCCAACTACTCAAGCAAGGAACAAAGAGCGTTGAAGAATATTACAAGGAAATGGAGATAGCCATGATTCGAGCCAATGTCAAGGAAGATGATGAGCAAACTATGGCACGTTTCTTGAATGGACTCAATCATCCCATCAAGAAGATCGCCGACTTCCAACCATACTCATCCCTCATTGAGCTCGTGCATCAAGCTACAAAGGCGGAACGCCAAGTACAAGATGACTTCAAATGCGCCAAGTACTCATCCAAGACCTATGGCTTCTCCAACAACCTAAGCGTCAACGACTCCTTCAACATCTACATCAACCAAACTTTCTTCAAGAAAGCGACGACAAGTCAAGTTACAAGAAGACTTGACAAGCTCAAGTCGTCCTCCTCCTACTACAAGCAACATCAAGCCGCGTGCTTCATCCTCTACTCCAAGCAGATGAAACCATCAAGACAAGCTCCTTCAAGTGTTTCACTTGCGGCGGCCGAGGCCACAAGTCATCTGAATGCACCAACAAGCGCACCATGATCCTCAACGACGATGGCACATATAACTCCATGAGTGAAGAGGAGATGGAAGCTCTTGAGCAAGTGGCCATGCACCGCAAGTGAGCGAAGAAGAAGATGATCAAGTCTTTTGTGATGAGGATTGAGCCCGCCCTCGTTGTCTCCAAGGTCTTGACTCTTCAACATCAACAAGAAGAAGACCAACGATGCCACATCTTCCACACAAAAGCGGAATCAATGGGACGGTCCATCAAGGTCATCATCGATGGAGGTAGTTGCCACAACTTGGCAAGTGAAGAACTATGCTCCAAGCTCCAATTGGTCAAGAGGAAGCACCCGCACCCTACAAGGTTCAATGGCTAAGTGACTCGGCACTATCTGAGTCGAGCATCTGGTCCAAGTCTCCTTCAAAATTGGTGCTTATGAAGACACGTTGGAATGTGATGTGGTCCCAATGACCGTCGCCACCTACTTCTAGGTCGACCATGGCAATTCGACCGTGGTGTCATCCACAATGGGCGTACCAATCACTATAGCTTCAAGATGAAAGGGAAGGAATATGTGCTCGACCTATGTCTCCTACTCAAGTGATAGCCGATAAGCAAGCCACACATCATAGAGAAAAGAGTGAGAAAGTGATCCACCCAAAAGTGAGTGAGAGCCACAAGCCAAATTTGGCGACTCTTAGCCTAGAGAGAAAAACCTCATTCTATTTGCCACCAAAAGTGAGATGAGAGAAGTGTGTGAGAACCCATCGAGTGTGATGCACTTTGTCCTTGTGTGCAAGGATGGAGAACCAAAACTAACACCATTCACGAGCTACCTTTGGTGTTTCAATCTCTTTGCAGGAATTTCAAGATGTTTTCCCGATGAGCTACCTCGGGTCTACCTCCTCTTGAGGCATAGAGCATCGAATTGACCTCATCCCGGGCGCCTCTTCCAAACAAAGCTCCATACCGAGTCAATCCGGAAGAAACCAAGGAGATTCAACGACAAGTACAACAACTCATCGACAACGGTCATGCGTGAAAGCCTAAGCCCTTGTGCCGTTCCGGTTATCCTTGTGCCTAAGCCCGACGGAAGTTTCCGCTTGTGCTCCGATTGTCGACCTATCAATGCTATTACCGTTCGATATAGGCATCCCATTCCTCGCTTAGATGACATGCTTGATGAACTTAGTGGAGCCAACTTTTTCTCAAAAATTGATCTTAAAAGTGGCTATTATCAAATCCGCATACAAGAGGGTGATGAATGGAAAACTGCTTTCAAAACCAAATTTGGATTATATGAATGGTTAGTGATGCCTATGGGTCTTTCGGAAGCTCCCCGTACTTTTGTGCGTCTTATGCATCATGTGCTTCGTCCTTATATTGGAGTCTTTGTTGTGGTTTACTTTGATGATATTCTTGTGTTTAGCAAAACCATGAAAGAGCACATCAATCATGTAAAATCTGTGCTGCAAACTCTTCGCAAGGAAAGCCTTTATGCAAACTTGAAAAATGCACTTTTGGGGTTGACAAAGTGGTTTTCTTGGGTTTTGTAGTTTCCTCAAAGGGTGTCCATGTTGATGAATCTAAAATTGAAGCAATTAAAACTTGGCCCCAACCCACAAATTTGCAACAAGTGCGAAGTTTTCTTGGTCTTGCGGGTTTTATCGTCGCTTTGTGAAAGATTTTAGCACAATTGCCGCTCCTTTGCATGCTTTGAGCAAGAAGAATACTCCCTTTGTTTGGGGAACTTTGCAATCAACCGCTTTTGATGAGCTCAAGTCTTTGCTTACTCATGCTCCGATTCTTGCTTTGCCCAATTTTGACAAAACTTTTGAGGTTCATTGTGATGCAAGTGGTACCGAATTGGCGGAGTTTTGATGCAAGAAAACGAGCCATTGCTTATTTTAGTGAAAAACTCTCCGGTGCTCAACTTAATTATCCCATCTATGACAAAGAATTGTATGCTTTAGTACGTGTGCTACATGTTTGGGAACATTACCTTAGACATCATGAGTTTGTCATCCATACCGATCATGAAGCGGCTTAAGTACCTCAAAGGTCAAACTAAATTGAACAAGCGTCATGCAAAATGGAGTGAATTCATTGAATCTTTTCCTTATGTGATCAAGTACATTAAGGGTAAAGAAAATGTAGTTCTTAACGCGCTTTCACGCATATGCATGCTTGTCACTCAACTTGAGTTGAATGTTATTGGCTTTGAACATATAAAAGACTTGTATGAGCATGATCCATCTTTTGCTTCTCCTTATGCTAAGTGTTTGGCCTTGCGTCTTGGGAACAATATTACATCAAGGATGGTTATCTTATGAGAGCTAACAAACTTTGCATTCCCGAGTCTTCTCTTCGTTTGCTCCTTTTGCAAGAGGCTCATGGAGGCGGACTCATGGGACACTTTGGATGCGACAAGACATTTGCCACGCTCTCCAACAACTACTTTTGGCCCAAGATGTTCCGCCACGTCTCACGCTTCACCAACCGATGCTACACATGTCGCAAAGCTAAGTCTAAAGCCCAATCTCGTGGTCTTTACATGCCTTCAATTCCATATAAACCATGGGAAGACATTAGTATGGATTTTGTACTCGGTTTGCCTAGGACTCAAAATGGCAAGGATTCCGTCTTTGTTGTTGTGGATAGATTTTCTAAGATGGCACATTTCATACCTTGCAACAAGATGAGACGATGCTTCACATGTTGCCAATCTCTTTTGTAGGGAAATCTTGCGACTCCATGGCGTACCAAAGACAATCGTCTCCGATCGTGACGTCAAGTTCTTGAGTTACTTTTGGAAGACCCTATGCGCCAAGCTCGGAATCAAGCTCTTGTTCTCCTCGGCATACCATCCTCAAACCGATGGCCAAACGGAGGTGACGAACCGCACACTATCCACTCTACTTGGCGTCTTGATAAAGAAGAACATCAAGGAATGGGAAGCATGTCTACCCATCGCCGAAATGCGCCTACAATCGTGCAAGACACTCAACTACCGGCAAGTCCCCTGTCGAGGTCGTCTCTACGGTTTCAACCCGTTGTCCCCATTGGACATTCTACCTCTTCCTCTCCAAGAGCGCACCAACATGGATGCAATCGAACGAGCAAGCTACATCAAGAAGATGCACGAAGACACAAGGCACACCATTGAGCGCCAAGTACAACGTCAAGCAAACAAGCTCAACGCCAAAAAGCAACCCATCGTCTTCAACATCGGTGATCTCGTGTGGCTACACCTTCGCAAGGACCGCTTCCCCAAAGAACGCAAGTCCAAGCTTCTCCCTCGAGTCGATGGACCTTTCAAGGTGCTAGCACGCTTCTAGCGACAACGCCTACAAGATCGACCTACCTCGAGACAAATACAACGTGAGCGACATCTTCAACGTCAAGGACCTCGCACCATTCCATGGAGATGAAGCTTTTGATCCGAGGTCGGATCTCTCCCAAGGGGAGATGATGCGGAGCATCCCACGATCATCCCCATGGACTTACAACCGTCTCATCAAGAGCCAAGAGGACCCATGACACGAGCTAGAGCTAGAGCTCTCGAGAACGAGGTGACCTCTTTCCTTATTGATATCGCATATGATCCTCTCGAGATATGGCTACTACCTAAGTCCGATATGCTATGCATGATTAGGTGTCAAGGGGAACCTCCCGAGGACACACGTGAAGATGGACAAGCCACCAAGTCCGCGGATGAAGAGAACCAACGGAGAAGGCCAAGAACACCTTCCGGGCCGGACATCCGACCATGGCCGGACATCCGGCCCTGGAGCTTCTACCTCACCAGATCCCATCCGCCATGTCTCTAGGGCCGGACATCCGGCGTCAAGCCCGGACATCCGCCCCCAGCCGGATATCCGGGCCCCACCGAAATCCGGCGCCCCTTTCCGATTCTTTGAACAGTCGCCCCAGCCGGACATCCGCCCTTGGCGGACATCCGGCTCTTCGAAGCCGGATATCCGGCCCCTCGCCCGAAATCCGGCCCCCATCACCGATTGCGTTTGGAAGACCCCTTCACACCGGACATCCGCCCCTAGCCGGACATCCGGCATCTCGAAAGCCGGACATCCGGCCCGCCCGGACGTCCGGCCTCCCCCTACTGCAGTGCCTCAGGGCCTTGTCCCTTGTACCCCTTCGCCCGAGACTATATATACTTATTCCCTTTCCTCTTTCTGGGGTTAGCATTGGATTAGCTCATATTCTTGTGTGAGAGCCTTTGCTCATCCACTTGGCTACTTCTCCACCGAGATCAGGACCTCTCCGGAGAAGATCCCCCAAGCGGATTCAAGACCCCCTTCTAGGGTGGACCCCCTCAAGGCCTCCTCACGGAGAAGAACGGTTACCGTTTGTATCTTACCTTTGTTGATCTTGAATCTTGTGCCACTTTATGTGATCGATAATCTAGCACTTGTGTGATTGATCTCTTGTCGGTTTCGTGATCTCTCTCTCGTTTCCTCCGTGTTTCCCTCGTGTTCTTCCGCGTGTTCCTCGTGATTCCCCGTAGGATCCGCTCCAACGTGAAAGATCGCCCACGTAGGGTTCCGCCCTACATCACGATTGTCTTTGGTATTCCATGGAGTCGCAAGATTTCCCTACAAAAGAGATTTGCAATGTGTGAAGCATCGTCTATCTTGTTGCAAGGAATGAAATGTGCCATCTTAGAAAATCTATCCACAACAACAAACACGGAATCCTTTCCATTTTGAGTTCTAGGCAAACCAAGTACAAAATCCATGCAAATGTCTTCCCAAGGTTGATAAGGAATAGGAAGAGGCATGTAAAGACCATGAGATTGAGCTTTAGACTTAGCTTTGCGACATGTAGAGCATCGGTTGGTGAAGCGTGAGACGTCATGAACATCTTGGGCCAAAAGTAGTTCTTGGAGAGCGTGGCGAATGTCTTGTCGCGTCCAAAGTGTCCCACGAGTCCGCCTCCATGAGCCTCTTGCAAAAGGAGCAAACGAAGAGAAGACTCGGGAATGCATAGTTTGTTAGCTCTCATAAGATAACCATCCTTGATGTAATATTGTTCCCAAGAAGTATCGTCAAACACTTAGCATAAGGAATAGCAAAAGATGGGTCGTTAGCGTACAATTCTTTTATGTGCTCAAAGCCAATAACATTCAACTCAAGTTTAGTGACAAGCGTGCATATGCGTGAAAGGGCATCGGCAACTACATTTTCTTTACCCTTAATGTACTTGATCACATAGGGAAAAGATTCAATAAATTCACTCCATTTGGCATGATGCTTGTTCAACTTAGTTTGACCTTTTAAATGCGTAAGCGTTTCATTATCGGTATGGATGACAAACTCATGCGGTCTAAGGTAATGTTCCCAAACATGTAGCACACGCACTAAAGCATACAATTCTTTGTCATAGATGGGATAGTTAAGTTGAGGACCGGAGAGTTTTTCACTAAAATATGCAATGGCTCGTTTTTCTTGCATCAAAACTCCGCCAATTCCGGTACCACTTGCATCACAATGAACCTCAAAAGTTTTGTCAAAATTAGGCAAAGCAAGAATCGGAGCATGGGTAAGCAAAGACTTGAGCTCATCAAAAGCGGTGGATTGCAAAGTTCCCCAAACAAAAGGAGTATTCTTCTTACTCAAAGCATGCAAAGGAGCGGCAATTGTGCTAGAATCTTTCACAAAGCGACGATAAAAACCCGCAAGACCAAGAAAGCTACGCACTTGTTGTAAATTGGTGGGTTGGGGCCAAGTTTTAATTGCTTCAATTTTAGATTCATATGGACACCCTTTGAGGATACAACAAACCCCAAGAAAACCACTTTGTCAACACCAAATGTGCATTTTTTTCATGTTTGCATAAAGACTTTCCTTGCGAAGGGTTTGCAAAACAGCCCTAACATGATCAAGATGCTCTTTCATGGTTTTGCTAAACACAAGAATATCGTCAAGTAAACCACAACAAAGACTCCAATATAAAGGTGAAGGACATAATGCATGAGACGCACAAAAGTACCGGAGCTTCCCATAAACCCATAGGCATGACTAACCACTCATATAAACCAAATTTGGTTTTGAAAGCAGTTTTCCATTCATCACCCTCTTGTATGCGGATTTGATAATAGCCACTTTTAAGATCAATTTTTGTGAAAAAGTTGGCTCCACTAATTTCATCAAGCATATCATCTAAGCGAGGAATGGGATGCCTATAATGACAGTAATAACATTTATAGGTCTACAATCGGAACACAAGCGGAAACTTCCATCGGGCTTAGGCACAAGTATAACGAGAACGGCACACAGGCTTAGGCTTTCACGTACATGACCGTTGTCGATGAGTTGTTGTACTTGCCGTTGAGTCTCCTTGGTTTCTTCGGGATTGCCTCGATATGGAGCTTTGTTTGGGAGAGGTGCTCACTGGATGAGGTCGATTCGATGCTCAATGCCTCAAGAGGAGGTAGACTGGAGGTAGCTCATTGGGGAAAACATCTTGGAATTCCTGCATAAGAGATTGAAACACTAAAGGTAGCTCATGAGAGGTGTTAGTTGTTAGCTCTCCATCCTTGCACACAAGGACAAAGTGCATCACTAGATGGGTTCTCACACACTTCTCTCATCTCACTTTTGGTGGCTAATAGGATGAGGTTTTTCTCTCTAGTCGAAGAGGCGCTCAAGTTTGGCTTGTGGCTCTCACTCACTTTTTGGTGGATCACTTTCTCACTCTTGTCTCTATGATGGGTGGCTTGCTTGTCGGCTTTCACTTGACTAGGAGACATAGGTCGTAGCACATATTCCTTACCTTTCATCTTGAAGCTATAATGATTGGTGCCCTTTGTGGAAGACACCACGGTCAAATTGCCATGGTCGACCAAGAAGGAGGTGGCAAACCGTCATTGGGACCACATTACATTCCAAAGTGTCCTCATATGCACCAATTTTGAAGGAGACTTGGACCGTATGTTCAACTCGTATAGTGCCAGAGTCACTTAGCCATTGAACCTTGTAGGGATTCGGGGTGCTTCCTCTTGACCAATTGAAGCTTGGAGCATAGTTCTTCACTTGCCAAGTTGTGACAACTACCTCCATCGATGATGACCTTGACGGACCTTTCGTAGATGCCGGCCTTTGTGTGGAAGATGTGGCATCTTTGGTCGTCTTCTTGTTGATATTGAAGAGTCAAGACCTTGGAGACAACGAGAGCGGGGCTCGAATCCTCATCACAAAAGACTTGGTCATCTTCATCTTCGTTCACTCGCTGGTGCATGGCCACTTGCTCAAGAGCTTCCATCTCCTCATCACTCATTGAGTCATAGGTGCCGTTGTCGTTGAGGATCATGGTGCGCTTGTTGGTGCATTCGTAGGACTTGTGGCCTCGACCGCCGCAAGTGAAACACTTGAAGGAGCTTGTCTTGATGGTCTCATCGGTCGGAGTAGATGACGAAGCACACGGCTTGAAGTTGCTTGTAGTAGGAGGACGACTTGAACTTGTCAAATTTTTCTTGTAACTCGACTTGTAAATGCGTTGTTTGTAGAAGGTTTGGTTGATGTAGATGTTGGAGGAGGTGTTGAAGCTTGGTTGTTGGAGAAGCCGTAGGTCTTGGACGAGTACTTGGCATACTTGAAGTCATCTTGCACTTGATGATGAACAAACTATGGCACGTGGCTCATGATACCAAGATGATGTAGGGCGGAGCCCTAGTCGGAGATCTTTCACGTTTGGAGGGATCCTACGAGGAGAACACGATGAACAAGCGGAAGAACACAAGGAAAAACACATAAGAGAAACACTAAACCGACAAGTATCGATCACACAAGGGCTAGATCACCGAACACATAAGGTAGCACAAGATTCAAAATCAACAAAGGAAAGATACACGAGTAGTCGTGATGCGGAGCATCCCATGATCATCCCCATGGACCTACCATCGTCTCATCAAGAGCCAAGAGGACCCTTGACACGAGCTCAAGCTAGAGCTCTCGGGAACGAGGTGACTTCCTTCCTTAGTGATATCACATATGACCCACTCGAGACATGGCTACTACCTAAGTCCGATATGCTATGCATCATTAGGTGTCAAGAGGAGCCTCCCGAAGATGCACGTGAAGACGGACGAGCCGCCAGTCCACGGATGAAGAGGACCACGGAAGCGGGCAAGTTCACCCCCCAGGCCCCGGACATCCGGCCAAGGTCCCGGACATCCGGCCCCTGGAGACGCCAGCACCACAACCGAAGCCCAGCCAGAAAAGCTATAGGGCCCGGACATCCGGCCTCCATGCCCCGGACATCCGGCCCCCCAGCCCGGATATCCGCACTGCCCGGAAATCCGCACACCGAATCGGCAGGAGGGTCACTAGCCCGGACATCCCACGGATAGCCCGGACATCCGGCGCGATCGCGAAGGCCGGACATCCGCCCGACGCCCGGACATCCGGCCTCCCCCACTGCGTCGCAAATGTATCCGGGACGAATCCCATGTACCCCTTCGCCCCCTAGACTATATATATTCCATCCCCTTCCTCTTTCTAAGGTAGCATTGGATTAGCTCATATTTTGTGTGAGAGCCTTTGCTCATCCACTTGGCTACTTCTCCTCGGAGCTCAGGACCTCTACGGAGAAGATCCCCCAAGCGGATTCAAGCCCCCTTCTAGGGTGGACCCCATCAAGGCCTCCTCACGGAGAAGAACGGCTACCGTTTGTATCTTTCCTTTGTTGATTTTGAATCTTGTGCCACTTTATGTGATCAGTGATCTAGCACTCGTGTGATTGATCTCTTGTTGGTTTAGTGATTTCTCTCTCGCTTCCTCCGTGTTTCCCTCTTGTTCTTTGTGATTCCCCGTAGGATCCGCTCCAACGTGAAAGATCATCCACGTAGGGTTCCGCCCTACATCATCTTGGTATCATGAGCCACGTTGATCACGTTTTTGGAGCCCCTACCCCGTGTTTTCTAGCTTGGTTTTGTTGATTTCGTCCTAAATCCGAAAATCCCCACCAAAAATAGCCCCAATTTTTTTGTGATTTGTTAGTTTTGATGATGTTTTGTTGATTTTGATCCATGGATTTGCTTGGTTTCGAGTCGATCTAGCATTTCCCCAAGTTTCCCCACTTCCCATCCACGAAATCTCTCCAATTTTGACCTTGAAATCATCAATTTCCGCCCCAATTCGAAAATTTCCGCCCCAAACGAGATCTGGATTAAATCGGGCGGACATCGGCCTCGGGCGGACATCCGGCCTCGGGCCAGACATCCGACCATCCGGCTGGACATCCGAGCCCCAAGCGGACATCCGCCCCTGAGCACCAAATCCGCTCGTGCGGACATACACCCCCGGAAATCCGGCCCTACCCCCGGATATCCAGCCCCTGTAGATTTCAGCCTCCCCGTTTCACCGTTTCGGCCATAACTAATTCATCCGGAGTCTGATTTTCGCGTTCTTTAGCTCGTTTTGAAGCTATTGACATCCCCCTTCCCATAAAAATGCTACCACCACCATTTGACTCCATCAAATTTTCGGAACTTTGGCATCTTTGCCTAGTGCTTCCACCACATCCTCTGCATAACCACCACCGACTTCGCAACCTAACCAATTTTGTTCCCCTTTGCATTTGAGGTTGTTTGAGTTGTGATTCGAGTCTCCTAAGGTGTTTAGGCTACTTCTGGACGGTTGCATCTTCATCAACCACCACCACCACCATAACTTCCGCATAGGCTTGCCCACCATACACTTCAACCACCTCAACTTAACCCAATAGTTGTTTGAGATTGTTTGAGTTGTGGCTTGTGTCTCCTAAGGTGTTTCGGCTACTTAGGGACGGCAACTTCAACTCCGACACGTGTATAGCCCATCATTCCACTTCCGCATTGCCAAGTGCAAACCACCACCGCATTCCCGCTACCACCATTTTGACATTTGACATTTGAAATTTTGAGTTCGCGGTTTTTCCGTTTCCTAAGGTGTTTCGGCTACTTAGGGACGAGTCTCCATCATCTTGGTATCTACATCAAGAACACCGCTACTCATCATTGCCGGACGGTAACCTCCATATCATCTTGGTATCGTGGTATCCCTCCATTGTATATTCCCCTTGCCATTGCATTGTTAACCCCTAGCCTTACTTTTGCGTTACTTGCCTATTGAGACTAGCCATTTGAGTATTGCCGCAACGTGACTTGTGCACATTAGTGGTCTACACCTTCCATTGCATACATACCATATCATATTGGTATCATATCATCCCTTGTGTCACAAGATTGTTCCCGCATATACACAATTGCTATCTTGGTTTGTGCATTTTGCAAAGTGGCCATACATACAAAAAAAGAAGAAGAGAATAAAGCTTTTAAGCAAAAGAAAGAGAGCAAAGAAGCTTGTAAGCAAGTGCCATAGCATCATACCACATTGCATATAAGATTGTCATATCCGATCATCTTGGATCATCTTGAGAGAAACACCGAACCATACATACATAGCATACTTGGGATAGAAGTTTATCCATTTTGCATCTTATAGGTTGTGCACAAGTGTCGTATCCGCCTATTGAGCAATCGTGCTAGCGTCTCTCTTGAGTTGTGCAACACGAAGCGTTTTCCGTGGATTCCACATTTTCTGCTCATTCCTTGGTTGCACGACCCCATTTATCTATCCGTGTGTGTGTGTGTTTCCGTGTGCCATTCTTTGCTATTGGTCCATTTGTTTCACTTGCGAATTTGTGAATCTCTTTCAACATTATTGACTCTTGCTAGCATTTTGCATTAAATTTTTGTGCCACTATCCTCACCGAGCTCCTCCATAAGCTTTACTTGTGTAGGTGTGAGAACCGACAAGGATTGGTACCAATAGTGCTATTTCATTGTCCGCATTTGAGTGAACTTGATTCATTGTCAACATCGGTCAAGGTACATTGGTATAAGTTCTTCTCTTTCTCCCACTCATATTTGCTCGAGTCTTGTGATGGATAGGCAAGGCATTTCCTCTTCGGTCCTAGACAACAACGACGGCGTGAACAACTACATCACCAAAGCGTCTATCTTCGATCTACAACGACAAGTGCAAGGCACACAATCAAGATTGCGAGAGCGCATCGAGAACATCTCCATCAACATTCGTCACTCCGAAGCAAGGAGAAGGGACTACTTCGACAAGAAACTTGCCGCACATAAAGAGGAGCAAGATGCAAGGATGGAGGAGATTAGAGCCTTGATCAAGTCTACTTCCCCTTCGTCATCTTCAAGGCGGCGACATTCAAGCTACAAGTCTTTGGAGCCGGAAGCAGCGCAAGTGCAAATCGTCCTCGTCCACATCTACATGGCGACCACCATCACGTTAAGTGATCAACATCGTCATGAAGGGCAAGTTACCTCCAAGCATCATGTGCACGCATTTACGATTTAACGCCAAGGAGCTCAAGCACGACAACGACATCATCATCATGAAGATGCTCCACAAGCGCAAATGCACAAGTCCCAACAAGCCCTACTTCACGCCAAGTCGAAGCTTCATAAGCACAAGAGAAGACCGCGAGAACGAGCACCACCAAGACGGCGCTACGGCTACATCAACCACTTCGGCATCTTCGCCAAGTGTTCTCAAGGCATCTTCGCCTTTGGACGTACGGCATCTTCGCCTACTTCCCACGAGTACGCCTACAACAACTTCTTCAAGTCCAAGGCGACCACCTCTGGCCGAGGGCGACACTTCCATCTTCTAAGCCCCTCAAGGAAGATGGCCGAGCATGGGAAACTCCCTTCGGTCATGGAGACGAGCTATGAGGTGGCACATCATATGGGCCTCCAACACCAAGGCAGTGACAAGGCAGTCGAGCAAGGGCCATCCCCTTCGACCACGGCGACAGCCGAACCTCTTCAACAACATGAAGACGACGCCCACATTGGACTCATACTCCGAGTCAAGCTACGCGACCGCGCATGGAGACATTTGCACCTACATCTCTCCGGCACCCACATATGTCGAGATGCCCAATTGCCATGTGAGGAGAGCCACCACCCCATGAGTGACATGAGTGACTCCACCATACGTGACATTGAGAGCATTTCCTATGAGAGGATGAGTGTGACCACCACTAGCCCCACACATGAGAGCATGCCACACATCATATGTGAGGTTGAACGCCATTTGAGTGACTCCACCCACCATACGAGTGAGAGCATCCTTGAGGGAGTGAGTGAGCCACAACACTTAGTGAGTGAGGTAGTTAACACGGCACATGAGGCCACTATGATTTCTAACGACTTAACCTCTACTCCTAGTGTGTTTTCTTCTTTGGTGCTAGGTCTCCTACATGACGACATGCCTATCCTCGTGAGTCCATCCCTACATTGGAGGCAGCGATGGCCATGGTGGACGATGATACACCCCCCACATGGTTCCATCAAGATGAAGATGACAACGAATTGATCGTTGACACCTCACCTACAACACATGAGCGACCTTCCAAAGGTAACATAGGTGATGGTGCTTCTCTTGTCCCACTAATGGACTCTCTTACCATCGATTGTTCCCATGATGTTGACCCACCTATTACCATGCTTCATGCTAGTGAAACTTCTTCATGCCTTGACTTACCTATTTATGATGAATATGATGATGAGCATGTTGAGTTGCCTAGTTGTGATGCTATGCTTCATAGGATATCATGTGAAAATTCCGTTGGTCACATTATGTTTGATAATCCTTTGAACTTGTCATATGCTATGAGTGAGATCTCCCATATTGCATCATTTCAATCTCAACATAGTAACTATGCATGCCCCATTAAAATAAACCCTATTTGCACTTATGGCATAGATGACGAGATGATGGTCATTGGCTTTTGCTTCTCTTGTGATGATATTGCCATGCTTCCTTTACATGATTTGCATGAATTCGTCTACTATTCCATGCCATGATCACATTGTTCCAAATATGCATTGTTTTGGATGTTGTCAATATTCTCCACGTGATGTTTCTACTCTTGCTCATGAGGAGACCTCCATAGTTTCCTCATACATATTAGGAGATTTTGATGCATCTCATACTTTGCATGATTCCCATAATTACGTGAACCATATGCATTCCATGAATAACAACGCTCTCGATATTTCCCAAGATGCATTCTTGATGAGGACATCAATACCATTGTTACACCCATGACCCCTCTTGCTACATATCTTGGACCAATTACTAGAGCTCATGACGCCCAATTAAATTATCGTGTTCTTTCGTTTCTTGGTAATGATTCTAATGTTCATGAGAATATGATGCTGCCTAAATTGGATACATTTGTTTTGCTTACAAATGAAGGGCCTAGCTTGGAGAAGGATGGACATTGGAGCAAGAACAAGCATGGAGATGATGCCATGCGCAAGGGGAACAAGAACGGAGTTACAAGTGATGATTTCAGGACTTTGAAGCCACCATAATGGGTGCATGAAGCCTTGGACGAAATATACAAGATGCTACTTCATAAATTTCGTCCCGAGGCTATTCTAGGTGCTGCGTCACCTTATTATTGGGCCAGGCCCTTGTAATTTCGAAATACACAAGTATAGGCTATTTTTAGAGTCCGTATGTGTGGGGAAACAAGAGATAGGGTTGATTTCGGACCCCTCCACCAAGGGCCACGAAATTCCCCCCTCTTCCTCCATATATACAGCCCTTAGGGCACCGTTTAGACTTTGGGTTTTGTTTAGATCAAAAGTTCGCCTTAGCTGCAACTTCGCGTACTTCGTTTGTGTTCAACGACCAGACCAAGGCGTCTCAGAACCCCACATTCATTAATAAAGCTTTCCTCTTATATTCGCAATATCCAGATTGCAATCATAGTTTCTTGCTTGTTCTTCGTTTGCTCGCAGGAAAGCAGGCCCTCGTGGTCGGGTTGATCGTGCTCGGCGTGGTCAATAACCCTCGGAAGTTGGTTTAGCGATTGCTAAGGCGCGACGTCTCGCACGTACGTAGTCGGATCGTCAAGGTCGACTCCCACAGAATCGATAGCCACCATCTCATCGAAACATCGGGACACCTTTGCCTCTATCAAGTGGTATCAGATTTTCAGGTTGCTCGGTGAGATTTTACAGTTTTTCGTAGATTAGATCGAGTCATTCTTCGTACCTAAAGTCCACGAAAAAGCCACAAAAATTAGGGTTAGTTCATCATATCCGAACCAATCGAGCCTTTGCATAATCTTTTAGGGTTTTGCTTTGTTGAATTTGCGGTTGCATCGTCGTGTCTAGTTGCTTTGGTCTTAGCGTCTAGTCTTTTAGAGTTTCGAGTTACGGTCATAAGTTTTCACGCCGCCGCCGCACCATCATCATCGCCTTGCCATCTACCACCATTGCTTATCCGCCACCGCTCTGAATCCGTATCCATATACCACCACCAATCCGTATCCATATACCACCACCGCTACCATATACCACCACCACCACCATATATCCACCACCAATCCGAGTTCTTCTCATATTAGGTTTGTTTTCGCGATCCATCTAGTTTCCGATTCGTGTTTCCTTGCGGAGTAGGTTTGGAAAAAAAAAATTCCGTGTTTCCTTGTCCGAAACCACCCTCCGTTAGGCCCAAAATTTTCCGAAAACGCACTTGTCGAAAAATTTTCCGCTATCCTATTTTTAGGTGTTTCTAAGCGTATTGAGACGAGCCGTTATAGAAAGTTTTTTGACCCGTTTCCAGTTTTGGTCCGGCGGTCGAAAAAAAAATTGGTCGAAAAAATTTCGTTCCCATCATGTCGATTTGACACAGGAAGAGTTTTGAGACACTCGCCATTATAGTGATTTTTCGCAAAAAAAGAGCAGCACAAAAAAAGTAAGCGCAAGAAAAAGAGCAAAAACAAAAAATTTCCAGAGTGTGCTTTTCCCTTGTTTACGTGCAGTAGCCGTGATTTTGTTCGTGTTCTAGGCTCGCGTCTCTAGCACGGTCTAGCCTAGGACCAAAGACCGATCTGCGTCGTTGAGCGTTTGTTCAACTTTGCATCTCTGAATTGATTATTGCTGACCCTTTTGCTACAATATTATAAGCCTTCCCAACTCCACATACATCTACATCGTGCGTTTGACTCTCCCCAGTAATCGCTCTATCCAAGCTTTGAGAGTTTTGACTACATCGGTTGCCGATCACCGCCGTCTTTGGGTAAGAACCGGTAAGAATTTGAGATTTGCTTGACGGATTTGTGATCGCCCACCACACCACCACCACCACTTTCTAGTAGTCTGTCGAATCATATTCTTGTGTGTTTCTATTGCTGCTAACCATGGCAGGATCACAAGCCGACGAGACTGACTGTGAGAACATGACAACAAAGCGCTACATGATAAGTTTCAACAAATGATGAGTGGGCAGGTGGAAGATGTGCTAAATAGATTTGAAGAGGCCATGGAGAAGATAGATGGCATTGAGAAGGCGTTCGAAACAAAGCTCGATAACAAGTTTAATGAATTGCTCGCGCGTCTACCACCACCACCACCGGCTGCACCTAACGCACCTCTACAACAACAACAACGACTACCTCCACATCGCGAAACAGCCCTCCGCCGAGCGAGCCGTGTCCCTCTTCAGCCTGGCCAAGCTGCTGGTGCTGCTGTTGATACTTCTATGGCTCCTGCTGTTGATGTGGGGAAGGATGATTATGTGAGAGATTACGAGGATGAGGTTGATCAACATCAGAACTACGTTAGGGTCGTCCACACGCAAATAATGGCAATGTTAGGGCTCCCCCTCAGGTACGAGATCATGACCATCTCCCTAAACTGAAGTTGAATATTCCACCATTTGAGGGTAGATATGTTCCTGATATATATCTTACTTGGGAGTTAGAAACTGAACAACGATTTACATGTTTACAATATCCTGAGGAGAGACGTGTTCCCGCTGCTGTTTGTGCTTTAACTAGCTTTGCATGTGTTTGGTGGTCTGAACATTGTAGATTATATCCTGTTCCAGCTACTTGGGCTGCTTTGAAAACTGCTATGCGTACTCGTTGGGTTCCACCATATTATCAACGTGAATTACTTCAAAAATTGCAGCGCTTAAGACAAGGAAAAATTCGGTAGAAGAATATTATCGGGAATTACAAACTGGCTTGATTAGATGTGGTATTGTTGAGGAGAATGAAGCTATGCTTGCACGTTTTACGGGTGGATTAAATAGAGATATTCAGACCATTCTAGACTACAAGGATTATACTAATATCACTCGATTATTCCATCTTGCTTGTAAAGCTGAACGTGAAGTGCAGGATCGGCGGTGTTGGCGCGGACTAACTTTTCTGCAGGTCGACCTTCATCATGGACACCACGTGCATCATCTACTTCCACACGTTCTACTACACCGGCACCTCCGTAGGCTGCCACCTCCAACCGTGATACAAGAAAGGAGGCACAACCACCACTATCTGCCAAGAGCACACCTGTTGGGCCTACACAGCTCTTCTTCTTCCATAAGCGTCAACAGGCACACAAGTGATATTATTTGTCGTTGTTGTAAGGGAAGAGGACATTTCTTGAGAGAATGCCAATCTCAGCGTGTGATGATTGCTCTTGAGGATGGTGGGTATGAGTCCGCTAGTGACTATGATGAAGAGACTTTGGCTCTTATTACACATGAAGAACACGGTGGAGATGATTACGATCATGAGACGCAATACATGGCTGCTGAAGATCTTTGGCAGTATGAATGTTTAGTTGCTCAACGTGTTTTGAGTGTGCAGGTTACACAAGCTGAGCAAAATCAGAGGCATAACTTGTTCCATACAAAGGGAGTTGTGAAGGAACGTTCTATTCGCGTCATCATAGATGGAGGGAGCTGCAACAACTTGGCTAGCATGGATATGGTGGAGAAGCTTTCTCTCACCACAAGGCCACATCCACATCCTTACTACATCCAATGGTTCAACAACAGCGGCAAGGTTAAGGTAACACGTCTTTGTTAGGTGTGTATTTTAGTATCTCTACATATGCTGATTATGTTGATTGTGATGTGGTACCTATGCAAGCATGTTCCTTATTACTTGGTAGACCATGGCAATTTGATAAAAATTCTGTAGACCATGGTAGAAACAATCAGTATACTCTTGTTCACAAGGATAAAAATATTACTTTGCTTCCTATGACTCCTGATTCCTTTTTGAAAGATGATATTAATAGAGCTAATAAAGCAAAACAGGAGAAAAATAAGAGTGAAAATCAGTTTGTGGCAAAAGAATTTGAGCAACAAATGAAGCCTAATTATAAACCATCTAATGTTGCTTCTGAAATTAAACTGAAAAGTGCATGTTTACTTGCCACCAAATCTGATATTGATAAGCTAGATTCTAGCAAATCTGTTTGCTATGCTTTTGTGTGCAAAGAGGCATTATTTTCATTCGAGGACGTGCCTTCCTCTTTGCACCCTGCTGTCAATAACATTTTGCAGGAGTTCACGACGTCTTCCCACAAGGCGTGCCACCGGATTACCACCTATTCGAGGGATTGAGCATCAAATTGACTTAATTCCCGGTGCATCGCTACCCAACCGTGCACCATGCCGTACCAATCCAGAGGAGACGAAGGAGATTATGCGTCAAGTACAGGAGCTGCTCGACAAAGGTTATATACGCGAATCTCTTAGTCCTTGTGGTGTTCCTATTATACTAGTGCCTAAAAGGATGGTACGTCGGCGTATGTGTGTTGATTGTAGAGGCATTAATAATATTACTATTCGTTATCGTCATCCTATTCCTAGGCTAGATGATATGCTTGATGAATTGAGTGGCTCTACAATATTCTCCAAAGTTGATTTGCGTAGTGGATACCATCAAATTCGTATGAAATTGGGAGATGAATGGAAAACAGCATTTAAAACTAAGTTTGGTTTATATGAGTGGTTAGTCATGCCTTTTGGGTTAACTAATGCACCTAGTACTTTCATGAGACTAATGAACGAAGTTTTACGTGCTTTCATTGGACGATTTGTGATAGTCTATTTTGATGATATACTGATTCATAGCAAATCTTTGGAAGAACATTTGGAACATTTACGTGTTGTTTTTAATGCTCTACGTGATGCACGTTTGTTTGGTAACCTTGGGAAGTGCACCTTTTGCACCGACCGAGTATCTTTTCTTGGCTATGTTGTTACTCCACGAAATTGAAGTTGATAAAGCCAAGATTGAAGCTATTGAGAGTTGGCCGCAGCCCAAAACGGTCACACAAGTGAGGAGTTTTCTTGGACTCGCTGGTTTCTATAGGCGTTTTGTGAGAGACTTTAGCACCATTGCTGCACCTCTCAATGAGCTTACAAAGAAGGATATGCCTTTTGTTTGGGGTACCACACAGAAGAAGCCTTCACGGTATTGAAAGATAAGTTGACACATGCTCCTTTACTCCAACTTCCTGATTTTAATAAGACTTTTGAGCTTGAATGTGATGCTAGTGGAATTGGATTAGGAGGTGTGTTATTACAAGATGGCAAACCTGTTGCATACTTTTACGAAAAATTGAGTGGGCCTAGTCTGAATTATTCTACTTATGATAAAGAATTATATGCTCTTGTTCGGACTTTAGAAACATGGCAACATTATTTATGGCCCAAAGAATTTGTTATACATTCTGATCATGAATCTTTGAAACATATTAAAAGTCAAGCTAAACTGAATCGTAGACATGCTAAATGGGTTGAATTCATTGAGACTTTCCCTTATGTCATTAAACACAAGAAGGGTAAAGAAAATGTTATTGTGTAACATCCCAAAATTCAAAATTTTGGAATGTTATATTAAATAAATAGTTTTGATTGTTTGTTTGATTGTTGTCTGAATGATTGAGTGAAATTGAGTGCAATTTGAAACTTTTTGAAAGTTGAATGAGAGGGAATAAAGTTGAATGAGAGGGAATAAAAGGACTTTCCCAAAAGTGTTTCCATTTGAAATGTTTTGAAACCTCAATTGAAAGTAATGCAAACTTGATGCCACTAAAGGACTTTCAAGAGAGGAGATGAAAGGACTTCTCCAAAGTTTAATTAAAGAGAGTAGGGAGTTAAACCACTTTTGGAATTCCATTTGAAATCCTTCCCATTTGAATAGTTTCAAATTCCTCTGACCCATTTCAAAAATAAAGAGAGGAGCAACATGACACTCCAAACCAGGGGCAAATTTGAAATATATTTGAATGAGGAAAATGAAAAGATTTGGAAGTGGTTTGAATTTCAATTTCAAAACCATTTAGGAGTTATTTGGCTATAAATAAAATTATTTTATCCTAAAATAAATAAATGTAAATAAGGGTAAAATGATTCCCTTCAATGGAAAATTAGGATAAATGTTTTTTGAAATCATTTTGGTATTTAAAAAATGTATTTTATTGGGTTTTATTGCAACAATGAAGACTGTTTGACTTTTATTAATTTTCTGTATTTTATTTGTCTCTGTGAAATACTTCATGTTTTAGGATTTCTTTTTCTGAAAATTTCTATATATTATATGTCTACATTAAGTTTTTATTTAGTTTGCTTTCTTTGAGTTTACCCTCTGTCTTTAAAAAAAAAAAGACCCCGCCAGACTAGGCCAGCAAGACTGCCGTGGCCAGCCAAATACTGGCGCTTAGGGCTAGCGCCAGACGAGAGGGACTCCCCAGGAGCCGCCGCCACCCCTCCCTCTCGTTCCCTCTCTCTCACGTCCTCTCTCCCTCATTTTTTTTCCTGGTGCTGGACCCCACCCGTCATCTTCTCCCGTCAGATGAAACAGAGGAGCGCAGCTCAAGCTTGCTGCGATGTCAAGACGCCTGCATAACGGCGGAAACCCTATCTACGGCTTGCCTCCTGCCCCAAGAAGATGTCCTATAAATACCAGCCACCTCCTCGCTCGACGCCCCAAAAACCCCACGCCGAAACCACTTCTACCTCATGTGATCTTCGATTGTATCTCGTCGGAGCAGAGACGGTTCACCGTAGATCCCGACCCAGGTGAGAAACCCCGAAACACAAAAACATGACCAACATACTTCTCTCATCATAGTGCTTCTTCATGACTTCGTTTCGTCGTCCAGGGAGCACCGGAGCCTCGCCGTGGACCTCACCCGACATTGCCGGAGCACTGAGTTCATCTCGACGCTCTGCTCACCTCCGTCATCCCCGACCTCCACTGATAGAGGCAAAGGTGTCCCGTCTTTCGATGAGATGTTGGTTTTCGCTTTGGAGGAAGTCGACTTTGACGACCCGACTACGAACGTGCGAGGACGTCGCGCCTTAGCAATCGCTAAACCAACTCCGAGAGGTTATTGACCACGCCGGAGCACGATCAACTCGACCACGAGGGTCTGCATTTCCTGCGAGCAAACGAAGAACAAGCAAGAAACTGAGATTGCAATCTGGATATTGCGAATATAAGATGAAAGCTTTATTGATCAAGGTGGGGTTACGTGGCGCCTTTGTGCAGTCGTTGAACACAAAGCGAAATGCACGCGAAGTTGCAGCTATGGCGAACTTTTAATCTAAACAAAACCCAAAGTCTAAACGACGCCCTAAGGGCTGTATATATGGAGGAAGAGGAGGAATTTCGTGGCCCTTGAGGGAGGGGTCCGAAACCATCCCTAACTCTTGTTTCCCCACACATACGGACTCTAAAAACAGCCTATACTTAAGTATTTCGAAATTACATGGGCCTGGCCCAATAATAAGGTGACGCAGCACCTAGAATAGCCTATGGACGAATATTATGAAGTGGCATCTTGTATATTTCGTCCAAGGCTTCATGCACCCATTATGGTGGCTTCAAAGTCCTGAAATCATCACTTGTAACTCCGTTCTTGTTCCCCTTGCGCATGGCATTATCTCCATGCTTGTTCTTGCACCAATGTCCATCCTTCTCCAAGCTAGGGCCTTCATTTGTAAGCAAAACAAATGTATCCAATTTAGGCAGCATCATATTCTCATGAACATTAGAATCATTACCAAGAAAGCGAAAGTACCGATAATTTAATTGGCGTCTTGTGAGCTCTAGTAATTGGTCCAAGATATGTAGCAAGAGGGGCTGTGGGTGTAACAATGGTATTGATGTCCTCATCATCCTCCCCATCTTGAAATGAAGTCGCCCCTCGACGGAAGCTCATATTCCTCACCCAAATAAGGCTTCAAATCTGCAATGTTAAAAGTGGGACTAACCCCAAAATCTGCAGGTAGCTCAAGTTTATATGCATTATCATTTATTTTCTCTAACACCTTAAATGGACCATCAAGACGTGGCATTAGCTTTGATTTGCAAACTAGGAAACCTATCCTTACGCAAATGTAACCAAACAAGATCTCCGGTGCAAAGACAACATGTTTTCTACCCTTATCTCCAAGACGTTTATATTTAGCATTCATACGCTCAATGTTTTCCTTAGTTATCTCATGCATTTTTTAAATCAATTCAGCACGTTCTTTAGCATCAAAATTAACCTTCTCCGAAGATGGAAGAGGCAACAAATCAATAGGTGCACGAGGTAGGAAGCCATACACAATTTCAAAAGGGCACATCTTAGTAGTAGAATGCAATGAACGATTATAAGCAAATTCAATATGAGGCAAGCATTCTTCCCACATTTTCTTATTATTCTTCAAAACAGCCCTAAGCATAGTAGACAATGTTCTATTGACTACTTCAGTTTGTCCATCGGTTTGGGGGTGACAAGTAGTACTAAAAAGCAGTTTAGTCCCCAACTTAGCCCATAAACATCTCCAAAAGTGGCTAAGAAATTTAGTATCACGATCTGAAACAATAGTATTTGGCACACCATGCAAGCGAATAATTTCACGAAAGAACAAATCAGCAACATTAATGAGATCATCGCTTTTATGACATGGTATAAAGTGTGCCATTTTCGAGAATCTATCCACGACAACAAATATGCTATCCCTCCCTTCTTTGTTCGAGGTAAACCTAAAACAAAGTCCATAGATATATCCTCCCAAGGAACACTAGGTACACGCAAAGGCATATATAAACCATGAGGATTGAGTCGTGACTTAGCTTTTTGACATGTAGTGCAGCGAGCAACAAAACGCTCAACATCCCGTCTCATCTTTGGCCAAAAGAAATGTGTAGCAAGTATATCCTCCGACTTCTTCACGCCAAAGTGTCCCATTAATCCTCCTCCATGCGCCTCCTGCAACAACAAAAGACGAACAGAGCTAGCAGGAATGCATAGCTTGTTAGCACGGAACACAAAACCATCATTAATAACGAACTTGTCCCATGTTCTTCCTTCTTTACTATTCTGCATTACATCTTTAAAATCAGCATCATGCACATATTGATCTTTGATGGTCTCCAAACCAAATATTTTGAAGTCAAGTTGTGAAAGCATAGTATATCGACGAGACAAAGCATCAAGAATAACATTTTCTTTACCCTTCTTGTGTTTAATGACATAAGGGAAAGTCTCAATGAATTCAACCCATTTAGCATGTCTACGATTCAGTTTAGCTTGACTTTTAATATGTTTCAAAGATTCATGATCAGAATGTATAACAAATTCTTTTGGGCCATAAATAATGTTGCCATGTCTCTAAAGTCCGAACAAGAGCATATAATTCTTTGTCATAAGTAGAATAGTTCAGACTAGGCCCACTCAATTTTTCGTAAAAGTATGCAACAGGTTTGCCATCTTGTAATAACACACCTCCTAATCCAATTCCACTAGCATCACATTCAAGCTCAAAAGTCTTATTAAAGTCGGGAAGTTGGAGTAAAGGAGCATGTGTCAACTTATCTTTCAATACCGTGAAGGCTTCTTCCGTGCGGTACCCCAAACAAAAGGCACATCCTTCTTTGTAAGCTCATTGAGAGGTGCAGCAATGGTGCTAAAGTCTCTCACAAAACGCCTATAGAAACCAGCGAGTCCAAGAAAACTCCTCACTTGTGTGACCGTTTTGGCTGCGGCCAACTCTCAATAGCTTCAATCTTGGCCGTATCAACTTCAATTCCACGTGGAGTAACAACATAGCCAAGAAAAGATACTCGGTCGGTGCAAAAGGTGCACTTCCCAAGGTTACCAAACAAACGTGCATCACGTAGAGCATTAAAAACAGCACGTAAATGTTCCAAATGTTCTTCCAAAGATTTGCTATAAATCAGTATATCATCAAAGTAAACTACCACAAATCGTCCAATGAAAGCACGTAAAACTTCGTTCATTAATCTCATGAAAGTACTAGGTGCATTAGTTAACCCAAAAGGCATGACTAACCACTCATATAATCCAAACTTAGTTTTAAATGCTGTTTTCCATTCATCTCCCAATTTCATACGAATTTGATGGTATCCACTACGCAAATCAACTTTGGAGAATATTGTAGAGCCACTCAATTCATCAAGCATATCATCTAGCCTAGGAATAGGATGACGATAACGAATAGTAATATTATTAATGCCTCTACAATCAACACACATACGCCGACGTACCATCCTTTTTAGGCACTAGTATAATAGGAACAGCACAAGGACTAAGAGATTCGCGTATATAACCTTTGTCGAGCAGCTCTGTACTTGACGATAATCTCCTTCGTCTCCTCTGGATTGGTACGGTATGGTGCACGGTTGGGTAGCGATGCACCGGGAATTAAATCAATTTGATGCTCAATCCCTCGAATAGGTGGTAATCCCGGTGGCACGTCTTGTGGGAAGACGTCAGCGAACTCCTGCAAAATGTTAGTGACAAATAGGGGCAAAGAGGAAGGCACGTCCTCGAATGAAAATAATGCCTCTTTGCACACAAAAGCATAGCAAACAGATTTGCTAGAATCTAGCTCATCAATATCAGATTTGGTGGCAAATAAACATGCACTTTTCAGTTTAATTTCAGAAGCAACATTAGATGGTTTATTATTAGGCTTCATTTGTTGCTCAAATTCTTTTGCCACAATCTGATTTTCACTCTTATGTTTCTCCTGTTTTGCTTTATTAGCTCTATTAATATCATCTTTCAAAATGGAATCAGGAGTCATAGGAAGCAAAGTAATATTTTTATCCTTGTGAACAAGAGTATACTGATTGTTTCTACCATGGTGTACAGAATTTTTATCAAATTGCCATGGTCTACCAAGTAATAAGGAAGATGCTTGCATAGGTACCACATCACAATCAACATAATCAGCATATGTAGAGATACTAAAATACACACGAGCAAAGACGTGTTACCTTAACCTTGCCGCTGTTGTTGAACCATTGGATGTAGTAAGGATGTGGATGTGGTCTTGTGGTGAGAGAAAGCTTCTCCACCATATCCATGCTAGCCAAGTTGTTGCAGCTCCCTCCATCTATGATGACGCGAATAGAACGTTCCTTCACAACTCCCTTTGTATGGAACAAGTTATGTCTCTGATTTTGCTCAGCTTGTGTAACCTGCACACTCAAAACACGTTGAGCAACTAAACATTCATACCTGCCAAAGATCTTCAAAGAGCCATGTATTGCGTGTCATGATCAGAATCATCTCCACCGTGTTCTTCATGTGTAATAAGAGCCAAAGTCTCTTCATCATAGTCACTAGCGGACTCATACCCACCATCCTCAGTAGCAATCACACGCTGAGATTGACATTCTCTCGCAAAATGTCCTCTTCCCTTACAACGACGACAAATAATATCACTTGTGTGCCCTGTTGACGCCATGGAAGAAGAAGAGCTCTGTGTAGGCCCAGCAGGTGTGCTCTTGGCAGATAGTGGTGGTTGTGCCTGCTTTCTTGTATCACGGTTGGAGGTGGCAGCCAACGGAGGTGCCGGTGTAGTAGAACGTGTGGAAGTAGATGATGCACGTGGTGTCCATGATGAAGGTCGACCTGCAGAAACGTTAGTTCGCGCCAACGCTGTCGATCCTGCACTTCACGCTCAGCTTTACAAGCAAGATGGAATAATCGAGTGATATTATTATAATCCTTGTAGTCTAGAATGGTCTCAATCTCTCTATTTAATCCACCCGTAAAACGTGCAAGCATAGCTTCATTCTCCTCAACAATACCACATCTAATCAAGCCGCTTTGTAATTCCCGATAATATTCTTCACCGAATTTTTCCTTGTCTTAAGCGCTGCAATTTTTGAAGTAATTCACGTTGATAATATGGTGGAACCCAACGAGTACGCATAGCAGTTTTCAAAGCAGCTCAAGTAGCTGGAACAGGATATAATCTACAATGTTCGCACCACCAAACACATGCAAAGCTAGTGAAAGCACAAACAAAGCAATGGAACACGTCTCTCCTCGTGATATTGTAAACATGTAAATCGTTGTTCAGTTTCTAACTCCCAAGTAAGATATATATCGTGAACATATCTACCCTCAAATGGTGGAATATTCAACTTCAATTTAGGGAGATGGTCATGATCTCGCACTGAGGGGAGCCCTAACATTGCCATTATTTGCATGTGGACGACCGGGTGGTTGTGGTGCCGGTGGTTGTGGTGCCGGTGGTTGCATGTAGTTCAAGTTGATCAACCTCATCCTCGTACTCTCTCACATAATCATCCTCCCCACATCGCCAGCAGGAGCCATGTATATCAACAGAAGACCAAAGAACTTGGCCAGTCAAGAGGGACACGGCTCGCTTCGGCGGAGGGCTGCTTCATGATGTGGAGGTAGTCGTTGTTGTTGTTGTAGAGGTGCATTAGGTGCAGCAGGTGGTGGTGGTGGTAGACGCCGAGCAATTCATTAAACTTGTTATCGAGCTTTGTTTCAACGCCTTCTCAATGCCATCTATCTTCTCCATGGCCTCTTCAAATCTATTTAGAACATCTTCCACCTGCCCACTCATCATTTGTTGAAACTTATCATGTAGCGCTTTGTTTGTCATGTTCTCCCGGTCGGTCTCGTCGGCTTGTGATCCTGCCATGGTTAGCAGCAATAGAAACACACAAGAATATGATTCGACAGACTACTAGGAAGTGGTGGTGGTGGTGTGGTGGACAGTCACAAATCCGTCAAGCAAATCTCAAATTCTTACCAGTTCTTACCCAAAGAAGAAAGGTGATCGGCAACCGATGTAGTCAAAACTCTCAAAGCTTGGATAGAGCGATTACTGTGGAGAGTCAAACGCATACGATGTAGATGTATGTGGAGCTGGAAGGCGTATAATATGGTAGCAAAAGGGTCAAGAATAATCAATTCAGAGATGCAAAGTTGAATAAACGCTCAACGACGCAGATCTTGTCGGTCCTAGGCTAGACCGTGCTAGAGACGCGAGCCTAGAACACTAACAAAATCACGGCTACTGCACGGAAACAACGGAAAAGCACACTCTGAATTTTTTTTTCGCTCTTTTTTTTTTTATACTGCTTTTTTTTTTATGCGCTTTTTTTTTTTTTTGAAAAAATCACTATAATGGCGAGTGTCTCAAAACTCTTCCTGTGTCAAACCGACAGATGGGCACGAAATTTTTTCGACCAAATTTTTTTTTTTTTATCGCCGGACCCAAAAACTGAAACGGGTCAAAAAACTTTCTATAACGGCGACTGTCTCAATACACTTAGAAACACTTAAAAACAGGATAGCCAGAAAAATTTTCGACAAGTGCGTTTTCGGAAAATTTTGGGCCTAAACGGAGGGTGGTTTCCAGATGGTATATGGAAAAAAAAAATTTGTTTCTTTCCGAAACCTACTCCGGCTAGGAATCACGAATCGGAAACTAGATGGATCTCGAAAGCAAACCTAATATGAGAAGAACTCGGATTGGTGGTGGATTATGGATACGGATTGGTGGTGGTATATGGATACGGATTCAGAGCGGTGGCGGATAAGCAATGGTGGTAGATGGCAAGGCGATGATGATGGTGCGGCGGCGGCGTGAAAACTTATGACCAGAACTCGAAACTCTAAAAGACTAGACTCTAAGACCGGCAACTTGACACGACGATGCAAATCAAGAATTCAACAAAGCAAAACCCCAAAAAGATTATGCGAAGGCTCAGTTGGTTCGGATATGATGAACTAACCCTAATTTTTTTTTGTGGCTTTTTCGTGGACTTTAGGTATGAAGAACAGACTCGATCTAATCTACGAAAAACTGTAAAATCTCACCGAGCAACCTGAAAATCTGATACCACTTGATAGAGGCAAAGGTGTCCCGTCTTTTCGATGAGATGTTGGTTTTCGCTTTGGAGGAAGTCGACTTTGACGATCCGACTACGAACGCGGCGAGGACGCCGCTACTTTAGCAATCGCTAAACCAACTCCGAGAGGTTATTGACCACGCCGAGCACGATCAACTCGACCACGAGGGTCTGCATTTCCTGCGAGCAAACGAAGAACAAGCAAGAAACTGAGATTGCAATCTGGATATTGCGAATATAAGATGAAAGCTTTATTGATCAAGGTGGGGTTACGTGGACGCCTTTGTCCGGTCGTTGAACACAAACGGCACGCGAAGTTGCAGCTATGGCGAACTTTTAATCTAAACAAAACCCAAAGTCTAAACGACGCCCTAAGGGCTGTATATATGGATGAAGAGGAGGGAATTTCGTGGCCCTTGAGGAGGGGTCCAAACCATCCCTAACTCTTGTTTCCCCACACATACGGACTCTAAAAACAGCCTATACTTAAGTATTTCGAAATTACATGGGCCTGGCCCAATAATAAGGTGACGTGACACCTAGAATAGCCTATGGACGAATATTATGAAGTGGCATCTTGTATATTTCGTCCAAGGCTTCATGCACCCATTATGGTGGCTTCAAAGTCCTGAAATCATCACTTGTAACTCCGTTCTTGTTCCCCTTAGCATGGCATTATCTCCATGCTTGTTCTTGCTCCAATGTCCATCCTTCTCCAAGCTAGGGCCTTCATTTGTAAGCAAAACAAATGTATCCAATTTAGGCAGCATCATATTCTCATGAACATTAGAATCATTACCAAGAAACGAAAGTACCTGATAATTTAATTGGCGTGCGCGAGCTCTAGTAATTGGTCCAGTATATGTAGCAGTAGGGGCTGTGGGTGTAACAATGGTATTGATGTCCTCATCATCCACTTTCGACTAAAAATCGGACCCCCTCGGAGTCCTCCACCCACTAGACATCGCCGCCTCCGCCGCCGGTCACCGGAGCCACCACCCCGCCGGCGCCCTGCTTCTCTGCCACCGCCGTTTCTTCTGTGTAAGTCACGCACTGCTAACTCCTTCATTTTTTATTATTCAAAGCGCTAAGTGCTAGATCGGTTCTTTAGATCAGTTGGTTTGGTTTAGTACACGGTTTTTATGGTTTAGATCGAACCGGTTTGCCGTTTTTCTGTTTTGAACGTACGTGCACGCTTTCAGAAAGTTCCGGCCGAGCGACGGTTAGTTACAGCTCGCTCAGCTCCTAGCCCAGTAGACTTGTCCGATCTGTTTTTTTTATTTTCGTTTCTATAAAAAACAGAAAAGTTTCAATCTTAGATATTCTATAACTTTTATGTTTTATATCCAAATTGAGTGATTCCTTTTGCATCGTGTCACAAATTTGCTTAAGTTTCTGTTTGTGTACTTAGGTTTCAAATTTGAATAGTTTAGATTTGAATTTGATGAAATTTGTTCAAATCACTAATTTGGTCATATTTTGAGTTTTACAAAGTATTTTTGTTGATTCTTTTTGCTACTGTTTTATTATGGTTTTGTCTATCCAAAGAGCATATACTTATTTATTTTTACTTTATTTTTAAATTAGGTTTTTAGCAAAACAGTATTGTTTTAGTTATAGTTTTGTTTTAGTCTTTTCTTTATTGTTTTTATTAGTTTCAAATTATTTATTTTTGTCACTTTTAACAAATTTAGTTTTGTTTACATTAGTAAACCAAAGAAATTTTTGTTTTATTTTAAAATTTATTTTATTTAGTTTTGTATGAAAACTTGTTTAGGTCATAGTTAGTGTTTCATAAAAGCTTTTTATTTGTTTCTTTTTGCTATTAAAAGTTTATGAAAAATACTTTCTGTTAAAATTAGCTGTTTTATATTTTCTTTTCAGATTATTTATTATGTTGGTATTTTCTTTGTTGTTAAATTTTACTTAGGATAAAACTATTGTTGTGTTATGTCTTAGAGTTTTCTTTAGTAGTTTTGTTGTGTAGTTTTCCTTTGTTTTTATTTGGTGTCCCTTGATTTGCATTTTTATTTGTTGGTTTTATTATGAGTGTTAGAATTGTTTGCTAGGATGTTTGCTTATGTGAATGCTATGTTTGACAATATAGATTTTCAATGGAGTGACGAATAGTTCTACCAAGTCATTATTCGAGAGTGTTGCTATCTTCATCAACTTACCAGGCAAGTTCACTTTGACCATGTTTTTCATACCTATGTATTTTATTGCATCTAGTGTCATCTTCGCAACAATCCCTCCAGTAGTGACATTGAATCCTTGTAGTTGAGTAGTATGCATGAGGTAGGAACCCATCACCCTGTTACCAAGCCCGGGACGTTATTTATTTTAATGCTACGCTATAGTAGACGGGTTGGTATGAGTGCTCGAGTGGTGTGAAGAAGGAGGACTCTACGTCAATGACGACAACTCCATGATGGCATATGCAAGGACTGCATTTTCAAGGCCTCAAGACTTCAAGACTCGAGACAAGAATTCAATACACACTCTTGGGTGAAGGACGGTTGTGGGCACCACTGGAGAATCCAGTGGTTGGCGGGATGCATGGAGAAAGCGCCATGACATCTTGCGTAAAGCTTCACCCAGACTCAAAGAGACGGAAGAATACTTCATGCCCGGAAGCTTACTGTGCAACCGCAAGTCACTATGGGCTCACTTGGTTGACCTTAGTTGTGACTCTGGCTGGGGACGGTGCTAGCAGATGTAGAACTATGGTAGGATTGAATGAGCACCGGACGGTGGTCGGGGAACTCTTGAAGACCATGTTTGGTCATCTTGTTCTCAAACACCACGAAGTGCGAGAACGTAAAAGAGGGATCGAATCTTGCGGGTAAAGTGTACAAACCTCTGCAGAGGGTTATAACCTAATCGATTAGCCGTGTCCCGATTACGGACAACTTGAGCTCTGGACTTGGATCTATCTCGGAACTCTCAACACGGACCGATAACTTAATTGTGGGCAACTTATGATGATTTGGGCTATGAGACATCGGTTGGCGGAACCATGTCATGATAGAAAACTCCATAGTATCTGAGACTCCAGTTATTCCTTTGATGTAGGGAAAAATAAACCCAGCTTTTACGCAAAAACATCGTATCGAGCCACAAAGCCATATTGCATATAGAATAGTATTATCATCCGCTTTCTCATGTTGTGATCTTGCCGGTACATTCAATGTCTTGACCTACGGCTGCAACGTATCATGTTGCGTATAATTTCTTCCGACGAGTAAGAGTATGCAGTGGTTACGGTCTACACTCAACCTGCCGATGGCGTTGATGGGACTCCACACCCGACTATTTGTTTCATTGTGACTTATGAGGTATATATCAGTTTACGTTAATTATACATGTGACTGTACTTTGATATATACATTGATGTCTGTATTGTGCCGACATATCTTGATCCGAGGATGGTACGGAACACGTAGGCTTGACCGTCTGAGGTCGGGTCGCTACAGATATGGTATCAGAGCACATGTTGACTGTAGAACGTGACCCTAGAATCGGAAAGCCCCTAGGACAGGATGTCTCAAAAAACTTTATTTTCAAAAGGATCCTTTACTTCTCATATTTTTTGATTTTATCAAGTAGTTCCTCTGACCTCAAATAGTTAGAATATACACCTTTCCTTTTGACCACACGGAAGATCAACTGAAGTCACTCCAAGAATTAAAGATATCGGACAACCGATGGCCATTTCAGAGTAAAGAGGATTTCACCATGCGTTGGAAGAATTGCAGCTTCAACAATTGAAGACTCCGAAGACTAGAAGAATTTGAAGTTCTGAAGAATTATTTGACCTTTAGAGACCAAACCCTGTTATACACCTCGTTAGATGCGATGATTTGTGAGTTGTCATTTGTTTGATGTTTTCCGACAGCCCCAAAATAAAACTTGTTTCTTCAAAACTATTGTTTGTATTGTGTATATTCTTCCCCACCTCTCTCATATCTCATCCCAAAACTTTTGGACCCCATAGACGATGAATGAAGTTGGTCTGCTATTCTCCGGACCGATGACTCAGTTGGAGGCAGAGCTATGGATTCAAAACATGGAGGATCAATTTAGAAAAAAAAATTGATTCCAAGGAAGTATGAGGTTCAATACGCTCTTCAGTGCTTTACAGAAAGTGCTGCAACACAGTGGAAAATGCATCAAGCCATACAAGGATTTAATGGAGCAAGAACTTGGGAGGAATTCAAGAAGACCCTGTTGAGATCACGTCTCATCCGGAAGCACTATGATAACCCGAAGAAGAAACCTTGTGCCTGCAAGATTTGCGGAGAAATAGGACACACCCAGGAGGAACACAAGGATGGATGCCCTCATTGTGAGGAGAAACACCCAGCTGAGGAATGCCCAACTAGTCAGGTGACTTGTTTCTTGTGTGAAAGAACCACCCACTACTCGACTCAGTGTCACATTTACCCCATGGTGCAACAAACTATTCAGGAGCAGGAAGAAGGAATGAAAGAAGCCCTTCGAGAAGTTATGAAAGAACACATGATGAAGGAATGTGTTGAAGACCACGATGGAGAAGGCCTCAACAGATTTTACTCCAATGCACGCTATTCATGTGGAGAAGAAGGACATTTTTCACAGTATTGCACCAAGGAAAGAAAAGAGTATCTGGGATACTTCCACGGAAGCAATGGAGTTTGATCCACAGGAATAAAAGGTTTGATCGAGCGAAGAAACCCCGGGAAGAGAAAACAAAGACACCCTCGTAACAACCCAATTTACGCAAAGAGGGACAAGAGTCACATTACCTGCTTTGAATGTAAGGGCGTCGGGCATTATGCCAATCATTGTCTTGAAAGGAAGCAAGGAACTCAAGGAGCAGGCACCATCTCCAAGAAGCCCAAAGACTTATCGAAAGTTATGAGTTTTCATTGCAAGGAAGCAGGACATTATGCTACGAAATGTTCTTACAAGAAGGAAGCTGGAGTTGAGTAGTTGGAATTTTGATAACAAGAGTAGTAGAAAGCAGTTTTATTTTCATAAGTTCGATGAGTTGAGTTATGTAATGGGTGCTCAGAGTTTGTAATGGATTCATGAAATCAATAAAGTTAAGGTGACATGTTTTCATATGTTTAATTGTATGAGTTGTTACTCTATGAACACGGATTTTGACCATTTTCGAGGATATGAGAAATATGGTCTAGGGATGGATTTGTGAATTTCATTTTTAGGGTGGTAGTACCACTGTGAAGAAGACTAGACTAATGGATAAGAAAATATATATTCCACGGACTGTAGTTGAAGGAAAAAAAAAGTTGGAGTTTTGCTTTTGATATGATGGTATGAAGAAGCAGTACTCTTTGGATTTAAAGGAGGTGTAATATGGAACAAGAGAGTTACTCCAAGGATGAGTTAAAGCTGCACTAGTGTTGAAGTGGGCCATAACCCACAGGCCCATGATATTGAAAAGGAACAGATGTAACCTTGATAAAGGAATAAATTTGGAAGAATCAGTGATTCAATCATCATACGTTTAGTAGGAGGTTACGCAATAACCTGAGAGTTGTGTAGTAACGATAGATGTTTTGTTCAGCTTGCAGAATCAATGGATAAATCAGTACCCAGTTCGTGGACAAGAGAAATTGTGCAATGCTTGTGAGAATGCCCGAGTGTAGAATTGCGAGATTCGCTAAACCTTATACAGGGTAATGATCTGGGTGCGGAATGGATTGATCACCATACCGACTTACTCGTATCATTCGCTCTTGCTATTTGGAATGGTAAATCTGAGAGACTTACCCATAGTAGAGAGACGGTGTCAAAGCCTTGTTTAAACCCTAGAATGGTAGGACGGTTGATCCATGTACAGCAACCGTTGCCAATAAATGGGATATACGGTGAGATTTAGCCGAGACCCATTTCCTGTAGAAGAAACCATTAATTGTTGACCACCACGAGAATATTGAATAGTTGATTAGGGTTGGCGACAGACCTGTCAACTCAGAAGACCAAGTCTCGGAAGGAACTCACCATGAATGAAAGGACACGTATTTGAGGAAAAGGTTTTGACCCTACCGGAAGAGCCCCAGCGTAGGAGTTACTTGAAGTTGTGAGAAGACCGATAGTGTTCACCCTAAGGATGGAGTACATAAGATCTGTTGGAACCATAACCTTGCTTTTTAAGTGTGGTAGCACACTAGACCATTCCGATTGATGGATTTCTTTGGAAGGCCCATAAACCCAACCCTTTTCTTGCTAGCCTCTTGAATCTAGGGACGAGATTCATTTTAAGTGTGGTAGATTTGTAACATCCCAAAATTCAAAATTTTGGAATGTTATATTAAATAAATAGTTTTGATTGTTTGTTTGATTGTTGTCTGAATGATTGAGTGAAATTGAGTGCAATTTGAAACTTTTTGAAAGTTGAATGAGAGGGAATAAAAGGACTTTCCCAAAAGTGTTTCCATTTGAAATGTTTTGAAACCTCAATTGAAAGTAATGCAAACTTGATGCCACTCAAGGACTTTCAAGAGAGGAGATGAAAGGACTTCTCCAAAGTTTAATTAAAGAGAGTAGGAGTTAAACCACTTTTGGAATTCCATTTGGAATCCTTCCCATTTGAATAGTTTCAAATTCCTCTGACCCATTTCAAAAATAAAGAGAGGAGCAACATGACACTCCAAACCAGGGGCAAATTTGAAATATATTTAAATGAGGAAAATGAAAAAGATTTGGAAGTGGTTTGAATTTCAATTTCAAAACCATTTAGATGGTTGCATTCTACTACTAAGATGTGCCCTTTTGAAGTTGTGTATGGTTTCCTATCTCGTGCACCCATTGATTTGTTGCCTCTTCCATCTTTGGAGAAGGTTAATTTTGATGCTAAACAACGTGCTGAATTGATTTTAAAAATGCATGAGTTAACTAAGGAAAACATTGAGCGTATGAATGCTAAATATAAACTTGCTGGAGATAAGGGTAGAAAACATGTTGTGTTTGCTCCTGGAGATCTTGTTTGGTTACATTTGCGTAAGGATAGATTTCCTGATTTGCGCAAATCAAAGCTAATGCCACGTGCTGATGGTCCCTTTAAGGTGTTGGAGAAAGTAAATGATAATGCATATAAACTTGAGCTGCCTGCAGATTTTGGGGTTAGTCCCACTTTTAACATTGCAGATTTGAAGCCTTATTTGGGTGAGGAAGATGAGCTTCCGTCGAGGGCGACTTCATTTCAAGAAGGGGAGGATGATGAGGACATCAATACCATTGTTACACCGCAGCCCCTCTTGCTACATATCTTTGGACCAATTACTAGAGCTCGCGCCGCCAATTAAATTATCGGTACTTTCGTTTCTTGGTAATGATTCTAATGTTCATGAGAATATGATGCTGCCTAAATTGGATACATTTTTTTTGCTTACAAATGAAGGGCCTAGCTTGGAGAAGGATGGACATTGGAGCAAGAACAAGCATGGAGATGATGCCATGCGCAAGGGGAACAAGAACGGAGTTACAAGTGATGATTTCAGGACTTTGAAGCCACCATAATGGGTGCATGAAGCCTTGGATGAAATATAGAATATGCTACTTCATAAATTTCGTTCCGAGGCTATTCTAGGTGCTGCGTCACCTTATTATTGGGCCAGGCCCTTGTAATTTCGAAATACACAAGTATAGGCTATTTTTTAGAGTCCGTATGTGTGGGGAAACAAGAGATAGGGTTGATTTCGGACGCCTCCACCAAGGGCCACGAAATTCCCCCCCTCTTCCTCCATATATACAGCCCTTAGGGCACCGTTTAGACTTTGGGTTTTGTTTAGATTAAAAGTTCGCCATAGCTGCAACTTCGCGTACTTCGTTTGTGTTCAACGACAAGACAAAGGCGTCACAGAACCCCACCTTGATCAATAAAGCTTTCATCTTATATTCGCAATATCCAGATTGCAATCTCAGTTTCTTGCTTGTTCTTCGTTTGCTCGCGAGAAAGCAGACCCTCGTGGTCGAGTTGATCGTGCTCGGCGTGGTCAATAACCTCTCGGAGTTGGTTTAGCGATTGCTAAGGCGCGGCGTCCTCGCCGTTAAGTAGTCGGATCGTCAAAGTCGACTTCCTCCAAAGCGAAAACCAACATCTCATCGAAAGACGGGACACCTTTGCCTCTATCATTACTTGTGATGCATGCTTGTTTGATTGAGCCTATTGTATTTGGTTGTTCTCGCATCATATGCCTCCATACTATGAAATGCTCGCTTGTTCTTTCTTATGATGAGCATGATGCAAACACTTGTTGGGTATCTCGCCCCTCGAATGATAGGTCTTGCATTTGCACTAACCTCATTTGTTTTTCCGAGTGGTTGTCATGTTCTTTCATTTTGAGGGATTCACAAGGCAGTACCTTCATGAGACATATTGGTTATGTGAAGGCATACACGATGTGCAACTCCAACACTCTTGAGAAACTCCTAAAGGTTAATTCCTTCCTTTTGAGCCATCCTCAATTATGCAAATTGGATGGGTCAATCTTTAATTGTTGTTTCCTTCTTGTTGTCTACATGATAGATCTCATGAGCGGAGGAGCGACATTGAAGATTGGCTCTATGGGCCTTCACATTGAGGCGCGCCGGACTTCTTGGGTGCACCTTCGAACCTCCACTCATGCCACGACATCGAGCATTGGTACATCAACACTCCTTTGACACATTGCACCAACACATACATATTTGTTGATTGTGCTTCCTCATGTCATGCTTGATGGACATATCATACTAACCACAAGTTTGCACCCTATGCATGGATTGACACCGATTATGCTTGTCTTGTTACACCTATTTCCATGTCATCCATGATATATGAGCTTGTGCATTTCCTTAGAAAATTTGTTGTGATCCTTCTTGATGGCATATTCATACATAATGAGCACATTGCCTACCATCAATTGCATGATAACATAATCATATTGAGCATCCATTGCCATATTCACGCTATTGATAAACCATCCTTCTATGACATCATTTTGCACAATGGTAGAATTTGTCTCTTTTGCACCATGCTAATTATACCATGAATGCTTTGTATATCATTCTATATCATCTTGATAAGCTTCATGCGCTTTGTCACGCATGATATCCCTTATACGGACTCACGCTTAATTGATGGACATTTTGTGTGCGCTAACCATTGTATTTCCGAGTGTCGCTTGTGTTTGCTCATTTTGCATGTACCACATACCGGAGACACCCATGGTGATGAGGATCACGATCCGAGGTCGGATCTTTCCCAAGGGAGGGGAGATGATGCGGAGCATCCTCGGTCATCCCCATGTACACTTCGACTACTCCCCAAGCCCCAAGAGGACATACAATGAGACCTCGACCATACGCCATTGGACACAAGGTGAACTCACTCCTCTTGAACCGTCACTTTCCACATAAGAGACATGGTTACTACCTCATGCATGGACCTTGCATACACTCAGGTACCACCGAGACGACCATGGAGGATCCAAGGACCAAGGCCAAGCATGGAAGAGGAGAAGGAAGAAGAAGCAGGGACAAGCTTCTGGAAAGCCCGGACCTTCCGGCCTGCCCGGAACTTCCAGCTCCCGGACCATTCGGCCTTCCCGGAACCTCCGGCCCACGGAGTCCAGACCAGCCCCGAGCGCGCCAACTCTCTGGATAGCCCGGAACCCGGACGGAACCTGCCCGGAACTTCCGGCCTGTCTGCGCACAGTGTATTGGGCCGAGCCCATGTACCCCTTCGCCCTAACTTACCCCTTCGTGGGCTAGCACTATATATTCTCCCCCACCTCCTCCTAGTTAGGGTTAGCAAAGGATTAGCTCATGTTTGTGTGAGAGCTTTGCTCATCCACTTGGTTACCTTCTCCTTAGAGACGTACCTCCATCGGAGTAGATCCTTCCAAGCGGATTCAAGACCCCCTCTTGGGTAGCCCCCATCAAGACCTCCTCACGGAGAAGAACCCGGTTACCTCTTGTATCGTCCTTTGTTGATCGTGGATCATGTATCTCTCTTTGTGTTCATCGATCTAGCGCATGTGTAATCGAATCTTGTTGGTTTGAGTGATTCTCTTGTGTTTTCCCCCGTGATTTCCCTCGTGCTCTTCCGCTCGTTCTTCGTGTTCCTCGTAGGGATCCTCTCCAAATGTGAAAGATCGTCCACATAGGGTTCTGCCCTACATCACACATGATCCAAGGTCAACAATGGACGATACACAGGTAACCGGTTCTTCTCCTAGAAGGAGGTCTTGATGGGGCCACCCAAGAGGGGGTCTTGAATCCAAGTTGGTCTTCTCCGAAGAGGGGCCGCAGTCTCTCTCGAGGAAGAGATCCGTATGGATGAGCAATGCTCTATCTCACAAATGAGCTAAACCACTGCTAACCCTAGAAAGGAAGGGATGGAGTATATATAGTCTAGGGGGCGAAGAGGTACATGGGCTTGACCCTTCATCTTGTGAGACAAAGTGAGCTGAATGTCCGGCCGTCTGGCTGGATGTCCGGGGTCTCGGGAGAGGCCGGATGTCCGGGCTAGGGGGTCGGATGTCCGGGCTGGCGGGGCAAACTTCTGTAGGTTCGGGTGCGTGTTGCCGGATTTCCGGGCGAGTGGCCGGATGTCCGGGCTGGGGCCGGATGTCCGGCTGGACGCCGGATGTCCGGGCCCTGTAGACTTGGGCAGCTTGTGATGAGGACATGACTACCTTGGATAAGACCAAAAATATTGCATACATGCATATTTGTCAGGTGATTTCTAGTGCAAACTATTCAATAATCTATTTATGTTATCCAGAACAAAAATACATCACATACTTTTGTGTTTTGTCTAATTGTAGGTGTATGGGACATTTGTACAATACACATATGAAGATAAGGGAAAAGGAGAAGTTTAGGTGCTGTTCAAAAGTCCTCTCACGTCACTTTTGGACCAAGAGAAGATAGAGTCCAAGTCTCTCACGTTACGGACTCAGATTCGGACTGCACAAACATACCTGACTCAAAACGTCAATAACTTTTTCATCCGGACTCCAAATTGGGTGATTCTTTTTTGTTGGAAAATAGATTTCGTGCACCTTCCAACCCAATTGGATTCACCTTCAAATTCGTCCGGAGCGTTGAGTTATGGACGAAACAATCTGATGCTGCAGCAGAATCCGAGTCAAACTACAAGTCCAAAGGTGTTACGTCACCTCCGCTTGGGCCCATTGGCCTTGTACGACCTAGGGTTAGTTTTAGGCTGCCTTGGGACGTCCTACCACCTCCTTGGCCGCCACCCCTTGATCCTATATAAGTAGATCCATCTAGTAGCTTTTTCCTTGGGATTTGTTTAGTTAAAGTTAGCCATTGCAACCCGTGTACTTCGTTTGTGTCCAACGACCAGACCAAGACCGCTTACGGATCCCCACCATTATCAATACTTCATATATATTCGCAATATTCAGATTGCTTTATCATATTCTTGCTCGTTCTTGATTGCTTGCAGGAATAGACCTTCGTGGTCGGTGATCGTGCTTCCGGCATCGTCGGTAACCTCGGGAGATTGGTTTAGCGATTGCTAAGAAGCGCAACGTCGTGCTGCGTTTGTAGTCGGATCGTCAAAGTCGACTCCACCAAATCGATAGTTATCATCTCATCGAAAGATCGGGACACCTACGCCTCTATCAAGTGGTATCGGTTTTCGGGTTGCTCGGTGAGATTTTCCGATTATCCCTAGATTCGATTTATTTTCTTACCTATTGTCCAAGAAAAGGCCACCGGAAAAGTTAGATCTATTCATCATTTGTCCTAGCCAGTCCAAGCCTTTGCAATTTTCTTTTCATTGTTTGCATTATTGAATTATCGGTTGCATCGTCATGTCGAGTTCTTTGGTCTTAGTGTCTAGTTCCTTTAGAGTTTCGAGTTCTGTTCACATTAATCACGCCTTGCTGCATCATTATCCCTTCATTGTCCACCATACCATCCATCAATTTCCACCATGTGCTACGCACTATTCATTGTCATAATCATAGTTGAGGTCATTCACATCTTCGCTTGATCCAATCTGCATCTTATCTAGTTTGTTTTGGAAAAAGAGAAAAAAAAGGAGAGAAAAAAAAGTAAAAAAAAAGTCAGAGAAAAAAAGAGAGAAAGAAAAAGGAAAAAAAAAGTGTGAAAAAAAAAGAGAGAAGAAAAAAAACAAAGTTTGGATCTATCTAGACTCAATCTCGTAGCTGAATTCGGATTGGAATCTGTTTTGTGCACTGTTCAGTAAAACAGGCATAACTTCCTGATACGAAGTCCGTTTTGGCTCCGCGAGTACTCAAATTAAAGCTAGAGACGAGCCGCATCTAAATAGTTGCAGAAGCTAGTTCAATATTTGGCACCTCAAAATCGGCTCCTAAATAGGTCTTTTTGCCCTCCGAAGTTCGTGAACACAGCTTATTCCAGTTTTTCAAACCAGTTTTAGAATTTTTTGACTCCTCATATCAACTCGGAATTGAGTGATTCTTTTTGCATTGGAAAGCTTGAGTTAGTAGCATTCTTTGAAAAAGTTATCAGAAAATTGGCTCAAACTTTTCAAGAGGAAAACTGGAGAGAGTTGTTGTATATCACCTTGGCGATTGTTTTCATCATTATCTTTCTTTGGCGTTGTGCTCTTCACTTATATCTTGCTGTCTAGAGCTACTCATTATCCTTCATTGATGCTAGTTGTGCTACGCCGTGACCTCATTAGTGTTCTAGGCTCGCGTCTCTAGTCCGGTCTAGCCTAGGACCGGCCGCGATCTGCGTCGTTGAGCGTTTATTCAACATTGCATCTTTGAATTGATTATTGCTAATCTTTTGCTACCATATATAGCCAACCCAGCTCCACATATTTCTACACCGTGTATCGTCGCTCCCCGGCAATCTCTTTACACAATCTTGAGTTACTTGACACGCTGGTTACTGTCACCGCTTCTTTGCATGGTAAGAACTTGTAAGACATTGATATTTGCTTTCTTGTGAGCGTTTTACCACCACATCCTAGTAGTTATAGAAACATTATTTTTGGATTTTGTTTCTTGTTCTACTAATCATGACAGGATCGAGTCAATTCATGGGCTTTGTCGATCGCGGAGACATGCCACCACCTATGCAAATACCACAACCGTCACGAGAGGTGCACAAACATCCAAATGCACATGATCAGGTTCATGTTTCTATACCACCATTTAATGGCCGTTTTAGACCTCCTTTATATATTGAATGGGAGTTAGACATAAATAATATATTTGCTTCCCATAATTTTGATGAGCGTAAAAAGTTATGGTTGCGGTTGGTTCTTTCACTTTGGTTATGCTCTAGTTTGGTGGAGTGAATATTGTCGGTTACACCCTGATTATGTACCTAATACTTGGGATGATTTAAAACATGTCATGAGAGATAGATTAAATGCGATGTTTATTATACTCGTGGCATGATTAAAAAACTGGAACATTTAAAACAAGGTAGTGACACCGTAACAAAATATTATGATGATTTACAAACTACCTTGTTGCACTCATTTTTAGAAGAAAGTGAAGAAGATTTTATGGATAGATTTTGGGGAGGATTAAACCATAATATTCAGGAGATACTAATTCATGAAGAGTGTTATCCTATGGACCATTTGTTTCGTCTTGCTTGCAAAGCTGAGCAGGAAATAAAACGACGTGTTGCCCACAAGGAGAACAAGCGCACGGTGCACATTCCAACTGTTGATACAGATGTTTATTCAACTACTAGGCGTACTATGACAACCACATCCGTTGTTGCGAGGACTACATCATCTCCACCATGTGACACATCATCATCGAGAGTGCCTGCATCATCTGAGTTGACTATAAGAGGTAATGACAAAGGTACAGATTTTCCACTTTTACATGAGAATGATGCATGCCTAGTTAACTTGAATACATCATGTGTTGAGCTACCCACTACTTTGATCACACCACCTATGTTAGAGGATTATATTGATAATTTGACTTTGCCATGTGATCAAACAACTGAAATACCAACAATTTTGAGTGCACCCATTGAATTAATTGTTGATGCAAAAGAATCAATATTTAATCATTTTGATATGACCTCTAATCTTGGTGATGATTACGTGTCGAATGACTTATTGCATGTTTACTTATTTAAGCATGTTGTAGCATGTAAACTTGATGCAAGTAAGGTTTATTCACCAATGTTGGGATGGTTTAATGATGAACATTGTCAATCTTTTGAAATGAATAAGAGCTTCACTTATATGTGCAAACTGAGTTGCAATATTTACATGCCTTCTACTTCTTGTGATAATGTTTTGGCTTTAGATTTTATGAACTATGCAAGTTACTCATCTATTTATGTGTCATATGTGCAAAAATCAAGGGAAATAAAAATGGATGACATATACATATACAACATGTACACCTTGTCTCTTTTGTTAGCCACATTTCAGACTAAGAACCATGAGGGGCGGCTTTGTTTTCAAGAAGTGGAGGATGATGAGGACATGACTACCTTGGATAAGACCAAAAATATTGCATACATGCATATTTGTCGGTGATTTCTAGTGCAAACTATTCAATAATCTATTTATGTTATCCGAACAAAAATACATCACATACTTTTGTGTTTTGTCTAATTGTAGGTGTATGGGACATTTGTACAATACACATATGAAGATAAGGGAAAAGGAGAAGTTTAGGTGCTGTTCAAAAGTCCTCTCACGTCACTTTTGGACCAAGAGAAGATAGAGTCCAAGTCTCTCACGTTACGGACTCAGATTCGGACTGCACAAACATACCTGACTCAAAACGTCAATAACTTTTTCATCCGGACTCCAAATTGGGTGATTCTTTTTTTTGTTGGAAAATAGATTTCGTGCACCTTCCAACCCAATTGGATTCACCTTCAAATTCGTCCGGAGCGTTGAGTTATGGACGAAACAATCTGATGCTGCAGCAGAATCCGAGTCAAACTACAAGTCCAAAGGTGTTCGTCACCTCCGCTTGGGCCCATTGGCCTTGTACGACCTAGGGTTAGTTTTAGGCTGCCTTGGGACGTCCTACCACCTCCTTGGCCGCCACCCCTTGATCCTATATAAGTAGATCCATCTAGTAGCTTTTTCCTTGGGATTTGTTTAGTTAAAAGTTAGCCATTGCAACTTCATGTACTTCGTTTGTGTCCAACGACCAGACCAAGACCGCTTACGGATCCCCACCATTATCAATACTTCATATATATTCGCAATATTCAGATTGCTTGCAGGAATAGACCTTCGTGGTCAGGCTGATCGTGCTTCCGGCATCGTCAGTAACCTCAGGAGATTGGTTTAGCGATTGCTAAGGCGCAACGTCGTGCACGTTTGTAGTCGGATCGTCAAAGTCGACTCCACCAAATCGATAGTTATCATCTCATCGAAAGATCGGGACACCCTCGCCTCTATCAGCTTGGCTGTTGCTGAGGTAGACGCTCCAGGGGCCGGATGTCCGGGGCCTTGGCCGGATGTCCGGGGCCTGGAAGGTGAACTTGCCCATTTCCATTGGTTCTCTTCATCCATGGACTTGGCGGCTTGTCCGTCTTCATGTGCATCCTCGGGAGGTTCCTCTTGACACCTAATCATGCATAGCATATCAGACTTAGGTAGTAGCCATGTCTCGAGTGGATCATATGTGGTATCACTAAGGAAAGAAGTCACCTCGTTCTCGAGAGCTCTAGCTTGTGCTCGTGTCATGGGTCCTCTTGGCTCTTGATGAGACGATGGTAGGTCCATGGGGATGATCATGGGATGCTCCGCATCAGATCCCAACCCCTATGGTCGGAATTCCAGGACATCTACGCTCTAGTTGTCAATCCGGAGCAAACTGTTGCCACGACACTTGCCTCTTCCCCCCCCCCCCCCCCCGACGATCCATTTCCGACGAGAGCTAACGGGGACAGAACAAGCACACCTAACGGAGTTGCTTGCTGATGTTGGGTGGAACCCTATGTGGACGATCTTTCACGTTTGGAGAGGATCCCTACTAGGAACACGAAGAACGAGCGGAAGAACACGAGGGAAATCACAGGGAAAACACAAGAGAATCACTGAAACCAACAAGATCAATCACACATGTGCTAGATCGATGAACACAAAGGGAGATACATGATTCAAGGTCAACAAAGGACGATACAAACGGTAGCCGTTCTTCTCCGTGAGGAGGCCTTGATGGGGAGCCACCAAGAGGGGTCTTGAATCCAAGGTGGATCTTCTCCGAAGAGGGCCGCGGTCTCTCTTGTGGAGTAGATCCGGTATGGATAATGACTCTATCTAATGAGCTAAATCAACCCTAACCCGAACTCGGAGGAGGAGGAGGTCTATTTATAGTCTTAGTGCAAATGGGGGCCAAGTGAAGGGGTACATGGGCCTCGGCCAGCTGTCCATGAGCAGTACCAGACGTCCGCTGGGGGCCGGTCGTCCAGTGCCTCATGAGGGACCGGACATCCGCTGGAAGCTCTCTGTGAAGGGGCGCCGGACGTCCGGAAGTTTCATACTTCCGCTAATATTCGCTCTGTTGACAGGTGCCGGACGTCAGGTGTCTTCGGTCGTCCGCTTCATTTGGAGAAGTGGGGCGGTCGTCCGGTCTTGGGCGGACATCCGCTTGCAGGGCCTGCGTTGCTGGGTCTTGAGCGCGATCGTCCGCCAAGGGCAGACGTCCGCTTCGCTATGAGAGGCGGTCGTCCGGTGTCGTCCGGACGTCCGCTCATTGGAGCTTCTTGGCAGCTCCTTCTCTTGGTCCTTGTACTTGGCGTCCTCGCTAGCTCGTCCATGGTCTTCCTCCTTGTTCCTGGTCATGCATAGCACACATATTTGAGGTAGTAACCATGTCTCACATGTGGAAAGTGAAGGTTCGGAGAGGAGCGAGTTCACCTTGTGTCCAATGGCGTATATTTGAGGTCTCGTCATCGTCCACTTGGGGTTTGGAGAGTAGTCGGAGTGTACATGGTGATGAGCGTGGGATGCTCGCATCATCTCCCTCCCTTGGGAAAGATCCGACCTCGGATCGTGATCCTCATCACCATGGAAGCGGTTGTCGTGAGACGGACTTGTTGTTGGACGAAGTTGAAGTCATGGCGCAATCCAAGTAGTCCAAGGTGTCGCGGAGTGATAGACATGCAAAAGAGCAAACACAAGCAACACTTGGAAATACAATAGTTAAGCGCACACAAAGTGCCCATCATGTAAGAATGAGTCCGTGCGGCAAGATTGGTCGTGACAAAGTGCATGAAGCTTATCAAGATGATCTAGAATGAGATGCAAAGCATTCATGGGTGGAAATGCAATCATTGTGCACACAAATGTGTTGTGAATATGATAAATGCAACCACGGTGCAAAATGATGTCATAGTGAGACGGTTTATCAATAGCATGAATATGGAAATGGATGCTCAACATGATTATGTTATCATGCAATTGGCGATAGGCAATGTGATCATTATGTATGAAGATGCCATCAAGAAAGATCACAACAAATTTGCTAAGAAAATGCATGAAGTTCATATATCATGGATGACATGGGAAGAGGTGCAACAAGACAATCATAATGTGTGTCAATCCATGCATAGGGTGCAAATTTGTGGTGAGTATGATATGTCCATCGAGCATGACATGTATGAGCACAATCAACAAATATGGAGGTGTTGGTGTACCAAAGCTCGATGTCGAGGCATGAGTGGAGTTCCGAAGGTGCATCCAATAAGTCTGGCGCTCCTCAATCTGAAGGTCCATGTAGCCAATCTCCAATGTCGCTCCTCCGTTCACGAGATGTATCATGTAGACAACAAGAAGGAAACAACAATGAAAGAGTGACCCATCAATATGCGTATTTGAGGATGGCTCAAAGGGAAGGAAGTCACCTTTAGGAGGTTCTCAAGGATGATGGAGTTAGCATCTTGTATGCCTTCACATAAGCAAGTTGTCTCGTGATGTTACCGCCTTGTGAATCCTTCAAAATGAAAGAACATGACAAACACTCGGAAAAACAAATGAGGTTGGCGGAAGTGCAAAACCTATCATTCGTGTGGTAAGCTACCCAACAAGTATATGCATCATGCTCATCATAAGAAAGTACAAGGGAGTATTTCATAGTATGGAGGCATATGATGCGAGAACAACCAAATACACTAGGCTCAAGTAAACAAGCATGCATCACAAGTGAGTTGTCAAAGTCTCCAGAGCAATAAGCATAGTATGGTTGCACTCAATACAAGGTGATATGAGAGATGCAACTAATGGAAACAAGAGACAATGATCATGGCAAATCAAGTGAGAGGCATGAACATATATGTCATCAACCCAAGAAAGCAAGTGATAGTGGAACATGGGTGATGCAACATAGCAAGCAATCATAGCGATCAAGTCAAGCAAGCTAGTAGTGCAAAGATGCAGCGTACTAGAAGGAATCATGGCAAGCATGTCATTGGTGCAAATAGTGGGCATGAATAATTCACATGACATAGCACAAACATGAAAGCAAAATGTGAGGCAAATAGCATCAATGTATTGGCGAGAGACCATATGTAAATAGCAATGGGACATCATGACTCTCCCAACACAACAAGCATCGATAGCATGGGGCACATGATAAACATGGCAATAGCAACAAGGATCTCCACCAAGCATGCAAATACACATAGAAGTAGCATAATGGTGAATCATGGGTAGATGCAAGCAAGGGTCACAATGGCATGGCAAAGGCATAGAAGCAAGCATAACATGCAAAGTGAACACGATAGAATGGGCATAAGGTAACAAGTGGTAAATAGCCCAAAGCCGTGTGAGAGACAAGTAAAAGAGATGCGCGTAGTCCTTGCGCGAATGGGGAACAGTGGTAAGGATAGTCCACGGGATCCCAAAGCATCATAGCTCTCGAGAGCTCGTTTCGTCAACTGTTGGGATTGAGATGTTGACGAGTATACGTGTGTACCTACACAAAACAAAGACAAAGGAAAAATTGTGTGTGCATGGTATATGTACACATCATCCATCATGATGCGCACGTGCATGTGCGGTTAGCACAAAATATCCAATGCTCAAATAAATGAGATGTGTGATATAGGAACATGTCATCCATCATGATAGGTTTGTTGTTATGTATAGCATAATGGAGACTCAAATTGTGTAATGCATCATGGGAAATATCTAGAGCATTGTTATTCATGGAATGCATATGGTGCAAGCAATCATGGAAATCATGCAAAGGATGGGATGAATCAAAATCTCCAAACATGTATGAGGAAACTATGGGGGTCTCCTCATGAGCAAGAGTAGAAACATCACGTGGAGAATATTGACAACATCCAAAACAATGCATATTTGGATGAATGTGATCATGGCATGACATAGTATATGAACTGCGCAAATCATGTAAAGGAAGCATGGCAATATCATCACATGAAAAACAAAAGCCAATGACCATCATCTCGTCATCTATGCCATAAGTGCAAATGGGATTGATTTTAATGGGGCATGCATAGTTACTATGTTGAGATTGTAAAAGATGCAATATGGGAGATCTCACTCATAGTATATGACAGGTTCAATGGATTGTCAAACATGAAGTGACCAATAGAATTTTCACAAGATATCCTATGGAACATAGCATCACAACTAGGGAAGTCAACATGCTCATCATCATATTCATCGTAAATAGGTAAGTCAAGGCATGAAGAAGTATCACTAGCATGAAGCATGGGAATAGGTGGGTCAACATCATGGGGGCAATCAAAGTCAAGAGAGTCCACTAGTGGGACAAGAGAAGCACCATCACCTATGTTACCGTTGGAGCGTCGCTCATGTGTTGTAGGTGAGGTGTTGAAGATAATCTCGTTGTCATCTTCATCTTGATGGAACCATGTGGGGGTGCATCATCGTCCACCATGGCCATCGTCGTCTCCAATGGAGGAATAGACTCATCAAGGATAGGCATGTCGTCATGTAGGAGACCTAGCACCAAAGAAGAAAACACAATAGGAGTAGAGGTTAAGTCGTTAGAAATCAGGGTGGACTCACATGCCGTGTCAACTACCTCACTCACTAAGTGTTGTGGCTCACTCACTCCCTCTTGGATGCTCTCACTCATATGGTTGGTGGAGTCACTCAAATGGCGCTCAACCTCACATAGGATGTGTGGCATGCTCTCATGTGTAGGGCTAGTGGTGGTCACACTCATCCTCTCATAGGAAATGCTCTCAATGTCACATATGGTGGAGTCACTCATGTCACTCATGTGGTGGTGGCTCTCCTCACACGACAAATGGGGCATCTCGACATATGTGGGTGTCGGAGAGATGTAGGTGCAAATGTCTCCATGCTCAACTTGTATCGCCCGTGGTCGAAGGGATGGCCCTTGCTCGACCTTCTTGTCGCCGTCTTGGTGTTGGAGGCCCATATGATGTGGCACCTCGTAGCTCGTCTCCATGACCGAAGGGAATGTCCCATGCTCGGCCATCTTCCTTGAGGGGCTTCCGAAGATGGAAGTGTCGCCCTCGCTCGTAGGTAGTCGCCTCGGACTTGATGAAGTCGTTGTAGGCGTGCTAAGTGGGAAGTAGGCGAAGATGTCGTACGTCCAAAGGCGAAGATGCCTTGAGAACTCTTGGCGAAGATGCCGAAGTGGTTGTTGTAGTCGTAGCACCGTCTTGGTGGTGGTCGTCCGCGGTCGTCCTTTGTGCTCATGAAGCTTGGACTTGGCGTGAAGTAGGGCTTGTTGGGACTTGTGCACTTGCGCTTGTGGAGCATCTTCATGATGATGATGTCGTTGTCGTGCTTGAGCTCGAAGTAGGTGTCGATTAAATCGTAAATGCGTGCACATGATGCTTGGAGGTGACTTGCCCTTCATGACGATGTGGATCACGAACGTGATGGTGGTCGCCATGGACATGTGGACGATCCGGGCCCCAAGCTGGACATCCGGGCCCTGGAGCACCAAATCCGCATGGTTCTAGACATACACCCCCGGAAATCCGGCCCCTACCCCGGATATCCGGCCCCTGGGATTTCAGCTTTTCACGTTTCACCGTTTCGGCCGTAACTAATTCATCCGGAGTCCGATTTTGACGTTCTTTAGCTCGTTTTGGAGCTATTGTGATGCGGAGCATCCCTCGCTCACCCCCATGGACGTGCCTAAATCTCCCTCAACGCCACTAGGACCCATGACAAGAGCCCGAGCTAAGGCTATCGAAGATAAGGTGAATTCGCTCCTCTCCGAACTCCCTCTTCCTACTCACGAGACATGGCTACTACCTCATTCGGAGACTCTATGTGTAATCAGGTACATGGAGGTGAGCCAAGGATCAACCACTTGCGAGCCAAGGCGGCGAGAACTTCGATGCATATTGAAGAAGAAGAAGAATCTTCTTTGAAGGTACGAGCCGGACGTCCAAGCGCCTTAGGACGTCCGGCGAAGTCCCGAGACCCAGACGGCCGGACTCTCCAGACGTCCGACACTTTGCCACCGAACCAAAACTACGGACGGCCAAAGCCTCCGGACATCCGACCGGCGCCTTGCCCGAACCGAATCTACGGACGACCGAGCAACTTCCGGGCGTCCGGACCGTCCTGGCTCCGGACGACCGACCCTCTCCGGACGTCCGGCAGCGCCTGACAGGCTGATTCTCTGGATGTCCGAACCCGTCCGGACGTCCGGACCGTCCGAGCCTCCGGACGTCCGGCGCCTTCCGAGCGTCCGATGCACTGTGTGTTGACTTCGTTTGGGCGCAGCCCTTGTACCCTTCGCCCCCTAGACTATGTATACTCCTTCTTCCCCAACTTTCGAGGGTTAGCTTAGGTTTAGCTCATGTTTGTGTGAGAGCCTTGCTCATCCACTCGGTTACTTCTCCTCGAACTCGGGACCTCTGGAGAAAGATCCCCCAAGCGGATTCAAGACCCCTTCTAGGGTGGACCCCATCAAGACCTCCTCTCGGAGAAGAACGGCTACTCGTGTATCCTTACCTTTGTTGATTGTGGATCATATGTACCTCTTTGTGTTCGATGATCTAGCATTTGTGTGATTGATCCCTTATCGGTTTAGTGATTTCTCTCTCGTTTCCTCCGTGTTTCCCTCTTGTTCTTCCGCTGCGTTCTTCGTGATTCCCGTGGGATCCGCTCCAACGTGAAAGATCGTCCATGTAGGGTTCCGCCCTACATCATCAATGGTATCATGAGCCACGTTGATCACGTTATTGGAGCCCCTACCCCTCTTTTTCTAGCTTGATTTTGTTGTTTTTGTCCTAATTCCGAAAAGTCCCCACAAAAATAGCCCCAAATTTTTTTTGTGATTTGTTCGTGTGATGAAGTTTTGTTGGATTTGATCCATGGATTTGCTTGGTTTCGAGTGGATCTAGCATTTCCCCAAGTTTCTCCACTTTCCATCCACAAAATCCCACAATTTTGACCCCAAAATCCCCAATTCCGCTCAAAATCGCGTCCGGATCTCCATTTTCGCGTTGACCCCGACCCACCGGACGGCCAGGAGATTCTGGACGTCCGGAGCCCTGGAACGACCGGACGTCCGACCTTTCCGGACGGCCGGAACCCTAACCGAACTGAATTTACGGATTTCCGACTTTTCCGGACGTCCGGCGCCCGGACATCCGACCTTTTCCGGACGTCCGTAACACGTAGATTCCCACTTGGCTGATTTTTGTTTTGTCCATAACTAATTCATCCGAACTCCGATTTTGACGTTCTTTAGCTCGTTTTGAAGCTATTGACATTCCCTTCCAACAAAAATACCACCAACATCATTTGACTACATCAAATTTTGTGATCTTTGGCATCTTTGCCTAGGGCTTCCACCACATCCTCCGCTACTCCACCACCGACTTCGAAGCCTAACTTTCGCCAAATTTTGTCCCGTGCCCACATACACTCCACTTACCTCCACCACTTCCGCATAACACCACCTTAGCCTTTCCCACTTCCAATTCCGACAACGTTGCCAAATTATGCCTTGAGAAATTGAGTTGGGGTTTTCCGTATCCTTTTGTGTTTGACTATCTAGAGTGCGGTTCAACATCAACATCACCACCGATCATCTTCGTCAAGGGCGGTAACATCGTGAACACCTTTGACATTACTTGCAATTGCATTGATAACCATCATAGCCCATCTTTCGCGTTGCTTACCCATCGAGACTAGACATTGAGTATTGCCTAGCGTAACTTGTGCACATTAGTGATCATACTCCATAGCATACATACCATACCAAAGTGGTGCATATCTTACCATCAACTTGTGTGTCACAAAGTTGTCATCGCATACACAATTGCTATCTTGGTTCGTGAAGTTTTGCATGAGAAAAGAGCTCAAAAGAGAAAGAGCCATTCAAGCTTTTAAGCAAAGAGAAAGATAAACAAAGAGCTTATGAGCAAGAACCATAGCATCATACAACATTAAGATTGTCATACTTGATCATCTCGGATCAACACATCGAAACACCATACATATAGCATACTTGGGTAGAAGTCGTTGCATTTTGCTTAGTAGGTTGTGCACAAGTTCGTATCCGCCTATTATGCAATCGTGCTAAGCGTCTCTCTAGTGTTGTGCAACAAGAGCATCTTGGTGAATTCCACATTTTGGCTCATCCTTGGTTGCATAACCCCATATTATCTTTTGCGTGTGTGTTTACGTGTACCTTATCTTGCTATTGGTCTACTTGTTGCATTTGCAAATTTGTGAATCATTTCCAACTTTATTGAGTCTCACTTACAATTGCATCAAATTTTGTGCCACCATCCTAACCGAGCTCCACCATAAGCTTTTACTTGTGTAGGTGTGAGAACCGACAAGAATCGGTACCAAGAGTGCTATTTCATTGTCCGCATTTGAGTGAACTTGATTCATCTTCAACATCGGTCGAAGATACATTGGTATAAGTTCTTTTCGTTCTACCACTCACATTTTGCTTGGAATGATGGATAGGCCAAGTTCTTCTACCAACCCACTCTTCAACGAGCAAGGCGGCGACATGTCTTCATATGTCACCAAGAACCACCTCTTTGGTGCACAACGAAGCGTTGCACCAAGAACAACAAACAATGGCGACCGCGCCGACAACCTCGCCACCGACTTGCGACTCTCCGAGCAGCGTACAAGAGACTACTTCGACAACAAGTTCGAGGCTCACAAGCAAGAGAATGATGCCAGAATGGGCCGAGATCCAGCGTTGATGAGAAACCGGCATCATTCAACTTCTTCATCATCAAGGCGGAGCCGCTCGAGTCGACATTTCGGCGACACCTTCTACGACTCAAGTACACCGTCATCGAACACTCTTGACGAGCAGCGCCAAGACCGTCATGCATCTACGCAACCGCTACATGTCAAGCATTCACAAGAGCAAGTTGATGATCAAGTTCCTCGTCCTCAATCTAATCAAGAGGCTTTTGCTCAAGCTCAAGAACGACAACGCCTTCGTCGCCAACAAGAAGAAGAACGAGCATGTCTTCACCAAGGCGAACAAGGCGCCAAGGCTCAACGTCTTCAACAACGACAACGTGAGGCGCAAGCTCTTGAGGCATAGCGTGCCCTTCAAGAATCAAGTAGAGCCTTCGCCAACCGCAATCATGAGCAGGCGCAATCAAGAGGAAACACTTGAGAAGAAATCCAAGAGAGGAACTACCAACCTCATGCACAACGACAAGTTCCTCAAGCTCCTCCACAAGCTCGTCAAGCTGCACCGCAACCTCAAGTTCAACAAGGGCAAGTTGATCATGGTCTTCCTCCGGCGTCAAGAGCAACATGAAGGCGAATACAATCCACGCCAAGGGCGTCATCATTAACACCGTCAACAACACAATGAAGAGCAACGCTTCTGACAAGCTAAAATTCACCATGCCCAAGTTCAATGGAAGCAATGACCCGAAGACTACCTCTCATGGGCATTGAAGGTTGACAAAATCTTCCGCTTGCACAACTACGATGAAGCGAAGAAAATCGCTATGGCATCACTTGAGTTCCAAGACTATGTGCTCATATGGTGGGAACAAATCATTGGCTGACGACAAGCAAGATGTGATCCTCCAATCACCACTTGGGCTCAAATGAAGGATGTCATGCGAGCATGTTTTGTGCCAACCTACTACAACCGCGACCTCTTCAAGAAACTCCAACTACTCAAGCAAGGAACAAAGAGCGTTGAAGAATATTACAAGGAAATGGAGATAGCCATGATTCGAGCCAATGTCAAGGAAGATGATGAGCAAACTATGGCACGTTTCTTGAATGGACTCAATCATCCCATCAAGAAGATCGCTGACTTCCAACCATACTCATCCCTCATTGAGCTCGTGCATCAAGCTACAAAGGCGGGCATGAAGTGCAAGATGACTTCAAATGCATGAAGTACTCATCCAAAACCTCTGGCTCCTCCAACAACCAAGCTTCAACGACTCCTTCATCATCTACATCAACCAAACTTTCTTCAAGAAAGCAACGACAAGTCAAGTTACAAGAAGACTTGACAAGCTCAAGTCGTCCTCCTCCTACTACAAGCAACATCAAGCGGCGTGCTTCATCCTCTACTCCGACCGATGAGACCATCAAGACAAGCTCCTTCAAGTGTTTCACTTGCGGCGGCCGAGGCCACAAGTCATCTGAATGCACCAACAAGCGCACCATGATCCTCAGCAGCGATGGCACATATGACTCCGTGAGTGAAGAGGAGATGGAAGCTCTTGAGCAAGTGGCCATGCACCGGCAAGTGAGCGAAGAAGAAGATGATCAAGTCTTTTGTGATGAGGATTCGAGCCCGCCCTCGTTGTCTCCAAGGTCTTGACTCTTCAACATCAACAAGAAGAAGACCAACGATGCCACATCTTCCACACAAAAGCCGGCATCAATGGACGGTCCATCAAGGTCATCATCGATGGAGGTAGTTGCCACAACTTAGCAAGTGAAGAACTATGCTCCAAGCTCCAATTGGCAAAAAGGAAGCACCCGCATCCTTACAAGGTGCAATGGCTAAGTGATTAGGCACTATCTGAGTTGAGCATACGGTCCTAGTCTCTTTCAAAATCGGTGCATCTGAAGACACTTTGGAGTATGATGTGGTCCCCAATGACCGTTTGTCACCTACTTCTTGGTCGACCATGGCAATTCGACCATGGTGTCATACACAATGGGCGTACCAATCACTATAGCTTCAAGATGAAAGGGAAAGAATATGTGCTACGACCTATGTCTCCTAGTCAAGTGATAGCCGACAAACAAGCCACTCCTCATAGAGACAAGAGTGAGAAAGTGATCCACCCAAAAGTGAGTGAGAGCCACAAGCCAAATTTGAGCGACTCTTAGCCTAGAGAAAAACCTCATTCTATTTGCCACCAAAAGTGAGATGAGAGAAGTGTTTGAGAACCCATCGAGTGTGATGCACTTTGTCCTTGTGTGCAAGGATGGAGAACCAAACACTAACACCATTAACGAACTACCTTTGGTGTTTCAATCTCTTTGCAGGAATTTCAAGATGTTTTTCCCGATGAGCTACCTCGGGTCTACCTCCTCTTGAGGAATTGAGCATCGAATTGACCTCATCCCGGAGCACCTCTACCAAACAAAGCTCCATACCGAGTCAATCCGGAAGAAACCAAGGAAATTCAACGGCAAGTACAACAACTCATCGACAACGGTCATGTACGTGAAAGCTTAAGCCCTTGTGCCGTTCCCATTATTCTTGTGCCTAAGCCCGATGGAAGTTTCCGCTTGTGTTCCGATTGTAGACCTATCAATGCTATCACCGTTCGATATCGGCATCCCATTCCTCGCTTAGATGATATGCTTGATGAACTTAGTGGAGCCAACTTTTCTCAAAAATTGATCTTAAAAGTGGCTATTATCAAATCGCATACAAGAGGGTGATGAATGGAAAACTGCTTTCAAAACCAAATTTGGATTATATGAATGGTTAGTGATGCCTATGGGTCTTTGAAGCTCCGGTACTTTTTGTCGTCTTGTGCATCATGTGCTTCGTCCTTATATTGGAGTCTTTGTTGTGGTTTACTTTGATGATATTCTTGTGTTTAGCAAAACCATGAAAGAGCACATCAATCATGTAAAATCTGTGTTGCAAACTCTTCGCAAGGAAAGCCTTTATGCAAACTTGAAAAAATGCACTTTTGGAGTTGACAAAGTGGTTTTCTTGGGTTTTGTAGTTTCCTCAAAGGGTGTCCATGTTGATGAATCTAAAATTGAAGCAATTAAAACTTGGCCCCAACCCACAAATTTGCAACAAGTCTGAAGTTTTCTTGGTCTTGCGGGTTTCTATAAATAAGCTTTGTGAAAGATTTTAGCACAATTGCCGCTCCTTTGCATGCTTTGAGCAAGAAGAATATCCCCTTTGTTTGGGGAACTTCACAATCAACTGCTTTTGATGAGCTCAAGTCTTTACTTACTCATGCTCCGATTCTTGCTTTGCCCAACTTTGACAAAACTTTTGAGGTTCATTGTGATGCAAGTGGTACCGGAATTGGCGGAGTTTTGATGCAAGAAAAACGAGCCATTGCTTATTTTAGTGAAAAACTCTCCGTGCTCAACAATTATCCCATCTATGACAAAGAATTGTATGCTTTAGTGCGTGTGCTACATGTTTGGGAACATTACCTTAGACCTCATGAGTTTGTCATCCATACCGATCATGAAAGCGGCTTAAGTACCTCAAAGGTCAAACTAAATTGAACAAGCGTCATGCCAAATGGAGTGAATTCATTGAATCTTTTCCTTATGTGATCAAGTACATTAAGGGTAAAGAAAATGTAGTTGCCGATGCATGCTTGTCACTCAACTTGAGTTGAATGTTATTGGTTTTGAGCATATAAAAGACTTGTATGAGCATGATCCATCTTTTGCTTCTCCTTATGCTAAGTGTTTGGCCTTGTCGTCTTGGGAACAATATTACATCAAGGATGGTTATCTTATGAGAGCTAACAAACTTTGCATTCCGAGTCTTCTCTTCGTTTGCTCCTTTTGCAAGAGGCTCATGGAGGCGGACTCATGGGACTCTTTGGACGCGACAGGACTTTCGCCACGCTCTCCAAGAACTACTTTTGGCGCAAGATGTTCCGTGACGTCTCACGCTTCACCAACCGATGCTATACATGTCGCATAGCTAAGTCTAAAGCTCAATCTCATGGTCTTTACATGCCCCTTCCAATTCCATATCAACCATGGGAAGACATTAGTATGGACTTTGTACTCGGTTTGCCTAGGACTCAAAATGGCAAGGATTCCGTCTTTGTTGTTGTGGATAGGTTTTCTAAGATGGCACATTTCATACCTTGCAACAAGATAGACGATGCTTCACATGTTGCCAATCTCTTTTGTAGGGAAATCTTGCGACTCCATGGCGTACCAAAGACAATCGTCTCCGATCGTGACGTCAAGTTCTTGAGTTACTTTTGGAAGACACTATTCGCCAAGCTTGGAATCAAGCTCTAGTTCTCCTCGGCATTCCATCCTCAAACCCGATGGCCAAGCGGAGGTGACGAACCGCACACTATCCACTCTACTTCGTGTCTTGATAAAGAAGAACATCAAGGAATGGGAAGCATGTCTACCCATCGCCATGATCGCCTACAATCGTGCAAGACATTCAACTACCGGCAAGTCCCCCTTCGAGGTCGTCTACGGTTTCAACCCCTTGTCCCCATTGGACATTCTACCTCTTCCTCTACAAGAGAGCACCAACATGGATGTGATGAGGACATCAATACCATTGTTACACCCACAGCCCCTGCTGCTATACATACTGGACCAATTACTAGAGCTCGCGCACGCCAATTAAATTATCAGGTACTTTCGTTTCTTGGTAATGATTCTAATGTTCATGAGAATATGATGCTGCCTAAATTGGATACATTTGTTTTGCTTACAAATGAAGGGCCTAGCTTGGAGAAGGATGGACATTGGAGCAAGAACAAGCATGGAGATGATGCCATGCGCCAAGAGAACAAACGGAGTTACAAGTGATGATTTCAGGACTTTGAAGCCACCATAATGGGTGCATGAAGCCTTGGACAGAAATATACAAGATGCTACTTCATAAATTTCGTCCCGAGGCTATTCTAGGTGCTGCGTCACCTTATTATTGAGCCAGGCCCTTGTAATTTCGAAATACACAAGTATAGGCTATTTTTAGAGTCCGTATGTGTGGGGAAACAAGAGATAGGGTTGATTTCGGACCCCTACACCAAGGGCCACGAAATTCCCCCTCTTCCTCCATATATACAACCCTTAGGGCACCGTTTAGACTTTGGGTTTTGTTTAGATTAAAAGTTACGCCATAGCTGCAACTTGGCGTGCCGTTTGTGTTCAACGACCGGACAAAGCGTCCACAGAACCCCACCTTGATCAATAAAGCTTTCATCTTATATTCGCAATATCCGGATTGCAATCTCAGTTTCTTGCTTGTTCTTCGTTTGCTCGCGAAGCAGACCCTCGTGGTCGAGTTGATGCGTGCTCGGCGTGGTCAATAACCTCTCGGAGTTGGTTTAGCGATTGCTAAAGGCGCGGCGTCCTCGCTGCGTTAAGTAGTCGGATCGTCAAAGTCGACTTCCTCCAGCGAAAACCAACATCTCATCGAAAAGGCGGGACACCTTTGCCTCGATCAAGTGGTATCAGATTTTCGGGTTGCTCGGTGAGATTTTACAGTTTTTCGTAGATTAGATCGAGTCTGTTCTTCATACCTAAAGTCCACGAAAAAGCCACACAAAAAAATTAGGGTTAGTTCATCATATCCGAACCAATCTGAGCCTTCGCATAATCTTTTTAGGGTTTTTGCTTTGTTGAATTTGCGGTTGCATCGTCGTGTCAAGTTCTTTGGTCTTAGAGTCTAGTCTTTTAGAGTTTGAGTTACGGTCATAAGTTGTCACGCCGCCCGCACCATCATCATCGCCTTGCCATCTACCACCAATCCATATCCATATACCACCACCAATCCGTCTCCATATACCACCACCGCTACCATATACCACCACCGCTGCCATATACCACCACCATATATCCACCACCAATCCGAGTTCTTCTCATATTAGGTTCGTTTTCGAGATCCATCTAGTTTCCGATTCGTGTTTCCTAGCCGGAGTAGGTTTCGGAAAAAAAAAATTAGGCCCAAAATTTTCCGAAAACGCACTTGTCGAAAATTTTTCTGGCTATCCTATTTTTAGGTGTTTCTAAGCGTATTGAGGCGATCGCCATTATAGAAAGTTTTTTGACCCGTTTCCGATTTTTGGGTCGGCGGTCAAAAAAAATTGGTCGAAAAAATTCGTGCCCATCCTGTCGGTTTGACACAGGAAGAGTTTTGAGACACTACGCCATTATAGTGATTTTTCGCAAAAAAAAAAAAGCGTATAAAAAAAGCAGCGCAAAAAAAAAAAGCGAAAAAAAATTTCCAGTGTGCTTTTCCGTTGTTTCCGTGCGGCGCCCGTGATTTTGTTAGTGTTCTAGGCTCGCGTCTCTAGCACGGTCTAGCCTAGGACCAACCGCGATACCGTCGTTGGCGTTCATTCAACTTTGCATCTACGAATTGATTATTCTTGACCCTTTTGCTACCATATTATAAGCCTTCCCAGCTCCACATACATCTACATCGATGCGTTTGACTCTCCACAGTAATCGCTCTATCCAAGCTTTGAGAGTTTTGACTACATCGGTTGCCGATCACCGCGTCTTCTTGGGTAAGAACTGGTAAGAATTTGAGATTTGCTTGTGGTTGTGACTGTCCACCACACCACCACCACCACTTCCTAGTAGTGCTGTCGAATCATATTCTTGTGTGTTTCTATTGCTGCTAACCATGGCGGGATCACAAGCCGGCAGGTATTTGGGAGAACATGACAAACCAAAGCGCTACATGATAAGTTTCAACAAATGATGAGTGGGCAGGTGGAAGATGTTCTAAATAGATTTGAAGAGGCCATGGAGAAGATAGATGGCATTGAGAAGGCGTTGAAACAAAGCTCGATAACAAGTTTAATGAATTGCTCGTGGCGTCTACCACCACCACCACCGGCTGCACCTAATGCACCTCTACAACAACAACAACGACTACCTCCACATCGTGAAGCAACCCTCCGCCCGAGCGAGCCGTGTCCCTCTTGACTGGCCAAGCTGCTGGTCTTCTTTGTTGATATACGTGGCTCCTGCTGGCGATGTGGGGAGGATGATTATGTGAGAGAATGCGAGGATGAGGTTGATCAACTTCAGAACTACGTGCAACCACCAGCACCACAACCACCCGGTCGTCCACATGCAAATAATGGCAATGTTAGGGCTCCCCTTCAGGTACGAGATCATGACCATCTCCCTAAATTGAAGTTGAATATTCAACCATTTGCGGGTAGATATGTTCTGATATATATCTTACTTGGGAGTTAGAAATTGAACAACGATTTACATGTTTACAATATCTGAGGAGAGGCGATGTTCCGCTGCTGTTTGTGCTTTCACTAGCTTTGCATGTGTTTGGTGGTGCGAACATTGTAGATTATATCATGTTCCAGCTACTTGGGCTGCTTTGAAAATAGCTATGCGTACTCGTTGGGTTCCACCATATTATCAACGTGAATTACTTCAAAAATTGCAGCACTTAAGACAAGGAAAAAATTCTGTGGAAGAATATTATCAGGAATTACAAACTAGCTTGATTAGATGTGGTATTGTTGAGGAGAATGAAGCTATGCTTGCACGTTTTCTGGGTGGATTAAATAGAGATATTCAGACCATTCTAGACTACAAGGATTATACTAATATCACTCGATTATTCCATCTTGCTTGTAAAGCTGAGCGTGAAGTCTTGAGGATCGACAGTTGGCGCGGACTAACTTTTCTGCAGGTCGACCTTCATCATGGACACCACGTGCATCATCTACTTCCACACGTTCTACTACACCGGCACCTCAAGTGGCTGCCACCTCCAACCGTGATACAAGCGAGCACAACCACCACTATACGCCAAGCGCTTTCTTTGGGCCTACACGAGCTCTTCTTCGTCCATGGCGTCAGCAGGGCACACAAGTGATATTATTTGTATGCGTTGTAAGGGAAGAGGACATTTTGCGGAGAATGCCAATCTCGGTGTGTGATGATTGCTCTGAGGATGGTGGGTATGAGTCCGCTAGTGACTATGATGAAGAGACTTTGGCTCTTATTACACATGAAGAACATGGTGGAGATGATTACGATCATGAGGCGCAATACATGGCTGCTGAAGATCTTTGACAGGTATGAATGTTTAGTTGCTCAACGTGTTTTGAGTGTGCAGGTTACACAAAAGCTGAGCAAAATCGGAGGCATAACTTGTTCCATACAAAGGGAATTGTGAAGGAGCGTTCTATTCGCGTCATCATAGATGGAGGAGCTGCAACAACTTGGCTAGCATGGATATGGTGGAGAAGCTTTCTCTCACCACAAGACCACATCCACATCCTTACTACATCCAATGGTTCAACAACAGCGGCAAGGTTAAGGTAACACGTCTTTGTTAGGTGTGTATTTTAGTATCTCTACATATGCTGATTATGTTGATTGTGATGTGGTACCTATGCAAGCATGTTCCTTATTACTTGGTAGACCATGGCAATTTGATAAAAATTCTGTACACCATGGTAGAAACAATCAGTATACTCTTGTTCACAAGGATAAAAATATTACTTTGCTTCCTATGACTCTGATTCAATTTTGAAAGATGATATTAATAGAGCTAATAAAAGCAAAACAGGAGAAAAATAAGAGTGAAAATGAGATTGTGGGAAAAGAATTTGCGCAACAAATGAAGCCTAATAATAAACCATCTAATGTTGCTTGAAATTAAAGCTGAAAAGTGCATGTTTACTTGCCACCAAATCTGATATTGAGGAGCTAGATTCTAGCAAATCTGTTTGCTATGCTTTTGTGTGCAAAGAGGCATTATTTTCATTCGAGGGCGTGCCTTCCTCTTTGCCCCTTTGTCACTAACATTTTGCAGGAGTTATGGCGTCTTCCCACAAGGCGTACCACGGGATTACCACCTATTCGAGGATTGAGCATCAAATTGACTTAATTCCCGGTGCATCGCTACCCAACCGTGCACCATACCGTACCAATCCGGAGGAGGCGAAGGAGATTATCGTCAAATCTGAGGAGCTGCTCGACAAAGGTTATATCTGTGAATCTCTTAGTCCTTGTGCTTTGTTCCTATTATACTAGTGCCTAAAAAGGATGGTGCGTCGGCGTATGTGTGTTGATTGTAGAGGCATTAATAATATTACTATTAGTTATCGTCATCCTATTCCTAGGCTAGATGATATGCTTGATGAATTGAGTGGCTCTACAATATTCTCCAAAGTTGATTTGCGTAGTGGATACCATCAAATTCGTATGAAATTGGGAGATGAATGGAAAACAGCATTTAAAACTAAGTTTGGTTTATATGAGTGGTTAGTCATGCCTTTTGGGTTAACTAATGCACCTAGTACTTTCATGAGACTAATGAATGAAGTTTTACGTGCTTTCATTGGACGATTTGTGGTTGTCTATTTTGATGATATACTGATTTATAGCAAATCTTTGGAAGAACATTTGGAACATTTACGTGCTGTTTTTAATGCTCTCGTGATGCACGTTTGTTTGGTAACCTTGGGAAGTGCACCTTTTGCACCGACCGAGTATCTTTTCTTGGCTATGTTGTTACACCACGGAATTGAAGTTGATAAAGCCAAGATTGAAGCTATTGAGAGTTGGCCGCAGCCCAAAGCGGTCACACAAGTGAGGAGTTTTCTTGGACTCGCTGGTTTCTATAGGCGTTTTGTGAGAGACTTTAGCACCATTGCTGCACCTCTCAATGAACTTACAAAGAAGGATGTGCCTTTTGTTTGGGGTACCGCACAGGAAGAAGCCTTCACGGTATTGAAAGATAAGTTGACACATGCTCCTTTACTCCAACTTCAAGACATTAATAAGACCTTTGAGCTTGAATGTGATGCTAGTGGAATTGGATTAGGAGGTGTGTTATTACAAGATGGCAAACCTGTTGCATACTTTTACGAAAAATTGAGTGGGCCTAGTCTGAACTATTCTACTTATGACAAAGAATTATATGCTCTTGTTAGGACTTTAGAGACATGGCAACATTATTTATGGCCCAAAGAATTTGTTATACATTCTGATCATGAATCTTTGAAACATATTAAAAGTCAAGCTAAACTGAATCGTAGACATGCTAAATGGGTTGAATTCATTGAGACTTTCCCTTATGTCATTAAACACAAGAAGGGTAAAGAAAATGTTATTGCTGATGCTTTGTCTCGTCGCTATACTATGCTTTCACAACTTGACTTCAAAATATTTGGTTTGGAGACCATCAAAGATCAATATGTGCATGATGCCGATTTTAAAGATGTAATGCAGAATTGTAAAGAAGGAAGAACATGGAACAAGTTCGTTATTAAGGATGGTTTTGTGTTCCGTGCTAACAAGCTATGCATTCCTGCTAGCTCTGTTAAGTCTTTTGTTGTTGCAGGAGGCGCATGGAGGAGGATTAATGGGACACTTTGGCGTGAAGAAGGCGGAGGATATACTTGCTACACATTTCTTTTGGCCAAAGATGAGGCGGGATGTTGAAGCGTTTTGTTGCTCGCTGCACTACATGTCAAAAAGCTAAGTCACGACTCAATCCTCATGGTTTATATATGCCTTTGCACTGTACCTAGTGTTCCTTGGGAGGATATATCTATGGACTTTGTTTTAGGTTTACCTCGAACAAAGAAGGGAGGATAGCATATTTGTTGTCGTGGATAGATTCTCGAAAATGGCACACTTTATACCATGTCATAAAAGCGATGATCTTTGTTAATGTTGCTGATTTGTTCTTTCGTGAAATTATTAAACTTGCATGGTGTGCCAAATACTATTGTTTCAGATCGTGATACTAAATTTCTTAGCCACTTTTGGAGATGTTTATGGGCTAAGTTGGGGACTAAACTGCTTTTTAGTACTACTTGTCACCCCCAAACTGATGGACAAACTGAAGTAGTCAATAGAACATTGTCTACTATGCTTAGGGCTGTTTTGAAGAATAATAAGAAAATGTGGGAAGAATGCTTGCCTCATATTGAATTTGCTTATAATCGTTCATTACATTCTACTACTAAGATGTGCCCTTTTGAAATTGTGTATGGCTTCCTACCTCGTGCACCTATTGATTTGTTGCCTCTTCCATCTTGGAGAAGGTTAATTTTGATGCTAAAGAACGTGCTGAATTGATTTTAAAAATGCATGAGTTAACTAAGGAAAACATTGAGCGTATGAATGCTAAATATAAACTTCTTTGGAGATAAGGGTAGAAAACATGTTGTCTTTGCACTGGAGATCTTGTTTGGTTACATTTGCGTGAGATAGGTTTCCTAATTTGCATAAATCAAAGCTAATGCCACGTGTTGATGGTCCATTTAAGGTGTTAGAGAAAATAAATGATAATGCATATAAACTTGAGCTGCCTGCAGATTTTGGGGTTAGTCCCACTTTTAACATTGCAGATTTGAAGTTTTATTTGGGTGAGGAAGATGAGTTTCCGTCGAGGGCGACTTCATTTCAAGAAGGGGAGGATGTTTAGGACATCAATACCATTGTTACACCCACAGCCCCTGCTGCTATACATACTGGACCAATTACTAGAGCTCGCGCACGCCAATTAAATTATCAGGTACTTCCGTTTCTTGGTAATGATTCTAATGTTCATGAGAATATGATGCTGCCTAAATTGGATACATTTGTTTTGCTTACAAATGAAGGGCCTAGCTTGGAGAAGGATGGACATTGGAGCAAGAACAAGCATGGAGATGATGCCATGCGCAAGGGAACAAGAACGGAGTTACAAGTGATGATTTCAGGACTTTGAAGCCACCATAATGGGTGCATGAAGCCTTGGACGAAATATACAAGATGCTACTTCAAAAATATCGTCCCGAGGCTATTCTAGGTGCTGCGTCACCTTATTATTGGGCCAGGCCCTTGTAATTTCGAAATACACAAGTATAGGCTATTTTTAGAGTCCGTATGTGTGGGGAAACAAGAGATAGGGTTGACTTCGGACCCCTACACCAAGGGCCACGAAATTCCCCCCCTCTTCCTCCATATATACAGCCCTTAGGGCACCGTTTAGACTTTGGGTTTTGTTTAGATTAAAAGTTCGCCATAGCTGCAACTTCGCGTGCCGTTTGTGTTCACCGACCGGACAAAGGCGTCACAGAACCCCACCTTGATCAATAAAGCTTTCATCTTATATTACGCAATATCCGGATTGCAATCTCAGTTTCTTGCTTGTTATTCGTTTGCTCGCGGAAAGCAGACCCTCGTGGTCGAGTTGATGCGTGCTCGGCGTGGTCAATAACCTCTCGGAGTTGGTTTAGCGATTGCTAAGGCGGCGTCCTCGCCGCGTTCGTAGTCGGATCGTCAAAGTCGACTTCCTCCAAAGCGAAAACCAACATCTCATCGAAGAGCAGGACACCTTTGCCTCTATCGGGATGCGAGTGCAGGCAAACTACATCAAGAAGATGCATGATGATACAAGACAAACCATCGGCGCCAAGTACAGCGACTAGCGTCCAAGCTCAACGTCAACAAGCAACCCATGGTCTTCAACATTGGTGATCTAGTGTGGCTACACCTTCGCCAAGGAACGCTTCCCCAAAGAACGCAAGTCCAAGCTTCTTCCTAGAGCCGATGGACCTTTCAAGGTGCTATGCACGCTTCTAGCGACAACGCCTACAAGATTGACCTACCTCGAGACAAGTACAATGTGGCGACATCTTCAGCGTCAAGGACCTCGCACCTTACCATGGAGATGAAGCTTTTGATCCGAGTCGGATCTCTCCCAAGGGGAGATGATGCGGAGCATCCCTCGCTCACCCCCATGGACGTGCCTAAATCTCCCTCAACGCCACTAGGACCCATGACAAGAGCCCGAGCTAAGCCTATCGAAGATAAGGTGAATTCGCTCCTCTCCGAACTCCCTCTTCCTACTCACGAGACATGGCTACTACCTCATTCGGAGACTCTATGTGTAATCAGTACATGGAGGTGAGCCAAGGATCAACCACTTGCGAGAGCCAAGGCGGCGAGAACTTCGATGCATATTGAAGAAGAAGAAGAATCTTTGCTGAAGAATACGAGGCACCGGACGTCCGACGCCTTCCGGACGACCGACGAGTCCCAGGACCCGGACGACCGGACTCTCCAGACGTCCGACACTTTGCCACTCGAACCAAAACTACGGACGACCGAAGCCTCCGGACATCCGGCCGACTCACGCCCGAACCGAATCTACGGACGACCGACAACTTCCGGACGTCCGGACCGTCCTGGCTTCGGACGGCCGACCCTCTCCGGACGTCCGGCGCATCTGACAGAACTGATTCTGGATGTCCGAACCCGTCCGGACGTCCGGACCGTCAAAACCTCCGGACGTCCGGCGCCTTCCGGACGTCCGGCGCTGTGTGTTGACTTCGTTTGGGCGCAGCCCTTGTACCCCTTCGCCCCTAGACTATGTATACTCCTTCTTCCCCAACTTTCGAGGGTTAGCTTAGGTTTAGCTCATGTTTGTGTGAGAGCCTTGCTCATCCACTTGGTTACTTCTCCTCGGGCTCGGGACCTCTACGGAGAAAATCCCCCAAGCGGATTCAAGACCCCCTTCTAGGGTGGACCCCATCAAGACCTCCTCTCGGAGAAGAACGGCTACTCGTGTATCCTTACCTTTGTTGATTGTGGATCATATGTACCTCTTTGTGTTCGATGATCTAGCATTTGTGTGATTGATCCCTTGTCGGTTTAGTGATTTCTCTCTCGTTTCCTCCGTGTTTCCCTCTTGTTCGTCCTGCGTTCTTCGTGATTCCCGTAGGATCCGCTCCAACGTGAAAGATCGTCCACGTAGGGTTCCGCCCTACATCATATTGACATCCCCCATCCCACAAAAGTACCACCAACATCATTTGACTCCATCAAATTTTCCAAAATTTGGCAAGTTTGCCTAGGCCTTCCACTATATCATCCGCATTACCACCACCGACTTCGCAACCTAACCCATATTGCACCCCATTACATTTGAGGTTGTTAGAGTAGTGATTCGAGTCTCCTAAGGTGTTTGACTACTTAGGGACGATTGCTTCTTCATCAACCACCACCACCACTTCCGCATAGGCGTGCCCACCATACACTTCCGCCACCCCAACTTAACCCAATAGTTGTTTGAGCTTGTTTGAGTTGTGGCTTGTGTCTCCTAAGGTGTTTGACTACTTAGGGACGACAACTTCAACTCCGACACGTGTATAGCCCATCATTCCACTTCCGCATTGCCAAGTACAAACCACCACCGCTTTCCGCTACCACCATTTGACATTTGCCTTTGAGATTTTGAGTTTGCGGTTTTTCCGTTTCCTAGGGTGTTTCGGCTAACTAGGAACGGCTCGACATCAAGAACACCGCCACTTATCATCGCCATGGGGCGGTAACCTCGGCGACACCATTGTATATTACCCTTGCAATTGCATTGATAACCCCTTATCTCATTTTGCGTTACTTGCCTATCGAGACTAGCCATTTGAGTATTGCCGGCAACGTTACTTGTGCACATTAGTGATCTACACCTTCCATTGCATACATACCATATCATATTGGTATCATATCATCCCTTGTATCACAAGATTGTTCCCGCATATACACAATTGCTATCTTGGTTTGTGCATTTCGCAAAGTGGCCATACATACAAAAAAAAGAAACAGAATAAAGCTTTTAAGCAAAAGAGTGAGCAAAGAGCTTGTAAGCAATAGCCATAGCATCACAATACATCATATGGTATCATACTTGATCATCTTGGATCATTGTGTGAGAAACACCGGGAACCATACATACATACCATACTTGGGATAGAGAGTTTATCCATTTTGCATCTTATAGGTTGTGCACAAGTGTCGTATCCGCCTATTGAGCAATCGTACTCTTGTCTCTCTTGAGTTGTGCAACCACGAGCATTTTGGTGGATTCCACATTTTGAGCTCATTCCTTGGTTGCACGGCCCCATTTATCTATCCGTGTGTGTGTTTCCGTGTGCCACATATTGCTATTGGTCTACTTGTCTCTCTTGCGAATTTGTGAATCTCTTTCAACATTATTGACTCTTCTTGACATTTTGCATCAAATTTTTGTGCCACTATCCTCACCGAGCTCTACCATAAGCTTTACTTGATAGGTGTGAGTGAACAAGTCCGGTACCAATTCCACTATTCTTTCATCTCACATTGAGTGAAGCAGGATACATCCTCAACTTTGGGAAAAGGTAACTTGGTATTGTTTATCTCATTTCCTACTCACCTCAACTCGAGTCTTGTGATGGATAGGCAAGGCATTTCCCCTTCGGTCTACAACAACAACGATGAGTTCGATGCCACGAACAACTCCACCGGCGCCAAGATGCAAGCTCAAATGGAGGAGATTAAAGCCCTCATCAAGTCCTACAAGCGATCTTCCTCATCTTGAGAAGGCGGCTCAAGAGCACATGTCTTCCGAGCTACCATCTACAGCAAGTTCACATCGGCATCGACACCATCACCACCAAGAATGTGAAGGTCATGAGCTCAACACCAACAACCGCTCAACGACTTCACCATCTCCCTTGGCATCTTCGCCTCACGGTCATCTGGCATCTTCGCCAACAAGCACCCCAAGACTACGCTCAAGAGAAGCTCCCCAAGCTCAAGTCCGCGACTTCCACGAGCTACTACGACCTCGACAGCGACCACAAGATTCCTTTCTATGGACTCAAGAACCCGAGGAGTACCTCGAGTGGGAGCGTTTAATGGACGACTACCTCAAGCTACATCAAGTTCCTCCCGAAGATCAAGTGAAGTGCGCCACAAGAAACTTCCACGACTACGCCTCGACATGGTGGCTTCACACACCTTCGGAGTGCTACGAAATGAGTTGGCCCAAGATGAAGAGAGCTTTGCGGCAAGAGTTCGTGCCTCCAACCTACGGAACAACCGGCGCCAATTGGAGAACACCATCCAGGACCCAAGTCCATCGACTCGTGCTTCAAGGAGATGAAGATTGCCTTCTGACGAGCGGCGTGGGCGACCCCATTTCGATGAAGTTTCACTTCATGATGGGATTGAACAACGACATCTCCAAGACTATCTTCCTCGAGAACTACAAGTCCATCGGCGACTACTACATTGGTGCTCTCAAAGGCGGAACAAGAATTCATGAAGGCCAAGGCTTCTCCACCCCAAGCATACTTCACGGCGACCAAGCTCTCGACAAGCATGAGGCTAGTACCACCCACGATGTCCAAGCCCGACAAGCTCCAAGGCGATGCTCCCAAGTGCGACTTCACCGCCATCCCTCTTTGTGGCATTGATGATGCGAGTCTACCTTGACTCTTTTTCAAGATGGTGCGGCGACAAATGCGACTACGGAGACCTTCAAGGACCAAGCTTTGGAGGCAAGCGACAAGGTGGCGAGCAAGGATGATGCTTCCATCTTAGGAGGCGAGTGATGTTGTGCCATCTTGGCCTTCATCCACGGCGAGAGTGATGTTGAGCCATCTTGGCCTTCATCCACGGCGAGAGCGATGATGTGCCATCTTGACCTTCATCCACGGCAGCGACTACGAGATGGTTGAGCATGGGATTTTCCCTTCGACCACGGCGACGTCCAGGTGACTTGAGTGACTTTTGCCACCATATTGAGAGTGAGAGTGACTTCACCACTAGCCCCATACATGATGAGCTGCCACAAATCCCATGTGAGGAGAGCCACAACCACCACTTGTGTGAGATGAGTGACTCCACCATACGTGAGTTTGAGTGCACCTACCTTGAGGGAGTGAGTGAACCACCACATAGAGAGAGTGAGGCCACTTGATTTCTAACAACTTGACCTCTACCTCTATTGTGTCTTCTCATTTGGTGCTAGGTCCATATATGATGGCCAGATCCTCGGCGACTCTGTCCTCCCTTTGGACAAGGCGATGGCCATGGTGGAATATGATGCACCCCCACATGGTTCCATCAAGATGAAGATGACCACCATTTGGTCTTTTCCACCTCACCTCGCCACTTGAGTGGAATGAACATGGTAACATAGGTGAAGGTGATGCTCTAGTCCCACTAGTGGACATTCTTGACATTTATTGCTTGCATGATGTTGATCAACCTATTTCCATGCTTCATGCTAGTGCGACTTCCTCATGTCTTGACTTGCCAATTTATGATGAATATGATGATGAGCATGTTGAGTTGCCTAGTTGTGATGCCATGTTACATAGGATTTCTTGTGACAATTCTTTAGGTCACATCATGTTTGACAACCCGCTTGACTTGTCATATGCTATGCATGAGATCAATCATATGTCATATTTGCAATCTCATCTTAGTGACTATGCATATGCCATTAAAATTAACCCTATTTGCACTTATGGCATAGATGACAAGCCCATAGTTCTTGGCATTTGTTTTTCTTGTGATGATATTGATATGCTTCCTTTGCATCATTTATCTCATATGCCATGCCATGACTACCTAGCCCGGATATGCATTGTTTGGGATGTTGTCCATTTTCTCCATATGATGTTTCCAATATTGCTCATGAGGAGACCCCCATAGTTTCCTCATACATGTTAGGAGAATTTGATCCATCCATTCATTGCATGTTCCCCATACTTGTGTACACCATATGCTCCCCATGAATGAAAATGCTATCAATGCGCCATATACTTGCATTCTCAATTTGTGTCCCCATCGTGTCATACACAATAACTATTCTTTCATGATGGATGACATGTTCTTATACCATGCATCAAATTTGTTTGGCGATGCTTATCTTGTGCTAACTTCCTTTGCATACATACACATCATGATGGATGATGTGTACATTTACCACGCGCACAATTTCTTTGGTTTGTGTCTCTTTTGTGTAGGTACCCATGAATACTTGTCGACCTCACAATCCCACGAGTTGACAAAACGAGCTCTAGAGAGCAATGATGATTTGGGATCCCATGGATTGTCTTTCCCACCGCTCTCTTCGCGCAAAGACTTCGCACATTTCTTCTACATGGCCCTCACTTGGCTATGGGTTATTGTCCATTACGTATTCTATGCCCATCTTGCCATGTTCACTTTGCATGATATGCCCATCCCTATGCCTTTTCCATGCATTTGTGACCCATGCTTTGCTTTACGCATGATGATTGACTCTCATACTTTTATGTGTATTTGCAAGCTTGGTGGAGATATCACTTGTTATTGCCATGTTCTATTCATGACCCATTCCTATGATGATACTTTCATCTTGCTTTATGTTCGTGCTTGCGATATGTCATGTGCATTTTCTTTGCCTATTATTTGCTCACATGACATGATTGCCATGATTTACTCTAGTGTGTTGCATCTTGGCTCCACTAGTTTGCACGACTTGATTACAATGCTTGCTTATGTTGCATCACCAATGATTCATACTTGCTCATTTCATGCGGTTGATGACAACCATCTATATGTTTTGCACATGATTCATATTGCTTCTTGTCATATATCTCTATGTGTTGCCTCCCTCATGCTAGATGATTTGCCATGTATTGAGTGCAACAATGATTCTCTTCTTGTTCATGAGATTGCCCCCATAGCATTCTCACATATATTTGGAGATTTTGACATAATTCTTGTGAAGCATGCTTGTCTTACTTCTTTGCACCATATACCTAGTGCCATGAATATTGCCATTGTTGCATCATATTATTCATGCACTTGTCCTTCTAATGGTTTTGTGCAAAAGATGAGAACCATCATGATGGATGATGTGTTTGTCTACCATGCGCATACTTTCTTTGTTTTGTTTGTGCATGTGTAGGATACTTGGACTTCGCATCGACTTCCACTTCACGTGAGTTGACCATTCAAGCTCTTGAGAGCGAGCCTCTTACATTCTACCACGACTCGCTTCTACACCACATTTCCTACCACTTGGCATTGTGAAGAATGCACAAGGACACGCTTTCAAGGTGACATCCTTCTTGACCTTGCATATTGTGGATCATACTTCATGTGTTGCTTGCACCATTTGCACGCATGGTCGAGATATTGCTTTCACCCATGATTGCCACATTTCCATTCTTCATGACATATGTACCTTGTGTGTTGCATCCAATTCTTGGATTACTTGCCCCAATGATATGCTTGGTTGCACCAATGTCATTTCTTCACATATGCCATGTCCCATTGCTTGTCTCATGCTTGACTTGATTGCTTCACACATGATGAACAATTTCTCTTTATATTGTGTTGAGTGCTACACTATATTCACTACACCCTATGCACGTTATGTTTGGATTGTCTTGCACTTGACCCATGTGTTTAGACACTTCATTTTATTTGGTGTTGTGAATCCTTCCTATGCCTACCATAGACCTTTCATTGAGCAATTTGTGAATGCTTGCTATGACCTCGAGGTAGATGCTTATGCTCTTGTCACACATATTTGCATCTCTACCTCACATTTACATGCTTGTTCCCATGATATTTTTGCTTGCGCTCGATTGATATGCTTACATGCCATGTCACAATCCTTTGTCACACCCTATGCTATGCTTGATGACAACACTTGTTTGGTGAATCACCTCTTGAATGCTTGGTTTTGCACTAACGCTAACCACATTTGTTTTTCCAAGTGTTTGTTCTATTTGCTCCTTTTGAAGGAATCACAAGAAGGTGCGACATTGGAGAGTGCCCATTTCGAGCTTCAAGATGACGAGAACTTGGTGATTGACCACTCCTACTGCAGCGGCGCCATCTCTTTCCCATGGTGATTTGGTTTCCGATCCGAGGTCGGATCTTTTCCAAGGGGAGGGATGATGCGGAGCATCCTCTGATCATCACTATGTCAAGAGTCCGTTTGGCAAGTGACACGTGTGACCTCTACTTCACATACTCAAAGGTGAATCTTCTCCTTTATACGTGCTCACTTGACCCCTTCGAGGATGGTATACTACTTGACACTTCTCCCGTGTGATGCGGAACATTCTACGATCATCCACATGTCCACTTCGACCACTCCCCATGACCCAAGGGTACATAAGATGAGACCTCGACTATCGCCATTGGACACAAGGTGAACTTCGCTCATCTCCGAACCATCACTTTCCACATGTGAGACATGGTTACTACCTCAAATATATGTGCTATGCATGATCAAGAACAAGGAGGAAGACCATGGACAAGGCAATGAGGACACCGACCGTGAAGTACAAGAAGAAGAGCGCCAAAGAAACTCCGGCCACGGACGATCGGTCGGGACGGACGTCCGGCACTAAGCAAACCTGCGCCAAGTACCCGAGCTTACAGCGGGACGTCCGGCCTGCACCGGACGACCGGCCATACCTCCCAGCGAGCGGACGACCGGCCCCACCAGACAACCGGTGCCACAACACCCGAGCCGAATTAGCGGAAGTCCGGAGACTACCGGACGTCCGGGCGCCCACGAGCCACCGGACGACCGGCCCCCCAGCGGACGTCCGGTACTGTCTAACGCCTGATGTTGGGCCCGAGGCCCATGTATCCTCTCTCTCACTTACCCCTTCGTGGATAGAGACTATATATACTCCTCCACCTCCTCCTAGTTACGGTTAGCGTTGATTTAGCTCATTGTTAGATAGAGCTTCGCTCATCCATACCGGATCTACTCCACGAGAGAGACCGCGGCCCCTCTTCGGAGAAGATCCACCTTGGATTCAAGACCCCCTCTTGGGTGGCCCCATCAAGACCTCCTCACGGAGAAGAACGACTACCGTTTGTATCGTCCTTTGTTGACCTTGAATCATGTATCTCCCTTTGTGTTCATCGATCTAGCACATGTGTGATTGATCTTGTTGGTTTAGTGATTCTCTTGTGTTTTCCCCGTGATTTCCCTCGTGTTCTTCCGCTCGTTCTTTGTGTCCCTAGTAGGGATCCTCTCCAAACGTGAAAGATCGTCCACATAGGGTTCCACCCTACATCATCTTGGATCAGAGCAAGGTTGATCACGTTTTGGAGCCCCTACCCCGTGTTTTCTAGCTTGATTTTGTTGTGTTCTTCCCCAATTTCGAAAATTCCCCACCAAAAATAGCCCCAAATTTTTTTGTGATTTGTTAGTGTGATGATGCTTTGTTGATTTTGATCCATGGATTTGCTTGGTTTCAAGTGGATCTAGCATTTCCCCAAGTTTCCCCATCTTTCATCCACAAAATCCCGCGAATTTTGACCGCGAAATCACCAATTTCTGCCCAAAATCGCGTCCCGGAGCTCAAATCTCGCGTTGACCCCGACCCCCCCGGACGACCGGCGTTTCTGGACGTCCGGAGCCCGAAACGACGGACGTCCGACCTTTCCGGACGACCGGAACCACTAACCCGAACCGAAATTAGCGGATTTCCGAGCTCACCGGACGTCCGGCCACCGGACATCCGTTATTTCCAGACGTCCGCTACCTGTAGATATCACTTTCGGCTGATTTTTGTTTTGTCCATAACTAATTAATCCGTACTCCGATTTTGACGTTCTTTAGCTCGTTTTGAAGCTATTGACATCCCCTTCCAACAAAATACCACCAACATCATTTGACTCCATCAAATTTTGTGAAATTTGGCAAGTTTGCCTAGGGCTTCCACCACATCATCCGCTACTCCACCACCGACTTCCGCAACCTAACCAATTTTGTTCCCCATTGTATATGTGGTTGCTTGAGTAGTGATTCGAGTCTCCTAAGGTGTTTCGGCTACTTAGGGATGATTGCTTCTTCATCAACCACCACCATATCTTCCGCATAGGCGTGCCCACCATACACTTCCGCCACCCCCCAACTTAACCCAATAGTTGTTTGAGTTTTTTTCGAGTTGTGGCTTGTGTCTCCTAAGGTGTTTCGGCTACCTAGGGACGGCAACTTCAACTTCGACACGTGTATAGCCCATCATTCCACTTCCACATCGCCAAGTACAAACCACCACCGCTTTTCCGCTACCACCATTTGACATTTGTCATTTGAAATTTTGAGTTCGCGGTTTTTCTGTTTCCTAAGGTGTTTCGGCTACTTAGGGACGAGTCTCCATCATCTTGGTATCTACATCAAGAACACCACCACTCATCATCGCCAAGGACGGTAACCTCGACGACACCGTTGTATATTCCCTTGCTATTGCATTGATAACCTCTAGCCCATTTTGCGTTACTTACCTATCGAGACTAGCCATTTGAGTATTGCCCGGCAACGTTACTTGTGCACATTAGTGATCTACACCATCCATTGCATACATACCATATCATATTGGTATCATATCTTGTGTCACAAGTTTGTTCCCGCATATACACAATTGCTATCTTGGTTTGTGCATTGTGCAAAGTGGCCATACATAGAAAAAAAAAGAGACTAAGCTTTTAAGCAAAAAGAGAAAGAGCAAAGAAGCTTGTAAGCAAGTGCCATAGCATCATACCGCATTGCATATAAGATTGTCATATCCGATCATCTTGGATCATCTTGAGAGACACACCGGGAACCATACAAACATAGCATACTTGGGATAGAAGTTTATCCATTTTGCATCTTATAGGTTGTGCACAGGTGTCGTATCCGCCTATAGAGCAATCGTGCTAGCGTCTCTCTTGAGTTGTGCAACACGAGCGTTTTCCGTGGATTCCACATTTTGTGCTCATTCCTTGGTTGCACGACCCCAATTATCTATCCGTGTGTGTGTTTCCGTGTGCCTTTCTTTGCTATTGGTCCATTTGTTTCACTTGCAAATTTGTGAATTTCTTTCAACATTATTGACTCTTGCTAACATTTTGCATCAAATTTTTGTGCCACTATCCTCACCGAGCTCCACCATAAGCCTTACTTGTGTAGGTGTGAGAACCGACAAGAATTGGTACCAATTGTGCTATTTCCTTGTTACACATTTGAGTGATCATTGATCCATTTTCAACATCGGTCAAGGTACATTTGGTATAAGTTCTTCTCTTCCTCCCACTCATATTTGCTCGAGTTTTGTGATGGATAGGCAAGGCATTCCCTCTGCGGTCTTCGACAACAACGGCAGGCGTGAACAACTACATCACCAAAGCGTCTATCTTGATCTACAACAACAAGTGCAAAGTAGCGCAATCTACCTTGCGAGCGCGCCGAGAACCTCTCCATCGACATTCATCTCTCCAAAGCAAGGAAAAGGGACTACATCGACAAGAAGCTTTCCGCACATAAAGAGGAGCAAGATGCGAGGATGGAGGAGATTCGGACCTTGCTCAAGTCTACTTCCCCTTCGTCATCTTCTAGACGGCGACGTTCAAGCTACAAGTCTTCGGAGCGCCCAAGCGATGCAAGCGCAAGTCGTCCACATCTACATGGCGACCACCATCACGTTCGTGATCAACATCGTCATGAAGCGCAAGTCACCTCCAAGCATCATGTGCACGACGACGACGAACGACATCTAGTAAGAGGCTGAAGCGCCAAGAACGACACCATCATCATGAAGATGCTCAACAAGCCCTACATCACGTCAAGTCCAAGCTTCAAGAGCACAAAAGACAACCGCGAGGCGACCACCACCAAGGCGGCGCTTCGACTACAACAACCACTTGGCATCTTCGCCAAGTGCTATCAAAACATCTTCGCCTTTGGACGTCTGGCATCTTCGCCTACTTCCCGTGTACGCCTACATTGACTTCATCAAGTCCAAGGCGACTACCTACAAGCGAGGTGACACTTCCATCTTGAAAAGCCCCCAAGGAAGATGACCGAGCATGGGAAATTCCCTTCGGTCATGGAGGCGAGCTACGAGGTGCCACATCATATGGGCCTCCAACACCAAGAGGCAGCGACAAGGCAGTCGAGCAAGGGCCATCCCCTTCGACTACGGCGACGGCGCGAACCTCTTCAATAACATGAAGGCAGCGCCCATATTGGACTCATATTCCGAGTCAAGCTACGCGACCGCGCATGGAGACATTTGCACCTACATCTCTCTGACACCCACATATGTCGAGATGCCCCAAGTGCCATGTGAGGAGAACCACCACCACATGAGTGACTCCACCATACGTGACATTGAGAGCATTTTCTTTGAGAGGATGAGTGTGACCACCACTAGCCCCACACATGAGGGCATGCCACACATCCTATGTGAGGTTGAGCGCCATTTGAGTGACTCCACCAACCATACGAGTGAGAGCATCATATTGGGAGTGAGTGAGCCACAACACTTAGTGAGTGAGGTAGTTGAGACGGCATGTGAGGCCACTATGATTTCTAATGACTTAACCTCTACTCCTAGTGTGTTTTCTTCTTTGGTGCTAGGTCTCCTACATGACGCCATGCCTATCCTCGAGGAGTCCACCCCTCCAATGGAGACGACGATGGCCATGGTGGACGATGATGCACCCCCCACATGGTTCCATCAAGATGAAGATGACAACGAGACGATCTTCAACACCTCACCTACAACACATGAGCGATGCTCCAAAGGTAACATAGGTGATGGTGCTTCTCTTGTCCCACTAGTGGACTCTCTTACCATCGATTGCTCCCATGATGTTGACCCTCCTATTCCCATGCTTCATGCTAGTGCGACTTCTTCATGTCTTGACTTACCTATTTATGATGAAAATGATGATGAGCATGTTGAGTTGCCTAGTTGTGATGCTATGCTTCATAGGATATCTTGTGAAAATTCTATTGGTCACTTCACGTTTGACAATCCATTGAACTTGTCATGTGCTATGAGTGAGATCTCCCATATTGCATCATTTCAATCTCAACATAGTAACTATGCATGCCCTATTAAAATAAATCCCATTTGCACTTATGGCATAGATGACGAGGCGATGGTCATTGGCTTTTGTTTTTCATGTGATGATATTGCCATGCTTCCTTTACATGATTTGCGCAATTCATCTACTATGTCATGCCATGATCACATTGTTCCAAATATGCTTTGTTTTGAATGTTGTCAATATTCTCCATGTGATGTTTCTACTCATACTCATGAGGAGACCCCCATAGTTTCCTCATATATATTAGGAGATTTTGATATATTCCATACTTTGCATGATTCCCATAATTGCGTGCATCATATGCATTCCATGAATAGCAATGCTCTAGATATTTCCCATGATGCATTACACAATTTGAGTCTCCATTATGCTATACATAACAACAAACCTATCATGATGGATGACATGTTTCTATAGCACGCATCTCATGATGCGGAGCATCCCACGTTCATCCCCATGTACACTCCGACTACTCTCCAACCCCAAGAGGACATATGACGAGACCTCGAATATGCACCATTGGACACAAGGTGAACTCGCTCCTCTTCGAACCTTCACTTTCTACATGTGAGACATGGCTACTACCTCATGCATGGATCTTGCATATACTCGAGTGCAGCCGAGGCGACCATGGAGAATCCAAGGACCGAGGCCAAGCATGGAAGAGAAGGAGGAAGAGAACCCGGCCGCTCCGGCATGAGCGGTACTACCGCCCACTACAGGCGGTACTACCCAAGCCACCCGACCCGGTTCAACCGCCCAACCATCGCCGCAGGCGGAACAACCGGCTAGCCGCCGCCCAACAACCGGCCACCATTCGGTGATCAAGCGGTGCAAGGCCGGTACAGCACCGGTTCTACCGGTTTATGCCCAAAGACCGGAACAACCGCCCCGACATCCGTTCAACCGCTGGCTCCTTCGACGCCCACCTCCGAGCCGGTCTTGACCTCCCAGTAGTACCGCCTTCCTCGGCGGAACTACCGCCCCTCGGGAGCTCTCGGTGTACAACCGCCCCATGACCGGTACAACCGGCCTGTCTGCGCACAGTGTATTGGGCCGAGCCCGTGTACCCCTTCGCCCTCACTTACCCCTTCGTGGCTTAGCACTATATATACTCTTCTCCTAGCTTCGTATTAGGGTTAGCATTGGATTAGCTCATATTCTTGTGTGAGAGCCTTTGCTCATCCACTTGGCTACTTCTCCTCGGAGATCAGGACCTCTACGGAGAAGATCCCCAGGCGGATTCAAGACCCCCTTCTAGGGTGGACCCCATCAAGGCCTCCTCACGGAGAAGAACGGCTACCGTTTGTATCGTCCTTTGTTGACCTTGAATCATGTATCTCCCTGTGTGTTCATCGATCTAGCGCTTGTGTGATTGATCTCTTGTCGGTTGAGTGAATTCTCTCTCGTTTTCCCCGTGTTTTCCCTCTTGTTCTTCCATGTGTTCTTCGTGATTCACCGTAGGATCCGCTCCAACGTGAAAGATCGTCCACGTAGGGTTTCGTCCTACATCATCTATGGTATCAGAGCCACGTTGATCACGTTTTTGGAGCCCCTACCCCGTGTTTTCTAGCTTGATTTTGTTGTGTTCTTCCCCAATTTCGAAAATTCCCCACCAAAAATAGCCCCAAATTTTTTTGTGATTTGTTAGTTTTGATGATGTTTTGTTGATTTTGATCCATGGATTTGCTTGGTTTCAAGTGGATCTAGCATCTCCCCAAGTTTTCCCATCTTTCCTCCACGAAATCCATCCAATTTTGCCCCCGAAATCACCCATTTCCGCCCCAAAAATCGCGCCCCGTTTCGATCTGCGAAAAATCCCGACATTTAGCGGTACTACCGCCTCCGGCGGTACTACCGCTGGGTACCTAGCGGTACTACCGCCCCACCAAGCAGTACAACCGCCCTCCCGATTCAGCGTTACGAGTTTTACCGTTTTGCCCATAACTAATTCATCCGAGTCCGTTTTGGACGTTCTTTAGCTTCGTTTGAAGCTATTGACATCCCCATCCCACAAAATACTACCACCACCTTTTGACACCATAAATGTTTTGGTACTTTGGCATCTTTGCCTAGGGCTTCCACCACATCATCCGCAATACCACCATAGCCTTCCATAAACTAACCCATTTTGTTCCTTATAGCATTAGTGGTTGTTTGAGTTGTGATTTGAGTCTCCTAAGGTGTTTAGGCTACTTAGGGATGGTTGCTTCTTCATCAACCACCACCACCACCACCACTTCCACATAACATTGCCCACCATACACTTCCGACAACCCAACTTAACCCAATTGTTGATTGAGCTTTTCGAGTTGTGGCTTGTGTCTCCTAAGGTGTTTGACTACTTAGGGACCGTGTGCTTCCAACTCTTACACCGTGTATAGCCCATCATCCCACTTCCGCATTGCCAAGTGCAATCCACCACCGCTTTCCGCTACCACCATTTTGACATTTGGCGTGTGAGATTTTGAGTTCGCGGTTTTTCCGTTTCCTAAGGTGTTTGGCTACTTAGGGATGAGTCTCCATCATCTTGGTATCTACATCAAGAACGCCGCTACTCATCATTGCGGACGGTAACCTCCATATCATCTTGGTATCGTGGTATCCCTCCATTGTATATTCCCTTGCCATTGCATTGTTAACCCCTAGCCCATTTTGCATTACTTGCCTATCGAGACTAGCCATTTGAGTATTGCCGGCAATGTTACTTGTGCACATTAGTGATCATACTTCCCATAGCATACATACCATATCTTCGTGGTGCATATATTGGTATCATATCTTGTGTCACAAGTTAGTTCCCGCATATACACAATAGCTATCTTGGTTTGTGCATTGTGCAAAAGTGGCCATAGAAAAAAAAGAGAATAAGCTTTTAAGCAAAGAAAAAGAGAGAGCAAAGAGCTTGTAAGCAAGTGCCATAGCATCATACCACGTTGCATATAAGATTGTCATATCCGATCATCTTGGATCATCTTGAGAGAAACACCGGGAACCATACATACATAGCATACTTGGGATAGAAACTTACCCATTTTGCAACTTATAGGTTGTGCACAAGTGTCGTATCCGCCTATAGAGCAATCGTGCTAGCGTCTCTCTTGAGTTGTGCAACACGAGCGTTTTCCGTGGATTCCACATTTTGTGCTCATTCCTTGGTTGCACGACCCCATTTATCTATCCGTGTGTGTGTTTCCGTGTGCCTTTCTTTGCTATTGGTCCATTTGTTTCACTTGCAAATTTGTGAATCTCTTTCAACATTATTGACTCTTGCTAACATTTTGCATTAAATTTTTGTGCCACTATCCTCACCGAGCTCCACCATAAGCTTTACTTGTGTAGGTGTGTGAACCGACAAGAATTGGTACCAATAGTGCTATTTCATTGTCCGCATTTGAGTGAACTTGATTCATTGTCAACATCGGTCAAGGTACATTGGTATAAGTTCTTCTCTTTCTCCCACTCATGTTTGCTCGAGTCTTGTGATGGATAGGCAAGGCATTTCATCTCCGGTCTACGACAACAACGGCCAGGCGTGAACAACTACATCACCAAAGCGTCTATCTTCGATCTACAACGACAAGTACAAGGCACACAATCAAGATTGCGAGAGCGCATCGAGAACATCTCCATCGACATTCATCACTCCGAAGCAAGGAGAAGGGACTACATCGACAAGAAGCTTGTCGCACATAAAGAGGAGCAAGTTGCAATGATAGAGGCAAAGGTGTCCCGATGTTTCGATGAGATGGTGGCTATCGTTTCTGTGGGAGTCGACCTTGACGATCCGACTACGTACGTGCGAGACGTCGCGCCTTAGCAATCGCTAAACCAACTTCCGAGGGTTATTGACCACGCCGAGCACGATCAACGACCACGAGGGCCTGTTTCCTGCGAGCAAGCGAAGAACAAGCAAGAAACTAAGATTGCAATCTGGATATTGCGAATATAAGAGGAAAGCTTTATTAATGAAGGTGGGGTTCTGTGACGCCTTGGTCTGGTCGTTGAACACAAACGAAGTATGTGAAGTTGCAGCTATGGCGAACTTTTGATCTAAACAAAACCCAAAGTCTAAACGACGCCCTAAGTGCTGTATATATGGAGAAAGAGGAGGGAATTTCGTGGCCCTTGAGGGAGGGGTCAGAAACCAACCCTAACTCTTGTTTCCCCACACATACGGACTCTAAAAACAGCCTACACTTAAGTATTTCGAAATTACATGGGCCTGGCCCAATATTAAGGTGACGCAGCACCTAGAATAGCCTATGGACGAATATTATGAAGTGGCATCTTGTATATTTCGTCCAAGGCCTCATGCTCTCATTAGGGTGGCTTCAAAATCCTGGAATCATCACTTGTAACTCCGTTCTTGTTCCCCTTGCGCATGCCAACATCTCCATGCTTGAACTTGCTCCAAGGTTCATCTTTCTTGTCCATGGTAGGCCCTTCATTTGTAAGCAAAACAAATGTATCCAATTTAGGCAGCATCATATTCTCATGAACATTGGAATCGTTACCAAGAAGCGAAAGTACGATAATTCAATTGGCGTCTTGTGAGCTCTAGTAATTGGTCCAGTATGTATAGCAGCAGGGGCTGTGGGTGTAACAATGGTATTGATGTCCTCATCATCCTCCCCTTATTGAAATGAAGTCGTCCTCGACGGAAACTCATCTTCCTCACCCAAATAAGGCTTCAAATCTGGAATGTTAAAAGTGGGACTAACCCCAAAATCTGCAGGCAGCTCAAGTTTATATGCATTATCATTTATTTTCTCTAACACCTTAAATGGACCATCGACGCGTGGCATTAGCTTTGATTTGCGCAAATTAGGAAACCTATCCTTACGCAAATGTAACCAAACAAGATCTCCGGTGCAAAGGCAACATGTTTTCTACCCTTATCTCCGACAAGTTTATATTTAGCATTCATACGCTCAATGTTTTCCTTAGTTAACTCATGCATTTTTAAAATCAATTCAGCACGTTCTTTAGCATCAAAATTAACCTTCTCCGAAGATGGAAGAGGCAACAAATCAATAGGTGCACGAGGTAGGAAGCCATACACAATTTCAAAAGGGCACATCTTAGTAGTAGAATGCAATGAGCGATTATAAGCAAATTCAATATGAGGCAAGCATTCTTCCCACATTTTCTTATTATTCTTCAAAACAGCCCTAAGCATAGTAGACAATGTTCTATTGACTACTTCAGTTTGTCCATCAGTTTGGGGGTGACAAGTAGTACTAAAAAGCAGTTCAGTCCCCAACTTAGCCCATAAACATCTCCAAAAGTGGCTAAGAAATTTAGTATCACGATCTGAAACAATAGTATTTAGCACACCATGCAAGCGAATAATTTCACGAAAGAACAAATCAGCAACATTAACAGTATTATCGCTTTTATGACATGGTATAAAATGTGCCATTTTCGAGAATCTATCCACGACAACAAATATGCTATCCCTCCCCTTCTTTGTTCGAGGTAAACCTAAAACAAAGTCCATAGATATATCCTCCCAAGGAACACTAGGTACAGGCAAAGGCATATATAAACCATGAGGATTGAGTCGTGACTTAGCTTTTTGACATGTAGTGCAGCGAGCAACAAAGCGCTCAACATCCCGTCTCATCTTTGGCCAAAAGAAATGTGTAGCACGTATATCCTCCGTCTTCTTCACGCCAAAGTGTCCCATTAATCCTCCTCCATGCGCCTCCTGCAACAACAAAAAGGCGACAGAGCTAGCAGGAATGCATAGCTTGTTAGCACGGAACACAAAACCATCCTTAATAACGAACTTGTTCCATGTTCTTCCTTCTTTACAATTCTGCATTACATCTTTAAAATCAGCATCATGCACATATTGATCTTTGATGGTCTCCAAACCAAATATTTTGAAGTCAAGTTGTGAAAGCATAGTATAGCGACGAGACAAAGCATCAAGCAATAACATTTTCTTTACCCTTCTTGTGTTTAATGACATAAGGGAAAGTCTCAATGAATTCAACCCATTTAGCATGTCTACGATTCAGTTTAGCTTGACTTTTAATATGTTTCAAAGATTCATGATCAGAATGTATAACAAATTCTTTGGGCCATAAATAATGTTGCCATGTCTCTAAAGTCCGAACAAGAGCATATAATTCTTTGTCATAAGTAGAATAGTTCAGACTAGGCCCACTCAATTTTTCGTAAAAGTATGCAACAGGTTTGCCATCTTGTAATAACACACCTCCTAATCCAATTCCACTAGCATCACATTCAAGCTCAAAAGTCTTATTAAAGTCGAAGTTGGAGTAAAGGAGCATGTGTCAACTTATCTTTCAATACCGTGAAGGCTTCTTCCATGCGGTACCCCAAACAAAAGGCACATCCTTCTTTGTAAGTTCATTGAGAGGTGCAGCAATGGTGCTAAAGTCTCTCACAAAGCGCCTATAGAAACCAGCGAGTCCAAGAAAACTCCTCACTTGTGTGACCGTTTTGGGCTGCGGCCAACTCTCAATAGCTTCAATCTTGGCTTTATCAACTTCAATTCCATGTGGTGTAACAACATAGCCAAGAAAAGGTACTCGATTCGGTGCAAAAGGTGCACTTCCCAAGGTTACCAAACAAGCGTGCATCACGTAGAGCATTAAAAACAACACGTAAATGTTCCAAATGTTCTTCCAAAGATTTGCTATAAATCAGTATATCATCAAAATAGACTACCACAAATCGTCCAATGAAAGCACGTAAAACTTCGTTCATTAGTCTCATGAAAGTACTAGGTGCATTAGTTAACCCAAAAGGCATGACTAACCACTCATATAAACCAAACTTAGTTTTAAATGCTGTTTTCCATTCATCTCCCAATTTCATACGAATTTGATGGTATCCACTACGCAAATCAACTTTGGCGAATATTGTAGAGCCACTCAATTCATCAAGCATATCATCTAGCCTAGGAATAGGATGACGATAACGAATAGTAATATTATTAATGCCTCTACAATCAACACACACATACGCCGACGTACCATCCTTTTTAGGCACTAGTATAATAGGAACAGCACAAGGACTAAGAGATTCGCGTATATAACCTTTGTCGAGCAGCTCACATGCTTGACGCATAATCTCCTTCGTCTCCTCTGGATTGATGCGGTATGGTGCACGGTTGGGTAGCGATGCACCGGAATTAAGTCAATTTGATGCTCAATCCCTCGAATAGGTGGTAATCCGGTGGCACGTCTTGTGGGAAGGCGTCGGCGAACTCTGCAAAATGTTAGTGACAGCGAGGGGCAAAAGAGGAAGGCACGTCCTCGAATGAAAATAATGCCTCTTTGCACACAAAAGCATAGCAAACAGATTTGCTAGATTCTAGCTCCTCAATATCAGATTTGGTGGCAAGTAAACATGCACTTTTCAGTTTAATTTCAGAAGCAACATAAGATGGTTTATTATTAGGCTTCATTTGTTGCTCAAATTCTTTTGCCACAATCTGATTTTCACTCTTATTTTTCTCCTGTTTTGCTTTATTAGCTCTATTAATATCATCTTTCAAAATTGAATCAGGAGTCATAGGAAGCAAAGTAATATTTTTATCCTTGTGAACAAGAGTATCTTGATTGTTTCTACAATGGTGTACAGAATTTTATCAAATTGCCATGGTCTACCAAGTAATAAGGAACATGCTTGCATAGGTACCACATCACAATCAACATAATCAGCATATGTAGAGATACTAAAATACACACGAGCGATGCGTGTTACCTTAACCTTGCCGCTGTTGTTGAACCATTGGATGTAGTAAGGATGTGGATGTGGTCTTGTGGTGAGAGAAAGCTTCTCCACCATATCCATGCTAGCCAAGTTGTTGCAGCTCCCTCCATCTATGATGGCCTTGAATAGAACGTTCCTTCACAACTCCCTTCGTATGGAACAAGTTATGCCTCTGATTTTGCTCGACTTGTGTAACCTGCACACTCAAAACACGTTGAGCAACTAAACATTCATACCGTCGGCATCTTCAGCAGCCATGTATTGCGTCTCATGATCGTAATCCTCTCCACCGTGTTCTTCATGCGTAATAAGAGCCAAAGTCTCTTCATCATAGTCACTAAGCGGACTCATACCCACCATCCTCGTGAGCAATCATCACACGCTGAGATTGGCATTCTCTCATAAAGTGTCCTCTTCCCTTACAACGACGACAAATAATATCACTTGTGTGTCCTGTTGACGCCATGGAAGAAGAAGAGCTCTGTAGGCCCAGCGGTGTGCTCTTGGCGGAATAGTGGTGGTTGTGCACCTTTCTTGTATCACGGTTGGAGGTGGCGGCCCGGCGGAGGTGCGGTGTAGTAGAACGTGTGGAAGTAGATGATGCACGTGGTGTCCATGATGAAGGTCGACACAGCAGAAAAGTTAGTCGGCGCCAACGCTGTCGATCCTGCACTTCACGTTCAGCTTTACAAGCAAGATGGAATAATCGAGTGATATTAGTATAATCCTTGTAGTCTAGAATGGTCTGAATATCTCTATTTAATCCACCCGAGAAACGTGCAAGCATAGCTTCATTCTCCTCAACAATACCACATCTAATCAAGCCAGTTTGTAATTCCTGATAATATTCTTCTACCGAATTTTTTCCTTGTCTTAAGCGCTGCAATTTTTGAAGTAATTCACGTTGATAATATGGTGGAACCCAACGAGTACGCATAGCAGTTTTCAAAGCAGTCCAAGTAGGCTGGAACAGGATATAATCTACAATGTTCGCACCACCAAACACATGCAAAGCTAGTGAAAGCACAAACAGCGGGAACACGTCTCTCCTCGGGATATTGTAAACATGTAAATCGTTGTTCAGTTTCTAACTCCCAAGTAAGATATAGATCAGGAACATATCTACCCTCAAATGGTGGAATATTCAACTTCAGTTTAGGGAGATGGTCATGATCTCGTACCTGAGGGGGAGCCCTAACATTGAACAGCAGGTAAACATCTCTTTCTCCCTTATCTTCATATGTGGATTGTACAAATGTCCCATACACCGGCAATTAGACATGGCACAAAAGTTTGTGAAGTATTCTTGTCCTGGATGACATAAATAAATTATTGCATAGTTTGCATTAGAAATCACCTCACAAATATACATGTATGCAATATTTTTGGTCGTATCCAAGGTAATCATGTCCTCATCATCCTCCTTCTTGAAAACAAAAGCCGTCCTCGGCGTTGCTTAGTCTGAAATGTGGCTAACAAAAGAGACAAAGGTGTACATGTTGTATATGTATATGTCATCCATTTTACTTCCCTTGATTTTTTGCACATCTGACAGATTAATAGATGAGTAACTTGTATAGTTCATAAAATCTAAAGCCAAAACATTATCACAAGAAGTAGAAGGCGTGAAAATATTGCAACTCAGTTTGCACATATAAGTGAAGCTCTTATTCATTTCAAAAGATTGACAATGTTCATCATTAAACCATCCCAACATTGGTGAATAAACCTTACTTGCATCAAGGTTACATGCTACAACATGCTTAAATAAGCAAACATGCAATAAGTTATTCGACACGTAATCATCACCAAGATTAGAGGTCATATCAAAATGATTAAACATTGATTCTTTTGCATCAACAGTTAATTCAATGGGTGCACTCAAAATTGTTGGTATTTCAGTTGTTTGATCACATGACGCATTCATGATAGTATCAAGATTCTCTAAAATAGGTGATGTGCTCAAATCACCGGGTAACTCAACACATGATGCATTCAAGTTAACTAGGGATGCATCATTCTCATGTGAAGTTATATCATTAATACCTTCTTTGTTACCTTGTCGCAAAGACGTAGCGATGTAGGTACGGGCCTTGATAATGCACCATACACTTGAGATGATGTCGCTCACAATGCTGGGTGGGGCTGCTCTAGTAGGTGCAACGGTGGAGGAACCAAGCGGCGATGGTGAGCATGAACTAGAATAGTAGTTGTTGTAGTCACCCAATGCATCCTCACTGTAGCTGTCTCTCAAAGGTACAAGCGAACATACATACCAATAATGGAGCGAGGAATATAGTGAAATCTTGCACGGATATCATGGTTCAAACCACCAAAAATCTATTCATTGTATCATCCTCGATTCTTCTATGTCACAATGATGCATATAAGATTTGAACTCTTTGTAGTAAGCATGAACAGTGTTATTCTTTGCCTTGTTTTAATTGTTCAAATTTGCGAAGCAATTCAACGCATTTATAGTAAGGAGGAAAACTCGTTGTCTCATTACAGCTTTCAAAACTTTCCAAGTGGTGGGTTGGTTATCAATGTTTTTCTTACAATGTACACTCCACCAAACAGAAGCAAAACCAGTAAATGCTCTAGTGGTAGCTCGTACTCTCTCAAGTTCGTAAAAATCATGGTGACTAAAAACTTCTTCTAATTCAAGCTCCCAAGCTAGATAAATAGCAGGATTAAATCTACCCTCAAATGATGGTAAAGACATACCACGACCATATGCTTGTGTGTGTTGTCCCAACTCTCGTGATGATGAAGATGTGTCCGTCGTCCAAGAACTTCTATCTCCTAACATGTCATGATTAGTAGAAACAAGAAACAAAATTCGAGAATAATGTTCCTATGAACTACTAGGATGTGGTTGTAAAGTGCTCACAGTAAAGCAAATATCAATATCTTACAAGTTCTTACCATGCGGCGGTGGTGACAGCAACCAGCGGTGTCAAATGCTTGTGAAGATTGTGTAAAGCGATTGCCGGAACGTGCATTATACACGGTGTAGAAATATGTGGAGCTGGGTTGGCTATATATGGTAGCAAAAGATTATCAATAATCAATTCAGAGATGCAATGTTGAATAAACGCTCAACGACGGTACTGTGCTGGTCCTAGGCTAGACCGTGCTAGAGACGCGAGCCTAGAACACTAACAAAATCACGGCGTAGCACAACTAGCATCAATGAAGGATAATAAGTAGCTCTGGACAGCAAGATATAAGTGAAGATCACTGGCAAAGAAAGATAATCTTTGAAAAACAAGCGCCAAGCAGGATATACAACAACTCTCTCTCCAATTTTCCTCTTGAAAAGTTTGAGCCAAATTTCTGATAATTTTTTCAAAGAATGCTACTAACTCAAGCTTTCCAATGCAAAAAGAATCACTCAATTCCGAGTTGATATGAGGAGTCAAAAAATTCTAAAACTGGTTTGAAAAACTGGAATAAGCTGTGTTCACGAACTTCGGAGGGCAAAAAGACCTATTTAGAAGCCGATTTTGAGGTGCCAAATATTGAACTAGCTTCTGCAACTATTTAGATGCGGCTCGTCTCTAGCTTTAATTTGAGTACTCGCGGAGCCAAAACGGACTTCGCATGAGGAAGTTATGCCTGTTTTACTGAACAGTACACAAAACAGATTCCAATCCGAATTCAGCTACGAGATTGAGTCTAGATAGATCCGAACTTTTTTTTTTCTCTCTTTTTTTCTCTGACTTTTTTTTTACTTTTTTTTCTCTTTTTTTTCTCTCTTTTTTTCTCTTTTTCCAAAACAAACTAGATAAGATGCAGATTGGATCAAGCGAAGATGTGAATGACCTCAACTATGATTATGACAATGAATAGTGCGTAGCACGTGGTGGTGGAAATTGATGGATGGTATGGTGGACAGCGGAAGGGATAATGATGCAGCGGCGTGACTAATGTGAACAGAACTCGAAACTCTAAAGGAACTAGACACTAAGACCAGCAACTCGACACGACGATGCAACCGATAATTCAATAATGCAAACAATGAAAAGAAAATTGCAAAAGGCTCGGACTGGCTTGGACAAAGGATGAATAGATCTAACTTTTTTGTGGCTTTTTCTTGGACAATAGGTAAGAAAATAAATCTAATCTAGAGATAATTGGAAATTCTCACCGAGCAACCTGAAAACCGATACCACTTGATAGAGGCAAAGGTGTCCCGATGTTTCGATGAGATGGTGGCTATCGTTTACGTGGGAGTCGACCTTGACGATCCGACTACGTGACGTCGAGACGTCGGCGCCTTAGCAATCGCTAAACCAACTTCCGAGGGTTATTGACCACGCCGAGCACGATCAACCTGACCACGAGGGCCTGTTTCCTGCGAGCAAACGAAGAACAAGCAAGAAACTAAGATTGCAATCTGGATATTGCGAATATAAGAGGAAAGCTTTATTAATGAAGGTGGGGTTACGAGACGCCTTGGTGCAGTCGTTGAACACAAACAAAGTACGCCGGGTTGCAGCTATGGCGAACTTTTGATCTAAACAAAACCCAAAGTCTAAACGACGCCTAAGGGCTGTATATATGGAGAAAGAGGAGGGAATTTCGTGGCCCTTGAGGGAGGGGTCCAAACCAACCCTAACTCTTGTTTCCCCACACATACGGACTCTAAAAACAGCCTACACTTAAGTATTTCGAAATTACATGGGCCTGGCCCAATAATAAGGTGACGCAGCACCTAGAATAGCCTATGGACGAATATTATGAAGTGGCATCTTGTATATTTCGTCCAAGGCCTCATGCTCTCATTAGGGTGGCTTCAAAGTCCTGGAATCATCACTTGTAACTCCGTTCTTGTTTCCCTTGCGCATGCCAACATCTCCATGCTTGAACTTGCTCCAAGGTTCATCTTTCTTGTCCATGGTAGGCCCTTCATTTGTAAGCAAAACAAATGTATCCAATTTAGGCAGCATCATATTCTCATGAACATTGGAATCGTTACCAAGAAACGAAAGTACTGATAATTCAATTGGCGCATGAGCTCTAGTAATTGGTCCAGTATGTATAGCAGCAGGGGCTGTGGGTGTAACAATGGTATTGATGTCCTCATCACGACTACTCTCCAAGCCCCAAGAGGACATATGACGAGACCTCGAATATGCACCATTGGACACAAGGTGAACTCGCTCCTCTTCGAACCTTCACTTTCTACATGTGAGACATGGCTACTACCTCATGCATGGATCTTGCATATACTCAGGTACGACCGAGACGACCATGGAGAATCTAAGGACCGAGGCCAAGCATGGAAGAGAAGGAGGAAGAGAACCCGGCCGCTCCAGCACGAGCGGTACTACCGCCCACTACAGGCGATACTACCGCTAAAGCCACCCGACCGGTTCAACCGCCCAACCACCGCACGGGCGGAACAACCGGCTAGCCGCCACCCAACAACCGGCCACCATTCGGTGATCAAGCGGTGCAAGGCCGGTACAGCACCGGTTCTACCGGTTTATGCCCAAAGACCGGAACAACCGCCCCGACATCCGGTACAACCGCTGGCTCCTTCGACGCCCACCTCCGAAGCCGATGCCGACCTCCCAGTAGTACCGCCTTCCTCGGCCGGAACTACCGCCCCTCAGAGCTCTCTCGGTACAACCGCCCGCGACGGTACAACCCGGCACGGCTGCGCCAGATGTATTGGGTCGAGCCCGTGTACCCTTCGCCCTCACTTACCCCTTCGTGGCTTAGCACTATATATACTCTTCTCCTAGCTTCGCCGAGACCGGGTGGTCTCAAGGACGAAATTCGTAAAGACATGAACATTTCTAGTCGAATTTAGCTGAATTCAGAGGAAAGATTAGGCGAGTCTTGCTCGTTCTGATGGGTTTTTGCCAACCAGGAACACTGGCGGCGCATAAGGGGGAAACCCTAACAACAAGAATATCCTCCCCTCGATCCCAACTCCTGGCTTTATAGCCTTACAAAAGGGAAGGAAAAAGAAGAGAGAAAGCAAAAAGAAAAAGAGGGGCGCTGCGGTCCTTGCCGGAAAGGGAACAGCGACCTCCAGAGCAATCCCCGCCACACGATGGAGATCGGACGCTCCACGGGTCATCATAACTGGCGAAGCGGTACGACGACGTCTCGGCCGTGCGATCGACGATGTGTGGCTACTGGCGTTTCCCGCCAGTCTGAAAGAGTTTGAATTAACTGAATCCCCCATTGCAGCGATCAGATCTTCAGACATAGACATTTGGGTCCTGACAACTCCCCCCGTTCCAGAACAGACCTGTCCTCAGGGCTGGAAATTAGGAAACACTTTTTGTATGAATGTGGCGTCCTCCCAAGTGGCCTCCTCCCGGGGTAGATTGCTCCATTTGATAAGCCATCGAACCATGGGAATACTGATGTTGCCTTGCACACGCGGGACTAGTTTGCGTTCAAGCAGTTGTTCTGGTTCCAGTAAGATTGTTCCATCAGGATTGAGCAAAGGAAGCTTGGGGTTTGGAATCGCCATTGGGCCAATATGCTTCTTGAGCTGGCTCACATGAAAAGTATCATGTAGTTTGCGATGCTGGGGAGGAGGAGCTTGTAAGCCACCGGACCAACTCTCTGGGTAACTCTGAATGGGCCATAATATTTGGAATGCAGCTTAAGACATCTATGGATGCTGAGAGTGGTATGCCTGTAAGGTTGTAGTTTCAAGTAGACCATGTCACCTACTTCCAAAGTTCTCTCAGATCTCTTCTTGTCGGCGTAATGTTTCATCCTGGCTTGAGCTCTCAGGAGATTTTCCTTAATGTGTGCTGCTGTTTGTTCGGCAGTGAGTACATCAGGGAACTGTTCCAGTTCTTCCACAGGATAAAGAGCCGATTCAGCAAGCATATGAGGGGGTCTGCCATACAGGGCCTGGAAGGGGGTGATCTTGAGGGCTGTGTGGTAGCTAGTATTGTACCACCACTCTGCTAGGGATAACCAGTTGAGCCATTTCTGGGGCTGGATGAAAGCCATGCATCTGAGGTAATTTTCAAGGCACTGATTGACTCTTTCTGTCTGACCATCAGACTGAGGGTGATAAGAAGTGCTCAAGTGTAATTTGATGCCCAACTTCTTGAACAAGTCCTGCCAGAGCTTGCTGGTGAAGATTTTGTCTCTGTCAGTGACAATCACAGCTGGTAGTCCATGGAGTTTGAAGATGTTATCAGTGAAGGCCTTGGCTACAGTAGTAGCTGTAATGGGATGTTTCATTGGGATAAAGTGACTGTATTTGGTGAATCTGTCGACCACAACCAAGATCATGAACTTGTTGTGAGAAGTAGGGAGACCTTCCACAAAATCCATGCTTATGTGGCACTGTGCAAAGTCTGGACTGGCAGAGGTTGGAGTAGCCTGTGGTACTTGCGATTGTTCTGCTTTGTTTATTTGACAGGTAGGGCATTGTTTAATATAGTCAACCACAAATTGCTTCATGCCAGGCCAGTGGAAGAGGAGCTTAACTCTTTGGTATGTAGCTCTGTGTCCTGAATGGCCCCCCAGTTCAGAGCTATGTAGAGCAGCTAGCAATTTAGTTCTGATGGTGTTATCAGCTCCAATGACAATTCTGTTTTTGTATCTGAGCACACCACATTGCACGATGTAGTTGGTCTCAGAAGCAGGATTTACAATCAGTTGGGCTAGAAGATCCTTGCATCTTTGTTCATTTTTGTAGCTGTCCACCACTTCAGTTATCCAGGCAGGTTTGACAGAAGAAGCAATTAGTGCATGAATTTTGTGGTGCACCCTGGAGAGGGCATCAACCACTTTATTTTTCTTTCCCTGCTTGTACTCCACAGTGTAATTGTAGCCAAGAAGTTTGACCCAAGCTTGTGCTGAATTCCCTCGATGAGTTTTTGTTCTTGTATATATTTTAAACTCTGTTGATCAGTTACGATGATGAGAGAGGATGCAGCAAAATAATGTTTCCAAAGGTTTGAGGGCTTCAATAATTGCTAAAGCTTCCTTGTCATAAGTGGAATATGTTTGCTGCTCTAGGACCAATTGCCTTCTTGAAAAAGGAAATAGGTCTCCCTCTTGCATTAGAACTGCACCTAGTCCATAGGCACAAGCATCTGTTTCAAGGATGAAAGGCTTTGAGAAATCTGGTAGGGCCAACACCGGGCTTGTGTCATTTTGTTCTTCGTGGTGTTGAAAGCTTGAACTTGCTCTTGCCCCCAACTCAAACTGTCCTTTTCGTGGAGTTAAACAGTGGCCTGCAAATTAGTCCATAATTTCCACAAATCTTCTATAGTACCCTGTTAAGCCTAAAAAGCTCCTGAGCTGTGTGACATTTTCAGTTACGGCCATTGCTTTGCCTTTTGAATTTTGATAGGGTCATTGCTACTCCATCAGCCCTAATAACATGTCCTAAGTACTCCACCTGAGGCTGAGCAAAGACACATTTGCTTGCTTTGATGTACAGCTAGTGTTCCTTCAATGTTTCAAATACTTGTTTCAAGTGAAGTGTGTGTTCCTTCATGTTTTTACTGAACACCAGGATATCATCAAAGAATACTAGTACAAATTTTCTGAGGTACTTGGCAAGGATAGTATTCATGAGCATTTGGAAAGTTGCAGGGCATTGGTTAAACCAAAAGGCATGACCAAGTATTCATAGTGCCCACAAGGTGCTAAAGGCAGTTTTCTCAATATCCTCTTCCTTCATTCTTATCTGGTGGTAACCACTTCTGAGATCCAGTTTAGTGAAAACAATGGCTCCATGTAGTTCATCCAACAAGTCCTCAATAACAGGGATGGGGTACTTGTTTTTGATAGTCTGAGTATTGACCTTTGAAATCATTGCAAAGTCTCCAGGAGAGGTCTTTCTTTTTCACTAAAATTGCAGGAGAGGAGTAAGGACTAGAACTATCTCTGATCACTTTGTTTTTAATCATTTCCTGAATGATCTGTTCCATAGCTTCCTTCTGGTGATAAGGCAATCTGTAAGGCCTTTGGTTTATAACTTTTGCACCAGGTTCAAAGGGAATTGCGTGATCGACAGTTCTCTTGGGAGGTAATTCAGTAGGAGTTCCAAAAATATCCTTGTACTGACCCAGAAGTTCCTGGACAGGAGGGGGAACAACAGTGTCCTCATGTTCTGTCAGAGCAATTCTGTTTAGCAGCAATACAGCTCCATAGATATTGTCATCAGATAAGTGCTCCATGCTGTCCATTTCTTGAATTGGTTCACTGGGTAGGCTTTCATCCCTGATGATTTTCTTTTCTCCTGATTTCAGTGTGACTTGCACTTCCATTTCCTCAAAATCTAGCTGTACAGGACTAACAGTTTTCATCCAGTCAGCTCCCAATATCACATCATAACCTTGTAACTGTAGGATTCTGAAATCATGAGCAAATTCAGTTCCCTGCACCACAAAAGGGCACTGGAGAGCAATGAATTCAGACCACAAAGTTGCACCATTGGCAACTAACACTTTCTTCTTCTTAGTTGGTGTCAGAGCACATAGAGCCAGCTTTGCTAGTGCAGGAGTTACAAATGTTGCAGTCGCCACTTTGTCAATGAGGGCGATTCTTGCAGTTTGTCTCCCAAAGAAGACTGTGATGTTGAAACTCAGCTTGGAAGAAGTGACTCCCATGAGGGCATGCATGGAGATTTGCAAGGGAGTGTCATCCAAGTCAGTGGGAGGAGGAGTTTCAGTATCATCAGTAGTGTAGTAGACCAATTCAGCATCCTCAGGGCAAGTCTCTTGCAAGGCTTGTATTTGCATTTGATTTGCCAGTTTGCAAACTTTCTTGTGGCCAGGAAACCATGGTTCTTTGCACTTGTAGCAGATCCCTTTCATTCTGGCCTGTTGGATGACAGTAGGTGTGTTGTTAGGAGGGGGTTTTCCTGGGTCAAACTGAACCTGCCTCCTAACTGGCTGATTTATATAAGCCACTGGTGTTTTCTTGCTGGGCTGAGCTTGTTCCATTCTTCTGGCCAACCAAATGGCTTTTTGAAGGTCTGCTGGTTCATGACATTGAACATAGTGTTGGATAGAGTCACTCAGGCCAGCAATGAAACTAGCTTTGTAATAATCAGCAGGTAAAGCAGGGTTATCCCTTCTGAGTAAGTTCATGGACTGTTCAAACTTGAGAACATAGTCATTAATGAGACCTGCAGTTGATTGAGAGCATGAAAAGTTCTGACATTGTCACACACTGAAGTTTCTGAAAACCTGTCTCCAATCAGTCTACAGAACCTGTACCATGGTAAGGTATTGGCAGTAATTCCAGTTCCTCTCCACCACTCTATTGCTGGCCCTTTTAAGTAAGTGACAGCAATCTCTGTTTTCTGCTCCAGTGGTGTCCTAGCAGCTTCAAAGTACATTTCAATGGTTTGGATCCAAGAGTCAGTTCCACTTCCCTCGAACACAGGTATGTTGTACTTGGCAGGTTTTACCAGAGTCAGAGGTCTTCTGTTGTCTTGGACTTGATCTCTCTGAGCATGACCTCCTCTGCCAAAGAATTTGTCGCTACCGCTCCTCACCTTGCTCTTGTTCCAACTGAGTGGTTTGTTGCATGTTTCCTGTTTGAGGAATTGCAGTAGCTGCTCTGGCATTAGGTGGAGGAAGCTTGTTGTCAGCAAAGTGGGGGTGCCTGTAAGGAAGTTTGGTGCTGCCATCCAAGTTAAGTTCTTTGCCAGTGTGCTTATCCACCAAGGTTACTGAGCCCGCAGAGGGGGTTTGGAGGCCATCGAGGCCGAAGTCACCGTCCTTGCGGTGTATGGTTTTGGCCACTGCCCTGAGGGATATCTTGGGGAATGGGTGGGTTTTCTCGTGGCTTAGGAAAACCAGAGATAAATTTGTTGAGTGTGCCCTATAATTCCCCCAAAGCCTTCTGCATGGATTGAAAATTTTCTTGCACATGATCTCTGAAATCCTCAAAGTCCTGCATCCTGCTCTCGATTTCTCTGCAGAGTTTGGACATCAAGTTGTAAGGACTGCATCTCCAGATTGCTGGTGGAGGATGAATTTGATGGGCCCGTCATCTTGAAGAAGGAACGCAGAGAGGGTTTTTAAAACTGGCAGGGAGCCAATTAACCTCACTGCCCGAGATCGTCAGGTGAAGGGAGGAATTTTACCACAGCACATGCTGCAACCCGACCTCGTCAGTAGATCCGCCGTCAGCACCGCCGCCGTCGCCGTGCCGCCGGAAGTACACCGAATCTGGTGGGAGGTGGGATTTTACTGCTGAAACAGTGTGTTCCCGCAACCACGCCCCAGCACCAAACCTGTACCAAGCTATTCGCCGCCGCCAACGCCGCCTTCAGCTACGCCGCCGCCAAGAAAGTCCGGTGAAAAGTGAAGGATTTTACGGCTCCTCCAACTCCACTTCGGCACCAGAACTCACGCCGCCAAGGAGAAGAACCTTGCTCTGAATACCACTTGTCAGACCCGGGTGGTCTGAAGGACGAAATTCAGAAAGACATGAACATTTCTAGTCGAATTTAGCTGAATTCAGAGGAAAGATTAGGCGAGTCTTGCTCGTTACAGTGGTTCTTGCCAACCATGAACACTGGCGGCGCGCATAAAGGAAACCCTAACAACAAGAATATCCTCCCTCGATCCCAACTCCTGGCTTTATAGCCTTACAAAAGGGAAGGAAAAAGAAGAGAGAAAGCAAAAAGAAAAAGAGGGGCGCTGCGGTCCTTGCCGGAAAGGGAACAACGACCTCCAGAGCAATCCCCGCCACACGATGGAGATCGGACGCTCCACGGGTCATCATAACTGGCGAAGCGGTACGACGAGGTCTCGGCCGTGCGATCGACGATGTGTGGCTACTGGCGTTTCCCGCCAGTCTGAAAGAGTTTGAATTAACTGAATCCCCCATTGCAGCGATCAGATCTTCAGACATAGACATTTGGGTCCTGACAGCTTCGTATTAGGGTTAGCATTGGATTAGCTCATATTCTTGTGTGAGAGCCTTTGCTCATCCACTTGGCTACTTCTCCTCGGAGATCAGGACCTCTACGGAGAAGATCCCCCAAGCGGATTCAAGACCCCCTTCTAGGGTGGACCCCATCAAGGCCTCCTCACAGAGAAGAACGGCTACCGTTTGTATCGTCCTTTGTTGACCTTGAATCATGTATCTCCCTTTGTGTTCATCGATCTAGCGCTTGTGTGATTGATCTCTTGTCGGTTGAATGAATTCTCTCTCGTTTTCCCCGTGTTTTCCCTCTTGTTCTTCCGCGTGTTCTTCGTGATTCACCGTAGGATCCGCTCCAACGTGAAAGATCGTCCACGTAGGGTTCCGCCCTACATCATCTCATTTATTTGAGCATTGGCTATTTTGTGCTAACCAACACATGCACGTGCGCATCATGATGGATGATGTGTACATCTACCACGCACACACAATTTTCCCTTTGTCTTTGTTTTGTGTAGGTACTCACGTATACTCGTCAACCTCTCAGTCCCAATAGTTGACGAAACGAGCTCTTGAGAGCAACGATGACTTGAGATCACGTGGATTTTCATTCCCACCATTCCTTTTGCGCAAGGACTACGCGCATCTCTTCTACTTGGCTCTCACACGGCTATGGGCTATTTACCACTTGCCACCATATGCTCATTTTACCTTGTTCACTTTGCATGTTATACTTGCTTCTATGCCTTTGCCATGCACTTGTGACCCTTGCTTGCATCTACCCATGATTCACCATTATGCTACTCCTATGTGTATTTGCATGCTTGGTGGAGATCCTAGTAGCTATTGTCATGATTTCTTTGTGCCCCATGCTATTGATGCTTGTTGTGTTGGGAGAGTCATGATGACCCATTTGATACGGAGCATCCCTCGCTCATCCCCATGGACGTGTCTACATCTTCCTCAACACCACTTGGGCCCATGACAAGAGCTAGAGCCAAGGCTATCGAAGATAAGGTAAACTCGCTCCTTTCCGAACTTGCTCTCTCTACTCACGAGACTTGCCTACTACCTCATATGGACACTTTGTGTGTGATCAGGTACCTGGAGGAAAGCCATGGTGCATCTACATCCATTGGACAAGTGATGAGGACATCAATACCATTGTTACACCCACAGCCCCTGCTGCTATACATACTGGACCAATTACTAGAGCTCGCGCACGCCAATTGAATTATCAGGTACTTTCGCTTTCTTGGTAACGATTCCAATGTTCATGAGAATATGATGCTGCCTAAATTGGATACATTTGTTTTGCTTACAAATGAAGGGCCTACCATGGACAAGAAAGATGAACCTTGGAGCAAGTTCAAGCATGGAGATGTTGGCATGCGCAAGGGGAACAAGAACGGAGTTACAAGTGATGATTCCGGACTTTGAAGCCACCCTAATGAGAGCATGAGGCCTTGGACGAAATATACAAGATGCCACTTCATAATATTCGTCGATAGGCTATTCTAGGTGCTGCGTCACCTTAATATTGGGCCAGGCCCATGTAATTTCGAAATACTTACGTGTAGGCTGTTTTTAGAGTCCGCATGTGTGGGGAAACAAGAGTTAGGGTTGGTTTCGGACCCCTCCCTCAAGGGCCACGAAATTCCCTTCTCTTTCTCCATATATACAGCCCTTAGGGCGTCGTTTAGACTTTGGGTTTTGTTTAGATCAAAAGTTCGCCATAGCTGCAACTTCGCGTACTTCGTTTGTGTTTAACGACCAGACCAAGGCGTCACAGAACCCCACCTTCATTAATAAAGCTTTCCTCTTATATTCGCAATATCCAGATTGCAATCTTAGTTTCTTGCTTGTTCTTCGTTTGCTCGCAGGAAGCAGGCCCTCGTGGTCGTTGATCGTGCTCCGGCGTGGTCAATAACCCTCGGAAGTTGGTTTAGCGATTGCTAAGGCGCGAAGTCTCGCCGACGTAGTCGGATCGTCAAGGTCGACTCCCACGTAAACGATAGCCACCATCTCATCGAAACATCGGGACACCTTTGCCTCTATCAAGTGGTATCAGATTTTCAGGTTGCTCGGTGAGATTTTACAGTTTTCGTAGATTAGATCGAGTCTGCATTCTTCATACCTAAAGTCCACGAAAAAGCCACAAAAAAATTAGGGTTAGTTCATCATATCCGAACCAATCTGAGCCTTCGCATAATCTTTTTAGGGTTTTTGCTTTGTTGAATTTGCGGTTGCATCGTCGTGTCTAGTTGCTGGTCTTAGCATCTAGTCTTTTAGAGTTTCGAGTTCTGGTCATAAGTTTTCACGTCGCCGCCGCACCATCATCATAGCCTTGCCATCTACCACCATTGCTTATCCGCCACCGCTCTGAATCCATATCCATATATCCACCACCAATCCGAGTTCTTCTCATATTAGGTTTGTTTTCGAGATCCATCTAGTCTGGAAATCACCCTCCGTTTAGGCCCAAAATTTTCCGAAAACGCACTTGTCGAAAAATTTTCTGGCTATCCTATTTTTAGGTGTTTCTAAGCGTATTGAGACAATCGCCATTATAGAAAGTTTTTTGACCCGTTTCAGTTTTTGGGTCCCGGCAAATAAAAAAAATATTTTGGTCGAAAAAATTTCGTGCCCATCCTGTCGATTTGACACAGGAAGAGTTTTGAGACACTCGCCATTATAGTGATTTTTCGAAAAAAAAAGAGCAGCGCAAAAGAAAAAAAAAAGAGCGAAAAAAAAAAATTTCCAGAGTGTGCTTTTCCGTTGTTTCCGTGCAGCGCCGTGATTTTGTTAGTGTTCTAGGCTCGCGTCTCTAGCACGGTCTAGCCTAGGACCAGCACAGTATCGTCGTTGAGCGTTTATTCAACTTTGCATCTCTGAATTGATTATTGCTGACCCTTTTGATACCATATTATAAGCCTTCCCAGCTCCACATACATCTACATCGTATGCTTGACTCTCCCCGTAATCGCTCTATCCAAGCTTTGAGAGTTTTGACTACATCGGTTGCCGATCACCGCTTCTTGGGTAAGAACTGGTCAGAATTTGAGATTTGCTTGACGGATTTGGACTGTCCACCACACCACCACCACCACTTCCTAGTAGTCTGTCGAATCATATTCTTGTGTGTTTCTATTGTCGCTAACCATGGCAGGATCACAAGCCGAGACCGACCGGGAGAACATGACAAACAAAGCGCTACATGATAAGTTTCAACAAATGATGAGTGGGCAGGTGGAAGATGTTCTAAATAGATTTGAAGAGGCCATGGAGAAGATAGATGGCATTGAGAAGGCGTTGAAACAAAGCTCGATAACAAGTTTAATGAATTGCTCAAGCGTCTACCACCACCACCACCGATCGCACCTAATGCACCTCTACAACAACAACAACGACTACCTCCACATCGCTGAAGCAGCCCTCCGCCGAAGCGAGCCGTGTCCCTCTTCACTGGCCAAACTGCCAGGTGCTTCTTTGTTGATACTTCGTGGCTCCTGCTGGCGATGTGGGGAGGATGATTATGTGAGAGAGTACGAGGATGAGGTTGATCAACTTCAGAACTACGTGCAACCACCAAAGCACCACAACCACCCGGTCGTCCACATGCAAATAATGGCAATGTTAGGGCTCCCCTTCAGGTACGAGATCATGACCATCTCCCTAAATTGAAGTTGAATATTCAACCATTTGCGGGTAGATATGTTCCTGATATATATCTTACTTGGGAGTTAGAAATTGAACAACGATTTACATGTTTACAATATCCCGAGGAGAGACGTGTTCCCCGCCATTGCTGTTTGTGCTTTCACTAGCTTTGCATGTGTTTGGTGGTCCGAACATTGTAGATTATATCCTGTTCCAAATACTTGGGCTGCTTTGAAAACTGCTATGCGTACTCGTTGGGTTCCACCATATTGTCAACGTGAATTACTTCAAAAATTGCAGCGCTTAAGACAAGGAAAAATTCGGTAGAAGAATATTATCGTGAATTACAAACTGGCTTGATTAGATGTGGTATTGTTGAGGAGAATGAAGCTATGCTTGCACGTTTTACGGGTGGATTAAATAGAGATATTCAGACCATTCTAGACTACAAGGATTATACTAATATCACTCGATTATTCCATCTTGCTTGTAAAGCTGAACGTGAAGTCTTGAGGATCGACAGCGTTGGCGCGGACTAACTTTTCTCGCAGGTCGACCTTCATCATGGACACCACGTGCATCATCTACTTCCACACGTTCTACTACACCGGCACCTCCGTGGCTGCCACCTCCAACCGTGATACAAGAAAGCAGGCACAACCACCACTATCTCGCCAAGAGCGCACTCTTGAGCCTACACAGAGCTCTTCTTCTTCCATGGCGTCAACAGGGCACACAAGTGATATTATTTGTCGTCGTTGTAAGGGAAGAGGACATTTTGCCGAGAATGCCAATCTCAGCGTGTGATGATTGCTACTGAGGATGGTGGGTATGAGTCCGCTAGTGACTATGATGAAGAGACTTTGGCTCTTATTACACATGAAGAACATGGTGGAGATGATTCTGATCATGAGACGCAATACATGGCTGCTGAAGATGCTGACGGACATGAATGTTTAGTTGCTCAACGTGTTTTGAGTGTGCACGTTACACAAGCTGAGCAAAATCAGAGGCATAATTTGTCCATACAAAGGGAGTTGTGAAGGAACGTTCTATTCACGTCATCATGGAGGGAGCTGCAACAACTTGGCTAGCATGGCGATGGTGGAGAAGCTATCTCTCACCACAAGACCACATCCACATCTTTACTACATCCAATGGTTCAACAACAGCGGCATGGTTAAGGTAACACGTCGTTCGTGTGTATTTTAGTATCTCTACATATGCTGATTATGTTGATTGTGATGTGGTACCTATGCAAGCATGTTCCTTATTACTTGGTAGACCGTGGCAATTTGATAAAAATTCTGTACACCATGGTAGAAACAATCAGTATACTCTTGTTCACAAGGATAAAAATATTACTTTCCTTCCTATGACTCCTGATTCAATTTTGAAAGATGATATTAATAGAGCTAATAAAGCAAAACAGGAGAAAAATAAGAGTGAAAATCAGATTGTGGCAAAAGAATTTGAGCAACAAATGAAGCCTAATAATAAACCATCTAATGTTGCTTCGAAATTAAACTGAAAAGTGCATGTTTACTTGCCACCAAATCTGATATTGAGGAGCTAGATTCTAGCAAATCTGTTTGCTATGCTTTTGTGTGCAAAGAGGCATTATTTTCATTCGAGGACGTGCCTTCCTCTTTGCCCCTCGCTGTCACTAACATTTTGCGAGAGTTCACGACGTCTTCCCACAAGGCGTACCACCGGATTACCACCTATTCGAGGGATTGAGCATCAAATTGACTTAATTCCCTGCATCGCTACCCAACCGTGCACCATACCGTACCAATCCGGAGGAGACGAAGGAGATTATGCGTCAAGTACGAGAGCTGCTCGACAAAGGTTATATACGCGAATCTCTTAGTCCTTGTGCTGTTCCTATTATACTAGTGCCTAAAAAGGATGGTACGTCATGTATGTGTGTTGATTGTAGAGGCATTAATAATATTACTATTCGTTATCGCCATCCTATTCCTAGGCTAGATGATATGCTTGATGAATTGAGTGGCTCTACAATATTCTCCAAAGTTGATTTATGAGTGGATACCATCAAATTCGTATGAAATTGGGAGATGAATGGAAAACAGCATTTAAAACTAAGTTTGGTTTATATGAGTGGTTAGTCATGCCTTTTGGGTTAACTAATGCACCTAGTACTTTCATGAGACTAATGAACGAAGTTTTACATGCTTTCATTGGACGATTTGTGGTAGTCTATTTTGATGATATACTGATTTATAGCAAATCTTTGGAAGAACATTTGGAACATTTACGTGCTGTTTTTAATGCTCTACGTGATGCACGTTTGTTTGGTAACCTTGGGAAGTGCACCTTTTGCACCGACCGAGTATCTTTTCTTGGCTATGTTGTTACACCACAGGAATTGAAGTTGATAAAGCCAAGATTGAAGCTATTGAGAGTTGGCCGCAGCCCAAAACGGTCACACAAGTGAGGAGTTTTCTTGGACTCGCTGGTTTCTATAGGCGCTTTGTGAGAGACTTTAGCACCATTGCTGCACCTCTCAATGAACTTACAAAGAAGGATGTGCCTTTTGTTTGGGGTACCGCACAGGAAGAAGCCTTCACGGTATTGAAAGATAAGTTGACACATGCTCCTTTACTCCAACTTCCTGACTTTAATAAGACGTTTGAGCTTGAATGTGATGCTAGTGGAATTGGATTAGGAGGTGTGTTATTACAAGATGGCAAACCTGTTGCATACTTTTCTGAAAAATTGAGTGGGCCTAGTCTGAACTATTCTACTTATGACAAAGAATTATATGCTCTTGTTCGGACTTTAGAGACATGGCAACATTATTTATGGCCCAAAGAATTTGTTATACATTCTGATCATGAATCTTTGAAACATATTAAAAGTCAAGCTAAACTGAATCGTAGACATGCTAAATGGGTTGAATTCATTGAGACTTTCCCTTATGTCATTAAACACAAGAAGGGTAAAGAAAATGTTATTGCTGATGCTTTGTCTCGTCGCTATACTATGCTTTCACAACTTGACTTCAAAATATTTGGTTTGGAGACCATCAAAGATCAATATGTGCATGATGCTGATTTTAAAGATGTAATGCAGAATTGTAAAGAAGGAAGAACATGGAACAAGTTCGTTATTAAGGATGGTTTTGTGTTCCGTGCTAACAAGCTATGCATTCCTGCTAGCTCTGTTCGTCTTTTGTTGTTGCAGGAGGCGCATGGAGGAGGATTAATGGGACACTTTGGCGTGAAGAAGACGGAGGATATACTTGCTACACATTTCTTTTGGCCAAAGATGAGACGGGATGTTGAGCGTTTTGTTGCTCGCTGCACTACTTGTCAAAAAGATAAGTCACGACTCAATCCTCATGGTTTATATATGCCTTTGCCTGTGCCTAGTATTCCTTGGGAGGATATATCTATGGACTTTGTTTTAGGTTTACCTCGAACAAAGAAGGAGGGATAGCATATTTGTTGTCGTGGATAGAATCTCGAAAATGGCACACTTTATACCATGTCATAAAAGCGATGATCTTTGTTAATGTTGCTGATTTGTTCTTTCGTGAAATTATTCGCTTGCATGGTGTGCCAAATACTATTGTTTCAGATCGTGATACTAAATTTCTTAGCCACTTTTGGAGATGTTTATGGGCTAAGTTGGGGACTAAACTGCTTTTTAGTACTACTTGTCACCCCCAAACCGATGGACAAACTGAAGTAGTCAATAGAACATTGTCTACTATGCTTAGGGCTGTTTTGAAGAATAATAAGAAAATGTGGGAAGAATGCTTGCCTCATATTGAATTTGCTTATAATCGTTCATTGCATTCTACTACTAAGATGTGCCCTTTTGAAATTGTGTATGGCTTCCTACCTCGTGCACCTATTGATTTGTTGCCTCTTCCATCTTCGGAGAAGGTTAATTTTGATGCTAAAGAACGTGCTGAATTGATTTTAAAAATGCATGAGTTAACTAAGGAAAACATTGAGCGTATGAATGCTAAATATAAACTTGCTGGAGATAAGGGTAGAAAACATGTTGTCTTTGCACCTGGAGATCTTGTTTGGTTACATTTGCGTAAGGATAGGTTTCCTAAATTGCGCAAATCAAAGCTAATGCCACGTGTTGATGGTCCATTTAAGGTGTTAGAGAAAATAAATGATAATGCATATAAACTTGAGCTGCCTGCAGATTTTGGGGTTAGTCCCACTTTTAACATTGCAGATTTGAAGCCTTATTTGGGTGAGGAAGATGAGCTTACGTCGAGGACGACTTCATTTCAAGAAGGGAGGATGATGAGGACATCAATACCATTGTTACACCCACAGCCCCCTGACTATACATCTTGGACCAATTACTAGAGCTCGCGCCGCCAATTGAATTATCGGTACTTTCGTTTCTTGGTAACGATTCCAATGTTCATGAGAATATGATGCTGCCTAAATTGGATACATTTGTTTTGCTTACAAATGAAGGGCCTACCATGGACAAGAAAGATGAACCTTGGAGCAAGTTCAAGCATGGAGATGTTGGCATGCGCAAGGGGAACAAGAACGGAGTTACAAGTGATGATTCCAGGACTTTGAAGCCACCCTAATGAGAGCATGAGGCCTTGGACGAAATATACAAGATGCCACTTCATAATATTCGTCCATAGGCTATTCTAGGTGCTGCGTCACCTTAATATTGGGCCAGGCCCATGTAATTTCGAAATACTTAAGTGTTTTTAGAGTCCGTATGTGTGGGGAAACAAGAGTTAGGGTTGGTTTCGGACCCCTCCCTCAAGGGCCACGAAATTCCCTCCTCTTTCTCCATATATACAGCCCTTAGGGCGTCGTTTAGACTTTGGGTTTTGTTTAGATCAAAAGTTCGCCATAGCTGCAACCCAGCGTGCCGTTTGTGTTCAACGACTGCACCAAGGCGTCACGAACCCCACCTTCATTAATAAAGCTTTCCTCTTATATTCGCAATATCCAGATTGCAATCTTAGTTTCTTGCTTGTTCTTCGTTTGCTCGCAGGAAAGCAGGCCCTCGTGGTCGTTGATCGTGCTCCGGCGTGGTCAATAACCCTCGGAAGTTGGTTTAGCGATTGCTAAGGCGCGACGTCTCACACGTACGTAGTCGGATCGTCAAGGTCGACTCCGACAGAAACGATAGCCACCATCTCATCGAAACATCGGGACACCTTTGCCTCTATCAACAAGGAGACGAAGCTACCAACCGCAAAGGAGAAGAAGAAGAGCTACAGGAGAAAACTCCAGCCACCGGACGACCGGTAGGGACCGGACGTCCGGCGCTGGCCCAAAGAAGCGGACGTCCGGGCGGACCGGACGACCGCCACACTCACAATGACGGACGTCCGGCTTCCAGCGGACGACCGGCCCCTGAAGACCCGAGCTGAATCTGCGGAAGACCGGTGCCAACGGACGACCGGAAACCAGCGGACGTCCGGTGCCCCTGGACCCGAACCAAATCAGCGGAAGTAGGAAGAAACCGGACGTCCGGTGCCTCCTTCACAGAACTGATCCAGCGGACGTCCGACGACACCGGACGTCCGGTCCCTCCTGAGCCACCGGACGACCGGTCCCCAGCGGACGTCCGGTACCTGTCACAAGATAGCTTTGGGCGAAGCCCATGTACCCCTTCACTTCGCCCCCTTTTTGCACTAAGACTATAAATAGAACCCCTCCTCCTAGCTAGAGTAGCTTAGGTTTAGCTCATGTTTGTGTAGAGCCTTGCTCATCCACTTGGCTACTTCTCCTCGGAGTTCAGGACCTCTTCGGAGAAGATCCCTCAAGCGGATTCAAGACCCCCTTCTAGGGTGGACCCCATCAAGACCTCCTCTCGGATAAGAACGGCTACTCGTGTATCCTTACCTTTGTTGACCTTGGATCTCGTGTATCTCTTTGTGTTCTTTGATCTAGCACTTGTGTGACCGATTCCTTGTTGGTTGAGTGTTTTCCCTCGTTCCTCCCCGTGATTTCCTCGTGTTCTTCTGCGTATTCTTCGTGATTCACCGTAGGTCCCGCTCCAACGTGAAAGATCATCCACGTAGGGTTCCGCCCTACATCATCTTGGTATCATGAGCCACGTTGATCACGTTTTTGGAGCCCCTACCCCTCTTTTTCTAGCTTGATTTTGTTGTTTTTGTCCTAATTCCGAAAATTCCCCACAAAAGTAGCCCCAAAATTTTTTCTGTGATTTGTTTGTGAGTTGAGATTTTGTTGGATTTGGTCCATGGATTTGTGTTGCTACATGTGGATCTAGCTTTCCCCACCCTCCCCACCCTTTTCCATCCACCAAACCACCCGATTTCGACCTCACCATCCCCTTCCACCCCGAAACCGAGCAGTTCTTCCCGTGCCCGAACACCACCCAGGCACCGGACGACCGGCAAGTACCGGACGTCCGACGGCCGGACGACCGCAAAAACCGGACGTCCGTTCATCTCTGACGAAACTGAATTTTCAGTTCGGCCACCACCACAACCCCACCTCCCACCACATCTCCCAAACCCACATACACCAAAATCTTCCACGATACTTCCGATGACGATTTTGACACATTTTGGTCCTTGAGATTTTGAGTTGTGGTTTCCCGTATCCTAGTGTGTTTCGGCTATCTAGGTACGGTTCGAATTCATCATCACCACCGCTCATCTACATCGACTAGTCATCATCGCAAGGACGGTAACTTCGACGACATCTTTGTCATACCTTGCATTTGCATTGATAACCCACATTGCCTCATTTTGCGTAGCTTACCCATCGAGACTAGTCATTGAGTATTGACGGCTACGTGACTTGTGCACATTTAGTGATCATACTAAATAGCATACATACCATACCATAGTGGTGCATATCTTGGGATCCACTTGTGTGTCACAAGGTTGTCATAGCATACACAATTGCTATCTTGGTTCGTGAAGTTTTGCATGAGAAAAGAGCTCAAAAGAGAAAGAGCCAATCAAGCTTTTAAGCAAAGAGAGAAAGATAAGCAAAGAGCTTATGAGCAAGAACCATAGCATCATACTACATTAAGATTGTCATATTGGATCATCTTGGATCATAGCACCAAATATCATACATATAACATAATTGGGATAGAGATAGTTGCATTTTTCCTAGTAGGTTGTGCACAAGTTTGCGTATCCGCCTATTGTGCAATCGTGCTAGCGTCTCTCTAGTGTTGTGCAACAAGAACATCTTGGTGAATTCCACATTTTGGCTCATCTTTGGTTGCATAACCCCATATTATCTATTTGCGTGTGTGTTTCCGTGTACCATATCTTGCTATTGGTCTACTTGTAGCATTTGCAAATTTGTGAACCTTTTCCAACATTATTGACGCCACTTACAATTGCATCAAATTTTGTGCCACCATCCTCACCAAGCTCCACCATAAGCTCTTATTTGTGTAGGTGTGAGAACCGACAAGGATTGGTACCAATAGTGCTATTTCATTGTCCGCATTTGAGTGAACTTGATTCATCTTCAACATCGGTCAAAGGTACATTGGTATAAGTTCTTTTCCGTTCTACCACTCACATTTTGCTTGGAATGATGGATAGGCCAAGTACCTCTACCAACCCACTCTTCATCGAGCAAGACGGCGACATGTCATCATACGTCACCAAGAGCCACCTCTTTGGTGCACAACGAGCATTGCACCAAGAACAACAAGCAATGAGCGACCGCATCGACAACCTCGCCACCGACTTGCGACTCTCCGAGCAACGTACAAGGGACTACTTCGACAACAAGTTCGACGCTCACAAGCAAGAGAATGATGCAAGAATGGACGAGATACGCGCCTTGATGAGAAGCCGACATCATTCTACTTCATCATCAAGACGGAGCCGCTCGAGTCGACACTCCGACGACACCTTCTACGACTCAAGTACACCTACTTAGAACACTCTTCGTCGTGCCGCTCGTCAAGACCGTCATGCATCTCGCAACCCGCTACATGACAAGCATTCACAAGAGCAAGTTGATGATCAAGTTCCTCGTCCTCAATCAAACCAAGAGGCTTTTGCTCAAGCTCAAGAACGACAACGTCTTAAATGCGCCAACAAGAGGAAGAACGAGCGCGTCTACACCAAGATGAACAAGACGCCAAGGCTCAACGTCTTCAACAACAACAACGTGAAGGGCAAGCTCTTGAGGCGCAACGTGCCCTTCAAGAATCAAGTAGAGCCTTCGCCAACCGCAATCGCGAACGGCACAATCAAGAGGAAGCCCTTCGAGAAGAAATCCAAGAGAGGAACTACCAACCTCATGTACAACGTCAAGTTCCTCAAGCCCCTCCACAAGCTCGTCAAGCTCCACCCCAACCTCAAGCTCAACAAGGGCAAGTTGATCATGGTCTTCCTCCACGCCAAGAGCAACATGAAGACGATTACAATCCACGTCAAGGACGTCATCATCAACATCGCCAACAACACAATGAAGAGCAACGCTACGACAAGCTAAAATTCACCATGCCCAAGTTCAATGGAAGCAATGACCCCGAAGACTACCTCTCATGGGCATTGAAGGTTGACAAAATCTTCCGGTTGCACAACTACGATGAAGCGAAGAAAATCGCTATGGCATCACTTGAGTTCCAAGACTATGTGCTCATATGGTGGGAACAAATCAACGAGCGACGACAAGCAAGAGGTGAACCTCCAATCACCACTTGGGCTCAAATGAAGGATGTCATGCGAGCACGTTTTGTGCCAACCTACTACAACCGCGACCTCTTCAAGAAACTCCAACTACTCAAGCAAGGAACAAAGAGTGTTGAAGAATATTACAAGGAAATGGAGATAGCCATGATTCGAGCCAATGTTAAGGAAGACGATGAGCAAACAATGGCACGTTTCTTGAATGGACTCAATCATCCCATTAAGAAGATCGCCGACTTCCAACCATACTCAACACTCATTGAGCTCGCGCATCAAGCTACAAAGGCGGAACGCCAAGTGCAAGATGACTTCAAGTACTCTAAGTACTCATCCAAGACCTACGGCTTCTCCAACACCCAAGCTTCAACGACTACTCCAACATCTACTTCGACCAAGCTTTCTTCAAGAAAGCGACGACAAGTCAAGTTACAAGAAGACTTCGACAAGCTCAAGTCGTCCTCCTCCTACTACAAGCAACCTCAAGCCGCGTGCTTCATCCTCTACTCCGACCGATGAGACCATCAAGACAAGCTCCTTCAAGTGTTTCACTTGCGGCGGCCGAGGCCACAAGTCATCTGAATGCACCAACAAGCGCACCATGATCCTCAACGACGATGGCACATATGACTCCATGAGTGAAGAGGAGATGGAAGCTCTTGAGCAAGTGGCCATGCACCGGCGAGTGAACGAAGATGAAGATGATGAAGTCTTTTGTGATGAGGATTCGAGCCCCGCTCTCGTTGTCTCCAAGGTCTTGACTCTTCAACATCAACAAGAAGAAGACCAACGATGCCACATTTTCCACACAAAAGCCGACATCAACGGAAGGTCCATCAAGGTCATCATCGATGGAGGTAGTTGCCACAACTTGGCAAGTGAAGAACTATGCTCCAAGCTCCAATTGGTACAGAGGAAGCACCCGCATCCCTACAAGGTTCAATGGCTAAGTGACTCCGGCACTATACGAGTTGAGCATACGGTCCTAGTCTCTTTCAAAATTGGTGCATCTGAAGACACTTTGGAGTGTGATGTGGTCCCAATGACAGTTTGTCACCTACTTCTTGGTCGATCATGGCAATTCGACCGTGGTGTCATACACAATGGGCGTACCAATCACTATAGCTTCAAGATGAAAGGGAAATAATATGTGCTACGACCTATGTCTCCTAGTCAAGTGATAGCCGACAAACAAGCCACCAATCATAGAGACAAGAGCGAGAAAGTGATCCAACCAAAAGTGAGTGAGAGCCACAAGCCAAGCGTGAGCGCCTCTTCGCCTAGAGAAAAAACCTCATCCTATTTGCCACCAAAAGTGAGATGAGAGAAGTGTGTGATGAGGACATGACTACCTTGGATAAGACCAAAATATTGCATACATGCATATTTGTCGTGTGATTTCTAGTGCAAACTATTCAATAATCTATTTATGTTATCCGAACAAAAATACATCACATACTTTTGTGTTTTGTCTAATTGTAGGTGTATGGGACATTTGTACAATACACATATGAAGATAAGGGAAAAGGAGAAGTTTAGGTGCTGTTCAAAAGTTCTCTCACTTCACTTTTGGCCCAAGAGAAGATAGAGTCCAAGTCTCTCACGTTCTGGACTCAGATTCGGACTGCACAGACATACCTGACTCAAAACGTCAATAATTTTTTCATCCGGACTCCAAATTGGGTGATTTTTTTTTTTGGAAAATAGATTTCGTGCACCTTCCAACCCAATTGGATTCACCTTCAAATTCGTCCGGAGTGTTGAGTTATGGACGAAACAATCTGATGCTGCAGCAGAATCCGAGTCAAACTACAAGTCTAAAGGTGTTACGTCACCTCCGCTTGGGCCCATTGGCCTTGTACGACCTAGGGTTAGTTTTAGGCTGCCTTGGGACGTCCTACCACCTCCTTGGCCGCCACCCCTTGATCCTATATAAGTAGATCCATGTAGTAGCTTTTTCCTTGGGATTTGTTTAGTTAAAAGTTAGCCATTGCAACCGTGTACTTCGTTTGTGTCCAACGACCAGACCAAGACCGCTTACGGATCCCCACCATTATCAATACTTCATATATATTCGCAATATTCAGATTGCTTTATCATATTCTTGCTCGTTCTTCGATTGCTTGCAGGAATAGACCTTCGTGGTCAGGCTGATTGTGCTTCCAGCATCGTCAGTAACCTCGGGAGATTGGTTTAGCGATTTCTAAGGCACAACGTCGTGCACGTTTGTAGTCGGATCGTCAAAGTCGTCTCCACCAAATCGATAGTTATCATCTCATCGAAAGATCGGGACCCTCGCCTCTATCAAGTGGTATCAGAATCTGTTTTGTGCACTGTTCAGTAAAACAGGCATAACTTCCTCATACGAAGTCCGTTTTGGCTCCGCGAGTACTCAAATTAAAGCTAGAGACGAGCCGCATCTAAATAGTTGCAGAAGCTAGTTCAATATTTGGCACCTCAAAATCGGCTCCTAAATAGGTCTTTTGCCCTCCGAAGTTCGTGAACACAGCTTATTCCAGTTTTTCAAATCAGTTTTAGAATTTTTGACTCCTCATATCAACTCGGAATTGAGTGATTCTTTTGCATTGGAAAGCTTGAGTTAGTAGCATTCTTTGAAAAAGTTATCAGAAAATTGGCTCAAACTTTTCAAGAGGAAAACTGGAGAGAGAGTTGTTGTATATCCCGCTTGGCGCTTGTTTTTCATCATTATCTTTCTTTGCCGTTGTGCTCTTCACTTATATCTTGCTGTCTAGAGCTACTCATTATCCTTCATTGATGCTAGTTGTGCTACGTCGTGACCTCATTAGTGTTCTAGGCTCGCGTCTCTAGTCCGGTCTAGCCTAGGACCAGCACAAGATCTGCGTCGTTGAGCGTTTATTCAACATTGCATCTTTGAATTGATTATTGCTAATCTTTTGCTACCATATATAGCCAACCCAGCTCCACATATTTCTACACCGTGTATCGTCGCTCCCCTGGCAATCTCTTTACACAATCTTCAGAGTTACTTGACACCGTTGGTTGCACTGTCACCTTTCTTTGCATGGTAAGAACTTGTAAGACATTGATATTTGCTTTCTTGTGAGCGTTTTACCACCACATCCTAGTAGTTATAGAAACATTATTTTTGGATTTTGTTTCTTGTTCTACTAATCATGACAGGATCCAGAGTCAATTCATGGGTTTTGTCGATCGCGGAGACATGCCACCACCTATGCAAATACCACAAATCACGAGAGGTGCACAAACATCCAAATGCACATGATCAGGTTCATGTTTCTATACCACCATTTAATGGCCGTTTTAGACCTCCTCTATATATTGAATGGGAGTTAGACATAAATAATATATTTGCTTCCCATAATTTTGATGAGCGTAAAAAGTTATGGTTGCGGTTGGTTCTTTCACCGGTTATGCTCTAGTTTGGTGGAGTGAATATTGTCGGTTACACCCTGATTATGTACCTAATACTTGGGATGATTTAAAACATGTCATGAGAGATAGATTAAATGCGATGTTTATTATACTCATGGCATGATTAAAAAACTGGAACATTTAAAACAAGGTAGTGACACCGTAACAAAATATTATGATGATTTACAAACTACCTTGTTGCACTCATTTTTAGAAGAAAGTGAAGAAGATTTTATGGATAGATTTTGGGGAGGATTAAACCATAATATTCAGGAGATACTAATTCATGAAGAGTGTTATCCTATGGACCATTTGTTTCGTCTTGCTTGCAAAGCTGAGCAGGAAATAAAAGCGACGTGTTGCCCACAAGGAGAACAAGCGCGGTGCACATTCCAACTGTTGATACAGATGTTTATTCAACTACTAGGCGTACTATGACAACCACATCCGTTGTTGCGAGGACTACATCATCTCCACCATGTGACACATCATCATCGAGAGTGCCTGCATCATCTGAGTTGACTATAAGAGGTAATGACAAAGGTACAGATTTTCCACTTTTACATGAGAATGATGCATGCCTAGTTAACTTGAATACATCATGTGTTGAGCTACCCACTACTTTGATCACACCACCTATTTTAGAGGATTATATTGATAATTTGACTTTGCCATGTGATCAAACAACTGAAATGCCAACAATTTTGAGTGCACCCATTGAATTAATTGTTGATGCAAAAGAATCAATATTTAATCATTTTGATATGACCTCTAATCTTGGTGATGATTACGTGTCGAATGACTTATTGCATGTTTACTTATTTAAGCATGTTGTAGCATGTAAACTTGATGCAAGTAAGGTTTATTCACCAATGTTGGGATGGTTTAATGATGAACATTGTCAATCTTTTGAAATGAATAAGAGCTTCACTTATATGTGCAAACTGAGTTGCAATATTTTCATGCCTTCTACTTCTTGTGATAATGTTTTGGCTTTAGATTTTATGAACTATGCAAGTTACTCATCTATTTATGTGTCATATGTGCAAAAATCAAGGGAAATAAAAATGGATGACATATACATATACAACATGTACACCTTGTCTCTTTTGTTAGCCACATTTCAGACTAAGAACCATGAGGACGGCTTTGTTTTCAAGAAGTGGAGGATGATGAGGACATGACTACCTTGGATAAGACCAAAAATATTGCATACATGCATATTTGTCGGTGATTTCTAGTGCAAACTATTCAATAATCTATTTATGTTATCCGAACAAAATACATCACATACTTTTGTGTTTTGTCTAATTGTAGGTGTATGGGACATTTGTACAATACACATATGAAGATAAGGGAAAAGGAGAAGTTTAGGTGCTGTTCAAAAGTCCTCTCACGTCACTTTTGGACCAAGAGAAGATAGAGTCCAAGTCTCTCACGTTACGGACTCAGATTCGGACTGCAGACATACGACTCAAAAGCGTCAATAACTTTTCATCCGGACTCCAAATTGGGTGATTCGTTTTTTGTTGGAAAATAGATTTCGTGCACCTTCCAACCCAATTGGATTCACCTTCAAATTCGTCCGGGCGTTGAGTTATGGACGAAACAATCTGATCTTTGTGGCAGAATCCGAGTCAAACTACAAGTCCAAAGGTGTTACGTCACCTCCGCTTGGGCCCATTGGCCTTGTACGACCTAGGGTTAGTTTTAGGCTGCCTTGGGACGTCCTACCACCTCCTTGGCCGCCACCCCTTGATCCTATATAAGTAGATCCATGTAGTAGCTTTTTCCTTGGGATTTGTTAGTTAAAAGTTAGCCATTGCAACTTCGTGTACTTCGTTTGTGTCCAACGACCAGACCAAGACCGCTTACGGATCCCCACCATTATCAATACTTCATATATATTCGCAATATTCAGATTGCTTTATCATATTCTTGCTTGTTCTTCGATTGCTTGCAGGAATAGACCTTCGTGGTCAGGTTGATCGTGCTCCAGCGTGGTCAATAACCTCTCGGAGTTGGTTTAGCGATTGCTAAGGCGCAACGTCTTGCACGTTTGTAATCGGATCATCAAAGTCGTCTCCGCCAAATCGATAGTTATCATCTCATCGAAAGATCGGGACACCCCCGCCTCTATCAGTGTGTGAGAACCCATCGAGTGTGATGCACTTTGTCCTTGTGTGCAAGGATGGAGAACCAAAAACTAACACAATTCACAAGCTACCTTTGGTGTTTCAATCTCTTTTGCAGGAATTTCAAGATGTTTTCCCCGATGAGCTACCTCGGGTCTACCTCCTCTTGAGGCATAGAGCATAGAATCGACCTCTTCCCGGGCGCCTCTACCAAACAAAGCTCCATACCGAGTCAATCCCGAAGAAACCAAGGAGATTCAACGGCAAGTACAACAACTCATCAACAACGGCCATGTACGTGAAAGCCTAAGCCCTTGTGCCGTTCCGGTTATTCTTGTGCCTAAGCCCGATGGAAGTTTCCGCTTGTGTTCCGATTGTAGACCTATCAATGCTATTACCGTTCGATATAGGCATGCCATTCCTCGCTTAGATGACATGCTTGATGAACTTAGTGGAGCCAACTTTTTCTCAAAAATTGATCTTAAAAGTGGCTATTATCAAATCTGCATACAAGAGGGTGATGAATGGAAAACTGCTTTCAAAACCAAATTTGGTTTATATGAGTGGTTAGTGATGCCTATGGGTCTTTCGGAAGCTCCGGTACTTTTTGTCGTCTTATGCATCATGTGCTTCGTCCTTATATTGGAGTCTTTGTTGTGGTTTACTTTGATGATATTCTTGTGTTTAGCAAAACAATGAAAGAGCACAACAATCATGTAAAATCTGTGTTGCAAACTCTTCGCAAGGAAAACCTCTATGCAAACTTGAAGAAATGCACTTTTGGAGTTGACAAAGTGGTTTTCTTGGGTTTTGTAGTATCCTCAAAGGGTGTCCATGTTGATGAATCTAAAACTGAAGCAATTAAAACTTGGCCCCAACCCACCAATTTGCAACAATTGTGAAGTTTTCTTGGTCTTGCGGGTTTTTATCGTCGCTTTGTGAAAGATGTTAGCACAATTGCCGCTCCTTTGCATGCCTTGAGTAAGAAGAATACTCCCTTTGTGTGGGGAACTTTGCAATCAACCGCTTTTGATGAGCTCAAGTCTTTGCTTACTCATGCTCCGATTCTTGCTTTGCCCAATTTTGACAAAACTTTTGAGGTTCATTGTGATGCAAGTGGTACCGGAATTGGCGGAGTTTTGATGCAAGAAAAATGAGCCATTGCTTATTTTAGTGAAAAATGCTCCGGTGCTCAACTTAATTATCCCATCTATGATAAAGAAGTATATGCTTTAGTGCGTGTGCTACATGTTTGGGAACATTACCTTAGACCTCATGAGTTTGTCATCCATACCGATCATGAAACGCTTAAGTACTTAGAAGGACAAACTAAGTTGAACAAGCGTCATGCCAAATGGAGTGAATTCATTGAATCTTTTCCTTATGTGATCAAGTACATTAAGGGTAAAGAAAATGTAGTTGCCGACGCGCTTTCACACATATGCATGCTTGTCACTCAACTTGAGTTGAATGTTATTGGTTTTGAGCATATAAAAGACTTGTATGAGCATGATCCATCTTTTGCTTCTCCTTATGCCAAGTGTTTGACACATACCTCTTGGGAAAAATATTACATCAAGGATGGTTATCTTATGAGAGCTAACAAACTATGCATTCCGAGTCTTCTCTTCGTTTGCTCCTTTTGCAAGAGGCTCATGGAGGCGGACTCATGGGACACTTTGCACGCGACAAGACATTCGCCACGCTCTCCAAGAACTACTTTTGGCCCAAGATGTTTCGTGATGTCTCACGCTTCACCAACCGTTGCTCTACATGTCGCAAAGCTAAGTCAAAAGCTCAATCCCATGGTCTTTACATGCCTCTCCCTATTCCTTATCAACCTTGGGAAGACATTAGCATGGATTTTGTACTTGGTTTGCCTAGAACTCAAAATGGAAAGGATTCCGTGTTTGTTATTGTGGATAGATTTTCTAAGATGGCACATTTCATTCCTTGCAACAAGATAGACGATGCTTCACATGTTGCAAATCTCTTTTGTAGGGAAATCTTGCGACTCCATGGAGTACCAAAGACAATCGTCTCCGATCGTGACGTCAAGTTCTTGAATTACTTTTGGAAGACCCTATGCGCCAAGCTCGGAATCAAGCTATTGTTCTCATCCGCATACCACCCTCAAACCGACGGCCAAACGGAGGTGACGAACCGCACACTATCCACTCTACTCCGTGTCTTGATCAAGAAGAACATCAAGGAGTGGGAAGCATGTCTACCAATCGCCGAAATGCACGCCTACAACCGTGCAAGACATTCGACTACCGGCAAGTCCCCTTCGAAGTTCGTCTCTGGCTTCAACCCGTTGTCACCAAAGTGGACATTTTACCTCTTCCTCTACAAGAGCGCACCAACATGGATGCGAGTGCACGCGCAAGCTACATCAAGAAGATGCATGAGGATACAAGACATGCCATCGGCGACAAGTTCAACGACTAACGACCAAGCTCAACATCAACAAGCAACCCATGGTCTTCAACATTGGTGATCTAGTATGGCTACACCTTCGCAAGGACCGCTTCCCCAAAGAACGCAAGTCCAAGCTTCTCCCTCGAGCCGATGGACCTTTCAAGGAGATAGCACGCTACAACGACAACGCCTACATGATCGACATACCTCGAGACAAGTACAATGTGAGCGACATCTTCAACGTCAAGGACCTTGCGCCATACCATGGAGATGAAGATCTTGATCCGAGGTCGGATCCTTCCCAAGGGGGGGGGGGGGCAATGATGCGGAGCATCCCTCGCTCATCCCCATGTACGTGTCTACATCTTCCTCAACACCACTTGGGCCCATGACAAGAGCTAGAGCCAAGGCTATCGAAGATAAGGTGAACTCGCTCCTTTCCGAACTTCCTCTCTCTACTCACGAGACTTGCCTACTACCTCATATGGACACTTTGTGTGTGATCAGGTACCTGGAGGAAAGCCATGGTGCATCTACATCCATTGGACAAGGAGACGAAGCTACCAACCGCAAAGGAGAAGAAGAAGAGCTACCGGAGAAAACTCCAGCCACCGGACGACCGGTAGGGACCGGACGTCCGGCGCCTGAAGCCCCAGCAAGCGGACGTCCGGCCCGGACCGGACGACCGGCCACACACTCACAATGAAGGACGTCCGGCTTCCATGGACGACCGCCATCAAGACCCGAAAGCTGAATCTGCGGAACACCGGTGCCAACGGACGATCGGCGACCGGACGACCGGAAACCAGTGGACGTCCGGTGCCCCTGGACCCGAACCAAATCAGTGGAAGTATGAAGAAACCGGACGTCCGGCGCCTCCTTCATAGAACTGATCCAGCGGACGTCCGACGACACCGGACGTCCGGTCCCTCCTGAGCCACCGGACGACCGGTCCCCAGCGGACGTCCGGTACCTATCTGCGCACAGTTTCGGGCCGAAGCCCATGTACCCCTTCACTTCGCCCCCTTTTTGCACTAAGACTATAAATAGAACCCCTCCTCCTCCTAGCTAGAGTAGCTTAGGTTTAGCTCATGTTTGTGTGAGAGCCTTGCTCATCCACTTGGCTACTTCTCCTCGGAGTTCAGGACCTCTTCGGAGAAGATCCCCAAGCGGATTCAAGACCCCCTTTCTAGGGTGGACCCCATCAAGACCTCCTCTCGGAGAAGAACGGCTACTCGTGTATCCTTACCTTTGTTGACCTTGGATCTCGTGTATCTCTTTGTGTTCTTTGATCTAGCACTTGTGTGACCGATTCCTTGTTGGTTGAGTGTTTTCCCTCGTTCCTCCCCGTGATTTCCTCGTGTTCTTCCGCGTATTCTTCGTGATTCACCGTAGGTCCCGCTCCAACGTGAAAGATCATCCCCGTAGGATTGCGCCCTACATCACCATTGCTATTTACATATGGCTCCTCACCAATACATTCATGCTATTGTCCTCATATCTTGCTTTCATGTTTGTGCTATGTCATGTGATTTACTCATGCCCACTATTTGCACACATGACATGCTTGCCATGATTCCTTCTAGTATGTTGCATCTTCGCACTACTAGCTTGCTTGACTTGATCGCTATGATTGCTTGCTATGTTGCATCACCCATGTTCCACTATCACTTGCTTTCTTGGGTTGATGACATATATGTTCATGGCTCTCACATGATATATCTTGTTCATTGTCGATTGCCTCCAATTGTTGCATCTATGCTTATTGATCTTGGAGACTTTGACACTTTACTTGTGATGCATGCTTGTTTACTTGAGCCTATTGTATTTGGTTGTTCTCGCATCATATGCCTCCATACTATAAAATGCAACCTTGTACTTTCTTATGAAGAGCATGATGCATACACTTGTTGGATATCTTACCACACGAATGATAGGTTTTGCACTTCCGCCAACCTCATTTGTTTTTCCGAGTGTTTGTCATGTTCTTTCATTTTGAAGGATTCACAAGGCGGTAACATCACGAGACAACTTGCTTATGTGAAGGCATACAAGATGCGCAACTCCATCATCCTTGAGAACCTCCTAGTGGTGACCTCCTTCCCTTTGAGCCATCCTCAAATACGCATATTAGATGGGTCACTCTTTCATTGTTGTTTCCTTCTTGTTGTCTACATGATACATCTCGTGAACGGAGGAGCGGCATTGGAGATTGGCTACATGGACCTTCACATTGAGGAGTGCTCGCACTTATTGGATGCACCTTCGGAACTCCACTCATGCCTCGACATCGAGCTTTGGTACACCAACACCTCCATATTTGTTGATTGTGCTCATACATGTCATGCTCGATGGACATATCATACTCACCACAAATTTGCACCCTATGCATGGATTGACACACACTATGATTGTCTTGTTGCACCTCTTCCCATGTCATCCATGATATATGAACTTGTGCATTTTCTTAGCAAATTTGTTGTGATCTTTCTTGATGGCATATTCATACATCATGATCATATTGCCCATCATCAATTGCATGATAACATAATCACATTGAGCACCAATTACCATGTTCATGCTCTTGATAAACCATCACATTATGACATCATTTTGCACAATGGTAGAATTTTTTCGCTTTGTGCACCATACTTTTGTTCCCATGAATGCTTTGCATCTCATTCTAGATCATCTTGATAAGCTTCATGCGCTTTGTCACGACCAATCTTGCCGCACGGACTCATTCTTACATGATGGACACTTTGTGTGCGCTAACCATTGTATTCCCGAGTGTTGCTTGTGTTTGCTCTTTTTGCATGTCTATCGCTCCGGCGACACCTTGAAGTACTTGGATTGCGCCATGTTTTCAACTCCGTCCAACTTCAAGTCCGTCCACGACAACCGCTTCCATGGTGATGAGGATCACGATCCGAGGTCGGATCTTTCCCAAGGGGGGGGGGGGGATGATGCGGAACATCCTACGATCATCCCCATGTCCACTTCGACCACTCCCCATGACCCATGGGTACATAAGATGAGACCTCGACTATACGCCATTGGACACAAGGTGAACTCGCTCATCTCCGAACCATCACTTTCCACATGTGAGACATGGTTACTACCTCAAATATATGTGCTATGCATGACCAAGAACAAGGAGGAAGACCATGGACAAGACGGCGAGGACACCGACCGTGAAGTACAAGAAGAAGAGCTGCCAAAGAAACTCCAGCCACCGGACGACCGGTCGGGACCGGACGTCCGGCACCTGAAGCAAACTTGCGCCAAGTACCAGGCTACAGCGAGCGGACATCCGTCCAGGACCGGACGACCGGCCATTCCTCCCAGCGAGCGGACGACCGGACCCACCGGACGACCGGTGCCACAACACCCGAGCCGAATTAGCGGAAGTCCGGAGACTACCGGACGTCCGGATGCCCACGAGCCACCGGACGACCGGCCCCTAGCAGACATCCGGTACCTGTCTGCGCACAGTGTTCGGGCCCGAGGCCCATGTATCCTCTCTCTCACTTACCCCTTCGTGGATAGAGACTATATATACTCCTCCACCTCCTCCTAGTTACGGTTAGCGTTGATTTAGCTCATTGTTAGATAGAGCTTCGCTCATCCATACCGGATCTACTCCACAAGAGAGACCGCGGCCCCTCTTCGGAGAAGATCCACCTTGGATTCAAGACCCCCACTTGGGTGGCCCCCATCAAGACCTCCTCATGGAGAAGAACGGCTACCGTTTGTATCGTCCTTTGTTGACCTTGAATCGTGTATCTCCCTTTGTGTTCATCGATCTAGCACATGTGTGATTGATCTTGTTGGTTTGAGTGATTCTCTTGTGTTTTCCCCGTGATTTCCCTCGTGTTCTTCCGCTCGTTCTTCGTGTTCCTAGTAGGGATCCTCTCCAAACATGAAAGATCGTCCACATAGGGTTCCACCCTACATCACCGTGTGCATGCATAGGTATTGTCGGAGCTTCACGGATGTTGAAGAGGAGTGCAAGCGCCAAGGAACAACTACACCATCCGCAAGGGAAGCACAGAATCGATTTACAAAGAAGATGGAGACAACCCCAAGGACCCGGACATCCGGCCAGACCCGGACATCCGGCCCTGGAGCTTCACCCACAGCCCGTACCGCCAAGTACCCTCTGAGGCCCCGGACATCCGGCCCGCAAGCCCGGACATCCGGTGCCTCCCGACAGCCCGGACATCCGGCCAGAAGCCCGGAAATCCGACACCCCTATCCAGAGAGCACCGAGGCCGACCTCCCCAGCCCAGACATCCGGCCCATGCCCCGGACATCCGGCCTCCATGAACGCCGGACATCCGACCCCGGCCCGGGACATCCGGCGCTGCTGCAGAGTAGGGCCAAAGGCCCATGTATCCCCTCCTCACATACCCCTTCGTGGACTAGCCTATATATACTCCATCCCCTTCCTCTAGTTAGGGTTAGCAAATATGATAGCTCATTCTTAGGTGAGCTTTGCTCCTACCTCTACTCTTGAGGGAGAGAGAGACTACCACTCCCATGGAGTTCAAGACCTCCATGTGAGAAGATCCTGCGGGATATCATCAAGACCCCCTTGCGGGAAGATCCGTCTAGGATATCATCAAGACCTCCTCTTGGAGATGAACCTTACGTTGTATCTTTCCCTTTGTTGTTCATGTACCTTGTGATCTTGTGTGTTTGATTGTCTAGTGGATGTGTGATTGGACTTGTTCTTGAGTGTTTCCCCTTGTGATTTCTCTCCGTTCTTCCCCGTGTTCATCGTGTTCTTCGAGGAATCCCACTCCAAACGTGAAAGATCGGCCTACACCGGGTTAGCCCCGTACCATGGTCTCTCTCTCTCTCATGAGTAGAGGAAGGTAGGAACAAAGCTCACATACAAATGAGCTATCACTTTGCTAACCATAGAAAGGATGAGGGGAAGGTCTATTTATAGTCTAAGCCACGAAGGGGTAAGTGGGAGAGGGATACAAGGCAAAACCAGCTGCGGCAATAATGTCAGACGTCCGGTCGAGTCGGACGTCCGATCGGGTCGGACGTCCGATCGCTTCATGAGAATGCAGACGTCCGAGGGCGTCGGACTTCCGACGTTTTGGCTCTGGACAGGAGGTGCCGGTCGTCCGGTCGGCTTCGGTCGTCTGGTTCCTGGTACTTGTCGGACGTCCTGATGTAGGGCGGAACCCTACGTGTATGATCTTTCACGTTGGAGCGGATCCTACGGGGAATCACGAGGAACACGCGGAAGAACACGAGAGAAACGAGAGAGAAATCACGAAACCGACAAGAGATCAATCACACAAGTGCTAGATTATCGATCACATAGAGTGGCACAAGATTCAAGATCAACAAAGGTAAGATACAAACGGTAACCGTTCTTCTCCGTGAGGAGGCCTTGAGGTCCACCCTAGAAGGGGTCTTGAATCCGCTTGGGGATCTTCTCCGGAGAGGTCCCGATCTCGGTGGAGAAGTAGCCAAGTGGATGAGCAAAGGCTCTCACACAAGAATATGAGCTAATCCAATGCTAACCCTAGAAAGAGGAAAGGGAACAAGTATATATAGTCTTGGGCGAAGGGTACAAGGGACAAGGCCACGAGGCATCGCCTTGACGAGGGAGGCCGGACGTCCGAGGCGTCGGGCGGATGTCCGCCTTGGCGCCGGATGTCGAGCTCTCAGCCGGATGTCCGGGAGCGACCGTTCAAATCGGGAAAGGGCGCGGATTTCCGGTGGGGCAGTTCAGCTGAGGGCGGATATCCGGCTGGGGCGGATGTCCGACTTGACGCCGGATGTCCGCCACAGAGACTTGGCCAGATTGGATCCGTTGAGGTCGAAGCTCCAGGGCGGATGTCCGCTTGGGCGCCGGATGTCCGCCTGGAGACTTGGCGGATTGGATCCCGTTGAGGTCGAGCTCCAGGGCGGATGTCGGGGCCATGGCGGATGTCCGGGGCACTGGAAGGTGCTCTCGGCCTTCTCCGATGGTTCTCTTCATCCGCGGACTTGGTGGCTTGTCCATCTTCACGTGCGTCCTCGGGAGGTTCCCTTGACACCTAATCATGCATAGCATATCGGACTTAGGTAGTAGCCATGTCTCGAGAGGATCATATGCGATATCAATAAGGAAAGAGGTCACCTCGTTCTCGAGCTCTAGCTCTAGCTCGTGTCATGGGTCCTCTTGGCTCTTGATGAGACGGTTGTAAGTCCATGGGGATGATCGTGGGATGCTCCGCATCATCTCCCCCTTGGGAGAGATCCGACCTCGGATCAAAAGCTTCATCTCCATGGAATGGTGCGAGGTCCTTGACGTTGAAGATGTCGCTCACGTTGTATTTGTCTCGAGGTAGGTCGATCTTGTAGGCGTTGTCGTTGTAGCGTGCTAGCACCTTGAAAGGTCCATCGGCTCGAGGGAGAAGCTTGGACTTGCGTTCTTTGGGGAAGCGGTCCTTGCGAAGGTGTAGCCACTCGAGATCACCAATGTTGAAGACGATGGGTTGCTTGTTTGCGTTGAGCTTGTTTGCTTGACGTTGTACTTGGCGCTCAATGGTGTGCCTTGTGTCTTCGTGCATCTTCTTGATGTAGCTTGCTCGTTCACTTGCATCCATGTTGGTGCGCTCGTGGAGAGGAAGTGGTAGAATGTCCAATGGGGACAATGGGTTGAAACCGTGATGACCTCGAAGGGGACTTGCGGTAGTTGAATGTCTTGCACGATTGTAGGCGTACTTTCGGCGATTGGTAGACATGCTTCCCATTCCTTGATGTTCTTCTTTATCAAGACACGAAGTAGAGTGGATAGTGTGCGGTTCGTCACCTCCGTTTGGCCATCGGTTTGAGGATGGTATGCCGAGGAGAACAAGAGCTTGATTCCGAGCTTGGCGCATAGGGTCTACAAAAGTAACTGAAGAACTTGACGTCACGATCGGAGACGATTGTCTTTGGTACGCCATGGAGTCGCAAGATTTCCCTACAAAAGAGATTGGCAACATGTGAAGCATCGTCTATCTTGTTGCAAGGTATGAAATGTGCCATCTTAGAAAATCTATCCACAACAACAAAGACGGAATCCTTGCCATTTTGGGTCCTAGGCAAACCAAGTACAAAATCCATACTAATGTCTTCCCATGGTTGATATGGAATAGGAAGAGGCATGTAAAGACCATGAGATTGAGCTTTAGACTTAGCTTTGCGACATGTATAGCATCGGTTGGTGAAGCGTGAGGCGTCATGAACATCTTGGGCCAAAAGTAGTTGGTGGAGAGCATGGCGAATGTCTTGTCGCGTCCAAAGTGTCCCATGAGTCCGCCTCCATGGGCCTCTTGCAAGAGGAGCAAACGAAGAGAAGACTGGGAATGCAAAGTTTGTTAGCTCTCATAAGGTATCCATCCTTGATGTAATATTGTTCCCAAGACGTATGTGTCAAACACTTAGCATAAGGAGAAGTAAAAGATGGATCATGCTCATACAAGTCTTTTATATGCTCAAAACCAATAACATTCAACTCAAGTTGTGTGACAAGCATGCATATGCGTGAAAGCGCGTCGGCAACTACATTTTCTTTACCCTTAATGTACTTGATCACATAAGGAAAAGATTCAATGAATTCACTCCATTTTGCATGACGCTTGTTCAATTTAGTTTGACCTTTGAGGTACTTAAGTGTTTCATGACCGGAATGGATGACAAATTCATGAGGTCTAAGGTAATGTTCCCAAACATGTAGCACACGCACTAAAGCATACAATTCTTTGTCATAGATGGGATAATTAAGTTGAGCACCGGAGAGTTTTTCACTAAAATAAGCAATGGCTCGTTTTCTTGCATCAAAACTCCGCCAATTCCTGTACCACTTGCATCACAATGAACCTCAAAAGTTTTGTCAAAATTGGGTAAAGCAAGTATCGGAGCATGAGTAAGCAAAGACTTGAGCTCATCAAAAGCGGTTGATTGCAAAGTTCCCCAAACAAAGGGAGTATTCTTCTTGCTCAAAGCATGCAAAGGAGCGGCAATTGTGCTAAAATCTTTCACAAAGCGACGATAGAAACCCGCAAGACCAAGAAAACTTCGCACTTGTTGCAAATTGGTGGGTTGGGGCCAAGTTTTAATTGCTTCAATTTTAGATTCATCAACACGGACACCCTTTGAGGAAACTACATAACCCAAGAAAATCACTTTGTCAACCCCAAAAGTGCATTTTTTCAAGTTTGCGTAAAGGCTTTCCTTGCGAAGAGTTTGCATAACAGATTTTACATGATTGATGTGCTCTTGCATGGTTTTGCTAAACACAAGAATATCATCAAAGTAAACCACAACAAAGACTCCAATATACGGACGAAGCACATGATGCATAAGACGTACAAAAGTACCTGGAGCTTCCGAAGACCCATAGGCATCACTAACCATTCATATAAACCAAATTTGGTTTTGAAAGCAGTTTTCCATTCATCACCCTCTTGTATGCGGATTTGATAATAGCCACTTTAAGATCAATTTTTGAGAAAAAGTTGGCTCCACTAAGTTCATCAAGCATATCATCTAAGCGAGAAATGGGATGCCTATATCGGACGGTAATAGCATTGATAGGTCGACAATCGGAGCACAAGCGGAGACTTCCATCGGGCTTAGGTACAAGAATAACCGGAACGGCACAAGGGCTTAAGCTTTCACGTACATGACCGTTGTCGATGAGTTGTTGTACTTGCCGTTCAATCTCCTTGGTTTCTTCCGGATTGACTCGGTATGGAGCTTTGTTTGGTAGAGGCGCTCCGGGGATGAGGTCAATTCGATGCTCTATGCCTCGAAGAGGAGGTAGACCCGAGGTAGCTCATCGGGAAAACATCTTGAAATTCCTGCAAAGAGATTGAAACACCAAAGGTAGCTCGTGAATGGTGTTAGTTTTTGGTTCTCCATCCTTGCACACAAGGACAAAGTGCATCACACTCGATGGGTTCTCACACACTTCTCTCATCTTACTTTTGGTGGCAAATAGAATGAGGTTTTTCAGGCGAAGAGTCGCTCAAATTTGGCTTGTGGATCTCACTCACTTTTGGGTGGATCACTTTCTCACTCTTTTCTCTATGATGTGTGGCTTGTTTATCGGCTATCACTTGAGTAGGAGACATAGGTCGTAGCACATATTCCTTCCCTTTCATCTTGAAGCTATAGTGATTGGTGCGCCCATTGTGGATGACACCACGGTCGAATTGCCATGGTCGACCTAGAAGTAGGTGGCAAAGCGGTCATTGGGACCACATCACATTCCAACGTGTCTTCATAAGCACCAATTTTGAAGGAGACTTGGACCGTATGCTCGACTCAGATAGTGCCGGAGTCACTTAGCCATTGAACCTTGTAGGGTGCGGGTGCTTCCTCTTGACCAATTGGAGCTTGGAGCATAGTTCTTCACTTGCCAAGTTGTGGCAACTACCTCCATCGATGATGACCTTGATGGACCGTCCATTGATGCCGGCTTTTATGTGGAAGATGTGGCATCGTTGGTCTTCTTCTTGTTGATGTTGAAGAGTCAAGACCTTGGAGACAACGAGGGCGGGGCTCGAATCCTCATCACAAAAGACTTGATCATCTTCTTCTTCGTTCACTTGCCGGTGCATGGCCACTTGCTTGAGAGCTTCCATCTCCTCTTCACTCATGGAGTCATATGTGCCATCGTCGTTGAGGATCATGGTGCGCTTGTTGGTGCATTCCTATGACTTGTGGCCTCGGCCGCCGCAAGTGAAACACTTGAAGGAGCTTGTCTTGATGGTCTCATCGGTCGGAGTAGAGGATGAAGCACGCAGCGGCTTGATGTTGCTTGTAGTAGGAGGAGGACGACTTGAGCTTGTCGAAGTCTTCTTGTAACTTGACTTGTCGTCGTTTCTTGAAGAAAGTTTGGTTGATGTAGATGTTGGAGGAGTCGTTGAAGCTTGGTTGTTGGAGGAGCCATAGGTCTTGGATGAGTACTTGGCGTACTTGAAGTCATCTTGCACTTGGCGTTCCGCCTTTGTAGCTTGATGCACGAGCTCAATGAGGGATGAGTATGGTTGGAAGTCGGCAATCTTCTTGATGGGATGATTGAGTCCATTCAAGAAACGTGCCATAGTTTGCTCATCATCTTCCTTGACATTGGCTCGAATCATGGCTATCTCCATTTCCTTGTAATATTCTTCAACGCTCTTTGTTCCTTGCTTGAGTAGTTGGAGTTTGTTGAAGAGGTCACGGTTGTAGTAGGTTGGCACAAAAGCGTGCTCGCATGACATCCTTCATTTGAGCCCAAGTGGTGATTGGAGGTTCACCTCTTGCTTGTCGTCGCTCAATGATTTGTTCCCACCATATGAGCACATAGTCTTGGAACTCAAGTGATGCCATAGCGATTTTCTTCGCTTCATCGTAGTTGTGCAAGCGAAAGATTTTGTCAACCTTCAATGCCCATGAGAGGTAGTCTTCGGGGTCATTGCTTCCATTGAACTTGGGCATGGTGAATTTTAGCTTGCCGTAGCGTTGCTCTTCATTGTGTTGTTGGCGATGTTGATGATGATGTCCTTGGCGTGGATTGTATTCGTCTTCATGTTGCTCTTGGCGCGGAGGAAGACCATGATCAACTTGCCCTTGTTGAACTTGAGGTTGAGGTGGAGCTTGACGAGCTTGTGGAGGAGCTTGAGGAACTTGTCGTTGTGCATGAGGTTGGTAGTTCCTCTCTTGGATTTCTTCTCGAAGGGCTTCCTCTTGATTGCGCCCGTTCGCGATTGCGGTTGGCGAAGGCTCTACTTGATTCTTGAAGGGCACGTTGCGCCTCAAGAGCTTGCGCCTCACGTTGTTGTTGTTGAAGACATTGAGCCTTGGCGTCTTGTTCGTCTTGGTGAAGACGTGCTCGTTCTTACTCTTGTTGGCGACGAAGACGTTGTCGTTCTTGAGCTTGAGCAAAAGCCTCTTGATTAGATTGAGGACGAGGAACTTGATCATCAACTTGCTCTTGTGAATGCTTGAAATGTAGCGGGTTGCGAGATGCATGACGGTCTTGGCGCTGCTCGTCGAAGAGTGTTCGATGAAGGTGTACTTGAGTCGTAGAAGGTGTCGTCGGAATGTCGACTCGAGCGGCTCCGTCTTGATGATGAAGAAGTTGAATGATGCCGGTTTCTCATCAACGCGCGGATCTCGTCCATTCTTGCATCATTCTCTTGCTTGTGAGCCTCGAACTTGTTGTCGAAGTAGTCTCTTGTACGTTGCTCGGAGAGTCGCAAGTCGGTGGCGAGGTTGTCGATGCGGTCGCTCATTGCTTGTTGTTCTTGGTGCAACGCTCGTTGTGCACCAAATAGGTGGTTCTTGGTGACATATGACGACATGTCGTCGTCTTGCTCGTTGCAGAGTGGGTTGGTAGAAGAACTTGGCCTATCCATCATTCCAAGCGAAATGTGAGTGGTAGAACGGAAAAGAACTTATACCAATGTACCTTTGACCGATGTTGAAGATGAATCAAGTTCACTCAAATGCGGACAATGAAATAGCACTCTTGGTACCGATTCTTGTCGGTTCTCACACCTACACAAGTAAAAGCTTATGGTGGAGCTCGGTTAGGATGGTGGCACAAAATTAGATGCAATTGTAAGTGAGACTCAATAAAGTTAGAAATGATTCACAAATTTGCAAATGCAACAAGTAGACCACTAGCAAGATAAGGTACACGGAAACACACACACAAAAGATAATATGGGGTTATGCAACCAAGGATGAGCCAAAATGTGGAATTCACCAAGATGCTCTTGTTGCACAACACTAGAGAGACGCTAGCACGATTGCACAATAGGCGGATACGAACTTGTGCACAACCTACTAAGCAAAATGCAACGACTTCTACCCAAGTATGCTATATGTATGGTGTTTCGATGTGTTGATCCAAGATGATCAAGTATGACAATCTTAATGTTGTATGATGCTATGGTTCTTGCTCATAAGCTCTTTGCTTATCTTCCTCTCTTTGCTTAAAAGCTTGAATGGCTCTTTCTCTTTTGAGCTCTTTTCTCATGCAAAACTTCACGAACCAAGATAGCAATTGTGTATGCGATGACAACTGCGGCCGCACAAGTTGATGCTAAGATATGCACCACTTTGGTATGTATGTTATGGAGTATGATCACTAATGTGCACAAGTCACGTTGCCGGCAATACTCAATGGCTAGTCTCGATGGGTAAGCAACGCGAAAGATGGGCTATGATGGTTATCAATGCAATTGCAAGTAATGTCAAAGATGTCGACGATGCTACCGTCCTTGACGAAGATGAGCGGTGGTGATGTTGATGTTGAACCGTACCTAGATAGCCGAAACACAAAAGGATACGGAAAACCCCAACTCAAATTCTCAAGGCAAAATTTGGCAACGTTAGCCGAATTGGAAGTGGGAAAGGCTAAGGTGGTGTTATGCGGAAGTGGTGGAGGTAAGTGGAAGTGTATGTGGGCACGGACAAAATTTGGCGAAAGTTAAGCGGTGATCGGGGTGGTGGAAGGGATTGTTGTTACCGGGGCGGAAATCCGGCTGGAAGCCGGATGTCCGGCACCGGATGTCCGGATGATCGGGCGGATGTCCGGCTGCCGGATGTCCGGGCTGCTCGGGCCGGATGTCCGGCTCGATGAACACCGCGGGGAGATGGGAACCGGCAAAATTCATGGATTTTGTGGATGGAAATTGTGGAAATGGTGGGAGAAAGCTAGATCTACCTGCAACACACGAAATCCACGGATCAAATCCAACAAAACTTCGTCACACGAACAAATCACAAAAAAAAAAATTTGGGGCTATTTTTGTGGGGAATTTTCGGAATTAGGACAAAAACAACAAAATCAAGCTAGAAAAGAGGGGTAGGGGCTCCAATAACGTGATCAACGTGGCTCATGATACCATGATGATGTAGGCGGAACCCTACGTGTATGATCTTTCACGTTGGAGCGGATCCTACGGGAATCACGAGGAACACGCGGAAGAACACGAGAGAAAGCGAGAGAAATCACGAAACCGACAAGAGATCAATCACACAAGTGCTAGATTATCGATCACATAGAGTGGCACAAGATTCAAGATCAACAAAGGTAAGATACAAGCGGTAACCGTTCTTCTCCGTGAGGAGGCCTTGAGGGGTCCACCCTAGAAGGGGACTTGAATCCGCTTGGGGGATCTTCTCCGGAGAGGTCCTGATCTCGGTGGAGAAGTAGCCAAGTGGATGAGCAAAGGCTCTCACACAAGAATATGAGCTAATCCAATGCCAACCCTAGAAAGAGGAAAGGGAACAAGTATATATAGTCTTGGGCGAAGGGTACAAGGGACAAGGCCACGAGGCATCAAGGCAGTGGGAGGCCGGACGTCTGTCGGGCGGATGTCCGGCCTTCATGAGGCGCCGGATGTCCGGCTCTCAGCCCGGATGTCCGGGGCGACTGCTTTCACCCGAATCGGGAAAGGGCGCCGGATTTCAGTCTTGGGGCGGATATCCGGGCTGAGGGCGGATGTCCGGCTTGACGCCGGATGTCCGGGCCCGGAGACTTGGCAGATTGGATCCCGTTGAGGTCGAAGCTCAGGGGCGGACGTCCGGGGCCATGGCCGGATGTCCGGGGCACGGAAGGTGCTCTCGGCCTTCTCCGATGGTTCTCTTCATCCATGGACTTGGTGGCTTGTCCATCTTCACGTCGTCCTCGGGAGGTTCCCTTGACACCTAATCATGCATAGCATATCGGACTTAGGTAGTAGCCATGTCTCGAGAGGATCATATGCGATATCAATAAGGAAAGAGGTCACCTCGTTCTCGAGAGCTCTAGCTCTAGCTCGTGTCATGGGTCCTCTTGGCTCTTGATGAGACGGTTGTAAGTCCATGGGGATGATCGTGGGATGCTCCGCATCACGTCCGGTGGTCGTCGGTCGTCCGGCCGCTGGAGAGTGTCGGACGTCCGGTGGCTTCCGGTCGTCCGGTCGCTGGGGACTCCGCAGCTCGGTCTTTTTCCGTCTTCTCTTCCAGGCTTCCCTCGCGGATGGTGTAGGTGTTCCTTGGCGCTTGCACTCCTCCTCGTCGTCCGTGAAGCTCCGGCAATACCTATGCATGCATAGGAGTGGAGTGTCAAGTAGTATACCATCCTAGAAGGGGTCAAGTGAACATTTGTAAAGGAGAAGATTCACCTTTATGTATGAGAAGTAGAGGTCGCACGTGTCACTTGCCAAACGGACTCTTGACATGGTGATGACCGTAGGATGGTCCGCATCAGCTCGCGCCAAAAGCAGCTTGTGGAAATACGATCTCGATTGGTCATAATAGACATACGCATTCCATGTAATTTGTGTATATTGTCCGTGAATTTGAAGCAACAATTGATACAGTGGATTGAGGATGCAATCCAATAAAGTGAGCATAGCGAGACAATGTTTCAACAACGACAAACAAACAATTAAAGCAGTCACACTTAGGAAGCCCTTCGACAAATTCCATCATAAACATTTGCCAGAACTTGGTAGGAACAAGAAGAGTTTCCTGTAGCCCAAGGTATCACACATGATCAGGTTTAGCACACTGACAAATGATACACTCTTGAACCTACTGACGCACCTGTGCTCTCATCCCTTCAATAGAAGAGCTGTTTCAGGCATCGAAGTGTGACTGGAGTGCTAGAGTGACCACCTATGGGGCTCGTGTGGAAGGCATCCAAAAGAATGAGCAGAAAGGAACGCCAGACGGAGGCCACAAACGTCCTTTGTAACAAAACAGGCCGTCATACAAAGCATACTTATCATCACATTCATTCTCGACTTCTAATCATGTCAGAAGTTCTTGCGCTTTAGTGTTATCCTGATACAAATCGTATATATCTTGCAGCCAAGCTAGCTGTTGCCGCGACAGAGCCAACAAATGAGTTTCATGATGAAGGCTACGAGACAGAGCATCCGCTACATGATTATCCACTCCTTTTCTTGTACTGTATCTTAAATTGAAAACCCAGCAACTTGGTAAACACTTTTTGCTGCCATGTGTGTGCAACCTATGGTCTTCCAAATGAGCTAAGCTTCCAAATTCTACATGTTGCAAGTATGGACGCCATTGTTCCATAGCCAAGAATATTGCCATGTACTCCTTTTCATACGTGGACAGTCCCTGAGTATGAGGCCCAAGCTCGCGACTGACATAAGCCAATGGATGACCATCCTGATGAAGCACATCTCCTACTCTAGTGTTACTAGCATCCCTTTCAACTACAAATTCCTTACTGAAATTTGGAAGTGCCAAAACTGGAACTATTGTGAGATCTTTTTTAGGTGATTAACAACTTTTTGATTTTCAGAGGACCAGACAAATGTAAAATTGTTGCGTAACATATGAGTTAAAGGCTGACTAATTACCCCATATTGGACCAATTTGGCAATTAAAGACAGACAAGGCCAAGAAGACACTAAGTTCCTTTACATTTTGAGGTTCAGGACAACTGTTCACAGCAGAAATCTTCACAAGTCAGTCGATACACCTTGTTCAGAGATAACCTAACCCAAATAGGAAACACTCCTGTGAGCAAATGAACACTTTGAGCCCTTAACCTACCATTGGTGTTAATTCAGCAACTGTAAAACCCGGCGCACATGTTGTATATGATCCTGAAGGGTTTTACTAAAAACTAGAATATCATCAAAGAAAAACACTACACAAACTTGCAAAACATGCGCTAGAGTGACATTCATGGCTGACTGAAATGTGGGCGGGCCATCTGTCAATCCAAAGGCTAACACATTAAACTAGTAGGGCCCATTGGTTGTGTGGAAGGCGGTCTTGTATTCGTGTCCGGGGCCAGTCGAATCTAATGATATCTGGCCCGGAGATCGAGTTTGGTAAACCAGGAAGCACCCACTAGTTCATCCAATAATTCCCTTATAGCAGGTAAAGGAAACTTAGTCTTCAACATAGACAAGTTCAGAGGCCCGTAATCAACACACAATCGCAAACTGTCCATCTTTCTCTTTGACCATGATAATAGGAGAAGCAAAGGGACCTAGTACTAGGCTTAAAAGAGGCGAGGGGCCTGACCTTTCGATGAGATGATAACTTTCGATTTGGTGGAGACGACTTTGTCGATCCGACTACAAACATGCAACGATGTTGCACCTTAGCATTCGCTAAACCAACTCCGAGAGGTTTTTGACCACGCAGGAGCACGATCAACCTGATCACGAAGGTCTATGCCTGCAAGCAATCGAAGAACAAGCAAGATTATGATTAAGCAATCTGAATATTGCGAATATGGATGAAGTATTGATAAAATTGGGGTTTCATAAGCGGTCTTGGTCTAGTCGTTGGACATAAACGAAGTACACGAAGTTGCAGCAATGGCTAACTTTTAACTAAATAAAACCCAAGTCTAAACGATGCCTTAAGGGCTATATTTATAGGGGAATAGAGAGGGGATTTTGTCCACCCTTGGCAAGGTGGGACTAAACCACCTCTTGAGTCGTTTCCCCACGGATTCTCCAAATAGCCTATGAAGTAGTAATTCGAAAATACATGGGCCTGGCCCAAAAATAAGGTGGTGCAACACCTATAATAAGGTATCGATGAATTTTATGAACGGGCATCTAGATATTTCGTCCATCTTCTTGTATGTCATCATGGGGGCTTCAAAGTGCGGAAATCTTCACTGGAGACTTTGTTCTTATTCCCTTCGCGCGTGCCTTCATCTCCATGCTTCATCATGCTCCAATGTTCATCCTTCTGGTCCATGCTAGGCCCTTGAACACTAATCAACATAAATGTATCCAAGTTAGGTAGCATCACATTCTCATGAACATTAGAAACATTACCAAGAAAAGGAAGTACCTGATAATTTAAATGGCACGCGCGAGCTCTAGTAACTGGTCGAATAGGTATAGTAGCAGGGGTTGTGGGTGTAACTATGGTAGCCATGTCCTCATCCTCCCCTTCTTGAAAACAAAGCCGTCCTTGGCGTTGCTTAAACTGAAATGTGGCTAACAAAAGAGACAAGGTGTACACATTGTATATGTATATGTCATCCATTTTTACTGATCTCAGTTGTGGCACATGACACATTTGTACAAGAGTACTCGTTAAAACTCGTGAAGTATAAAGCCAAAATACTATCCCCAGAAGTCAAAGGCATGAAATATTGCAACTCAGTTTGCACATATAAGTGAAGCTCTTGATAGTAACAAAAGATTGGCATTGCTCATCATTAAACCATCCCAACCTTGATGAACCATCACCAAGATTAGAGGTCATGTCAAAATGATTAAACATTAGCACAATTATTGTCAAACGTATTTGGTCCAAATCTGATTTATTCCTTGATTCACATGGATCTTTCGCATCAATAGTTAATTCAACGGGTTCACTAAAAATGGTTTGATCACATGGCGAAGTCAAATCATGAACATATTCCTTTAAAATTGATGGTGTGATCAAAGTAGTGGGTAGGTCATCAGATGATGCATTTAAATTGATAAGGCATTCATCATACTCATGTGGAGGTGGAAGATTAGTACCTTTGTCATTACCTCTTATGATCAACTCAAATGATGTAGACACTCTAGGTGGCAACATGTCACGTGGTGGAGGTGATGTAGTGCACACCACAATGGATGTTGTTGTCATAGTAGGTGTAGTGGTGGAAGGAACAACCATCACAACTCTTGGGATTTGCACCATCCGCTTGTTTGTCTTGTGGGCAACACGTCTTGTTATCTCCTGTTCAGCTTTCCAAGCAAGACGAAACAAATGGTCCATGTGATAACACTTCTCATGAATTAGTATCTCTTGAATGTCACAGTTTAATCCTCCACAAAATCTATCCATAAAATCATCTTCACTTTCTTCTAAACAAGAATGCAACAAGGTAGTTTGTAAATCATCATAACATTTCGTTATAGTGTCACTACCTTGTTTTAAATGTTGCAACTTTTTAATCATGTCATGAGTATAATAAGCGGTGACGAATGTATGTCGCATGGCAAGTTTTAAATCATCCCAAGTAGTAGGTATATAATCAGGGTGTAACCGACAATATTCACTCCACCAAAGTAAAGCATAACTAGTGAAAGAACCAACCGCAACTGTAACTTTTTTACCTTCATCAAAATTATGGGAACCAAATATATTGTTTATGTCGAACTCCCATTCAATATATAAAGCAGGTCTAGAACGGCCGTTAAATGGTAGTATAGAAACAATAACCTGATCATGTGCATTTGGATGTTTGTGCACCTCTCGTGACAGTTGTGGTATTTGCATAGGTGGTGGCACATATCCCGTGATCGACAAAGCCCATGAGTTGACTCTGGAGCCTATCATGATTAGTAGAAACAAGAAATAAAATCCAAAAAAAATGTTCCTATGAACTACTGGGAAGTGGTGGTAAAACGTTCACAGTATGTAAAATCTAACTCTTACAAATTCTTACCATGTAGCAGGTGATGACCGGCCACCAGCAGTGTAAAATAACTCCAAAAGTTGGGTAAAGCGATTACCAAGTGAATGTATGAATGCATGGTGTAGAAAAATGTGGAGCTGGGATGGCTTTATATATGTGAAAAAATGCTACAACCACGTTAATTAATGCAAGTTGAAAATTCGTCTAAAATGGTCGAGTGTTGGTCCTAGTCTAGATAATGCTAGATACGCGAGCCTAAGACACAACTGAATTCACACTACCCACACGTACGAAAACCACACGATTTATCTTAAATGAATGGAGAGAAAAATTCACATGAATGGAGTTGATCTCGGGAAAGTGACACGTTGCGAGTGGCGGCCCACGGCCTTAATGTCCCATGACCTTAATCTTCTAGTCTCTCTCCAAAAGCACCCGAAGAAGAGGATGGATCTGATTATTTTTTTCCACGGGATTCTTTCCAAACGTTATTGCTCTATATCTCCTTTTTTAGTTCTTCTTAATGAGCTCTCTCTCTCTCTCTCTCCAATTCGTACTCAAGTCCTTCACTTTTTTTGCACTCTCCTTGTTTTTCTCTAATCTCTCTCTATCCTTGAACGATGAGGAATCTTTCCAAGTAGTACTCGGCTCTTTTTTTCGTTTCCTTTTACTTGGACGAATCTAACATTCCAAAATATCAGCTGATTTTTTTTGCACTGCTCAATTTCCAAAGGTAGGGCGGAATCCTTTATCTTCTCCTCATTTTTCTCTCTTTCCAAACAAACTACAAGTCCAAAAGGAAATAGATCCGAACACAACTTTTCTTCTCTTTTCTTAATCTAAAGTCCAAACGCGGAAACTGTTTACTCTCCTTTATTCGTGTGCTGATTTTATTTTTGATCTCCATCCAAAATCAAACAACTCACGTGAAAGGCAACCGATCAGTTTTTTTAACAGATCAAATCGTCCCTACCAATCTTTAATGCCTTCCAAGCTCTCTCTCTCTCTCTCTCTCTCTCTCTCTCTCTCTCTCTCTCTCCTCCTTTGGTTGTAACTAACTTGCCCTTTTTGTGCTTTTTTTAATATGTCCGATCCAAACCTGCCAAAACTACGACCAAACAGATCTGTTGCTGCCTTTCTTTTATAGTTGTCAAAATGCCTATTGAACTCTCCACAAAATCTGCTAGATGCCAAATACCAAATGACCAATTCCTGTTTTTTTTAATTTGGTATAGATTCCAATCACCTTTCTCTTTCCTTATTATCTCTCAGAATCATGTGGATCCACGTGGGTTGCTAATTTTTTTTGGTAAACTCCTACCGCATAGACACTTTCCTTGTTTCTCAAACTCCAACCGACCCAAGTTATAGGAGAGAATCCAAACGTATCACAGCTTCCTCACGTGGTCTTCTCTACTTCTTTTCTTTCCAAAATAAATCTCTCTCTACCCAACCGAATCTTATTTGGAAACCATGGGCAGTATTTTTTTTCTTCTACTTGACGCATGTAAAGTGAAATATGACAGCGGGACAACTAATGGATGGCCGCGGCGGTGGCGGCAATGGAGAATCGATGTATGAAAACAATGACGATGAAAGTGGCAGTGGAAGATATAATGAAGTGGATGATGGTGTATGTGGATGCAGTGTGAATAAAACGTGACTAGGACTCAAAACTCTAAAAGTTTAGACACTAAAACCAGCAACTCGACACACGATGCAACGGAAAATTCAACACAACAAAAACTAAGTGGTAATGGTGAAAAGGCTCAGACTGTCTAGGACATGGATGAGCTAATCTACAATTTTTTGTGGCTTTTTTCTTGGACTCTAGGTATGAGTAACAGATGCAAACTATGAAAAACTAGAAATCTCACCGAGCAACCTGAAAACTGATATCACTTGATAGAGGCGAGGGGGCCGATCTTTCAATGAGATGAAAACTATCTATTTGGTGGAGACGACTTTGACGATCTGACTACACACGTGCAACGACGTTGCGCCTTAGCAATCGCTAAACCAACTCCGAGAGGTTACTGACCACACCGGAGCATGATCAACCTGACCACGAAGGTCTATTCCTGCAAGCAATCGAAGAACAAGCAAGGATATGATTAAGAAATCTGAATATTGCGAATATGGATGAAGTAGTGATAAAAGTAGGTTTTCGCAAGCGGTCTTGTTCTGGTTGTTGGACACAAACGAAGTACACAAAGTTGTAGCAATGGCTAACTTTTAACTAAATAAAACCTAAGCCTAAATGATGCCTTAAAGGCTATATTTACAGGGGAACAAAGAGGTGATTTCATCCATCCTTGGCAAGGTGGGACTAAAACACCTCCTGAGTCGTTTCCCCTACAATATGGACTCTAAAAATAGCCTATGATGAGGACATCAATACCATTGTTACACCCATAGCCCCTACTGCTACATATACTGGACCAATTACTAGATCCCGCACACGCCAATTAAATTCTCAGGTACTTTCGTTTCTTGGTAATGATTCTAATGTTCATGAGAATATGATGCTGCCTAAATTGGATACATTTGTTTTGCTTACAAATGAAGGGCCTAGCTTGGAGAAGTATGGACATTGGAGCAAGAACAAGCATGGAGATGATGCCATGCGCAAGGGGAACAAGAACGGAGTTACAAGTGATGATTTCAGGACTTTGAAGCCACCATAATGGGTGCATGAAGCCTTGGACGAAATATACAAGATGCTACTTCATAAATTTCGTCCCGAGGCTATTCTAGGTGCTGCATCACCTTATTATTGGGCCAGGCCCTTGTAATTTCCAAATACACAAGTATAGGCTATTTTTAGAGTCCGTATGTGTGGGGAAACAAGAGATAGGGTTGATTTCGGACCCCTCGACCAAGGGCCACGAAATCCCCCCCCCTCTTCCTCCATATATACAGCCCTTAGGGCACCGTTTAGACTTTGGGTTTTGTTTAGATTAAAAGTTCGCCATAGCTGCAACTTGGCGTAATTCGTTTGTGTTCAACGACCAGACAAAGGCGTCACAGAACCCCACCTTGATCAATAAAGCTTTCATCTTATATTCGCAATATCCAGATTGCAATCTCAGTTTCTTGCTTGTTCTTCGTTTGCTCGCGAGAAGCAGACCCTGCGTGGTCGGAGTTGATCGTGCTCTGGCGTGGTCAATAACCGCTCGGAGTTGGTTTAGCGATTGCTAAGGCGCGACGTCATCGCACGTTCGTAGTCGGATCGTCAAAGTCGACTTCCTCCAAAGCGAAAACCAACATCTCATTGAAAGACGGGACACCTTTGCCTCTATCAAGTGGTATCAGATTTCCAGGTTGCTCGGTGATATTTTACAGTTTTCCGTAGTTTAGATCGAGTCTGTTCTTCATACCTATAGTTCACGAAAAAGCCACAAAAAAATTAAGGTTAGTTCATCATATCCGAACCAATCTGATGATAGAGGCAAAGGTGTCCCGATGTTTCGATGAGATGGTGGCTATCGTTTCTGTGGGGGTCGACCTTGACGATCCGACTACGTACGTGCGAGACGTCGCGCCTTAGCAATCGCTAAACCAACTTCCGAGGGTTATTGACCACGCCAGAGCACGATCAACTCCGACCACGAGGGTCTGCATTTCCTGCGAGCAAACGAAGAACAAGCAAGAAACTAAGATTGCAATCTGGATATTGCGAATATAAGAGGAAAGCTTTATTAATGAAGGTGGGGTTACGAGACGCCTTGGTCTGGTCGTTGAACACAAAGCGAAATGCGTGAAGTTGCAGCTATGGCGAACTTTTGATCTAAACAAAACCCAAAGTCTAAACGACGCCCTAAGGGCTGTATATTTGGAGACAGAGGAGTGTATTTCTTGGCCCTTGAGGGACGGGTCCGAAACCAACCCTAAATCTTGTTTCCCCACACATTCGGACTCTAGAAACAGCCTACACTTACGTATTTCGAAATTACATGGGCCTGGCCCTATAATAAGGTGACGCAGCACCTAGAATAGCCTATGGACGAATATTATGAAGTGGCATCTTGTATATTTCGTCCAAGGCCTCATGCTCTCATTAGGGTGGCTTCAAAGTCCTGGAATCATCACTTGTAACTCCGTTCTTGTTTCCCTTGCGCATGCCAACATCTCCATGCTTGAACTTGCTCCAAGGTTCATCTTTCTTGTCCATGGTAGGCCCTTCATTTGTAAGCAAAACAAATGTATCCAATTTAGGCAGCATCATATTCTCATGAACATTGGAATCGTTACCAAGAAAGCGAAAGTACACGATAATTCAATTGGCATGTGCGAGCTCTAGTAATTGGTCCAAGATGTATAGCAGCAGGGCTGTGGGTGTAACAATGGTATTGATGTCCTCATCATCCTCCCTTCTTGAAATGAAGTCGTCCTCGACGGAAACTCATCTTCCTCACCCAAATAAGGCTTCAAATCTGCAATGTTAAAAGTGGGACTAACCCCAAAATCTGCGAGCAGCTCAAGTTTATATGCATTATCATTTATTTTCTCTAAAAACTTAAATGGACCATCAACAAGTGGAATTAGATTTGATTTGCGCAAATTAGGAAACCTATCCTTACATAAATGTAACCAAACAAGATCTCCGGTGCAAAGACAACATGTTTTCTACCCTTATCTCCAGCAAGTTTATATTTAGCATTCATACGCTCAATGTTTTCCTTAGTTAACTCATGCATTTTTAAAATCAATTCAGCACGTTCTTTAGCATCAAAATTAACCTTCTCCGAAGATGGAAGAGGCAACAAATCAATAGGTGCACGAGGTAGGAAGCCATACACAATTTCAAAAGGGCACATCTTAGTAGTAGAATGCAATGAACGATTATAAGCAAATTAAATATGAGGCAAGCATTCTTCCCACATTTTCTTATTATTCTTCAAAACAGCCCTAAGCATAGTAGACAATGTTCTATTGACTACTTCAGTTTGTCCATCGGTTTGGGGTGACAAGTAGTACTAAAAAGCAGTTTAGTCCCCAATTTAGCCCATAAACATCTCCAAAAGTGGCTAAGAAATTTAGTATCACGATCTGAAACAATAGTATTTGGCACACCATGCAAGCGAATAATTTCACGAAAAGAACAAATCAGCAACATTAACATCATCGCTTTTATGACATGGTATAAAGTGTGCCATTTTCGAGAATCTATCCACGACAACAAATATGCTATCCCTCCCTTCTTTGTTCGAGGTAAACCTAAAACAAAGTCCATAGATATATCCTCCCAAGGAACACTAGGTACAGGCAAAGGCATATATAAACCATGAGGATTGAGTCGTGACTTAGCTTTTTGACATGTAGTGCAGCGAGCAACAAAACGCTCAACATCCCGTCTCATCTTTGGCCAAAAGAAATGTGTAGCAAGTATATCCTCCGTCTTCTTCACGCCAAAGTGTCCCATTAATCCTCCTCCATGCGCCTCCTGCAACAACAAAAGACGAACAGAGCTAGCAGGAATGCATAGCTTGTTAGCACGGAACACAAAACCATCCTTAATAACGAACTTGTTCCATGTTCTTCCTTCTTTACAATTCTGCATTACATCTTTAAAATCAGCATCATGCACATATTGATCTTTGATGGTCTCCAAACCAAATATTTTGAAGTCAAGTTGTGAAAGCATAGTATATCGACGAGACAAAGCATCAAGAATAACATTTTCTTTACCCTTCTTGTGTTTAATGACATAAGGGAAAGTCTCAATGAATTCAACCCATTTAGCATGTCTACGATTCAGTTTAGCTTGACTTTTAATATGTTTCAAAGATTCATGATCAGAATGTATAACAAATTCTTTGGGCCATAAATAATGTTGCCATGTCTCTAAAGTCCGAACAAGAGCATATAATTCTTGGTCATAAGTAGAATAGTTCAGACTAGGCCCACTCAATTTTTCGTAAAAGTATGCAACAGGTTTGCCATCTTGTAATAACACACCTCCTAATCCAATTCCACTAGCATCATATTCAAGCTCAAAAGTCTTATTAAAGTCAGGAAGTTGGAGTAAAGGAGCATGTGTCAACTTATCTTTCAATACCGTGAAGGCTTCTTCCTGTGCGGTACCCCAAACAAAAGGCACATCCTTCTTTGTAAGTTCATTGAGAGGTGCAGCAATGGTGCTAAAGTCTCTCACAAAGCGCCTATAGAAACCAGCGAGTCCAAGAAAACTCCTCACTTGTGTGACCGTTTTGGGCTGCGGCCAACTCTCAATAGCTTCAATCTTGGCTTTATCAACTTCAATTCCTGTGGTGTAACAACATAGCCAAGAAAAGATACTCGGTCGGTGCAAAAGGTGCACTTCCCAAGGTTACCAAACAAGCGTGCATCACGTAGAGCATTAAAAACAGCACGTAAATGTTCCAAATGTTCTTCCAAAGATTTGCTATAAATCAGTATATCATCAAAATAGACTACCACAAATCGTCCAATGAAAGCACGTAAAACTTCGCTCATTAGTCTCATGAAAGTACTAGGTGCATTAGTTAACCCAAAAGGCATGACTAACCACTCATATAAACCAAACTTAGTTTTAAATGCTGTTTTCCATTCATCTCCCAATTTCATACGAATTTGATGGTATCCACTACGCAAATCAACTTTGGAGAATATTGTAGAGCCACTCAATTCATCAAGCATATCATCTAGCCTAGGAATAGGATGACGATAACGAATAGTAATATTATTGATGCCTCTACAATCAACACACATACGCCGACGTACCATCCTTTTAGGCACTAGTATAATAGGAACAGCACAAGGACTAAGAGATTCGCGTATATAACCTTTGTCAAGCAGCTCCTGTACTTGACGCATAATCTCCTTCGTCTCCTCTAGGTTGGTACGGTATGGTGCGCGGTTGCGTAGCGATGCACCTGGAATTAAGTCAATTTGATGCTCAATCCCTCGAATAGGTGGTAATCTCGGTGGCACGTCTTGTGGGAAGACGTCGGTGAACTCTGCAAAATGTTAGTGACGGGGGGCAAAGAGGAAGGCACGTCCTCGAATGAAAATAATGCATCTTTGCACACAAAAGCATAGCAAACAGATTTGCTAGAATCTAGCTCCTCAATATCAGATTTGGTGGCAAGTAAACATGCACTTTTCAGTTTAATTTCGTAAGCAACATTAGATGGTTTATTATTAGGCTTCATTTGTTGCTCAAATTCTTTTGCCACAATCTGATTTTCACTCTTGTTTTTCTCCTGTTTTGCTTTATTAGCTCTATTAATATCATCTTTCAAAATTGAATCAGGAGTCATAGGAAGCAAAGTAATATTTTTATCCTTGTGAACAAGAGTATCTTGATTGTTTCTACCATGGTGTACAGAATTTTATCAAATTGCCATGGTCTACCAAGTAATAAGGAACATGCTTGCATAGGTACCACATCACAATCAACATAATCAGCATATGTAGAGATACTAAAATACACACGAGCGATGCGTGTTACCTTAACCTTGCCGCTGTTGTTGAACCATTGGATGTAGTAAGGATGTGGATGTGGTCTTGTGGTGAGAGAAAGCTTCTCCACCATATCCATGCTAGCCAAGTTGTTGCAGCTCCCTCCATCTATGATGACGCTAATAGAACGTTCCTTCACAACTCCCTTTGTATAGAACAAGTTATGCCTCTGATTTTGCTCAGCTTGTGTAACCTGCACACTCAAAACACGATGAGCAACTAAACATTCATACCGGCAAGATCTTCAAGAGCCATGTATTGCGTCTCATGATCGAATCCTCTCCACCGTGTTCTTCATGCGTAATAAGAGCCAAAGTCTCTTCATCATAGTCACTAAGCGGACTCATACCCACCATCCTCAATAGCAATCATCACACGCTGAGATTGGCATTCTCTCGCAAAGTGTCCCCTTCCCTTACAACGACGACAAATAATATCACTTGTGTGTCCTGTTGACGCCATGGAAGAAGAAGAGCTCTGTGTAGGCCCAGCAGGTGTGCTCTTGGCGAGATAGTGGTGGTTGTGCACCTTTCTTGTATCACGGTTGGAGGTGGCAGCCGACGGAGGTGCCGTGTAGTAGAACGTGTGGAAGTAGATGATGCACGTGGTGTCCATGATGAAGGTCGACCTGCAGAAAAGTTAGTCCGCCGCCAACGCTGTCGATCCTGCACTTCACGTTCAGCTTTACAAGCAAGATGGAATAATCGAGTGACATCAGTCAAATCCTTGTAGTCTAGAATGGTCTGAATATCTCTATTTAATCCACCCAGAAAACGTGCAAGCATAGCTTCATTCTCCTCAACAATACCACACCTAATCAAGCCAGTTTGTAATTCCTGATAATATTCTTCTACCGAATTTTTTCCTTGTCTTAAGCGCTGCAATTTTTGAAGTAATTCACGTTGATAATATGGTGGAACCCAACGAGTACGCATAGCAGTTTTCAAAGCAGTCCAAGTAGCTGGAACAGGATATAATCTACAATGTTCAGACCACCAAACACATGCAAAGCTAGTGAAAGCACAAACAGCAGCGGAACACGTCTCTCCTCGGGATATTGTAAACATGTAAATCGTTGTTCAGTTTCTAACTCCCAAGTAAGATATAGATCAGAACATATCTACCCTCAAATGGTGGAATATTCAACTTCAGTTTAGGGAGATGGTCATGATCTCGCACTGAGGAGCCCTAACATTGCCATTATTTGCATGTGGACGACCGGGTGGTTGTTGTGCCGGTGGTTGCACTTGCACGTAGTTACGAAGTTGATCAACCTCATCCTCGTACTCTCTCACATAATCATCCTCCCCCACATCGCCAGCAGGAGCCACGGAAGTATCAACAAAGCACCAAGCAGCTTGGCCAGTGAAGAGGGACACGGCTCGCTTCGGCGGAGGGCTGCTTCAGCGATGTGGAGGTAGTCGTTGTTGTTGTTGTAGAGGTGCATTAGGTGCAGCAGGTGGTGGTGGTGGTAGACGCGAGCAATTCATTAAACTTGTTATCGAGCTTTGTTTGACGCCTTCTCAATGCCATCTATCTTCTCCATGGCCTCTTCAAATCTATTTAGAACATCTTCCACCTGCCCACTCATCATTTGTTGAAACTTATCATGTAGCACTTTGTATGTCATGTTCTCCCGGTCGGTCTAAATTACATGATCCTGCCATGGTTAGCGGCACTAGAAACACACAAGAATATGATTCGACAGACTACTAGGAAGTGGTGGTGGTGGTGTGGTGGGCGGTCACAAATCCGTCAAGCAAATCTCAAATTCTTACCAGTTCTTACCCAGAAGAAAGCGGTGATCGGCAACCGATGTAGTCAAAACTCTCAAAGGTTGGATAGAACGATTACCAGGGAGAGTCAAACGCACGACGTCGATGTATGTTGAGCTGGGAAGGCTTATAATATGGTAGCAAAAAGGGTCAGCAAAGTTGAATAAACGCTCAACGACGGTACTGTGCTGGTCCTAGGCTAGACCGTGCTAGAGACGCGAGCCTAGAACACTAACAAAATCACGGCGCTGCACGGAAACAACGGAAAAGCACACTCTGGAATTTTTTTTCGCTCTTTTTTTTTGCGCTGCTCTTTTTTTTTTGCGAAAAATCACTATAATGGCGAGTGTCTCAAAACTCTTCCCAGGTCAAACTGCCAGGATGGGCAAGAAATTTTTTCGACCAAAAATTTTTTTTTTTATTGCCGGACCCAAAAAGCTGAAGCGGGTCAAAAAACTTTCTATAATGGCGACTGTCTCAATACGCTTAGAAACACCTAAAAATAGGATAGCCAGAAAATTTTTCGACAAGTGCGTTTTCGGAAAATTTTGGGCCTAAATGGAGGGTGGTTTCCGGACGGCAAAAGATTGCTGGAATCCGAAACCTACTCAGACAAAGAAAACACCAATCTGGAAACCTACTCAGGCAAGGAAACACGAATCGGAATTTAGATGGATCTCGAAAACAAACCTAATATGAGAAGAACTCGGATTGGTGGTGGATATATGGTGGTGGTATATGGCAGCGGTGGTGGTATATGGTAGCGGTGGTGGTATATGGATACGGATTGGTGGTGGTATATGGATACAGATTGGTGGTGGTATATGGATACGGATTCAGAGCGGTGGCGGATAAGAAGGGTGGTAGATGGCAAGGCGATGATGATGGTGCGGCGGCGGCGTGACAACTTATGACCAGAACTCGAAACTCTAAAAGACTAGACTCTAAGACCAGCAACTTGACAGACGATGCAACCACAAATTCAACAAAGCAAAAACCCTAAAAAGATTATGCGAAGGCTCAGATTGGTTCGGATATGATGAACTAACCCTAATTTTTTTTGGTGGCTTTTTCGTGGACTTTAGGTATGAAGAACAGACTCGATCTAATTTACGAAAAACTGAAAAATCTCACCGAGCAACCTGAAAATCTGATACCACTTGATAGAGGCAAAGGTGTCCCGATGTTTCGATGAGATGGTGGCTATTGTTTCTGTGGGGGTCGACCTTGACGATCCGACTACGTACGTGCGAGACGTCGCGCCTTAGCAATCGCTAAACCAACTTCCGAGGGTTATTGACCACGCCGGAGCACGATCAACCTGACCACGAGGGTCTGTTTCCTGCGAGCAAACGAAGAACAAGCAAGAAACTAAGATTGCAATCTGGATATTGCGAATATAAGAGGAAAGCTTTATTAATGAAGGTGGGGTTACGAGACGCCTTGGTCTGGTCGTTGAACACAAACGAAGTACGCGAAGTTGCAGCTATGGCGAACTTTTGATCTAAACAAAACCCAAAGTCTAAACGACGCCCTAAGGGCTGTATATATGGAGAAAGAGGAGGGAATTTCGTGGCCCTTGAGGGACGGGTCCGAAACCAACCCTAACTCTTGTTTCCCCACACATACGGACTCTAAAAACAGCCTACACTTAAGTATTTCGAAATTACATGGGCCTGGCCCAATAATAAGGTGACGCAGCACCTAGAATAGCCTATGGACGAATATTATGAAGTGGCATCTTGTATATTTCGTCCAAGGCCTCATGCTCTCATTAGGGTGGCTTCAAAGTCCTGGAATCATCACTTGTAACTCCGTTCTTGTTTCCCTTGCGCATGCCAACATCTCCATGCTTGAACTTGCTCCAAGGTTCATCTTTCTTGTCCATGGTAGGCCCTTCATTTGTAAGCAAAACAAATGTATCCAATTTAGGCAGCATCATATTCTCATGAACATTGGAATCGTTACCAAGAAAGCGAAAGTACGATAATTCAATTGGCGTCTGCGAGCTCTAGTAATTGGTCCAAGATGTATAGCAGCGAGGGCTGTGGGTGTAACAATGGTATTGATGTCCTCATCATGTGTGCCTTTGCATAATCTTTTTAGGGTTTTGCTTTGTTGAATTTGCGGTTGCATCGTCGTGTCTAGTTGCTGGTCTTAGCGTCTAGTCTTTTAGAGTTTCGAGTTCTGGTCATAAGTTGTCACGCCGCCACCGCACCATCATCATCGCCCTTGCCACCTACCACCACCACTCCGAATCCGTATCCATATACCACCACCAATCAGTGTCCATATACCACCACCGATCCATATCCATATACTACCACCGCTACCACCACCGCTGCCATATACCACCACCATATATCCACCACCAATCCGAGTTCCTTGCATATTAGGTTTATTTTCGAGATCCATCTAGTTTCCGATTCGTGCTTCCTTGCCGGAGTAGGTTTCTGAAAAAAAAATCCGGAAACCACCCTCCGTTTAGGCCCAAAATTTTCCGAAAAAGCACTTGTCGAAAAAATTTCTGGCTATCCTATTTTTAGGTGTTTCTAAGCGTATTGAGACAGTCGCCGTTATAGAAAGTTTTTTTGACCCGTTTCCAGTTTTTGGGTCCGGGCAGTCGAAAAAAAAATTTGGCCGAAAAAATTTCGTGCCCATCCAGTTTGACCTGGGAAGAGTTTTGAGACACTCGCCATTATAGTGATTTTTCGCAAAAAAAAAAGAGCAGCGCAAAAAAAATGAGGACATGACTACCTTGGATAAGACCAAAAATATTGCATACATGCATATTTGTCAGGTGATTTCTAGTGCAAATTATTAAATAATCTATTTATGTTATCCAGAACAAAAATACATCACATACTTTTGTGTTTTGTCTAATTGTAGGTGTATGGGACATTTGTACAATACACATATGAAGATAAGGGAAAAGGAGAAGTTTAGGTGCTGTTCAAAAAGTCCTCTCACGTCACTTTTGGACCAAGCGAAGATAGAGTCCAAGTCTCTCACGTTCTGGACTCAGATTCGGACTGCACAGACATACCTGACTCAAAACGTCAATCACTGTTTCATCAGGACTCCAAATTGGGTGATTCTTTTTGTTGGAAAATAGATTGCGTGCACCTTCCAACCCAATTGGATTCACTTTCAAATTCGTCCGGAGCGTTGAGTTATGGACGAAACAATCTGATGCTGCAGCAGAATCCGAGTCAAACTACAAGTCCAAAGGTGTTACGTCACCTCCGCTTGGGCCCATTGGCCTTGTACGACCTAGGGTTAGTTTTAGGCTGCCTTGGGACGTCCTACCACCTCCTTGGCCGCCACCCCTTGATCCTATATAAGTAGATCCATCTAGTAGATTTTTCCTTGGGATTTGTTTAGTTAAAAGTTAGCCATTGCAACTTCGTGTGCCGTTTGTGTCCAACGACCAGACCAAGACCGCTTACGGATCCCCACCTTTATCAATACTTCATATATACTACAATATTCAGATTGCTTTATCATATTCTTGCTTGCTTTTCGATTGCTTGCAGGAATAGACCTTCGTGGTCAGGTTGATTGTGCTCCGCCGTGGTCAATAACCTCTCGGAGTTGGTTTAGCGATTGCTAAGGCGCAACGTCGTGCACGTTTGTAGTCGGATCGTCAAAGTCGTCTCCACCAAATCGATAGTTATCATCTCATCGAAAGATCGGGACACCCTCGCCTCTATCAAGTGGTATCGTTTTCAGGTTGCTCGGTGAGAATTTCCAATTGTCCCTAGATTCGATTTATTTTCTTACCTATTGTCCAAGAAAAGGCCACCAGAAAAGTTAGATCTATTCATCATTTGTCCTAGCCAGTCCAAGCCTTTGCAATTTTCTTTTCATTGTTTGCATTATTGTATTATCGGTTGCATCGTCGTGTCGAGTTGCTGGTCTTAGTGTCTAGTTCCTTTAGAGTTTCGAGTTCTGTTCACATTAGTCACGCCACCGCTGCATCATTATCCCATCCACTGTCCACCATACCATCCCACAATTTCCACCACGTGCTATGCACTATTCATTGTCATAATTATAGTTGAGGTCATTCACATCTTCGCTTGATCCAATCTGCATCTTATCTAGTTTGTTTTGGAAAAAGAGAAAAAAAAGAGAGAAAAAAAAGAGAAAGAAAAAGGAAAAAAAGTGTGAGAAAAAAAAGAGAGAAGAAAAAAAAACAAAGTTTGGATCTATCTAGACTCAATCTCGTAGCTGAATTCGGATTGGAATCTGTTTTGTGCACTGTTTAGTAAAACAGGCATAACTTCCTCATACGAAGTCCGTTTTGGCTCATGAGTACTCAAATTAAAGCTAGAGACGAGCCGCATCTAAATAGTTGCAGAAGCTAGTTCAATATTTGGCACCTCAAAATCGGCTCCTAAATAGGTCTTTTGCCCTCCGAAGTTCGTGAACACAGCTTATTCCAGTTTTTCAAATCAGTTTTAGAATTTTTGACTCCTCATATCAACTCGGAATTGAGTGATTCTTTTGCATTGGAAAGCTTGAGTTAGTAGCATTCTTTGAAAAAGTTATCAGAAAATTGGCTCAAACTTTTCAAGAGGAAAACTGGACAGAGAGTTGTTGTATATCATGCTTGGCGCTTGTTTTTCATCATTATCTTTACTGCCGTTGTGCTCTTCACTTATATCTTGCTGTCTAGAGCTACTCATTATCCTTCATTGATGCTAGTTGTGCTACGCCGTGACCTCATTAGTGTTCTAGGCTCGCGTCTCTAGTCCGGTCTAGCCTAGGACCAAAGACCAAGATCTGTCGTTGAGCGTTTATTCAACATTGCATCTTTGAATTGATTATTGCTAAGTTTTTGCTACCATATATAGCCAACCCAGCTCCACATATTTCTACACCGTGTATCGTCGCTCCCCTGGCAATCTCTTTACACAATCTTGAGTTACTTGACACCGCTGGTTGCCTGTCACCGCTTTCTTTGCATGGTAAGAACTTGTAAGACATTGATATTTGCTTTCTTGTGAGCGTTTTACCACCACATCCTAGTAGTTATAGAAACATTATTTTTGGATTTTGTTTCTTGTTCTACTAATCATGACAGGATCCAGAGTCAATTCATGGGCTTTGTCGATCGCGGGAGACATGCCACCACCTATGCAAATACCACAACCGTCACGAGAGGTGCACAAACATCCAAATGCACATGATCAGGTTCATGTTTCTATACCACCATTTAATGGCCGTTTTAGACCTCCTTTATATATTGAATGGGAGTTAGACATAAATAATATATTTGCTTCCCATAATTTTGATGAGCGTAAAAAGTTATGGTTGCGGTTGGTTCTTTCACGGGTTATGCTCTAGTTTGGTGGAGTGAATATTGTCGGTTACACCCTGATTATGTACCTAATACTTGGGATGATTTAAAACATGTCATGAGAGATAGATTAAATCGATGTTTATTATACTCGTGGCATGATTAAAAAAGCTGGAACATTTAAAACAAGGTAGTGACACCGTAACAAAATATTATGATGATTTACAAACTACCTTGTTGCACTCATTTTTAGAAGAAAGTGAAGAAGATTTTATGGATAGATTTTGGGGAGGATTAAACCATAATATTCAGGAGATACTAATTCATGAAGAGTGTTATCCTATGGACCATTTGTTTCGTCTTGCTTGCAAAGCTGAACAGGAAATAAAACGACGTGTTGCCCACAAGGAGAACAAGCGCCCCGGTGCACATTCCAACTGTTGATACAGATGTTTATTCAACTACTAGGCGTACTATGACAACCACATCCGTTGTTGCGAGGACTACATCATCTCCACCATGTGACACATCATCATCGAGAGTGCCTGCATCATCTGAGTTGACTATAAGAGGTAATGACAAAGGTACAGATTTTCCACTTTTACATGAGAATGATGCATGCCTAATTAACTTGAATACATCATGTGTTGAGCTACCCACTACTTTGATCACACCACCTATTTTAGAGGATTATATTGATAATTTGACTTTGCCATGTGATCAAACAACTGAAATACCAACAATTTTGAGTGCACCCATTGAATTAATTGTTGATGCAAAAGAATCAATATTTAATCATTTTGATATGACCTCTAATCTTGGTGATGATTCTGTGTCGAATGACTTATTGCATGTTTACTTATTTAAGCATGTTGTAGCATGTAAACTTGATGCAAGTAAGGTTTATTCACCAATGTTGGGATGGTTTAATGATGAACATTGTCAATCTTTTGAAATGAATAAGAGCTTCACTTATATGTGCAAACTGAGTTGCAATATTTTCATGCCTTCTACTTCTTGTTATAATGTTTTGGCTTTAGATTTTATGAACTATGCAAGTTACTCATCTATTTATGTGTCATATGTGCAAAAATCAAGGGAAATAAAAATGGATGACATATACATATACAACATGTACACCTTGTCTCTTTTGTTAGCCACATTTCAGACTAAGAACCGCCGAGGACGGCTTTGTTTTCAAGAAGTGGAGGATGATGAGGACATGACTACCTTGGATAAGACCAAAATATTGCATACATGCATATTTGTCGTGTGATTTCTAGTGCAAACTATTAAATAATCTATTTATGTTATCCGTAACAAAAATACATCACATACTTTTGTGTTTTGTCTAATTGTAGGTGTATGGGACATTTGTACAATACACATATGAAGATAAGGGAAAAGGAGAAGTTTAGGTGCTGTTCAAAAGTCCTCTCACGTCACTTTTGGACCAAGAGAAGATAGAGTCCAAGTCTCTCACGTTACGGACTCAGATTCGGACTACAGACATACCGACTCAAAACGTCAATAACTTTTTCATCCGGACTCCAAATTGGGTGATTCTTTTTGTTGGAAATAGATTTCGTGCACCTTCCAACCCAATTGGATTCACCTTCAAATTCGTCCGGAGCGTTGAGTTATGGACGAAACAATCTGATCTTTGCAGCAGAATCCGAGTCAAACTACAAGTCCAAAGGTGTTACGTCACCTCCGCTTGGGCCCATTGGCCTTGTACGACCTAGGGTTAGTTTTAGGCTGCCTTGGGACGTCCTACCACCTCCTTGGCCGCCACCCGTTGATCCTATATAAGTAGATCCATCTAGTAGATTTTTCCTTGGGATTTGTTTAGTTAAAAGTTAGCCATTGCAACTTCGTGTACTTCGTTTGTGTCCAACGACCAGACCAAGACCGCTTACGGATCCCCACCTTTATCAATACTTCATATATACTGCAATATTCAGATTGCTTTATCATATTCTTGCTTGTTTTTCGATTGCTTGCAGGAATAGACCTTCGTGGTCAGGAGTTGATTGTGCTCGGCGTGGTCAATAACCTCTCGGAGTTGGTTTAGCGATTGCTAAGGCGCAACGTCGTGCACGTTTGTAGTCGGATCGTCAAAGTCGTCTCCACCAAATCGATAGTTATCATCTCATCGAAAGATCGGGACACCCTCGCCTCTATCAAAAAGAGCGGAAAAAAAATTCCAGAGTGTGCTTTTCCCTTGTTTACTTGCAGCGCCGTGATTTTGTTAGTATTCTAGGCTCGCGTCTCTAGCACGGTCTAGCCTAGGACCAAAGACAAGATCTGTCGTTGAGCGTTTATTCAACTTTGCATCTCTGAATTGATTATTGCTGACCCTTTTGCTACCATATTATAAGCCTTCCCAGCTCCACATACATCTACATCGTCGTTTGACTCTCCCCGCAATCGCTCTATCCAAGCTTTTGAGAGTTTTTGACTACAACGGTTGCCGATCACCGCCTACTGCTGGGTAAGAACTGGTAAGACTTTGAGATTTGCTTGACGGATTTGTGACACCACCACCACCACAACTTCCTAGTAGTCTGTAGAATCATATTCTTGTGTGTTTCTATTGCTGCTAACCATGGCAGGATCACAAGCCGGATGAGACCGGGAGAACATGACAAACAAAGAGTTACATGATAAGTTTCAGCAAATGATGAGTGGACAGGTGGAAGATGTGCTAAATAGATTTGATGAGGCCATGGAGAAGATAGATGGCATTGAGAAGGCGTTCGAAACAAAGCTCGATAACAAATTTAATGAATTGCTCGCGCGTCTTCCACCACCACCACCGGCTGCACCGACGCACCTCTACAACAACAACAACGACTACCTCCACGTCATGAAACAGCCCTCCGCCCGAGCGAGCCGTGTCCCTCTTCAGCCTGGCCAAGCTGCTGGTGCTGCTGTTGATACTTCTGTGGCTCCTGCTGCTGATGTGGATGAGGATGATTATGTGGGAGATTACGAGGATGAGGTTGATCAACATCAGAACTACGTGCAACCACCGGCAATGTTAGGGCTCCCCCTCAGGTACGAGATCATGACCATCTCCCTAAACTGAAATTGAATATTCCACCATTTGTGGGTTGATATGTTCCTGATATATATCTTACTTGGGAGTTAGAAACTGAACAACGATTTACATGTTTCCAATATCCTGAGGAGAGACGTGTTCCTGCTGCTGTTTGTGCTTTCACTAGCTTTGAATGTGTTTGGTGGTCTGAACATTGTCGATTATATCCTGTTCCAGCTACTTAGGCTGCTTTGAAAACTGCTATGCGTACTCGTTGGGTTCCACCATATTATCAACGTGAATTACTTCAAAAATTGCAGCGCTTAAGACAAGGAAAAAAATCGGTAGAGGAATATTATCAGGAATTACAAACTGGCTTGATTAGATGTGGTATTGCTGAGGAGAATGAAGCTATTCTTGCACGTTTTCTGGGTTGTTTATATTGATAGATTCATACCATTCTAGACTACAAGGATTATAATAATATCACTCGATTATTCCATCTTGATTGTAAAGCTGAACGTGAAGTGCAGGATCGGCGAGCATTGGCGCGGACTAACTTTTTTCGCAGGTCGATCATCATGGACACCACGTGCATCATCTACTTCCACACGTTCTACTACACGGCACCTCCGTCGGCTGCCACCTCCAACCGTGATACAAGAAAGCAGGCACAACCACCACTATACGCCAAGAGCACACCTGCTGGGCCTACAGAGCTCTTCTTCCATGGCGTCAACAGGGCACACAGGTGATATTATTTGTCGTCGTTGTAAGGGAAGAGGACATTTTGCGAGAGAATGCCAATCTCAGCGTGTGATGATTGCTACTGAGGATGGTGGGTATGAGTCCGCTAGTGACTATGATGAAGAGACTTTGGCTCTTATTACACATGAAGAACACGATGGAGATGATTCTGATCATGAGACGCAATACATGGCTGCTGAAGATGCTGATAGGTATGAATGCTTAGTTGCTCAACGTGTTTTGAGTGTGCAGGTTACACAAGCTGAGCAAAATCAGAGGCATAATTTGTTCCATACAAAGGGATTTGTGAAGGAACGTTCTATTCGCGTCATTATAGATGGAGGGAGCTGCAACTTGGCTAGCATGGAGATGGTGGAGAAGCTATCTCTCACCACAAGACCACATCCACATCCTTACTACATCCAATGGTTCAACAACAGCGGCAAGGTTAAGGTAACATGTACTGTTCGTGTGCATTTTAGTATCTCTACATATGCTGATTATGTTGATTGTGATGTGGTACCTATGCAAGCATGTTCGTTATTACTTGGTAGACCATGGCAATTTGATAAAAATTCTGTACACCATGGTAGAAACAATCAGTATACTCTTGTTCATAAGGATAAAAATATTACTTTGCTTCCTATGACTCCTGATTCCATTTTGAAATATGATATTAATAGAGCTAATAAAGCAAAACAGGAGAAAAATAAGAGTGAAAATCAGATTGTGGCAAAAGAATTTGAGCAACAAATGAAGCCTAATAGTAAACCATCTAGTGTTGTTTCTGAAATTAAATTGAAAAGTGCATGTTTACTTGCCACTAAATCTGATATTGATGAGCTAGATTTCAACAATTTTGTTTGCTATGCTTTTGTGTGCAAAGAGGCATTATTTTCATTCGAGGACGTGCCTTCCTCTTTGCCTCCTGCTGTCACTAACATTTTGCAGGAGTTCGCTGACGTCTTTCCACAAGACATGCCACCGGGATTACCTCCCATTCGAGGGATTGAGCATCAGATTGACTTAATTCATGGTGCATCATTACCCAACCGTGCACCATACCGTACCAATCCAGAGGAGACGAAGGAGATTATGCGTCAAGTACAGGAGCTGCTCGACAAAGGTTATATACGCGAATCCCTTAGACCTTGTGTTGTTCCTATTATTCTAGTGCCGAAAAAGGATGGTACATCACGTATGTGTGTTGATTGTAGAGGCATTAATAATATTACTATTCGTTATCGTCATCCTATTCCTGTGCTAGATGATATGCTTGATGAATTGAGTGGCTCTACAATATTCTCCAAAGTTGATTTGCGTAGTGGATACCATCAAATTCGTATGAAATTGGGAGATGAATGGAAAACAGCATTTAAAACTAAGTTTGGATTATATGAGTGGTTAGTCATGCCTTTTGGGTTAACTAATGCACCTAGTACTTTCATGAGATTAATGAACGAAGTTTTACGTGCTTTCATTGGACGATTTGTGGTAGTTTACTTTGATGACATATTGATTTATAGCAGATCTTTGGAGGAACATTTGGCACATTTACGTGCTGTTTTTATTGCTCTACATGATGCACGTTTGTTTGGTAACCTTGGGAAGTGCACCTTTTGCACCGACCGAGTATCTTTTCTTGGCTATGTTGTTACTCCACGAGAATTGAAGTTGACAAAGCCAAGATTGAAGCTATTGAGAGCTGGCCGCAACCCAAAACGGTCACACAAGTGAGGAGTTTTCTTGGCCTTGCTGGATTCTATAGGCGTTTTGTGAGAGATTTCAGCACCATTGCTACACCTCTCAACGAGCTCACAAAGAAGGATGTGCCTTTTGTTTGGGGTACCACACAGGAAGAAACCTTCACGGTATTGAAAGATAAGTTGACACATGCTCCTTTACTCCAACTTCCTGATTTTAATATGACTTTTGAGCTTGAATGTGATGCTAGTGGAATTGGATTAGGAGGTGTGTTATTACAAGATGGCAAACCTGTTGCATACTTTTCTGAAAAATTGAGTGGGCCTAGTCTGGATTATTCTACTTATGATAAAGAATTATATGCTCTTGTTCGGACTTTAGAAACATGGCAACATTATTTATGGCCCAAAGAATTTGTTATACATTCTGATCATGAATCTTTGAAACATCTTAAAAGTCAAGCTAAACTGAATCGTAGACATGCTAAATGGGTTGAATTCATTGAGACTTTCCCTTATGTCATTAAACACAAGAAGGGTAAAGAAAATGTTATTGCTGATGCATTGTCTTGTCGCTATACTATGCTTTCACAACTTGACTTCAAAATATTTGGTTTGGAGACCATCAAAGATCAATATGTGCATGATGCTGATTTTAAAGATGTATTGCATAATTGTAAAGAAGGAAGAACGTGGAACAAGTTCGTAGTTAATGATGGATTTGTGTTCCGTGCTAACAAGCTATGCATTCCAGCTAGCTCCGTTCGTCTTTTGTTGTTGCAGGAGGCGCATGGAGGAGGACTAATGGGACACTTTGGCGTGAAGAAGACGGAGGATGTACTTGCTACACATTTCTTTTGGCCAAAGATGAGACGGGATGTTGAGCGTTTTCTTGCTCGCTGCACTACATGTCAAAAAGCTAAGTCACGACTCAATCCTCATGGTTTATATATGCCTTTGCCTGTACCTAGTGTTCCTTGGGAGGATATATCTATGGACTTTGTTTTAGGTTTACCTGGAACAAAGAAGGGAGGATAGCATATTTGTTGTCGTGGATAGATTCTCGAAAATGGCACACTTTATACCATGTCATAAAAGCGATGATGCTATTAATGTTGCTGATTTGTTCTTTCGTGAAATTATTCGCTTGCATGGTGTGCCAAATACTATTGTTTCAGATCGTGATACTAAATTTCTTGGCCACTTTTGGAGATGTTTATGGGCTAAGTTGGGGACTAAACTGCTTTTTAGTACTACTTGTCACCCCCAAACCGATGGACACCTGAAGTAGTCAATAGAACATTGTCTACTATGCTTAGGGCTGTTTTGAAGAATAATAAGAAAATGTGGGAGGAATGCTTGCCTCATATTGAATTTGCTTATAATCGTTCATTGCATTCTACTACTAAGATGTGCCCTTTTGAAGTTGTGTATGGTTTCCTACCTCGTGCACCTATTGATTTGTTGCCTCTTCCATCTTCGGAGAAGGTTAATTTTGATGCTAAACAACGTGCTGAATTGATTTTAAAAATGCATGAGTTAACTAAGGAAAACATTGAGCGTATGAATGCTAAATATAAACTTGCGGAGATAAGGGTAGAAAACATGTTGTGTTTGCACAGAGATCTTGTTTGGTTACATTTGCGTAAGGATAGATTTCCTGATTTGCGCAAATCAAAGCTAATGCCACGTGCTGATGGTCCCTTTAAGGTGTTGGAGAAAATTAATGATTATGCATATAAACTTGAGCTGCCTGCAGATTTTGGGGTTAGTCCCACTTTTAACATTGCAGATTTGAAGCCTTATTTGGGTGAGGAAGATGAGCTTCCGTCGAGGACGACTTCATTTCAAGAAGGGGAGGATGATGAGGACATCAATACCATTGTTACACCCACAGCCCCTCTTGCTACATATACCGGACCAATTACTAGAGCTCGCATGCCAATTAAATTATCAGTACTTTCGTTTCTTGGTAATGATTCTAATGTTCATGAGAATATGATGCTGCCTAAATTGGATACATTTGTTTTGCTTACAAATGAAGGGCCTAGCTTGGAGAAGGATGGACATTGGAGCAAGAACAAGCATGGAGATGATGCCATGCGCAAGGGGAACAAGAACGGAGTTACAAGTGATGATTTCAGGACTTCGAAGCCACCATAATGGGTGCATGAAGCCTTGGACGAAATATACAAGATGCTACTTCATAAATTTCGTCCCGAGGCTATTCTAGGTGCTGCGTCACCTTATTATTAGGCCAGGCCCTTGTAATTTCGAAATACACAAGTATAGGCTATTTTTAGAGTCCGTATGTGTGGGGAAACAAGAGATAGGGTTGATTTCGGACCCCTCCACCAAGGGCCACGAAATCCCCCCCTCTTCCTCCATATATACAGCCCTTAGGGCACCGTTTAGACTTTGGGTTTTGTTTAGATTAAAAGTTCGCCATAGCTGCAACTTCGCGTACTTCGTTTGTGTTCAACGACTGCACAAAGGCGTCACGGAACCCCACCTTGATCAATAAAGCTTTCATCTTATATTCGCAATATCCAGATTGCAATCTCAGTTTCTTGCTTGTTCTTCGTTTGCTCGCAGGAAACAGACCCTCGTGGTCAGGTTGATCGTGCTCTGGCGTGGTCAATAACCTCTCGGAGTTGGTTTAGCGATTGCTAAGGCGCGACGTCATCGCACGTTCGTAGTCGGATCGTCAAAGTCGACTTCCTCCAAAGCGAAAACCAACATCTCATCGAAAGACGGGACACCTTTGCTCTATCAACCTATGAAGTAGTATTTCGAAAATACATGGGCCTGGCCCAAAAATAAGGTGGCGCAACACCTATAATAAGCTAGGGACGAATTTTATGAACGGGCATCTTGATATTTCGTCCATCTTCTTGTATGTCATCATGGGCGCTTCAAAGTGCGGAAATCTTCACTAGCGACTCCGTTGTTGTTCCCTTTGTGCGTGCCTTCATCTCCATGCTTCATCATGCTCCAATGTTCATCCTTCTGGTCCATGCTAGGCCCTTCAACTCTAATCAACACAAATTTATCCAAGTTAGGTAGCATCACATCCTCATGAACATTAGAAACATTATCAAGAAACGAAAGTACCTGATAATTTAACTGGTGTGCGCGAGCTCTAGTAATTGGTCCAATAGGTATAGTACCATGGGTTGTGGGTGTAACTGTGGTAGCCATGTCCTCATCACTCAATAATGCTAGCTTTCAACATATCAGCTATCTGCTTCTCAATCTCTGTTTTTAACTCTAGAGAATGGCGGTACGACCAAACATTAATGGGTCAAGCTCCTTCCATGAGAGGTATACGGTGGTCACACGCCTCTTGAGGAGTAAGGTCGGTAGGTGGTTCAAACGGTGAAGAAAACTGTTCCAATAGCTTTTGCATAGGTGCCGGAAGAGGTACAGTGGACTTGGTATCTGAATGTTCATGCAGTAAACGTAATTCCACCATAGTGCAACTAAATGTTTCTAGAAGATCTTGCAAAAAGACAGGAAGGCCATGGTAATCATATGCTAACCATTTCTCGTGCCAATTCACTTGCATAGTCCCTTATGTTGACAACCAGTCCATTCCAATTATCTCATCATAATTTTGCAGAGAAATGACCTTAAAATCACTCTGAAACTCTCGGTCACAAGGTCGCCATTTGCAAGAAGGAATCACTTGAGTACAGAGAAGATGGCCTCCACCAGCAACTTTGACCCGCTGTTGTTTCTGTAAGGACTGACTGAACACCTGATAAGTGAGCAGCAAATCGTTCACTAACAAAGGAATGGGAACTGCCTGAGTCAAGCAGTAGTACTACAGAGTGTTCCCCTATCTAACTGCCCAAACAAATGAAATCGGAGCCTGCAGTGGGAGATTGAGTATCTTCTGACAATAGCATCAACTCCACATCACTATCTTTAGAGTCAGGCTAGTCCAAGGCACAAAATTCAAGCATCACTTTGCACTACATGCAATTGGATAGTAGTGTTGCACTTATGGTCTCTGCTCCAATGCTCACCACACATAAAACAGAGCCCCTTAGCTCGTTGATATGCTTTCAGTCTCGGCAATGTATGCTCAGGTGCAGTGTTGCCTTTGGCCCCTTCTGGTGTCTTGAGATCATCAGGGGATCTGCTGTTGTTGTATGTTTTTCTTTGACGATAACTGGAACCAACACCAAACATACGAGTTGTATTGCCGAACTCCTGGTCCATTTCTCCTGTTTCTTCCTGAACAGTGGCAATGGAATAGGCCGTGTCCAGATCAGCATGTCGTTGAACCAAAACAATTGTGCAAACACAAGGTTTCAAACTATCCACAAATCTGGTGGTATAATGTAACTTATCAGGATCCGACTCATAAGTTGTCAGTTGATCCATCAATGCAGCAAACTGAGTCACATACTCCTCTATAGAACCCGTGTGCTTCAATCGATACATACGACGAACTAGTGACTCGTGTTGATTGCTGCCAAAATGATGAAGCACCGCAACACAAAAATAATCCCAAGAGACATGAACATATTGATGCTGAACTGGTGAGAGCCAACAAGCCGCTGGTCCCTCAAATTGCATACCCGCAATCGCGCCCCATAAATCGGTGTCGGTGTCAAACATTTCAAAGTAATCCACACATCTTGTTTGCCACAGCTTTGGGTTCTCACCATCAAAATGAGGGAAATCCACTTACGGTGGCTTGCCATGGCTAACTGAAGAATATGAGGCACTGCACTTCTCTACATGCAGCAAACTAGAGAAGGATGAATTTGGCCGGGGCACATCAGTATTACCTCAGGCGGGCGGAGGGATGTAAGGCCAGAGTTGTTGCACCCTATTCCCATGTTTGACATGGACGAGCGAAGGCCTTCACTCCCAAGATCTAGATCGCCCCGCGGTGCTCTGGTGCCCTGCTCCACATCACCATTGTTGGGGAGGAGTGACTTGTATGCCCAAAGTTCTTAGATCTTCTTGAGGAGACCCGCCTCGGCGCCATCAGTGTACACTTGCAGATCGTTGACTACCATATCGATCGCCGCACTAGCCGCCTTGTCGACGGAAGACCCGAATGATCGCGAGACCGCCGCATCGACCATGCTCCCCACCGCCGCCATGATGAGCACATCGAGCTCCTTCTGGTGCCGGAGATGGACCGCCTCACCTGCTTGCTGGAGCATCTTGTAGATCATACGATCCTCTAGATTGATATTCTCCATGATTTCCTATCACCGGCGCGCGGCCGCGGTTGCCAACCATGTGTCATGGGCATGATCTATCGTGGGTGGGGAAAAATTCCCAGGGTCTGAGTACAAATTGGTAAGTTCGAGCTAGGGATCATGAATTCAGGTATGCTGGCATCTCGAATTGATAGAAGCAAAGGTGTCCCTTCTTTCGATGAGATGGTGGCTATCATTTTGGAGGAAGTCGACTTTGACGAGGATGTCGCGCCTTAGCAATCGCTAAACCAACTCCGAGAGGTTATTGACCACGCCGGAGCATGATCAACCTGACCACAAAGGTCTGTTTCCTGCAGGCAAATGAAGAACAAGCAAGAAACTAAGATTGCAATCTGGATATTGCGAATATAAGAGGAAAGCTTTATTGATGAAGGTGGGGTTCTGTGACGCCTTTATCTGGTCGTTGAACACAAACGAAGTACGCGAAGTTGCAGTTATGGCGAACTTTAATCTAAACAAAACCAAAAGTCTAAACGGTGCCCTAAGGGCTGTATATATGGAGGAAGAGGGGGGGGGATTTCGTGGCCCATGGGGGAGGGGTCTGAAACCAACCCTGATGAGGACATCAATACCATTGTTACATCCACAGCCCGTGCTGCTATACATACTGGACCAATTACTAGAGCTCGCGTGATGCGGAGCATCCCACGATCGTCCCCATGGATCTGCAATCGTCTCATCTAGAGCCAAGAGGACCCATGACACGAGCTAGAGCTAGAGCTCTCGAGAACGAGGTGACTTCCTTCCTTAGTGCTATCACATATGATCCACTCGAGACATGGCTACTACCTAAGTCCGATATGCTATGCATGATTAGGTGTCAAGGGGAACCTCCCGAGGGTGCATGTGAAGATGGACAAGCCGCCAAGTCCATGGATGAAGAGAACCAACGAAAACGGGCAAGTTCACCTCCCAGGCCCCGGATATCCGGCCGAAGCCCCGGACATCCGGCCCCTGGAGCATCTACCTCAGCATCAGCCAAGCTGCCCAAGTCTACAGGGCCCGGACATCCGGCGTCCGGCCCCGGACATCCGGCCCCCATCCCGGATATCCGGCCTGACGCCTGGAAATCCGGCACCTCTCACCCGATTCGGCAGAAGTGGTCGATCCAGCCCGGACATCCGGCCGGATAGCCCGGACATCCGACGCCCGGACATCCGGCCTCCCCTGCCTGCGTGCAGTGCATCCGGGCCGAGTCCCATGTACCCCTTCGCCCCCTAGACTATATATACTCCATCCCCTTCCTCTTTCTAGGGTTAGCATTGGATTAGCTCATATTTTGTGTGAGAGCCTTTGCTCATCCACTTGGCTACTTCTCCTCGGAGATCAGGACCTCTACGGAGAAGATCCCCCAAGCGGATTCAAGACCCCCTTCTAGGGTGGACCCTATCAAGGCCTCCTCACGGAGAAGAACGGCTACCGTTTGTATCTTTCCTTCGTTGATCTTGAATCTTGTGCCACCTTATGTGATCGGTAATCTAGCACTTGTGTGATTGATCTCTTGTTGGTTGAGTGAATTCTCTCTCGTTTTCCCCGTGTTTCCCTCTTGTTCTTCCGCGTGTTCTTCGTGATTCACCGTAGGATCCGCTCCAACGTGAAAGATCATCCATGTAGGGTTCCGCCCTACATCATCTTGGTATCATGAGCCACGTTGATCACGTTTTTGGAGCCCCTACCCCTCTTTTTCTAGCTTGATTTTGTTGTTTTTGTCCTAATTCCGAAAATTCCCCACCAAAAATAGCCCCAATTTTTTTTGTGATTTGTTGGTGTGATGAAGTTTTGTTGGATTTGATCCGCGGATTTCGTGTGTTGCAGGTAGATCTAGCATTCCCCCACCATTTCCACAATTTCCATCCACAAAATCGCACGAATTTTGCCCGGATTTGACCTCTCCATGCGGTGTTCATCGAGTTCGTCCACGGACCCAGAGCCCGGACATCCGGCGCCCCGGACATCCGGCTTCCTGCCCGGAAATCCGGCTCCTGGCAGCAGCAATCCCCATCCACCACCCCGTTTACCGCCTAACTCTCGCCAATTTTTGTCCCGGTGCCCACATACACTTCCATACACCTCCACCACTTCCGCATAACACCACCATAGCCTTTCCCACTACCAATTCCGACAATGTTGCCTAATTTTGCTTTGAGAATTTGAGTTGGGGTTTCCGTATCCTTTTGTGTTTCGGCTATCTAGGTACGGTTCAACATCAACATCACCACCGCTCATCTTCGCCAAGGACGGTAACATCATCGACATCTTTCTCATTACTTGCAATTGCATTGATAACCATCATAGCCCATCTTTTGCGTTGCTTACCCATCGAGACTAGCCATTGAGTATTGCCGGCAACGTGACTTGTGCACATTAGTGATCATACTCCATAGCATACATACCATACCAAAGTGGTGCATATCTTAGCATCAACTTGTGTGTCACAAAGTTGTCATCGCATACACAATTGCTATCTTGGTTCGTGAAGTTTTGCATGAGAAAAGAGCTCAAAAGAGAAAGAGCCAATCAAGCTTTTAAGCAAAGAGAGAAAGATAAGCAAAGAGCTTATGAGCAAGAACCATAGCATCATACAACATTAAGATTGTCATACTTGATCATCTTGGATCAACACTTCGAAACACCATACATATAGCATACTTGGGATAGAAGTCGTTGCATTTTTGCTTAGTAGGTTGTGCACAAGTTCGTATCAGCCTATTGTGCAATCGTGCTAGCATCTCTCTAGTGTTGTGCAACAAGAGCATCTTGGTGAATTCCACATTTTGGCTCATCCTTGGTTGCATAACCCCATATTATCTATTTGCGTGTGTGTTTCCGTGTACCATATCTTGCTATTGGTCTACTTGTTGCATTTGCAAATTTGTGAATCATTTCCAACATTATTGAGTCTCACTTACAATTGCATCAAATTTTGTGCCACCATCCTAACCGAGCTCCACCATAAGCTTTTATTTGTGTAGGTGTGAGAACCGACAAGAATCGGTACCAATAGTGCTATTTCATTGTCCGCATTTGAGTGAACTTGATTCACCATCAACATCGGTCAAAGGTACATTGGTATAAGTTCTTCTCCGTTCTACCACTCACATTTTGCTTGGAATGATGGATAGGCCAAGTACTTCTACCAACCCACTCTTCATTGAGCAAGACGACGACATGTCATCATACGTCACCAAGAGCCACCTCTTTGGTGCACAACGAGCGTTGCACCAAGAACAACAAGCAATGAGCGATCATCGACAACCTCGCCACCGACTTGCGACTCTCCGAGCAACGTACAAGGGACTACTTCGACAACAAGTTCGACGCTCACAAGCAAGACAATGATGCAAGAATGGACGATGATGAGGACATCAATACCATTGTTACACCCACAGCCCCTACTGCTACATATACTGGACCAATTACTAGAGCTCGCGCACGCCAATTAAATTATCAGGTACTTTCGTTTCTTGGTAATGATTCTAATGTTCATGAATATGATGCTGCCTAAATTGGATACATTTGTTTTGCTTACAAATGAAGGCCCTAACTTGGAGAAGGATGGACATTGGAGCAAGAACAAGCATGGAGATAATGCCATGCGCAAAGGGGAACAAAACGGAGTTACAAGTGATGATTTCAGACTTTAAGCCACCATATATGGTGTGCATGAAGCCTTGGACGAAATATACAAGATGCCACTTCATAATATTAGGTCCCATAGGCTATTCTAGGTGCTGCGTCACCTTATTATTGGGCCAGGCCCATGTAATTTCGAAATACTTAAGTATAGGCTGTTTTAGAGTCCGTATGTGGGGGAAACAAGAGTTAGGGATGGTTTGACCCCTCCCTCAAGGGCCACGAAATTCTCCTCTTCCTCCATATATACAGCCCTTAGAGGCGTCGTTTTAGAACTTTGGGTTTTGTTTAGATTAAAAGTTCGCCATAGCTGCAACTGCGTACTTCGTTTGTGTTCAACGACCAGACAAAGGCGTCACGAGAACCCGCACCTTGATCAATAAAGCTTTCATCTTATATTCGCAATATCCAGATTGCAATCTCAGTTTTTGCTTGTTCTTCGTTTGCTCAAGAGGAAACAGACCTTCGTGGTCAGGTTGATCGCGTGCTCCGGCGTGGTCAATAACCTCTCGGAGTTGGTTTAGCGATTGCTAAAGGCGGCGTCTCGGCCTGCGTTCGTAGTCGGATCGTCAAAGTCGACTTCCTCCAAAGCGAAACCAACATCTCATCGAAAGATCGGGACACCTTAGCCTCTATCAAGTGGTATCAGATTTTTCAGGTTGCTCGGTGAGATTTTACGTTTTCCGTAGTTTAGATCGAGTCTGCATTCTTCATACCTATAGTCCACGAAAAAGCCACAAAAAATTAGGGTTAGTTCATCATATCCAACCAATTGCGAGCCTTTGCATAATCTTTTAGGGTTTTGCTTTGTTGAATTTGCGGTTGCATCGTCCTGATTGCTGGTCTTAAGCGTCTAGTCTTTTAGAGTTTCAGTTACGGTCATAAGTTGTCACGCCGCCATCACCATCATCATCGCCCACCACCTACCATCACCGCTCACGAATCCATATCCATATACCACCACCAATCTGCGTCCATATACCACCACCGATCCATATCCATATACTACCACCGCTACCACCACACCGCTGCCATATACCACCACCATATATCCACCACCAATCCGAAGTTCTTCTCATGATAGGTTTGTTTCGAGATCCATCTAGTTTTAGATTCGTTTCCTTGCGTAGGTTTTAAAAAAAAAAAAAAGAGTCCGAAACCACCCTCCGTTTAGGCCCAAAATTTTTCCGAAACGCACTTGTCGAAAATTTTTCCGCTATCCTGTTTTAAGTGTTTCTAAGTGTATTGAGACGTCGCGTTATAGAAAGTTTTTTTTGACCCGTTTCCCGATTTTGGGTCCGGCAACATAAAAAAAAAATTGGTGCGAAAATATTTTCGTGCCCATCCTGTCAGTTTGACCTCGGAAGAGTTTTGAGACACTCGCCATTATAGTGATTTTTCGCCAAAAAAAAAAAAAAAGAGCAACAAAAAAAACAAGCAACAAAAAAAAAAAAAGAGCGAAAAAAATCCAGAGTGTGCTTTTCCCTTGTTTACGCACGTGCCTTGCGTGATTTTGTTAGTGTTCTAGGCTCGCGTCTCTAGCGGTCTAGCCTAGACCAGCACGACTCTATCGTTGACGTTTATTCAACTTTGCATCTCGAATTGATTATTGCTGACCCTTTTGCTACCATATTATAAGCCTTCCCAGCTCCACATACATCTACATCGCTCGTTTGACTCTCCGTAATCAGCTCTATCCAAGCTTTGAGAGTTTTGACTACATCGGTTGCCGGTCACCGCTGCTGCTTTGGGTAAGAACTGGTAAGAATTTGAGATTTGCTTGGACGGATTTGTGGTACATCCACCACACAACCACCACCACTTCCTAGTAGTCTGTCAATCATAATCTTTGTGTGTTTCTATTGCTGCTAACCATGGCAGGATCACAAGCCGAAGACTGACCGGGAGAACATGACAAACAAAGCGCTACATGATAAGTTTCAACAAATGATGAGTGGTAATTGGACGATGTGCTAAATAGATTTGAAGAGGCCATGGAGAAGATAGATGGCATTGAGAAGGCGTTGAAACAAAGCTCGATACCAAGTTTAATGGGAATTGCTCATGGCGTCTACCACCACCACCACCGCGGCACTAACGCACTCTACTACAACAACAAGGACTACCTCCACATCGCATGAAACAGCCCTCCGCCGAGCTTCCCGTGTCCCTCTTCATTCGCCAAGCTGTCGGTGCTGCATGATACTTGTCTCCTGCTCTTTGGTGGGGGAGGATGATTATGTGAGAGATTACGAGGATGAGGTTGATCAACATCAAGATTTTCGTTAACCACCAAAGACCACAACCACCAGGTCGTCCACATGCAAATAATGGCAATGTTGGGCTCCCCTTCAGTAATGAGATCATGACCATCTCCCTAAACTGAAATTGAATATTCCACCATTTGAGGGTAGATATGTTCTGATATATATCTTACTTGGGAGTTAGAAACTGAACAACGATTTACATGTTTACAATATCCCGAGGAGAGACGTGTTCTTTGCTGTTTGTGCTTTCACTAGCTTTGCATGTGTTTGGTGGTCTGAACATTGTAGATTATATCATTCCCATGCATGGGCTGCTTTGAAAACTGCTATGATTTCGTTGGGTTCCACCATATTATCAACGTGAATTACTTCAAAAATTTGCATGCTTAAGACAAGGAAAAATTCGTAGAAGAATATTATCGAGAATTACAAACTGGCTTGATTAGATGTGGTATTGTTGAGGAGAATGAAGCTATGCTTGCACGTTTTCTGGGTGGATTAAATAGAGAGATTCAGACCATTCTAGACTACAAGGATTATAATAATATCACTTTCGATTATTCCATCTTGCTTGTAAAAGCTGAACGCGTGAAGTCTTGCAGGATCGTGACGTTGGTATGCGCCATTAACTTTTCTCGCAGGTCGAGCCTTCATCATGGACACCACGTGCATCATCTACTTCCACACGTTCTACTACCGGCACCTCCGTCGCCACCTCCAACCCGGATACAAGAAAGCAGGCACACAACCACCACTATCTGCCAAGAGCACACACCTTTGGGCCTACATGTAGCTCTTCTTCTTCCATGCGTCAACCAGGGCACACAAGGATATTATTTATTAAATCGTTGTAAGGAAGAGGACATTTCTTGAGAGAATGCCAATCTCAGCGTGTGATGATTGCTGAGGATGGTGGGTATGAGTCCGCTTAGTGACTATGATGAAGAGACTTTGGCTCTTATTACACATGAAGAACATGGTGGAGATGATTCTGATCATGAGACGCAATACATGGTCAAGATCTTGTAATTATGAATGTTTAGTTGCTCAACGTGTTTTGAGTGTGCAAAGTTACACAAGCCGAGCAAAATCGAGGCATAACTTGTTCCATACAAAGGAGTTGTGAAGGAACGTCTATTAAGCGTCATCATAGATGGAGGAGCTGCAACAACTTGGCTAGCATGGATATGGTGGAGAAGCTTTCTCACCACAAGACCACATCCACATCCTTACTACATCCAATGGTTCAACAACAACGTGCAAGGTTAAGGTAACATGTACTGTTCGTGTGTATTTTAGTATCTCTACATATGCTGATTATGTTGATTGTGATGTGGTACCTATGCAAGCATGTTCCTTATTACTTGGTAGACCATGGCAATTTGATAAAAATTCTAACACCATGGTAGAAACAATCAGATAATTCTTGTTCACAAGGATAAAAATATTACTTTGCTTCATGACTCGATTCCATTTTGAAAGATGATATTAATAGAGCTAATAAAGCAAAACAGGAGAAAAATAAGAGTGAAAATCATATTGTGGCAAAAGAATTTGAGCAACAAATGAAGCCTAATAATAAACCATCTAATGTTGCTTCCAAATTAAACCTGAAAAAGTGCATGTTTATTTGCCACCAAATCTGATATTGATGAGCTAGATTCTAGCAAATCTGTTTGCTATGCTTGTGTGCAAAGAGGCATTATTTTCATTCGAGGGCGTGCCTTCCTCTCTTTGCCCCTTGCTGTCACTAACATTTTGCAGGAGTTCACGACGTCTTCCCACAAGACGTGACCGGATTACCACCTATTAGAGGGATTGAGCATCAAATTGACTTAATTCCGGTTGCATATCGCTACCCAACGCAAGACCATACCGTACCAATCCAGAGAGCGAAGGAGATTATCGTCAGTACAGAGCTGCTCGACAAAGGTTATATACGAATCTCTTAGTCCTTGTGTGCTGTTCTATTATACTAGTGCCTAAAAAGGATAGTACGTCACAGTGTGTGTGTTGATTGTAGAGGCATTAATAATATTACTATTCACATCGTCATCCCATTCCTAGGCTAGATGATATGCTTGATGAATTGAGTGGCTCTACAATATTCTCCAAAGTTGATTTATGAGTGGATACCATCAAATTCAGAGTATGAAATTGGGAGATGAATGGAAAACAGCATTTAAAACTAAGTTTGGATTATATGAGTGGTTAGTCATGCCTTTTGGGTTAACTAATGCACCTAGTACTTTCATGAGATTAATGAGCGAAGTTTCGTGCTTTCATTGGACGCATTTGTATTGGTAGTTTACTTTTAAGATATACTGATTTATAGCAAATCAATCTTTGGAAGAACATTTGGAACATTTACGTGCTGTTTTTTAATGCTCACTGATGCACGTTTGTTTAGTAACCTTAGGAAGTGCACCTTTTGCACCGACAGTATCTTTTCTTAGCTATGTTGTTACTCCAGGGAATTGAAGTTGATAGCCAAGATTGAAGCTAATTGAGAGTTGGCCGCAGCCCAAAACGTCACACAAGTGAGGAGTTTTCTTGGACTCGCTGGTTTCTATAGGCGTTTTGTGAGACTTTAGCACCATTGCTGCACCTCTCAATGAGCTTACAAAGAAGGATGTGCCTTTTGTTTGGGGTACCGCCACGACAGGAAGAAGCCTTCACGGTGTATTGAAAGATAAGTTGACACATGCTCCTTTACTCCAACTTCCGACTTTAATAAGACTTTTGAGCTTGAATGTGATGCTAGTGGAATTGGATTAGGAGGTGTGTTATTACAAAAGGAGGCAAACCTGTTGCATACTTTTTACGAAAAAATTGAGTAGGCCTAGTCTGAACTATTCTACTTATGACAAAGAATTATATGCTCTTGTTGGGACTTTAGAGACATGGCAACATTATTTATGGCCCAAAGAATTTGTTATACATTCTGATCATGAATCTTTGAAACATATTAAAAAGTCAAGCTAAACTGAATCAGAGACATGCTAAATGGGTTGAATTCATTGAGACTTTCCCTTATGTCATTAAACACAAGAAGGGTAAAAAGAAAATGTTATTGCTGATGCTTTGTCCGTCGATATACTATGCTTTCACAACTTGACTTCAAAATATTTGGTTTGGAGACCATCAAAGATCAATATGTGCATGATGCTGATTTTTAAAGATGTAATGCAGAATTGTAAAGAAGGAAGAACATGGAACAAGTTCGTTATTAATGATGGTTTTGTGTTCCGTGCTAACAAGCAATGCATTCCTGCTAGCTCTGTTCGTCATTTTTTGTTGCAGGAGGCGAATGGAGGAGGATTAATGGGACACTATGGCGTGAAGAAGACGGAGGATATGCTTACATTTCTTTTGGCCAAAGATGAGGCCACGGATGTTGAGCGCTTTGTTGCTCGCTGCACTACATGTCAAAAAGCTGTCAACGACTCAATCCTCATGGTTTATATATGCCTTTGCAGTGCCTAGTGTTCCTTGGGAGGATATATCTATGGACTTTGTTTTAGGTTTACCTCGAACGAAGGGGAGGATAGCATATTTGTTGTCGTGGATAGATTCTCGAAAATGGCACACTTTATACCATGTCATAAAAGCGATGATGCTGTTAATGTTGCTGATTTTTTCTTTCGTGAAATTATTCGCTTGCATGGTGTGCGAAATACAATTGTTTCAGATCGTGATACTAAATTTCTTAGCCACTTTGGAGATGTTTATGGGCTAAGTTGGGGACTAAACTGCTTTTTAGTACTACTTGTCACCCCAAACCGATGGACAAAGCTGAAGTAGTCAATAGAACATTGTCTACTATGCTTAGGGCTGTTTTGAAGAATAATAAGAAAATGTGGGAAGAATGCTTGCCTCATATTGAATTTGCTTATAATCGCTCATTGCATTCTACTACTAAGATGTGCCCTTTTGAAATTGTATGGCTTCTACCTCGTGCACCTATTGATTTGTTGCCTCTTCCATCTTGGAGAAGGTTAATTTTAATGCTAAAGAACGTATGAATTGATTTTAAAAAATGCATGAGAATAACTAAGGAAAACATTGAGCGATGAATGCTAAATATAAAGCGTCTGGAGATAAGGGTAGAAAACATGTTGTCTTTGCACCTGAGATCTTGTTTGGTTACATTTGCGTGAGATAGGTTTCCTAGTTTGCGCAAATCAAAGCTAATGCCACGCGTCTTGATGGTCCATTTAAGGTGTTAGAGAAAATAAATGATAATGCATATAAACTTGAGCTACCTGCAGATTTTGGGGTTAGTCCCACTTTTAACATTGCAGATTTGAAGCCTTATTTGGGTGAGGAATATGAGCTTCCGTCAGACGACTTCATTTCAAGAAGGGAGGATGATGAGGACATCAATACCATTGTTACACCCACAGCCCCCTGCTACATATCTTTGGACCAATTACTAGAGTCACATGACGCCAATTAAATTATCAAATGCACGGTTCAACATCAACATCACCATAGCTCATCTTCGCCAGGGGCGGTAACATCATCGACATCTTTCTCATTACTTGCAATTGCATTGATAACCATCATAGCCCATCTTTTACGTTGCTTACCCATCGAGACTAGCCATTGAGTATTGCGGCAGCGTGACTTGTGCACATTAGTGATCATACTCCATAGCATACATACCATACCAAAGTGGTGCATATCTTAGCATCAATGTGTCACAAAGTTGTCATCGCGATACACAATTGCTATCTTGGTTCGTGAAGTTTTGCATGAGAAAAGAGCTCAAAAGAGAAAGAGCCAATCAAGCTTTTAAGCAAAGAGAGAAAGATAAGCAAAGAGCTTATGAGCAAGAACCATAGCATCATACAAACATTAAGATTGTCATACTTGATCATCTTGGATCAACACTTGAAACACCATACATATAGCATACTTGGGATAGAAGTCGTTGCATTTTGCTTAGTAGGTTGTACAAGTTCAGATTACCCTATTGTGCAATCATTGCTAGCATCTCTCTAGTGTTGTGCAACAAGAGCATCTTGGTGAATTCCACATTTTGGCTCATCCTTGGTTGCATAACCCCTATATTATCTATTTTGCGTGTGTGTTTCGCGTGTACCATATCTTGCTATTGGTCTACTTGTTGCATTTACAAATTTGTGAATCATTTCCAACATTATTGAGTCTCACTTACAATTGCATCAAATTTTGTGCCACCATCCTAACGAGCCCACCCATAAGCTTTTATTTGTGTAGGTGTGAGAACCAGGCAAGAATCGGTACCAATAGTGCTATTTCATTGTCCGCATTTGAGTGAACTTGATTCACCATCAACATCGGTCAGCGTACATTGGTATAAGTTCTTCTCCGTTCTACCACTCACATTTTGCTTGGAATGATGGATAGGCCAAGTACTTCTACCAACCCACTCTTCATTGAGCAAGACGACGACATGTCATCATCGTCACCAAGAGCCACCTCTTTGGTACTGTAGCGTTGCACCAAGAACAACAAGCAATGAGCGCACCAAGGCGATAACCTCGCCACCTTGCGACTCTCCGAGCAACGTGATACAAGGGACTACTTCGACAACAAGTTCGACTCACAAGCAAGACAATGATGCAAGAATGGACGATGATGAGGACATCAATACCATTGTTACCCACAGCCTCATGCTACATATCTTTGGACCAATTACTAGAGCTCAAGCGCCGCCAATTTAAATTATCGTGCTTTCGCTTCTTGGTAATGATTCTAATGTTCATGAGAATATGATGCTGCCTAAATTGGATACATTTGTTTTGCTTACAAATGAAGGCCCTAGCTTGGAGAAGGATGGACATTGGAGCAAGAACAAGCATGGAGATAATGCCATGCGCAGGGGAACAAGAACGGAGTTACAAGTGATTTCGGGACTTTGAAACCACCATAATGGGTGCATGAAGCCTTGGACGAAATATACAAGATGCCACTTCATAATATTCGTCCATAGGCTATTCTAGGTCACCTTATTATTGGGGCCAGGCCATGTAATTTCGAAATACTTAAGTATAGGCTGTTTTTAGAAGTCCAGATGTGTGAAACAAAGAGTTAGGGATGGTTTCGGACCTCCCTCAAGGGCCACGAAATTCCTCCTCTTCCTCCATATATCTGACCCTTAGGGCGTCGTTTAGACTTTGGGTTTTGTTTAGATTAAAAGTTCGCCATAGCTGCAACTTCACAGCCGTTTGTGTTCAACGACTGCAAAGGCGTCACAGAACCCCACCTTGATCAATAAAGCTTTCATCTTATATTAGCAATATCCAGATTGCAATCTCAGTTTCTTGCTTGTTCTTCGCGTTTGCTCGCGGAAACCTTCGTGGTCAGGTTGATCGTGCTCGGCGTGGTCAATAACCTCTCGGAGTTGGTTTAGCGATTGCTAAAGGCGCGCCGTCCTCAAGATCGCTCGTAGTCGGATCGTCAAAGTCGACTTCCTCCAAAGCGAAAACCAACATCTCATCGAAAGACGGGACACCTTAGCCTCTATCAGACGAGATCCGCGCTTCAATGAGAAACCGACATCATTCAACTTCTTCATCATCAAGACGGAGCCGCTCGAGTCGACACTCCGACGACACCTTCTACGACTCAAGTACACCTACTTCGAACATTCTTCGTCGTGCCGCTCGTCAAGACCGTCATGCATCTCGCAACCCGCTACATGACAAGCATTCACAAGAGCAAGTTGATGATCAAGTTCCTCGTCCTCAATCAAATCAAGACGCTTTTGCTCAAGCTCAAGAACGACAACGTCTTCGTCGCCAACAAGAGGAAGAACGAGCGCGTCTACACCAAGACGAACAAGACACCAAGGCTCAACGTCTTCAACAACAACAACGTGAAGCGCAAGCTCTTGAGGCGCAACGTGCCCTTCAAGAATCAAGTAGAGCTTTCGCCAACCGCAATCGCGAACGGCGCAATCAAGAGGAAGCCCTTCGAGAAGAAATCCAAGAGAGGAATGTACAACGTCAAGTTCCTCAAGCCCCTCCACAAGCTCGTCAAGCTCCACTTCAACCTCAAGTTCAACAAGAGCTAGTTGATCATGGTCTTCCTCCACGACAAGAGCAACATGAAGATGAATTCAATCCACGTCAAGGGCGTCATCATCAACATCGCCAACAACACAATGAAGAACAACGCTACGGCAAGCTAAAATTCACCATGCCCAAGTTCAATGGAAGCAATGACCCCGAAGACTACCTCTCATGGGCATTGAAGGTTGACAAAATCTTCCGGTTGCACAACTACGATGAAGCAAAGAAAATCACTATGGCATCACTTGAGTTCAAAGACTATGTGCTCATATGGTGGGAACAAATCATTGAGCGACGACAAGCAAGAGGTGAACCTCCAATCACCACTTGGGCTCAAATGAAGGATGTCATGCGAGCATGTTTTGTGCTAACCTACTACAACCGCGACCTCTTCAAGAAACTCCAACTACTCAAGCAAGGAACAAAGAGTGTTGAAGAATACTACAAGGAAATGGAGATAGCCATGATTCGAGCCAATGTCAAAGAAGATGATGAGAAAACTATGGCACGTTTCTTGAATGGACTAAATCATCCCATCAAGAAGATCGCCGACTTCCAACCATACTCAACCCTCATTGAGCTCGTGCATCAAGTTACAAAGACGGAACGCCAAGTGCAAGATGACTTCAAGTACGCCAAGTACTCATCCAAGACCTACGGCTTCTCCAACAACCAAGCTTCAACGACTCCTCCAACATCTACATCAACCAAACCTTCTACAACCAACGACGACAAGTCGATGATAGAGGCGAGGGTGTCCCGATCTTTCAATGAGATGATAATTATCGATTTGGTGGAGTCGACTTTGACGATCCGACTACAAACGTGCACGACGTTGTGCCTTAGCAATCGCTAAACCAATCTCCCGAGGTAACTGACGATCTGGAAGCACAATCAGCCTGACCACGAAGGTCTATTCCTGCACGCAATCGAAGAACGAGCAAGAATATGATAAAGCAATCTGAATATTGCGAATATATATGAAGTATTGATAATGGTGGGGATCCGTGGCGGCCTTGGTCTGGTCGTTGGACACAAACGAAGTACACGAAGTTGCAATGGCTAACTTTTAATCTAAACAAAACCCAAGGAAAAAGCTACTAGATGGATCTACTTATATAGGAGCATGGGGTGGCGGCCAAGGAGGTGGGAGGACGTCCCAAGGCAGCCTAATACTAACCCTAGGTCGTACAAGGCCAATGGGCCCAAGTGGAGGTGACGTAACACCTTTGGACTTGTAGTTTGACTCGGATTCTGGTGCAGCGTCAGATTGTTTCGTCCATAACTCAACGCTCCGGATGGATTTTAAGGTGATTCCAATTGAGTTGGAAAGAGCATGAAATCTACTTTCCAACAAAAAAAGAATCACGCAATTCGGAGTCTGTATGAAAAAGTTGTTGGCGTTTTGAGTCAGGTATGTCTGTGCAGTCCTAATCTGAATCCAGAACGTGAGAGACTTGGACTCTATCTTCTCTTGGGCCAAAAGTGACGTGAGAGGACTTTTTTAAACAGCACCTAAACTTCTCCTTTTCCCTTATCTTCATATGTGTATTGTACAAATGTCCCATACACCTGCAATTAGACAAAACACAAAAGTATGTGAAGTATTTTTGTTCTGGATAACATAAATAGATTATTGAATAGTTTGCACTAGAAATCACCTGACAAATATGCATGTATGCAATATTTTTGGTCTTATCCAAGGTAGTCATGTCCTCATCATCCTCCACTTCTTGAAAACAAAGCCGTCCTCGGCGTTGCTTAGTCTGAAATGTGGCTAACAAAAGAGACAAGGTGTACATGTTGTATATGTATACGTCATCCATATTTACTTCCCTTGATTTTTGCACATATGACACATGCATAGATGAGTAACTTGCATAGTTCATAAAATCTAAAGCCAAAACATTATCACAAGAAGTAGAAGGCATGAAAATATTGCAACTCAGTTTGCACATATAAGTGAAGCTCTTATTCATTTCAAAAGATTGACAATGTTCATCATTAAACCATCCCAACATTGGTGAATAAACCTTACTTGCATCAAGTTTACATGCTACAACATGCTTAAATAAGCAAACATGCAATAAGTCATTCGACACAGAATCATCACCAAGATTAGAGGTCATATCAAAATGATTAAACATTGATTCTTTTGCATCAACAGTTAATTCAATGGGTGCACTCAGAATTGTTGGTATTTCAGTTGTTTGATCACATGACGCATTCATGACAGTATCAAGATTATCTAAAATAGGTGATGTGCTCAAATCACCAGGCATCATTCTCATGTGAAGTTATATCATTAATACCTTTACTGTTAACTTGTCGCAAAGACGTAGCTGATGTAGGTACGGGCGTTGACAATGCACCATACACTTGAGATGATGTCGCGCTCACAATCTGAGGTGGGGCTGCTCTAGTAGGTGCAACGGTGGAGGAACCAACCGGCGGTGGTGAGCATGAACTGGAATAGTAGTTGTTGTAGTCACCCAATGCATCCTCCTGTATCTGTCTCTCAAAGGTACAAGAGCGAACATACATACCAGGAATGCAACGAGGAATATAGTGAAATCTTGCACGGATATCATGGTTCAAACCACCAAAAAATCTATTCATTTTATCATCCTCAGATTCTTCTATGTCACAATGATGCATATAAGATTTGAACTCTTCGTAGTAAGCATGAACAGTGTTACTGCCTTGTTTTAATTGTTCCAATTTGCGAAGCAATTCACGACGATAGTAAGGAGGGAAAAATTGTTGTCTCATTACATCTTTCAAATCTTTCCAAGTTGTGGGTTGGTTATCATTGTTTTTCTTACAATGCACACTCCACCAAATGTAAGCAAAACCAGTAAATGCTCTAGTGGCAGCTCGTACTCGCTCAAGTTCAGAAAAGTCATGGTGACTAAAAACTTGTTCAACTTCAAGCTCCCAAGCAAGATAAATAGAAGGATTAAATCTACCCTCAAATGATGGTAAAGAGATAACCTGACCATGTGCTTGTGTGTGTTGTCCCAACTCTCGTGATGGTGATGATGTGTCCGTCGTCCAAGATTTTCTATCTCCGGAACCTGTCATGATTAGTAGAAACAAGAAACAAAATTCGAGAATGATGTTCCGATGAACTACTAGGATGTGGTTGTAAAGTGCTCACAGTAAAGCAGATATCAATATCTTACAAGTTCTTACCATGCGGCAGGTGGTGACAGGCAACCAACGGTCTCAAATAACTCTGAAGATTGTGTAAAGCAATTGCCAGGGGAACGTACGTATACACGGTGTAGAAATATGTGGAGCTGGGTTGGCTATATATGGTAGCAAAAGATTAGCAATAATCAATTCAGAGATGCAATATTGAATAGACGCTCAACGACGGTACTGTGCTGGTCCTAGGCTAGACCGAACTAGAGACGCGAGCCTAGAACACTAATGAGGTCACGACGTAGCACAACTTGCATCAATGAAGGATACTAAGTAGCTCTGGACAGCAAGATATAAGTGAAGATCACAACGGCAGTGAAGATAATGATGAAAAACAACTGCCAAGCAGGATATACAACAACTCTCTCTCCAATTTTCCTCTTGAAAAGTTTGAGCCAGCTTTCTGATAACTTTTTTCAAAGAATGCTACTAACCCAAGCTTTCCAATGCAAAAAGAATCACTCAATTCCGAGTTGATATGAGGAGTCAAAAAAATTCTAAAACTGGTTTGAAAAACTGGAATAAGCTATGTTTACGAACTTCGGAGGGCAAAAAGACCTATTTAAAAGCCGATTTTGACGTGCCAAATATTGAACTAGTTTCTGCAACTATTTAGATGCGGCTCGTCTCTAGCTTTAATTTGAGTACTCGCGGAGCCAAAACGGACTTCGTATGAGGAAGTTATGCCTGTTTTACTGATAGAGGCTAAGGTGTTCCGATGTTTCGATGAGATGGTGGCTATCGTTTCTGTGGGAGTCGACCTTGACGATCCGACTACGAACGTGCGAGACATCGCGCCTTAGCAATCGCTAAACCAACTTCCGAGGGTTATTGACCACGCCGGAGCACGATCAACCTGACCACGAGGGCCTGTTTCCTGCGAGCAAACGAAGAACAAGCAAGAAACTGAGATTGCAATCTGAATATTGCGAATATAAGATGAAAGCTTTATTGATCAAGGTGGGGTTCTGTGGACGCCTTTGTCCGGTCGTTGAACACAAACGAAATGCACGCGAAGTTGCAGCTATGGCGAACTTTTAATCTAAACAAAACCCAAGGTCTAAACGGTGCCCTAAGGGCTGTATATATGGAGGAAGAGGGGGGATTTCGTGGCCCTTGGTGGAGGGTCCAAATCAACCCTAACTCTTGTTTCCCCACACATACGGACTCTAAAAACAGCCTATACTTAAGTATTTCGAAATTACATGGGCCTGGCCCAATAATAAGGTGACGCAGCACCTAGAATAGCCTATGGACGATATTATGAAGTGGCATCTTGTATATTTCGTCCAAGGCCTCATGCACTCATTAGGGTGGCTTCAAAGTCCTGGAATCATCACTTGTAACTCCGTTCTTGTTCTCCTTGCGCATGCCAACATCTCCATGCTTGAACTTCCTCCAAGGTTCATCTTTCTTGTCCATGGCAGGCCCTTCATTTGTAAGCAAAACAAATGTATCCAATTTAGACAGCATCATATTCTCATGAACATTGGAATCGTTACCAAGAAACGAAAGTACCTGATAATTCAATTGGCGTCTTGCGAGCTCTAGTAATTGGTCCAGTATGTATAGCCGCAGGGGCTGTGGGTGTAACAATGGTATTGATGTCCTCATCATCCTCCCCTTCTTGAAATGAAGTCGTCCTCGACGGAAGCTCATCTTCCTCACCCAAATAAGGCTTCAAATCTGCAATGTTAAAAGTGGGACTAACCCCAAAATCTGCAGGCAGCTCAAGTTTATATGCATTATCATTTATTTTCTCTAACACCTTAAATGGACCATCAGTTCGTGGCATTAGCTTTGATTTGCGCAATTTAGGAAACCTATTCTTACGCAAATGTAACCAAACAAGATCTCCAGGTGCAAAGACAACATGTTTTCTACCCTTATCTCCAGCAAGTTTATATTTAGCATTCATACGCTCAATGTTTTCCTTAGTTAACTCATGCATTTTTAAAATCAATTCAACACGTTCTTTAGCATCAAAATTAACCTTCTCCGAAGATGGAAGAGGCAACAAATCAATAGGTGCACGAGGTAGGAAGCCATACACAATTTCAAAAGGGCACATCTTAGTAGTAGAATGCAATGAACGATTATAAGCAAATTCAATATGAGGCAAGCATTCTTCCCACATTTTCTTATTATTCTTCAAAACAGCCCTAAGCATAGTAGACAATGTTCTATTGACTACTTCAGTTTGTCCATCAGTTTGGGGGTGACAAGTAGTACTAAAAAGCAGTTTAGTCCCCAACTTAGCCCATAAACATCTCCAAAAGTGGCTAAGAAATTTAGTATCACGATCTGAAACAATAGTATTTGGCACACCATGCAAGCGAATAATTTCACGAAAGAACAAATCAGCAACATTAACAAAGATCATCGCTTTTATGACATGGTATAAAGTGTGCCATTTTCGAGAATCTATCCACGACAACAAATATGCTATCCCTCCCTTCTTTGTTCGAGGTAAACCTAAAACAAAGTCCATAGATATATCCTCCCAAGGAATACTAGGCACAGCAAAGGCATATATAAACCATGAGGATTGAGTCGTGACTTAGCTTTTTGACGGGTAGTGCAGCGAGCAACAAAACGCCCAACATCCCGTCTCATCTTTGGCCAAAAGAAATGTGTAGCAAGTATATCCTCCGTCTTTTTGGCGCCAAAGTGTCCCATTAAGCCTCCTCCATGCGCCTCCTGCAACAACAAAAGGCGAACAGAGCTAGCAGGAATGCATAGCTTGTTAGCACGGAACACAAAACCATCATTAATAACGAACTTGTTCCATGTTCTTCCTTCTTTACAATTCTGCATTACATCTTTAAAATCAGCATCATGCACATATTGATCTTTGATGGTCTCCAAACCAAATATTTTGAAGTCAAGTTGTGAAAGCATAGTATATCGACGAGACAAAGCATCAGCAATAACATTTTCTTTACCCTTCTTGTGTTTAATGACATAAGGGAAAGTCTCAATGAATTCAACCCATTTAGCATGTCTACGATTCAGTTTAGCTTGACTTTTAATATGTTTCAAAGATTCATGATCAGAATGTATAACAAATTCTTTGGGCCATAAATAATGTTGCCATGTCTCTAAAGTCCGAACAAGAGCATATAATTCTTTGTCATAAGTAGAATAGTTCAGACTAGGCCCACTCAATTTTTCGTAAAAGTATGCAACAGGTTTGCCATCTTGTAATAACACACCTCCTAATCCAATTCCACTAGCATCACATTCAAGCTCAAAAGTCTTATTAAAGTCGGGAAGTTGGAGTAATGGAGCATGTGTCAACTTATCTTTCAATACCGTGAAGGCTTCTTCCATGCGGTACCCCAAACAAAAGGCACATCCTTCTTTGTAAGCTCATTGAGAGGTGCAGCAATGGTGCTAAAGTCTCTCACAAAACGCCTATAGAAACCAGCGAGTCCAAGAAAACTCCTCACTTGTGTGACCGTTTTGGGCTGCGGCCAACTCTCAATAGCTTCAATCTTGGCTTTATCAACTTCAATTCCTGTGGAGTAACAACATAGCCTAGAAAAGATACTCGGTCGGTGCAAAAGGTGCACTTCACAAGGTTACCAAACAAACGTGCATCACGTAGAGCATTAAAAACAACACGTAAATGTTCCAAATGTTCTTCCAAAGATTTGCTATAAATCAGTATATCATCAAAGTAAACTACCACAAATCGTCCAATGAAAGCACGCAAAATGTTAGTGACAGCAGGGGGCAAAGAGGAAGGCACGTCCTCGAATGAAAATAATGCCTCTTTGCACACAAAAGCATAGCAAACAGATTTGCTAGAATCTAGCTCATCAATATCAGATTTGGTGGCAAATAAACATGCACTTTTCAGTTTAATTTCAGAAGCAACATTAGATGGTTTATTATTAGGCTTCATTTGTTGCTCAAATTCATTTGCCACAATCTGATTTTCACTCTTATTTTTCTCCTGTTTTGCTTTATTAGCTCTATTAATATCATCTTTCAAAATGGAATCAGGAGTCATAGGAAGCAAAGTAATATTTTTATCCTTGTGAACAAGAGTATCTTGATTGTTTCTACCATGGTGTACAGAATTTTTATCAAATTGCCATGGTCTACCAAGTAATAAGGAACATGCTTGCATAGGTACCACATCACAATCAACATAATCAGCATATGTAGAGATACTAAAATACACACGAGCAGACGTGTTACCTTAACCTTGCCGCTGTTGTTGAACCATTGGATGTAGTAAGGATGTGGATGTGGTCTTGTGGTGAGAGAAAGCTTCTCCACCATATCCATGCTAGCCAAGTTGTTGCAGCTCCCTCCATCTATGATGACGCGAATAGAACGTTCCTTCACAACTCCCTTTGTATGGAACAAGTTATGTCTCTGATTTTGCTCGACTTGTGTAACCTGCACACTCAAAACACGTTGAGCAACTAAACATTCATACTGTCGGCATCTTGACAGCCATGTATTGCGTGTCATGATCAGAATCATCTCCACCGTGTTCTTCATGTGTAATAAGAGCCAAAGTCTCTTCATCATAGTCACTAGCGGACTCATACCCACCATCCTCGTGAGCAATCATCACGCTGAGATTGGCATTCTCTGTAAAATGTCCTCTTCCCTTACAACGACGACAAATAATATCACTTGTGTGCCCTGTTGACGCCATGGAAGAAGAAGAGCTCATGTAGGCCCAGCGGTGTGCTCTTGGCGAGATAGTGGTGGTTGTGCACCTTTCTTGTATCACGGTTGGAGGTGGCAGCCGACGGAGGTGCCGTGTAGTAGAACGTGTGGAAGTAGATGATGCACGTGGTGTCCATGATGAAGGTCGACTGCGAAAAAGTTAGTTCGCGCCAGCACGTCGATCCTGCACTTCACGTTCAGCTTTACAAGCAAGATGGAATAATCGAGTGATATTATTATAATCCTTGTAGTCTAGAATGGTCTGAATCTCTCTATTTAATCCACCCGTAAAACGTGCAAGCATAGCTTCATTCTCCTCAACAATACCACATCTAATCAAGCCAGTTTGTAATGCCCGATAATATTCTTCTACCGAATTTTTCCTTGTCTTAAGCGCTGCAATTTTTGAAGTAATTCACGTTGATAATATGGTGGAACCCAACGAGTACGCATAGCAGTTTTCAAAGCAGCCCAAGTAGGCTGGAACAGGATATAATCTACAATGTTCGCACCACCAAACACATGCAAAGCTAGTGAAAGCACAAACAATGAGCAGGAACACGTCTCTCCTCGGGATATTGTAAACATGTAAATCGTTGTTCAGTTTCTAACTCCCAAGTAAGATATATATCAGGAACATATCTACCCTCAAATGGTGGAATATTCAATTTCAGTTTTGGGAGATGGTCATGATCTCGTACTGAAGGGGAGCCGAACATTGCCATTATTTGCATGTGGACGACACGGTGGTTGTGGTGCAGGTGGTTGCACGTAGTTCGATGTTGATCAACCTCATCCTCGTAATCTCTCACATAATCATCCTCCCCACCGCAGCAGCAGGAGCCACGAAGTATCAACAGAAGCACCAAAGCAGCTTGGCCAGCCGAAGAGGGACACGGGAAGCTTCGGCGGAGGGCTGTTTCGCGATGTGGAGGTAGTCCTTGTTGTTGTAGTAGAGGTGCGTTAGGTGCCGCCCGGTGGTGGTGGTGGTAGACGCAGCGAGCAATTCATTAAACTTGTTATCGAGCTTTGTTTGACGCCTTCTCAATGCCATCTATCTTCTCCATGGCCTCTTCAAATCTATTTAGCACATCGTCCACCTGCCCACTCATCATTTGTTGAAACTTATCATGTAGCGCTTTGTTTGTCATGTTCTCCCGGTCGGTCTAAATCGGCTTGTGATCCTGCCATGGTTAGCAGCAATAGAAACACACAAGAATATGATTCGACGGACTACTAGGAAGTGGTGGTGGTTGTGTGGTGGACGATCACAAATCCGTCAAGCAAATCTCAAATTCTTACCAGTTCTTACCCAGAAGAAAGCGGTGATCGGCAACCGATGTAGTCAAAACTCTCAAAGCTTGGATAGAGCGATTACCGGGGAGAGTCAAGCATACGATGTAGATGTATGTGGAGCTGGGAAGGCTTATAATATGGTAGCAAAAGGGTCAGCAATAATCAATTCGGAGATGCAAAGTTGAATAAACGCTCAACGACGTCTTGTCTTTGGTCCTAGGCTAGACCGTGCTAGAGACGCGAGCCTAGAACACTAACAAAATCACGACGCTGCACGAAAACAACGGAAAAGCACACTCTGGAATTCTTTTTTTTCGCTCTTTTTTTTTATTTTTATTTTTTGCGCTGCTCTTTTTTTTTTTGCGAAAAATCACTATAATGGCGAGTGTCTCAAAACTCTTCCCAGGTCAAATCGACGGGATGGGCACAAAATTTTTTCGACCAATTTTTTTTTTCGACTGCCTGGACCCAAAAACTGGAAACGGGTCAAAAAAACTTTCTATAATGGCGACTGTCTCAATACGCTTAGAAACACTTAAAAACAGGATAGCCAGAAAATTTTTCGACAAGTGCGTTTTCGGAAAATTTTGGGCCTAAACGGAGGGTGGTTTCCAGAAAAAAAAAATTCCGACAAGTGCGTTTTTCGACCAAATTTTTTTTTTCCGAAACCTACTCCGGCAAGGAAACACGAATCGGAAACTAGATGGATCTCCAAAACAAACCTAATATGAGAAGAACTCGGATTGGTGGTGGATATATGGTGGTGGTATATGGCAGCGGTGGTGGTAGCGGTGGTAGTATATGGATATGGATCGGTGGTGGTATATGGACACGGATTGGTGGTGGTATATGGATACGGATTCGGAGCGGTGATGGTAGGTGGCAAGGCGATGATGATGGTGCGGCGGCGGCGTGACAACTTATGACCAGAACTCGAAACTCTAAAAGACTAGACTCTAAGACCATGCAACTAGACACGACGATGCAACATAAATTCAACAAAGCAAAACCCTAAAAAGATTATGCAAAGGCTCCGATTGGTTCGGATATGATGAACTAACCCTAATTTTTTTGTGGCTTTTTCGTGGACTATAGGTATGAAGAACAGACTCGATCTAAACTACGGAAAAGCGTAAAATCTCACCGAGCAACCTGAAAATCTGATACCACTTGATAGAGGCTAAGGTGTCCCGATGTTTCGATGAGATGGTGGCTATCGTTTACGTGGGAGTCGACCTTGGACGATCCGACTACGAGCGTCACGAGGACGTCGCGCCTTAGCAATCGCTAAACCAACTTCCGAGGGTTATTGACCACGCCGAGCACGATCAACTGACCACGAGGGCCTGTTTCCTGCGAGCAAGCGAAGAACAAGCAAGAAACTGAGATTGCAATCTGAATATTGCGAATATAAGATGAAAGCTTTATTGATCAAGGTGGGGTTACGTGACACCTTTGTGCAGTCGTTGAACACAAGCGAAATGCACGCGAAGTTGCTGCTTTGTCGAAATTTTTATCTAAACAAAACCCAAGTTCTAAACGGTGCCCTATGGGCTGTATATATGGAGGTAGAGGAATTTCGTGGCCCTTGGTGGAGGGTCCGAAATCAACCCTAACTCTTGTTTCCCCCACATACAGACTCTAAAAATAGCCTATACTTAAGTATTTCGAAATTACATGGGCCTGGCCCAATAATAAGGTAACGCAGCACCTAGAATAGCCTATGGACGCGTATTATGAAGTGGCATCTTGTATATTTCGTCCAAGGCCTCATGCACTCATTAGGGTGGCTTCAAAGTCCTGGAATCATCACTTGTAACTCCGTTCTTGTTCTCCTTGCGCATGCCAACATCTCCATGCTTGAACTTCCTCCAAGGTTCATCTTTCTTGTCCATGGTAGGCCCTTCATTTGTAAGCAAAACAAATGTATCCAATTTAGGCAGCATCATATTCTCATGAACATTGGAATCGTTACCAAGAAACGAAAGTACCTGATAATTCAATTGGCGTGCGCGAGCTCTAGTAATTGGTCCAGTATGTATAGCCGCAGGGGCTGTGGGTGTAACAATGGTATTGATGTCCTCATCATTTACTGAACAGTGCATAAAACAGATTCCAATCCGAATTCAGCTACGAGACTGAGTCTAGATAGATCCAAACTTTGTTTTTTTCTCTCTTTTTTTCTCACACTTTTTTTCCTTTTTTTTTCTCTGACTTTTTTTTTACTTTTTTTCTCTCTTTTTTCTCTCCTCTTTCCAAACAAACTAGATAAGATGCAGATTGGATCAAGTGAAGATGTGAACGATCTCAACTATGATTATGACAATGAGCGGTGGGTATACGTGGTGGAAATTGATGGATGGATGATGGTCAACGGAAGGGATAACGATGCAGCGGGCGTGACTAATGTGAACAGAACTTCGAAACTCTAAACGAACTAGACACTAAGACCAGCAACTCGACACGACGATGCAACCGATAATTCAATAATGCAAACAATGAAAAGAAAACTGCAAAGGCTCGGTGGCTTGGACAAAGGATGAATAGATCTAACTTCTTTTGTGGCTTTTTCTTGGACAACAGGTAAGAAAATAAATCTAATCTAGGGATAATTGGAAATTCTCACCGAGCAACCTGAAAACTGATACCACTTGATAGAGGCGAGGGTGTCCCGATCTTTCGATGAGATGATAATTATCGATTTGGTGGAGTCGACTTTGACGATCCGACTACAAGCGATGCCTGACGTTGTGCCTTAGCAATCGCTAAACCAATCTCCCGAGGTTACTGACGATGCTGGAAGCACAATCAGCCTGACCACGAAGGTCTATTCCTGCACGCAATCGAAGAACGAGCAAGAATATGATAAAGCAATCTGAATAGATTACCAGTTTTTCCTTACCACACGGATCCACTAGGATGATATTGCGAATATATATGAAGTATTGATAATGGTGGGGATCCGTAAGCGGCCTTGGTCTGGTCGTTGGACACAAACGAAGTACACGAAGTTGCAATGGCTAACTTTTAATCTAAACAAAACCCAAGGAAAAAGCTATTAGATGGATCTACTTATATAGGAGCAAGGGGTGGCGGCCAAGGAGGTGGGAGGACGTCCCAAGGCAGCCTAAAACTAACCCTAGGTCGTACAAGGCCAATGGGCCCAAGTGGAGGTGATGTAACACCTTTGGACTTGTAGTTTGACTCGGATTCTGGTGCAGCGTCAGATTGTTTCGTCCATAACTCAACGCTCCGAGCGGATTTTAAGGTGATTCCAATTGGGTTGGAAAGAGCATGAAATCTACTTTCCAACAAAAAAAGAATCACCCAATTCGAAGTCCGTATGAAAAAGTTGTTGGCGTTTTGTGTCAGGTATGTCTGTGCAGTCCGAATTTGAATCCAGAACGTGAGAGACTTGGACTCTATCTTCTCTTGGCCCAAAAGTGACGTGAGAGGACTTTTTTAAACAGGACCTAAACTTCTCCTTTTCCCTTATCTTCATATGTGTATTGTACAAATGTCCCATACACCTGCAATTAGACAAAACACAAAAGTATGTGAAGTATTTTTGTTCTGGATAACATAAATAGATTATTGAATAGTTTGCACTAGAAATCACCTGACAAATATGCATGTATGCAATATTTTTGGTCTTATCCAAGGTAGTCATGTCCTTATCAGTCGAGTTACAAGAGAAAGTCGACAAGTTCAAGTCGTTCTCCTCCTACTACAAGCAACTTCAAGCCGCGTGCTTCATCATCTACTCCGACCGATGAGACCATCAAAACAAGCTCATTCAAGTGTTTCACTTGTGGCGGCCGAGGCCAAAAGTCCTACGAATGCACCAACAAGCGCACCATGATCCTCAACGACGACGACACCTATGACTCAATGAGCGATGTGGAGATGGAAGCCCTTGAGCAAGTGGCCATGCATCGGCAAGTGAACGAAGATGAAGATGATCAAGTCTTTTGCGATGAGGATTCGAGCCCCGCTCTCGTTGTCTCCAAGGTCTTGACACTTCAACATCAACAAGAAGACGACCAAAGATGCCACATCTTCCACACAAAGGCCGGCATCAACGGAAGGTCCGTGAAGGTCATCATCGATGGAGGTAGTTGCCACAACTTGGCAAGTGAAGAACTATGTTCCAAACTTCAACTGGTCAAGAGGAAACACCCGCACCCCTACAAGGTTCAATGGCTAAGTGACTCCGGCACTATACGAGTCGAGCATACGGTCCAAGTCTCCTTCAAAATTGGTGCTTATGAAGACACGTTGGAATGTGATGTGGTCCCAATGACCGTTTGCCACCTACTTCTAGGTCGACCATGGCAATTCGACCGTGGTGTCATCCACAATGGGTGCACCAATCACTATAGCTTCAAGATGAAACGGAAGGAATATGTGCTACGACCTATGTCTCCTACTCAAGTGATAGCCGACAAGCAAGCCACCCATCATAGAGAAAAGAGTGAGAAAGTGATTGATGCGGAGCATCCCTCGCTCATCCCCATGGACGCACCTACATCTTCCTCAACACCACGCGGACCCATGACTCGAGCCCGAACTAAGGCTATTGAAGATAAGGTGAACTCGCTCCTCTCCAAATCCCTCCTCCTACTCAAGAGACATGGCTACTACCTCATTCGGAAACTCTATGCGTAATCAGGTACATGGAGATAACCCAAGGAACAACTACTTCCAAGAGCCAAGGCGACGAGGAATCCAAGCATGTTGAAGAAGAAGAAGAAAGGCTACCAAAGCTACAGGCGTCGGACGTCCGATCGAGTCCGGACGTCCGAGACTCCCAACCACGGACGACCGACGCCCTCCGGACGTCCAGCAGATGGGCTCCCGAATGGAATCTACTGACGTCCGACAGCCTCCGGACGTTCGACCGACGCGACACCGAATCAATCTGGACGTCTGAATCCTCCGGACGACCGACCGATAAGCGCCCGAGCGAATCTACGGACGTCCGACGGCCCCGGGACGTCCGGACACTCTCAAGCCTCCGGACGACCGGTGACCTCCGGACGTCCGACGCCTGTGCGTTGACTTCGATTGGGGCCGCAGCCCTTGTACCCCTTAGCCCCCTAGACTATATATACTCTTTCTTCCCCACCTTTCTAGGGTTAGCTTAGGTTTAGCTCATGTTTGTGTGAGAGCCTTGCTCATCCACTTGGGTACTTCTCCTCGGAGCTCAGGACCTCTACGGAGAAGATCCCCCAAGCGGATTCAAGACCCCCTTCTAGGGTGGACCCCATCAAGACCTCCTCTCGGAGAAGAACGGCTACTCGTGTATCCTTACCTTTGTTGATTGTGGATCATATGTACCTCTTTGTGTTCGCTGATCTAGCACTTGTGTGATTGATCTCTTGTCGGTTTCGTGATCTCTCTCTCGTTTCCTCCGTGTTTCCCTCGTGTTCTTCCGCGTGTTCCTCGTGATTCCCCGTAGGATCCGCTCCAACGTGAAAGATCGTCCACGTAGGTTCCGCCCTACATCATCTATGGTATCATGAGCCACGTTGATCACGTTATTGGAGCCCCTACCCCTCTTTTTCTAGCTTGATTTTGTTGTTTTTGTCCTAATTCCGAAAATTCCCCACAAAAATAGCCCCAAATTTTTTTTGTGATTTGTTCGTGTGATAAAGTTTTGTTGGATTTGATCCATGGATTTGCTTGGTTTCGAGTGGATCTAGCATTTCCCCAAGTTTCTCCACTTTCCATCCACAAAATCCCGCGAATTTTGACCCCAAAATCCCACAATTCCGCTCAAAATCGCGTCCCGGATCTCCATTTTCGCGTTGACCCCGACCCACCGGACGACCGGAGATTTACGGACGTCCGGAGACCTTGGAACGACCGGACGTCCGACCTTTCCCGGACGACCGGAACCCCTAACCCGAACTGAATTTACGGATTTCCGACTTTTCCAGACGTCCGACGCCCCGGACATCCGACCTTTTCCGGACGTCCGTAACCTGTAGTTTCAGACTTGGCTGATTTTTGTTTTGTCCATAACTAATTCATCCGAACTCCGATTTTGACGTTCTTTAGCTCGTTTTGAAGCTATTGACATCCCCTTCCAACAAAAATACCACCAACATCATTTGACTACATCAAATTTTGTGATCTTTGGCATCTTTGCCTAGGGCTTCCACCACATCCTCCGCTACTCCACCACCGACTTAGAAGCCTAACTTTCGCCAAATTTTGTCCCGTGCCCACATACACTCCCACTTACCTCCACCACTTCCGCATAACACCACCTTAGCCTTTCCCACTTCCAATTCCGACAACGTTGCCAAATTATGCCTTGAGAAATTGAGTTGGGGTTTTCCGTATCCTTTTGTGTTTCGGCTATCTAGGTATGGTTCAACATCAACATCACCACCGCTCATCTTCGTCAAGGACGGTAACATCGTCGACACCTTTGACATTACTTGCAATTGCATTGATAACCATCATAGCCCATCTTTCGCGTTGCTTGCCCATCGAGACTAGACGTTGAGTATTGCCGGCAACGTGACTTGTGCACATTAGTGATCATACTCCATAGCATACATACCATACCAAAGTGGTGCATATCTTACCATCAACTTGTGTGTCACAAAGTTGTCATCGCATACACAATTGCTATCTTGGTTCGTGAAGTTTTGCATGAGAAAAGAGCTCAAAAGAGAAAGAGCCATTCAAGCTTTTAAGCAAAGAAAGGAAGATAAGCAAAGAGCTTATTAGCAAGAACCATAGCATCATACAACATTAAGATTGTCATACTTGATCATTTTGGATCAACACATGAAACACCATACATATAGCATACTTGGGTAGAAGTCGTTGCATTTTGCTTAGTAGGTTGTGCACAAGTTCGTATCCGCCTATTGTGCAATCATGCTAGCGTCTCTCTAGTGTTGTGCAACAAGAGCATCTTGGTGAATTCCACATTTTGGCTCATCCTTGGTTGCATAACCCCATATTATCTTTTATGTGTGTGTTTCCGTGTACCTTATCTTGCTAGTGGTCTACTTGTTGCATTTGCAAAATTGTGAATCATTTCCAACTTTATTGAGTCTCACTTACAATTGCATCAAATTTTGTGCCACCATCCTAACCGAGCTCCACCATAAAGCTTTTACTTATGTAGGTGTGAGAACCGACAAGAATCGTTACCAAGAGTGCTATTTCATTGTCCGCATTTGAGTGAACTTGATTCATCTTCAACATCGGTCAAAGGTACATTGGTATAAGTTCTTTTCCGTTCTACCACTCACATTTGGCTTGGAATGATGGATAGGCCAAGTTCTTCTACCAACCCACTCTTCTACGAGCAAGACGGCGACATGTCTTCATATGTCACCAAGAACCACCTATTTGGTGCACAACGAGCGTTGCACCAAGAACAACAAGCAATGAGCGACCGCATCGACAACCTCGCCACCGACTTGCGACTCTCCGAGCAACGCGTACAAGAGACTACTTCGACAACAAGTTCGAGGCTCACAAGCAAGAGAATGATGCACGAATGAGCGAGATCCGCGCGTTGATGAGAAACCGGCATCATTCAACTTCTTCATCATCAAGACGGAGCCGCTCGAGTCGACATTCCGGCGACACCTTCTACGACTCAAGTACACCGTCATCGAACACTCTTCGACGAGCTGCGGCGCCAAGACCGTCATGCATCTCGCAACCCGCTACATGACAAGCATTCACAAGAGCAAGTTGATGATCAAGTTCCTCGTCCTCAATCTAATCAAGAGGCTTTTGCTCAAGCTCAAGAACGACAACGTCTTCGTCGCCAACAAGAGGAAGAACGAGCACGTCTTCACCAAGACGAACAAGACGCCAAGTGATGTGGAGCAGCCCTCACTCATCCCCACGGACGTGCCTACATCTCCCTCAACACCACCGGGACCCATGACTAGAGCCCGAGCTAAGGCTATTGAAGATAAGGTGAACTCGATCCTCTCCGAACTTCTTATTTCTACCCATGAGACATGGCTACTACCTCATTCGAAACTCTATGTGTAATCAGATACATGGAGGCGAACCAAGGATCTACTACTTGCAAGAGCCAAGACGGCGAGAACTCCAAGTATGTCGAAGAGGAAGAAGGGATGCAGCTGAAGCTACAGGACCCGGACGTCCGACCACCTCCGGACGTCCGACGATCCCCAGGCCACGGACGTCCGACGCCCTCCGGACGTCCGGAACATCATCACCCGAATCAAACCTACGGACGACCGGAGCTGACCGGACGTCCGGACTTCATCACCGGATCAAATCTACGGACGACCGAGCTGACCGGACGTCCGGCGACCATCACCCGAGCCGGATCATGGACGTCCGAGCGAGTCCGGACGACCAACCCTCCTGAGCCTCCGGACGTCCGACACCTTCCGAACGTCCAGACACTGGCGCGGCTGAAGCCCATGTACCTCCGTTTGACTTCCATTTGCACTAAGACTATAAATAGGACCTTTCCGTCTCCTAGTTAAGGGCAGCTTTGGATTAGCTCATGTTTAGGTGAGAGAGCCTTTGCTCATCCACTTGGCTACTTCTCCTTGAGATCGGGACCTCTTCGGAGAAGATCCCCAAGCGGATTCAAGACCCCTCCTAGGGTGGACCCCATCAAGACCTCCTTCCGGAGAAGATCGGCTACTCGTGCATCTTTACCTTTATTGTTCTTGAATCTTGTGCCACTCTATGTGTTCATCGATCTAGCACTTGTGTGATTGTTTTCTTGTCGGTTGAGTGAGTTCTCTCTCGTTTTCCCCGTGTTTCCCTCTTGTTCTTCCGCTCGTTCTTCGTGTTCCTCGTAGGGATTCTCTCCAAACGTGAAAGATCGCTCCGTAGGGTCTCACCCTATATCATCATGGTATCACGAGCCACGTTGATCACGTTATTGGAGCCCCTACCCCTCTTTTTCTAGCTTGATTTTGTTGTTTTTGTCCTAATTCAGAAAATTTCCCCACAAAAATAGGCCCCAAAAATTTTTGTGATTTGTTTGTGAGTTGAGATTTTGTTGGATTTGGTCCATGGATTCGTGTTGCTACGTGTGGATCTAGCTTTCCCCACCCTCCCCTCCCTTTTCCATCCACCAAACCCCTCGATTTCAACCTCTCAAGCATCTTCTTCCCGGAAATTTTGCAGCTCATTTCCCGAGCCCGATTTTTCGCCAGTTCGGGACATCCGGACAAGGCGGACGTCCGAAGCCTTGATCCGGACAACCGTAAGGTCACGGACGTCCGTAAAACCCTGACCAAACTGAATCTCTTCAGTTCAGACACCACAACCACCCCATAATTCTCCACATCTCCCAAACCCATATACACCAAATTCTTCCACGATTCCTCCGATGACGATTTTTGACACATTTTGGTCTTTGCGATTTTGAGTGTGGCCTCCGTATCCTTTTGTGTTTGGCTATCTAGGTGCGGTGCAAAGTCATCATCACCACTGCTCATCTACATCGACCAGTCATAATCGCAAGGACGGTAACTTCAACGACATCTTTGTCTTACCTTGCTATTGCATTGATAACCAACATTGCCTCATTTTGCGTAGCTTACCCATCGAGACTAGCCTTTGAGTATTGCCGGCAACGTGACTTGTGCACATTTAGTGATCATACTCCATAGCATACATACCATACCAAAGTAGTGCATATCTTACCATCATCTTGTGTGTCACAAAGTTGTCATCGCATACACAATTGCTATCTTGGTTCGTGAGGTTTTACATGAGAAAAGAGCTCATAAAAGAAAGAGCCAATCAAGCTTGTAAGCAAAGAGAGAAACATAAGCAAAGAGCTTATGAGCAAGAACCATAGCATTATCAAAAAATTAAGATAGTCATACTTGATCATCTTGGATCAACACATCGACACACCATACATATAGCATATTTGGGATAGAAGTCGTTGCCTTTTTGCTTAGTAGGTTGTGCACAAGTTCGTATCCGCCTATTGTGCAATCGTGCTAGCGTCTCTCTAGTGTTGTGCAACAAGAGCATCTTGGTGTATTCCACATTTTAGCTCATCCTTGGTTGCATAACCCCATATTATCTATTTATGCGTGTGTTTCCGTGTACCATATCTTGCTATTGGTCTACTTGTTGCATTTGCAAATTTGTGAATCATTTCCAACTTTATTGAGTCTCACTTACAATTGCATTTAATTTCGTGCCACCATCCTAACCGAGCTCCACCATAAGCTTTTATTTGTGTAGGTGTGAGAACCGACAAGAATCGGTACCAAGAGTGCTATTTCCTTGTCCGCATTTGAGTGAACTTGATTCATTTTCAATATCGATCAAAGGTACATTGGTATAAGTTCTTTTCCGTTCTACCACTCACATCTCGCTTGGAATGATGGATAGGCCAAGTTCTTCTACCAACCCACTCTTCATCGAAAGCAAGGCGACGACATGTCCTCATCGTCACCAAAGGCCACCTCTTCGGTGCACAACGAGCGTTGCACCAAGAACAACAAGCAATGAGCGACCGCATCAACAACCTTGCAACCGACTTGCGACTCTCCGAGCAACGTACAAGAGACTACTTCGACAACAAGTTCGAGGCGCACAAGCAAGAGAATGATGCAAGAATGGACGAGATCCGCAAGTTGATGAGAAACCGCATCATTCCACGTCTTCATCATCAAGACGGAGCCACTCGAGTTGACACTCGACGACACCTTCTACGACTCAAGTACACCGTCATCGAACACTCTTCGACGAGCAGCAGCGCCAAGATCGTCATGCATCTCGCAACCCGCTACATGACAAGCACTCACAAGAGCAAGTTGATGATCAAGTTCCTCGTCCTCATTCAAACCAAGAGGCCTTTGCTCAAGCTCAAGAAAGGCAACGTCTTAAATCGCCAACAAGAGGAAGAAAGAGCACGTCGTCACCAAGGCGAACAAGACGCCAATGCTCAACGTCGTCAACAACAACAACGTGAAGCGCAAGCTCTTGAGGCGCAACGTGCCCTTCAAGAATCAAGTAGAGCCGTCGCCAACCGCAATCGCGAACGGCACAATCAAGAGGAAGCCCTTCGAGAAGAAATACAAGAGCGGAACTACCAACCTAATGTACAACGTCAAGTTCCTCAAGCTCCTCCACAAGCTCGTCAAGCTCCACCTCAACCTCAAATTCCACACGAGCAAGTTGATCATGGTCTTCCTCCGCGCCAAGAGCAACATCAAGGCGAGTACATCCCTCGTCAAGGGCGTCATCATCAACAACGCCAACAACACAATGACGAGCAACGCTTCTGACAAGCTAAAATTCACCATGCCCAAGTTCAATGGAAGCAATGAACCCGAAGACTACCTCTCATGGGCATTGAAGGTTGACAAAATCTTCCGTTTGCACAACTACGATGAAGCGAAGAAAATCGCTATGGCATCACTTGAGTTCCAAGATTACGTGCTCATATGGTGGGAACAAATCATTGAGCGACGATAAGCAAGAGGTGAACCTCCAATCACCACTTGGGCTCAAATGAAGGATGTCATGCGAGCACGTTTTGTGCCAACATACTACAACCGCGATCTCTTCAAGAAACTCCAACTACTCAAGCAAGGAACAAAGAGCGTTGAAGAATACTACAAGGAGATGGAGATAGCCATGATTCGTGCCAATGTCAAGGAAGATGATGAGCAAACTATGGCCCGTTTCTTGAATGGACTCAATCATCCCATCAAGAAGATCGCCGACTTCCAACCATACTCATCCCTCATTGAGCTCGTGCATCAAGCTACAAAGGCGGAACGCCAAGTGCAAGATGACTTTAAGTACGCCAAGTACTCATCCAAGACCTACGGCTTCTCCAACAACCAAGCTTCAACAACTAATCCAACATCTACTTGACCAAGCTTTCTCCAAGAAACAACGACAAGTCAAGTTACAAGAAGACTTCGACAAATTCAAGTCGTCCTCCTCCTACTACAAGCAACCTCAAGCCGCGTGCTTCATCCTCTACTCCGACCGATGAGACCATCAAGACAAGCTCCTTCAAGTGTTTTACTTGCGGCGGCCGAGGCCACAAGTCATATGAATGCACCAACAAGCGCACCATGACCCTCAACGACGATGGCACATACGACTCCATGAGTGAAGAGGAGATGGAAGCCCTTGAGCAAGTGGCCATGCACCGGCAAGTGAATGAAGATGAAGATGATCAAGTCTTTTGTGATGAGGATTCGAGCCCCGCTCTCGTTGTCTCCAAAGTCTTGACACTTCAACATCAACAAGAAGAAGACCAACGATGCCACATCTTCCACACAAAAGCGGCATCAATGGGACGGTCCATCAAGGTCATCATCGATGGAGGTAGTTGCCACAACTTGGCAAGTGAAGAACTATGCTCCAAGCTCCAACTAATCAAGAAGAAGCACCCGCACCCCTACAAGGTTCAATGGCTAAGTGACTCCGGCACTATACGAGTCGAGCATACGGTCCAAGTCTACTTCAAAATCGGTGCTTATGAAGACACTTTGGAGTGTGATGTGGTCCCAATGACCATTTGTCACCTACTTCTCGGTCGACCATGGCAATTCGACCGTGGTGTCATCCACAATGGGCGCACCAATCACTATAGTTTCAAAATGAAGGGGAGAGAATATGTACTACGACCTATGTCTCCTAGTCAAGTGATAGCCGACAAGCAAGCCACCCATCATAGAGAAAAGAGTGAGAAAGTGACCCACCAAAAAGTGAGTGAAAGCCACAAGCCAAATTTGAGCGACTCTTCGCCTAGAGAGAATAACCTCATTCTATTGGCCACCAAAAGTGAGATGAGAGAAGTGTGTGAGAACCCATCTACCGTGATGCACTTCGTCCTTGTGTGCAAAGATGGAGAACCAAAAACTAACACCATTCACGAGCTACCTTTGGTGTTTCAATCTCTTTTGCAGGAATTCCAAGATGTTTTTCCCGATGAGCTACCTCCGGGTCTACCTCCTCTTCGAGGCATTGAGCATCGAATCGACCTCATCCCCGGAGCGCCTCTACCAAACAAAGCTCCATACCGAGTTAATCCGGAAGAAACCAAGGAGATTCAACGGCAAGTACAACAACTCATCGACAACGGTCATGTACGTGAAAGCCTAAGCCCTTGTGCCGTTCAGGTTATTCTTGTGCCTAAGCCCGATGGAAGTTTCCGTTTGTGTTCCGATTGTAGACCTATCAATGCTATTACCGTTCGATATAGGCATCCCATTCCTCGCTTAGATGACATGCTTGATGAACTTAGTGGAGCCAACTTTTTCTCAAAATTGATCTTAAAAGTGGCTATTATCAAATCCGCATACAAGAGGGTGATGAATGGAAAACTGCTTTCAAAACCAAATTTGGTTTATATGAGTGGTTAGTGATGCCTATGGGTCTTTCTAAGCTCCGGTACTTTCGTCGTCTTATGCATCATGTGCTTCGCCCTTACATTGGAGTCTTTGTTGTGGTCTACTTTGACGATATTCTTGTGTTTAGCAAAACCATGAAAGAACACATCAATCATGTAAAATCTGTGTTGCAAACTCTTCGCAAAGAAAGCCTTTATGCAAACTTGAAAAATGCACATTTGGAGTTGACAAAGTGGTTTTCTTGGGTTTTGTTGTTTCCTCAAAGGGTGTCCATGTTGATGAATCTAAAATTCAAGCAATTCAAACTTGGCCCCAACCCACCAATTTGCAACAAGTGCGAAGTTTTCTTGGTCTTATGGTTTCTATCGTCGCTTTGTGAAAGATTTCAGCACAATTGCCGCTCCTTTGCATGTTTTGAGCAAGAAGAATACTCCCTTTGTTTGGGGAACTTTAATCAGCCGCTTTTGATAAGCTCAAGACTTTGCTTACTCATGCTCCGATTCTTGCTTTGCCCAATTTTTACAAAACTTTTGAGGTTCATTGTGATGCAAGTTGTACCGGAATTGGCTGAGTTTTGATGCAATAAAAACGAGCCATTGCTTATTTTAGTGAAAAACTCTCCGGTGCTCAACTTAATTATCCCATCTATGATAAAGAATTGTATGCTTTAGTGCGTGTGCTCCATGTTTGGGAACATTACCTTAGACCTCACGAGTTTGTCATCCATATCGATCATGAAACGCTTAAGTACCTCAAAGGTCAAACTAAATTGAACAAGCGTCACGCAAAATGGAGTGAATTCATTGAATCTTTTCCTTATGTCATCAAGTACATTAAGGGTAAAGAAAATGTAGTTGCCGACGCCGCTTTCACGCATATGCATGTTTGTCACTCAACTTGAGTTGAATGTCATTGGTTTTGACCATATAAAAGACTTGTATGAGCATGATCCATCTTTTGCTTCTCCTTATGCTAAGTGCTTGGCGATACGTCTTGGGACAAATATTACATCAAGGATAGTTATCTTATGAGAGCTAACAAACTTTGCATTCGAGTCTTCTCTTCGTTTGCTCCTTTTGCAAGAGGCTCATGGAGGCGGACTCATGGGACACTTTGGACGCGACAAGACATTCGCCACGCTCTCCAACAACTACTTCTGGCCCAAGAAGAACCGCGACGTTCAACGCTTCACCAACCGATGCTATACATGTCGCAAAGCTAAGTCTAAAGCTCAATCTCATGGTCTTTACATGCCTCTCCCTATTCCATACCAACCATGGGAAGACATTAGTATGGATTTTGTACTTGGTTTGCCTAGGACACAAAATGGCAAGGATTCCGTGTTTGTTGTTGTGGATAGATTTTCTAAGATGGCACATTTCATTCCTTGCAACAAGATAGACGATGCTTCACATGTTGCAAATCTCTTTTGTAGGGAAATCTTGCGACTCCATGGAGTACCAAAGACAATCGTCTCCGATCGTGACGTCAAGTTCTTGAGTTACTTTTGGAAGACCCTATGCGCCAAGCTCGGAATCAAGCTATTGTTCTCCTCGGCATACCATCCTCAAACCGACGGCCAAACGGAGGTGACGAACCGCACACTATCCACTCTACTTCGTGTCTTGATCAAGAAGAACATCAAGGAGTGGGAAGCATGTCTACCTATCGCCGAGTACGCCTACAATCGTGCAAGACATTCAACTACCGGCAAGTCCCCCTTGAAGTCGCTTCACGGTTTCAACCCGTTGTCCCCATTGGACATTCTACCACTCCCTCTCCAAGAGCGCACCAACATGGATGCAAGTGAGCGAGCAAGCTACATCAAGAAGATGCACGAAGATACAAGGCACGCAATTGAGCGCCAAGTACAACGCCAAGCAAACAAGCTCAACGCCAACAAGCAACCCATCGTCTTCAACATTGGCGATCAAGTGTGGCTACACCTTCGCAAGGACCGCTTCCCCAAAGAACGCAAGTCCAAACTTCTCCCTCGAGCCGATGGCCCTTTCAAAGTGCTCGCACGCTACAACAAGAACGCTTATAAGATCGACATACCTCGCGACAAGTACAACGTGAGCGACATCTTCAACGTCAAGGACCTTGCACCTGTCCATGGAGATGACGTTTTTGATCCGAGGTCGGATCTCTCCCAAGGGGGGGGGAGATGATGTGGAGCAGCCCTCACTCATCCCCACGGACGTGCCTACATCTCCCTCAACACCACCGGGACCCATGACTAGAGCCCGAGCTAAGGCTATTGAAGATAAGGTGAACTCGCTCCTCTCCGAACTTCTTATTTCTACCCATGAGACATGGCTACTACCTCATTCAGAAACTCTATGTGTAATCAGGAACACGGAGGCGAACCAAGGATCTACTACTTGCAAGAGCCAAGACGGCGAGAACTCCAAGTATGTCGAAGAGGAAGAAGTGATGCAGCTGAAGCTACAGGACCCGGACGTCCGACCACCTCCGGACGTCCGACGATCCCCAGGCCACGGACGTCCGACGCCCTCCGGACGTCCGGAACATCATCACCCGAATCAAACCTACGGACGACCGGAGCTGACCGGACGTCCGGGACTTCATCACCCGGATCAAATCTACGGACGACCGGAGCTGACCGGACCTCCGGGCGACCATCACCCGAACCGGAATTGCGGACGTCCGAACGAGTCCGGACGACCGAACCCTCCTGAGCCTCCGGACGTCCGACACCTTCCGGACGTCCGACACCTGATGCGGGCTGAAGCCCATGTACCCCTCCGTTTTGACTTCCATTTGCACTAAGACTATAAATAGGACCTTTCCGTCTCCTAGTTAAGGGCAGCTTTGGATTAGCTCATGTTTAGGTGAGAGAGCCTTTGCTCATCCACTTGGCTACTTCTCCTTCGAGATCAGGACCTCTTCGGAGAAGATCCCCCAAGCGGATTCAAGACCCCCTCCTAGGGTGGACCCCATCAAGACCTCCTTCCGGAGAAGATCGGCTACTCGTGCATCTTTACCTTTATTGTTCTTGAATCTTGTGCCACTCTATGTGTTCATCGATCTAGCACTTGTGTGATTGTTTTCTTGTCGGTTGAGTGAGTTCTCTCTCGTTTTCCCCGTGTTTCCCTCTTGTTCTTCCGCTCGTTCTTCGTGTTCCTCGTAGGGATTCTCTCCAAACGTGAAAGATCGCTCCCGTAGGGTCTCACCCTATATCACCAAGGCTCAACGTCTTCAACAACGACAACATGAGGCGCAAGCTCTTGAGGCGCAACGTGCCCTACAAGAATCAAGTAGAGCCTTCGCCAACCGCAATCGCGAACGGCGCAATCAAGAGGAAGCCCTTCGAGAAGAAATCCAAGAGAGGAACTACCAACCTCATGCACAACGACAAGTTCCTCAAGCTCCTCCACAAGCTCGTCAAGCTCCACCTCAACCTCAAGTTCAACAAGGGCAAGTTGATCATGGTCTTCCCCCGCGCCAAGAGCAACATGAAGACGAATACAATCCACGCCAAGGACGTCATCATCAACACCGTCAACAACACAATGAAGAGCAACGCTTCTGACAAGCTAAAATTCACCATGCCCAAGTTCAAGCAATGACCCCGAAGACTACCTCTCATGGGCATTGAAGGTTGACAAAATCTTCCGCTTGCACAACTACGATGAAGCGAAGAAAATCGCTATGGCATCACTTGAGTTCCAAGACTATGTGCTCATATGGTGGGAACAAATCATTGAGCGACGACAAGCAAGAGGTGAACCTCCAATCACCACTTGGGCTCAAATGAAGGATGTCATGCGAGCACGTTTTGTGCCAACCTACTACAACCGCGACCTCTTCAAGAAACTCCAACTACTCAAGCAAGGAACAAAGAGTGTTGAAGAATACTACAAAGAAATGGAGATAGCCATGATTCGAGCCAATGTCAAGGAAGATGATGAGCAAACTATGGCACGCGTTTCTTGAACGGACTCAATCATCCCATCAAGAAGATCGCCGACTTCCAACCATACTCATCCCTCATTGAGCTCGTGCATCAAGCTACAAAGGCGGAACGCCAAGTGCAAGATGACTTCAAATGCACGCCAAGTAATCATCCAAGACCTACGGCTTCTAAAACAACCACGCGTAAACGACTCCTTAAACATCTACATCAACCAAACTTTCTTAAATAAACGACGACAAGTCAAGTTACAAGAAGACTTCGACAAGCTCAAGTCGTCATCCTCCTACTACAAGCAACATCAAGCCGCGTGCTTCATCCTCTACTCCGACCGATGAGACCATCAAGACAAGCTCCTTCAAGTGTTTCACTTGCGGCGGCCGAGGCCACAAGTCATCTGAATGCACCAACAAGCGCACCATGATCCTCAACGACGATGGCACGTATGACTCCATGAGTGAAGAGGAGATGGAAGCTCTTGAGCAAGTGGCCATGCACCGCAAGTGAGCGAAGAAGAAGATGATCAAGTCTTTTGTGATGGGGATTCGAGCCCCGCTCTCGTTGTCTCCAAGGTCTTGACTCTTCAACATCAACAAGAAGAAGACCAACGATGCCACATCTTCCACACAAAAGCCGGCATCAATGGGACGGTCCATCAAGGTCATCATCGATGGAGGTAGTTGCCACAACTTGGCAAGTGAATAACTATGCTCCAAGCTCCAATTGGCAAAAGGAAGCACCCGCATCCTTACAAGGTGCAATGGCTAAGTGATTAGGCACTATACGAGTTGAGCATACGGTCCTAGTCTCTTTCAAAATAGGTGCATCTGAAGACACTTTGGAGTGTGATGTGGTCCCAATGACCGTTTGTCACCTACTTCTTGGTCGACCATGGCAATTCGACCGTGGTGTCATACACAATGGGCGTACCAATCACTATAGCTTCAAGATGAAAGGGAAAGAATATGTGCTACGACCTATGTCTCCTAGTCAAGTGATAGCCGACAAACAAGCCACTCCTCATAGAGACAAGAGTGAGAAAGTGATCCACCCAAAAGTGAGTGAGAGCCACAAGCCAAATTTGAGCGACCCTTAGCCTAGAGAGAAAAACCTCATTCTATTTGCCACCAAAAGTGAGATGAGAGAAGTGTGTGAGAACCCATCGAGTGTGATGCACTTTGTCCTTGTGTGCAAGGATGGAGAACCAAAACTAACACCATTCACGAACTACCTTTGGTGTTTCAATCTCTTTGCAGGAATTTCAAGATGTTTTTCCCGATGAGCTACCTCCGGGTCTACCTCCTCTTGAGGAATTGAGCATCGAATTGACCTCATCCCGGAGCACCTCTACCAAACAAAGCTCCATACCGAGTCAATCCGGAAGAAACCAAGGAAATTCAACGGCAAGTACAACAACTCATCGACAACGGTCATGTACGTGAAAGCTTAAGCCCTTGTGCCGTTCCCGTTATTCTTGTGCCTAAGCCCGATGGAAGTTTCCGCTTGTGTTCCAATTGTAGACCTATCAATGCTATCACCGTTCGATATCGGCATCCCATTCCTCGCTTAGATGATATGCTTGATGAACTTAGTGGAGCCAACTTTTTCTCAAAAATTGATCTTAAAAGTGGCTATTATCAAATACACATACAAGAGGATGATGAATGGAAAACTGCTTTCAAAACCAAATTTGGATTATATGAATGGTTAGTGATGCCTATGGGTCTTTCGGAAGCTCGGTACTTTTTATGCGACTTATGCATCATGTGCTTCGTCCTTATATTGGAGTCTTTGTTGTGGTTTACTTTGATGATATTCTTGTGTTTAGCAAAACCATGAAAGAGCACATCAATCATGTAAAATCTGTGTTGCAAACTCTTCGCAAGGAAAGCCTTTATGCAAACTTGAAAAATGCACTTTTGGAGTTGACAAAGTGGTTTTCTTGGGTTTTGTAGTTTCCTCAAAGGGTGTCCATGTTGATGAATCTAAAATTGAAGCAATTAAAACTTGGCCCCAACCCACAAATTTGCAACAAGTGCGAAGTTTTCTTGGTCTTGCAGGTTTCTATCGTCGCTTTGTGAAAGATTTTAGCACAATTGCCGCTCCTTTGCATGCTTTGAGCAAGAAGAATACCCCTTTGTTTGGGGAACTTTACAATCAACCGCTTTTGATGAGCTCAAGTCTTTACTTACTCATGCTCCGATTCTTGCTTTGCCCAACTTTGACAAAACTTTTGAGGTTCATTGTGATGCAAGTGGTACCGAATTGGCGGAGTTTTGATGCAAGAAAAACGAGCCATTGCTTATTTTAGTGAAAAACTCTCCGGTGCTCAACTTAATTATCCCATCTATGACAAAGAATTGTATGCTTTAGTGCGTGTGCTACATGTTTGGGAACATTACCTTAGACCTCATGAGTTTGTCATCCATACCGATCATGAAACGCTTAAGTACCTCAAAGGTCAAACTAAATTGAACAAGCATCATGCCAAATGGAGTGAATTCATTGAATCTTTTCCTTATGTGATCAAGTACATTAAGGGTAAAGAAAATGTAGTTGCCGACGCGCTTTCACGCATATGCATGCTTGTCACTCAACATGAGTTGAATGTTATTGGTTTTGAGCATATAAAAGACTTGTATGAGCATGATCCATCTTTTGCTTCTCCTTATGCTAAGTGTTTGGCGATACGTCTTGGGAACAATATTACATCAAGGATGGTTATCTTATGAGAGCTAACAAACTTTGCATTCCCGAGTCTTCTCTTCGTTTGCTCCTTTTGCAAGAAGCTCATGGAGGCGGACTCATGGGACACTTTGGACGCGACAAGACATTCGCCACGCTCTCCAACAACTACTTTTGGCCCAAGATGTTCATGACGTCTCACGCTTCACCAACCGATGCTATACATGTCGCAAAGCTAAGTCTAAAGCTCAATCTCATGGTCTTTACATGCCTTCCAATTCCATATCAACCATGGGAAGACATTAGTATGGATTTTGTACTCGGTTTGCCTAGGACTCAAAATGGCAAGGATTCCGTCTTTGTTGTTGTGGATAGATTTTCTAAGATGGCACATTTCATACCTTGCAACAAGATAGACGATGCTTCACATGTTGCCAATCTCTTTTGTAGGAAATTTTGCGACTCCATGGCGTACCAAAGACAATCGTCTCCGATCGTGACGTCAAGTTCTTGAGTTACTTTTGGAAGACCCTATGCGCCAAACTCGAATCAAGCTCTTGTTCTCCTCGGCATTCCATCCTCAAACCGATGGCCAAACGGAGGTGACGAACCGCACACTATCCACTCTACTTCGTGTCTTGATAAAGAAGAACATCAAGGAATGGGAAGCATGTCTACCCATCGCCGAGTACGCCTACAATCGTGCAAGACATTCAACTACCGGCAAGTCCCCTTTCGAGGTCGTCTACGGTTTCAACCCCTTGTCCCCATTGGACATTCTACCTCTTCCTCTACAAGAGCGCACCAACATGGATGCGAGTGCACGGGCAAGCTACATCAAGAAGATGCATGATGATACAAGACAAACCATCGGCGCCAAGTACAACGACTAGCGTCCAAGCTCAACGTCAACAAGCAACCCAGGGTCTTCAACATTGGTGATCTAGTGTGGCTACACCTTCGCAAGGAACGCTTCCCCAAAGAACGCAAGTCCAAGCTTCTTCCTAGAGCCGATGGACCTTTCAAGGTGCTAGCACGCTACAACAACAACGCCTACAAGATTGACCTACCTCGAGGCAAGTACAATGTGAGCGACATCTTCAACGTCAAGGACCTCGCACCTTACCATGGAGATGAACCTTTTGATCCGAGGTCGGATCTCTCCCAAGGGGGGGAAGATGATGCGGAGCATCCTCGCTCATCCCCATGGACGCACCTACATCTTCCTCAACACCACGCGGACCCATGACTCGAGCCCGAACTAAGGCTATTGAAGATAAGGTGAACTCGCTCCTCTCCAAATCCCTCCTCCTACTCAAGAGACATGGCTACTACCTCATTCGGAAACTCTATGCGTAATCGGTACATGGAGATAACCCAAGGAACAACTACTTCCAAGAGCCAAGACGACGAGGACTCCAAGCATGTTGAAGAAGAAGAAGAAAGGCTACCAAAGCTACAGGCGTCGGACGTCCGACCGAGTCCGGACGTCCGCGACTCCAACCCACAGACGACCGACGCCTCGGACGTCCGGCAATTGGCTGCCGAATGGAATCTACTGACGTCCAGCGACCTCCGGACGTCCGACCGCCACCGAACGAATCTCTGGACGTCAAGAAATCCTCCGGACGACCAAGACCGATGGGCGCCCGAGCGAATCTCACAGACGTCAAGGCCTCCGGACGTCCGGACACTCTCGAGCCTCCGGACGACCGGTGACCTCCGAACGTCCGACGCCTGTGCGTTGACTTTGATTGGGGCCGCAGCCCTTGTACCCCTTCGCCCCCTAGACTATATATACTCTTTCTTCCCCACCTTTCTAGGGTTAGCTTAGGTTTAGCTCATGTTTGTGTGAGAGCCTTGCTCATCCACTTGGTTACTTCTCCTCGGAGCTCAGGACCTCTACGGAGAAGATCCCCCAAGCGGATTCAAGACCCCCTTCTAGTGTGGACCCCATCAAGACCTCGTCTCGGAGAAGAACGGCTACTCGTGTATCCTTACCTTTGTTGATTGTGGATCATATGTACCTCTTTGTGTTCGGTGATCTAGCACTTGTGTGATTGATCTCTTGTCGGTTTCGTGATCTCTCTCTCTCGTTTCCTCCGTGTTTCCCTCGTGTTCTTCCGCGTGTTCCTCGTGATTCCCCGTAGGATCCGCTCCAACGTGAAAGATCGTCCACGTAGGGTTCCGCCCTACATCAGTGATCCACCCAAAAGTGAGTGAGAGCCAGAAGCCAAACTTGAGCGCCTCTTCGCCCAGAGAGAAAAACCTCATCCTATTTGCCACCAAAAGTGAGATGAGAGAAGTGTGTGAGAACCCATCGAGTGTGATGCACTTTGTCCTTGTGTGCAAGGATGGAGAACCAAAAACTAACACCATTCACGAGCTACCTTTGGTGTTTCAATCTCTTTTGCAGGAATTTCAAGATGTTTTTCCCGATGAGCTACCTCCGGGTCTACCTCCTCTTCGAGGCATTGAGCACCGAATCGACCTCATCCCCGGAGCGCCTCTACCAAACAAAGCTCCATACCGAGTCAATCCCGAAGAAACCAAGGAGATTCAATGGCAAGTACAACAACTAATCGACAACGGTCATGTACGTGAAAGCTTAAGCCCTTGTGCCGTTCTCGTTATACTTGTGCCTAAGCCCGATGGAAGTTTTCGCTTGTGTTCCGATTGTAGACCTATAAATGCTATCACCGTCCGCTATAGGCATCCCATTCCTCGCTTAGATGATATGCTTGATGAACTTAGTGAAGCCAACTTTTTCTCAAAAATTGACCTTAAAAGTGGCTATTATCAAATCCGCATACAAGAGGGTGATGAATGGAAAACTGCTTTCAAAACCAAATTTGGTTTATATGAGTGGTTAGTGATGCCTATGGGTCTTTCGGAGGCTCCCGATACTTTCGTACGTCTTATGCATCATGTGCTTCGTCCTTACATTGGAGTATTTGTTGTGGTTTACTTTGATGATATTCTTGTGTTTAGCAAAACCATGAAAGTGCACATCAATCATGTAAAATCTGTGTTGCAAACTCTTCGCAAGGAATGCCTTTATGCAAACTTGAAAAAATGCACTTTTGGAGTTGACAAAGTGGTTTTCTTGGGTTTTGTAGTATCCTCAAAGGGTGTCCATGTTGACGAATCTAAAATTGAAGCAATTAAAACTTGGCCCCAACCCACCAATTTGCAACAGGTGCGAAGTTTTCTTGGTCTTGCGGGTTTTTATCGTCGCTTTGTGCAAGATTTTAGCACAATTGCCGCTCCTTTGCATGCCTTGAGTAAGAAGAATACTCCCTTTGTTTGGGGAACTTTGCAATCAACCGCTTTTGATGAGCTCAAGTCTTTGCTTACTCATGCTCCGTTTCTTGCTTTGCCCAATTTTGACAAAACTTTTGAGGTTCATTGTGATGCAAGTGGTACCGGAATTGGTGGAGTTTTGATGCAAGAAAACGAGCCATTGCTTATTTTAGTGTAAAACTCTCCGTGCTCAACTTAATTATCCCATCTATGACAAAGAATTGTATGCTTTAGTGCGTGTGCTACATGTTTGGGAACATTACCTTAGACCTCATGAGTTTGTCATCCATACCGATCATGAAACGCTTAAATACCTCAAAGGTCAAACTAAATTAAACAAGCGTCATGCAAAATGGAGTGAATTTATTGAATCTTTTCCTTATGTGATCAAGTACATTAAGGGTAAAGAAAATGTAGTTGCCGACGCGCTTTCACGCATATGCATTCTTGTCACTCAACTTGAGTTGAATGTTATTGGTTTTGAGCATATAAAAGACTTGTATGAGCATGATCCATCTTTTGCTTCTCCTTATGCTAAGTGTTTGACGATACTTCTTGGGAACAATATTACATCAAGGATGGTTATCTTATGAGAGCTAACAAACTTTGCATTCCCGAGTCTTCTCTTCGTTTGCTCCTTTTGCAAGAGGCTCATGGAGGCGGACTCATGGGACACTTCGGACGTGACAAGACATTCGCCACGCTCTCCAACAACTACTTTTGGCCCAAGATGTTTCGCGACGTCTCACGCTTCACCACCCGATGCTTTACATGTCGCAAAGCTAAGTCTAAAGCTCAATCTCATGGTCTTTACATGCCTCTTCCTATTCCTTATCAACCATGGGAAGACATTAGTATGGATTTTGTACTTGGTTTGCCTAGGACTCAAAATGGCAAGGATTCCGTGTTTGTTGTTGTGGATAGATTTTCTAAGATGGCACATTTCATTCCTTGCAACAAGATAGACGATGCTTCACATGTTGCAAATCTCTTTTGTAGGGAAATCTTGCGACTCCATGGCGTACCAAAGACAATCGTCTCCGATCGTGACGTCAAGTTCTTGAGTTACTTTTGGAAGACCCTATGCGCCAAGCTCGGAATCAAGCTCTTGTTCTCCTCGGCATACCATCCTCAAACCGACGGCCAAACGGAGGTGACGAACCGCACACTATCCACTCTACTTCGTGTCTTGATCAAGAAGAACATCAAGGAGTGGGAGGCATGTCTACCCATCACCGAGTACGCCTACAAACCGTGCAAGACACTCGACTACCGGCAAGTCCCCCTTCGAGGTCGTCTACGGTTTCAACCCGTTGTCCCCGTTGGACATTCTACCACTTCCTCTCCAAGAGCGCGCCAACATGGATGCGAGTGCACGAGCAAGCTACATCAAGAAGATGCACGAAGATACAAGGCACACCATTGAGCGCCAAGTACAACGACAAGCAACCAAGCTTAATGCCAACAAGCAATCCATCGTCTTCAACATTGGTGATCTAGTGTGGCTACACCTTCGCAAGGACCGCTTCCCCAAAGAACGCAAGTCCAAGCTTCTCCCTCGAGCCGATGGACCTTTCAAGGTGCTAGCACGCTACAACGACAACGCTTACAAGATCGACCTACCTCGAGACAAATACAACGTGAGCGACATCTTCAACGTCAAGGACCTCGCACCATTCCATGGAGATGAAGCTTTTGATCCGAGGTCGGATCTCTCCCAAGGGGGGGGGGGGGAGATGATGCGGAGCATCCCACGATCATCCCCATGGATCTACAATCGTCTCATCAAGAGCCAAGAGGACCCATGACACGAGCTAGAGCTAGAGCTCTCGAGAACGAGGTGACTTCCTTCCTTAGTGATATCACATATGATCCACTCGAGACATGGCTACTACCTAAGTCCGATATGCTATGCATGATTAGGTGTCAAGGGGAACCTCCCGAGGGTGCACGTGAAGACGGACAAGCCGCCAAGTCCATGGATGAAGAGAACCAACGGAAACGGGCAAGTTCACCTCCCAGGCCCCGGACATCCGGCCGAAGCCCCGGACATCCGGCCCCTGGAGCATCTACCTCAGCATCAGCCAAGCTGCCCAAGTCTACAGGGCCCGGACATCCGGCGTCCGGCCCCCAGCCCGGATATCCGGCCTGAAGCCCGGAAATCCGGCACCTCTCACCCGATTCGGCAGAAGTGGCCGCTCCAGCCCGGACATCCGGCCGGATAGCCCGGACATCCGGCGCCTCGCGAAGGCCCGGACATCCGGCCCGACGCCTGGACATCCGGCCTCCCTCACTGCGTCAAAGGCATCCGGGCCGAGTCCCATGTACCCCTTCGCCCCCTAGACTATATATACTGAATCCCCTTCCTCTTTCTAGGGTTAGCATTGGATTAGCTCATATTTTGTGTGACAGCCTTTGCTCATCCACTTGGCTACTTCTCCTCGGAGATCAGGACCTCTACGGAGAAGATCCCCCAAGCGGATTCAAGACCCCTTCTAGGGTGGACCCCATCAAGGCCTCCTCACGGAGAAGAACGGCTACCGTTTGTATCTTTCCTTTGTTGATCTTGAATCTTGTGCCACCTTATGTGATCGGTGATCTAGCACTTGTGTGATTGATCTCTTGTTGCTTGAGTGAATTCTCTCGTTTTCCCCGTGTTTCCCTCTTGTTCTTCCGCGTGTTCTTTGTGATTCACCGTAGGATCCGCTCCAACGTGAAAGATCATCCACGTAGGGTTCCGCCCTACATCATCGCGCACGCCAACTAAATTACCAGGTACTTTCGTTTCTTGGTAATGATTCTAATGTTCATGAGAATATGATGCTGCCTAAATTGGATACATTTGTTTTGCTTACAAATGAAGGGCCTAGCTTGGAGAAGGATGAACATTGGAGCAAGAACAAGCATGGAGATGATGGCATGCTAAGGGGAACAAGAACGGAGTTACAAGTGATGATTTCAGGGCTTTGAAGCCACCATAACGGGTGCATGAAGCCTTGGACGAAATATACAAGATGCCACTTCATAAATTTCGTCCAGAGGCTATTCTAGGTGCTTTGTCACCTTATTATTGGGCCAGGCCCATGTAATTTCGAAAAACATAATGATAGGCTATTTTTAGAGACCGTATGTGGGGAAACAAGAGATAGGGTTGTTTTCGGACCCCTCCACCAAGGGCCACGAAATCCCCCCTCTTCCTCCATATATACAGCCCTTAGGGCACCGTTTAGACTTTGGGTTTTGTTTAGATTAAAGTTCGCCATAGCTGCAACTTCGCGTACTTCGTTTGTGTTCAACGACCAGACAAAGGCGTCACCGAACCCCACCTTGATCAATAAAGCTTTCATCTTATATTCGCAATATCCAGATTGCAATCTCAGTTTCTTGATTGTTCTTCGTTTGCTCGCAGGAAACAGACCCTGGTGGTCAGGTTGATCGTGCTCCGGCGTGGTCAATAACCTCTCGGAGTTGGTTTAGCGATTGCTAAGGCACGGCGTCCTCATACGTTCGTAGTCGGATCGTCAAAGTCGATTTCCACCAAAGCGATATCCATCATCTCATCGAAACACGGGACACCTTTGCCTCTATCAAGTGGTATCAGATTTCCAGGTTGCTCGGTGAGATTTTACAGTTTTTCGTAGTTTAGATCGAGTCTGTTCTTCATACCTACAGTCCACGAAAAGCCACAAAAAAATAGGTTAGTTCATCATATCCGAACCAATCTGAGCCTTTGCATACTCTTTTTAGGGTTTTGCTTTATTGAATTTGCCGTTGCATCGTCGTGTCTAGTTGCTGGTCTTAGAGTCTAGTCTTTTAGAGTTTCGAGTTCTGGTCATAAGTTGTCACGCCGCCACCGCACCATCGTCATCGCTCCTGCAACCTACCACCACCGCTCCGAATCCGTATCCATATACCACCACCGATCCATATCCATATACTACCACTGCTACCACCACCGCTGCCATATACCACCACCGCTGCCATATACCACCACCATATATCCACCACCAATCCGAGTTCCTTGCATATTCGGTTAACTTTCGAGATCCATCTTGATGCGGAGCATCCTTCCATCATCCCCATGGACCCTACATCGACACATCCAACCCCACGAGGACCCACGACGAGAGCTCGAGCACGTGCTATTCAATCCGAGGTTAACTCTCTCCTTGTTGAACTTCACTTTGACCCACTTGAGACATGGCTACTACCTCAAACGGAGATGCTTTGTGTGCTCAGTACCGGTGTAAGCAACCAAGGAGAAGGAACGGTGCAAGACGGACATCAAGATCAAGGAAGCATTCGCCCAACTCGAGGGGACGGTACAACCGCCCCACAACCGGCAAGGAACAACCGCCTACTACCGCCCAACAACCGGACGCTATTCGGTGATCAAGCGGTGCAAGGCAGTACTGACCGGATGTACCGGTGAAACCCAAATGATCGAACTACTGCCCCACGACCGGTACAACCGCTGGGGGCCCCGACGCCCAGCTGCAGAAGCCAACACCTGACCCCGGTGGTAGTACCGCTTTCCTCGACTGGTACTTCCGCTCCCCCTGGATCGCCAGCGGTACAACCTCCCCCTCGACCGGAACAATCGGCCTGTCTGCGCAGAGGGCTCGGGCATGAGGCCCATGTACCCCTTCACTTCGCCCCATTTGCACTAAGACTATAAATAGAACTCCCCCACCTCCTGATTATGTCAGCTTAGGTTTAGCTCATGTTTGTGTGAGAGCCTTGCTCGTCCACTTGGTTACTTCTCCTCGGAGCTCAGGACCTCTACGGAGAAGATCCCCCAAGCGGATTCAAGACCCCCTTCTAGTGTGGACCCCATCAAGACCTCCTCACGGAAAAGAATGGCTACCGTTTGTATCGTCCTTTGTTGACCTTGAATCATGTATCTCCCTTTGTGTTCATCGATCTAGCACTTGTGTGATTGATCTCTTGTTGGTTTAGTGATTTCTCTCATCGTTTCCTCCGTGTTTCCCTCTTGTTCTTCCGCGTGTTCTTCGTGATTCACCGTAGGATCCGCTCCAACGTGAAAGATCATCCACGTAGGGTTCCGCCCTACATCACATCTATTTCAAGATTTGTGTTTTCCTTGTCTGAGTAGGTTTCGGATTCCAGCAATCTTTTGCCGTTCGTAGAAGAGGTTGGTTTCCAAAAAAAAAGAGTCCGGAAACCACCCTCCGTTTAGGCCCAAAATTTTCCAAAAACGCACTTGACAAATTTTTTTCTGGCTATCCTATTTTTAGGTGTTTCTAAGCGTATTGAGACAGTCGCCGTTATAGAAAGTTTTTTTGACCCGTTTCCAGTTTTTGGGTCGGGGCTTTAAAAAAAAAATTTTGGTCGAAAAAATTTCGTGCCCAACCTGTCAGTTTGACCTGGGAAGAGTTTTGAGACACTCGCCATTATAGTGATTTTTCGCAAAAAAAAAGGAGCGCAAAAAAAAAAACAGAGCGCAAAAAAAAAAGAGCGAAATTTTTTTTTCCAGAGTGTGCTTCTCCCTTGTTTACGTGTAGCGCCGTGATTTTGTTCGTGTTCTAGGCTCGCGGCTCTAGCACGGTCTAGCCTAGGACCGCCAAGATCTGGTCGTTGAGCGTTCATTCAACTTTGCATCTCTGAATTGATTATTGCTTTGATCCTTTTTGCTACCATATTATAAGCCTTCCCATCTCCACATACATCTACGTCGTATGCTTGACTCTCCTGTAATCGCTCTATCCAAGCTTTGAGAGTTTTGACTACAACGGTTGCCGATCACCGCCTGCTGCTGGGTAAGAACTGGTAAGAATTTGAGTTTTGCTTGAAGGATTTGTGACACCCCACCACCACCATATTCCAGTAGGCTGTAGGATCATATTCTTGTCTGTTTCTATTGCTGCTAACTATGGCAGGAACACAAGTCAACGAGATTGGCTGGGAGAACATGACGAACAAAGAGCTTAATGATACGTTTCAGCAAATGATGGGTCAACGGGTGGAAGACGTGATGGCCAGCTTTGGAAAGGCAATGGAGAAGATGGATGCCATTGAGAAGTCAATTGACACCAAGTTGCACGCCAAGTTTGATGAATTACTCAAACGCCTCCCACAACCAGTTCTACGCCTCGATACAGTAGGGCGAGCAAAGCGTGTTCCTATTGAGCCAGGACAAAATTCGGGTGTCGCTGCTACTGCTGTTGGTGCTTCTGTAGCTCCTGCTGTTACTACAGAGATGGAGGACTATTACGAGGATGAGGTTGATCAAAATCAGAACTACTTGCAGCCACCAGCACCACCACCAGCAGGTTGACCTCAGGTATATCTTCGCAACGGTAGGCCTGCACCACCACCTCAGGTACGAGATCATGACCATCTCCCTAAACTAAAATTGAATATTCCACCGTTTGAGGGTATATATGTTCCTGATATATATCTTACTTGGGAGTTAGAAACTGAACAACGATTTACATGTTTACAATACCCTGAGGAGAGACGTGTTCCTGCTGCTGTTTGTGCTTTCACTAGCTTTGCATGTGTTTGGTGGTCTGAACATTGTAGATTATATCCTGTTCCATCTACTTGGGCTGCTTTGAAAACTGCTATGCGTACTCGTTGGGTTCCACCATATTATCAACGTGAATTACTTCAAAAATTGCAGCGCTTAAGACAAGGAAAAAATTCTGTAGAAGAATATTATCGGGAATTACAAACTGGCATGATTAGATGTGGTATTGTTGAGGAGAATGAAGCTATGCTTGCACGTTTTATGTGTGGATTAAATAAAGAGATTCAGACCATTCTAGAGTATAAGGAGTATACTTATATCACTCGTTTATTCCATCTTGCTTGTAAAATTTGAGCGTGAAGTGCTTGAGGATCGACAAGCATTGGCCGAACTAACTTTTTTGCAGGTCGATCTTCATCATGGACACCACGTGCATCATCTACTTCCACCGCACCATCACCTCCTTCAGGTGCCACCTCCAACCGTGATACAAGAAAGCGGTGCACAACCACCACTATCTGCCAAGAGCACACCTGCCGGGCCTCCGCAGAGCTCTTCTTCTTCCATGGCGTCAATAGGGCACACAAGTGATATTATTTGTCGTCGTTGTAAGGGAAGAGGACATTATGCAAGAGAATGCAAATCTCAGCGTGTGATGATTGCTGCTGAGGATGGTGGGTATGAGTCCGCTAGTGACTATGATGAGGAGACTTTGGCTCTTATTACACGTGAAGAACATGGTGGAGATGATTCGATCATGAGACGCAATACATGGCTCCTCAAGACGCCGACAGTATGAATGTTTAGTTGCTCAACGTGTTTTGAGTGTGCAGGTCACACAAGCTGAGCAAAATCAGAGGCACAATTTGTTCCATACAAAGGGAGTTGTGAAGGAACGTTCTGTGCGCGTCATCATAGATGGAGGAGCTGCAACAACTTGGCTAGCATGGAGATGGTGGAGAAGCTATCTCTCACCACAAGACCACATCCACATCCTTACTACATCCAATGGTGGAAAGAAAGAAGGTGAAGATTACAAGCCGATGACCCGGCCATGTACCAATTTGCTACCTTACACGGAGAAAGGTTGCTAGTTATATAACCCTCACACACGCCACTCGCCGAGGTCGTATCTGGACGATGGCACGCAAGCCCTCTTGTTGGGCAGCTGGCCATGCTCTCCAGAAGGCAGTGTAGTGCTAACATTGGCTGGGTAGATTACGTGAGATTGTGTAATGTCGTCGAAGATTTTAAAAGAAATAGAAGTTCCTATTTCGAAAAAATGTATGTGTTCATGCATGCTATTTTCGCTCAACCCAGGCTACACTCCCTCCGCACCTCTCACCATTTGGCATGCATGGCTTCTACAGAACTAGCTACCCAAGAACAGGACCCCTTCTTCCACGAGGAAACTTTAGTAATCCCATCGAACTCGCTCGCTCGCTCGGCGGAGACCTGGAGTTGGTACCGTACGTAGTTGGTGACTCGCAATGGATGCGACGATCGGCGACCCATTGTTGGCGGCATCTGTGGAGCGCGCGTTCGAGAAGCAGCCCCTGCCCGGGTTATGGGAGCAAGTGACACCACGGGCAGTGATCATCTCGGTGGTGCTCTCAATCGTCTTTGGCTTCGTGATCCTAAAGATCCACATGTCGACCGGCGTGGTACCTGGTATGAACATGGCAGTCAGCGTCCTCAGTTTCGCCTTACTCAAGTGGTTTGTTAGCTTGGTTCGGACATGCGGCCTCCCGACGTCGCCTTTCACGCGCCAGGAGAACCTATTGGTGCTGACCACCGTCGTTACAGTCATCAACTTGGCCATCACTGGTAAGCATAGAAAACTTCAATTGCTTCTTCCATTGCTGAGATTTGATTCCCTGTCATTCTCAAGATCAGAGTGTCGGGTCATAGTTTTTTCCGGTTTCTTCTAGACCCGACCAGTGATTGTTGTCCTAGTTGTTGTCTCTAGTTTTCCTACGAAGTATGTCTTTTCTGATTTGAACTTCGTATATGGCCCCACGAGGCAAGGCACCAATGTAAAACACTGACATGTATTCTTTGTCCATGTTGTTTGTCTCAACCTTGCACAATAACCTCACTATTGACATGAGAGAAAAAAACATAATTGCACAACACGCTGAAAATGTCTTAGAGAATAGACAAAATTAGGGTCATTTCTTAGATTCTCTCTATATCCAACATCAATTTAAGCTGCAAAAACGTCTTAATTTATATACATAGGAAGTATTTAAAACAAATTTACACTTCCACAAAAACAAATGATCGACATCGACACTTTGGCTTTTTTAAAATTAAACCCGCAAATTTTATTCAACAGAAATAATAGATATATATATATTTTAGAGAAAAGGCATACGCCCAACTTTATGAATAAAGCCACCATAGAGAATACGATAGAGCAATACATAACCAAGCACCAACCAAATAGAGTCTGGGAAAGCACATGAGGCAGACATGCCAGCATACTTGATGACACGCATGCCAGACTAGACGAGAAGAAACTGGCACGCAGGCCAACAACCCACTACCAAAAGAAGATGATCTACTAAGACTAAGCTTGGCTGTCAGAATTTTGCGGAGAAAGGGAAACAACCAAAGCACCAACTTTCGCAATCAGGACATCTAGGGCATCATGATCCATGACTTCATTCAATAACCTCCACTGCTGCATAGACAAACACATTTTAAACATGCAATCGGCAGGTTTGTTAGCAAACATATCTTCAATGGTAAACCTATTCCTGGTCGTACATAGGGACCAGCAAAAACCAGCAAACCCCAACTAGAACAACTGTTTGTTCATGCCCACAGGGCTAGCAGAAAGCAGGCGCAACTCGGCAAACAAAGAGGGATCACAGGACACCCCCAACCAAGATCAATGCCACACCAGGCCACCTTGGTGAAGATACAACCAAAGAAGATATGACTCGAATCTTCCATAGTAGAACAAAGCACACATCGGTCCGAGCCAGGCCCATTACGTTTACGGATCTGGTCATCCGTATGGAGAGGTCCCCTAATGGCTTGCCACACGAAGATTTTCATGTTATGGGGAGTCCTAGTCTGCCAAATAGGCTTATACTTAGTGGTAGGAGTGCCCAAAATTAGCCTGGAATACAAGGACTTGACAGTAAATTTGCCAAAGGGGAGTGGAGCCACGTAACAGACTCCTCTACCTCGGAGATCACCGGGATGAAGGCAATGAGACACTCCTAGTCATCCAATTCTGCAGGAGAGAGAGAGAAAATCGGAAAGCTAGTTCCCAATTATTGGCTAAGAGCTTTGAGATGGAGATCTCCTGGTCCGAGCAGTTGGAGCAAAGGACAACAAAAGAAACAACTAATGAAGACTCACCAAAGCACCAACCTAGCCAAAACCGAGTGCACCGGCCATTACCCACCACAAACTCGGCATGTTCTTTAAAACGTCCTTGACTTTCACCAATTTTTTCCAGAATTGGATGTAGCCCGAGGCTAAGGCAACATCAAGCTGCCATGAGGAAAATACTTGGCTTTTAGAAGATAGAGCCAGAGAGAGCCGTCCCCAATGGTCATAATCTTCCACCACCACCTAATAATAAGACATTTGTTCATCAGTGATGTATTCAAGATGCCCAAACCCCCAAGGTTTTCTGGTCTACACATAAGCTTCAATTTCCCCAATCTATATTTGCGCCTATTGTCTGCACCGTTCCAATAGAAAGCACCCCTATGCTTGTCGAAACCCTCATGGGTCCCATTAGATAGATGCTAAAAGCCTATGGTGAACATAGGGAGAGAGGAAAGGCATGCGTTAATGGGCCAAACCTTGTCTGCATTGGTGTTGTACCTGTCTCGCGAAGGCATGAGTGGTTCCCAACCTGGGTTACCAGAGGAGCAAACTCCTTGGCACACAACCTGGCTGGTGAAATGGGCAGGCCCAGATATCTAAAGGGGAAGGACCCGAAGGAGCAATTCAGCAGATGAGAAACCCTAATAGATTTCTCCTTAGAAACACTCGTGGTGATAACCTCGCTTTTGGAAAAGTTGTTCTTAAGCACCAAGAGGGCCTCAAAGCAGAGAAGCAGAAAATTGAAATGTGCAATGCAAGAGTCATTCAACTCTACCATAACGATTGTATCATCCCCAACAGCCCAGGAGAGTGTGCAAGAAAGAGCATCAGCAATAAAATTGAACAACATATGGGATCCTCTTGACGTAGGCCCCTACCACTGGCAAAAGAATTGTTGGTCTGTCCATTGACACACACAGCAGTGTAGGTCCCAAAAACAAGCTGCATAATCTAGTGCACATACACACTGTCAAAATCCCAACTAACTGAGTCATACGCCTTCTCAAATTCAAGCTTAAGGATGACCGCCTTAGAATTCCCCACCCTAAGGTCATGGACAATCTCATGAAAACTAAGAGTCCTTTCTAAAATAAACACGCCCTTCACAAAAGCCGATTGGTAAGGACTAAGCACCCAGTGGGCCATAGGGGAGAGACGAGTAGCAAAGTCCTTAGCATGGAACTTAGCAAAATTAGTCATCAGAGCAATAGCACAGAATTGAGAGATCAGACGAGCCCCTTTAACTTTAGGAATGAGGAAAATGGCAGCATAGTTCAACCGCAAAATGTCCACTGTCCCCAAATAAACCCACTGTATTACCACACACACCAAGTGACGCCCGACGGGACAATTTTTTCTAAATAAAAGGATAGAGAAGCCATGAGGGCCTGAGGTCGAATTATCATTAGCAGACTTAATGACCCATTCAATCTCCTCCTCGAAGAGAGGCAACATAAGGGCCTCATTTTCCTCACTAGACACCCTCCACCATTGCGATTAGAAAGAAAAGGAAATGACAAGCCCAGACATAGGTTTAACAGCGAGCATAGATGCAAACAAAGTAAACATGTGCTAAAATAGGATGTTGGTCGGCAATCATAACACCATCCACAGCCAAATTATCGATAGAGCATCGACATCTCTTGCCATTAGCAATAGCAAGAAAATAGGCCGCCAGAGAGTCCCTCTTCAGCGTCCAATTCGAAGTTCCCCTCTAACACCAATAGACCTCCGCTTAGCGATGCAACCGCATCAGCAAGTCTTCCAAGCTATATCTCAGCTGCCACTCATCCCATGAGAAAACAGGTCCATCAGCCACCAAATCCAGAGCCAAAATAGGATCCAACAAATCAGATTTCTGCCTCTGGGCCTCAGCAGCCCTATTACGGCCCAAACCATCAAAAACTTCCTAAGGTTATACGAAGAGAAATGCCAATCATCCGTAAGGACAAAGGAGCACCTGCTTGCGGTCAACAGGGAAGTAATCTTGTCGGAAAGCATAAGGTGGAAAACCTTAACAAGCAGGCTGGACACATGAACTGGAAACAAGAAGAAAGAGGCGGGGAAGAAATCCCCACATCCAACAAAAGCGGGGAATGATCCGAACCAACATGTGATTTGGCAACCAAGGAAGCACGAAGAAAACTGGAATCCCAACCACGACACACAAACACATGACCTAGGACCGATCTGATGGGTAAGGGCTGATGATTAGGTCACGTGAAGCGAGCGCCCATCTGTAGGATCTCACGAAGAGCACAATCATGGATAAACTCATTAAACGAATCAACAAGAGGCCATGAGAAGTTATTGTTACTCTTCTCAGTAGGTGACCTCAGGAGATTAAAGTCGCCTCCAATCAATAGCGGAAGGGAACATGACTCAATCTTAGTGGAGAGCTCATCATGAAATAGAGAAGAAGTGGAGTGATTAGCCAGACCGTAAACCACAATCATCTCCCAAAGCAGTTCAGCTACTTGTGCATCAGCACCATGCTAGCCCAAAAATATCCATGATCAAAAGCCACAAAATAAAAAACATCATGTTTCGCACCAATAAGGATACCACCCGAATGCCCGGAAGTAGGAAACCATTCCCAACAAAATCTGTCAGCCCCAACGATGGAAGATAATTCATTTTTAGAAAACAAAGCTTTGAACATTTCGATTAGGCATACAAAATCCACCTTATCACCCTAACCAAATTACAAATATAATCCTGGCGCCCCAAGCGTTGAAACCCCTAATATTGTTGAATAGAGACCTCATTGAAAGAAAGAATCTTAATGTAAAGACTTGACCTGCATGGGGCATCACAGGATTCTGGACGCTTGACATGCATCAGTTTGGCAGGAGCTGGAGAAGGATGGCCCCTACTAGCCTCCAACGGGCCTACACCCTACAAGGTGGTAGATGGCCGCTTCCCAGCCGCCACCTCCTTTGCTTTGGAAATAGAAGCTTGGGAAACTTCATTAGCACGCACCAAAGACAGGAGGGTGCAGGGAGACCCAACATGAGGACCAAAAGAAACCCCAACATCCGCTAACACACTAACCAAATGACTATCAGGTAAAGATGGAAGAACGAACCGAACAAGAGAGTGCAAGGAGGGGGACGCAGTACCTGGGTGAGGTAGATTCTTGGCTGCTGCTAGCCTAGCCGCACGCGCAACCACCGGCTCCCCGCTATCCTGGACCTTGCAGCCCTTCTGTGTAGTGGAGAAAGGAGACCAGACAGGAATCCAACACGCCATCAGCAAAGAAGCCTCACCAGCAGAAGCAGAACGCATTGTCATTCCCAAGTTATCATCAAGCCAACTACAGAGAGTACCCATCAACTGCTTGGAGCCAGATGAGGCCCTGCTCTTGGCCGAAAACTTCTTAACCAAACATTTCTTGATGTAGGGTGGAACCCTATGTGGAGATCTTTCACGAATTGGAGGGGAAATCCCCAAGAACAAGATGAACACAAGAGGGAAAACAAGAGGAACACTCAAGAACAAGTCCAATCACACATCCACTAGACAATCAAACACACAAGATCCACAAGGTACATGAACAACAAAGGGAAAGATACAAGGTAGAGTTCATCCCAAATCCTATGAAGGAGATGAGGGCTTGATGATCTAGATAGATCCCTCAAGGGGGTCTTCATCCACTAGGGATCTTCTCCAATGGAGGCCTTGAACTCCAATGGAGTGTCTCTCTCTCAAGAGAAATCCCTCAAGGGGAGGTACATTAGCTAGGCTCTAGTGTTTAGATCTATCCTTAGCTAAGTCTAAATGGAGGAGATGAAGGGGTATATATAGTCCTAGGCAAAGAGAGGGATAAGTGGGGGCGAAATGGTAAAACAAGGGCAAAGCCCAAAGATCACACAGGGGCCCGTGTGCACGGGGTAAGTGGAGCCCGTCTTGCCTGAGGTATCCAGAGACCTGATGCAAGGGCCCGTGCGCCGGGTCCGTGGAGGCCCATGGACATGGGGTCCCGTGGGCACGCAGTACACGCCTGCGTCTTGCACGAGGTCTTTAGACCGCCACTGGGAGGCCGTGGGCACAGGTCGGAGGGGCCCGTGCGCACGGGGTAGCCTGAGCTGCTGCCTTCTTCTTGGCGCTTCCTTCTCCGCTCTGTGCTTCCCTCTTGGATGGTGTAGATGTTCTCTTCCGCATGAACTCGTCCTCGCTATGTTTGAAGCTCCGACAATACCTATGAATGCACACGGAAGGATCGTCAAGTAGCATACCATCCTCAAAGGGGTCAAGTGAACACGTGTAATCGAGAAGATTCACCTTTATGTATGTGAAGTAGATGTGGCACGTGTCTCTTGCCAAACGAACTCTTGACATGGTGATGTCCATAGGATGCTCCGCATCATTTCTTCTTCTTGCTCATGGGCACCACAATGGCCAGGGAAGGAGATGTGGAACATCCACAATACCAAATATGGAACGGGAGCCAGGGCAAGTCGGCACATTGGAGCAGACATCAGAGAAATGGGTGCCTGAACCCTTTTTAGTCGGAGCCAGTGAGATGAGAGGGTTACAATTTAATTCAGAGGTTCCTCAAGCCAATCAAAAGTCGAAGAAAATCTAGCCAACCTAACCAGTTCATGTGCTACCTTATTAGCTTCTGCATTACAATGTTTGAACCTAAACATAGGAAAATCACACGCAAAATGATAATAGTCACGAAAAACCGCCACCGCCGCGCCTGTCGAATATCCTCTGCTCTTCATGGTGTCGATGACCTTCAGGTTATTTGTCTGAGTTAATGACAAGATGATTACACCCCACCATTTGCGTAAGAGATAACCCAAATCTGAGTGCGAAAGCTTCAGCTGTCACACATCTGCGCATCAGCCTATCTTCCCATTGACCCTTGCAATGAATTTGCCTTTATCATCCCTGAGGAATGCCCCGAGTATACCCTAACTTGATCATGGTCAAAGGATGCATCAACATTGAGCTTTACAAAAATACCCTAGGGGACGACTCCACCCCCCACCTTCTTTATTGCCACCCTTGGAAAGGAAGCAATATCGACACTTAGGCTTGTTCACACATAGAAGGGCTGCCTAGATTGCTAATTTCTTATCATGGTCGTAAATTACATAAGAAACACATGATTGACATACAATGAAAAAATAAAATGACTTGTTGAAGGAACATATATCTTGAACCAAAAAAGAATTATATATGATTCTAAATAGTCCCACATACCAACCAACTGGAGAAGGTCATATATATGGATACTGATGTAGTTGTGCAGGTCATTGAATTGAAAACTAAAAACCAAGCGGCACATCCATGGTGAGATATTCTTCATACTTTCAGACTTGATACTATCTAATAAATGGTTGTGTGCATTGCTTGATGCACAGGCCGGGTAATCATCCTTCTTGGAAAAAATAAAACATCCGTGGCATCTCAAGATAACTTTTTGGCACAACCTCTTGTAGCCAGCCTTGGAAGTAAATCTGACCATCGTGTGTACTCCTATCTTATGGTTTTGTGGAGCCTCGACCCATCTCTAATGCAAAAAATGACAAAGACAAAGAAAAAACTCAGTTTGTTATGAGAAAAAAATAGATTTGGGGCTAACTTCAAATTTCTTATGCTAAAAAGACAACCTCATGTCAAACTTCTATAAATTACAAACGTAGTGGACAACAAAGCTTCTGAACCAGTGTAAATAGCTATGGTATTCAATGGACCGGTACGCTCCATTTATGGTCATCTCTACAATGTGTGGAGAATCGGGACCCATTTATGGAGGTGTGTACACGCTTGCAGAACACGGGGAGGGATATTTTTACCCGCCATTGATGGCAGCATGATCTTAGGATTGACCCTCCCATTCAGTAGACATCATACGGTCTGAATACTTGTATTTCATCTTTTACTTTTTGAGAGTGGATTTGGTTTGGGTGTGTGCACCTTAGTTATGCAGAGGCCGGGCGTAATACTTAAATCATTTAAGTAATAAAGCACCCATATCGGAAAAAAGGTATTCAATGTACACGAGCAACTACCGGAAATGATGCATGGAGTGCACACCAACACATCAGCAGTGATAAAAATTGCGCAATGCAGCCATATAGGTGACATGCGCAACACAACAAAAAGCACAAATTCAGAGAATGAGGCATGTTCATTATGTAAAGATTCATGATTCTTCCTTCTTGATGTTTTTCTTCAGCAAGATCCTCCCACCTTCCTCCTTTAATAGTCCGGGTATTAGGTGCACCAACACATGGACTTCCAAATCTTAAAGATATAAATACACAGTCAACCAATAACAGAGTGATACACAAAAGCTGCCAATACCATGAAAAATTGTTCATCGTCCCAACTACAAGATGGATTAGAAAAATAATGTCGATACACTGACATTTGGTTAGTGACTCCACAAGGTTCCTTATAGAGGCAAAGGTGTCCCATCTTTCGATGAGATGGTGGCTACCGCTTTGGTGGAGTAGACTTTGATGATCCGACTAGGAACATGCGAGGACGTCGCGCCTTAGCAATCGCTAAACCAACTCCGAGAGGTTATTGACGACGCTGCAGCACAATCAACCTAACCACGAAGGTCTGTTTCCTACAAGGAAATGACGAACAAGCAAGAAACTGAGATTGTAATCTGAATAATGCAAATTTAAGAGGTAAGCTTTATTGATCAAAGTGGGGTTCTGTGACGTCTTTGTCTGGTCGTTGAATACAGACGAAGTGCGCAAAGTTGCAGCTATGGCAAACTTCAATCTAAACGAAACCCCAAAGTCAAAACGACGCCCTAACAGCCGTATATATGGAGGAATAGGGGGGAATTTCATGACCCCTTGGAGGAGGGGTCTGAAACCAACCCTAAATCTGTTTCGCCACACATACGGACCTAAAAACAGCCTAGGAAGTTGTATTTTGAAATTACATGGGCCTGGCCCAAAAATAAGGTGGCACAACACCTAAAATAAGCTATGGACGAAATTTATGAAAGGGCATCTTGTATATTTCGTCCATGTCCTTGTATGTCATCAAGGAGGCTTCAAAGTGCTGAAATCTGCACTAGAAATGTCGTTCTTGTTCCCTTTGCATGCCTTCAACTCCATGCTTGGCCCTGCTCCAGTGTTCATCCCTCTTGTCCATGCTATTCCCTTCATTAGTAATCAACACAAATGTATCCAATTTAGGCAACATCATATTCTCAAGAACATTAGAATTGTTACCAAAAAACGGAAGTACCTGGTAATTCAATTGGCATGCGCGAGCTCTAGTAATTGGTCCAGTATGTATAGCAGTAGGGGTTGTGGGTGTAACAATGGGATTGATGTCCTCATCAGTTCCGAAAAGTCTTTTCATTTAGTAACACCACAACTGACAGTCCGATCTACCCCTCTAGCCCAACAAGGTCTCCTACTAGTGCCGTGCAAACTTTTCAATGAAAATTGTAGTATTAAGAAAATGAAAATTAAATACATATGTGGAATGAAGAAAGCAAATAAATAACGAAGTGGGAGATTGAAGGGAGAGCGAAAACATACAACAAATGTTTTGAGAAACTAAACAGTGACGAGTATTTTCTAGATGTCGCATACTTTACAGGACGAAAAAGTCCGTGAGAACCCAGAAAAAGACGACAAACACTTTATGCAAACAAAACAAGGAAAATGACGATAAATGTAGGTAAACATAGACATTTAGAAGAAGAATCGCATATAAGACCTTAAATTGCAAATTGTTGGTGAAAGAAAAATTCTAGCTAATTTTTGTTATTTGAAAAATATTATATTGCTCGTGATAAAAGAATGGTAACGTTAAAAAAGAAAAAAGAAAATGGCATATGCATTATTACAACTTGGTACTAGTAATACTTCTGATGCTAAGCATCAGCATGATATATTCACATGGAGCAGGAGGAAACAAAGATGAGTGTGTTAGGTATCAGTATAGTACCACAGAGAATTAAGTGACTCATGTTCCTTATGTGCAATTGGGCATAAGTATAGTATGCCAAGATCAAAAGCATAGCACACAACCTAACTTGGCTATATTACATGAGGAGAAAAGAGGGGGAGGATGAAACACCGAATAGAATAATGTTATTTCAGTTGGGCATTAAAGTCTTAAACTAAACCATACATTTTAGCACTGCTAAAGGTCGAATCCTTGGTGGAAAAAGAAGAAAATAAAATGAATACATAGTATGCATAACAACATACTAGCCAAACAAATTATCTCAACAAATCATTACTATCTCATAAGTGAACTAATTATATCTAGTAGTAAGAAGATAGCACCTCCTATTCTCACTAGTAAAGAAAGCTAGACACCCGATAACAAACAAACAGTATATGTCCAAGCATACCAGTAAAATTCTCAAGAGGCCACTAGTAGAACATATTGTATTCAGAAAAAGGAGAAAATGCAACTATAAACACATTAAAAGGAGAGAATTCATATCAAAGGTGCACACGATGCTACCTATTCATTTCCAGTCAGAACAAGATCATGCCATTGAGAAAAGACATGATTGACTCATCACTAGGTTATTCTCCCACCAAAAATATCAATGCTTACCTCTTTGAATGTTGGAGCACAAAGCAACGGCCACACGGAAATAAAACATAAAGTGACATGCAAATAGAAAATTGTGGGAGTGCTTGCTGAATTTGTGTGCATGTGTGTGGGGGGGGGGGTGCGGGATACTTTGCCTTCAAGAAGTGAGGTAAAACCTGCAGGTACATGCAAAAGCTAAGAAAATGACTAGGTGCTTATTGGAAAAAATAAGATCGACGACAGACTAATTAAGCACTAGGGACTTAACGAAAGAATGATGACTGGACCAGAACAATTCATTGTGTATTTCAAAAAATTATCATCGTGCATTAAAAACTCTTGTCATGTATTAAAATATTAATCTTGGATTTTGGAAAAATGCTCATCATGTATTTGAAAAAAACACACATTAAACTACTAGACATTGGGTATTTAAAATTTGTTTATCGTGTATTAAAAAAATGTTCATGGCATATTAATGTTACTCATCATGCACTTCAAATGATTTCTCTAGTTTAAATATGTTTGCATTTTCAAATATGTCCATTTTTTAAAGTGCTTACGCATTTTAAATAAAAATGTTTTTGTATTTAAAAATCATGTATTTAAAAAACTCTCCCATTTTAAAAAGTGCTCATATATTCTCAAACTAGAAAAACTGAAAATGTAAGAAGAAAAATAAAAACTGGAGAAAACGAACACATTAAGGCCAACAAGAACCGAACGAATAAAATAGTTGACAAAATGAGGAAATCCCAAGCTCGAATGTCAAACCGATCCTCGCATGCGCCCTTGCTCGGTTGGCCCATATGTGGGCGCTGGAAGTAATGTGGTGTATATATCATTGTAAGCGAGATAGCCTATGCGAACTTTTTGCACAAACTACTTTGCCCCGTGATGAGCCATGCCTCTTCTTCTTCCTTAATATTTGACACAAGCAAGAATGTAATCAAAAAACTAAATTTTGAAGCAAAAGAGAATCATAAGGGGTAGAAGGCCTTCACAGGAAATTACAGGGTGGCTTGTGAAGTTGCTTCTTAATTCAGTGATGATGAGTAGAGATAGCTAGGGGCAAAAAAAGAGGTCACCATTCCCTTTCAGGAAGACTATGGCCATTAAGATGTTCTTCGAGTATTTGCCTAGCTAGTTGTATTTGTGGTCATCTTCGATATGCATAAAGGTTTGTAGGGCAATCAGCTGATTGCTATCTTATTACCCATCCCAAGGCTGTTTTGAGGATCCTAGCAAGCAAAGAATTTGCAAACGGTAGGGCTGCCCGAAAAAGCAGGCCTCGTAGGTCGATCCTGTAGAATAAACCCATTGTGTTGATAGAAAATGAAAGGTGTCATGCTCATTTTTCTGCATCAAGTTGCAAAATGTGCTTAGCCAAAATAGTTGGGGCTTTAAGTGTTGCATCCAAGATCCATATTGCAATACTAATTGTTTTCTTTTGCAACTAGAATTTGAAAAGTAGAAACTATGGGAGGGCATAAAGCCTTTAAGGTTGGAAATTTCTAGCTCGGAGGAATGGAAAAAATGGATTTTCTCCACCGCAAATAGTCATGAGGGTTGAAGTCGAGTTGATAATTTGACTCATCAATACAATTTTCCAAACTTAGCCAGGGCTTGTGCGACGAGGACTATTCATATCAAGCCATAAGATGGGAAAGATTTCTCGAGGTAGAGGATTTTTTGCGAGTGGTAGGGGATTAAAATACCACCAAGGTTTTTGGCCCAACTGACCTTGCATTCATCGCTAAAGAAGTTGTGAGCTTATAAAGACGATGTAGAGAATTAAAGGATATGAGTGAGGGTGGCAGGGAGAGATGGTCTCCATTAAGAATATATACTTTCTGAAACAGAATGTTATATTTAGAGTCCATTGATCACGATTTTGGATGAATTGGCAAAAACTAGCCTAATACAACCGCGTAGGTGGTTGGGTATTGAAAGCAACTTATATCTTTCTCACTTCTAACATTCTTAGAAAATTATTTGTTTTTCAAACATACGATAATAGTATTGTCGCGGATCATGGCTACTTGAGTTAAAAACTAGATCATGGTTTGGGAAAATATAATTTGCTGCTCTTGCATACGTATCGATTCATAGCTTGGGGCTGGTTGCTAGTGTAATGCAATGAATAAAGATGACACATATATGTGTGTTAGGAAGGGAGACATGAGGCGATCAACAATGGTTGTTTCTGTGAGATTGTTAGATGAGGTTTTCCAGGCAGAGGATACCACATCATTGGCAAGAGGTTATTTCTAAAACATGCTTAGAAGTCAACAAATTAATAGGACGCGAATGTGTAGACTTTGTGGTCCTTGCTAGTGTAACGTTGTACATGATATGATAGGGGTGACTTCGGAGTTTAATATATGTGATTGTACGATAGTTGATAAGATAGGTTTACCTACAATCAATTTCATATAGAGAAGATAAAAATGTTATAGAATAGATTATCTCTTACTTTCATCTCCTGCAAGTAATGCACCACAGTCAGCAAAAACACCCTTCCCTGATTTAGTGATTGGAATATATGACCTATCAATGGTACCAACAACAATAACATGTAGAAAATTCTGTCCCAGATGATGAATTCTACACATCATTGAGTTTTCACCAATAACTTATAACTAATGGACCTAGTTTCTTGTCTGTGACTCGTGATATATCAAACTCTAACATGTTGGTACTGATAGGCCCAATTTTTCTCATTACTAGTGTGATGCACACTAGTGAAGGGCTTGGTATGTGAGCGGCAATAAGCTAGCCCACTAGAGCAAAGCCCACTAGACTTAGACGAACTCCCATAGAAAAGCCCTCTGAGAAGTAATTCCACCCATTGCCCCCTCCCCTCATTCATTTTCTCCTAACCAATGGTCGACGCCACCTTATTCTTTTTACCAAGTCTCCCTTCTCCATCTAATCTATCGCTTCCCAAGAACCTTCACCGGTGATACTATGCATTAACAAGTGTTACATGGAGGAGAGTGTTATTGAGGGGCTATGACGGTATTCAGCTAAAACATGATCTGATATCCTCATGCTCATTGAGGACTAAATCTGGTGTCTTTAACCCAAGCTCTCCACCACTCCTACCTCCTCCTATTGAGGCGCTCTAACAGTACCAAATCCCAAATTTTGCCTAGTTCCGGCAGTCCTCCAGCACGTCGCTGCCTGCTCAAGGTATGGGAGCATGACACATCCTGGAAACCGCCCAGGCCATGTGATGAGGTTGAGTTTCTGCTTATTCATCACCTCTAGGATGGCCATTGTGTCATCTGTTACTTTTTCAAGGTCAACACCTCAGTCAAGTTTACAAATGCTATGGCATCGATGTGTACATGCACCACCTGTATTCGCGAACTTGTGCTGACAAGGACCCCTAGTGGGTATTGGTGCAAGTAGGAAGTAGTGCAAGGCGGTTGATTCTGGGGTGTGCGTCTATTCATGGGTTAGGTCCTCACTAGTGGTTTATTTATCACCACTAACATGTGGTATGCCTTTGTGTGTAGTGGCTTAGTCGACCATAAGTAGATTGCCATTTTGTAGAATGTTTTCATGCATGCAAAAGTACATGATGATTAAAAACTTAATTAAATGAAGGCCTATGAAAATATGGTAGCTCCTTTAGTGGAGAGCATTGTCCTATTCTTCATTTGATGAATCGTTTCTAAGCTAACGATAATATTATTTTATTTTGTTTAGATCATCAATTATTCTATGTGGCCTATTGCTAAATTGGCACAACTGCGTGTGCAATGAGGTTGGAGGTAGTGCATAGAAGCTAGAGGATTATAGCTAAGCTTTGCTAATTTGGTAGCTAAAGCACCAACTAGCTACATGGAGGCATAGGTTTTAGAAGGGGGCACAAAATGGGTATTGGTGGGTGGGTCATTGGGGGGGGGGGCTACAGGGACCTCGCCATGCTACAACATTGGTACATTGGTACATGGGTCAAACTAGATTTTGTTTTGTTTTATTTCATTTGTAAATTTATCTGCATATAGTTGTATTCTAACTACGGTCATCCATACTCATACACCCATGTAATATCCAACAGAAACATTGGTTGCATTTTTTGGATATATACAACAAAGTAGGAATTCAAATTTGGTAACCGGACTGAGCTTTTCTATTGTATGTTTACATGAGTATTAATTCACGAGCATGTATAGTACTATTAAGCCACTCAAAGACTCCCGAAACAAATCAAGTTCGGTTGCAGATTGTAGTGACGATCTGCTTTTTTCTTCTTCTAGGTGGATGTGCCTTGTACATCGTATCAATGACCTCTGTTGTGGCAAAGTCACTTGGTGAAGAGTCAGATCCGAGAGACATTGTTGATAACTTTCCAACAGGGCGATGGATGTTATTCCTACTCTTGATTGGTCTAATGTCTATCTTCATTAGTGTCCCCTTTAACCAGGTAATGCTTCTTTCATACTGGGCATGTTAAATGATTATTCTCAATCATTAATTGTGCATTTTATGTGCAATATTCACACTATCCAATGCTCATCATTTGCAAGTGGTTGCATCTAGAATTTGGATTTTTTGTATGAAAAGTTCATATTTAAGTACTCACTGTGTTATTTTGCTCTGCATATTTGGTCCCCTTAGGACAGATTATTGGCCACCAATGCTTTATTAATATGTACTTTATGTGGCACATAATGGATTCCATTAAATTAGAATTCCAAACTACTTATTTATTATTGTAATTTTGTATCACAAAGCCTTACATATTAATAGTGTAATTCTTGCAAAAGCTTCCCATATAGACCGAACATGTGGAGTTCCATATTTACACTCATGTGGTCGTATTGTTTATTGTTGTTCTTTACCATCATAGAACGTTAGTTTTCAAAAATGAAACTCTTTCACTAAAAAAATTCTATGTCTGCATGTTAAACAATGAGAGGTTGTGCGTGCTTGCATGCCCAGATGCCTACGATGACATACTTTTTCTTATTATTCTTATTAAGGGTAGTTTAAAGAACAACTCTAGTTCAAGTCTTTGTGATCACGAACCGGATTCTTGTTTTTGTTGAGCACTTGAAGGAGTGGATGTGTTGTCTCACCATTAAAAATTAGTTTAAGTCCTCTTGAACATGAATTTTGGTCCTTTTATATGATGTCGGGCAGTGGCAGAGCCTACTAGGAGCAAAACTGAGTCATGGACAAACTGCAAAAAATCGTAGATACCGATAAAATTAGGCCTTAGAAATAATATTTTGTGTAAATTCCTTTAGCTGGCCTGTCTAGAATACGACATGTAGGTCAACCACTACTATCAACTTTTCTTACATAGTTGACCAATATTAGGATGAGGTAGGGTCACACAAGGGCATCTCCTAGGTCGCACATCAAAACTGACAACTTAAATTTCTACGGACACTTTCGGCGCTAGAAAAGCCGGTCATTCAACCTTATACATCAAATGTCCACTCCAGATCTAACCTCCTCCATTTGTCCTGCATATGTAGATCAATAGCAATTTGTATGAAGTGCAAACATATGCAATAACAACTAAAATGCATTGGATGTTGGATTTCATAAAGTTTGTAGCCGAGACGAAAAGTTGCTAGTCCGGCTGTCCGTGCAAAAAAACACATTTTTGCCTCCCAAACTAGTTGTTGTGCCAAATTCCTCACTATGTGTGTGTCTCCTTCTCACCAACTGAGTCCTCCAAATCGGCCATCAAGTACTTCAACATCCTAGCATGGTAGGCTCGCACGATGTTCACCGCATCGGGATCCAAGTCAGATATCTCATACTAAACACGTTAGTGTCCTCCAAATCATCCAGGAGCTCAACCTTGTTTTCTTTGAGCTTGATCAATATATGTTGCACCATTATGAACATGTAAAAACTCTTGTCGTTATTTCTCCCCTTCATGTCATTGCACTTGATGCACTCCTATTTTTTGCTAGGATTTCCTCAAAGCTCTACATCATATTGGTGGTTGCACCTTCCCACTTGACCTTCTACTCCTCTGAATTTCTCCCTCGGTTCCTAGCCATCCTTTTGGCTGGAGCAAAGGCATTTTGTTGGTTCACTATCTTCACCTACACTAGACATGGGAGCGGTCTTAATGGATTTGGCCATGACATTGAGCCACTTGTGGTGCACATTCAACTTAATCTAACAATGAATGAATATGAAGTGCTTCTCTCTCCCTTTAAGAACAATGGGAGTGCACAACCAGGATATAAAGAAAAGGCATGATCTAGTTACGTATTTGGCCAAATGACTACACCTAGAGCATATCAGACCAAATGCCTAACAAACAGAGCAAAAAAACTTATGTTCTCTTGGAATGTTGCACCGCTTAGCCATCGGACTTGCAATCGTTCGTAATAGCCACAATACTTGCATGTGGCCTCTTGAATGTTGTACCATTGATTAATGGTGACTTCGAGTTATGCTCACGGAACATCGTCGTTGATACAGATCAAAATGCTTGTGATCATCGAACGAACCTTGCACTATTTTCCAAAAGGTAGTTGCCTTTTGCTCTGAGCCATGATTAGATCAATTCTTGTGGGAAACCATGCATCAACCAAACATTAATCCTCCTTCATTTTGAAAATTTCTCCTTTTTTCTTCTTTGGATCTGCACCCACCTCCCACATGTCATCAAGATCACCTTCTAGGTGGTCATTGTTGTGATGTTGGGTTTGTGTTGGCTAGGTCTATGATGGTTCGACCTGTGATAGCTGGTCGTCCAACATCTGAGTGTGCGTCAGCTAGGTGTCCACCTCCATCCGGAAATCTTCCACTTCTTCATTTTCATAGCTGCTGTAATAATGGACCATATTCACGATCGACTCCTCATCATCCATCGTCTAGCTCAGCTGAGACATTCACTCAAACAAAGATGAGGCACCAACGGCGTTGTCGGCCCAATGGGAACTAGGGTACCATGGATCATCTGTCTCTGGCCCAGTGGACGACACTTGGGCCGGCCCATGGCACGCAGCCTTGCTTCGGCAGGTCCGCAGGGAGGCGCCTCACGAGGGGCTGGCCTAGTGAGGCTCCCTTGCTGCCAAGCAGAGCCCTGCAGACACCACCAAGCACCCGGCTGCCTCGCGAGGCTCCCCTCGCGAGGCCGCCTCACAAGGCAGGTCGTATGATGCCAGTCGCGGGGCTCTGCACCCATCACGTGGATGACGTCCCGCTGTCAGGACAAGGACGGCGGGGCGTGACCAAGCCCAGTTTCTATTCTGGTTATAAGGGAGCAGTGGCGCCTATCTCCCCCAAAGCAAGTCCCAAAGTAGAAAGAAGATCAGGGCGGATCGGCATGCCAGGGAGAAGTCATTGCCGAGCCCACCAATGTGTCATGAAGACTACTTTATCAGGCGGAGACCGCTTTAGTTAGGATAAGCCTAGGATCCTATCCCCCTTTGAATTTCCACCCTGTGGCCAACCTTTCCCGCTCATACCAAGGTACTACAAAGGGGCAGGGCCACCTCCATGTAAGGGGATCGAGCTATTCTCCCCACCTCTCGTGAACCTCGAGCCACAAGCTCTCCATTACAGAGCAATTCAACACAGGTAGGAGTAGGGTATTACACGGCCAAAGGGGCGGGACACAGGTGCTCATGGCGTCACCTTCATGTTTAGTGAGAGCCAGTGTGCCTGTCGTAATCCCTCCATAGTTGTCGTCGTGTCGTAGGTCGCCAAGCAAAGCCTACCAAAGTACGAACCTTAGTTCTTGGAGAAGTTTCTTGGACACAGATCCTAGACTCGGATATTTGGTGTGCCGGACAGGGGGACTTGCCGTCTTCGCAACTTCGACCTCGACGTCAACGCCAACATGGACGAAGCCGCCGCTCGTCAGGAGCACACCGCGCACCGAGCTGCCGCCATGGTCCATGCGGTGCCCACTGCTCGAGGTGCCCCTGGGCGGCACCCTCATGCCGCCACTAGGCCTGTTGGGGAGCGAGTTGCCTCCTCCGTCCACCCGTCGGTGAACAAGCAGGTGCGTGGCCGTTCTTCCATCGCCTCCTCGCTCGTGCATCGCAACCCTCTCACTACACACGATGTGCTGCTCATGGCACATGAGCTGCTGCACTATCGCCCCATCGAGGACGACTATGACGCCTGGCTCGGGCGCATCGCCGAGCTCGTCAATGCCGCGCGTGATGGCCAGGCGCCCTCCCGCTCCCTGCCCGCTGCATCATCCCTCAACAACCGGCTGGGTGTGACGTATCTCCTCCTCCTCCCCTGCCCAGTGACGTGATCGAGAGGCGTCCTGCGGCGAGCACTCTGGAGCTATCTCACAGGTCATTCGCGTCGGCCAGTGACGGTGACAGCTGCCAGATCATTTGCCGCGTGCCCCCGGAGGTGCGTGTGGTCCTCGAGAAGGCGCGCAACCGTCAGGACCGCGTCCTCCATGACGTTGCCATTGGTAAGCGCCAAAACCGCGCGGCCCTCGATGGAGGTGTCGTCACCACCAGGGGCTACCTGGCCCTCGCCCCCGAGCTACGCCATGTGGTGTGGTCGGACAAGTTCAGGCCAAACCTCCCTCCCTGCTACGACGGCGGTGCCAGCCCCATTGGGTTCCTGCTGCTTTACACCATCACCCTCCATGCTGTGAAGGGGGATGATCGGGTCATGGCAAACTGGTTCCCCATGGCCCTCAAGAACGCCGCACGCTCGTGGCTCATGAACCTCCCTGAGGCGTCCATCTCTTCGTGGGAGGACTTGTGCAAGAAGTTTGTCGCCAACTTCACGGGCACGAGCAACCGCCCCCTCACGCTCAATGACCCGCGGCACATGCGGCGGTGCCTAAGCGAACCCTGCGCCAAGTTCGTCCGATTGCCTCGACCATGTGCCGCAGGATCCTAAAGGCTTCCGACGTCACGATCGTATCTTCCTCACCAACAGTGTCACGGATGTGAAGATGTGCGAGTAGCTCTCCATCAGGGATGAGCTCGACTCCGCAGCAAAGTTGTTCGTCCTCACCGATCGTTATGCAAAGGACAAAGAAGGATGCCTTTTCCTCCACAATGACCCTAACGATGAGCCTAGCACGACGAAGGGCAAGGATGCCCAGTGCAAGGGCCCTGCCGTGCTCACAACGGAGCCGGAATACAAGCGCGGCTACGACCGCGGCGAGGCCAAGAAGGAAGACCGTCCTTTTTGCACCTACCACAACATGAACTCCCACAACACTGAGACTGCCATGAGCTCAAGCTGCTTTGCGAGGGCCGCACCGAAAAGCCGCCAGCCGCAAGGAGCGCGGCAAGGTCCGCGGCGGCAACGGAGGTGGCGGCTGGGCGACAACAAGATATCAACAACGGTCCGCGGCGACAACCGCCAAGGCTGGCAGAACCAGCTATGACAGGCTGACCCGCAAGCCAACACCGCCCCACCACGTGCCAATGACTGCCCTCCCGCTGATAATGCTGGCTGTTACCAAGAGCCCCATAGGGTGGCCTGCATCCATGATGGAGCCCAGGCCCCCCGTCCAACCGCCACTTCAAGCAGTTCTCTGGGAAGTGAACGTGGCCCTCTCGACGCTCGAGTCCGCTAGCCGCGTCAAATGGTCTGAGTTCCCCATCGCCTTCCATGCCAGCGACCACCCCAAGTGCATGAAGGCTGTGGGGGCCGTTCCCCTGTTGTGTACGTGTACCATCAGTAATGTGGTTGTCACCAAGATGCTTAGTGACTGTGGTGCGTGACTCAACATACTCTCTGTGAAGACCTTCGAGATGCTCCAAGTGCCCTATGAGCGCCTGATGCCCACCAGTCCCTGCTCGGATCGATGGCTCCATTGTCCCCTTGGGGCGGGTGCGCCTTCCCGTCACATACGACACCCGTAACAACTATTGTATGGAGTTCATCATCTTCGATGCGGCTCACATCGGCCTGCCCTACAATGCCATCTTGGGCTACGCGGTGCTCTCCAAATTCATGGCCATGACCCACCATGCCTACGGCCTCGTCAAGATGCCCGGCTGCAGTGCTACCCTCACCATCCGTTGTGACAAGAAGGACGTGATGCAAACCCTCGAGCACGCCTACAAGGCTGCCTCGACCGCGTACCGGGCCGATGAGGATGTGCCCAGGCCTTCAAGGAGGCGCCCGTGAAGAAGAAGCCCCTGCTCTCCCAGGAGTGGCCCGAGTCCAATAAGGCGTCGCTAGATGGCGGCGAAGCAAACCCTCCCTCGCATCCAGCGGAGGGCCTTCCCCCAAATAGGAAGGCGCGCTCGTCACCTTCCTGTGGGCAAGCCCACATGTGTCGGCTTGGACAACATCAGCCATGCCCAGTCTACTGAGGATGGTGGCCTAGCACCACTCAGTCGCGTGCCGAAGCACGCAGCCTGTGAAGCACAAGTAAAGGTATTATGTGCTCGGGAAGCATGAAATCGTCACCCAGGAGGTGAACAAGCTCTTGGAGGCTGGAATCACCTATGAAGCTAACCTCCCCGAGTGGACCATCAGCCCCACCCCCTTCACCAAGCTACGCAGTAGCGAGCCCATATGCGTCGACTTTGTCGCCCTCAACCAGGCTAGCCCCGCAAGTCCATTCCCTCCTCCGTGGATCAACTAGATCGTGGGCTCGTCTTGGCTAATGCGTATGCCTTTCGACCTGAAGGGTGCTGCAACCACCTTCGTGAGGCTGATGCGCATGAGCCTGGAGCCCCGCATCGCAGTGGTTAACACTGACTCCCTGACGAAGGAGGGTGTTCTAGTACATAACACATGGAACACCCACCATCACCTTAAGTTCTGTTCGTGCCCCTACGGATATGAGTGACATGGAGTTGTACACGGTCTGGAGCTCACTCTACAAGTGCTGCCATCAACACTCGGGAGCTCCTTCCCACTCTCATGGAAGCCCCATGATCAGCACTGGCAGCCTACTTACTTGAGGGCCCCTCGGCCGTCAGATCCTCAAGCTGACCGGTCTTGAACATGACAGCATGTATCTTCCTGTTATGTAACGAACCTCCTTCATGCATCAGTAATCCTATTTCCTTCATAATCCTGCGTGCTTGCAGTTGAGTGTACCTCGATAGGGGCGCGTGCTCGTAATCTCCCCCGTGTCTGTCACACAAGCGGGGGCTGGGCACGGTGTATGTGCTCGGGTCAGTCCTAGCAACACTTCAAAATCCAAGCGACAGAGATCTGGCTTGCGGGCCTGCTCGCATGTACGTCAGCTCACCAGGTCCTTGGTGCTTCTGTCTCCTCGTGTAACAGCCAGAGGCGACCACACGAGCGTGCCCTGCTACACTACTTGTGAAAACTTGGATATTCCCCTGGTGCAGGATATCGAAGGCCTCAGGAGCCCCCTTCGGGAGGCCACGTGAGCAATGCCCTGCGGGAAGAAGGCTTCACAAGGGGCTGCACCTCACGAGCACCGCCCTACTGGGGACTCGCTCCAAGTTGCATGCCTCAAAGGAGCTAAGTCTAAAGCACCCCTGGGGTTATCTCCCTCTCGTTTGTCTCTCTCGTGGCATCCTGACTTCCTTGACATGAGCCGCTTGTGCATCAAGGGGGAACGCTGAGCATCGCGCCTTAGGGACACCTACCAAACATAAGAGTCCTACACCCTCGAGCCTTGCTGAGCGCACGCTCTCGGCATACCAAGCGATGGTTGTAGCCGCCTTGGGGGCTGGGTCCCAGCAAAACAGGGCATGAAGGCAATGTAAAAAGGGAAGTAAAGGCTTTCGGAGGAAAAATAAAAACACACATTAAGCATCGAGTACTTAGAGCAGAATTGTCGTGCAAATGTCTTCACACCCCCACGGGGCCACATCTACTCTATGGAAGGAATGAGAGTGGGGGGGGGGGCTCAGGCAACAGAGCCACCGTCAACTTCATTGACGACAGTGTTGCTGTCTTCGCTGGACCCTTCCCTGACAGGTGCGCACTGCTCCAGTAGACTCACCACATGGTTCTCCATCGCCCTAGCAAGCTCGCCTCAAAGCTCCTCGATGATGGGAGATAGCACCTGGTCAAAGTCGAAATCATCATCGACGCGCGACAGATTGCTGAAGACGCGGGTCGACGCCTGGAGCAGAAGGTCGCGGCACTCAACGTCGCAAATATCATCCCACTAGGCGAAGGTTGCCTCCAGCCATTCCACGAGCCTTGTGAAGAAGGCCAAGTAGCTGGTGTCGTCGATTTCCAAAGGGTACTATATGGCCTCGACCGAAAAAGTGGCCACGGCGCTGCGGGCGTGCTCGTTGAGCTCGCGGAACATCTTGGAGCGTTGCAGTTGCTCCCTGCGCCTTCATGCAGTCTTGTCGCGGACCCTCTGTGCCTCATCACTAACCTCGCTCACCTGAGCCTGGAGGTCTTCCAACTCCTGGCGGGTCGTGGAGTGGTGCCCCGCCACTCTCCGCCTCTTGGTCTCCGACACCACGAGCCGCCGCTTGAGCTTTGCAATTTTGGCGCCCCGCCTCTTCGTCCTCTTCGTCCTCCTGCTTCTGCAGGTTATTGGAATAGCTGTCAGCAAGGGCTTTGGCCTTCCGTGTGACCTCATCCTAGGCCTACTTGTCGATCTCCACTTTGTACTTCGCAGCCTTCTCTTCGAGCGTGGTGTTGGCTTTCGCGAGGCGTTCCTTGTAGGAGGCCTCGTTGGCCGCCCATGGTGCGGTACAGGTTCTCCAACTAAATGCTCTCGCTCCCTCTCATACTCGATGATGGTCCGCAGAAGCTCAAGGTCCCGGACCTCCATGTTCATTTTGAGGGCCGCCACCCTGCTCTTGCGCCGGGCGACCGCCGCCTTACAGGGAGTGAGCCGAGCCTCACGAGCCGTTGCATGTTCTGCGGAGGCCTCCTCCGCTGACGTTGCCTCCTCCAGGCGTCAGGCAGCCTCTTCTACATCCCGTATCGCCCTGTCAAGGAGCTCCTGGGTCTTACGAGTGGCCTCCTCACTTTCCCTCCTTGCTGCCTCGGCTTGGCGGCTGCCCAGTTGACGGCCACGTCTAGTCGCCGCCAGCCTCCCACGAGGCGCTCCCGCTCCAGGCGGAGCCTCTCTTCGTAGGCGATGAAGTCAGACTCCAGGGAGCGGAGGGCCGACTGGGCATGGCATAGAGTCCCGCTCCGTAGCAAGACATTGTGGCTCACCGGGACCAAGGCCCAGGTGCGTCCAGTCCTTCCACCTCCACCCTCGATGGTTCCGAGGGCCCGGGGGATACTGTGGTCGCTGCACCTGGCCCTGTGTCTCTACCGGAGGGGGCCTCGTTCCCCTTTGGGCGGCCAGGATCCACCTTGACCCCACCCCAACTTCTGCATCTGCTGATCGTTTGGCCGTTCAGGGCATGTGGTGGCCGCCGCGCCGGTGCCTACCTCCTCCTTGGCGCGGACCTCTTCAGGAGGCACCCCTCCTCTGGCAGGAGGAAGGACTTCCTCGGGCGGCTGGGCGGAGTCCGCGGGTTCCTCCTCGGTGACTTTGCCATGCTCCACGGGGTATGACGGGGGTTCTGCTGTGTCGACCGCCCCCAGCTCCCGTTGGGCCCTGGTCGTCCATGCGGCATCCTCGTCCCAGGTTCCCTCCTTCTTCTTCGACAGGGAGCCCCTTCTACATAACAAGGGGTTAGGCCAAGCCAAGCAAGACGAAGTGGTTGACGCAAAGAGCGTGCAAGGTAAGGAGACTTACTCATCTCTAGGGACACACCGCCTCTTCCTTAGCTTTCCTCCAGGTCGGCTGTTGCTACTTCCTCGAGGCTCGCTGGGGCCTCCTCCCGAGGCCCCTCCGGGACGCCCGCCTAGGCTCCCACCCAAGGCTCTAGTGGGCTGGATTGCCCTACCAGGCATGGGGCTTCCCACGCCAAGGGCCTCCTCCTCCGGAGGTGCGGACCGTAGGGGCTCGACCCCGACCCCCCCAGCATCGCTACCGCCGCCGCTGTAGGCCCCAGCTGTCAGCGAGGGTTCTCTCACCTCGCTTCGAGCATCGCTGCGGCTGTTGCCCCTGTGAAGTTGTTGCCGCCGGGAAGCCGCATCACTTGGATCGGATTGTCACGGGATCCCTCATGACCCGCTGGCACCAGCCCCCACTGATCGAACCGCGGCATGCCGGCTCACGCGTCCTCCCGGTTTCTAGAACAATAGATCAGGCCCGCCTCCGGCGGCGGGAACAACGTCCTCGCTGCAAGGAGAACTCTTGCCAGCCCCTCCACCACCTCTAGGGCACAGCGATCGGTGCTCAGCCACATGGTGTCGCTATTGTAGGGTGGAACCCTAAGTGGAGATATTTTCACACTTGGAGGGGGGAAAGGGATGAACACAGGAACACAAAGAGGCAATTCGCTCAAACGTAACCCAATCACACTTCCACTAGAATAACATAGTTGAGATCCACAAGAATACAAGAACCATCCAAGGAAACAAGCATAAAGGTAAGGTTCTTCCCACTCCTAAGGAGGTGAGGTCTTGATGATAGGCTTCTCGAAGAGGAGGTTTTGATATCTACTTGGGATCCTCTCCTAACAGGTCTTGATCTCCAAGAGGAGTGGTAGAAGGAGCAAAGCTCTATCAATGTCTCACATATACTTTGCTAACCCTAACAAATGTCTTAGACCCAAAATATATAGCTAAAGGGAGGAAGGGAACGTCTTGGGAGGCAAGACAGGGTGTCCACTACGAAGCACAGGAGGCCAGCCAAGACGGGATAAGTGATGCCCGTCACGAGGCCCGTCTTGCATGGGGTCCCGTACGCACCGGTTGCTACAGTGGTGAGGGCCAGTCCGCATCGGCTCTGGAGGTCGTGCGCATGGGGTGCGCATCTCAGTTACAGAAGCCTTCTGGGTGGCCCGTGGGCACGGGGTCTGGAGGAGTCGTGTGCATGAGGTCACCTGGGAGGTGTTGTTTTGCTCCTGTTGGATGCCTTCTTCTTCCTTGTGGTCTTGGGGCCCTTCTCTTATGCCAATGGGATGTCCCTTCGCTGCTAGGTGGCATTCGTCTTCGTATGTAATGACACATAGCATGTTTTGGTGAGGTAGCCTCCAAGTTCCATTCATATCCATATCGAACTCAAGTACGATTAAGTTCACCTCGGTTTCGATGGCGCATTCTTGAGCTCTTGTCATAGGTCCACGTGGTGCTTGATGAGTTGTACTAGAGTCCATGGGGATGATGGAGGGATGCTCCGCATCATCTCCCCCCTTGGGAGAGATACGTCCTTGGATCGTGATCTTCATCACCATGGCAGGATGCCAAGTCCTTGACATTGAAGATGTCACTTACATTGTACTTGTCCCGTGGGATGTCGATCTCGTAGGCATTGTCAATGTAACAGACTAGCACTTTGAAAGGTCCATCGGCTCGCGGTAGTAGCTTGGACTTGCACTCGTTGGGGAAGCGGTCCTTGCGAGGGTGTAGCCATACTAGATTACCCGGTTTGAACACCATGGCAGTCTTGTTATTGAGCTTGGTGGCGAGGCGGTGTACTTGATGCTCAAACGTAGACCTTGTATCTTCATGCATCTTCTTGAGATAACATGGTCTTGCACTTGCGTCCATATTTGCACGTTCTTGGAGTGGTAAAGGAAGGATGTCCAAGGGAGAGAAAGGGTTGATGCCGTAGACAACCTCGAAGGGGGACCTGTAGAGTGTCTTGCGTGATTGTAGGCGTACTCAGCGATGGGTAAGCATTGCGCACACTCCTTGATGTTCTTCTTGATCAAAACGCGTAGGAGAGTAGATAGCGTCCGGTTGGTTACTTCCGTTTGTCGATCAGTTTGGGGATGATAGGCTCTCGAGAATAGTAGCTTGATGCCGAGCTTGGCGCATGGTATGTTCCAAAAGTAGCTTAGGAAGTGGACATCGCGGTCCGACACAATTGTCCTTGGCACTCCGTGTAACCTCAAGATTTCCCTACAAAAGAGATTTGGAACATGTGAAGCATCGTCTATCTTATTGCACGGGATGAAATGTGCCATTTTAGAGAATCGGCCCACAACAACAAATACCGAATCCCTGCCATTTTGAGTCATAGGTAATCCAAGCACAAAATCCATGCCAATGTCTTCCCATAGTTGATACGGAACGGGAAGGGGCATATTTAAACCATGAGATTGAGCTTCTGACTTAGCTTTGCAACATCACGAAACATTTTTGGCCAAAAGTACTTGAAGGAGAGTGTGGCAAAGATCTTTTCATGCCCGAAATGTCCCATAAGTCCGCCCTCGTGAGCCTCTTGCAGAAGTAACAAATGAAGAGAAGATTCGGGTACACAAAGTTTGTTAGCGCGCATAAGATAACCGTTCTTAAGGTAATACTCCCAACAAGTGTTAGCAAGACATTTGGCATAAGGAATCACAAACGAAGGATCATGTGCATATAGGTCTTTCACATGCTCAAAGCCGATAACATTCAATTCAAGGTGAGTAACTAAAATGCACTTGCGGGAAAGAGCATCCGCCACAACATTCTCTTTACCCTTAATGTACTTGAACACATAAGGAAAATATTTAATAAGTTCACTCCATTTAGCATGCCGTTTGTTCAACTTTGTTTGACCTTGAAGGTATTTAAGCGTCTCATGATCGGTATGTATGACAAATTCATGTGGGCGAAGATAATGCTCCCAAACATGCAATAATCGCACTAAAGCATATAATTCTTTGTCATATATGGGATTGTTAAGTTGGGCATCGGAAAATTCTTCCCAAAAATATGCAATGGGTTGCTTTTCTTGCATCAAAACTCCACCAATACCATTTCCACTAGCATCACAATGGACCTCAAAAGTTTTGTCAAAATTAGGCAATGCAAGAATTGGAGCATGTGTAAGCAAAGAATTAAGCTCGTCAAATGCGGTAGATTGAGAGGGTCTCCAAACAAAGGGTGCATTCTTCTTACTTAAGGCATGCAATGGTGATGCAATGGTGCTAAAGTCCTTAACAAAGTGACGATAGAAGCCGACGAGACTAAGGAAACTACGCATTTGTTGCAAATTTGTGGGTTGTGTCCAAGTTTTAATTGCTTCAATTTTAGACTCATCAACATGAACACCCTTAGAAGACACAACAAAGCCCAAGAAAACAAGCTTGTCAACACCAAAAATCCATTTCTCCATGTTAGATAAATACGCTCGTTTCTAAGAACTTGCAAAACGTCCCTAAGATGGGTGACATGATAACGATTCGCTAAACACAAGGATATCGTCAAAGTAGAACACAACACATATGCCAATGTATTTTTGAAGAACATAGTGCATCACACACATGAAAGTGTCGGGGGCATCCGATAAACCTATAGGCATAAATAACCACTCGTACAAGCCAAATTTAGTTTTAAAATCTTTTTTCGACTCATCACCTTGTTGAATGTGAATTTGGTAGTAGCCACTTTTAAGATCAACTTCTGAGAAAATGGTTGTGCTGCAAAGCTCATCTAGCATCTCGTCAAGCATGGAATGGGATGCCTCTAGAGAACGGTGATAGCATTTATGGGACTATAGTCGGAACACATGCGAAAACTACCATCTTTCTTAGGCACGAGAATAACTGGAATGGCACACGGGCTCAAGCTTTCACGTATATGTCCATTGTCAAAGAGGTGTTTTACTTGCCTTTGTATCTCCTTAGTTTCTACGGGGTTGACCCAGTATGCAGCCTTATTCAGTAGGGGTGCACTGAGGATGAGGTCGATGCGGTGCTTGATGCCACGTAGAGGAGGAAGACCCAGAGCTAGCTCATCGAGAAATACGTCTGCAAATTCCTGCAGAAGATTAGACAACACTAGAGGTAGATAATTAGAGGTGTCAATCCTTTCTGCTTCGTCTTTGCACACTAGTACATAGTGTGTGACACTAGATGGGTTCTCACACACTTCTCTCATGTCTCTTTTCGTATCTAAAAGCACTAAGTTTTTCTTGTCGCTCATCGTGGAGGCACTCATTTTTCGTTTGTGGCGCTCACTCTTGCTTTGGTGGTTCACTCTCTCACTATTATCTCCATGATGGGTGGATGCTTGTTGGTCAGCGATCACTTGACTTGGCGACATAGGTCATAGCACGTACTCCTTCCCCTTCATCTTGAAGCTATAGTGGTTGGTTCACCCATTGTGGATGACGCCACGGTTGAATTGCCAAGGTCTTCCTAAGAGGACATGGCACACGGACATAGGAGCCACATCACACTCCAAGGTGTCTTCATATGTCGATATTTAAGGAAACTTGTACGGTGTGCTCCACCTGAATGGTACCGGAGTCGCTAAGCCATTGGACCTTGTACGGGCGAGGATGCTTCATCTTGAACAATTGTAGCTTGGAACATAGCTCTTCACTTGCCAAATTGTGGCAACTTCCTCTGTCGATGATGACCTTCGCGGAACGTCCATTGATGCGCGCTTTGGTGTGGAAGATGTGGCAACGTTGGTCTTTGCCTTGTTGGTGTTGAAGCGTCAAGACCTTGGAGACAATGAGTGATAGAGGCGAGGGTGTCCCGATCTTTCGATGAGATGATGGATATCGCTTTGGTGGAAATCGACTTTGATGATCCGACTACGAACGTGCGAGGACGTCGCGCCTTAGCAATCGCTAAACCAACTCCGAGAGGTTATCGACCACGCCGGAGCATGATCAACTCCGACCACGAGGGTCTGCATTTCGTGAGCAAACGAAGAACAAGCAAGAAACTGAGATTGCAATCTGGATATTGTGAATATAAGATGAAAGCTTTATTGATCAAGGTGGGGTTCTGTGACGCCTTTGTCTGGTCGTTGAACACAAACGAAGTACGCGGAGTTGCAGCTATGGCGAACTTTTAATCTAAACAAAACCCAAGGAAAAAGCTACTAGATGGATCTACTTATATAGGAGCAAGGGGTGGCGGCCAAGGAGGTGGGAGGACGTCCCAAGGCAGCCTAACACTAACCCTAGGTCGTATAAGACCAATGGGCCAAAGTGGAGGTGACGTAACACCTTTGGACTTGTAGTTTGACTCGGATTCTGCTGCAGCATCAGATTGTTTCGTCCATAACTCAACGTTCCGGACGGATTTTAAGGTGATTCCAATTGGCTTGGAAAGTGCACGAAATCTATTTTCCAACAAAAAAAGAATAAACCAATTTGGAGTCCGTATGAAAAAGTTATTGACGTTTTGAGTCAGGTATGTCTGTGCAGTCCGAATCTGAGTCCATAACCTGAGACACATGGACTATCTACTATTGGGCCAAAAGTGACGAGAGAGAACTTTTTGAACAGCGAGTAAACATCTCTTTCTCCCTTATCTTCATATGTGGATTGTACAAATGTCCCATACACTTGCAATTAGACATGGCACAAAAGTTTGTGAAGTATTTTTGTCCTGGATGACATAAATAAATTATTGCATAGTTTGCATTAGAAATCACCTCACAAATATACATGTATGCAATATTTTTGGTCGTATCCAAGGTAGTCATGTCCTCATCATCCTCCGCTGTCCTCGGCGTTGCTTAGTCTGAAATATGGCTAACAAAAGAGACAAGGTGTACATGTTGTATATGTATATGTCATCCATTTTTACTTCCCTTGATTTTTGCACATATGACACATGAATAGATGAGTAACTTGCATAGTTCATAAGATCTAAAGCCAAAACATTATCACAAGAAGTAGAAGGCATAAAAATATTACAACTCAGTTTGCACATATAAGTGAAGCTCTTATTCATTTCAAAAGATTGACAATGTTCATCATTAAACCATCCCAACATTGGTGAATAAACCTTACTTGCATCAAGTTTACATGCTACAACATGCTTAAATAAGCAAACATGCAATAAGTCATTCGACACGTAATCATCACCAAGATTAGAGGTCATATCAAAATGATTAAACATTGATTCTTTTGCATCAACAATTAATTCAATGGGTGCACTCAAAATTGTTGGTATTTCGGTTGTTTGATCACATGACGCATTCATGACAAGTATCAAGATTCTCTAAAATAGGTGATGTGCTCAAATCACTGTGTATCTCAACACATGATGCATTCAAGTTAACTAGGGATGCATCATTCTCATGTGAAGTTATATCATTAATACCTTCTTTGTTACCTTGTCGCAAAGACGTAGCTGATGTAGGTACGGGCGTTGACAATGCACCATACACTTGAGATGATGTCGCGCTCACAATCTGGGGTGGGGCAGCTCTAGTAGGTGCAACGGTGGAGGAACCAACCGGCGATGGTGAGCATGAACTGGAATAGTAGTTGTTGTAGTCACCCAATGCATCCTCCCGTATCTGTCTCTCAAAGGTACAAGCGTGAACATACATACCAGTAATGTAACAAGGAATATAGTGAAATCTTGCACGGATATCATGGTTCAAACCACCAAAAAATCTATTCATTGTATCATCCTCAGATTCTTCTATGTCACAATGATGCATATAAGATTTGAACTCTTGGTAGTAAGCATGAACAGTGTTATGTTACTGCCTTGTTTTAATTGTTCCAATTTGCGAAGCAATTCACGACGATAGTAAGGAGGAAAAAATTGTTGTCTCATTACAGCTTTCAAAACTTTCCAAGTTGTGGGTTGGTTATCAATGTTTTTCTTACAATGTACACTCCACCAAATGTAAAGCAAAACCAGTAAATGCTCTAGTGGTAGCTCGTACTCTCTCAAGTTCGGAAAAATCATGGTGACTAAAAACTTCTTCTAATTCAAGCTCCCAAGCTAGATAAATAGCAGGATTGAATCTACCCTCAAATGATGGTAAAGACATAACCTGACCATATGCTTGTGTGTGTTGTCCCAACTCTCGTGATGGTGAAGATGTGTCCGTCGTCCAAGAACTTCTATCTCCGGAACCTGTCATGATTAGTAGAAACAAGAAACAAAATTCGAGAATAATGTTCGTATGAACTACTAGGATGTGGTTGTAAAGTGCTCACAGTAAAGCAAATATCAATATCTTACAAGTTCTTACCATGCGGCGGTGGTGACAGCAACCAGCGGTGTCAAATAACTCAAGATTGTGTAAAGCGATTGCCGGTGAACGTGACGATACACGATGTAGAAATATGTGGAGCTGGGTTGGCTATATATGGTAGCAAAAGATTAGCAATAATCAGTTCGGAGATGCAATATTGAATAAACGCTCAACAACGGTATTGTCTTTGGTCCTAGGCTAGACCGGACTAGAGACGCGAGCCTAGAACACTAATGAGGTCACGGCATAGCACAACTAGCATCAATGAAGGATAATAAGTAGCTCTGGACAACAAGATATAAGTGAAGATCACAACGGCAGTAAAGATAATGATGAAAAACAACTGCCAAGCAAGATATAGAACAACTCTCTCTCCAATTTTCCTCTTGAAAAGTCTGAGCCAATTTTCTGATAACTTTTTTCAAAGAATGCTACTAACTCAAGCTTTCCAATGCAAAAAGAATCACTCAATTCCGAGTTGATATGAGGAGTCAAAAATTCTAAAACTGGTTTGAAAAAGCTGGAATAAGCTGTGTTCACGAACTTGGAGGGCAAAAGACCTATTTAGAGGCCGATTTTGAGGTGCCAAATATTGAAATAGCTTCTGCAACTATTTAGATGCGGCTCGTCTCTAGCTTTAATTTGAGTACTCGCGGAGCCAAACCGGACTTCGCATGAGGAAGTTATGCCTGTTTTGATCGAAAAGTGCACAAAATGATTCCATCCGAATTCAGCTACGAGATTGAGTCTAGATAGATCCGAACTTTGTTTTTTTCTTCTCTTTTTTCTCACACTTTTTCCTTTTTTCTCTTTTTCTCTCTCCTCTTTCCAAACAAACTAGATAAGATGCAGATTGGATCAAGTGAAGATGTGAACGATCTCAACTATGATTATGACAATGAGCGGTGGGTAGCACGTGGTGGAAATTGATGGATGGATGGTGGTCAACGGAAGGGATAACGATGCAGCGGCGTGACTAATGTGAACAGAACTCGAAACTCTAAATGAACTAGACACTAAGACCAAAGAACTCGGCATAATGCATTTATGCAACCGATAATTCAATAATGCAAACAATGAAAATAAAACTGCAAAGGCTCAGACTGGCTTGGACAATGGATGAATAGATCTAACTTTTTTTTGTGGCTTTTTCTTCGACAATAGGTAAGAAAATAAATCTAATCTAGGGATAATTGGAAATTCTCACCGAGCAACCTGAAAACTGATACCACTTGATAGAGGCGAGGGTGTCCCGATCTTTCTATGAGGTGATGGATATCACTTTGGTGGAAATCGACTTTGACGATCCGACTATGAACGTGCGAGGACGTCGCGCCTTAGCAATCGCTAAACCAACTCCGAGAGGTTATCGACCACGCCGGAGCACGATCAACCTGACCACGAGGGTCTGTTTCCTGCGAGCAAACGAAGAACAAGCAAGAAACTGAGATTGCAATCTGGATATTGCGAATATAAGATGAAAGCTTTATTGATCAAGGTGGGGTTCTGTGACGCCTTTGTGTGGTCGTTGAACACAAACGAAGTACGCGAAGTTGCAACTATGGCGAACTTTTAATCTAAACAAAACCCAAGGAAAAAGCTACTAGATGGATCTACTTATATAGGAGCAAGGGGTGGCGGTCAAGGAGGTGGGAGGACGTCCCAAGGCAGCCTAGCACTAACCCTAGGTCGTACAAGGCCAATGGGCCCAAGTGGAGGTGACGTAACACCTTTGGACTTGTAGTTTGACTCGGATTCTGCTGCAGCATCAGATTGTTTCGTCCATAACTCAACGCTCCGGACGGATTTTAAGGTGATTCCGATTGGCTTGGAAAGTGCACGAAATCTATTTTCCAACAAAAAAAGAATAAACCAATTTGGAGTCCGTATGAAAAAGTTATTGACGTTTTGAGTCAGGTATGTCTGTGCAGTCCGAATCTGAGTCCAGAACGTGAGAGACTTGGACTCTATCTTCTCTTGGGCCAAAAGTGACGTGAGAGAACTTTTTGAACAGCAGGTAAACATCTCTTTCTCCCTTATCTTCATATGTGGATTGTACAAATGTCCCATACACCTGCAATTAGACATGGCACAAAAGTTTGTGAAGTATTTTTGTCCTGGATGACATAAATAAATTATTGCATAGTTTGCATTAGAAATCACCTCACAAATATACATGTATGCAATATTTTTGGTCGTATCCAAGGTAGTCATGTCCTCATCAATGATAGCGGGGCTCGAATCATTGTCACAAAAGACTTGGCCATCTTCATCTTCATTCACGAGAAGGTGCATGGCCACTTGCTCAAGGGCTTCCATTTCTTCTTCACTCATTGAGTCATAAGTATCGTCGTCCTTGGAGATCATGATGCGCTGAGGGGGGCACTCAAATCAAATTTCTTGTGGCCTTTGCCTTGACATGCGAAGCATATGATGGAAATTGTCTCGACGGTCTCATCCGTTGGAGTAGATGATGATGAAGCTCTCGACTTGAAGTTGCTTGTAGTAGGAGGACGACTTGAAGATGTCGAAGTTTCTTGTAACTTGACTTGCCGCCATTGCATGGAGATGCTCTAGTCGAGGTAGGAGGTGTCGTAGTTGTGGAAGCTTGAGAGTAGAGCCGTATGTCTTGGCAGAGTACCTCACATATTTGGAATCATCTTGTACTTGTCGCTCGGCCTTGGTCGCTTGGTGAACTAGCTCGACGAGGTTGGAGTAAGGTTGGAAGTCGGTAATCTTATTTATTGGGTGGTTGAGTCCATTCAAGAAGAGTGCCATAGTTTGCTCGTATCTTCCTTGACATTGGTCTGTATCATGGCAATCTCCAATTCTTGGTAGTATTCTTCCACCATCTTCATGCCTTGCTTGAGGACTTGCAACTTCTTAAAAGTATCGCGAGTGTAGTTGATGTCTACTACACAACCTTCTTCTTGTAGAAGTTGTTGGTCCTCCAAGTGCAGAGGTTTGTAGGACAGTAGCAAATTTCCCTTAAGTGGATGACCTAATGTTTATCAATCCGTAGGAGGCGTAGGACGAAGATGGTCTCTCTCAAACAACCCTGCAACCAAATAACAAAGAGTCTCTTGTGTCCCCAACACACCCAATATAATGGTAAGTTGTATAGGTGCACTAGTTCGGCGAAGATATGGTGATACAGGTGCAATATGGATAGTAGATATAGGTTTTTGTAATATGAAAATATAAAACAGCAAGGTAACAAGTAATAAAAGTGAGCGTAAATAGTATTGCAATGCGCTGTAACAAGGACTAGGGTTCATACTTTCACTAGTGCAAGTTCTCTCGACAATAATAACATAATTGGATCATATAACTATCCCTCAACATGCAACAAAGAGTCACCCCAAAGTCACTAATAGCGGAGAACAAACGAATAGATTATTGTAGGGTACGAAACCACCTCAAAGTTATTGTTTCCGATCAATCCATTGGGCTATTCCTATAAGTGTCACAAACAACCCTAGAGTTCCTAGTAAAATAACACCTTAAGACACACATCAACCAAAACCCTAATGTCACCTAGATACTCCAATGTCACCTCAAGTATCCATGGTATGATTATACAATATGCATCACACAATCTCAGATTCATCTATTCAACCAACACAAAGGACTTCAAAGAGTGCCCCAAAGTTTCTACCGGAGAGTCAAGACGAAAACGTGTGCCAACCCCTATGCATAAGTTCAGAAGGTCATTGAACCCGCAAGTTGATCACCAAAACATACATCAAGTAGATCACGTGAACATCCCATTGTCACCACAGATAAGCACATGCAAGACATACAAAAAGTGTTCTCAAATCCTTAAAGACTCAATCCGATAAGATAACTTCAAAGGGAAAACTCAATCCATTACAAGAAAGTAGAGGGGGAGAAACATCATAAGATCCAACTATAGTAGCAAAGCTCGCGGTACATCAAGATCGTGCCAAATCAAGAACAAGAGAGAGAGAGAGAGAGAGAGAGAGAGAGAGAGAGAGAGAGATCAAACACATCGCTACTGGTACATACCCTCAGCCCCGTGGGTCAACTACTCCCTCCTTATCATGGAGAGCGCGGGATGATGAAGATTGCCGCCGGTGATGGATCCCTCCCGGCAGGTGCTTGAACAGGTCCCGCTTGGTTTTTGGTGGCTACTGAGGCTTGTGGCGGCGGAACTCCTGATCTAGGTTTCTTTTCGGGGTTTCAGATTTATAGGAATTTTGGCGTCGGTCTCACGTCGGGGTCTCAAGTCATCCACGAGGCCGGGGGCGCGCCCAGGGGGTAGGGCTCGCCCTCCACCCTCGTGGATGGCTCAGGACTCTTCTGGCCCAACTCTTTTACTCTAGGGGCTTCTTTTGGGTGATACTTAGAACAAGATATGACTCTATATGAATGCCTCCGGCGGTGTACGGGGATGTGCATTGAATCAAGAGTGACATGTATGAAAGAATTATGCACGGTGGCTTTGCCACAAATACGATGTCAACTACATGATCATGCAAAGCAATATGACAATAATGATGCGTGTCATAATAAACGGAACGGTGGAAAATTGCATGGCAATATATCTCGGAATGGCTATGGAAATGCCATAGTAGGTAGGTATGGTGGTTATTTTGAGGAAGGTAAATGGTGGGTTTATGGTACCGGCGAAAGTTGCGCGGTACTAGAGAGGCTAGCGATGGTGGAAGGGTGAGAGTGTGTATAATCCATGGACTCAACATTAGTCATAAAGAACTCACGTACTTATTGAAAAAATCTATTAGTCATTGAAACAAAGTACTAAGCGCATGCTCCTAGGGGGATAGATTGGTAGGAAAAGATCATCGCTCGTCCCCGACCGCCACTCGTAAGGAATACAATCAAAAAATAAATCATGCTCCGACTTCATCACATAACGGTTCACCATACGCACATGATATGGGAATCACAAACTTTAACACAAGTATCTCTCAAATTCACAACTAGTCACTAGCATGACTCTAATATTACCATCCTCATATCTCGAAACAATCATAAGGAATCAAACTTCACATAGTATTCAATGCACTTTATATGAAAGTTTTTATTATATCCCTCTTGGATGCCCATCATATTAGGACTAAATTCATAACCAAAGCAAATTACCATGCTGTTCTAAAGACTCTCAAAATAATATAAGTGAAGCATGAGAGTTCATCTATTTCTTCAAAATAAAACTACCGTCGTGCTCTAAGAAGATATAAGTGAAGCACCAGAGCAAATGCAAACTACTCCGAAAGATATAAGTGAAGATCAATGAGTAGTCGAATAATTATGTAACTATGTGAAGACTCTCTAACATTTAAGAATTTCAGATCTTGGGATATTATTCAAACAGCAAGCAAAACAAAATAAAATAAAATGACGCTCCAAGCAAAACACATATCATGTGGTGAATAAAAATATAGCTCCAAGTAAGGTTACCGATGAACGAAGACGAAAGAGGGGATGCCATCCGGGGCATCCGCAAGCTTAGGCTCTTGGTTGTCCTTGAATATTACCTTGGGGTGCCTTGGGCATCCCCAAGCTTAGGCTCTTGCCACTCCTTATTCCATAGTCCATCGAATCTTTACCCAAAACTTGAAAACTTCACAACACAAAACTCAACAGAGAACTCGTAAGCTCCATTAGTATAAGAAAATAAAACCACCACTTAGGTACTGTTGTGAACTCATTCTAAATTCATATTGGTTTAATATCTACTGTATTCCAACTTCTCTATGGTTCATACCCGCCGATACTACTCATAGATTCATCAAAATAAGCAAACAACACATAGAAAACAGAATCTGTCAAAAACAGAATAGTCTGTAGTAATCTATAACTCTCAAATACTTCTGTAACTCCAAAAATTTTGACATAAATTGGTGGACGTGAGGAATTTGTCTATTAATCTTCTGCCAAAAGAACCAACTTAAAATCACTCTTCTGTAAAAAATTACAGCTAATCTCATGAGCGCAAAGTTTCTTTTTTTGTAGCAAGATCACATTAACTTTCACCCAAGTCTTCCCAAATGTTCTACTTGGCACTTCATTGAAACAAAATATATAAAACATGATTACTACAGTAGCTTAATCATGTGGACACACAAAAACAGTAGGGGTAAATATTGGGTTGTCTCCCAACAAGCACTTTTCTTTAATGCCTTTTTAGCTAGGCATGACGATTTCAATGATGCTCACATAAAAGATAAGAATTGAAATATAAAGAGAGCATCATGAAGAATATAACTAGCACATTTAAGCCTAACCCACTTCCTATGCATAGGGATTTTTTTCAGAAACAACTTATGGGAATGATAATTAACTAGCATAGGAAGGCAAAGCAAGCATAACTTCAAGATTTTAAGCACATAGAGAGGAAACTTGATTTTATTGCAACTCCTACAAGCATATATTCCTCCCTCATAATAATTTGCAGTAGCATCATGAATGAATTCAACAACATAACCATCACACAAAGCATTCTTTTCATGATCTACAAGCATATAATTTTTATTACTCTCCACATAAGTAAAATTCTTCTCATGAATAGTAGTGGGAGCAAACTCAACAAAATAACTATCATGTGAGGCATAATCCAATTGAAAATTAAAATAATGCTGACAAGTTTCATGGTTATCATTATTTTTTATAGCATACATGTCATCAACAAAATCATCATAGATAGCAACCTTGTTATCATAATCAATTGGAACCTCTTCCGAAATAGTGGATTCATCACTAAATAAAGTCATGACCTCTCCAAATCCACTTTCAAAATTATCACAATAAGATTCAACACCCTCCAAAATAGTGGGATCATTACTTCCTAAAGTTGACACTCTTCCAAACCCACTTTCATCAATATAATCATCATAAATAGGAGGCATGCTATCATCATAATAAATTTGCTCATCAAAACTTGGGGGACGAAAAATATCATCTTCGTCAAACATAGCATCCCCAATCTTGTGGCTTTGCATATCATTAGCGTCATGGATATTCAAGGAATTCATACTAATAACATTGCAATCATGCTCATCATTCAAAAATTTAGTGGCAAACATTTTAATGCATTCTTCTTCTAACACTTGAGCACAATTTTCCTTTCCATCATCTTCACGAAAGATATTAAAAAGATGAAGCATATGAGGCACCGTCAATTCCATTTTTTTGTAGTTTTCTTTTATAAACTAAACTAGTGATAAAACAAGAAACTAAAAGATTCGATTGCAAGATCTAAAGATATACCTTCAAGCACTAACCTCCCGACAGCGGCGCTTTAAACTGCTTGATGTCTACTACACAACCTTATTCTTGTAGACGTTGTTGGGCCTCCAAATGCAGAGGTTTGTAGGACAGTAGCAAATTTCCCTCAAGTGGATGACCTAAGGTTTATCAATCCGTAGGAGGCGTAGGATGAAGATGGTCTCTCTCAAACAACCCTGCAACCAAATAACAATGAGTCGTCCCCAACACACCCAATACAATGGTAAATTGTATAGGTGCACGAGTTCGGCGAAGAGGTGGTGATACAAGTGCAATATGGTATGCGTTGAAACAAGGCCTAGGGTTCATAATTTCACTAGTGCAAGTTCTCTCGACAATAATAACATAATTGGATCATATAACTATCCCTCAACATGCAACAAAGAGTCACTCCAAAGTCACTAATAGCGGAGAACAAACGAATAGATTATTGTAGGGTACGAGACCGCCTCAAAGTTATTGTTTCCGATCAATCCATTGGGCTATTCCTATAAGTGTCACAAACAACACTAGAGTTCGTAGTAAAATAATACCTTAAGACACACATCAACCAAAACCCTAATGTCACCTAGATACTCCAATGTCACCTCAAGTATCTGCGGGTATGATTATACGATATGCATCACACAATCTCAGATTCATCTATTCAACCAAAACAAAGGACTTCAAAGAGTGCCCCAAAGTTTCTACCAGAGAGTCAAAGGCGGCGTGTGCCAACCCCTATGCGTAAGTTCACAAGGTCATTGAACCCGCAAGTTGATCACCAAAACATACATCAAGTAGATCACATGAATATCCCATTGTCACCACAGATAAGCACATGCAAGACATACAAAAAGTGTTCTCAAATCCTTAAAGACTCAATCCGTTAAGATAACTTCAAAGGGAAAACTCAATCCATTACAAGAAAGTAGAGGGGGAGAAACATCATAAGATCCAACTATAGTAGCAAAGCTTGCAATACATCAAGATCGTGCCAAATCAACAACACGAGAGAGAGAGAGAGAGAGAGATCAAACAGATAGCTACTGGTACATACCCTTAGCCCCGAGGGTCAACTACTCCCTCCTCGTCATGGAATGCGTCGGGGTGATGAAGATTGCCACTGGTGATGGATCCCCCCTTCGACAGGTTGCCGGAACAGGGTCCCGATTGGTTTTTGGTGGCTACAGAGGCTTGTGGCGGCGGAACTCCCGATCTAGGTTTCTTTTCGGGGGTTTCTGTATTTATAGGAATTTTTGGCGTCGGTCTCACGTCAGGGGGTCTCCAAGTCATCCACGAGGCAGGGGGGCACGCCCAGGGGGGTAGGGCTCGCCCTCCACCCTCGTGGATGGCTCGGGACTCTTCTGGCCCAACTCTTTTACTCCGGGGGCTTCTTTTGGTCCATAAAAAATCATCAAAATTGGCACATCAATTGGACTCCGTTTGGTATTCCTTTTCTGTAAAACTCAAAAACAAGGAAAAAACATAAACTGCCACTGGGCTCTAGGTTAATAGGTTAGTCCCAAAAGTCATATAAAATAGCATATAAATGCATATAAAACATCCTAGATGGAAAATATAATAGCATGGAACAATCAAAAATTATAGATACGTTGGAGACGTATCAGTAGTATGTAGGCACGAAGCGAGCTCTCATGAAATACTTCATCTGTGTCCAAGTCATGATGGGTGGTTAGCCTATCTGTCGGTGTCGCTCGATCACTTGTTCCCACCAAATGAGGACGTAGTCTTGAAACTCGAGGGAGGCCATGGCGATTTTCCTCTTCTCTTCATAATTGTGAAGATAGAATATCTTGTCGACCCTCAATACCCATGAGAGATACTCCTCGGGGTCGTTGTTTCTGGAGAACTTAGGCATGGTGAACTTGAGCTTGCCATAGTGTTGTTCTTCATCATGTGGACGATGGTGATGTCAGACTTGGCTGGAAGAAGATCTTCAATTTCACGCTCCTCTTGATGGACTTACTGATTAGGACGAGGCATGTGTGACCGGTTCCTTCTTTCTTTTAGCTCCTCATGGCGAGTGGCTTCATCTTGTCATTCTTGGAGAAGTCTTCTTCTTTTTCACGCACTTGGCAGTTGCATCGGTGGCAGCTCTAGTGGCCTCGCGGAGTGCATGTTGCGCTTCGAGGGCGTGTTCATCGTGGCTTTTTTGTTTCTTGTCGAATCGCATCACCATCTTGAGGTGCTTGACGTTACGGTTCTAGAGGTTGCTGTTGGTCCACAACGTCTTGTTCTTGGTGTCTCACTCTTTCATGTGCTCGGACTCGGTCTTGCAAAGCAATGTCATGGAATGTATTTTCTTGAGATTGGTGATCTAGAGTGTCGGTGCGTTGAGAAGAACAAGCTCGAGGAGGACTTGCACCAGAAGAAGAGTAGGCCAAAGAGTGGCGATTGAGTGGCGTAGTCTTGACGAAGAGGTGGTGGAAGATGTGCGGCTCACGATCATGTTGTGGAGTTCTTCCATTTGTGTGGTGAGCTTAGCATCGAGGTAATCCCGGTTTCTTGCTTCCGATTGGCATAGGTCGGTGGCGAGTTGCTCTATGCGGTCACCCAAAGCTTCACTTTCTTGATGGAGGGCTCACTGGGCGATGAAGAAGTGACTTTTGGTGATGTAGTCGCGTTAAATCATCTAGAGCCTCGAAGAGTGGCTGTGATTTTTGGTGATGTAGTCGCTTGGCATATCCATCATATGCAAGTGGCGGTGAGTAGGAAAATGAGAGAACAATACCAAAGTTACCTTTTCCGAAGATTGAGGATGTATCGAGTATCACTCAACTGAATGCTATAATAGGAGAATGGTACTGGGTTTTCTTTTATCACACCTACAAGTAATGGCTTATGGAGTTTCCCGGTTGGATGAGTGGCACAAAATTCAAGCAATTGTTAGCCAAGATATTGATAATGTTGAAGAGATGCACAAATTGCAAGTAAGACAAATAGATCAAACCCAAGGATATCACTAGGAACACACACACGAAAGATAAATGGACCGCACAACCAAGGAGTGAGCTCAAAATGTGGAACGACGGAAGATGCTATTGTTGTAGGGATACTAGAGACACACTAGCTCGATTGCTCAAATGGGCTAGATGCGCTTGTGCACCAACCTATGAGAGAAACGGGCCATCTACAATCCCAAGTATGCTTATGTATGTATTGACCAAGATGATGGAACTATGCAAAATGGGTCAATGCTATCGCGTACAAGCTCTTTGTTTCTTCTTTTGCGTAAAATCTTCTTCCATTTTTTGACTATGCCACAATGCTTGATATTCGAGCCAGAAATATGAGACAACAAGTATGGTATGCACGGGAGAGACGTATCGCTAAAGGTGCACAAATAGTGTGGCCCGGCAATACTCAACTCGCTAGTCTCGATGGGTAAGTGATGCAAAATGGCTCGAGGCAATCGAATATAATGGCAAGGTATGAGTACAAGATGTCGTCCAGGTTACCGTCCTTGCTTATGGTTAGTATGAAATGAAGTGGTTGTTGTCGATGTCGAGACCGGGCCGATGATGAGTGGTGGTGATGTCGAAGTCGAACCGTCTCTAAGTAGTCGAGACAACTTAGGATACGGTGAACCTCAACCCAAAATCTCAAACACCAAAGGGATGAAATACAAAAGTCAAATGGTGGTGCTAAGATGGAAAAAAGAGGCAAATGGGGCTATGGACAAGCTATACTGGATGGTTCATGCGCACGGGGCAAGTTGTGCACAATGTGTCTTGCAGGTTGCTCTGGCTGCACAAGAATGCGGCCTGATCCATGGAGGATCATCAAAAATCGGCCAAAATCAATGGTGGGGTGGATGCGGAAGGTGGTAAGGGGTAGATCCACTTGTCAAACACGAAATTCATGGACCAAATCAACAAAATCTCACAAGATCCAACAAACTGCATGAAAATATTTAGGGATATTTTCGTGGGGATTTTCGAATGGGGACAAAAAGCAACAAAATTAGGCTAGAATATGGGGGTAGGGACTCCCAGATGTGAATCAACCATGGCTCATGATACCAAGATGTTGTAGGGTGGAACCCTAAGTGGAGACCTTTTCACACATGGAGGGGGGGAGGGATGAACACAAGAACACAAAGAGGCAATTCACTGAAACAAACCCCAATCACACATCCACTAGAATATCATAGTTGAGATCCACAATAATACAAGAACAATCCAAGCAAACAAGCACAAAAGTAAGGTTCTTCCCACTCCTAAGGAGGTGAGGTCTTGATGATAGTCTTCTCGAAGAGAAGGTCTTGATATCCACTTGGGATCCTCTCACAAGAGGTCTGGATCTCCAAGAGGAGTGGTAGAAGGAGCAAAGCTCTACGAATGTCTCACATATATTTTGCTGACCCTAACAAATGTCTTAGACCTGGAATACATATCCTAAGGGAGGAATGGGACGACTTGGGAGGCAAGAAAGGGCGTCCACGGCTGAAGCCTGGGAGTCATGTGCACACGGGGGAAGTGAGGCCCGTGTGCACGGGCGTCCCGTGTACACGGTACATGCCCGTGTGCATGTGGTGATACAGCGGCGAGGGCTCGTGCGCATGGGGTCTGGAGGCCGTGTGCACGGGGGTGCGCATCTCGGTTATAGAAGCATTCTGGGTGGCCCGTGTGCACAAGGTCTGGAGGGCCCGTGCGCACGGGCTCGCTGTGGAGGTGTTGTTTTGCTCCTATTGGATGCCTTCTTCTTCCTTGTGGTCTTGGGGTCCTTCTCCTATGCCCATGGGATCTCCCTTAGCTGCTAGGTGGCGTTCGTCTTCATACCTAATGACACATAGCATATTTTGGTGAGGTACCATCCAAGTTCCATTCATATCCATATCAATCTCAAGTAGGAGTGATTTCACCTTATTTTCATGGCGTGTGCTTGAGCTCTTGTCATAGGTCCACATGGTGCTTGATGAGTTGTAGTAGAGTCCATGGGGATGATGGTGTGATGTAGGGTGGAACCCTAGATGGCCGATCTCTCACGAAAGGAGCGTATCCCTACGAAGAACGCGATGAATACGAGGGGAAACATGAGGGAAACACGAGAGAAATCACTCAACCAACAAGAATAGATCACACATGCGCTAGATCGATGAACACAAAGGTAAGATACAAGATCCAAAGTCAACAACGGAGATACAACCGGTTCTTCTCCGTGAGGAGGTCTTGATGGGGGCCACCCAAGAGGGGGTCTTGAATCCAAGGTGATCTTCTCCGTAGAGGGGCCGCGGTCTCTCTCGTGGAGTAGATCCGTAATGGATGAGCAAAGCTCTATCTCACATATGAGCTAATCCTCTGCTGACCCTAGCTAGAATGAGGTGGGGGAGTATATATAGTCTAAGTCCACGAAAGGGTAAGTGAGAGGGGGGATACATGGGCCCAAGGCCCGTTCTCTGCGCACAGGCAGGGCGGTAGTACTGGACCCTCGGGCGGTAGTGCCGCTGGGTGTGGGCGGTAGTGCCGGACCTGCTCCACTCGAGTATAGGAGTTTGTCGGGTTGAGCGGTAGTAGAGCGGATGTTGGGCGGTAGTGCCGCTTGGGGCCTTTAGCGGTAGTACCGCTGGGTGTGGGCGGTAGTACCGCTCGTTCCAGGCTTGGCGGATCCTCTTCATGCTCTTGATGTCCATCTCGCAACGTAGATTCTCCTAGGCAGGTTCCTTGGTACCTAAGCACACAAAGCATCTCCGATTGAGGTAGCAGCCATGTCTTAAGTGTGGGAAGTGGCGGTTCGAAGAGGAGTGAGTTCACCTTGTGTCCCATGGCGTATGGTTGAGGTCTCATCGTATGTCCTCTTGGGGCTTGGAGAGTAGTCAGAGTGTACATGGGGATGAACGTGGGATGCTCCGCATCATGGTGGGATGCTCCGCACTGAGCCAGGCTAGAGTGGGTCCATACTAGGCGTGCACGCCTCTAGAGGGGAGCAATGCACTTACACGAACTCCTTGGCGACCATGCTCACTTTGTGAGCCCTTGACTTGCATCACTGCATCCTCACCATGGTGGCTCCAGTAGCGGCGTCGGTCGGGTCGGCGTGCTCCCACCGGAGTTACGCCACGCCTGGCGCCTCCGGATTTCGAGAAGGGGGCTGTACTGGCGAGCGTCCAAGTAGATCCAGCGCTCCCTGAAGCCTTCAACCTCCTTAGGAATCTGCATGTCGATGATGTGTGCCCGCATGCCCGTGGCCATCTGGAATGACACGCAGCCTAAGAACTAGTCTGCCACCATCAGCCGGAGGCGGAAGAATTTATGAAGGAAAGCCACAGACAGCATCACGCCAGAAAGGCCTCGCAGAGGTAGGCGAAGACGGAGAGTGGCAGGCCCGAGCTCGGCTACAGGCACAGTGCATGGACCTGATAATGCCTGAGCACAGCGTCGAAGAAATCGGAGAAGGGAGGCACCAACCCGGCAAAGATGGAGTGGAGGAAGAATGGAAAGGTCATGCCCTCTCGCTGAGCCGCGGGGCGCGACGCCGGCCAGATCTTCGTCGCCCCTTTCCTGTTGTGGACGCTGGCCGTTATCGTCTGCACCTTGTCTAGGCCCTCCTCATTGAGAATCGCGGGTTCGTCAGCATGGGCCCCGGCCCCGGATCAACGGCTTTCTTCTTCCCCTTCTTTCCCGGGGCATGGCAGCGGACAAGGTTGGGAGTTAGAGAAAGAGGAACAAGGAAGTTGTTCGCACGCAAGGCGAAGGGCGATATGGGTACAAAGGGAAATGATATGCCTGCAGCATGGGCAGGCTTTATCCCCAGGACAGCGTTTACCGAGGTGTCGTGGGGAGTGGGGGTGTCCCGCCCCATAGAAGCCGCCACGCGTCGCCTTTGGGCCCACGCGTAGCTTGATGGGCACCACGTCGCTTCGCCTCCAACGGGTGTAATGTACACGCCGCGGGCCCAGGGGCTACTGTCGACCTAGTGGGAACTAGGGTACCATGGCCCATCTGCCTTTGGCCTAGCGGGCGACACTTGAGCTGGCCCATGCTAGGTGGCCCATATTCGGCCGCTCTGCAGGGAGCCGCCTTGCGAGGGGCTGGCCCCATGAGGCCCCCTTACCACCAGGCAGAGCCACGCTGAGGCCACCAAGCACTCGCCTGTCTCGCGAGGCTCCCAGCGCGAGGCCGCCTCACGAGGCAGGTCATACGACGCCAGCCGCGGGGCTCCACGCTCGTCACCTAGATGATGTCCCGCTGTCAGGACAAGGACAGCGAGGCGTGAACAAGCCTAGTTTCTGTGTTGTGATAAGGGAGCAGCGGCGCCTGTCTCTGCCAAAGAAAGTCCGAAAGCATTTCCTCTTTGGTGAAAGAAGATCAGGGCAGATTGGCACGCTAGGGCAGAGGTCATCGCCGAACCCACCACCATGTCATGAAGACTAGTTTATCAGGAAGAGACCGCCTTTAGTGAGGATAAGCCTGGTCTCAAGTCCCCCTTTGAATAGTCACCCGGTGGCCACCCTTTCTCGCTCATATTTTTGGGGAAGAGGACCAAGGCACTACAAAAGGGGTAGGGCCGCCTCCATGTAAGCGGAACGAGCCATTCCACCCACCTGACGTGTACCTCGAGCCACAAGCTCTCCATTACAAAGCAATTAAACACAGGCAGGAGTAGGGTATTACACCAGTATGGTGGCCTGATCCTGGGTAGCTTGCGCGTCCCCTTAGTTTCCGGTGAGAGCCAGCATTCCTGTCGCAATCCCGCCGTAGTTGTTTTTGTGTCGTTGGTCCCAGAGTTCAAACCTTAGTTCTTGGAGAAGTTTCTTGGACACAGATCCTAGACTGCGACAGGCGTTGAAGCCAACATCTAAGAATGGACAAGCGTCGGCGATCGGAACTCCTTGAAATTTTAATCCCTACTAAGTTTAATGATGTATGGGATGCTATGGTCGGCAGTGATGTTGGGCGGGGGCTGCTGATGCAGATAGAGCTGCGTGGATACGAAGTAGTATGGCGGAATCATCTGTGCTGGCCAGGGCAGAGGCGATTGCATGACCGACATATTCAAAACCCGCACCCGTCGAGTTGCATGCTTTATTGGATGAGGAACTAGGTGACTGGTCACCGCCAAAGCATCATCCCTCTTCCTCTGTTTGTAGTGGTGGGTGTTGCATGTAACAATGTTAGCCTTTCTAGTGGCCAACACCGATGGGCCTCCACCTCCGGGCCTTGCGGACCTACAAACATCTTCGTCACTACCTCCTCCAGCTCCATTGCGGCAATGGACTGCGACTTGCGCGAAAACTAGGGTGGGTGGTGGCGATGATCAGAGCGGAGACAGTGGGGAAAGGGCAGGTTTTCACGCAAAAAAAGTTCGAAAATTCGAACAATGCGCTTCACCTTGCTTTTGTGTGGGGCGGGGTTTTCGATGTCTAACGGGGCAGCTGTCCGGACTCCTGCAAAATTCTTCGGGCTTGTCTTGAAGTCTGTATGAATTTGATGTGTGGACTGGTCCGTAGACATTTGATGGACGGCGTTGGAGGTCGCAAAGTATCTGAATAGCGCGGTCTAGAGATTAATGAATGGTTTGATGCGTGGCTTTTGTGAGTCACTAACGATCAATGAAAAGGGTTACTAACTATAGAGTACACGCGCCACATCGACAATACTACCCACGAAGAATTCTACTACCAGACATGCCCGTGCATTGCAATGAGAGGGAAAATATTTTTTATCAAAGAAACTATTTTCATTTTGATTCAATTTTGATTCGGAATCATCATATTGATGCCTGCACCTGTTGCCACACTCAGGCAACATCTGAACGGTGCCGCTCGACACTAAGGAGGCCACGTCTAAGAAAAGTCTATTTAAGAAAGCCTATATGTGTCACTGCCACATGGAGTGGATGGAACACAAATTAAGAGCCTACATACTGGTTCCAATATTAACGTTCATGACTATCACAAGAACTGTTCATATATTTTTAAAATAATTTTTCATGTACTTCTAATGTTCATGAATTTTGTAAGTGTATGTGCTTCCCATAAAAATTGTCTATGCATTCACTACAAAAAATAATTGTGCAGTCCGTTGGTAAGTATGCGCTTGGATATCGCTGAGAAAAGGTATGTACGTAGGATGTTAGATCATGGGACATGCATAAAGAGAGAACATGTGCAAGTACAACATGCCACAATAGTGCCCAAAGGCTGCCCATGCATGCTCGTCTTCTGTCATTGCTACCGAACGATTATAATGGATTAATTATAGCACGTCACTCGCACTAATGACCAACCCATGCATGTGTCTCTCTCTCTTTTCCCTCACTTCTCGCTGGCCAGCACACATCAATGCACGTGACATGTTCGTTTGTAATCCGGTTCAAAGTCCATACGAAAGAAAGGTGAATCATTTTCTATTGATTAAGGTTGCACCCTAAATAGCATTTTAAAAATAGTCAACAGGAAAAATAACATTATATTCATATTCTAAACATTTTTTAATCAAATTCGATATGTAACATGTTAAGATTAGAATTGGGGTTTAAAGTTATGGTTACTTAAAAAACATTTATCCTTGATGGAGTGTAGGTTGAGTAAAGAAAATATTAAGTTTTTCTTGCAAAAATGCAAAAGAAATGCTTTTGTGTGACTGAAAGATGGACCGCGTGTTAATTTGCAGAAAAGGTAAGGGGTTTCCCATAACAAATGCAAAAAGATTCATTTTTACTGTAACTTAAGTGTGGACTATGGGTATTGCTGAAAAGGTAGGTTTGTTTTTGGTAAAACATGTGACAAACGAGTAGAAGCTCTCTTCTCTTTATAAGTAGGTATTTATGTGTGCACTATTAAACAATGCCATCTTTTTCTTGAGAATATTGAACAACATCAATTCTCGGAACAACTCGTATGTACATGCATGTGGTCATGTTTCTAGATGAGAAGACATAGTGCTTGCACAGTTGAGGCTACAACAATCAAAACAACTAATGGGCGAGCACTATCAAGAATGAGAAAGAACTAGCTAGAAGGCACAAATATTAAAAATATCCACCTGTGAGCCCGGGTTCATCTGCACTCGGTGAATAGTAAAATCCTTTAAAAGAGCAAAAATTTCAAAAATCTGGGCTTTTTTTGTGGTGCATGATGATTCAGTGTGTGATGTCTTTGCCAAGTACTGTGAGGTTTGGATATTAGAGGAGCTCATGGAAAAAAAATACAAAATAAGCACCAAACAGTGCAGAAATTCGAACTTTCCTATGGGATCAATTTTTTCTAAGAGCTAGACAAATGTCTAAACTTCACCAAATATCGCATGAAAATCACACACTCAGGCATCTTTCACAACAAAAATATTTAGTTTTGTTTATTCTTTTGCTATTTTTAATGAATCATTGGACATGCCCGGGCTCATCTGAGCCCATGAGCCAAAATGCCTATTTCAAAATATCAGTACTACTTAGTCCATAGTCTGTCCAGTGACTTGATGTAATCATCTATATCTATATAAATATCTCCCCATAACATAGAACTCTTAACATGCACACATGCCACCTCATCTTCGAGACATGGAAGGAAAAGCCCACGTCAACGTACAAACATACATGAAAAATGTTCACCTCAATAATTAAATACAATAAATTTATGTATTTTTAGTTTTAGTTCACATAATATTCATATGAATACTTTGTGAGAAATTCGTCTAAATATGCATTCTCCAAATGATCTAATATTATCAAAGCATGTTGCAACCAATTCCCTGCGCAACGCACATGATTTGTTCTAGTGTTACATGTACTAAAAGCCATTCACTCTGATAGGACGAGCCAATTTTATTCTCTTCATGACAGCCAAGGATGAATCTTCCTCACTCTTTTATATTTTATGACCAAAAACTTGGTCGTCTATTCTTTATTAGTGTTTCGTTCTAATAATAGACAAACCAGGCCTTGTCGCCGCACACGTGTAGAATTTTCTTTGCCACACGGAGGGGCACGAAGGCCCAACATGCTTTATTATTTTTATGGGTGGCATTACACACAAGACCCTACAAGAATAAAAAATAACAAACATGCCCTAGAGTTTTACAAACAATACCCTAGACAAAAATAAAAACATGATCAGGTCCAAAGCTGGTTCCTGGTGGCTTCACTCTAAGTGGGGCCAGGGACAAGACCACTTTATCCTATGAGGCCCCTATAAAAGGTCACCATAGACACTACCTTGAGGCAACACTGACCCCCAAACAGCATCGTGGCCGAGAGAATGATTTTGGGCGCTCTTTAGACTGAAGAAGCAATAGATTGTTGGAGGCAGTCGGCCAGGCATCGTAGGCTCCATTGCTTCTCCAAATACACCGATGATGGTGCCTAGGATTCCCGTCGTGTTCCTCCATATCGACATTAGGGGCTCTTCCCAGCAACATTGCACCAAATAGTGGCATAATGGCACAAACCAACACAAGGTTGATAACTGGCAAGAAGGCCCTACATACCTTGCCCATACTCTCTAAGATCCCCTCTCATCTCCACCTCAAGCGAAGACTCTTCCAGAGGAGAGGGGACAGAAGGAGGCAGTCACAACGAGACAGAGACGGGAGGAAATGAGTGCCCTGCAGGTTAGAATTGTACATTGTGGTTATATATGGTCTTACACTTTTGAAGGCGTTTCTTAACGCCTCTTAATTTCTACTATGTTGTGGTGTGGCTTAATTTTGTGTGGTTGCTTCTCTGTAAATCCTTATTGGATATGTATATGACCATTGCATCATGTTACTCCTAAATAATATTTTGCATATCAACCGGTCAAAATTGTTTAAGCAGAAGAATATGAGCTGGATCTAATTTTTAAAGAATCTTAGAAAATACAAGTTACTATATTAAGTGTTTCCTAATTTAGAGGCTGTGCTTTCTAAGTACCACAAATATGAAAAGACTATATTTACTTCTGTTTCTACCCCATCTTAGGCTAGAATGTTTATTATTGTTGTAAAACATTTTATTATTTTTTGTTTTATTAGACGTGTTAGCTGTGTGCATCATGTTATGCAAAGGCCATGCACTTGCCAATTACCTTGTATCACCTCCATATATTATTTGAAAGAACATGCCCTTTACCGAAAGAAACTTCTCTTTTCTAATAATTATAACTCATATATAATTGGTGTTGTTCTGTTATAGGTGATGATTCTTGACTACAGATTACTCTTCCCGACAGGAACAGCTCAAGCTCACCTTATTAACAGTTTTCACACCCCTCAGGGAGCTATTGTAGCAAAGTATGTCATGTAGTTTCTTTGCTTGCTGCAATTTTTTTGCTATTTCTAGATTTTTGAAACTAACTTTATAGTTTATCCAGAATGCAAGTTGCGACGATATTTAAACTTTTCATCGGCAGCTTTTCTTGGACTTCGTTCGCTTGGTTATACGCTTCAGGAAAAGGTTGTGGATTTTCGAGCTTTCCCTTGTTTGGACTAGAAATGTATAAGAAGAGGTAAGAAATATGTTTACAAATATTTACGTCACAATATGTTATATGTTCATACTATCTCCATGATTAAATATCAATTAAGATTCATTTTATCGAAAATGAGGATAACCCCTAGCCTCTATATTGATTAATGTCACAATGAAATATTAACGATTGAACAAAGCTAGTCAAAGCCAAGCACTGATGCAGAACAAATCTTCAAATAGAAAGAAAAAGGAAAACAACCCGAAGCTAACTTCTATAACTAGCTCACGACAATCGTCTTCTCTGATATCTACCATAGTCTATTGCTAGTGACAAGTCACCGAAGAAAGAACATCAGTCTCAATGAAAAGCACGCTAATTCTTCAAGAAGAAATGAGGCTGACATTTTGATTGGTCCAACCAAATGTCAAACTTGGGATGTCATTCCAAAGCGGATTTTCAGGCTAACGCCTTCACCAAGGGCATAACACAAACACGTTGACATTTGTTGATCTAGTAGACAGGAAAGATCATGGGGGCAGACTTCTTGTCGAAACAATTTTTACCACAACCTCACTGCTGGTTGGAGCCTTCTTGCTAGCCGGAGTTCTGATAGAAACAAAGTCCCACCCATGTGAGTGGAAAACATTGAAAGTACATGGAGGACCTCGCCACCCCACATGATGTAGGGCGGAACCCTACGTGGGCGATCTTTCACGTTGGAGCGGATCCTACGGTGGATTATGAAGAACGAGCGGAAGAACACGAGGAAATCACGGGGAGGAACGAGGGAAAACACCCAACCAACAAGGAATCGGTCACACAAATGCTAGATCAAAGAACACAAAGGGAGATACATGATTCAAGGTCAACAAAGGACGATACAAACGGTAGCCGTTCTTCTCCGTGAGGAGGTCTTGATGATGGTCTTCTCCGCAAAGGGAGGTCTTGAATCCAAGGTGGATCGTCTCCGAAGAGGGGCCGTGGTCTCTCTCGTGGAGTAGATCCGGTATGGATGAGCGAAGCTCTATTGATGAGCTAAATCAACGCTAACCCTAGAAAGAGGAGGGGATCAAGTATATATAGTCTCGGGGCGAAGGGGTACAAGGGACGAGTCCCGGAGGCATCAAGACGCAGTGGCAGGAGGCCGGACGTCCGGGCGTCGGGCGGATGTCCGACCTTCGCGAGGCGCCGGATGTCCGGCTCTCAGCCGGATGTCCGAGCTAAACGACCGTTCAGCAGAACCGGAGAGGCGCTGGATTTCGGCCGGGAGCCGGATATCCGGGCTTCGCGGGAGGCCGGATGTCCGGCCTGGGGCGGATGTCCGGGCTGTGGCAACTATTTCACCGGATCGGGAGAGGGTGCCGGATTTCGGGCTTGAGGCCGGATATCCGGGCTCTCGAGACGCCGGATGTCCGGCGGTTGGCGGATGTCCGGGCTTTGGTGAGGCGCCGGATGTCCGCCTCGCCCGGATGTCCGGCCGTCAGAATTTCAACAGTCCGTCTTCTTCCGTCGTCGCTTCCATGCTTCCCTCGCGGATGGTGTAGTCGTTCCTTGGCGCTTGCACTCCTCCTTGACATCCGAGAAGCTCCGACAATACCTATGCATGCACATGGGGGAAGTGTCAAGTAGTATACCATCCTCGAAGGGGTCAAGTGAGCACGTGTAAAGGAGAAGATTCACCTTTGTGTATGTGAAGAAGAGGTCACACGTGTCACTTGCCAAACGGACTCTTGACATGGTGATGACCGCAGGATGCTCCGCATCACCACATCTATTCACTACCACCACACCCTTCAATCCCTGCTATTGGGAAAGGGAGGGGTGTTGAAGAAAGGTCATGAAAAAATCGAAATAACTAGAGATGGCCAGCACTGCATCACCTCATCTTCGGATAGCCTGATCGATCCTCTTATTGGAGCTCCACTAGTGAAGAGCACTGGTGTGCCTCCATCACCATCGAGTCACTTCCATGTCCATGCCCAAATTTGCACGCCAACAGTAGGGACGAAACCATGACTAGCACAATCATCGGACCTCAGAACATTAACGATGCGAGTGATTTTCCAGATCCTTCTTTAGTAAACATATCCAACTTCATGTTTCATATTATAGATACAATTGTTAATGACAACCATATAAAGAATAGTATCATAGATGCATTAATAATTCTATTTCCCAAAATATTATTATATAGTTTTCATAACACATATTATTGATTTAGTAATTATAGTTTTACTCCAAGGATGTTTCAGCTTTTAAGGCAACACGTCTTCAGAAATTATAAACGAATATTCCCTTATTTCTCTATACACATGTAAAGCACATAACCCAAATATTAGATAATAAGTTTAACAATGTAAGTATCATAGTCGGTCTTTAACGAAATCAACATCCTAGACACCTTCTTAGAAAACCATCTACATTGGCCAAATGATGGGTATTAACGCTCTACAAGTGCAAAGCTTTTCTAGAGGATATTTACAAAAAGACACCACGGAGCCCAACCCAGCCCATCAACTGCCCCCAATATAGGGATTGACTATTCATCACCCTGGGTGAGCAATAGTTTTCACCCCCCCCCCCCCCCCGTCTATTTTAACATCAATTCTCCGTAATTTTACGTTCCATAAATTTTGTATTATTTTGATGTAAAAAGAGATGTCAAGAAAATATATAATCAACGTAAAAAATATTTTATGTTACATAAAATTACAAATATAAAAACATAATGTAAAAATATACATAAATGCAATTTTTCTGGTCTTATGATCTATATATTTATTTTCTTATGACAAATTGTACGTAATGAATTGATATTAATGTAAATATTTCTATTCCGAATGTAATTTATTTATGAAATGGTCGTAAGATTACCTCGGGTGAAGAATAAATTATTATGCACCCTGGGTGATGAATAGTCAATCTATAAGCCATAACATGATGCAATTTTTGGTGCTATTTTTGTTATGAGTTTTAATTATTTATCGAAATGAGGCATGTGGTACACCATTGGAAAGCTATAGAATAGGTGGAACCTTTTCATGTCAGACACTGTTTTAGTTCTCATGGGGTTTTAAATGAATTTCGAATATGGTGCAACGGCCATTGAGTGGCAGTGGACGTATTTACATGAAATTTTTGACTGGTTAGTAGAAATGATGCAAAGGACACACCGTTGAGAAGATATTGACAAGACACAACTTTTTCATGTTGAACACTCTTTCTAGTTCATTATGGGTTAGATGAAATTTTAAAATAGTGAAAAGCGGACGTCATTTCTTTGACAAACCCCAAAATTAATAGTAAATGACATCTAACGGATAACTAAACTATGGCCACTAATAGTATCTGGCTGAATGCAATTAATTAAACCGACAGAGAACTTTCTTTAAATGAACAGTGAGCTACAATTTTTTTTCCACTTGCAGTAGTAGATTGCAATTCTCGACAGGGAAAATAGCAGTGCGATACGAATTGAAGTGAACTACACGACAAGTTTTGTCTTTTCTCAACATTTTTAGTGAGTCTGGAGCGAGAGAATGAGGCGAGTGAACTAAAAGTATTATTTCTAAAATTAGTTTTTTGTGTATACAATCGTGGCATAGACAAGGCAAACTACGTTTTAAAAGAAGTGAACTTCTCATGATGTTTTTATTTTTATTGGTTTACCAAATGAACTATAGAGGATTTTACAATAAACTACTTTGGGGTAACATATTTTTTTTGGAAAACAAGTGCTTGCAAATTTACACATATATTCTTTAACACAAGCAGTACACACAAGACACACGCAAACGAGCATACACAAACCAGCCGAACTGCATAGTCGATCGAGCCCAATTGCATGAATGTGTCCTGGATTAGGGGTGCTTACCAGGTCAACTCCCAGCCATTTGTGTCGGCGTGAGGACCGCTGTGATAATTAACCGGTGGGACACACTCGAAGGGCCCAGGAGCGCTAAGGTGTATATCTCCCGATGACTTGGCACATACTCCAAGACTTAGAGGTCGTCTTCGACACATTTATCCTTCGATGCTACTTACCTATGTGGACCCTATGTACCGTGGTATCCATATAAGCCGAGGGGTCAGACCGTAGATGACAAGTTTCATACACATGCAATCTCATGGTAGATCAACCTGTACCTATACCCCCTCAATCCATACAATAAAAAAAAGAACGTAGGGTAATATTTCTTTGAGAGAGACCAAACATGGGTAAAATATGTGTCTTTTGATAGAGGCAAAGGTGTCCCGATGTTTCGATGAGATGGTGGCTATCGTTTCTGTGGGAGTCGACCTTGACGATCCGACTACGTACGTGCGAGACGTCGCGCCTTAGCAATCGCTAAACCAACTTCCGAGGGTTATTGACCACGCCGAGCACGATCAACCTGACCACGAGGGCCTGTTTCCTGCGAGCAAACGAAGAACAAGCAAGAAACTAAGATTGCAATCTGGATATTGCGAATACAAGAGGAAAGCTATATTAATGAAGGTGGGGTTCTGAGACGCCTTGGTCTGGTCGTTGAACACAAACGAAGTACGCAAAGTTGCAGCTATGGCGAACTTTTGATCTAAACAAAACCCAAAGTCTAAACGACGCCCTAAGGGCTGTATATATGGAGAAAGAGGAGGGAATTTCGTGGCCCTTGAGGGAGGGGTCCGAAACCAACCCTAACTCTTGTTTCCCCACACATACGGACTCTAAAAACAGCCTACACTTAAGTATTTCGAAATTACATGGGCTGGCCCAATATTAAGGTGACGCAGCACCTAGAATAGCCTATGGACGAATATTATGAAGTGGCATCTTGTATATTTCGTCCAAGGCCTCATGCACTCATTAAGGTGGCTTCAAAGTCCTGGAATCATCACTTGTAACTCCGTTCTTGTTCCCCTTGGGCATGCCAACATCTCCATGCTTGAACTTGCTCCAAGGTTCATCTTTCTTGTCCATGGTAGGCCCTTCATTTGTAAGCAAAACAAAAGTATCCAATTTAGGCAGCATCATATTCTCATGAACATTTGAATCGTTACCAAGAAACGAAAGTACCTGATAATTTAAAATGCGTGCGCGAGCTCTAGTAATTGGTCCAGTATGTATAGCAGCAGGGGCTGTGGGTGTAACAATGGTATTAATGTCCTCATCATCCTCCCCTTCTTGAAATGAAGTCGTCCTCGACGGAAACTCATCTTCCTCACCCAAATAAGGCTTCAAATCTGCAATATTAAAAGTGGGACTAACCCCAAAATCTGCAGGCAGCTCAAGTTTATATGCATTATCATTTATTTTCTCTAACACCTTAAATGGACCATCAGCACGTGGCATTAGCTTTGATTTGCGCAAATTAGGAAACCTATCCTTACGCAAATGTAACCAAACAAGATCTCCGGTGCAAAGACAACATGTTTTCTACCCTTATCTCCGACAAGTTTATATTTAGCATTCATACGCTCAATGTTTTCCTTAGTTAACTCATGCATTTTTAAAATCAATTCAGCACGTTCTTTAGCATCAAAATTAACCTTCTCCGAAGATGGAAGAGGCAACAAATCAATAGGTGCACGAGGTAGGAAGCCATACACAATTTCAAAAGGGCACATCTTAGTAGTAGAATGCAATGAACGATTATAAGCAAATTCAATATGAGGCAAGCATTCTTCCCACATTTTCTTATTATTCTTCAAAACAGCCCTAAGCATAGTAGACAATGTTCTATTGACTACTTGGTTTGTCCATCAGTTTGGGGGTGACAAGTAGTACTAAAAAGCAGTTTAGTCCCCAACTTAGCCCATAAACATCTCCAAAAGTGGCTAAGAAATTTAGTATCACGATCTGAAACAATAGTATTTGGCACACCATGCAAGCGAATAATTTCACGAGAGAACAAATCAGCAACATTAAGATCATCGCCGGCTTTTATGACATGGTATAAAGTGTGCCATTTTAGAATCTATCCACGACAACAAATATGCTATCCCTCCCTTCTTTGTTCGAGGTAAACCTAAAACAAAGTCCATAGATATATCCTCCCAAGGAACACTAGGTACAGGCAAAGTCATATATAAACCATGAGGATTGAGTCGTGACTTAGCTTTTTGACATGTAGTGCAGCGAGCAACAAAACGCTCAACATCCCGTCTCATCTTTGGCCAAAAGAAATGTGTAGCAAGTATATCCTCCGTCTTCTTCACGCCAAAGTGTCCCATTAATCCTCCTCCATGCGCCTCCTGCAACAACAAAAGACGAACAGAGCTAGCAGGAATGCATAGCTTGTTAGCACGGAACACAAAACCATCCTTAATAACGAACTTGTTCCATGTTCTTCCTTCTTTACAATTCTGCATTACATCTTTAAAATCAGCATCATGCACATATTGATGTTTGATGGTCTCCAAACCAAATATTTTGAAGTCAAGTTGTGAAAAGCATAGTATAGCGACGAGACAATGCATCAAGAATAACATTTTCTTTACCCTTCTTGTGTTTAATGACATAAGGGAAAGTCTCAATGAATTCAACCCATTTAGCATGTCTACGATTCAGTTTAGCTTGACTTTTAATATGTTTCAAAGATTCATGATCAGAATGTATAACAAATTCTTTGGGCCATAAATAATGTTGCCATGTTTCTAAAGTCCGAACAAGAGCATATAATTCTTTGTCATAAGTAGAATAGTTCAGACTAGGCCCACTCAATTTTTTCGTAAAAGTATGCAACAGGTTTGCCATCTTGTAATAACACACCTCCTAATCCAATTCCACTAGCATCACATTCAAGCTCAAAAGTCTTATTAAAATCAGGAAGTTGGAGTAAAGGAGCATGTGTCAACTTATCTTTCAATACCGTGAAGGCTTCTTCCATGCGGTACCCCAAACAAAAGGCACATCCTTCTTTGTAAGTTCATTGAGAGGTGCAGCAATGGTGCTAAAGTCTCTCACAAAACGCCTATAGAAACCAGCGAGTCCAAGAAAACTCCTCACTTGTGTGACCGTTTTGGGCTGCGGCCAACTCTCAATAGCTTCAATCTTGGCTTTATCAACTTCAATTCCACAATGGTGTAACAACATAGCCAAGAAAAGATACTCGGTCGATTGCAAAAGGTGCACTTCCCAAGGTTACCAAACAAACGTGCATCACGTAGAGCATTAAAAACAGCACGTAAATGTTCCAAATGTTCTTCCAAAGATTTGCTATAAATCAGTATATCATCAAAATAGACTACCACAAATCGTCCAATGAAAGCACGTAAAACTTCGCTCATTAGTCTCATGAAAGTACTAGGTGCATTAGTTAACCCAAAAGGCATGACTAACCACTCATATAAACCAAACTTAGTTTTAAATGCTGTTTTCCATTCATCTCCCAATTTCATACGAATTTGATGGTATCCACTACGCAAATCAACTTTGGAGAATATTGTAGAGCCACTCAATTCATCAAGCATATCATCTAGCCTAGGAATAGGATGACGATAACGAATAGTAATATTATTAATGCCTCTACAATCAACACACATACGCCGACGTACCATCCTTTTTAGGCACTAGTATAATAGGAACAACACAAGGACTAAGAGATTCGCTGTATAACCTTTGTCGAGCAGCTCACATGCTTGACGCATAATCTCCTTCGTCTCCTCTGGATTGGTACGGTATGGTGCACGGTTGGGTAGCGATGCACCGAATTAAGTCAATTTGATGCTCAATCCCTCGAATAGGTGGTAATCCCGGTGGTACGTCTTGTGGGAAGACGTCGGCGAACTCCTGCAAAATGTTAGTGACAGCAGGGGGCAAAGAGGAAGGCACGTCCTCGAATGAAAATAATGCCTCTTTGCACACAAAAGCATAGCAAACAGATTTGCTAGAATCTAGCTCCTCAATATCAGATTTGGTGGCAAGTAAACATGCACTTTTCAGTCTAATTTCAGAAGCAACATTAGATGGTTTATTATTAGGCTTCATTTGTTGCTCAAATTCTTTTGCCACAATCTGATTTTCACTCTTATTTTTCTCCTGTTTTGCTTTCTCCTGTTTTGCTTTATTAGCTCTATTAATATCATCTTTCAAAATTGAATCAGGAGTCATAGGAAGCAAAGTAATATTTTTATCCTTGTGAACAAGAGTATACTAATTGTTTCTACCATGGTGTACAGAATTTTTATCAAATTTCCATGGCCTACCAAGTAATAAGGAACATGCTTGCATAGGTACCACATCACAATCAACATAATCAGCATATGTAGAGATACTAAAATACACACACACGATGCAGACGTGTTACCTTAACCTTGCTGCTGTTGTTGAACCATTGGATGTAGTAAGGATGTGGATGTGGTCTTGTGGTGAGAGAAAGCTTCTCCACCATATCCATGCTAGCCAAGTTGTTGCAGCTCCCTCCATCTATGATGACGATAGAACGTTCCTTCACAACTCCCTTTGTATGGAACAAATTATGCCTCTGATTTTGCTCAGCTTGTGTAACCTGCACACTCAAAACACGTTGAGCAACTAAACATTCATACACTGTCGGCATCTTGGCAGCCATGTATTGCGTCTCATGATCGTAATCATCTCCACCATGTTCTTCATGTGTAATAAGAGCCAAAGTCTCTTCATCATAGTCACTAGCGGACTCATACCCACCATCCTCGTGAGCAATCATCACACGCTGAGATTGGCATTCTCGGCAAAATGTCCTCTTCCCTTACAACGACGACAAATAATATCACTTGTGTGCCTGTTGACGCCATGGAAGAAGAAGAGCTCTGTAGGCCAAAGAGTGCGCTCTTGGCAGATAGTGGTGGTTGTGCCTGCTTTCTTGTATCACGGTTGGAGGTGGCAGCCAACGGAGGTGCCGGTGTAGTAGAACGTGTGGAAGTAGATGATGCACGTGGTGTCCATGATGAAGGTCGACCTGCAGAAAAGTTAGTCCGCACCAACGCCTGTCGATCCTGCACTTCACGTTCAGCTTTACAAGCAAGATGGAATAATCGAGTGATATTAGTATAATCCTTGTAGTCTAGAATGGTCTGAATATCTCTATTTAATCCACCCAGAAAACGTGCAAGCATAGCTTCATTCTCCTCAACAATACCACATCTAATCAAGCCAGTTTGTAATTCACGATAATATTCTTCTACCGAATTTTTCCTTGTCTTAAGCGCTGCAATTTTTGAAGTAATTCACGTTGATAATATGGTGGAACCCAACGAGCACGCATAGCAGTTTTCAAAGCAGCCCAAGTAGCTGGAACAGGATATAATCTACGATGTTCGCACCACCAAACACATGCAAAGCTAGTGAAAGCACAAAGCAATGAGGAACACGTCTCTCCTCGGGATATTGTAAACATGTAAATCGTTGTTCAGTTTCTAACTCCCAAGTAAGATATATATCGTGAACATATCTACCCTCAAATGGTGGAATATTCAACTTCAGTTTAGGGAGATGGTCATGATCTCGTACTGAGGGGAGCCCTAACATTGCCATTATTTGCATGTGGACGACCGGGTGGTTGTGGTGCCGGTGGTTGTGGTGCGGTGGTTGCACGTAGTTCGATGTTGATCAACCTCATCCTCGTACTCTCTCACATAATCATCCTCCCCACATCGCCAGCAGGAGCCACAGTATCAACAATGCAGCACCAAAGAGCTTGGCCAGTGAAGAGGGACATGGCTCGCTTCGGCGGAGGGCTGCTTCATGATGTGGAGGTAGTCGTTGTTGTTGTTGTAGAGGTGCATTAGGTGCAGCCGGTGGTGGTGGTGGTGGTAGACGCGAGCAATTCATTAAACTTGTTATCGAGCTTTGTTTGAACGCCTTCTCAATGCCATCTATCTTCTCCATGGCCTCTTCAAATCTATTTAGAACATCTTCCACCTGCCCACTCATCATTTGTTGAAACTTATCATGTAGCGCTTTGTTTGTCATGTTCTCCCGGTCAGTCTAAATGACTTGTGATCCTACCATGGTTAGCAGCAATAGAAACACACAAGAATATGATTCGACGGACTACTAGGAAGTGGTGGTGGTGGTGTGGTGGATAACACAAATCCGTCAAGCAAATCTCAAATTCTTACCAGTTCTTACCCAAAGAGGCGGTGATCGGCAACCGATGTAGTCAAAACTCTCAAAGCTTGGATAGAGCGATTACCGGGGAGAGTCAAACATACGATGTAGATGTATGTGGAGCTGGGAAGGCTTATAATATGGTAGCAAAAGGGTCAGCAATAATCAATTCGAGATGCAAAGTTGAATAAACGCTCAACGAAGATCTTGTCGGGTCCTAGGCTAGACCGTGCTAGAGACGCGAGCCTAGAACACTAACAAAATCACGGCGCTGCGGAAACAACGGAAAAGCACACTCTGGAATTTTTTTTCGCTCTTTTTTGTTTTTTTTGCTGCTCTTTTTTTTTTTGCGAAAAATCACTATAATGGCGAGTGTCTCAAAACTCTTCCTGTGTCAAACCGACAGGATGGGCACGAAATTTTTTCGACCAAATTTTTTTTTTTATTTGCCGGACCCAAAAGCTGAAACGGGTCAAAAAAAAACTTTCTATAATGGCGACTGTCTCAATACGCTTAGAAACACCTAAAAATAGGATAGCCAGAAAATTTTTCGACAAGTGCGTTTTCGGAAAATTTTGGGCCTAAACGGAGGGTGGTTTCCAGACTTTGCGCTGCTCTTTTTTTTTTCCGAAACCTACTCCGGCTAGGAAACACGAATCGGAAACTAGATGGATCTCGAAAGCAAACCTAATATGAGAAGAACTTGGATTGGTGGTGGATATATGGTGGCGGTGGTGGTATATGGATACGGATTCAGAGCGGTGGCGGATAAGAAGGGTGGTAGATGGCAAGGCGATGATGATGGTGCGGCGGCGCCGTGACAACTTATGACCAGAACTCGAAACTCTAAAAGACTAGACTCTAAGACCAGCAACTAGACACGACGATGCAACTGCAAATTCAACAAAGCAAAAACCCTAAAAAGATTATGCGAAGGCTTAGATTGGTTCGGATATGATGAACTAACCCTAATTTTTTGTGGCTTTTTCGTGGACTTTAGGTATGAAGAACAGACTCGATCTAATCTATGAAAAAGCTGTAAAATCTCACCGAGCAACCTGAAAATCTGATACCACTTGATAGAGGCAAAGGTGTCCCGATGTTTCAATGAGATGGTGGCTATCGTTTCGTGGGAGTCGACCTTGACGATCCGACTATGTGCGTGCGAGACGTCGCGCCTTAGCAATAGCTAAACCAACTTCCGAGGGTTATTGACCACGCCGGAGCACGATCAACCTGACCACGAGGGCCTGTTTCCTGCGAGCAAACGAAGAACAAGCAAGAAACTAAGATTGCAATCTGGATATTGCGAATACAAGAGGAAAGCTATATTAATGAAGGTGGGGTTCTGAGACGCCTTGGTCCAGTCGTTGAACACAAGCGAAGTATCTTGTTGCAGCTATGGCGAACTTTTGATCTAAACAAAACCCAAAGTCTAAACGACGCCCTAAGGGCTGTATATATGGAGAAAGAGGAGGAATTTCGTGGCCCTTGAGGGAGGGTCCCAAACCAACCCTAACTCTTGTTTCCCCACACATACGGACTCTAAAAACAGCCTACACTTAAGTATTTCGAAATTACATGGGCCTGGCCCAATATTAAGGTGACGCAGCACCTAGAATAGCCTATGGACGAATATTATGAAGTGGCATCTTGTATATTTCGTCCAAGGCCTCATGCTCTCATTAGGGTGGCTTCAAAGTCCTGGAATCATCACTTGTAACTCCGTTCTTGTTCCCCTTGCGCATGCCAACATCTGCTTGAACTTGCTCCAAGGTTCATCTTTCTTGTCCATGGTAGGCCCTTCATTTGTAAGCAAAACAAATGTATCCAATTTAGGCAGCATCATATTCTCATGAACATTGGAATCGTTACCAAGAAACGAAAGTACCTGATAATTTAAAATGCGTGCGCGAGCTCTAGTAATTGGTCCAGTATGTATAGCAGCAGGGGCTGTGGGTGTAACAATGGTATTGATGTCCTCATCATCTTTGTTACCATTGCACAAAGGCTACCCGCTCTAGACACCGTGCACGAGATCTGCTGGATCTGACTCCATCATTGGTGGCCCATGCTGGTCCCTCTGAGTAGTCAAAGTAGTTGGACAGCGCAGCTCCAGATCAACGGTTAAGTCAGCAGCAGTATGCCTTTCTGCCAAGGAAGATCTTTGTCTTCGGTAGCGTCACCCTCTTCACAGATCCGGCCGGCCACCTTGGCCAGGCGAGAACTTCGCTGCGGGTCAGATCATTAGATTCGGCAACCTAGAGTCTGTCGTGGACTATCGCGGTGAGCTTGCTTTCTCCAACTGGATGTTAGACCAAATCAAGAAGCATAATGAGACACCAGCCCAAACCTCGGAGTCAGTCCAGGTGCCGGAGGATGATGCAATCCATATCTTGAATAAGGATCTGAGAACTACCCCTAATGCCTAGGCATCTAGCCTAGTTCCCAGTGAAGAACCTAGGTCCATGTCATATCGGACCTCGGTGAAGCTCCCTGTTGTCACAGTGCTTGATCAGGGCCATGGATGAAAAAAAGACACTTCTGAACAAGATATTAGATTGGATTCAGCAGCTTGTGATCTTGGACACTGAAAACTAGATTTACAATCAGATATGGGGAGAAACCAGGGGAGGTTAGAATTTTCAACCCACCCACCACCCATGTAATCTCAAATGTTGAAGATTTAGCCAACATCCTTGCAAGCGCCTCCGACGAGGAAACCCACATGGATGACGACGTGGGAGAGTCCTCAGAGAATTCTCCATTGGTCATTAGGACAAAGGCTAGTGGAGTTAATGTAGGGTGGAACCCCATATGGCCGATCTTTCACAAAAGGAGCGGATCCCATCTAAGAACATGAAGAACACGAGGGAAAACACGAGAGAAAACACGAGAGAATACTCAAACCAAAAAGAACAATCACACATGTGCTAGATCCTCGAAACACGAGAGGAGATACAAAATCCACGATCAACAAAGGACAGTACAAAGGTAACCGGTTCTTCTCCGTGAGGAGGTCTTGATGGGGCCACCCAAGAAGGGGTCTTGAATCCAACGTGGATCTTCTCCGAAGAGGGGTCGCGGTCTCTCTCAAGGAGTAGACCCGGGTATGGATGAGCGAGGCTCTATCTCACATATGAGCTATCACAACACTATCCCCAGCTAGGAGGAGGTGGAGGAGTATATATAGGCCTTAGCCACGAAGGGGTAAGTGGGAGAGGATACATGGGCCTTTGGCCCGTTCACTGTACGCACACAGGCGCCGGATGTCCAGGCTGGGGGCCGGATGTCCGGCGGCTCACAAAGAGCCGGATGTACGGGCTGAGTTCGGCCCGAACAGATGCTCTCCGAATAGGCAGGGCCGGAGATCTGGGCGAAGGGGCCGGAGATCTGGGCGAAGGGGCCGGATGTCCGGGGCTTCGGGAGTAGCCGGATGTCCCGGGCATGGGGCCGGATGTCCGGGCTGTCGGGGGCGCTTCCGGAGCTCTCTAAGTAGGTGGAGGCGGGATGTCCGGGCCTTGGCCGGATGTCCGGCCGCTATAGCAGCTGGCCCTTCTTCCTTCTTCCATCTTTGCTTCCGCGCACGCTTGGCCTTGGTCCTTGGGTTCTCCATGGTCTCCTCGGGTGTACCTGAGTATGCACAAGGTCCACGCTTGAGGTAGCATCCATGTCTTACATGCGGAAAGGGAAGATTCGGAAAGGAGTGAGTTAACCTTAGGTCCTATGGCGTATGCTTGAGGTCTCGTCGTATGTCCACTTGGGGCTTGGGGAGTAGTCATAGTGTACATGGGGATGATCGTCGGATGCTCCGCATCATCTCCCCTCCCTTGGGAAAGATCCGACCTCGGATCAAAAACCTCATCACCATGGAAACGGTTGTCTTGGACGGACTTGTAGTTCGATGAAGTGGAAGACATGGCGCAATCCAAGTACCCCAAGGTGTCTCCGGAGTGGTACACATGCAAAAAAGAGCAAACACAAACGACACTTGGAAATACAATGGTTAGCGCACACAAGGTGTCCATCATGTAAGAATGAGTTCGTGCGGCAAGATTGTTTGTGGCAAAGGGCATTAAGCTTAACAAGATAATATAGAATGATATGCACAGCGTTCATGGGAGCAAAAGCATTCATTGTGCACACAAATTTATTGTGAATGTGGTCAATGCAACCACGGTGCAAAATGATGTCATAGTGAGATGGTTTATCAATAGCATGAATATGGCAATTGGTGCTCAATGTGAGTATGTGATCATGCAATTGATGGTAGACAATATGATCATAATGTATGAATATGCCATCAAGAAAGATCACAACAAATTTGCTAAGGAAGTGCACAAGCTCATATATCATGGATGATATCGAAATACAAGATGCAACAAGGCAATCATAATGTGAGTCAATCCATGCATAAGATGCAAATTTGTTATGGGTGGTGTTGTACCATAGCTCGATGTCATGGTAGTAGTGTTGGTCCGGTGGTGCATCCACTAAGTCCGAGCACTCCTCAACTTGAAGGTCCATAGGGTCTATCTCCAATGTCGGTCCTCTATCCAATATACGTATCATGTAGACAAGAAGAAGGAAAGAACAATGAAAGTATGGCCCATCCAATATTCATATGTGAAGATGGCTCAAAGGGAAGAAGTTCACCTTTAGTAGTTTCTCGAAAATGTTGGTGTCTCACATCATGGACACCGTCACATAACCAATATGTCTCACGGTGGTACCGCCTTGTGAATTCCTCAAAATGAAAGAACATGACAAACACTCAAAAAAACAAATTAAGTTAGTGCAAATATAACACCTATCATTCGAGTGGTAAGATACCCAACAAGTGTTCTCATCATTCTTATCATAAGAAAGGACAAGGTGTGGTATGGTATGAACGCATATGATGCAACTGCAACCGAAGACAATAGTTTCAAGTAACCAAGCATGCTTCACAAGTAATATGTCCAAGTCTCCACGATCAATAAGCATAGCAAGTTGGCCCTCAATACAAGGTGATATGAGAGATGCAACTAATAGGGACAAGAGACAATGATCAAGACAAATCAAGTGAGAGGCATGAACATATATGTCATCAACCCAAGAAAGCGAGTAGTAATGGAACATGGGTGATGCGACAAAGCAAGCAATCATAGTGATCAAGTCAAGCAAAGCTAGTAGTGCGAAGATGCAACATACTAGAAGGAATCATGGCAAGCATGTCATGTGTGCAAATAATGGTCATGAATAATACACATGACATATCACAAGCATGATAGCAAGATATGAGTAAAGTATCATCAATGTATTGGCGAGAGGCCATATGTAAATAGCAATGGGACATCATGACTCTCCCAACACAACAATCATCAATAGCATGAGGTACAAGGAAAACATGGTAATAGCAACAAGGATCTCCTCCAAACATGCAAATACACATAGAAGTAGCATAATGGTGTATCATGGGTAAATGCAAGCAAGGGTCACAATTGCATGGCAAAGGCATAGAAGCAAGCATAACATGCAAAGTGAACATGATAGAATGGGCATAAGGTGACAAGTGGTAAATAGCCCATAGCCGTGTGAGAGACAAGTAAAAGAGATGTGCATAGTCCTTGCGCGAAGGGAACGGTGGTAAGGATAGTCCACGGGATCCCAAATCGCCGTTGCTCTCAAGAGCTCGTTTCGTCAACTCTTGGGATTGAGAGGTTGACGAGTATACGTGAGTACCTACACAAAACAAAGACAAAGGGAAAATTGTGTGTGCGTGGTATATGTACACATCATCCATCATGATGCGTACGTGCATGTGTTGGTTAGCCCAAAATAGCCAATGCTCAAATAAATGAGATGCGTGATATAGAAACATGTCATCCATCATGAGAGGTTTGTTATTATGTATAGCATAACGGAGACTCAAATTGTGTAATGCATCATGAGAAATATGTAGAGCATTGTTATTTAAGGAATGCATATGGTGCATGCAATTATGGGAATCATGCAAATTATGGATTCATCAAAATCTTCTAATATGTATGAGGGAACTATCGGGGTCTCCTCATGAGCATTAATGGAAACATAACATGGAGATATTGACAACATACAAAACAAAGCATATTTGGAACAATGTGATCATGGCATGGTATAGTAGATGAATTGCGCAAATCATGTAGAGGAAGCATAGCAATATCATCGCATGAGAAACAAAAGCCAATGACCATCATCTCTTCATCTATGCCATAAGTGCAAATGGGATTTATTTTAATGGGGCATGCATAGTTACTATGTTGAGATTGAAATGAAGCAATATGGGAGATCTCACTCATAGCATATGACAAGTTCAATGGATTGTCAAACTTGACCGATAGAATTTTCACAAGATATCCTATGGAGTATAGCATCACAACTAGGCAAATCAACATGCTCATCATCATATTCATCATAAATTGGTAAGTCATGACATGAAGAAGTCGCACTAGCATGAAGCATGGGAATAGCTGGATCAACATCATGTAAGCAATCATTGGTGAGATAGTCCACTAGTGGGACAAGAGAAGCACCATCACCTATGTTACCTTTGGAGCATCGCTCATGTGTTGTAGGTGAGGTGTCGAAGACCAAGTCATGGTCATCTTCATATTGATGGATACATGTGGGGTGCATCTTCTTCCACCATGGCCATCGGTGTTCCCATTGGAGGTATGGACTCGTCGAGGATAGGCATGTCGTCATGTAGGAGATCTAGCACCAAAGAAAACACACTCGGAGTAGAGGTTAAGTTGTTAGAAATCATAGTGGCCTCACGTGCCCTCTCAACTACCTCACTCACTAAGTGTTGTGGCTCACTCACTCCCTCTTGGATGCTCCCCCTCGTATGGTTGGTGGAGTCACTCAAATGGCTCTCAACCTCAAATAGGATGTGTGGCATGCTCTCATGTGTGGGGCTAGTGGTGGTCACACTCATCCTCTCATAGGAAATGCACTCAATATCACATATGGTGGAGTCACTCATATCACTCATGGTGGGGTGGCTCTCCTCACATGGCAATTGGGGCATCTCTTCATATATGGGTGTTGGAGAGATGTTGGTGCAAATGTCTCCATGCTCAACTCCTATCACCGCCTTGGTTGAAGGGATAGTCCCATGCTCAACTTCCTCATCCATAACGCCTCCAAAGATGAATGCCGTAGGATGTGGCAAAACATCACTCTCCTCTGAGACCAAAGATAATGTCTCATGTGCGGTCTCGTAGCTTGACTCGGAGTATGAGTCCCATATGGGCGTCGTGTTCATGTTGTTGAAGAGGTTCATGCTCATCGCCGTAGTCGAAGGGGATGGCCCTAGCTCTACCTTCTTGTCTCCGTCTTGTTGTTGGAGGTCCATATGATGTGGCACATTGTAGCTCATCTCCATGACCGAAGGGGGCCATCTTCCTTGAGGGGCTTCCGAAGATGGAAGTGTCGCCCTCGCTCGTAGGGGTCGCCTTGTTGTTGAAGATGTTGATGTAGGCGAACTCATGGGAAGTACACGAAGATGCCGTATGTCCAAAGGTGAAGATGCCTTGATAGCACTTGGCGAAGATGCCGAAGTGGTGGTGGTAGTAGCTGTAGCGTCCTCTTGGTGGTGCTTGTCTCACGGTCTTCTCTTGTGCTCATGAAGTTTGGTCGTAGCTTGATGTAGAGCTTGTTGGTACTTGTAGGTAGGCGCTTGTCGCGCATTTTCATGATGATGGTGTCATTGTCGTGCTTGAGCTTGTAGTAGATGTCGTTCGTCATCGTCGTGCACATGTTGCTTGGAGGTGACTTGCTCTTCATGACGATGTGGATCACGAACATGATGATGGTCGCCATGTAGATGTGGACGTGCACGACTTGCGCTTGCATCACATGGGCACTCCGTAGATGATCGACTTGCTCGCCGTCGCTTTGAGGATGAGGAAGGGGAAGAACGGTTGATCAACAAGGTCTGAATCTCCTCCATCCGTGCATTGTTATCCTCCCTTTGTGTGGAGAGCTTGTGGTCGAGGTAGTCTCGTGTACGTAGCTCGGAGTGTCGCATGTCGATGGCGAGGTTGTCGATGTGCTCTCGCAATCTTGATTGTGCGCCTTGCATTTGTCGTTGTAGATCGAAGATTGAGGATTTGGTGATCTAGTTGTTCGCGTCGTCGTTGTTGTCGAAGACCGGAGATGAAATGCCTTGCCTATCCATCATAAGACTCGAGCAAATATGAGTGGAAGAAAGGAGAGAACTATACCAAATGTACCTTGACCGATGTCGAAAATGGATCAATGATCACTCAATGATGTAACAAGGAAATAGCACAATTGGCACCAATCTCGTCGATTTCTCACACCTACACAAATAAGGCTTATGGTGGAGCTCGGTGAGGATAGTGGCACAAAAATTTGATGCAAAATGTTAGCAAGAGTCAATAATGTTGAAAGAGATTCACAAATTCGCAAATGAAACAAGTAGACCAATAGCAATGTGGGCACACGGAAACACACGCATGAATAGATAAATGTGGTTGTGCAACCAAGGATTGAGCGGAAAATGTGGAATCCACGGAAAATGCTCGTGTCACACAACACTAGAGAGACGCTAGTCGATTGCTCAATAGGCGGATACGAACTTGTGCACTACCTATATGAGACAAAATGTAGCGACTTCCTATCACAAGTATGCTATGTATGTATGATTGCCGGTTTTTCTCACAAGATTATCAAAGATGATCGGATATTACAATCTTATATGCAATGTGGTATGATGTTATGGCACTTGCTTACAAGCTCTTTGTTCCCTCTTTTTCTTTGCTTAAAATCTTATTCTTCTTCTTTTTTTGGATATGGCCACAATGCGAAATGCGCAAACCAAGATAGCAATTGCGTATATTCGGGAACAATCTTGTGACACAAGAGATGATATGATACCAAGATGATACCAATATGATATTGTATGTATGCAATGGAAGGTGTAGACCAATGATCACTAATGTGCACAAGTAACGTTGCCGGCAATACTCAAATGGCTAGTCTCGATAGGCAAGTGAGGCAAAATGGGCTAGGGGTTATCAATGCAATTGCAAGGGGAATATACAATGGGCTAGGGGTTATCAATTCGAGGTTACCATCCTTGGCGATGATGAGTGGCGGTGTTCTTGATGTCGAGCCATTCCTAGTTAGTCGAAATACCATAGGAAACGAAAAACCGCGAAATCAAAATCTCAAACGTCAAATGTCAAAATGGTGGTAGCAGAAAAGCGGTGGTGGTTGCGGAAGTACTGGTGGAAACCCGGTCAAAATGGGTTAAGGTAGAAGGGTATGATGGGCAATACACGGTGTCGGAGTTGAAAGTAATGTCCCTAAGTAGCCGAAACACCTTAGGAGGCACAACTCACAACACAAACAAAATTGGGTTAAGTTGGGGTGGCGGAAGTGTTTGATGGGTAAGCCTATGCGGAAGTTACGGTGGTGGTTGATGAAGAAGCAACTGTCCCTAAGTAGCTGAAACACCTTAGAAGACTCAAATCACTACTCAAGCAACCACAAATGCTATATGGAACAAAATGGCTTAGGTTGCGGAAGTCGGTGGTGGTTATGCGGATGATATGGTGGAAGCCCTAGGCAAAGATGCCAAAGTGCCAAAAATTTGATGGCGTCAAATGGCTTTGGAAGTATTTTGTGGGATGGGGGATGTCAATAGCTTCAAAAGAGCTAAAGAACGTCAAAATCGGACTCCGGATGAATTAGTTATGCACAAAATGGTGAAATGGGGAAGGCTGAAATCCCAGGGGTCGGACATCCGGGGTCGGGGGCCGGATGTCCGGGGTCTGTCTATCCAGAGAGCCGCAATTTTGCAATCCAGGGGCCAGATGTCCGGCCTGGGACCCGGATGTCCGGCCTGATGGCCCGAATGTCCGGCCCGACGATTTCCGATCGGGATTTGGGGCGGAAATTTTTGAATTGGGGGAGGAAATTGATGATTTCAAGGGCAAAATTGGATAGATTTCATTGATGGAAAGTGGGGAAACTTGGGGAGATGCTAGATCCACTCGAAACCAAGCAAATCCATGGATCAAAATCAACAAAACATCATCAAACCAACAAATCACAAAAAAATGGGGGCTATTTTTGGTGGGGATTTTCGAATTTAGGACGAAATCAAGCAAAATAAGGCTAGAAAACAAGGGGCTAGGGGCTCCAAATTCGTGATCAACCTTTCCCTGATCCAAGATTATGTAAGGTGGAACCCTAGATGGTCGATCTTTCACGAAAGGAGCGAATCCCAACTAAGAACACGAGGGGAAACACGAGAGAATCACTCAAACCAACAAGAACAATCACACATGTGCTAGATCCTCGAAACACGAGAGGAGATACAAGATCCACGATCAACAAAGGACGATACAAAGGTAACCGGTTCTTCTCCGTGAGGAGGTCTTGATGGGGCCACCCAAGAGGTGGTCTTGAATCCAACATTGATCTTCTCCGAAGAGCGGCCGGGTTCTCTCTCAAGGAGTAGATCCGTATGGATGAGCGAGGCTCTATCTCACATATGAGCTATCACAATGCTAACCCTAGCTAGGAGGAGGTGGAGGAGTATATATAGGCCTTAGCCACGAAGGGGTAAGTGGGAGAGGATACATGGGCCCTTGGCCTGTTCATTGTACGCAGACAGGCGTCGGATGTCCCGGCTGGGGGCCGGATGTCCGGCGGCTCAAGAAGAGCCGGATGTCGAGGCTGAGTTCGGCCCGAACAGATGCTCTCTGGTGGGGCAGGGCCGGATATCCGGGCGAAGGGGCCGGATGTCCGGGCTGTCGGGGGCGCTTCCAGAGCTCTCTAAGTAGGTGGAGGCCGGATGTCCGGCCGCTGTAGCAGTTGGCCCTTCTTCCTTCTTCCGTCTTTACTTCCACGCATGCTTGGCCTTGGTCCTTGGGTTCTCCATGGTCTCCTCGGGTGTACCTGAGTATGCACAAGGTCCGCGCTTGAGGTAGCATCCATGTCTTACATGCGGAAAAGGAAGATTCGGAAAGGAGCGATTAACCTTAGGTCCAATGGCGTATGCTTGAGGTCTCGTCGTATGTCCACTTGGGGCTTGGGGAGTAGTCATAGTGTACATGGGGATGATCGTCGGATGCTCAACATCATCTCCCCTCCCTTGGGAAAGATCCGACCTAGGATCGAAAACCTCATCACCATGGAGTTGTCGTGGACGGACTTGTAGTTCGACGAAGTGGAATACATGGCGCTATCCAAGTAATCCAAGGTGTCTCCGGAGTGGTACACATGCAAAAAGAGCAAACACAAACGACACTTGGAAATACAATGGTTAGCGCACACAAGGTGTCTATCATGTAAGAATGAGTTCGTGCGGCCCGATTGTTCGTGGCAAAGCGCATGAAGCTTAACAAGTGATAGAGGCGGGGTGTCCCGATATTTCGATGAGATGATAACTATCGATTTGGTGGAGTCGACTTTGACGATCCGACTACAAACGTGCACGACGTTGCGCCTTAGCAATCGCTAAACCAAGCTCTCGAGGTTCTTGGCGATGCGGAAGCACGATCAGCGACCACGAAGGTCTATTCCTGCAAGCAATCGAAGAACGAGCAAGAATATGATAAAGCAATCTGAATATTGCGAATATATATGAAGTATTGATAATGGTGGGGATCCGTAAGCGGTCTTGGTCTGGTCGTTGGACACAAACAAAGTACACGAAGTTGCAATGGCTAACTTTTAACTAAACAAATCCCAAGGAAAAAGCTACTAGATGGATCTACTTATATAGGAGCAAGGGTGGCGGCCAAGGAGGTGGTAGGATGTCCCAAGGCAGCCTAAAACTAACCCTAGGTCGTACAAGGCCAATGGGCCCAAGCGGAGGTGACGTAACACCTTTGGACTTGTAGTTTGACTCGGATTCTGCTGCAGCATCAGATTGTTTCGTCCATAACTCAACGCTCCGGACGAATTTGAAGGTGAATCCAATTGGGTTGGAAGGTGCACGGAATCTATTTTTCAACAAAAAAAGAATCACCCAATTTGGAGTCCGGATGAAAAAGTTATTGACGTTTTGAGTCAGGTATGTCTGTGCAGTCCGAATCTGAGTCCAGAACGTGAGAGACTTGGACTCTATCTTCTCTTGGGCCAAAAGTGACGTGAGAGAACTTTTAGAACAGCAGGTAAACATCTCTTTCTCCCTTATCTTCATATGTGGATTGTACAAATGTCCCATACGCCTGCAATTAGACATGGCACAAAAGTTTGTGAAGTATTTTTGTCCTAGATGACATAAATAAATTATTGCATAGTTTGCATTAGAAATAACCTCACAAATATACATGTACGCAATATTTTTGGTCGTATCCAAGGTAATCATGTCCTCATCATCCTCCCCTTCTTGAAAACAAAGCCGTCCTCGGCGTTCCTTAGTCTGAAATATGGCTAACAAAAGAGACAAGGTGTACATGTTGTATATGTATATGTCATCCATTTTTACTTCCCTTGATTTTTGCACATATGACACATGAATAGATGAGTAAGTTGCATAGTTCATAAAATCTAAAGCCAAAACATTATCACAAGAAGTAGAAGGCATGAAAATATTACAACTCAGTTTGCACATATAAGTGAAGCTCTTATTCATTTCAAAAGATTGACAATGTTCATCATTAAACCATCCCAACATTGGTGAATAAACCTTACTTGCATCAAGTTTACATGCTACAACATGCTTAAGTAAGCAAACATGCAATAAGTCATTCGACACGAATCATCACCAAGATTAGAGGTCATATCAAAATGATTAAACATTGATTCTTTTGCATCAACAGTTAATTCAATGGGTGCACTCAAAATTGTTGGTATTTCAGTTGTTTGATCACATGACGCATTCATGATAGTATCAAGATTCTCTAAAATAGGTGATGTGCTCAAATCACTGTGTAACTCAACACATGATGCATTCAAGTTAACTAGGGATGCATCATTCTCATGTGAAGTTATATCATTAATACCTTTACTATTACCTTGTCGCAAAGACGTAGCTGATGTAGGTACGGGCCTTGACAATGCACCATACACTTGAGATGATGTCACGCTCACAATCTGGGGTGGGGCTGCTCTAGTAGGTGCAACGGTGGAGGAACCAACTGACGATGGTGAGCATGAACTGGAATAGTTGTTGTTGTAGTCACCCAATGCATCCTCCTGTAGCTGTCTCTCAAAGGTACAAGCGCGAACATACATACCAATAATGGAACGAGGAATATAGTGAAATCTTGCACGGATATCATGGTTCAAACCACCAAAAATCTATTCATTGTATCATCCTCAGATTCTTCTATGTCACAATGATGCATATAAGATTTGAACTCTTTGTAGTAAGCATGAACAGTGTTACTGCCTTGTTTTAATTGTTCAAATTTGTGAAGCAATTCACGACTATAGTAAGGAGGAAAAAATTGTTGTCTCATTACAGCTTTCAAAACTTTCCAAGTTGTGGGTTGGTTATCAATGTTTTTCTTACAATGTACACTCCACCAAATGTAGCAAAACCAGTAAATGCTCTAGTGGTAGCTCGTACTCTCTCAAGTTCGTAAAAATCATGGTGACTAAAAACTCTTCTAATTCAAGCTCCCAAGCTAGATAAATAGCAGGATTAAATCTACCCTCAAATGATGGTAAAGACATACCCTGACCATATGCTTGTGTGTGTTGTCCCAACTCTCGTGATGATGAAGATGTGTCTGCCGTCCAAGACCTTCTATCTCCAGAACCTGTCATGATTAGTAGAAACAAGAAACAAAATTCGAGAATAATGTTCCTATGAACTACTAGGATGTGGTTGTAAAGTGCTCACAGTAAAGCAAATATCAATATCGTACAAGTTCTTACCATGCGGCAGGTGGTGACAGTCAACCAGCGGTGTCAAGTAACTCTGGAGATTGTGTAAAACGATTGCAGGGGAACGTACGTATACACGGTGTAGAAATATGTGGAGCTGGGTTGGCTATATATGGTAGCAAAAACATTAGCAATAATCAATTCATAGATGCAATGTTGAATAAACGCTCAACGACGGTCTTGTCTTTGGTCCTAGGCTAGACCAGACTAGAGACGCGAGCCTAGAACACTAATGAGGTCACGGCATAGCACAACTAGCATCAATGAAGGATAATAAGTAGCTCTGGACAACAAGATATAAGTGAAGATCACAACGGCAAGAAAGATAATGATGAAGAACAACTGCCAAGCAGGATATACAACAACTCTCTCTCCAATTTTCCTCTTGAAAAGTTTGAGCCAATTTTCTGATAACTTTTTTAAAAGAATGCTACTAACTCAAGCTTTCCAATTCAAAAAGAATCACTCAATTCCGAGTTGATATGAGGAGTCAAAAAATTCTAAAACTAGTTTGGAAAACTGGAATAAGCTGTGTTCACGAACTTCGGAGGGCAAAAAGACCTATTTAGAAGCCGATTTTGAGGTGCCAAATATTGAACTAGCTTCTGCAACTATTTAGATGCGGCTCGTCTCTAGCTTTAATTTGAGTACTCATGAGCCAAAACGGACTTCGTATGAGGAAGTTATGCCTAATTTACTGAACAGTGCACAAAACAGATTCCAATCCGAATTCAGCTACGAGATTGAGTCTAGATAGATCCGAACTTTGTTTTTTTTTCTTCTCTCTTTTTTTTCTCACACTTTTTTTTCCTTTTTATTTCTTTTTTTTCTCTAACTTTTTTCTACTTTTTTTTCTCTTTTTTTTCTCTCTCCCTCTTTTAAAACAAACTAGATAAGATGCAGATTGGATCAAGTGAAGATGTGAACGATCTCAACTATGATTATGACAATGAACGGTGGGGTGGAAATTGATGGATGGATGGTGGTCAACGGAAAGGATAACGATGCAGCGGCGGCGTGACTAATGTGAACAGAACTCGAAACTCTAAACGAACTAGACACTAAGACCAGCAACTCGACACGACGATGCAACTGATAATTCAATAATGCAAACAATGAAAAGAAAACTGCAAAGGCTCAGACTGGCTTGGACAAAGGATGAATAGATCTAACTTTTTTTTGTGGCTTTTTCTTGGACAATAGGTAAGAAAATAAATCTAATCTGGGGATAATTGGAAATTCTCACCGAGCAACCTAAAAACTGATACCACTTGATAGAGGCGGGGTGTCCCGATATTTAGATGAGATGATAACTATCGATTTGGTGGAGTCGACTTTGACGATCCAACTACAAACGTGCACGACGTTGCACCTTAGCAATCGCTAAACCAATCTCCACGAGGTTCTTGACGATGCGGAAGCACGATCGGCTGACCACGAAAGTCTATTCCTGCAAGCAATCGAAGAACGAGCAAGAATATGATAAAGCAATCTGAATATTGCAAATATATATGAAGTATTGATAATGGTGGGGATCCGTAAGCGGTCTTGGTCTGGTCGTTGGACACAAACAAAGTACACGAAGTTGCAATGGCTAACTTTTAACTAAACAAATCCCAAGGAAAAAGCTACTAGATGGATCTACTTATATAGGAGCAAGGGGTGGCGGCCACGGAGGTGGTAGGATGTCCCAAGGCAGCCTAAAACTAACCCTAGGTCGTACAAGGCCAATGGGCCCAAGCGGAGGTGACGTAACACCTTTGGACTTGTAGTTTGACTCGGATTCTGCTGCAGCATCAGATTGTTTCGTCCATAACTCAACGCTCCGGACGAATTTGAAGGTGAATCCAATTGGGTTGGAAGGTGCACGAAATCTATTTTTCAACAAAAAAAGAATCACCCAATTTGGAGTCCGGATGAAAAAGTTATTGACGTTTTGAGTCGTATGTCTGCAGTCCGAATCTGAGTCCAGAACGTGAGAGACTTGGACTCTATCTTCTCTTGGGCCAAAAGTGACATGAGAGAACTTTTAGAACAGCAGGTAAACATCTCTTTCTCCCTATCTTCATATGTGGATTGTACAAATGTCCCATACGCCTGCAATTAGACATGACACAAAAGTTTGTGAAGTATTTTTGTCCTGGATGACATAAATAAATTATTGCATAGTTTGCATTAGAAATAACCTCACAAATATACATGTATGCAATATTTTTGGTCGTATCCAAGGTAATCATGTCCTCATCAACAAGGTGATATAGAATGATATTCAAAGCGTTCATGGGAGCAAAAGAAGTCATTGTGCACACAAATGTATTATGAATGTGATCAATGCAACCACGGTGCAAAATGATGTCATAGTGAGATGGTTTATGAATAGCATGAATTTGGCAGTTGGTGCTCAATGTGAGTATGTGATCATGCAATTGATGGTAGACAATATGATCATAATGTATGAATATGCCATCAAGAAAGATCACAACAAATTTGCTAAGGAAGTGCACAAGCTCATATATCATGGATGACATCGAAATACAAGATGCAACAGTAATATGGGGCAAGGAGGCGACGACAATGACAGTGACTACAATCCCGAAGAGGAGGAGGATTACAATCCCAATGACGACCTTGAAAGAAGCCTCGGCTCTAAGGATAAAGACATCCTCAAAGATTCTCTGGGCAATACCAACTATGATGCATTGCACATAAGACAAGTGAGTACAACCAAGAGAATAAAGAAGAAATATTGACATCTTTGAGACCTAGAGGACCACCTTACTGACCGGTGAAACAACCTCTTCCAAGCCAAAGGCGTGCTTAAAACTAGGCTAGTGCGGATAGAAGCCAATAATCAGCCTTTATAGCCATACAGGAACCTCATGGATTAGATGGACGCAGCAGCCGACGACGGCATCATATCAAGGTACAAGTCGGCTGCTGATCCCAAGTGGCTACTAAAAATCGACTCCAGATTTCACCGAATGTCAAGTCGGCACTGAATAGCGCGCTCCAGAGGCTATAGGGCACAGAGGAGATTACAACCCTCAACGAGATGATTACATGCCGGATTGGAGGGACAAAAGGCCATTAAGGCCCAAGAACCCACCTCTATCTATTTACCAATCCAGGCAATGCCCAGCTGCTGGACACACATGATACCTAGCCTGGCTAGCCAAACATGGTGATGTATGTGATTACACTAAAAACCAAATTATATCCATGTCATATGTGCGTCATGCCACTGCACACGTGCCCGAGGAGCTGCTCGCCCCCAATGTTTCATGGGTGAGGTCATGGAGCATCAGTTCTTGGACGAATATGAACTCGTAAAAATTGATCACCATAACGATACCACAAATCCCTTGGTATGGAATGTGGATTTCGTCCTCGCCATCCACATCGCCGGTGGAGACAATGTCCATGCTCTAAAATACTTTCCATTAAAGCTGAACAATATCCTACTAGACTCAAATGACGATTGGGATGACCTCGAATACAAATTTCTGTCCAAATTTCAGGCCACCTATGTGAAGCCGCCTGATGCCAATGACTTGGCCAATATCATACAAAAGCCTAGTAATTCAGTGTGAAAGTTCCGGAATTGATTCTTAACAAAGATGAACCACATCGTGGACTGTCCCGATGTAGAGGCCATCGCATCCTTCTGCCATAATATCAGCAATTAATGGCTAGCTAGAGAACTTGGGCCTGTCAAACCAAGGACCATGGCAGACATCACCCAGCTGATGACTTAATTTTGCACTGGCGGCGACAACTGGCTTGCTATAAATAACGTCAAAATGACGCTCCTGACACATGTGTGGTACGTGACAGGAATGGCAAACCTCGTTGTAACTGTAGAAACAAGCGTCGCAAAAGAAGCGATAGTAATGCCAAGGACGGTGAAGTTAATTCCAAATTCATTAAGCATCACCGAAATGATGGCAAAAGGAAATCTTTCCAAGGAGGGGGTGGCTCACACTTAGGTAAGATCTCAGATCAACCATGCGCCATCCACAGAAAACCCGAGATGCTAGACACCCACACTAACTAGAATTGCTGGTCTATTAAGCAAGCCAAGAAGGTTATGATCAAGAACTAGGGTAAGAGCCAACCCCACGCTAACAACCACAACAGGGATAGAGACTAGCCCCGACCAAGCAATATGGGGCAGAAGCATTTCCCTGCAAAGGCGAAAGACGCTAACATGATCTATGCTACGCACGTCACCAGAAAGGAGAGGAACCATGTGATCCACGATGTGTATGATGTAGAGCCGGCAGAGCCCAAATATAACCAGTGGTCAGAATTACCGATAACATTTGATCAATGTGACCACCTGACCAGTGTATGCCATGGAGGAACAGTAGTTATGCTCCTCGATCCCAGTGTTGACGACTTTCATCTGACTCGAGTCCTTAGGGATGGAGGTAGTAGCCTCAACCTATATATGTTGACACCGTTAAGAAGATGCATATCAACCCATCACAGATCCAACCTAGTACTACCAAGTTCAAGGGTATAATACTAGGTATATAATCACAATGCTCTGGCAGGGTAACCTTGGATGTAGTGTTCGGCACACCCGGCAATTTCCGCCTCGAAGACTTGATTTTTGATATTGTTCCCATTAGCAGTGGGTATCCTGCACACCTCGGTAGATCTACCTTCTCCCTCTTACATGCCATCCCACACTACACTTATCTAAAGCCTATGCCGGGATCCAAAGGTGTCATCACAGTAAACGACAACATAGAGTGATCACTTAGAACTAAAGAACAGATCGCGGCTTTCGCACCCGAGGTGCAAGCAACAAAGAGGCATCAAGGGCAAAGGCTAGATTAGGAAACCCAGATCCCACTAAATGTCAATGGTCAACTCACAGTGCATCCAGTCATGACTCTGGAATACATCAGACACCACCCGAGGACCAGATGAATGCCACCTCGGAGACTGCTGAACAAGATCCTAAATAGGGATACACGCTCTACCTCCCCCAGTGCACTCCCGAGGATCACGTTCCTTGGCATCACATTTTCCATTAAAAATGCCAAGAGGCTGGTGAAGCATGATGTTACAAGACCATATCTTCAAAATCTATGCATCAAGTGATAGAGGCGAGGGTGTCCCGATGTTTCGATGAGATAGCAATCGTTTTCTATGGGAGTCGACTTTGACGATCCGACTACGAACGTGCGAAGACGTCGCGCCTTAGCAATCGCTAAACCAACTTCCGAGGGGTTATTGACCACGCTGGAGCACGATCAACCTGACCACGAGGGTCTATTTCCTGCGAGAAAACGAAGAAGAAGCAAGAAACCGAGATTGCAATCTGGATATTGCGAATAAAAGAGGAAAGCTTTATTAATGAAGGTGGGGTTCTGTGACGCCTTGGTCTGGTCGTTGAACACAAATGAAGTACGCGAAGTTGCAGCTATGGCGAACTTTTTAATCTAAACAAAACCCAAAGTCTAAACGGTGCCCTAAGGGCTGTATATATGGAGGAAGAGGGGGGAATTTCAAGGCCCTTGGGGAAGGGGTCCGAAACCAACCCTATCTCTTGTTTCCCCACACATACGGACTCTAAAAACAGCCTATACTTATGTATTTCGAAATTACATGGGCTTGGCCCAATAATAAGGTGACGCAGCACCTAGAATAGCCTCTGGACAAAATTTATGAAGTGGCATCTTGTATATTTCGTCCAAGGCTTCATGCACTCCTTATGGTGGCTTCAAAGTCCTGAAATCATCACTTGCAACTCCGTTCTTGTTCCCCTGGCGCATGCCATCAACTCCATTCTTGTTCTTGCTCCAATGTCCATCCTTCTCCAAGCTAGGCCCTTCATTTGTAATCAAAACAAATGTATCCAATTTAGGCAGCATCATATTCTCATGAACATTAGAATCATTACCAAGAAACGAAATGATGTAGGGCGGAACCCTACGTGTATGATCTTTGACGTTTGGAGTGGATCCTACGGGGAATCACGAAGAACACGCGGAAGAACAAAGGGAAACACGGAGGAAACGAGAGAGAGATCGCTCAACCAACAAGAAATCAATCACACAAGTGCTAGATCACCGAACAAAAAGAGATACATATGATCCACAATCAACAAAGGTAAGGGTACACGAGTAGCCGTTCTTCTCCGAGAGGAGGTCTTCATGGGGTCCACCCTAGAAGGGGGTCTTGAATCCGCTTGGGGGATCTTCTCTGAAGAGGTCCCGGGCTCCGAGGAGAAGTAACCAAGTGGATGAGCAAGGCTCTCACACAAACATGAGCTAACCCTAGAAAGAGGAAGGGGATGGAGTATATATAGTCTAGGGGGGCGAAGAGGTACATGGGCATCAGCCCTTCTTGTCTTGTGAGACAAAGTGAGCCGGATGTCCGGCGTCGGGCGGATGTCCGGGAGCCAGGAGGCGCCGGATGTCCGGGCTGGGGGCCGGATATCCGGGCCGGAGGATGCCACTTCTGCCGAATCGGGTGCGTGGCGCCGGATTTCCGGGCTTCTGGCCGGATATCCGAGCTGGGGCCGGATGTCCGGGCCCTGTAGGGTTCCTGGCTGGGCTGCGGCTGCGGTGTTGGCGTCTCCAGGGGCCGGATGTCCGGGGCCTGGAGGGTGAATTTGCCCATTTCCGTGGTCCTCTTCATCCGTGGACTTGGCGGCTCGTCCGTCTTCACGTGCATCTTCGGAAGGTTCCTCTTGACACCTAATGATGCATAGCATATCGGGTTAAGGTAGTAGCCATGTCTCGAGTGGATCATATGTGATATAACTAAGGAAGGAAGTCACCTCGTTCTCGAGAGCTCTAGCTCTAGCTCGTGTCATGGGTCCTCTTGGCTCTTGATGAGACGGTTGTAGATCCATGGGGATGATCGTGGGATGCTCCGCATCAGCTCCCCTCCCCCCCCCCTTGGGAGAGATCCGACCTCGGATCAAAAGCTTCATCTCCATGGTATGGTGCGAGGTCCTTGACGTTGAAGAAGTCGCTCACGTTGTATTTGTATCGAGGTAGGTCGATCTTGTAAGCGTTGTCGTTGTAGCGTGCTAGCACCTTGAAAGGTCCATCGGCTAGAGGGAGAAGCTTGGACTTGCGTTCTTTGGGGAAGCGGTCCTTGCGAAGGTGTAGCCACACTAGATCACCAATGTTGAAGACCATGGGTTGCTTGTTGGCGTTGAGCTTGGTTGCTAGTCGTTGTACTTGGCGCTCGATGGTGTGCCTTGTATCTTCGTGCATCTTCTTGATGTAGCTTACCGTGCACTCGCATCCATGTTGGTGCGCTCTTGGAGAGGAAGTGGTAGAATGTCCAATGGGGACAACGGGTTGAAACCGTGAAGCGACCTCGAAGGGGGACTTGCCGGTAGTCAAATGTCTTGCACGGTTGTAGGCGTACTCGGCGATGGGTAGACATACTTCCCACTCCTTGATGTTCTTCTTGATCAAGACACGAAGTAGAGTGGATAGTGTGTGGTTCGTCACCTCCGTTTGGTCGTCGGTTTGAGGATGGTATGCCGATGAGAACAAGAGCTTGATTCCGAGCTTGGCGCATAGGGTCTTCCAAAAGTAACTCAAGAACTTGACGTCACGATCGGAGACGATTGTCTTTGGTACTCCATGGAGTCGCAAGATTTCCCTACAAAAGAGATGTGCAACATGTGAAGCATCGTCTATCTTGTTGCAAGGAATGAAATGTGCCATCTTAGAAAATCTATCCACAACAACAAGCACGGAATCCTTTCCATTTTGAGTCCTAGGCAAACCAAGTACAAAATCCATACTAATGTCTTCCCATGGTTGATAAGGAATAGGAAGAGGCATGTAAAGACCATGAGATTGAGCTTTAGACTTAGCTTTGCGACATGTATAGCATCTGGTGGTGAAGCGTGAGACGTCAACATCTTGGGCCAAAAGTAGTTGTTGGAGAGCGTGGTGAATGTCTTGTCACGTCCAAAGTGTCCCATGAGTCCGCCTCCATGAGCCTCTTGCAAAAGGAGCAAACGAAGAGAAGACACGGGAATGCATAGTTTGTTAGCTCTCATGAGATAAGCATCCTTGATGTAATATTGTTCCCAAGAAGTATGCGTCAAACACTTAGCATAAGGAATAACAAAAGATGGATCATGCTCATACAAGTCTTTTATATGCTCAAAACCAATAACATTCAACTCAAGTTGAATAACAAGCATGCATATGCGTGAAAGCGCGTCGGCAACTACATTTTCTTTACCCTTAATGTACTTGATCACATAAGGAAAAGATTCAATAAATTCACTCCATTTTGCATGACGCTTGTTCAATTTAGTTTGACCTTTGAGGTACTTAAGCGTTTCATTATCGGTATGGATGACAAACTCATGAGGTCTAAGGTAATGTTCCCAAACATGTAGCACACGCACTAAAGCATACAATTCTTTGTCATAGATGGGATAATTAAGTTGAGCACCGGAGAGTTTTTCACTAAAATAAGCAATGGCTCGTTTTCTTGCATCAAAACTCCGCCAATTCCGGTACCACTTGCATCACAATGAACCTCAAAAGTTTTGTCAAAATTGGGCAAAGCAAGAATCGGAGCATGAGTAAGCAAGGACTTGAGCTCATCAAAAGCGGTTGATTCCAAAGTTCCCCAAACAAAGGGAGTATTCTTCTTACTCAAGGTATGCAAAGGAGCGGCAATTGTGCTAAAATCTTTCACAAAGCGACGATAAAAACCCCATAAGACCAAGAAAACTTCGCACTTGTTGCAAATTGGTGGGTTGGGGCCAAGTTTTAATTGCTTCAATTTTAGATTCATCAACATGGACACCCTTTGAGGATACTACAAAACCCAAGAAAACCACTTTGTCAACGCCAAAAGTGCATTTTTTCAAGTTTGCATAAAGGCTTTCCTTGCAAGAGTTTGCAACACAGATTTTACATGATTGATGTGCTCTTTCATGGTTTTGCTAAACACAAGAATATCATCAAAGTAAACCACAACAAAGACTCCAATGTAAGGACGAAGCACATGATGCATAAGACACGAAAGTACCGGAGCCTCCGAAAGACCCATAGGCATCACTAACCACTCATATAAACCAAATTTGGTTTTGAAAGCAGTTTTCCATTCATCACCCTCTTGTATGCGGATTCGATAATAGCCACTTTTAAGGTCAATTTTTGAGAAAAAGTTGGCTCCACTAAGTTCATCAAGGATATCATCTAAGCGAGGAATGGGATGCCTATAGCGGACGGTGATAGCATTTATCCGTCTACAATCGGAACACAAGCGAAAACTTCCATCGGGCTTAGGCACAAGTATAACGAGAACGACACAAGGTCTTAAGCTTTCACATACATGACCGTTGTCGATTAGTTGTTGTACTTGCCGTTGAATCTCCTTGGTTTCTTCGGGATTGACTCGATATGGAGCTTTGTTTGGTAGAGGCGCTCCGGGGATGAGGTCGATTTGATGCTCAATGCCTCGAAGAGGAGGTAGACCCGGAGGTAGCTCATCGGGAAAACATCTTGAAATTCCTTCAAAAGAGATTGAAACACCAAAGGTAGCTCATGAATGGTGTTAGTTTTTGGTTCTCCATCCTTGCACACAAGGACAAAGTGCATCACACTCGATGGGTTCTCACACACTTCTCTCATCTCACTTTTGATGGCAAATAGGATGAGGTTTTTCTCTCTAGGCGAAGAGGCACTCAAGTGTGTTTTGTGGCTCTCACTCACTTTTGGGTGGATCACTTTCTCACTCTTGTCGCTATGATGGGTGGCTTGCTTGTCGGCTATCACTTGAGTAGGAGACATAGGTCGTAGCACATATTCCTTCCCTTTCATCTTGAAGCAATAGTGATTGGTGTGCCCATTGTGGATGACACCACGGTCGAATTGCCATGGTCGACCTAGAAGTAGGTGGCAAACGGTCATTGGGACCACATCACACTCCAACGTGTCTTCATAAGCACCAATTTTGAAGTAGACTTGGACCGTATGCTCGACTCATATAGTGCCGGAGTCACTTAGCCATTGAACCTTGTAGGTGTGCGGGTGCTTCCTCTTGGCCAATTGAAGTTTGGAACATAGTTCTTCACTTGCCAAGTTGTGACAACTACCTCCATCGATGATGACCTTGACGGACCTTCCGTTGATGCCGGCCTTTGTGTGGAAGATGTGGCATCTTTGGTCGTCTTCTTGTTGATGTTGAAGGGTCAAGACCTTGGAGACAACGAGAGCGGGGCTCGAATCCTCATCGCAAAAGACTTGATCATCTTCATCTTCGTTCACTTGCCGGTGCATGGCCACTTGCTCAAGGGCTTCCATCTCCTCATAACTCATTAAGTCATATGTGCCGTCGTCGTTGAGGATCATGGTCCGCTTGTTGGTGCATTCATAGGACTTGTGGCCTCGGCCGCCGCAAGTGAAACACTTGAAGGAGCTTGTTTTGATGGTCTCATCGGTCGGATTAGATGATGGAGCACGCGGCTTGAAGTTGCTTGTAGTAGGAGAAGGACGACTTGAACTTGTCGACTTTCTCTTGTAACTCGACTTGTCGTCGTTTTTTGTAGAAGGTTTGGTTGATGTAGATGTTGGAGGAGGTGTTGAAGCTTGGTTGTTGGAGAAGCCGTAGGTCTTGGATGAGTACTTGGTGTACTTGAAGTCATCTTGTACTTGACGTTCCGCCTTTGTAGCTTGATGTACGAGCTCAATGAGGGTGGAGTATGGTTGGAAGTCGGCAATCTTCTTGATGGGATGACTTAGTCCATTCAAGAAACGTGTCATAGTTTGCTCATCATCTTCCTTGACATTGGCTCGAATCATGGCTATCTCCATTTCCTTGTAGTATTCTTCAACACTCTTTGTTCCTTGCTTGAGGAGTTGGAGTTTCTTGAAGAGGTCGCGGTTGTAGTAGGTTGGCACAAAACGTGCTCGCATGATATCCTTCATTTGAGCCCAAGTGGTGATTGGAGGTTCACCTCTTGCTTGTCGGCGCTCAATGATTTGTTCCCACCATTTGAGCACATAGTCTTGGAACTCAAGTGATGCCATAGCGATTTTCTTCGCTTCCTCGTAGTTGGGCAACCGGAAGATTTTGTCAACCTTCAATGCCCATGCGAGATAGTCTTCGGGGTCATTGCTTTCGTTGAACTTGGGCATGGTGAATTTTAGCTTGCCGTAGCGTTGCTCTTCATTGTGTTGTTGGCGATGTTGATGATGACGCCCTTGACGTGGATTGCAATCGTCTTCATGTTGCTCTTGGCGTGGAGGAAGACCATGATCAACTTGCTCTTGTTGAACTTGAGGTTGAAGTGGAGCTTGACGAGCTTGTGGAGGAGCTTGAGGAACTTGACGTTGTCCATGAGGTTGGTAGTTCCTCTCTTGGATTTCTTCTCGAAGGGCTTCCTCTTGATTGCGCCATTCGCGATTGCGGTTGGCGAAGGCTCTACTTGATTCTTGAAGGGCACGTTGCGCCTCAAGAGCTTGCGCTTCACGTTGTTGTTGTTGAAGACGTTGAGCCTTGGCGCTTGTTCGTCTTGGTGAAGACGCGCTCGTTCTTCCTCTTGTTGGCGACGAAGACGTTGTCGTTCTTGAGCTTGAGCAAAAGCGTCTTGGTTTGATGGAGGACGAGGAACTTGATCATCAACTTGCTCTTGTGAATGCTTGTCATGTAGCGGGTTGCGAGATGCATGACGGTCTTGACGTGCGGCACGACGAAGAGTGTTCGAAGTAGGTGTACTCGAGTCGTAGAAGGTGTCGTCGGAGTGTCGACTCGATCGGTTCCGTATTGATGATGAAGAAGTTGAATGATGCCGGTTTCTCATCAAGGCGCGGATCTCGTCCATTCTTGCATCATTCTCTTGCTTGTGAGCGTCGAACTTGTTGTCGAAGTAGTCTCTTGTACGTTGCTCGGAGAGTCGCAAGTCGGTGGCGAGATTGTCGATGCGGTCGCTCATTGCTTGTTGTTCTTGGTGCAACGCTCGTTGTGCACCAAAAAGGTGGTTCTTGGTGACGTATGATGACATGTCGTCGTCTTGTTCGATGAAGAGTGGGTTGGTAGAAGTACTTGGCCTATCCATCATTCCAAGCAAAAATGAGTGGTAGAAAGGAGAAGAACTTATACCAATGTACCTTTGACCGATGTTGATGATGAATCAAGTTCACTCAAATGCGGACAATGAAATAGCACTATTGGTACCAATTCTTGTCGGTTCTCACACCTACACAAATAAAAGCTTATGGTGGAGCTCGGTTAGGATGGTGGCACAAAATTTGATGCAATTGTAAGTGAGACTCAATAATGTTGGAAATGATTCACAAATTTGCAAATGCAACAAGTAGACCAATAGCAAGATATGGTACACGGAAACACACACGCAAATAGATAATATGGGGTTATGCAACCAAGGATGAGTCAAAATGTGGAATTCACTAAGATGCTCTTGTTGCACAACACTAGAGAGACGCTAGCACGATTGCACAATAGGCGGATACGAACTTGTGCTCAACCTACTAAGCAAAAATGCAACGACTTCTATCCCAAGTATGCTATATGTATGGTGTTTCGATGTGTTGATCCAAGATGATCAAGTATGACAATCTTAATGTTGTATGATGCTATGGTTCTTGCTCATAAGCTCTTTGCTTATCTTTCTCTTTTGGTTAAAAGCTTGATTGGCTCTTTCTCTTTTGAGCTCTTTTCTCATGCAAAACTTCACGAACCAAGATAGCAATTGTGTATGCGATGACAACTTTGTGACACACAAGTTGATGCCAAGATATGCACCACTTTGGTATGGTATGTATGCTATGGAGTATGATCACTAATGTGCACAAGTCACGTTGCGGCAATACTCAATGGCTAGTCTCGATGGGTAAGCAACGCATAAAGATTGGCTATGATGGTTATCAATGCAATTGCAAGTTATGAAAAAGATGTCGACGATGTTACCGTCCTTGGCGAAGATGAGCGGTGGTGATGTCGATGTTGAACCGTACCTAGATAGCCGAAACACAAAAGGATACGGAAACCCCAATGATGTAGGGCGGAACCCTACGTGGATGATCTTTCACGTTGGAGCGGATTCTACGGTGAATCATGAAGAAGGCGCGGAAGAACACGAGGAAATCACGGGGAGGAACGAGGGAAAACACTCAACCAACAAGGAATCGGTCACACAAGTGCTAGATCAAAGAACACAAAGAGATACACGATATCCAAGGTCAACAAAGGTAAAGATACATGAGTAGCCGTTCTTCTCCGAGAGGAGGTCTTGATGGGGTCCACCCTAGAAGGGGGTCTTGAATCCGCTTGGGGGATCTTCTCCGAAGAGGTCTTGAGCTCCGAGGAGAAGTAGCCAAGTGGATGAGCAAGGCTCTCACACAAACATGAGCTAAACCTAAGCTACCTTAGCTAGGAGGACGAGGGGTTCTATTTATAGTCTTAGTGAAAAAGGGGCGAAGTGAAGGGGTACTGGCTTCGCCCGAAATCTTGTGACAGTACCGGACGTCCGGCCGGGGCCGGTCGTCCGTGGTTTCGGGAGGTACCGGTCGTCCGTGGCGCGGACGTCCATTGGATCAGTTCTGTGACGGAGGCGCCGGTCGTCCGGTTTCTTCGGACTTCCGCTGATTTGGTTCGGGTCCAGGGGCACCGGACGTCCGCTGGGGGCCGGTCGTCCGTTGGCACCGGACGTCCGCTGGGGGCCGTTCGTCCGTTGGCACCGGTCTTCCGCAGATTCGGCTCGGGTCTTCAGGGGCCGGTCGTCCGCTGGAGGCCGGACGTCCGCTCGCTGTGAGGGTGTGGCCGGTCGTCCGGTCCGGGCCGGACGTCCGCTTCTTTGAGCTTCGGTAGCCGGACGTCCGGTCCCGACCGGTCGTCCGATGGTGGAGTTTTCTCCGGTAGCTCTTCTTCTTGTCCTTTGCGGTTGGTAGCTTGTCTCCTTGTCCACTGGATGTAGATGCACCATGGCTTTCCTCCAGGTACCTGATCACACACAAAGTGTCCATATGAGGTAGTAGCCAAGTCTCGTGAGTAGAGAGAGGAAGTTCGGAAAGGAGCGAGTTCATAGCCTTGGCTCTAGCTCTTGTCATGGGCCCAAGTGGTGTTGAGGAAGATGTAGACACGTCCATGGGGATGAGCGAGGGATGCTCCGCATCATCTCCCCCCCTTGGGAAGGATCCGACCTCGGATCAAGATCTTCATCTCCATGGTATGGCGCAAGGTCCTTGATGTTGAAGATGTCGCTCACATTGTACTTGCCTCGTGGTAGATCAATCTTGTAGGCGTTGTCGTTGTAGCGTGCTAGCACCTTGAAGGGTCCATCGGCTCGAGGGAAAAGCTTGGACTTGCGTTCTTTGGGGAAGCGGTCCTTGCGAAGGTGCAGCCATACTAGATCACCAATGTTGAAGACCATGGGTTTCTTGTTGACGTTGGTCTTGGTCGTTAGTCGTTGAACTTGTCGCTCGATGGCATGTCTTGTATCCTCATGCATCTTTTTGATGTAGCTTGCCCGTGCACTCGCATCCATGTTGGTGCGCTCTTGTAGAGGAAGAGGTAGAATGTCCAATGGTGACAACGGGTTGAAGCCGTAGACGACCTCGAAGGGAGACTTGCCGGTAGTCGAATGTCTTGCACGGTTGTAGGCGTACTCGATGATGGGTAGACATGCTTCCCACTCCTTGATGTTCTTCTTGATCAAGACACGGAGTAGAGTGGATAGTGTGCGGTTCGTCACCTCCGTTTGGCCGTCGGTTTGAGGGTGGTATGAGGATGAGAACAATAGCTTGATTCCGAGCTTGGCGCACAGGGTCTTCCAAAAGTAACTCAAGAACTTGACGTCACGATCGGAGACGATTGTCTTTGGTACTCCATGGAGTCGCAAGATTTCCCTACAAAAGAGATTTGCAACATGTGAAGCATCGTCTATCTTGTTGCAAGGAATGAAATGTGCCATCTTAGAAAATCTATCCACAACAACAAACACGGAATCCTTTCCATTTTGAGTTCTAGGCAAACCAAGTACAAAATCCATGCTAATGTCTTCCCAAGGTTGATAAGGAATAGGAAGAGGCATGTAGAGCAACGGTTGGTGAAGCTTTTGACAATGGGATTGAGCTTTTGACTTAGCTTTGCGACATGTAGAGCAACGGTTGGTGAAGCGTGAGACATCACGAAACATCTTGGGCCAAAAGTAGTTCTTGGAGAGCGTGGCGAATGTCTTGTCGCGTGCAAAGTGTCCCATGAGTCCGCCTCCAAGAGCTTCTTGCAAAAGGAGCAAACGAAGAGAAGACTCGGGAATGCATAGTTTGTTAGCTCTCATAAGATAACCATCCTTGATGTAATATTTTTCCCAAGAAGTATGTGTCAAACACTTGGCATAAGGAGATGACAATGGGATTGAGCTTTTGACAATAGGTAGACCATGGAATTGAGCTTTTGACTTAGCTTTGCGACATGTAGAGCAACGGTTGGTGAAGCGTGAGACATCACGAAACATCTTGGGCCGAAAGTAGTTCTTGGAGAGCGTGGCGAATGTCTTGTCGCGTGCAAAGTGTCCCATGAGTCCGCCTCCATGAGCTTCTTGCAAAAGGAGCAAACGAAGAGAAGACTCGGGAATGCATAGTTTGTTAGCTCTCATAAGATAACCATCCTTGATGTAATATTTTTCCCAAGAAGTATGTGTCAAACACTTGGCATAAGGAGAAGCAAAAGATGGATCATGCTCATACAAGTCTTTTATATGCTCAAAACCAATGACATTCAACTCAAGTTTAGTGACAAGCATGCATATGCGTGATAGCGCGTCGGCAACTACATTTTCTTTACCCTTAATGTACTTGATCACATAAGGAAAAGATTTAATAAATTCACTCCATTTGGCATGACGCTTGTTCAACTTAGTTTGTCCTTTTAAGTACTTAAGCGTTTCATGATCTGTATGGATGACAAAGTCATGAGGTCTAAGATAATGTTCCCAAACATGTAGCACACGCACTAAAGCATACAATTCTTTGTCATAGATGGGATAATTAAGTTGAGCACCGGATAGTTTTTCACTAAAATAAGCAATGGCTCGTTTTTCTTGCATCAAAACTCCGCCAATTCCGGTACCACTTGCATCACCATGAACCTCAAAAGTTTTGTCAAAATTGGGCAAAGCAAGAATCGGAGCATGAGTAAGCAAAGACTTGAGCTCATCAAAAGTGGTTGATTGCAAAGTTCCCCAAACAAAGGGAGTATTCTTCTTACTCAAGGCATGCAAAGGAGCGGCAATTGTGCTAAAATCTTTCACAAAGCGACGATAAAAACCCGCAAGACCAAGAAAACTTCGCACTTGTTGCAAATTGGTTGGTTGGGGCCAAGTTTTAATTGCTTGCATTTTAGATTCATCAACATGGACACCCTTTGAGGAAACTACAAAGCCCAAGAAAACCACTTTGTCAACTCCAAAAGTGCATTTTTTCAAGTTTGCATAAAGGCTTTCCTTGCGAAGAGTTTGCAACACAGATTTTACATGATTGATGTGCTCTTTCATGGTTTTGCTAAACACAAGAATATCATCAAAGTAAACCACAACAAAGACTCCGATATAAGGACGAAGCACATGATGCATAAGACGCACAAAAGTACCGGGAGCTTCCGAAAGACCCATAGGCATCACTAACCATTCATATAAACCAAATTTGGTTTTGAAAGCAGTTTTCCATTCATCACCCTCTTGTATGCGGATTTGAGAATAGCCACTTTTAAGATCAGTTTTTGAGAAAAAGTTGGCTCCACTAAGTTCATCAAGCATGTCATCTAAGCGAGGAATGGGATGCCTATATCGAACGGTAATAGCATTGATAGGTCTACAATCGGAACACAAGCGGAAACTTCCATCGGGCTTACGTACAAGAATAACCGGAACGACACAAGGGCTTAGGCTTTCACGTACATGGCCGTTGTCGATGAGTTGTTGTACTTGTCGTTGAATCTCCTTGGTTTCTTCGGGATTGACTCGGTATGGAGCTTTGTTTGGTAGAGGCGCTCTGGATGAGGTCGATTCGATGCTCAATGCCTCGAAGAAGAGGTAGACCCGGAGGTAGCTCACCGGGGAAAACATCTTGAAATTCCTGCAAAAGAGATTGAAACACCCAAGGTAGCTCGTGAATGGTGTTAGTTTTTGGTTCTCCATCCTTGCACACCAGGACAAAGTGCATCACACTCGATGGGTTGTCACACACTTCTCTCATCTCACTTTTGGTGGCAAATAGAATGAGGTTTTTCTCTCTAGGCGAAGAGTCGCTCAAATTTGGCTTGTGGCTCTCACTCACTTTTGGGTGGATCACTTTCTCACTCTTTTCTCTATGATGTCTGGCTTGCTTGTCGGGTATCACTTGAGTAGGAGACATAGGTCGTAGCACATATTCCTTCCCTTTCATCTTGAAGCTATAGTGATTGGTGCACCCATTGTGGATGACACCACGGTCGAATTGCCATGGTCGACCTAGAAGTAGGTGGCAAACGGTCATTGGGACCATATCACATTCCAACGTGTCTTCATAAGCACCAATTTTGAAGGAGACTTGGACCGTATGCTCGACTCAGATAGTGCCGAGTCACTTAGCCATTGAACCTTGTAGGGTGCGGGTGCTTCCTTTTTACCAATTGGAGCTTGGAGCATAGTTCTTCACTTGCCAAGTTGTGGCAACTACCTCCATCGATGATGACCTTGATGGACCGTCCATTGATGCCGACTTTTGTGTGGAAGATGTGGCATCGTTGGTCTTCTTCTTGTTGATGTTGAAGAGTCAAGACCTTGGAGACAACGAGAGCGGGGCTCGAATCCTCATCACAAAAGACTTGATCATCTTCATCTTCGTTCACTCGCCGTGCATGGCCACTTGCTCAAGAGCTTCCATCTCCTCTTCACTCATGGAGTCATATGTGCCATCGTCGTTGAGGATCATGGTGCGCTTATTGGTGCATTCAGATGACTTGTGGCCTCGGCGCCGCAAGTGAAACACTTGAAGGAGCTTGTCTTGATGGTCTCATCGGTCGGGGTAGAGGATGAAGCACGCGGCTTGAGGTTGCTTGTAGTAGGAGGAGGACGACTTGAACTTGCCGAAGTCTTCTTGTAACTTGACTTGTCGTCGTTTCTTGAAGAAAGCTTGGTCGAAGTAGATGTTGGAGTAGTCGTTGAAGCTTGGTTGTTGGAGAAGCCATAGGTCTTGGATGAGTACTTGGCGTACTTGAAGTCATCTTGCACTTGGCGTTCCGCCTTTGTAGCTTGATGCACGAGCTCAATGAGGGTTGAGTATGGTTGGAAGTCGGCGATGTTCTTGATGGGATGATTGAGTCCATTCAAGAAACGTGCCATAGTTTGCTCATCATCTTCTTTGACATTGGCTCGAATCATGGCTATCTCCATTTCCTTGTAGTATTCTTCAACACTCTTTGTTCCTTGCTTTAGTAGTTGGAGTTTCTTGAAGAGGTCGCGGTTGTAGTAGGTTGGCACAAAACGTGCTCGCATGACATCCTTCATTTGAGCCCAAGTGGTGATTGGAGGTTCACCTCTTGCTTGTCGTCGCTCAATGATTTGTTCCCACCATATGAGCACATAGTCTTGGAACTCAAGTGATGCCATAGTGATTTTCTTCGCTTCATCGTAGTTGTGCAACCGAAAGATTTTGTCAACCTTCAATGCCCATGAGAGGTAGTCTTCGGGGTCATTGCTTCCATTGAACTTGGGCATGGTGAATTTTTGCTTGCCTAGCGTTGTTCTTCATTGTGTTGTTGGCGATGTTGATGATGACATCCTTGACGTGGATTGTACTCGTCTTCATGTTGCTCTTGGCACGGAGGAAGACCATGATCAACTTGCCCTTGTTGTACTTGAGGTTGGGGTGGAGCTTGACGAGCTTGTGGAGGGGCTTGAAGACCTTGACGTTGTACATGAGGTTGGTAGTTCCTCTCTTGGATTTCTTCTCGAAGGGCTTCCTCTTGATTGCGCCGTTCGCGATTGCGGTTGGCGAAGGCTCTACTTGATTCTTGAAGGGCACGCTATACCAAGAGCTTGCACTTCACGTTGTTGTTGTTGAAGACGTTGAGCCTTGGCGTCTTGTTCGCCTTTGGTGTAGACCCGCCGTTCTTCCTCTTGTTGGCATTTAAGACGTTGTCGTTCTTGAGCTTGAGCAAAAGCCTCTTGGTTTGATTGAGGACGAGGAACTTTATCATCAACTTGCTCTTGTGAATGCTTGTCATGTAGCGGGTTGCGAGATGCATGACGGTCTTGACGAGCGGCACGACGAAGAGTGTTCGAAGTAGGTGTACTTGAGTCGTAGAAGGTGTCGTCGGAGGGTCGACTCGAGCGGCTCCGTCTTGACGATGAAGAAGTAGAATGATGTCGCCTTCTCATCAAGGCGCGTATCTCGTCCATTCTTGCATCATTCTCTTGCTTGTGAGCGTCGAACTTGTTGTCGAAGTAGTCCCTTGTACGTTGCTCGGAGAGTCGCAAGTCGGTGGCGAGGTTGTCGATGCGGTCGCTCATTGCTTGTTGTTCTTGGTGCAACGCTCGTTGTGCACCAAAGATGTGGCTCTTTGTGACGTATGATGACATGTCGTCGTCTTGCTCGATGAAGAGTGGGTTGGTAGAGGTACTTGGCCTATCCATCATTCCAAGAAAAATGTGAGTGGTAGAACGGAAAAGAACTTATACCAATGTACCTTTGACCGATGTTGAAGATGAATCAAGTTCACTCAAATGCGGACAATGAAATAGCACTATTGGTACCAATCCTTGTCGGTTCTCACACCTACACAAATAAGAGCTTATGGAGGAGCTTGGTGAGGATGGTGGCACAAAATTTGATGCAATTATAAGTGGTGTCAATAATGTTGGAAATGGTTCACAAATTTGCAAATGCAACAAGTAGACCAATAGCAAGATATGGTACACGCAAACACACACGAAAATAGATAATATGGGGTTATGCAACCAAAGATGAGCCAAAATGTGGATTCACCAAGATGCTCTTGTTGCACAACACTAGAGAGACGCTAGCACGATTGCACAATAGGCGGATACGCAAACTTGTGCACAAACTACTAGGGAAAAATGCAACTATCTCTATCCCAATTATGCTATATTATGGTATTTCGGTGCTATGATCCAAGATGATCCAATATGACAATCTTAATGTAGTATGATGCTATGGTTCTTGCTCATAAGCTCTTTGCTTATCTTTCCTCTTTGCTTAAAAGCTTGGGTGGCTCTTTCACTTTTGAGCTCTTTTCTCATGCAAAACTTCACGAACCAAGATAGCAATTGTGTATGCTATGACAACCGTGACACACAAGTGGATCCCAAGATATGCACCACTATGGTATGGTATGTATGCTATGGAGTATGATCACTACATGTGCACAAGTCACGTTCTTTGGCAATACTCAATGGCTAGTCTCGATGGGTAAGCTACGCAAAATGAGGCAATGTGGGTTATCAATGCAATTGCAAGGTATGACAAAGATGTCGTCGAAGTTACCGTCCTTGCGATGATGACTAGTCGATGTAGATGAGCGGTGGTGATGATGACCTCGAACCGTACCTAGATAGCCGAAACACAATAGGATATGGGAAACCACAACTCAAAATCTCAAGGACCAAAATGTGTCAAAATCGTCATCGGAAGTATCGTGGAAGATTTTGGTGTATGTGGGTTTGGGAGATGTGGAGGGAGTTGGGTTTGTGGTGGTGGCCGAACTGAAAATTCAGTTTCCTCAGAGTTGAGCGGACGTCCGGTTTTTGTGGTCGTCCGGCCGTCGGACGTCCGGTACTTGCCGGTCGTCCGGTGCCTGGGAGATTTTCGGGCACGGGAAGAAATGCTCGGTTTCGGGGTAGGAGATGATAGTGAGGTCGAAATCGAGGGGTTCTATGGATGGAAAAGGGTGGGGAAGGTGGGGAAAGCTAGATCCACACGTAGCAACACAAATCCATGGACCAAATCCAACCAAATCTCAACTCACAAACAAATCACAAAAAAAATTTGGGGCTATTTTTGTGGGGAATTTTTGGAATTAGGACAAAAACAACAAAATCAAGCTAGAAAAAGAGGGGTAGGGGCTCCAAGAACGTGATCAACGTGGCTCATGATACCAAGCTGATGTAGGGCGGAACCCTACGTGGATGATCTTTCACGTTGGAGCGGATCCTACGGTGAATCACGAAGAAGGCGCGGAAGAACACGAGGAAATCACGGGGAGGAACGAGGGAAAACACTCAACCAACAAGGAATCGGTCACACAAGTGCTAGATCAAAGAACACAAAGAGATACATGAGATCCAAGGTCAACAAAGGTAAAGATACACGAGTAGCCGTTCTTCTCCGAGAGGAGGTCTTGATTGGGTCCACCCTAGAAGGGGGTCTTGAATCCGCTTGGGGGATCTTCTCCGAAGAGGTCCTGAGCTCCGAGGAGAAGTAGCCAAGTGTATGAGCAAGGCTCTCACACAAACATGAGCTAAACCTAAGCAACCTTAGCTAGGAGGAGGAGGGGTTCTATTTATAGTCTTAGTGAAAAAGGGGGCGAAGTGAAGGGGTACATGGGCTTCGGCCCAAAACTGTGCGCAGACAGGTACCGGACGTCCGCTGGGGGCCGGTCGTCCGGTGGCTCGGGAGGTACCGGTCGTCCGGTGGCGCCGGACGTCCGCTGGATCAGTTCTGTGAAGGAGGCGCCGGTCGTCCGGTTTCTTCGGATTTCCGCTGATTTGGTTCGGGTCCAGGGGCACCGGACGTCCGCTGGGGGCCGGTCGTCCGGTCGCCGGTCGTCCGTTGGCACCGGTCTTCCGCAAATTCGGCTCGGGTCTTCAGGGGCCGGTCGTCCGCTGGAGGCCGGACGTCCGCTCGCTGTGAGGGTGTAGCCGGTCGTCTGGTCCGGGCCGGACGTCCGCTTGCTGGGACTTCAGGCGCCGGACGTCCGGTCCCGACCGGTCGTCCGGTGGCTGGAGTTTTCTCCGGTAGCTCTTCTTCTTGTCCTTTGCGGTTGGTAGCTTCGTCTCCTTGTCCACTGGATGTAGATGCACCATGGCTTTCCTCCAGGTACCTGATCACACACAAAGTGTCCATATGAGGTAGTAGCCAAGTCTCGTGAGTAGAGAGAGGAAGTTCGGAAAGGAGCGAGTTCACCTTATCTTCGATAGCCTTGGCTCTAGCTCTTGTCATGGGCCCAAGTGGTGTTGAGGAAGATGTAGACACGTCCATGGGGATGAGCGAGGGATGCTCCGCATCACCCAACTCAAATTCTCAAAGCAAAATTTGGCAACATTGTCGGAGTTGGTAGTGAGAAAGGCTATAGTGGTGTTATGCGGAAGTGGTGGAGGTATGTGGAAGTGTATGTGGGCACCGGGACAAAATTTGGCGAGAGTTAGGCGGTAAACGGGGTGGTGGATGGGAGTTCTTTGCTGCCAGGGGCCGGATGTCCGGGCTGGAAGCCGGATGTCCGGGGTGCCGGATGTCCGGGCTGGTCGGGCCGGATGTCCGAGCTCTGGATCCGTGGACGAACTCGATGAACACCGCGTGGATAGGTGAAATCCGGGGCAAAATTCGGGCGATTTTGTGGATGGAAATTGTGGAAAAGGTGGGGGAATGCTAGATCTACCTGCAACACACGAAATCCGTGGATCAAATCGAACAAAACTTCATCACACCAACAGAACACAAAAAAAAAAATTGGGGCTATTTTTTGGTGGGGATTTTCGGATTTAGGACGAAAACAACAAAATCAAGCTAGAAAACACGGGGTAGGGGCTCCAAAAACGTGATCAACGTGGCTCATGATACCAAGATGATGTAGGGCGGAACCCTACGTGTATGATCTTTCACGTTTGGAGTGGATCCTACGGGGAATCACGAAGAACACGCGGAAGAACAAAGGGAAACACGGAGGAAACGAGAGAGAGATCGCTCAACCAACAAGAAATCAATCACAAAGGTGCTAGATCACCGAACACAAAGAGATACATATGATCCACAATCAACAAAGGTAAGGGTACACGAGTAGCCGTTCTTCTCCGAGAGGAGGTCTTGATGGGGTCCACCCTAGAAGGGGGTCTTGAATCCGCTTGGGGGATCTTCTCCGAAGAGGTGCTGGGCTCCGAGGAGAAGTAACCAAGTGGATGAGCAAGGCTCTCACACAAACATGAGCTAACCCTAGAAAGAGGAAGGGGATGGAGTATATATAGTCTAGGGGGGCGAAGAGGTACATGGGCATCAGCCCTTTACTGTGCGCAGACAGGCGGAGCCGGATGTCCGGGCGTCGGGCCGGATGTCCGGGCTGGGGGCCGGATGTCCGGGCCGGAGGATGCCACTTCTGCCGAATCGGGTGCGTGGCGCCGGATTTCCGGGCTTCTGGCCGGATATCCGGGCTGGGGCCGGATGTCCGGGGCCTGGTGGCCGGATGTCCGGGCCCTGTAGGGTTCCTGGCTGGGCTGCGGCTGCGGTGTTGGCGTCTCCAGGGGCCGGATGTCCGGGGCCTGGAGGGTGAACTTGCCCGTTTCCGTGGTCCTCTTCATCTGTGGACTTGGCGGCTCGTCCGTCTTCACGTGCATCTTCGGAAGGTTCCTCTTGACACCTAATGATGCATAGCATATCGGGTTTAGGTAGTAGCCATGTCTCGAGTGGATCATATGTGATATAACTAAGGAAGTCACCTCGTTCTCGAGAGCTCTAGCTCTAGCTCGTGTCATGGGTCCTCTTGGCTCTTGATAAGACGGTTGTAGATCCATGGGGATGATTGTGGGATGCTCCGCATCACGAAAGTACCTGGTAATTTAATTGGCGTGCGCGAGCTCTACTAATTGGTCCGGTATATGTAACAGTAGGGGTTGTGGGTGTAACAATGGTATTGATGTCCTCATCATCCTCCCCTTCTTGAAATGAAGTCGTCCTCAACGGAAGCTCATCTACCTCACCCAAATAAGGCTTCAAATCTGCAATGTTAAAAGTGGGACTAACCCCAAAATCTGCAGGTAGCTCAAGTTTATATGCATTATCATTTATTTTCTCTAACACCTTAAAAGGACCAGCAGCACGTGGCATTAGCTTTGACTTGCGCAAATTGGGAAATCTATCCTTACGCAAATGTAGATAAAGAAGATCTCCAGGTGCAAACACAACATGTTTTCTACCCTTATCTCCCGCAAGTTTATATCTAGCATTCATACGCTCAATGTTTTCCTTAGTTAACTCATGCATTTTTATAATCAATTCAACACGTTGTTTAGCATCAAAATTAACCTTCTCCGAAGATAGAAGAGGCAACAAATCAATAGGTGCACGAGGTAGGAAACCATACACAATTTCAAAAGGGCACATCTTAGTAGTAGAATGCAATGAACGATTATAAGCAAATTCAATATGAGGCAAGCATTCTTCCCACATTTTCTTATTATTCTTCAAAACAGCCCTAAGCATAGTAGAGAATGTTCTACTGACTACTTTTGTTTGTCTATCAGTTTGGGGGTGACATGTAGTACTAAAAAGCAGTTTAGTCCCCAACTTAGCCCACAAACATCTCCAAAAGTGGCTAAGAATTTAGTATCACAATCTGAAACGATAGTATTTGGCACACCATGCAAGCGAATAACTTCACGAATGAACAAATCCGCAACATTAACAGCATCATCGCTTTTATGACATGGTAAAAAGTGTGCAATTTTCGAGGATCTATCCACGACAACAAATATGCTATCCCTCCCCTCCTTTGTTCGAGGTAAACCTAAAACAAAGTCCATAGATATATCCTCCCAAGGAACACTAGGTACAGACAAAGGCATATATAAACCATGAGGATTGAGTCGTGACTTAGCTTTTTGACATGTAGTGCAGCGAGCAACAAAACGCTCAACATCCCGTCTCATCTTTGGCCAAAAGAAATGTGTAGCAAGTACGTCCTCCATCTTCTTCACGCCAAAGTGTCCCATTAATCCTCCTCCATGCGCCTCCTGCAACAGCAAAAGACGAACAGAGCTAGCAGGAATGCATAGCTTGTTAGCACGGAACACAAAGCCATCATTAGTAACGAATTTGTTCCATGTTCGTCCTTCTTTACAATTCTGCATTACATCTTTAAAATCAGCATCATGCACATATTGATCTTTGATGGTCTCCAAACCAAATATTTTGAAGTCAAGTTGTGAAAGCATAGTATAGCGACGAGACAAAGCATCAGCAATAACATTTTCTTTACCCTTCTTGTGTTTAATGACATAAGGGAAAGTCTCAATGAATTCAACCCATTTAGCATGTCTACGATTCAGTTTAGCTTGGCTTTTAATGTGTTTCAAAGATTCAAGATCAGAATGTATAACAAATTCTTTGGGCCATAAATAATGTTGCCATGTCTCTAAAGTCCGAACAAGAGCATATAATTCTTTATCATAAGTAGAATAGTTCAGCCTAGGCCCATTCAATTTTTCAGAAAAGTATGCAACATGTTTGCCATCTTGTAATAACACATTGATAGAGGCGAGGGTCCCGATCTTTCGATGAGATGTTGGCTATCGTTTAGGATGAAGTCGACTTTGACGATCCGACTACGAACGTGCGAGGACGTCGCGCCTTAGCAATCGCTAAACCAACTCCGAGAGGTTATTGACCACGCTGGAGCACGATCAACCTGACCACGAAGGTCTGTGGTCCTCGCGAGCAAACGAAGAACAAGCAAGAAACTGAGATTGCAATCTGGATATTGCGAATATAAGATGAAAGCTTTATTGATCAAGGTGGGGTTACGTGGACGCCTTTATGCAGTCGGCTGAACACAAAGCGAAATCTGTGAGATTGCAGCAATGGCGAACTTCTAATCTAAACAAAACTCAAAGTCTAAACGGTGCCCTAAGGGCTGTATATATGGAGGAAGAGGGGGGGGGGGATTTCGGGGGCCCTTGGGGAAGGGGTCCGAAACCAACCCTATCTCTTGTTTGCCCACACATACGGACTATAAAAACAGCCTAAACTTATGTATTTCGAAATTACATGGGCCTGGCCCAATAATAAGGTGACGCAGCACCTAGAATAGCCTCTGGACGTATATTCTTGTATATTTCGTCCAGGGCTTCATTCACTCCTTATGGTGGCTTCAAAGTCCTGAAATCATCACTTGTAACTCCGTTCTTGTTCCCCTTGCGCATGCCATCAACTCCATGCTTGTTCTTGCTCCAATGTTCATCCTTCTCCAAGCTAGGCCCTTCATTTCTAAGCAAAACAAATGTATCCAATTTAGGCAGCATCATATTCTCATGAACATTAGAATCATCAACAAGAAACGAAAGTACCTGGTAATTTAATTGGCGTGCGTGAGCTCTAGTAATTGGTCCATTATATGTAACAGTAGGGGCTGTGGGTGTAACAATGGTATTGATGTCCTCATCATCCTCCCTTTCTTGAAATGAAGTCGTCCTCGACGGAAGCTCATCTTCCTCACCCAAATAAGGCTTCAAATCTGCAATGTTAAACTGGACTAACCCCAAAATCTGCAGGCAGCTCAAGTTTATATGCATTATCATTTATTTTCTCTAACACCTTAAATGGACCATCAGCACATGGCATTAGCTTTGATTTGCGCAAATTAGGAAACCTATCCTTACGCAAATGTAACCAAACAAGATCTCCAGGTGCAAAGACAACATGTTTTCTACCCTTATCTCCAAAGAAGTTTATATTTAGCATTCTTACGCTCAATGTTGTCCTTAGTTAACTCATGCATTTTTAAGATCAATTCAGCACGTTGTTTAGCATCAAAATTAACCTTCTCCGAAGATGGAAGAGGCAAAAATCAATGGGTGCACAAGGTAGGAAACCATACACAATTTCAAAAGGGCACATCTTAGTAGTAGAATGCAATGAACGATTATAAGCAAATTCAATATGAGGCAAGCATTCTTCCCACATTTTCTTATTATTCTTCAAAACAGCCCTAAGCATAGTAGATAATGTTCTATTGACTACTTCAGTTTGTCCATCCGTTTGGGGGTGACAAGTAGTACTAAAAAGCAGTTTAGTCCCCAACTTAGCCCATAAACATCTCCAAAAGTGGCTAAGAAATTTAGTGTCACGATCTGAAACAATAGTATTTGGCACACCATGCAAGCGAATAATTTCACGAAAGAACAAATCAGCAACATTAATAGCATCATCGCTTTTATGACATGGTATAAAGTGTGCCATTTTCGAGAATCTATCCACGACAACAAATATGCTATCCCTCCCCTTCTTTGTTCGAGGTAAACCTAAAACAAAGTCCATAGATATATCTTCCCAAGGAACACTAGGTACAGGCAAAGGCATATATAAACCATGAGGATTGAGTCGTGACTTAGCTTTTTGACATGTAGTGCAGCGAGCAACAAAACGCTCAACATCCCGTCTCATCTTTGGCCAAAAGAAATGTTTGGCAAGTACGTCCTCCGTCTTCTTCACGCCAAAGTGTCCCATTAATCCTCCTCCATGCGCCCCTTGCAACAACAAAAGACGAACAGAGCTAGCAGGAATGCATAACGTGTTAGCACGGAACACAAAACCATCATTAATAACGAACTTGTTCCATGTTCTTCCTTCTTTACAATTCTGCATGACATCTTTAAAATCAGCATCATGCACATATTGATCTTTGATGGTCTCCAAACCAAATATTTTAAAGTCAAGTTGTGAAAGCATAGTATAGCGACGAGACAAAGCATCAGCAATAACATTTTCTTTACCCTTCTTGTGTTTAATGACATAAGGGAAACTCTCAATGAATTCAACCCATTTAGCACGTCTATGATTCAGTTTAGCTTGACTTTTAATATGTTCCAAAGATTCATGATCAGAATGTATAACAAATTCTTTGGGCCATAAATAATGTTGCCATGTCTCTAAAGTCCGAACAAGAGCATATAATTCTTTATCATAAGTAGAATAGTTCAGACTAGGCCCACTCAATTTTTCAGAAAAGTATGCAACAGGTTTGCCATCTTGTAATAACACACCTCCTAATCCAATTCCACTAGCATCACATTCAAGCTCAAAAGTCTTATTAAAGTCAGGAAGTTGGAGTAAAGGAGCATGTGTCAACTTATCTTTCAATACCGTGAAGGCTTCTTCACATGCGGTACCCCAAACAAAAGGCACATCCTTCTTTGTAAGCTCATTGAGAGGTGCATCAATGGTGCTAAAATCTCTCACAAAACGCCTATAGAAACCAGCAAGTCCAAGAAAACTCCTCACTTGTGTGACCGTTTTGGGCTGCGGCCAACTCTCAATAGCTTCAATCTTGGCTTTATCAACTTCAATTCCCTGTGGAGTAACAATATAGCCAAGAAAAGATACTCGGTCGGTGCAAAAGGTGCACTTCCCAAGGTTACCAAACAAACGTGCATCACGTAGAGCATTAAAAACAACACGTAAATGTTCCAAATGTTCTTCCAAAGATTTGCTATAAATCAGTATATCATCAAAATAGACTACCACAAATCGTCCAATGAAAGCACGTAAAACTTCGTTCATTAGTCTCATGAAAGTACTAGGTGCATTAGTTAACCCAAAAGGCATGACTAACCACTCATATAAACCAAACTTAGTTTTAAATGCTGTTTTCCATTCATCTCCCAATTTCATACGAATTTGATGGTATCCACTACATAAATCAACTTTGGAGAATATTGTAGAGCCACTCAATTCATCAAGCATATCATCTAGCCTAGGAATAGGATGACGATAACGAATAGTAATATTATTAATGCCTCTACAATCAACACACATACGCGACATACCATCCTTTTTAGGCACTAGTATAATAGGAACAGCACAAGGACTAAGAGATTCGCGTATATAACCTTTGTCGAGCAGCTCATGCATTTGACGCATAATCTCCTTCGTCTCCTCTGGATTGGTACGGTATGGTGCACGATTGGGTAGCGATGCACCGGGAATTAAGTCAATTTGATGCTCAATCCCTCGAATAGGTGGTAATCCCGGTGGCACGTCTTGTGGGAAGACGTCAGTGAACTCTGCAAAATGTTAGTGACAGCGAGGGGCAAAGAGGAAGGCACGTCCTCGAATGAAAATAATGCCTCTTTGCACACAAAAGCATAGCAAACAGATTTGCTAGAATCTAGCTCATCAATATCAGATTTGGTGGCAAGTAAACATGCACTTTTCAATTTAATTTCAGAAGCAACACTAGATGGTTTATTATTAGGCTTCATTTGTTGCTCAAATTCTTTTGCCACAATCTGATTTTCACTCTTATTTTTCTCTTGTTTTGCTTTATTAGCTCTATTAATATCATCTTTCAAAATGGAATCAGGAGTCATAGGCAACAAAGTAATATTTTTATCCTTATGAACAAGAGTATACTGATTGTTTCTACCATGGTGTACAGAATTTTTATCAAATTGCCATGGACTACCAAGTAATAAGGAACATGCTTGCATGGGTACCACATCACAATGAACATAATCAGCATATGTAGAGATACTAAAGTGCACACGAACAGTACATGTTACCTTAACCTTGCCACTGTTGTTGAACCATTGGATGTAGTAAGGATGTGGATGTGGTCTTGTGGTGAGAGATAGTTTCTCCACCATCTCCATGCTAGCCAAGTTGTTGTAGCTCCCTCCATCTATGATGGCCTTGAATAGAACGTTCCTTCACAACTCCCTTTGTATGGAACAAAGTATGCCTCTGATTTTGCTCAGCTTGTGTAACCTACACACTCAAAACACGTTGAGCAACTAAACATTCATACTGTCGGCATCTTGACAGCCATGTATTGCTCTCATGATCGTAATCATCTCCACCGTGTTCTTCATGTGTAATAAGAGCCAAAGTCTCCTCATCATAGTCACTAGCGGACTCATACCCACCATCCTCGGTAGCAATCATCACACGCTGAGATTTGCATTCTCTGTAACATGTCCTCTTCCCTTACAACGACGACAAATAATATCACTTGTGTGCCTGTTGACGCCATGGAAGAAGAAGAGCTCTGTGCAGGCGGCAGTGTGCTCTTGGCGAGATAGTGGTGGTTGTGTCTGCTTTCTTGTATCACGGTTGGAGGTGGCACTGAAGGAGGTGATGGTGCGGTGGAAGTAGATGATGCACGTGGTGTCCATGTTGAAGGTCGACCTGCGAGAAAAGTTAGTTTGCGCCAATGCACATCGATCCTGCACTTCACGTTCAGCTTTACAAGCAAGATGGAATAAGCGAGTGATATTATTATAATCCTTATAGTCTAGAATGGTCTGAATCTCTCTATTTAATCCACCCGAAAAGCGTGCAAGCATAGCTTCATTCTCCTCAACAATACCACATCTAATCAAGCCGGTTTGTAATTCCTGATAATATTCTTCTACCGAATTTTTTCCTTGTCTTAAGCGCTGCAATTTTTGAAGTAATTCACGTTGATAATATGGTGGAACCCAACGATACGCATAGCAGTTTTCAAAGCAGGCCAAGTAAATTTGGAACAAGATATAATCTACAATGTTTAGACCACCAAACACATGCAAAGCTAGTGAAAGCACAAAGCAATGAGGAACACGTCTCTCCTCGAGGATATTGTAAACATGTAAATCGTTGTTTAGTTTCTAACTCCCAAGTAAGATATATATCAGAACATATCTACCCTCAAATGGTGGAATATTCAATTTCAGTTTAGGGAGATGGTCATGATCTCGTACCTGAGGGGGAGCCCTAACATTGCCATTATTTGCATGTGGACGACCTAGTGGTTGTGGTGCTGGTGGTTGCATGTAGTTCTGATTGTCATCAACCTCATCCTCGTAATCTCCCACATAATCATCCTCCTCCACATCAGCAGCAGGAGCCACAGAAGTATCAACAGCAGCACCAACAGTTTGGCCAAGCGCAAGAGGGACACGGCTCGCTCGGCGGAGGGCTGTTTCGCGACATGGAGGTAGCTGTTGTTGTTGTTGTTGTTGTAGAGGTGCGTTAGGTGCAGCCGGTGTTGGTGGTGGAAGACGCGCGAGCAATTCATTAAACTTGTTATCGAGCTTTGTTTCGAACGTCTTCTCCATGCCATCTATCTTCTCCATGGCAAATCTGTTTAGCACATCTTGCACCTGTCCACTCATCATTTGCTGAAATTTATCATGCAACTCCTTATTCGTCATGTTCTCCCAGTCAGTCTCGTCGGCTTGTGATCCTGGCATGGTTAGCAGCAATAGAAACGCACAAGAATATGATCCTACAGAGTACTAACAAGAGGTGGTGGTGGGTGTCACAAAACCGTCAAGCAAATCTCAAATTCTTAGCAGTTCTTACCCAGCAGCAGGCGGTGATCGGCAACCTTTGTAGTCAAAACTCTCAAAGCTTGGATAGAGCGATTACCAGGGAGAGTCAAACGCACGAAGTAGATGTATGTGGAGCTGGGAAGGCTTATAATATGGTAGAAAAAAGGGTCAGCAATAATCAATTCAGAGATGCAAAGTTGAATAAACGCTCAACGACGACACTGTGCTGGTCCTAGCCTAGACCGTACTAGAGACGCGAGCCTAGAACACCAACAAAATCACGCGCTGCACGTAAACAAGGGAGGAGCACACTCTGAATTTTTTTTCTTTTTTTTCACTTTTTTCCTCTTTTTTTTGCTCCGCAACAATTTTTTTTCTAAAAAGTCTACAAATGGCCTAAAAACTGCCTTGCCAGAATTTTCCAGACTTAGTTTTTTTTTTAAAACTAGAACTATTTTTCTCCTGCGGATGCCTAATTAGCAAAACCGGCTGTTTAAATCACTAAATAACTGGGTTAGAGGGTGATTTGCCTAGTTTTCAAGAAATGGGGTGGGATTAAATACCTGGTTTTGCAGTTCAAGGACTTCATTAGGCAATCCGTGAAATCTTTCTTCGAAGAAAGCAAAAATTTTCTCAAATATAGAGATATAAGCTAAGTGTAACATAGAAAAATTAAGAAAAATGAGGAGGCAAAAATAAGCATTACAATGATCCTACCATAATCCCATTCCAATGCAAAGGTGGTGGTCGTGATGATTGTCTTCATCACCAAGGCTATACCCCTGGCCTGACAATGGTCATGTATCACAAACTCTTTGACATAGATCTATACTGAGATGACGCCACCAGATATGGCGGCCAAGGGCAGCATGCTGCATTGCATATGTGCGGAGGAAGCACCACTAGATCTGGTGGCATCTCCAGTATATATGTAGTGCTACTTTCACTAGATCTATTCCTCGCATGGATGTAAGAACTAATGCTATGCATAGTGGTAATAGCATCGTGTGTCATCAGTGGTCTGTGTAGGAGCACGCGGACCATCGATGGCTCAGAGCTCGATCCAAGACAAAACTTAATTTGAGTCACCAACTAAGGCACTTGGAGGAAGCAGGGCTAGCGTACCTTGTTCCCCAACTTCTGTTAGTGACTCTGGTCCAAGGATTGTAGAGCGGGAATCACTTAGATGTAGAGGAAATAGTCAATCAATTCCAAGGTACATAAAGTAAGATTGAAATGAAATAAATAGGGATAGACTTTATTTATTAATAATCCATCAATTGTACATACAATGGGGCATTCCTCTTTGTGTAACTAGGGGGCGTGAGATAAGTGCCCACTTTAACGTTAAGAGGACATACTTGGTCCATAATGGGCTGGTGCAGTGCTTCATGTGTCAAAACTCCAAAAAAACATTGGGAAAAATATGAAGGATTGCATAGTATATGTTGTTGTATTGCATGAATTGCCCTATCAAAAACATCATGTGAGAAACATCAGGAAAACACACTCAAGGGGAGAAGAGTAGAATCCATTCAACCATAAAGTTGAATACTTGATCATCGCAACCAAGATTTTAACCATGAATTTGTCAAGCCCCCCCCCCCCCCCGCTAGCATTGCATCTCTCTAAGTCTCATCATACTTATTCAACATACACCTTAGAAGGATGATGATGGTAGTGATTGACTAAACAAATCAAAAAACTTGTCACTAGACACAGTATGCAAGTTTCTTACCTCGTTAATCTTGTACATCTCATGTGCATGAAAGAACTTGGTACTAGTATACTTTGTGAGGTCGCTCTTCACATATCCCTTTAGGACTTGTGCAACACAAGGAGCATTATCTTCATAGATAATCGTATGGGTTTGTACAGTGTCTAGCCCATACATCTGCTTAGTGTGGCCAACCATCTGCCGAAGCCATGCACACCCATGCTCCGTATAGTGTTATAATTTCTGAGTGGTTGCGGAAGTCAACATAAGACTTTTTTGGACGATTTTGAAGAATATGTAGTTCAGCCACAAAGGAAAACTCCATTTCACTTAGAAGTATATTGGTCCAATAAATAGCCTACATTTGTATAGGTCTTGATTCCCTGTATTAAATAGACAACGATATCTGGTCCCTTGCAAGAATGAAAGATGCCCTTGATGCCTTTCCGATGTTTCATGGTAGGATCATGATAGCGGCAAAGGTGTCTTGTCTTTCGAGGAGATGATAACTATTGATTTGGTGCAGACGACTTTGACGATCTGACTACAAACATGCACAACATTGCGCCGTGGCAATTGCTAAACCAACTCCGAGAGTTTATTGACCACACCGGAGCACGATCAACCTGACCACAAAGGTCTATTCCTGCAAGCAATTGAAGAACAAGCAAGAATATGCTAAAGCAATCTGAAGATTGCGAGTATATATGAAGTGGTGATAAAAGTTGGGTTCTAAAAGCGGTCTTGGTCTGGTCGTTGGACGCAAACGAAGCACACGAAGTTGCAGGAGTGGCTAACTTTTAACTAAATAAAACCCTAAGGATACTAGATTGATCTACTTATATAGGAGCAAGGGGTGGCGCCTAAGGATGTGGGAGGACATCCCAACACAGCCTAAAACTAACCCTAAGTCATACGAGGCCCATGGCCCCAAGTGGAGGTCATGCAACACCTTTGGACATGTAGTTTGACTCGGATTCTGTTGCAGTGTCAAATTGTTTCGTCAATATCTCAATGCTTCGAACGAATTTGAATGTGAATCCAATTGGGTTAGAAAGAGCACAAAATCTACTTTCAACAAAAAAAGAATCACCCAATTCGGAGTTATGATGAAAGAGTTCTTGGCTTTCTGAGTCATGTATGTCTGTGCAGTCCGAATCTAAGTCCAGAACGTGAGAGACTTGGACTATATCTTCTCTTGGCCCAAAAGTGACGTGAGATGACTTTTTGAACAACACATAAACTTTTCTTTTTCCCTTATCTTCATATGCGGATTGTACAAATATCCCATACACCTCCAAATAGACATGGCACAAAAGTCTGTGAGGTATTTTTGTCCTGGATAACATAAATAAATTATTGCATAGTTTGCATTAGAAATCACTTCACAGATATGCATGTATGCAATATTTTTGGTTGTATCCAAGGTAGTCATGTCCTCATCATCCCCCCTTTCTTGAAAACAAATCCATCCCCGGCGTTGCTTGATCTGAAACGTGGCTAACAAAACAGAGAAGGTGTACATGTTGTACAAGGTGTACATGTTGTATCAGATCATAATTGTACCTATTAAGAATATTGACGGCGAAAACAATGTCCAACCGTGTACAATTTGCAAGGTATATGAGTACGCCAATTGCACTCAGTTAGGGAAAGTTTTGACTTAGAATTACCCCATTTCCTTAGCCTAAGTGGGTCCTTGTCTTGCTGTAAAGATTGCTCGACCGTCGGGGTCTTAGAAGGATTTGCCGTCTCAAATGAAATCTTTCCAATACCTTCTAGGTGTACGTTGACTAGTGCACTAGAGTCCCACCACGGAAATGCACAAGTAGCAGAGCTAGACATAACTTTGTTTTACCCAAATCCTTCATCTAAAATTTCGACATCAGGCAGAAACTCACTTCCTTAATATTCTCATGTGTACTGATTATGTTTAAATCATCCATGCACACCATGATTATACAGAATGCATATTGGGATCACCGTATAAAAACACATGGGCAATCTTGATTGCTCGTGTAGCCCTTCTGGTGAATGAAATAGCTCAAGTGATTATACCATATTCTATAGGTCTGTTTAAGTTCATACAGTGACTTTTTTTAACACTATATACATCCTAGTTTGCTCTATGGTTGTTTGGAACATGGATACCTTCGGGTAGCTTCATATATCTACGGGATACATTAAATAATCCAAAAAATTATGGGATCATGAAAACAAAGTTATAATGACGTGCAGAGTCATTTTTGAGAAACAAATTTGAATTCATATCTCTGTGGGATCGATGAAAGACTGCTGGATGCAGGCTTGAGATGAGTTGGTGGACATTTTGTATTGATAACGTGTTCCACAACCTCTACCAGTGAGTCTGGTCCAAGGGTTGTAGAGCAGGAGTCAAGTAGATGTAGAGGAACTAGTCTATCAACGCCATGGTATAGAAAATAAAATTGACAAAGTGAATAGGGGTAGAGCTCTCTTTATTAATGATTTTTTACTGCACATATAATGATTTTTGGGTCCACAACAGTCTGGTGGGCTGCTCCTCCAGAGGCCCAAGTTTTCCAACATACCTATGAAGAATGGGGATTTAGAATCGACCATGATGAGTGTATGTGTAGTAGTGATACCATATTATTCCCCCTAGGGTGCGGGGTATATATAATACTATGAAGCAACTGAAATAATATGGTACATTAGGAAAAAATTGTACTATGAAGCAACTAAAATATTTATTTTGTAATAAGTCGACAACATTTTCGATTGAAAAATGTGTTAATACACAAAATGAAAAATATGCACTCCTTCTATAAATAAATAAATAAATAAATAAATATATATATATATATACATATAATACTATGAAGCAACTGAAATAATATGGTACATTAGGAAAAAATTTGTACTATGAAGCAACTATTTTTTTTTTTGTAATAAGTCGACAACATTTTCGATTGAAAAATGTGTTAATACACAAAATGAAAAATATGCACTCCTTCCATAAATATTATTAGTTAGTTGGAAGAGTTATTCTTGAAAGATACAAACTTATTTGTAAGATGTCATATTCTAGAGTCACAAATTGTTTGACGTCATTAAAATTGTGGTAATTGTTGAGCTATTCTATTTTTATATTTTTACTTCGTAAATAAATTTCACTTTTGATGGTCCCAGGATTATATTCTTTGTGGTGGCGAAAGGAGAATGTATTTGAAAACATTTCAATATGTAACATTAAGACTTTTCACTACAATATTGTCTTGTTCACTAGTAGATCTATTTTGCTTCGGCACACAACGAGTTACATAACTGATTGCACTCCATAGAAGTTAAATTGACATTATGCTTCTACTAGATTGATAGCTCTTATGTTTGAACTTTGTACATCCATGCCGGTTTAAGAAGCCCAAGTTCTATTTGATACAATTGATCGTGAAAATTGAAAATAATTGATACAACGAATGATAATAGAAGTTTACCATAGAAAAATGTTTCTTTGAAGGAATAAGAATATAAGTTGAAAGCATTGTAACTCAAATTGAATCACGCGCTATTTGTCCTGTTTATTCACAGTTACTCTAATTATATTCAACAACGAACTTCCCATTTACAACATCTAGATGTTTCATATTTTAAAACATATTTCATGATACTTCCCGTGGATGTATTAGTAGGTGTCATGCGTGCTAACTAGCAAAATTGGCTCATCTACAAAAAAACAGGCAACTTGGCTCAGGTGGCATGCCGTTAAATGAAGAAAAGAGGATTATGTATCATATCATGATAATGTATCACGATAAATGATGAGATATTGTGTGTCATGAAAAATATTAAATAAGATGATCTAAAAAGTTAACTTGTGATATTATACAACAAGGATTATATATATATATATATATCATAGAATAAATGAGGCATGTAGTATAAGGGCAGTCCCTGCACACTATATCGTAAGTTATATATAATCACATTTAATAGATGTTTAGCTATAGCAGTCCCAGTGAACTATATCTTAGTGTTGTATCCAAACAACCATTACTTAATGATTTTGGTGACAAAGAAGGTGCTAAGATAAATATTTATATTAAGATACGGTTGCTCTCTCTTTTCTTATTAAATATAGTGCCACATGAGAATTTTACCTATGAAATCATATTAAGATGCATGCCCTAATACTCCCCACTATGTGTAGAATTACCCTCCCTAATTGCATATATCAATGTATATTCACATAATTTATATTGTGAAAAAAAATGAATTAGACATGCATTGTTATTGATGTTTTCCAATACCATGATGTAGTCCTTTGAGCATTTTTCCCAAAGTTTTTTGCCTTTACAGATGTTCTAATATGTTGGATACCGATCGATCTTTGTGACTTTTTTTAGATGCGTGAGTATGGCTCTTATAACAGTAATCAATCACCCTCAAAGCATATTTATTCTAACTACAACTAGATGTAAATTTGGAACTTCAAATAGGTTAATATATGATACAAACTCGGTAAAAAGATTCAAGGAGACAACGAATATCTGTAGCCATGTATATCCCTTATAGAAAACACTGGTGACTTGCTTGGGATAATGATATACATAATCATGTGCCTACAGGTTCTTCTTTGACTTTTCTACAACATTTATTGGCGTGGGAATGATTTGCCCACCTATGGTAAATATTACATTACTAGCCGGAGGCATCACATCGTGGGGGTTTTTGTTCCCTTTTCTCGAAACAAAAAGTGGGCAATGGTATCACACTAGTAGTCCAACAAGTTTAGTTGGATCAAATGGATACAAGGTATGTATAAAAGAATTAAGTAAGTACTTGTTGGTCGGAATTTCATCTAATTTATTTTTTACCAAGGTACTACTTATATACGAAAAGAAAGGATCACACTTTATAAATACTACCTATGTTTGTTTGTATCTATGAAGTCTCATTACTAACCTCTATATTGCAGACTATAATCACATTTCCAGTATGATCAAACAAAATTAGATGCAACTATTGTACAATATATAAATATACTTTGGTTGTTCTTTCATGAAAGAGCGTCGATTTATCATGGTTATCCCCAAAATACATGGCGGTGGAGCTAGTGTGGACAAACATACCCTCGTAATCTCTTAGTTTGAACTTTACAAACAACCGTTACAACTCGCTGTATTATCTAGGTTATTTTTATTTTCCTCCCACACCCTTCTATAGACTCATGTGCATTACTAAAGTTTTTTATAGAAATACAAGACAAATCTTGTAATGTTGTCCTAAACATTTTTTACGAACTCAGATTGGCACATTAAATATTGGAAGTAACTTCTCTTAGCAAGTAGTCCCAAATATTTAGAAAAATTCTCCTTTTTTGTCAAACATGTGCAAGAACTGGTAAAATAAAAGGATTTGTCTATACCAACAATTAATTAGTGATTTTACGCGTTGAGATATCGGCTAACAATCTTTAGCCGACCTTACTTAGCATATTAATTACTAATCTATTTCACTTTGTAGTCCTGCTTATAGTCCAACTCTACCTTATCTATTATCATTTACCATGAAGGGAGAAAGATTATTTTTGCAGAGTCAAAAGTTGAGTGCAAGTTGATTTCACGGAAATAAAATAAATTAAAATACGCGCTACTTGATACTTCCCACAAGATTTATATACTATTCAAGCCATGTCTCTAGTTGTCAATTGTTACCAAAATCTACCCTTTTTTAGGGACCATCCAAAAGTGAGAAATAGAAGTAAAAATATTCATTGACAACAACACAGTTTGATTATACATTACCTTTGTGGTAGTCTAAGAATATTTTATACCTTTTTCCTTTTGGCTAAATAACTTGGACGAATAGCATTCTCACTTCAGCAACCGTTTCACTCATAACCATAATGCGAGTTGTTCTTCACAATAATACTCAAAGTCATAGTGTGTTTACTCTTTGTTTGTTGGATTTATTGGCATGTCTATTTACAACTTTGCTTTTGATTCTTTGAATATTAACTTTTGAAGGACGAAATAGTCTCCAACAATTAGTCGAAGTTTTAGTCAAATTACAACCACCAGACCTAACCAATTTTCACTTGCTCCTTTGAAATATTAAAATTTTGAAGCATGGAGTAATATCCAAAATAAGCAAACTTCCAATCAAACTTACAACCACAAATATTAACTATTTGGTTCCTCGTCTCAAAACTACGGGGGTCAAGTCACTCAAAAACTATATCTAGGAAATATGCACAAGGAAAAAGTAGATGTTGAAACATAAATAAAATCTAATAAACCATATGCAAGGAAGTTTTTTTCTTTCATTTCCTTTAGCATTTTATGTGGATCTAACTCTTCAAAGTTATTGAACAGGTCTTTATCACAGTTACACTTATTGTTGTTGATGGTATTTACAACTTCATTATACTACTTATCACTGCCTTCATTGACTTCAGACAAAAACAACAAGAAACAGATTCAGTGGTGGGGAACTACTTGAGAAAACACCCGAGTCTTAATTATGATGACCGTAGAAGGATTGAGGTATTCCTTGAAAATAGAATACCTTTTTCCATACCGGCGGTTGCATATGTGGTATGTGCAATAATTTGTGCAATTATTATCCCAAGGATGTTCTACCAGATAACTTTCTTTAATGTCCTTACAATTTACATTGTTATCCCGGTACTTGCGCTCACCAATACCTATGCAACTGGGCTCACGGACTGGAATGTTGCATATACTTACGCCAAGTTCACGATCTTCATCGTCTCAGCATGGGTTGCCAAGCCTGGTGCAATTGTCGCTAGCCTTGTAGCATGTGGGCTAGTAGTGTCAGCCCTTCATGTTTCCTCTCAAGCAACACAAGACGTGAAGACAGGTTACATGACCCTAACCTCACAACGAGCCCTGGTCATCATGCAAATTTTGGGTATAATCACTGGTTCAATTCTTACCCCATGCATCTTCCGCGCCTTCCAAAACACGGCCAAGGCGCACATACCCATTGGAGCACCAGACTCGGAATACCCATGTCCATATGCTGGGGTTTATCGTGCCATCGCGGTGGTTGGCACAGGAGGTGTCAAGGAGCTCCCTGACCATTGTCTAATGTTTTGCTTTGCTGCAGCTTGCTTTGCCATTGCAGTCAACACACTCTCAATTGTGTCTCAGAGGAAAGGCTGGAAAATAATGAACTACATTCCCAATGTCACAGTATTTGCATTGCCATTCTTCATTGGATCATCTGGCCCCATTGATATGTGCATAGGCACTATAGTGATGTTTATATGGACTAAAATTAATAGCCAAAGTGCTGCCTTACTATCATCAGCAGTTGCAGCTGGCTTGATGTGTGGAGACGGGCTATTTGCACTACCATCATCAGTGCTCACCCTTTTCAGTGTGGAGCCACCCATGTGCATGAAGTTCATTCAGAGTGGAAAACAACTTGACTTGGCAGATTCCTTCATAAAAACTATCTCCACGCCTGCAAAGCCATGAGGAATGCATTTCATATGTAAAAGTAAATAAATATTTGTTTGGACATATGCCTCTGAGGGTGGATAAAGCAATACTCTGTAGCTATCAACAAGTCGGTCAAGCATTACAAATAGTACTGCACACATTAGCAGCACTATCTCCACATTATGGCATTGAAAGAGTTGGCATTGTAGAAATTGTACAAAAAGTGGAGATGATAGGAATTCAGCTTTAATGTAAAAGTGGGTGCATTCTTTTAATGCACATCAATGTACTTCTCTATATCATGTTCTAATTATTTACTTACTAATAGTGCTTAAGTGCATCCACACTATTAAACTCTCTTTGTAGTTTCATAATGTGAAAACATAGTGGTAGCCTATGTAGGCACAAATTCCTCAATTATTGTTATTCAATGGATAGGTGTTTACACTTAACTGATTTTTGACTCTATGTAAAGACATGTGTCATGCATATGATTGTCAATTAAAGTACATCCTTTTTTACATTTTTTGCAGGATGTTTTCCTCAACTACCAACAAATGATTATGCTCATAGTACATTCTTTTTTTATGTAATACTGCATTCTAATTTGCCTTGACGGTGACCATGTCCCAGTGATTTCTTTTGCGATTTACTTTTGATAGACGACTCATTGCACTATTGGCACATAGACCAACAGTAGCCATCGCCTCAAAGACCATCTGAACAACAAATTAGCTAAATTATTCAAAGGACGTTTCTTGTGAATGATTTGAAAGTCGTTTTGTTTGTATTGTGTTTGTACCTGCCATGTATACACTAGTGTAGAGACGTCCTGATGAGGACATGACTACCTTGGATACAACCGAAAATATTGCATACATGTATATTTGTGAGGTGATTTCTAATGCAAACTATGCAATAATTTATTTATGTCATCCAGGACAAAAATACTTCACAAACTTTTGTGCCATGTCTAATTGCAGGTGTATGGGACATTTGTACAATCCACATATGAAGATAAGGGAGAAAGAGATTTTTACCTGCTGTTCAAAAAGTTCTCTCACGTCACTTTTGGCCCAAGAGAAGATAGAGTCCAAGTCTCTCACGTTCTGGACTCAGATTCGGACTGCAGAGACATACCTGACTCAAAACGTCAATAACTTTTTCATACGGACTCCAAATTGGTTGATTCTTTTTGTGTTGGAAAATAGATTTCGTGCACTTTCCAACCCAGTTGGATTCACCTTAAATTTCGTCCGGAGCGTTGAGTTATGGACGAAACAATCTGATGTTGCAGCAGAATCCGAGTCAAACTACAAGTCCAAAGGTGTTACGTCACCTCCACTTGGGCCCATTGGCCTTGTACGACCTAGGGTTAGTTTTAGGCTGCCTTGGGACGTCCTCCCACCTCCTTGGCCGCCACCCTTGCTCCTATATAAGTAGATCCATCTAGTAGCTTTTCCCTTGGGATTTGTTTAGTTAAAGTTAGCCATTGCAACTTCGTGTACTTCGTTTGTGTCCAACGACCGGACCAAGACCACTTCGGATCCCCACCATTATCAATACTTCATATATATTCGCAATATTCAGATTGCTTTATCATATTCTTGCTCGTTCTTCGATTGCTTGCGTGAATAGACCTTCGTGGTCGGTGATCATGCTTCCGGCATCGCCAGTAACCTCAGGAGATTGGTTTAGCGATTGCTAAGGCGCAACGTCGTGCACGTTTGTAGTCGGATCGTCAAAGTCGACTCGACCAAATCGATAGTTATTATCTCATCGAAAGATCGGGACCCTCGCCTCTATCACGTCCTAGACAAACGGTTTTTACCCCCTTTCCACGATGGAGTTTTAAACTTTCACCTTGCTTGTGTGATGAGGACATCAATACTGTTGGGGATATAACTGCTGAATATAAACCGCCCTGAAGGGGCCGGTTTACCCTCGTCTGTAATTAGGGCCCACGAAGGCACGCGGCCCAGAGCCCAGAGGCGGATTAGGGTCCATATATGTAAACCGCTTTAATCATGTAACTTGTGCTGCAAGTTTAGAGAGAAGAGACCGAGCCGACACTTGTATGAGCCGGATCGGGACTCAGAGACTGGCCGCGCGTCAACCCGTGTATATAAGGGGACGACCCGTCGGCGGTTTAGGGAGACGAACAATTCGAGGCTTAAGCGGCTATTGCTCCCTAGTCGCCAAATCACATCAATCCCATCACAACTAGACGTAGTCTTTACCTTCATCGAAGGGGCGAACTAGTATAACTCCCGTGTCTTTGTGTCCGCTTTAACCCCTCCGAGTTAACCCGACGATGGCCCTGCGACTAAGTCCTTTCACGAGGACATCTGCCGTGACAATTCCACGACGGTTGGGCGCCACCTTGGGGCTATCGCATCGATGGTTTGATGATCTTAGAGGGCAAGTTCGAAGGACTCGAAGGCTATCTTTGTGGGCGGATGACTAAGAGTCGTCGCGGCAAGCTCTACATCGACGATGCAGATCGAGGCCCCGAGGCCGCTCGATTGAGTACGGTACCGGGTCCCCTTTGGTGGCATACACGTGTTCATCGGCAAGATCGGCGAGCTGGGGCTGGGCGGACATCTGCACCGACCTCGTCGAGGCGGCTCGTGGCGAAGAATCCTGCCCTGGCTAAACCGGCTGTCAAGCGTGCTTTCGTGGGAGTCATCCACGGAGACTGTGAGGGCGGATCAGCATCTAGCGGCGGAACCGTTGTTTACTCTGATGATGAGTCGTCAACCGGAGAAACCGAGTCTCTGTACCAGTTGCAAGATGGCCAGATCGGGGGCTGTTCCGACGGTGAGAATATTCCGGACCCCTTTGATCTACCCAACCGGGTTGGGATCTTCATGGCGGTACACTGGCGGCGCTTCACTCTTCGATCATGGCGCCGATGGTCGCCGGTTCAAGCGGCGATGGCAAGCCTAAGTCAAGCAATATTTTCAAGGGCATCCCATCACGGTGGTCGATTCAGCTCCCTTGGGCGATATCATACGTAACCGAGAAGCAATCGGATGGATTGCTAAGTGGGCCATAGAGCTTGGGCCGCACGGTTTACTGTATGTACCTCGGACGGCCATAAATCTCGAGCACTTGTGGATTTCATTAATGATCGGACGGAGTTGCAAGCACCTCAAGAAAAGCCGGATCATACCTATTGGACCATCCACTTTGACGGGTCCGCACAATTGGAGGGCCTCGGGTCGGAGTTGTGTTGACTTCCCACGAGGTGAAAAGTTTTATTCGTCCTCCGCTTAATGTTCCCATGTACTAACAATGCATGAGTATGAAGCTTTGCTCCATGGTCTCCGGATGGCTAAGGAGATGAATCTAAGCGGGTTAAGTGCTTTGGTGACTCGGACTTGGTGGCCCAAACAAGTATCGGTACTTGGGATTCTAAAGATCCACTCATGGTTGCGTATCGTCGGGAGGTGGATGTTGTTGCGAGACACTTTAAAGGATATCAGTGGACCATGTGGATCGTCGGAAGAACGAAGCGGCGCTTTAAGCCGGCTGGGCTCTCAACGTAAACCGGTCCGCCCAATGTCTTCCTTGATGTCTTTGCACAATCCGTCGGTCAAGCTTCTGATGAAGTAGATTTGGCTATTCCTGATCCGGAGGCTCGGTTGTTAGCAGCCTTACACGTCATTCCGGATTGGGCGCTCCCTTATTTGGCATACATGACCGGGCGAGTTACGGAAGATGAGACGTTGGCTGTGTAGTTCGGCGGTCTAAGTCCATGACCATTGTTAATGGCGAGTTGCATCATTGCGGTGTGTCGAGGCGTTTGCCGTTGTGTGTCCCCGAGGAAGGCTGTGAGATATTGCGTGAGATCCATGAAGGGACTGTGGTCACCACGCCGGTTCAAAATCCTTGGTTGCCAAAGCGTTCCGCCATGGTTTTTATTGGTTGTTGCCCATCTTGATGCGGAGGATCTGGTCAGGCGATGTGATGGTTGCCAGAAGTTTTCTAGACGTGCCCACATACCGGCCCAGGAATTGAGGATGATTCCAATTACTTGGCCGTTTGCGACTTGGGGGTTGGACATGGTGGGGCCTTTTAAAAGGTCCAAGGACAAGAAAACACACTTGCTAGTCGCAGTTGACAAGTTCACAAAGTGGGTCAAGGCAGAGCCTATTAGCAAGTGTGATGCGGCCACGACGGTTCAGTTCATAAAAAGGGTGATCTTCCGGTTTGGATTTCCGCATAGTATCATCACGGATAATGGCACCAATTTGTCCAAGGGTGCCATGAAAGAGTTTTGTGAACGTGAGCACATCCGGCTTGAAGTTTCTTGATGGCCCACCGCAATCCAATGGTCAAGCGAGCGAGCTAATCAGAGATCTTGAGAGGTATCAAACCCGGCTTATGGTCCCTTCTGAGAGGACGCCGGGTTGTTGGGTAGAAGAGTTACCGTCTGTGATATGGAGTATCAATACTACCCCTAACAGATCCACCGGATACACACCGTTCTTTATGGTCTATGGAGCAGAGGCGGTCCTTCCCAAATGATATCCGTCATGATTCACCTCGCGTGGCAGCCTATGTTGAGGCGGATAAGCGGTTGCTGCGGCAAAGACGCTTTGGATCGACCGGATGAGGAGCGAGATATGGCGGCTGCTCGTTCGGCGATTTACCGGCAGGATCTTCGTCGGTATCCACGATCGCGGGTTAAAACCAGAACCTTTCGTGAAGGAGACTTGGTGCTTGGCTCATTCAAGACCGAACAGATATGCACAAGCTATCCCCACCTTGGGAAGGGCCTTTTGTGGTCGGCAAGAATCTGCACTGTGGGTCATACTATCGATTGATGTTCGAGAGCGAAAAAGACTCACGCCGCGTCGGAAGAGGAGACCAACGAGCCATGGAATATAGCTCATCTTGACCTTATTATACCCGAGCCATCGGCTCTACTTGTGTACATATTATGACAATGTATATATTTTGAATCAAAGCAATAAACCGGAGCCTCGGCTAAAGCGGGGTATCCGCTCAGAAAAATCCGGTTTGGGTACATGGAGTGGTTGTCATAAAGCAGCCTCCGGTTTAGCCCTTGATCTTGATTTTCGTAAGTTTTGTCATCCTGGGGCTTGGTCGTGTCCGAACCAATGCAACACCTTTTGATGGGCGAAAGCCACCGGATCACTTGGGGACATGGTCACATCTGAACCACTCACGCCTCTTGGTCGGCCTAAAGGTCATAGAGTCACTTGGGGCTTGGTCGAACCCGAACCATTGCCATGCCACTTGATCGGCATAATGCCACGGTTTTGCTTGGGGGCTGGCTGACTTGAACCATAGCTACACCTTATGGGGAGCTTGGTCCTGTCCGACCATGGTAACACCATCTGATCGGCTCAGTAAAGCCTTTTCTTGCAAACGGTTTTATCATTGCCTGTTCTTCCATATTGGTTTCATAACTGATTTTTATTGACCTTTTTAAACCGATGACATTTTTAAACCGGTTCAAGCTGTCAATTAACGAATTCGGTCCATTTTAATCCGGAGATATTTGTTTGGTTTGACCTTTTACATTAACATCCCATTATGGAGTAACAGGGGCTTGTCATGACCGACAAAGGTTTACACGGTAAACCGACATTATAAACACAGGGGTTGTTTTTCTCCTTTGACGGTAATGGTTTATACAACCTCCGCCTCAAGATTGGCTAAGCCAACTGCATGCCCGACGCTGGCAGGTATTTTTGTATCACAAAATTTTGATCGTATACATCAATATTTTCTTATATAAATATATAGGCGTCACAAGCCGGCTGGCGACATAAGCCGCCGTGGCGGTTTAAGAGTTTGTGATTGCAGGCAAAATGCATTGAAGGTTTCAATTCTTCAAACCAAAGTATCAGCACCTCCAGCAAAGGTTACAGACTAAGGGCATAAAGGCATGTTCAAAAACAAAGTGCTAGCTATTCTATTACAAAGCCTTCCAAGGCCGGTGTTTCGCATGGCGTTATGACTAGCGATTTACGATGCATCACCCGGCTTGGCGGATTAAGCTTCCTCGCCGGGTTGGCGTGAGGAAGAGGGGCATCTGGCGTCGGTTCAACTTCTTCCTCTTCATCACCCAAAGGCGGAAGTCATTGGTGGACCGGTCAATCCGGGTTAAGGCACGAAGACAGCCTCTTCACTTATAAGGTCAGCCGGATCAACGTCAGGGGCATAAGTGTGCTTACGGATTGGGGGAACAAGGCTCTGCACTTCTGGAATGACAAACTCCACCCGCTTGTTGTTCGCGTCGTAGAAAGAGCGGTGAACCGCCAGGTTGGCTTCTGCTGCCAGTTGACTCGCCAGTGGACGCATCTCCTTTGTTATTCGTTTCATAAGAGGAAAGCTTTATTAATGAAGGTGGGGTTCTGAGACGCCTTGGTCCAGTCGTTGAACACAAAGCGAAATGCTGTGAAGTTGCAGCTATGGCGAACTTTTGATCTAAACAAAACCCAAAGTTCTAACGACGCCCTAAGGGCTATATATATGGAGAAAGAGGAGGAATTTCGTGGCCCTTGAGGGAGGGGTCCGAAACCAACCCTAACTCTTGTTTCCCCACACATACGGACTCTAAAACAGCCTACACTTAAGTATTTCGAAATTACATGGGCCTGGCCCAATATTAAGGTGACGCAGCACCTAGAATAGCCTATGGACGAATATTATGAAGTGGCATCTTGTATATTTCGTCCAAGGCCTCATGCTCTCATTAGGGTGGCTTCAAAGTCCTGGAATCATCACTTGTAACTCCGTTCTTGTTCCCCTTGCGCATGCCAACATCTCCATGCTTGAACTTGCTCCAAGGTTCATCTTTCTTGTCCATGGTAGGCCCTTCATTTGTAAGCAAAACAAATGTATCCAATTTAGGCAGCATCATATTCTCATGAACATTGGAATCGTTACCAAGAAACGAAAGTACCTGATAATTCAATTGGCATGCGCGAGCTCTAGTAATTGGTCCAGTATGTATAGCAGCATGGGCTGTGGGTGTAACAATGGTATTGATGTCCTCATCATCCTCCCCTTCTTGAAATGAAGTCGTCCTCGACGGAAACTCATCTTCCTCACCCAAATAAGGCTTCAAATCTGCAATGTTAAAAGTGGGACTAACCCCAAAATCTGCAGGCAGCTCAAGTTTATATGCATTATCATTTATTTTCTCTAACACCTTAAATGGACCATCAAGACGTGGCATTAGCTTTGATTTGCGCAAATTAGGAAACCTATCCTTACGCAAATGTAACCAAACAAGATCTCCAGTGCAAAGACAACATGTTTTCTACCCTTATCTCCAAAGCAAGTTTATATTTAGCATTCATACGCTCAATGTTTTCCTTAGTTAACTCATGCATTTTTAAAATCAATTCAGCACGTTCTTGAGCATCAAAATTAACCTTCTCCGAAGATGGAAGAGGCAACAAATCAATAGGTGCACGAGGTAGGAAGCCATACACAATTTCAAAAGGGCACATCTTAGTAGTAGAATGCAATGAACGATTATAAGAAAATTCAATATGAGGCAAGCATTCTTCCCACATTTTCTTATTATTCTTCAAAACAGCCCTAAGCATAGTAGACAATGTTCTATTGACTACTTCAGTTTGTCCATCGGTTTGGGGGTGACAGTAGTACTAAAAAGCAGTTTAGTCCCCAACTTAGCCCATAAACATCTCCAAAAGTGGCTAAGAAATTTAGTATCACGATCTGAAACAATAGTATTTGGCACACCATGCAAGCGAATAATTTCACGAAAAGAACAAATCAGCAACATTAACGGATCATCGCTTTTATGACATGGTATAAAGTGTGCCATTTTCGAGAATCTATCCACGACAACAAATATGCTATCCCTCCCTTCTTTGTTCGAGGTAAACCTAAAACAAAGTCCATAGATATATCCTCCCAAGGAACACTAGGCACAGGCAAAGTCATATATAAACCATGAGGATTGAGTCGTGACTTAGCTTTTTGACATGTAGTGCAGCGAGCAACAAAAGCGCTCAACATCCCGTCTCATCTTTGGCCAAAAGAAATGTGTAGCAAGTATATCCTCCGCCTTCTTCGCGCCAAAGTGTCCCATTAATCCTCCTCCATCGCCTCCTGCAACAACAAAAGACGAACAGAGCTAGCAGGAATGCATAGCTTGTTAGCACGGAACACAAAACCATCCTTAATAACGAACTTGTTCCATGTTCTTCCTTCTTTACAATTCTGCATTACATCTTTAAAATCAGCATCATGCATATATTGATCTTTGATGGTCTCCAAACCAAATATTTTGAAGTCAAGTTGTGAAAGCATAGTATAGCGACGAGACAAAGCATCAACAATAACATTTTCTTTACCCTTCTTGTGTTTAATGACATAAGGGAAAGTCTCAATGAATTCAACCCATTTAGCATGTCTACAATTCAGTTTAGCTTGACTTTTAATATGTTTCAAAGATTCATGATCAGAATGTATAACAAATTCTTTGGGCCATAAATAATGTTGCCATGTCTCTAAAGTCCGAACAAGAGCATATAATTCTTTGTCATAAGTAGAATAGTTCAGACTAGGCCCACTCAATTTTTCAGAAAAGTATGCAACAGGTTTGCCATCTTGTAATAACACACCTCCTAATCCAATTCCACTAGCATCACATTCAAGCTCAAAAGTCTTATTAAAGTCAGGAAGTTGGAGTAAAGGAGCATGTGTCAACTTATCTTTCAATACCGTGAAGGCTTCTTCCTGTGCGGTACCCCAAACAAAAGGCACATCCTTCTTTGTAAGTTCATTGAGAGGTGCAGCAATGGTGCTAAAGTCTCTCACAAAACGCCTATAGAAACCAGCGAGTCCAAGAAAACTCCTCACTTGTGTGACCGTTTTGGGCTGCGGCCAACTCTCAATAGCTTCAATCTTGGCTTTATCAACTTCAATTCCTGTGGTGTAACAACATAGCCAAGAAAAGATACTCGGTCGGTGCAAAAGGTGCACTTCCCAAGGTTACCAAACAAGCGTGCATCACGTAGAGCATTAAAAACAGCACGTAAATGTTCCAAATGTTCTTCCAAAGATTTGCTATAAATCAGTATATCATCAAAATAGACTACCACAAATCGTCCAATGAAAGCACGTAAAACTTTGTTCATTAGTCTCATGAAAGTACTAGGTGCATTAGTTAACCCAAAAGGCATGACTAACCACTCATATAAACCAAACTTAGTTTTAAATGCTGTTTTCCATTCATCTCCCAATTTCATACGAATTTGATGGTATCCACTACGCAAATCAACTTTGGAGAATATTGTAGAGCCACTCAATTCATCAAGCATATCATCTAGCCTAGGAATAGGATGACGATAACAAATAGTAATATTATTAATGCCTCTACAATCAACACACATACGCCGACGTACCATCCTTTTTAGGCACTAGTATAATAGGAACAACACAAGGACTAAGAGATTCGCGTATATAACCTTTGTCGAGCAGCTCCCTGTACTTGACGCATAATCTCCTTCGTCTCCTCCGGATTGGTACGGTATGGTGCACGGTTGGGTAGCGATGCACCGGAATTAAGTCAATTTGATGCTCAATCCCTCGAATAGGTGGTAATCCGGTGGCACGTCTTGTGGGAAGACGTCGTGAACTCTGCAAAATGTTAGTGACAGCAGGGGGCAAAGAGGAAGGCACGTCCTCGAATGAAAATAATGCCTCTTTGCACACAAAAGCATAGCAAACAGATTTGCTAGAATCTAGCTCCTCAATATCAGATTTGGTGGCAAGTAAACATGCACTTTTCAGTTTAATTTCATAAGAAACATTAGATGGTTTATTATTAGGCTTCATTTGTTGCTCAAATTCTTTTGCCACAATCTGATTTTCACTCTTATTTTTCTCCTGTTTTTCTTTATTAGCTCTATTAATATCATCTTTCAAAATTGAATGAGGAGTCATAGGAAGCAAAGTAATATTTTTATCCTTGTGAACAAGAGTATACTGATTGTTTCTACCATGGTGTACAGAATTTTTATCAAATTGCCATGGTCTACCAAGTAATAAGGAACATGCTTGCATAGGTACCACATCACAATCAACATAATCAGCATATGTAGAGATACTAAAATACACACGAACAAAGTCGTGTTACCTTAACCTTGCCGCTGTTGTTGAACCATTGGATGTAGTAAGGATGTGGATGTGGTCTTGTGGTGAGAGAAAGCTTCTCCACCATATCCATGCTAGCCAAGTTGTTGCAGCTCCCTCCATCTATGATGACGCGAATAGAACGTTCCTTCACAACTCCCTTTGTATGGAACAAGTTATGCCTCTGATTTTGCTCAGCTTGTGTAACCTGCACACTCAAAACACGTTGAGCAACTAAACATTCATACTGGCAGATCTTCAAAGAGCCATGTATTGCGTCTCATGATCGTAATCATCTCCACCATGTTCTTCATGTGTAATAAGAGCCAAAGTCTCTTCATCATAGTCACTAGCGGACTCATACCCACCATCCTCGTGAGCAATCATCACACGCTGAGATTGGCATTCTCTGGCAAAATGTCCTCTTCCCTTACAACGACAAATAATATCACTTGTGTGCCCTGTTGACGCCATGGAAGAAGAAGAGCTCTGTGTAGGCCCAGCAGGTGCGCTCTTGGCAGATAGTGGTGGTTGTGCCTGCTTTCTTGTATCACGGTTGGAGGTGGCAGCCGACGGAGGTGCCGGTGTAGTAGAACGTATGGAAGTAGATGATGCACGTTGTGTCCATGATGAAGGTCGACCTGCAGAAAAATTAGTCCGCGCCAACGCCTGTCGATCATGCACTTCACGTTCAGCTTTACAAGCAAGATGGAATAATCGAGTGATATTAGTATAATCCTTGTAGTCTAGAATGGTCTGAATATCTCTATTTAATCCACCCGTAAAACGTGCAAGCATAGCTTCATTCTCCTCAACAATACCACATCTAATCAACCCAGTTTGTAATTCCCGATAATATTCTTCTACCGAATTTTTCCTTGTCTTAAGCGCTGCAATTTTTGAAGTAATTCACGTTGATTATATGGTGGAACCCAACGAGTACGCATAGTAGTTTTCAAAGCAGCCCAAGTAGCTGGAACAGGATATAATCTACAATGTTCAGACCACCAAACACATGCAAAGCTATTGAAAGCACAAACAGCAGCGGGAACACGTCTCTCCTCATGATATTGTAAACATGTAAATCGTTGTTCAGTTTCTAACTCCCAAGTAAGATATATATCGTGAACATATCTACCCTCAAATGGTGGAATATTCAACTTCAATTTAGGGAGATGGTCATGATCTCGTACTGAGGGAGCCCTAACATTGCCATTATTTGCATGTGGACGACCGGGTGGTTGTGGTGCTGGTGGTTGCACGTAGTTACGAAGTTGATCAACCTCATCCTCGTACTCTCTCACATAATCATCCTCCCCACATCGCCAGCAGGAGCCACGAAGTATCAACAAAGCAGACCAAAGCAGCTTGGCCAGTGAAGAGGGAACATGGCTCGCTTCGGCGGAGGGTCGCCATGATGTGGAGGTAGTCGTTGTTGTTGTTGTAGAGGTGCATTAGGTGCAGCCGGTGGTGGTGGTGGTAGACGCCACGAGCAATTCATTAAACTTGTTATCGAGCTTTGTTTCAACGCCTTCTCAATGCCATCTATCTTCTCCATGGCCTCTTCAAATCTATATAGAACATCTTCCACCTGCCCACTCATCATTTGTTGAAACTTATCATGTAGCGCTTTGTTTGTCATGTTCTCCCGGTCGGTCTAAATCGGCTTGTGATCCTGCCATGGTTAGTAGCAATAGAAACACACAAGAATATGATTCGACATACTACTAGGAAGTGGTGGTGGTGGTGTGGTGGATACCACAAATCCGTCAAGCAAATCTCAAATTCTTACCAGTTCTTACCCAAAGAAGAAGCGGTGATCTAAGAACCGATGTAGTCAAAACTCTCAAAGCTTGGATAGAGCGATTACCGGGGAGAGTCAAACGCATACGATGTAGATGTATGTGGAGCTGGGAAGGCTTATAATATGGTAGCAAAAAAGGGTCAAGAATAATCAATTCAGAGATGCAAAGTTGAATAAACGCTCAACGACGCAGATCAGGTCGGGTCCTAGGCTAGACCGTGCTAGAGACGCGAGCCTAGAACACTAACAAAATCACGGCGCTGCACGGAAACAACGGAAAAGCACACTCCGGAATTTTTTTTTTCGCTCGTTTTTTTTTTGCGAAAAATCACTATAATGGCGAGTGTCTCAAAACTCTTCCTGTGTCAAATCGACAGATGGGCACGAAATTTTTCGACCAAAAAATTTTTTTTTTTCGATTGCCGGACCCAAAAGCTGAAACGGGTCAAAAAACTTTCTATAATGGCGATCGCCTCAATATGCTTAGAAACACCTAAAAATAGGATAGCCAAAAATTTTTTTCGACAAGTGCGTCTTCGGAAAATTTTGGGCCTAAACGGAGGGTGGTTTCCTGACTCTCTTTTTTTTCCTAAACCTACGCAGCAAGGAAACACGAATCGGAATTTAGATGGATCTCGAAAACAAACCTAATATGAGAAGAACTCGGATTGGTGGTGGATATATGGTGGTGGATATATGGTGGTGGTATATGGCAGCGGTGGTGGTATATGGTAGCGGTGGTGGTATATGGCTACGGATTGGTGGTGGTATATGGATACGGATTGGTGGTGGTGTATGGATACGGATTGGTGGTGGTATATGGATACAAATTCAGAGCGGTGGCGGATAAGAAGGGTGGTAGATGGCAAGGCGATGATGATGGTGCGGCGGCGGCGTGACAACTTATGACCAGAACCCGAAACTCTAAAAGACTAGACTCTAAGACCAGCAACTTGACACGACGATGCAACCGCAAATTCAACAAAGCAAAAACCCTAAAAATATTATGCGAAGGCTCAGATTGGTTCAGATATGATGAACTAACCCTAATTTTTTTAGTGGCTTTTTCGTGGACTTTAGGTATGAAGAACATACTCGATCTAATCTACGAAAAACTGTAAAATCTCACCGAGCAACCTGAAAATCTGATACCACTTGATAGAGGCAAAGGTGTCCCGATGTTTCGATGAGATGGTGGCTATCGTTTCGTGGGAGTCGACCTTGACGATCCGACTACGTGACGCGGCGAGACGTCGGCGCCTTAGCAATCGCTAAACCAACTTCCGAGGGTTATTGACCACGCCGAGCACGATCAACTCGACCACGAGGGCTGTTTCCTGCGAGCAAAGCGAAGAACAAGCAAGAAACTAAGATTGCAATCTGGATATTGCGAATATAAGAGGAAAGCTTTATTAATGAAGGTGGGGTTCTCGAGACGCCTTGGTCCGGTCGTTGAACACAAACGGCACGCCAAGTTGCAGCTATGGCGAACTTTTGATCTAAACAAAACCCAAAGTCTAAACGACGCCCTAAGGGCTGTATATATGGAGAAAGAGGAGGGAATTTCGTGGCCCTTGAGGGAGGGGTCCGAAACCAACCCTAACTCTTGTTTCCCCACACATACGGACTCTAAAAACAGCCTACACTTAAGTATTTCGAAATTACATGGGCCTGGCCCAATATTAAGGTGACGCAGCACCTAGAATAGCCTATGGACGAATATTATGAAGTGGCATCTTGTATATTTCGTCCAAGGCCTCATGCTCTCATTAGGGTGGCTTCAAAGTCCTGGAATCATCACTTGTAACTCCGTTCTTGTTCCCCTTGCGCATGCCAACATCTCCATGCTTGAACTTGCTCCAAGGTTCATCTTTCTTGTCCATGGTAGGCCCTTCATTTATAAGCAAAACAAATGTATCCAATTTAGGCAGCATCATATTCTCATGAACATTGGAATCATTACCAAGAAACGAAAGTACCGATAATTCAATTGGCGTAGCGAGCTCTAGTAATTGGTCCAGTATGTATAGCAGCAGGGGCTGTGGGTGTAACAATGGTATTGATGTCCTCATCACCCGCTCTGTGGCCGGACTCGGTGGAGCAGGATGTGAGGTTTCCACTTGGGCGTCCAGCTCAAGTTCTGGCGGATCAGCGTTGTCAACTTGGTTCAACCCGCAGAGCTATCTTTCACGACTTCGTGATTTTCGCCATGCTGCTCGGGATCTTTTTCCGGATCAACATCCGCAGATGGGATCAAGGGTTTTCGCTTTTACTCAAGCGAGCCTTGGTGCTGCAATGTTCAGAATTAGAATAAGATAAACCGACCAACGCAAGTGTAAACCGACTTGGCGGGACAGACGTATGGTGCTTACCCTGCAGCAACTTTAAGCGGTGGCAGTTGCTTGGTTGATGAACCGCCAGAAGAGTTGGAAGAGGCCTGATAATTAGGGTCAGACGGATTGAGAGGACATCGGAAGAAACCTTTTAAAGGATAACGCTTTTCAGGAGAACAAATCACCTCCGGACGACGCTTCCGGGTTGGTGTATCCGTAAACCGGATGAGGTAATCTGCGACCAACGTCTTGGGTTGTACGGGCGCTCTTCAACTCTTGTGTCTTCAAGGAAAGGTTTGGATCCAAATGAGCATAGGAATGAGATTTTTTCACTTTCCGGACTCTGCGGCGAATTCTCTTAACCGGCACGAGGTCGGATTCGGAAGAAAGAAAGATTACCTCAACATGGTCGGCATGACTGGCTTCAGCATCATCCTGGGAGTTAAAATTGTCAGTAAAAGGAAGAATAAAAGGAACAAGCTACAAGCAAGAAGAAACACAAAGGGAGAGAGCCGGTTTACGACTCCCTCGTGAGGATATCAAGCTTCACCTCAGCCTTCAATCTTCGTCTTCCGGCGGATCAGAAGACTCGGCAGTTTTCCTCTTACCAGCCTTCTTGGTGGTCTTGGACTTTACACGCGGAGCCCGGGCCGGTTTGGTCCGCTTCCAGAAGGAACTGTTAGCCTGAGAGGTACCAAGGATTAATATATATCAATAAGGCAATAATGTCGTAAAAGCGGTGAGTAGAGCCTTACATCAAGAAGGCGGTTTGTTGGCCACGTAATGGAGCCAATCCGGTTTGGCTGCAGATAGAGAGATCGGTTCATCAAGCAGCCTCTTATCGCCTCTGTGACTTCAAGCTCAGTTATCGGTAGCTCGTGACGTCTTTGAGGATCTTGGAGGCTGCCAGTGTATTCGTGCATCAATCCGGGCCGGCGGCTTAACCGCAAGATGCCCCAAGAAACCCAGCATCGCACAAGGTCCACACCAGTTAGTCCGTTGGCCATTAAAGCCCGGAGTTTGATGATTTGGGGGGCAAAATTCTTCCGTTCAGCGGCGGTCAAGCGTAAAGGCAACGGATGATGGTTGCTAAGCCGGTGAGGACGGTAACCCGGCAAAGGATTTTCGTTGTCAGGAGCAAGATTCCGGCAAGAGAACCAGGTTTGGTTCCAATCTTTCGGATGGCTATGATGTTTGGCATGAGGAAAATCTACTTCCTTCCTTTTCGGATTGAAACGCCGCCCGACTCCGTGTTAGGACCATCCGAAAATTCTGCACGGCGGTTCAAGTGAAAGAAATCCCGAACAGCTCCACAGATGGTTCTTCTTGAAGATAGACTTCACGTAAAACTTGGAAATTGCATATATTTGACACGTAGTTCGGACCAATATCCTGTGGATGGAGTTGAAAACTTGCAAGGACATCCCTAAGAATTTTGATCCCAAGCGTAATCCCCGGTCTAAGTGCTGCACAAACACAATTACTTCTCCTTCTTGCGGATCGGGAGGGCATTCGGCGTCCGGAACCCGCCAGTGGAGGACATTTTTTGAAGCTAAAGCGCCAGTGGTGACGCATCCGTTGAGTTGCGTCTCAGTGACCTTAGACCGGACCCAATTGCAAGCTGAGAATTGTTTGGCCATTCCTGAAGACTAAACTGCGAAAGGAAAGGAGAACGATTCACCATTTGATGATTCACACACATTATACAATGTTATACCGGCAATTCGGCAGCCAGTTTCCAATTCCAGTTTAACTGAGGGCTAATGGAGTGACGGATTAGCTATCAAAAGTCAAAACCGCCCAAAGAGACAGAACTGGAAAATCTACTAAGTGTGGACAGAAACAGATTTCACATGCAAATGGAGGTAATTTAGATCTACCGAAGATTCAAGAAGAAAAATTTCTGCGACCTATGCAAGCCTCATAAAGGGCGGGAAGGTTCGTGTGTTCTAAACAAGAGGATCTGAACAAAATGAAAGATGCACAAAGAGTTAAACCGACGGCAGAAAGGCCGCCGACAGGATGTATACAACGGTTGAATCATACGGCCATAGCAGAGCGGGTATGAGGAAACTAAGATGAACTACAAGATGAACAGGGACCTTCAGATGCGGATCTAGGGTTTGAAGAGGGGCCTTACCCGATGCGCAGAACAGCGGAGGAGCGCCAAGAGCTTCTGGTCCAATCAGGTTGATGCAATGCCCTGGCCGACGCCGGGCGCTCAAGGTCGGAGGCGGCGGAGCTTCAGAGCTGGAGCGTCGCGAGGAAGAAGAAGCGGAAGAAGAAGAGAAAGGACCGCCGGTCTATTTATAAGGAAACGGGTAATTAACAAGCGCGAGAATCGAGGAGTCAAAACGGCGACGGCGCAATGGTCGCCTCGATTTCCGGATAGTATTAAATGAAGAGAATCTTACTGCTTTGGATTTCTTTGTTAAAGATGACGCCAAGGCGCCAACCGCGGTGGTTGGAAGATGACGCCATGGCGGTTCAAGCAGATGGCGGTTTACGAAATGCGAAGGGAGATTCGTAGTTTCCTAAAGATGTTGAAGATTAACATGAACCGTTCAAGTCAATCTGGGGCCTAATGTTGGGGATATAATCGCTGAATATAAACCGCCTCAAGGGGCCGGTTTACCTCGTCTCGTAATTAGGGCCCACGAAGGCACGCGCCCAGAGCCCGTGAGGCGGATTAGGGTCCATATATTTAAACCGCTTAATCATGTAACTTGTGCTGCAAGATAAGAGAGAAGAGACCGAGCGGACACTTGTATGAGCCGGATCGGGACTCAGAGATCGGCAAGGCCAACCCGTGTATATAAAGGGACGACCCGTGGCGGTTTAGGGACGTATAATTCGAGGCTAAGGCGGTTATTGCTTCCTAGTCGCCAAATCACATCAATCCCATCACAACTAGACGTAGGCTTTACCTTCATCGAAGGGGCCGAACTAGTATAACTCCCGTGTCTTTGTGTCCGCTTTAACCCCTCTGAGTTAACCCGTACGATGGCCCTGCGACTAAGTCCTTTCACGAGGACATCTGCCGTGACAATTCCACGACAAATACCATTGTTACACCCACAGCCCCTGCTGCTATACATACTGGACCAATTACTAGAGCTCACAAGATGCAAATTAAATTACCAGGTACTTTCATTTCTTTGTAATGATTCTAATGTTCATGAGAATATGATGCTTCCTAAATTTGATACATTTGTCTTGCTTACAAATGAAGGGCCTATCTTAGATAAGATGGATGAACATTGGAGCAAGATGAAGCATGGAGAGGATGGGAAGCGTGATTTGTCCCGGACTAGGGGTACTCACCACGCCGTCCCGATCAGTTAGATTGGGCCGAGGACCCCATGGTCAAGACACTCATGGGCCAGTTCGGACAACCCCTGCCGCATAAAAAGAAGACTCCACAAGACTTGGCGCCCAAGACAAGGACTCTCCTAAACCCTAGGCCTCCGGTGTCTTATATACACCGAGGCCAGGCTAGTCAATAGAAAATCTCATATTCATTACTACAATCTCGTGATAGATATGTGTACTCTTGATGTAGGGTCCTATGTGGAGATCTTTCACGTTTGGAGTGGATCCTACGGGGAAACACGAAGAACGAGCGGAAGAGGACGAGGGAAATCACGGGGGAAAACACAAGAGAATCACTCAAACCAACAAGATTCGATTACACATGCGCTAGATCGATGAACATAAGGAGAGATACACGATCCACGCATCAACAAAGGACGATACAAGAGGTAACCGGTTCTTCTTCGTGAGGAGGTCTTGATTGTCTTCCCTTGAAGGGGTCTTGAATCCGCTTGGGGGATCTTCTCCGATGGAGGCACGTCTCCGAGGAGAAGGTAACCAAGTGGATGAGCAAAGCTCTCACACAAACATGAGCTAATCCTTTGCTGACCCTAACTAGGAGGATGAGGTGGTCTATTTATAGTCTAAGCTATGAAGGGGTAAGTGGGAAAGGGTTACATGGGCTTCGACCCGAGTCTTTGCACGCAGGCAGGCCGGAAGTTCCGGGCAGGGCCGGAAGTTCCTGCCTCCTAAGTTCTGCAGGTTCGGCCGGGTTCCTGCCATCCAGAGAGTTGGCGCCGGGCTGGTCTGGACTCGGGCCGGAGGTTCCGGCAGGCGGAAGGTCCGGGGCCTAAGTTCCGGCAGGCTGGAAGGTCCGGCTTTCAAGCTTGTCCCTGCTTCTTCTTCCTTCTCCTCTTCCATGCTTGGCCTTGGTCCTTGGATCCTCCATGGTCGTCTCGGTTGTACCTGAGTGTATGCAAGGTCCATGCATGAGGTAGTAGCCATGTCTCACATGAGGAAAGTGCCGGTTCTAAGAGGAGTGAGTTCACCTTGTGTCCAATGGCGATTGTTCGAGGTCTCGTCATATGTCCACTTGTGGTTTGGAGAGTAGTCGGAGTGTACATGGGGATGAACGTGGGATGCTCCGCATCAACTCTGTACTACACCCATATGAATACAATCAAAAGCAGCATGTAGGGTATTATCTCATCAAGAGAGCCCGAAGCTGGGTAAAACCCCCTGTCCATGTTACCATCGCTCCAAGACGCCTAGCTTAGGACCCCGAGTACGAGATACGCCGGATATTGAACCGACATTGATGCGTTCATTGAGAGCCTGCTGGGTGATCGCCACGGATCGGTGGGACGATCATGTGATATTTTTTCAGTTCAATCTGTTCCATGCAAATTATGCTTTTTACAAATTACTGCTACTGCTGTGTTCTGGTTTATTCGCAGAATGATTTGAGTCTCGTTGTAGAACGGGATTCGAAGGAATATTTTAATGTCGTATGGGACATGGACGATGTCAAAACGTCAGATCACGTATGGGAATTGTCCGAACACAGCTGCTCGATGATCCTGCGGCCGTACACAATACGGAAGTAAATCCGGTCTCCAGCAACGAGGCCGCCCAGGAAATCTTTTTTTTCCTTTATCAAATTAAGTGTTATGGCGCGAGCCATTACCTTCTACGTATTAAATATGATTAGGGCATGCAGCCCCATACTAATAATACTAACCTTGAACGTGGTTTTCAAGGATCGGTTGGTGGACAGTGCGGATAGTTCCTAAACTTTTTTTCACGGCGCAATCATCGTCGGATGTCGAATTCTTCATCCTGTGGATTCCTATCTGATAGAGGCGAGGGTCCCGATCTTTCGATGAGATGATAACTATTGATTTGGTGGAGACGACTTTGACAGTCCGACTATAAACATGCAAGACGTTGCGCTTTAGCAATCGCTAAACAAATCTCCTGAGGTTACTGACGATGCCGGAAGCACGGCCAGCCTGACCACGAAGGTCTATTCCTGCAAGCAATCGAAGAACGAGCAAGAATATGATAAAGCAATCTGAATATTGCGAATATATATGAAGTATTGATAATGGTGGTGATCCGTAAGCGGTCTTGGTCTGGTCGTTGGACACAAACAAATTACACGAAGTTACAATGGCTAACTTTTAACTAAACAAATCCCAAGCAAAAAGCTACTAGATGTATCTACTTATATAGGAGCAAGGGGTGGCGGCCAAGGAGGTTGGAGGACGTCCCAAGGCAGCCTAAAACTAACCCTAGGTCGTACAAGGCCAATGGGCCCAAGTGGAGGTGACGTAACACCTTTGGACTTGTAGTTTGACTCGGATTCTGCTGCAGCATCAGATTGTTTCGTCCATAACTCAACGCTCCGGACGAATTTTAAGGTGAATCCAACTGGGTTGGAAAGTTCATGAAATCTATTTTCTAACAGAAAGAAATCAACCAATTTGGAGTCCGTATGAAAAAGTTATTGACGTTTTGAGTCAGGTATGTCTGCAGGCAAATCAATCGAGTCCAGAACGTGAGAGACTTTGACTCTATCTTCTCTTGGGCCAAAAGTGACGTGAGAGAACTTTTTGAACAGCAAGTAAACATCTCTTTCTCCCTTATCTTCATATGTGGATTGTACAAATGTCCCATACACTTGCAATTAGACACGGCACAAAAGTTTGTGAAGTATTTTTGTCCTGGATGACATAAATAAATTATTGCATAGTTTGCATTAGAAATCACCTCACAAATATACATGAATGCAATATTTGCGGTTGTATCCAAGGTAGTCATGTCCTCGTCATCCTCCCCTTCTTGAAAACAAAGCCGTCCTCGGCGTTACTTAATCTGAAATGTGGCTAACAAAAAAAGACAAGGTGTACATGTTGTATATGTATATGTCATCCATTTGTACTTCCCTTGATTTTTGCACATATGACACATGAATAGATGAGTAACTTGCATAGTTCATAAAATCTAAAGCCCAAACATTATCACAAGAAGTAGAAGGCATGAAAATATTGCAACTCAGTTTGCACATATAAGTGAAGCTCTTATTCATTTCAATAGATTGACAATGTTCATCATTAAACCATCCCAACATTGGTGAATAAACCTTACTTGCATCAAATTTACATGCTACAACATGCTTATATAAGCAAACATGCAATAAGTCATTCGACACAGAATCATCACCAAGATTAGAGGTCATATCAAAATGATTAAACATTGATTCTTTTGCATCAATAGTTAATTCAATGGGCGTACTCAAAATTGTTGGTATTTCAGTTGTTTGATCACATGATGCATTCATGATAGTAACATGATTCTCTAAAATAGGTGGCGTGCTCAAATCAACAAGTAACTCAACACATGATGTATTTAAGTTAATTAGGCATGCACCATTCCCATGTGAAGTTATATCATCAATACCTTTATCAGTTACCTTGTCGCAAACACGTAGTCGATGTAGGTATGGACAATGACAATGTATCATACACTTGAGATGATGTCGCTACCACGATCGGAGGTGTGGCTGCTCTAGTAGGTGCAACGATGGAGGAATCAACCGATGGTAGTGAGCATGAATTGGAATAGTAGTTATTGTAGTCACCCAATGCATCCTCCTGTAGCTGTCTCTCAAAGGTACAAGCACGAACATACATACCAGTAATGCAACGAGGAATATAGTGAAATCTTGCACGGATATCATGGTTCAAACCATCAAAAATCTATTCATTGTCTCATCCTCAGATTCTTCTATGCCACGGATGCATATAAGATTTGAACTCCTGGCAAGAAGCATGAACAAAGTGTTGTTGCCTTGTTTAAATTGTTCAAACTTGCGAAGCAATTGACGATTTATAGTAAGGAGGGAAAATTGTTGTCTCATTACATCTTTCAAATCTTTCCAAGTTGTGGGTTGGTTATCAATGTTTTTTTACAATGCACACTCCACCAAAAAGAAGCAAAACCAGTAAATGCTCTAGTGGCAACTCGTACTCGCCCAAGTTCAGAAAAGTCATGGTGACTAAAAACTTGTTCTAATTCAAGCTCCCAAGCTAGATAAATAGTAGGATTAAATCTTGATAGTGGCGAGGGTGTCCCGATCTTTCGATGAGATGATAACTATCGATTTGTTGGAGTCGACTTTGACGATCCGACTACAAACATGCACGACGTTGTGCCTTAGCAATCGCTAAACCAATCTCCCGAGGTTACCGATCTTTGGAAGCACAATCAGCCGACCACGAAGGTCTATTCCTGCAAGCAATCGAAGAACAAGCAAGAATATGATAAAGCAATCTGAATATTGCGAATATATATGAAGTATTGATAATGGTGGGGATCCGTGAAGCGGTCTTGGTATGGTCGTTGGACACAAACGAAGTACACGGTTGCAATGGCTAACTTTTAACTAAACAAATCCCAAGGAAAAGCTACTAGATGGATCTACTTATATAGGAGCAAGGGTGGCGGCCAAGGAGGTGGGAGGACGTCCCAAGGCAGCCTAACACTAACCCTAGGTCGTACAAGGCCAATGGGCCCAAGTGGAGGTGACGTAACACCTTTGGACTTGTAGTTTGACTCGGATTCTGCTGCAGCATCAGATTGTTTCGTCCATAACTCGATGCTCCGGACGGATTTTAAGGTGATTCCAATTGGGTTGGAAAATTCACGAAATCTATTTTCCAACAAAAAAGAATCAACCAATTTGGAGTCCGTATGAAAAAGTTATTGACGTTTTGAGTCGTATGTGTGTGCAGTCCGAATCTGAGTCCGTAACGTGAGAGACTTGGACTCTATCTTCTCTTGGCCCAAAAGTGACGTGAGAGGACTTTTGAACAGCACCTAAACTTCTCCTTTTCCCTTATCTTCATATGTGTATTGTACAAATGTCCCATACACCTGCAATTAGACAAAACACAAACGTATGTGATGTATTTTTGTTCGATAACATAAATAGATTGTTGAATAGTTTGCACTAGAAATCACCGACAAATAAGCATGTATGCAATATTTTTGGTCTTATCCAAGGTAGTCATGTCCTCATCATCCTCCACTTCTTGAAAACAAAGCCGTCCTCATGGTTCTTAGTCTGAAATGTGGCTAACAAAAGAGACAAGGTGTACATGTTGTATATGTATATGTCATCCATTTTTATTTCCCTTGATTTTTGCACATATGACACATGAATAGATGAGTAACTTGCATGGTTCATAAAATCTAAAGCCAAAACATTATCACAAGAAGTAGAAGGCATGAAAATATTGTAACTCAGTTTGCACATATAAGTGAAGCTCTTATGCATTTCAAAAGATTGACAATGTTCATCATTAAACCATCCCAACATTGGTGAATAAACCTTACTTGCATCAAGTTTACATGCTACAACATGCTTAAATAATCAAACATGCAATAAGTCATTCGGCTACGTAATCATCACCAAGATTAGAGGTCATATCAAAATGATTAAACATTGATTCTTTTGCATCAACAGTTAATTCAATGGGTGCACTCAAAATTGTTGGTATTTCAGTTGTTTGATCACATGACGCATTCATGATAGTATCAAGATTCTCTAAAATAGGTGATGTGCTCAAATCACTGTGTAACTCAACACATGATGCATTCAAGTTAACTAGGGATGCATCATTCTCATGTGAAGTTATATCATTAATACCTTTTATCGTTACCTTGTCGCAAAGACGAAATGATGTAGGTACGGGCCTTGACAATGCACCATACACTTGAGATGATGTCGCGCCACAACTGGGTGGGGCTGCTCTAGTAGGTGCAATGGTGGAGGAACCAACCCACGATGGTGAGCATGAACTGGAATAGTAGTTGTTGTAGTCACCCAATGCATCCTCCCCGTAGCTGTCTCTCAAAGGTACAAGCGCGAACATACATACCAATAATGGAACGAGGAATATAGTGAAATCTTGCACGGATATCATGGTTCAAACCACCAAAAATCTATTCATTGTATCATCCTCGATTCTTCTATGTCACAATGATGCATATAAGATTTGAACTCTTTGTAGTAAGCATGAACAAGGTTATCGCTTTGTTTTAATTGTTCAAATTTGAAGCAATTCACGACGATTTATAGTAAGGAGGAAAAATTGTTGTCTCATCACAGCTTTCAAAACTTTCCAAGTTGTGGATTGGTTATCAATGTTTTTCTTACAATGTACACTCCACCAAATGTAAGCAAAACCAAAATGCTCTAGTGGTAGCTCGTACTCTCTCAAGTTCAGAAAAATCATGGTGACTAAAACTTCTTCTAATTCAAGCTCCCAAGCTAGATAAATAGCAGGATTAAATCTACCTCAAATGATGGTAAAGACATACCCCGACCATATGCTTGTGTGTGTTGTCCCAACTCTCGTGATGATGAAGATGTGTCCGCTGGCCCAAGAACTTCTATCTCCTAACCTGTCATGATTAGTAGAAACAAGAAACAAAATTCGAGAATAATGTTCCTATGAACTACTAGGATGTGGTTGTAAAGTGCTCACAAGAAAGCAAATATCAATATCTTACAAGTTCTTACCATGCGGTGGTGGTGACAGCAACCAGGTGTCAAGTAACTCGAGATTGTGTAAAGCGATTGCTGGGAACGACGATACACGGTGTAGAAATATGTGGAGCTGGGTTGGCTATATATGGTAGCAAAAAAAAAAGCAATAATCAATTCATAGATGCAATGTTGAATAAACGCCAACGATTTGCATCAGGCTGGTCCTAGGCTAGACCGGACTAGAGACGCGAGCCTAGAACACTAATGAGGTCACGGCGTAGCACAACTAGCATCAATGAAGGATAATGAGTAGCTCTAGACAGCAAGATATAAGAGAAGAGCACAACGGCAGGAAAGATAATCATGAAAAACAACTGCCAAGCATGATATACAACAACTCTCTCTACAATTTTCCTCTTGAAAAGTTTGAGCCAATTTTCTGATAACTTTTTTCAAAGAATGCTACTAACTCAAGCTTTCCAATGCAAAAAGAATCACTCAATTCCGAAGTTGATATGAGGAGTCAAAAATTCTAAAACTGGTTTGAAAAACTGGAATAAGCTGTGTTCACGAACTTGGGAGGGCAAAAGACCTATTTAGAAGCCGATTTTGAGGTGCCAAATATTGAACTAGCTTCTGCAACTATTTAGATGCGGCTCGTCTCTAGCTTTAATTTGAGTACTCGCGGAGCCAAAACGGACTTCGTATGAGGAAGTTATTCCTGTTTTACTGAACAGTACACAAAACAGATTCCAATCCGAATTCAGCTACGAGATTGAGTCTAGATAGATCCGAACTTTGTTTTTTTTCTTCTCTTTTTTTTCTCACACTTTTTTTTCCTTTTTCTTTCTCTCTTTTTTTTCTCTGACTTTTTTTTTACTTTTTTTTCTCTTTTTTTTCTCTCTTTTTTTTCTCTTTTTCCAAAACAAACTAGATAAGATGCAGATTGGATCAAGCGAAGATGTGAATGACCTCAACTATGATTATGACAATGAATAGTGCGTAGCACGTGGTGGAAATTGATGGATGGTATGGTGGACAGCGGAAGGGATATGCAGCGGCGTGACTAATGTGAATGTAACTCAAACTCTAAAGGAACTAGACACTAAGACCAAAGAACTCGACACGACGATGCAAACCGATAATTCAATAATGCAAACAATGAAAAGAAAATTGCAAAGGCTTGGACTGGCTAGGACAAATGATGAATAGATCTAACTTTTCCGGTAGGCTTTTCTTGGACAATAGGTAAGAAAATAAATCGAATCTAGGGACAATTGGAAATTCTCACCGAAAGCAACCTCAAAACCGATACCACTTGATAGAGGCGAGGGTGTCCCGATCTTTCGATGAGATGATAACTATCGATTTGTTAGAGTCGACTTTGACGATCCGACTACAAACATGCACGACGTTGTGCCTTAGCAATCGCTAAACCAATCTCCCGAGGTTACTGACGATGCTGGAAGCACAATCAGCCTGACCACGAAGGTCTATTCCTGCAAGCAATCGAAGAACAAGCAAGAATATGATAAAGCAATCTGAATATTGCGAATATATATATGAAGTATTGATAATGGTGGGGATCCGTAAGCGGTCTTGGTCTGGTCGTTGGACACAAACGAAGTACACGGTTGCAATGGCTAACTTTAACTAAACAAATCCCAAGGAAAAGCTACTAGATGGATCTACTTATATAGGAGCAAGGGGTGGCGGCCAAGGAGGTGGGAGGACGTCCCAAGGCAGCCTAACACTAACCCTAGGTCGCATAAGGCCAATGGGCCCAAGTGGAGGTGACGTAACACCTTTGGACTTGTAGTTTGACTCGGATTCTGCTGCAGCATCAGATTGTTTCGTCCATAACTCGACGCTCCGGACGGATTTTAAGGTGATTCCAATTGGGTTGGAAAATTCACGAAATCTATTTTCCAACAAAAAAAGAATCAACCAATTTGGAGTCCGTATGAAAAAGTTATTGACGTTTTGAGTCAGTATGTCTGCAGTAGTCCGAATCTGAGTCCGTAACGTGAGAGACTTGGACTCTATCTTCTCTTGGCCCAAAAGTGACGTGGGAGGACTTTTGAACAGCACCTAAACTTCTCCTTTTCCCTTATCTTCATATGTGTATTGTACAAATGTCCCATACACCTGCAATTAGACAAAACACAAACGTATGTGATGTATTTTTGTTCTGGATAACATAAATAGATTGTTGAATAGTTTGCACTAGAAATCACCTGACAAATAAGCATGTATGCAATATTTTTGGTCTTATCCAAGGTAGTCATGTCCTCATCAAATCTACCCTCAAATGACGGTAAAGAGATAATCTGACCATGTGCTTGTGTGTTTTGTCCCAACTCTCGTGATGGTGATGATGTGTCCGTCCAAGAATTTCTATCTCCTAACTCCGTCATGATTAGTAGAAACAAGAAACAAAATTCGAGAATAATGTTCCGATGAACTACTAGGATGTTGTTGTAAAGTGCTCACAAGAAAGCAAATATCAATATCTTACAAGTTCTTACCATGCGGCAGGTGGTGACAGCAACCAGCCGTGTCAAATAACTCCAAGATTGTGTAAAGCAATTGCTGTGGGAACGACGATATGAATGATTTGAAAGTCGCTTTGTTTGTATTGTGTTTGTACCGCCATGTATACACTAGTGTAGAGACGCCCGATGAGGACATGACTACCTTGGATACAACCGAAAATATTGCATACATGTATATTTGTGAGGTGATTTCTAATGCAAACTATGCAATAATTTATTTATGTCATCCAGACAAAAATACTTCACAAACTTTTGTGCCATGTCTAATTGCAGGTGTATGGGACATTTGTACAATCCACATATGAAGATAAGGGAGAAAGAGATTTTTACCTACTGTTCAAAAAGTTCTCTCACGTCACTTTTGGCCCAAGAGAAGATAGAGTCCAAGTCTCTCACGTTCTGGACTAAGATTCGGACTGCACAGACATACCTGACTCAAAACGTCAATAACTTTTTCATACTCCAAATTGGTTGATTCTTTTTTTGTTGGAAAATAGATTTCGTGCACTTTCCAACCCAATTGGATTCACCTTAAATTTCGTCCGGAGCGTTGAGTTATGGACGAAACAATCTGATGTTGCAGCAGAATCCGAGTCAAACTACAAGTCCAAAGGTGTTACGTCACCTCCACTTGGGCCCATTGGCCTTGTACGACCTAGGGTTAGTTTTAGGCTGCCTTGGGACGTCCTACCACCTCCTTGGCCGCCACCCCTTGCTCCTATATAAGTAGATCCATCTAGTAGCTTTTCCCTTGGGATTTGTTTAGTTAAGGCAGATAGCGAAGCTGCACGGCAAGACGCTTTGGATCGACTGGATGAGGAGCGAGATATGGCGGCTGCTCGTTCGGCGATTTACCAGCAGGATCTTCGTCGGTATCACAAATACCGGGTTAAAACCGTAACCTTTCAGAAGGAGACTTGGTGCTTCGCTCATTCAAGACCGCATAGATATGCACAAGCTATCCCCACCTTGGGAAGGGCCTTTTGTGGTCAGCAAGAATCTGCACAACGGGTTATACTATCTGATTGATGTTCGAGAGCGAAAAGACTCACGCACGTCAGAAGAGGAGACCAACAGGCCATGGAATATAGCTCATCTTCGGCCTTATTATACCTGAGCCATCGGCTCTACTTGTGTACATATTATGACAATGTATATATTTTGAATCAAAGCAATAAACCGGAGCCTCGGCTAAAGCGGGTATCCGCTCAGAAAAATCCGTTTGGGTACATGGAGTGGTTGTCGCAGCAGCCTCCTGCTTAGCCCTTGATCTTGATTTTCAAGTTTTGTCATCTGGGGCTTGGTCGTGTCCGAACCAATGCAACACCTTTTGATGGGCTAAAGCCACCAGATCACTTGGGGACATGGTCACATCTCGAACCAACACGCCTCTTGGTCGGCCTAAAGGTCATAGAGTCACTTGGGGCTTGGTCGAACCCGAACCATTGCCATGCCACTTGATCGGCATAATGCCACGGTTTCGCTTGGGGGCTCGCTGACTTGAACCATAGCTACACCTTATGGGGAGCTTGGTCCCGTCTCGACCATGGTAACACCATCTCGATCGGCTCAAGAAAGCCTTTTCTTGCAAACGGTTTTATCATTGCTCGTTTCTTCCATATTGGTTTCATAACTGATTTTTATTGACCTTTTTAAACCGATGACATTTTTAAACCGGTTCAAGCTGTCAATTAACGGAATTCGGTCCATTTTTAATCCGGAGATATTTGTTTCGGTTTGACTTTTTCTGTTAACATCCCATTATGGAGTAACAGGGGGCTTGTCATGACCCGACACGGTTTACACGGTAAACCGCATTATAAACACAGGGTTGTTTTTCTCCTTTGACGGTAATGGTTTATACAACCTCCGCCTCAAGATTGGCTAAGCCAACCGCATGCCCGACGCCGGCAGGTATTTTTGTATCACAAAATTTTGATCAGATACATCAATATTTTCTTATATAAATATATAGGCGTCTAAGCGGGCTGGCGACATAAGCCGCCGTGGCGGTTTAAGAGCTTGTGATTGCAGCAAATGCATTGAAGGTTTCAATTCTTCAAACCAAAGTATCAGCACCTCCCGCAAAGGTTACGCATTAAGGGCATAAAGGCATGTTCAAAAACAAAGTGCTGGCTATTCTATTACAAAGCCTTCCAAGGCCTGGTGTTTCGCATGGCGTTATGACTAGCAGCTTCTGATGCATCACCCGGCTTGACGGACTAAGCTTCCTCGCCGGGTTGACGTGAGGAAGAGGGGGCGTCTGGCGTCGGTTCAACTTCTTCCTCTTCATCACCCAAAGGCCGGAAGTCATTGGTGGACCAACAATCCGGTTAAGGCCCGAAAGACAGCCTCTTCACTTATAAGGCTCGCACTGAATGACAAACTCCACCCGCTTGTTGTTCGCGTCAGAGAAAGAGCGGTGAACCGCCAGGTTGGCTTCTGCTGCCAGTTGACTCGCCAGTGGACGCATCTCCTTTGTTATTCGTTTCATAAGAGGAAAGCTTTATTAATGAAGGTGGGGTTCTGAGACGCCTTGGTCTGGTCGTTGAACACAAACGAAGTACGCGAAGTTGCAGCTATGGCGAACTTTTGATATAAACAAAACCCAAAGTCTAAACGACGCCCTAAGGGCTGTATATATGGAGAAAGAGGAGGGAATTTCGTGGCCCTTGAGGGAGGGGTCCGAAAGCAACCCTAACTCTTGTTTCCCCACACATACGGACTCTAAAAACAGCCTACACTTAAGTATTTCGAAATTACATGGGCCTGGCCCAATAGTAAGGTGACGCAGCACCTAGAATAGCCTATGGACGAATATTATGAAGTGGCATCTTGTATATTTCGTCCAAGGCCTCATGCTCTCATTAGGGTGGCTTCAAAGTCCTCGAATCATCACTTGTAACTCCGTTTGTTCCCCTTGCGCATGCCAACATCTCCATGCTTGAACTTGCTCCAAGGTTCATCTTTCTTGTCCATGGTAGGCCCTTCATTTGTAAGCAAAACAAATGTATCCAATTTAGGCAGCATCATATTCTCATGAACATTGGAATCGCTACCAAGAAACGAAAGTACCGATAATTCAATTGGCGCATGAGCTCTAGTAATTGGTCCAAGATGTATAGCAGCAGGGCTGTGGGTGTAACAATGGTATTGATGTCCTCATCATCCTCCCCTTCTTGAAATGAAGTCGCCCTCGACGGAAACTCATCTTCCTCACCCAAATAGGCTTCAAATCTGCAATGTTAAAAGTGGGACTAACCCCAAAATCTGCAGCAGCTCAAGTTTATATGCATTATCATTTATTTTCTCTAACACCTTAAATAGACCATCAAGACGTGGCATTAGCTTTGATTTGCACAAATTAGGAAACCTATCCTTACGCAAATGTAACCAAACAAGATCTCCTTGTGCAAAGACAACATGTTTTCTACCCTTATCTCCAAAGAAGTTTATATTTAGCATTCATACGCTCAATGTTTTCCTTAGTTAACTCATGCATTTTTAAAATCAATTCAGCACGTTCTTGAGCATCAAAATTAACCTTCTCCAAGATGGAAGAGGCAACAAATCAATAGGTGCACGAGGTAGGAAACCATACACAATTTCAAAAGGGCACATCTTAGTAGTAGAATGCAATGAACGATTATAAGCAAATTCAATATGAGGCAAGCATTCTTCCCACATTTTCTTATTATTCTTCAAAACAGCCCTAAGCATAGTAGACAATGTTCTATTGACTACTTCAGTTTGTCCATCGGTTTGGGGGTGACAGTTAGTACTAAAAAGCAGTTTAGTCCCCAATTTAGCCCATAAACATCTCCAAAAGTGGCTAAGAAATTTAGTATCACGATCTGAAACAATAGTATTTGGCACACCATGCAAGCGAATAATTTCGTAAAGAACAAATCAGCAACATTAACAAAGATCATCGCTTTTATGACATGGTATAAAGTGTGCCATTTTCGAGAATCTATCTACGACAACAAATATGTTATCCTCCCTTCTTTGTTCGAGGTAAACCTAAAACAAAGTCCATAGATATATCCTCCCAAGGAACACTAGGCACAGCAAAGGCATATATAAACCATGATGATTGAGTCGTGACTTAGCTTTTTGACATGTAGTGCAGCGAGCAACAAAACGCCAACATCCCGCCTCATCTTTGGCCAAAAGAAATGTGTAGCAAGTATATCCTCCGCCTTCTTCGCGCCAAAGTGTCCCATTAATCCTCCTCCATGCGCCTCCTGCAACAACAAAAGACGAACAGAGCTAGCAGGAATGCATAGCTTGTTAGCACTAACACAAAACCATCATTAATAACGGTATTGTTCCATGTTCTTCCTTCTTTACAATTCTGCATTACATCTTTAAAATCAGCATCATGCACATATTGATCTTTGATGGTCTCCAAACCAAATATTTTGAAGTCAAGTTGTGAAAGCATAGTATAGCTTACGTAGACAAAGCATCAAGAATAACATTTTCTTTACCCTTCTTGTGTTTAATGACATAAGGGAAAGTCTCAATGAATTCAACCCATTTAGCATGTCTACAATTCAGTTTAGCTTGACTTTTAATATGTTTCAAAGATTCATGATCAGAATGTATAACAAATTCTTTGGGCCATAAATAATGTTGCCATGTCTCTAAAGTCCAAACAAGAGCATATAATTCTTTGTCATAAGTAGAATAGTTCAGACTAGGCCCACTCAATTTTTCGTAAAAGTACGCAACAGGTTTGCCATCTTGTAATAACACACCTCCTAATCCAATTCCACTAGCATCACATTCAAGCTCAAAAGTCTTATTAAAGTCGTGAAGTTGGAGTAAAGGAGCATGTGTCAACTTATCTTTCAATACCGTGAAGGCTTCTTCCCAAGCGGTACCCCAAACAAAAGGCACATCCTTCTTTGTAAGTTCATTGAGAGGTGCAGCAATGGTGCTAAAGTCTCTCACAAAACGCCTATAGAAACCAGCGAGTCCAAGAAAACTCCTCACTTGTGTGACTGCTTTGGGCTGCGGCCAACTCTCAATAGCTTCAATCTTGGCTTTATCAACTTCAATTCCCGTGGTGTAACAACATAGCCAAGAAAAGATACTCGGTCGGTGCAAAAGGTGCACTTCCCAAGGTTACCAAACAAACGTGCATCACGTAGAGCATTAAAAACAACACGTAAATGTTCCAAATGTTCTTCCAAAGATTTGCTATAAATCAGTATATCATCAAAATAGACGACCACAAATCATCCAATGAAAGCACGTGAAAACTTTGTTCATTAGTCTCATGAAAGTACTAGGTGCATTAGTTAACCCAAAAGGCATGACTAACCACTCATATAAACCAAACTTAGTTTTAAATGCTGTTTTCCATTCATCTCCCAATTTCATCCGAATTTGATGGTATCCACTACGCAAATCAACTTTGGAGAATATTGTAGAGCCACTCAATTCATCAAGCATATCATCTAGCCTAGGAATAGGATGACGATAACAAATAGTAATATTATTAATGCCTCTACAATCAACACACATACGCCGACGCACCATCCTTTTTAGGCACTAGTATAATAGGAACAGCACAAGGACTAAGAGATTCACAGATATAACCTTTGTCGAGCAGCTCCCTGATTTGACGATAATCTCCTTCGCCTCCTCTCCGGATTGGTACGGTATGGTGCACGGTTATAGCGATGCACCGGAATTAAGTCAATTTGATGCTCAATCCTCGAATAGGTGGTAATCCTCTCGTGGCACGCCTTGTGGGAAGACGTCGCCGAACTCCCGCAAAATGTTAGTGACAAAGGGGCAAAGAGGAAGGCACGCCCTCGAATGAAAATAATGCCTCTTTGCACACAAAAGCATAGCAAACAGATTTGCTAGAATCTAGCTCCTCAATATCAGATTTGGTGGCAAGTAAACATGCACTTTTCAGTTTAATTTCGTAGCAACATTAGATGGTTTATTATTAGGCTTCATTTGTTGCTCAAATTCTTTTGCCACAATCTGATTTTCACTCTTATTTTTCTCCTGTTTTGCTTTATTAGCTCTATTAATATCATCTTTCAAAATTGAATGAGGAGTCATAGGAAGCAAAGTAATATTTTTATCCTTGTGAACAAGAGTATACTGATTGTTTCTACCATGGTGTATGTAATTTTTATCAAATTGCCATGGTCTACCAAGTAATAAGGAACATGCTTGCATAGGTACCACATCACAATCAACATAATCAGCATATGTAGAGATACTAAAATACACATGAAAAGTACGTGTTACCTTAACCTTGCCGCTGTTGTTGAACCATTGGATGTAGTAAGGATGTGGATGTGGTCTTGTGGTGAGAGAAAGCTTCTCCACCATATCCATGCTAGCCAAGTTGTTGCAGCTCCTCCATCTATGATGACGCTAATAGAACGCTCCTTCACAACTCCCTTTGTATGGAACAAGTTATGCCTCTGATTTTGCTCAGCTTGTGTAACCTGCACACTCAAAACACGTTGAGCAACTAAACATTCATACCGTCAGATCTTCAGCAGCCATGTATTGCGCCTCATGATCGTAATCATCTCCACCATGTTCTTCATGTGTAATAAGAGCCAAAGTCTCTTCATCATAGTCACTAGCGACTCATACCCACTATCCTCGTGAGCAATCATCACACGCTGAGATTGGCATTCTTCCGGCAAAATGTCCTCTTCCCTTACAACGACGACAAATAATATCACTTGTGTGCCCCTGCTGACGCCATGGAAGAAGAAGAGCTCGTGTAGGCCCAAAGAAAAGGCGCCTTGGCGTATAGTGGTGGTTGTGCCTCGCTTTCTTGTATCACGGTTGGAGGTGGCAGCCACGGAGGTGCCGTGTAGTAGAACGTGTGGAAGTAGATGATGCACGTGGTGTCCATGATGAAGGTCGACCAAAAGTTAGTCCGCCGCCAACGCCTGCCGATCCTCAAGACTTCACGCTCAGCTTTACAAGCAAGATGGAATAATCGAGTGATATTAGTATAATCCTTGTAGTCTAGAATGGTCTGAATATCTCTATTTAATCCACCCGTAAAACGTGCAAGCATAGCTTCATTCTCCTCAACAATACCACATCTAATCAAGCCAGTTTGTAATTCCCGATAATATTCTTCCACCGAATTTTTCCTTGTCTTAAGCGCTGCAATTTTTGAAGTAATTCACGTTGATAATATGGTGGAACCCAACGAGTACGCATAGCAGTTTTCAAAGCAGCCCAAGTAGTCGAACAGATATAATCTACAATGTTCGCACCACCAAACACATGCAAAGCTAGTGAAAGCACAAACAATGAGCGGAACACGCCTCTCCTCGTGATATTGTAAACATGTAAATCGTTGTTTAGTTTCTAACTCCCAAGTAAGATATATATCGTGAACATATCTACCCTCAAATGGTGGAATATTCAACTTCAATTTAGGGAGATGGTCATGATCTCGCACTGAGGGGGAGCCCTAACATTGCCATTATTTGCATGTGGACTAATCGGGTGGTTGTGGTGCCGGTGGTTGTGGTGCTGGTGGTTGCACGTAGTTCAAGTTGATCAACCTCATCCTCGTGACTCTCTCACATAATCATCCTCCCCACATCGCCAGCAGCAGGAGCCACGTATATCAACAGCAGACCAAAGAGCTTGGCCAGCCGAAGAGGGACACGGCTCGCTCGGCGGAGGGTTGCTTCACATGTGGAGGTAGTCGTTGTTGTTGTTGTAGAGGTGCATTAGGTGCAGCCGGTGGTGGTGGTGGTAGACGCCACGAGCAATTCATTAAACTTGTTATCGAGCTTTGTTTCAACGCCTTCTCAATGCCATCTATCTTCTCCATGGCCTCTTCAAATCTATATAGAACATCTTCCACCCGCCCACTCATCATTTGTTGAAACTTATCATGTAGCGCTTTGTTTGTCATGTTCTCCCCGCCTCTGCCGGCTTGTGATCCCGCCGTGGTTAGCAGCAATAGAAACACACAAGAATATAATTCACAGACTACTAGGAAGTGGTGGTGGTGGTGTGGTGGACAAATACAAACCGGCTAGCAAATCTCAAATTCTTACCAGTTCCTACCCAAGAAGCGGTGATCGGCAACCGATGTAGTCAAAACTCTCAAAGCTTGGATAGAGCGATTACTGTGGAGAGTCAAACGCATCGATGTAGATGTATGTGGAGCTGGGAAGGCTTATAATATGGTAGCAAAAAGGGTCAAGAATAATCAATTCGTAGATGCAAAGTTGAATAAACGCCAATCGATTTATACTGCGGTTGGTCCTAGGCTAGACCGTGCTAGAGACGCGATCCTAGAACACTAACAAAATCACGGCGTCTGCACGGAAACAACGGAAAAGCACACTGGAATTTTTTTTTTTTTTCGCCGCTTTTTTGCGCTGCTCTTTTTTTTTGCGAAAAATCACTATAATGGCGAGTGTCTCAAAACTCTTCCCAGGTCAAACTGACAGGATGGGCACGAAATTTTTTCGACCAAAAAATTTTTTTTTTCGACTGCCCGGACCCAAAAAATGGAAACGGGTCAAAAAAAACTTTCTATAATGGCGACTGTCTCAATATGCTTAGAAACACCTAAAAATAGGATAGCCAGAAAATTTTTCGACAAGTGCTTTAAAATTTTGGGCCTAAACGGAGGGTGGTTTCCTGACTCTCTTTTTTTCCAAACCTACGGAGGCAAGGAAACACGAATCGAATTTAGATGGATCTCAAAACAAACCTAATATGAGAAGAACTTGGATTGGTGGTGGATATATGGTGGTGGATATATGGTGGTGGTATATGGCAGCGTGGTGGTATATGGTAGCGGTGGTGGTATATGGCTACGGATTGGTGGTGGTATATGGATACGGATTGGTGGTGGTATATGGAGACGGATTCAGAGCGGTGGCGGATAAGAAGGGTGGTAGATGGCAAGGCGATGATGATGGTGCGCACATGCGTGACAACTTATGACCGTAACCCAAACTCTAAAAGACTAGACTCTAAGACCAAAGAACTTGACACGACGATGCAACCGCAAATTCAACAAAGCAAAAACCCTAAAAGATTATGCGAAGGCTCAGATTGGTTCGGATATGATGAACTAACCCTAATTTTTTGTGGCTTTTTCGTGGACTTTAGGTATGAAGAACAGACTCGATCTAATCTACGAAAAACTGTAAAATCTCACCGAGCAACCTGAAAATCTGATACCACTTGATAGAGGCAAAGGTGTCCCGATGTTTCGATGAGATGGTGGTTATCGTTTCTGTGGGAGTCGACCTTGACGATCCGACTACGTACGTGCGAGACGTCGCGCCTTAGCAATCACTAAACCAACTTCCGAGGGTTATTGACCACGCCGAGCACGCATCAACCTGACCACGAGGGCCTCTGCTTCCTGAAAGCAAACGAAGAACAAGCAAGAAACTAAGATTGCAATCTGGATATTGCGAATATAAGAGGAAAGCTTTATTAATGAAGGTGGGGTTCGAGACGCCTTGGTCCGGTCGCTGAACACAAACGGCACGCTGGTTGCAGCTATGGCGAACTTTTGATCTAAACAAAACCCAAAGTCTAAACGACGCCCTAAGGGCTGTATATATGGAGAAAGAGGAGGGAATTTCGTGGCCCTTGAGGGAGGGGTCCGAAACCAACCCTAACTCTTGTTTCCCCACACATACGGTAAAAACAGCCTACACTTAAGTATTTCGAAATTACATAGGCCTGGCCCAATATTAAGGTGACGCAGCACCTAGAATAGCCTATGGACGAATATTATGAAGTGGCATCTTGTATATTTCTGTCCAAGGCCTCATGCTCTCATTAGGGTGGCTTCAAAGTCCCGAATCATCACTTGTAACTCCGTTTGTTCCCTTTGCGCATGCCAACATCTCCATGCTTGAACTTGCTCCAAGGTTCATCTTTCTTGTCCATGGTAGGCCCTTCATTTGTAAGCAAAACAAATGTATCCAATTTAGGCAGCATCATATTCTCATGAACATTGGAATCGCTACTAAGAAACGAAAGTATCTCGATAATTCAATTGGCGGCGCGAGCTCTAGTAATTGGTCCAAGATGTATAGCAGCAGGGCTGTGGGTGTAACAATGGTATTGATGTCCTCATCACCCGCCTGTGGCCGGACTCGGTGGAGCAGGATGTGAGGTTTCCACTTGGGCGCCCAAATTTCAAGTTCTGGCGGATCAGCGTTGTCAACTTGGTTCAACCCGGCAGAGCTATCTTTCACGACTTCAGGATTTTCGCCATGCTGCTCTGGGATCTTTTCCGGATCAACATCCGCAGTAGGACAAGGGTTTTCGCTTTTTTATTCAAGCGAGCCTTGGTGCTGCAATGTTCAGAATTAGAATAAGATAAACCGACCAACGCAAGTGTAAACCGACTTGGCGGGACAGACGTATGGTGCTTACCCGCAGAACTTTAAGCGGTGGCGCTATGCGGTTGATGAACCGCCGTAAGAGTTGGAAGAGGCTTGATAATTCGGTCGACGGATTGAGAGGACATCGAAGAAACCTTTAAAGATAACGCTTTTCAGAGAACAAATCACCTCCGGACGACGCCTCCGTTGGTGTATCTCGTAAACGGATGAGGTAATCACGACCATCGTGTTAGGGTTGTACGGGCGCTCTTCAGCCTCTTGTGTCTTCAAGGAAAGGTTTGGATCCAAATGAGCATAGGAATGAGATTTTTTCACTTTCCTGACTGCGGCGGCGAATTCTCTTAACCGCACGAGGTCGGATTCTAAGAAAGAAAGATTACCTCAACATGGTCGGCATGACCGGCTTCAAAGATCATCCCGGAGTTAAAATTGTCAAGAAAAGGAAGAATAAAAGGAACAAGCTACAAGCAAGAAGAAACACAAAGGGAGAGCCGGTTTACGGCGACTCCTCGTGAGGATATCAAGCTTCACCTCAGCTTCTCAATCTTCGCCTTCCATGGATCAAGACTCGGTTTTCCTCTTACCAGCCTTCTTGGTGGTCTTGGACTTTACACGCGAGCCCGGGCGGTTTGGTCCGCTTCGTATGAGCCGTTAGCCCGAGAGGTACCAAGGATTAATATATATCAATAAGGCAAGAATGTCGGTAAGCGGTGAGTAGAGCCTTACCGCAGCGGTTTGTTGGCCACACGTAATGGAGCCAATCCGGTTTGGTCAGCAGAGAGATCGGTTCATCAAGCAGCCTCTTTATCGCCTCTGTGACTTCAAGCTCGATTATCGGTAGCTCGTGACGCCTTTGAGGATCTTGGAGGCTGCCAAAGGTATTCGCAGCATCAATCCGCCAGCGGCTTAATGGCAAGATGCCCCAAGAAACCCAAAGATCGCCCAAGGTCCACACCCGCTTAGTCCGCTGGCCATTAAAGCCCGGAGTTTGATGATTTGAGGGCAAAATTCTTCCGCTCGCTGCGGTCAAGCCGTAAAGGCAACGGATGATGGTTGCTAAGCGGTGAGGACGGTAACCGCAAAGGATTTTCGTTGTCGAGCAAGATTCCGCAAGAGAACCAGGTTTGGTTCCAATCTTTCGGATGGCTATGATGTTTGGCATGAGGAAAATCTACTTCCTTCCTTTTCTCGGATTGAAATGCCGCCCAGCTCCGTGTTAGGACCATCCGAAAATTTTCAGACGGTTCAAGTGAAAGAAATCCTTAACAGCTCCACGATGGTTCTTCTTGAAGATAGACTTCACGTAAAACTTGGAAATTGCATATATTTGACACAGTAGTTCGGACCAATATCCTCGTGGATGGAGTTGAAAACTTGCAAGGACATCCCTAAGAATTTTGATCCGGCGCAGAATCCTGGCCTAAGTGCTGCACAAACACAATTACTTCTCCTTCTTGCGGATCGGAGGGCATTCAAGGCCCGAACCCGCCAAAGGAGGACATTTTTGAAGCTAAAGCGCCAAGCAGGACGATCCGCTGAGTCGCTGGCCTCAAAGGACCTTAGACCGGACCCAATTGCAAGCTGAGAATTGTTTGGCCATTCCTAAGACTAAACCGCTGAAAGGAAAGGAGAACGATTCACCATTTGATGATTCGTACACATTATACAATGTTAAACCGCAATTCGGGCAGCCGCTTCCAATTCCGGTTTAATCGAGGACTAATGGAGTGACGGATTAGCTATCAAAAGTCAAAACCGCCCAAAGAGACAGAACTGGAAAATCTACTAAGTGTGGACAGAAACAGATTTCACATGCAAATGGAGGTAATTTAGATCTACCGAAGATTCAGTAAGAAAAATTTCTGCGACCTATGCAAGCCTCATGAAGGGCGTGAAGGTTCGTGTTCTAAACAAGAGGATCTCGAACAAAATGAAAGATGCACAAAGAGTTAAACCGACGGGCAGAAAGCAGTCGCCGCAAGATGTATACTACGGTTGAATCATACGCCATAGCAGAGCGGGTATGAGGAAACTAAGATGAACTACAAGATGAACAGGACCTTCAGATGCGGATCTAGGGTTTGAAGAGGGCCTTACCCGGCGCGCAGAACAGCGAGGAGCGCCAAGAGCTTCATCCAATCAGGTTGATGCAAGGCCCGAGCCGACGCTGCGCTCAAGGTCGGAGGCGGCGGCGGAGCTTCAGAGCTGGAGCGTCGCGAGGAAGAAGAAGCGCGGAAGAAGAAGAGAAAGGGCCCGCCGGTCTATTTATAAGGAAACGGGGTAATTAACAAGCGCGAGAATCGAGGAGTCAAAAACGGCGGACGGCGCAGCGGTCGCCTCGATTTCCGGATAGTATTAAATGAAGAGAATCTTACTGCTTGATTTCTTTGTTAAAGATGACGCCAAGGCGCCCACCGCGGTGGTTGGAAGATGACGCCATGGCGGTTCAAGCAGATGGCGGTTTACAAAATGCGAAGGGAGATTCAGTAGTTTTAAAGATGTTGAAGATTAACATGAACCGTTCAAGTCAATCTGGGCCTAATGTTGGGGATATAATCGCTGAATATAAACCGCCTCAAGGGGCGGTTTACCTCGCTCGTAATTAGGCCCACGAAGGCACGCGCCCAGAGCCCAGAGGCGGATTAGGGTCCATATATGTAAACCACTTTAATCATGTAACTTGTGCTGCAAGATAAGAGAGAAGAGACCGAGCCGACACTTGTATGAGCCGGATCGACTTCAGAGATCTGCCGCAAGGCCAACCCGTATATAAGGGGACGCACCCGGCCGCGTGTTTAGGGACAAACAATTCGAGGCTTAGGCGGTTATTGCTCCCTAGTCGCCAAATCACATCAATCCCATCACAACTAGACGTAGGCTTTACCTTCATCGAAGGGGCCGAACTAGTATAACTCCGTGTCTTTGTGTCCGCTTAACCCTCCGAAGTTAACCCGTACGATGGCCCTGCGACTAAGTCCTTTCACGAGGACATCTGCCGTGACAATTCCACGACAAATACCATTGTTACACCCACAACCCCTGCTGCTATACATACTGGACCAATTACTAGAGCTCGCGCACGCAAATTAAATTACCAGGTACTTTCATTTCTTTGTAATGATTCTAATGTTCATGAGAATATGATGCTTCCTAAATTTGATACATTTATCTTGCTTACAAATGAAGGGCCTATCTTAGATAAGATGGATGAACATTGAGCAAGATGAAGCATGGAGAGGATGGGAAGCGTGATCTGTCCTCGGACTAGGGGTACTCACCACGCCGCCTCCCGATCAGTTAGATTGGGCCGAGGACCCCATGGTCAAGATACTCATGGGCCGCCTCGACAACCCCCACAGATAAAAAGAAGACTCCACAAGACTTGGCGCCCAAGACAAGGACTCTCCTAAACCCTAGGCCTCCGGTGTCTTATATACACCGAGGCCAGGCTAGTCAATAGACGATCTCATATTCATTACTACAATCTCGTGATAGATATGTGTACTCTTGATGTAGGGTCCTATGTGGAGATCTTTCACGTTTGGAGTGGATCCTACGGGGAAACACGAAGAACGAAAGCGTAAGAGGACGAGGGAAATCACGGGGAAAACACAAGAGAATCACTCAAACCAACAAGATTCGATTACACATGCGCTTAGATCGATGAACACAAGGAGAGATACACGATCCACGCATCAACAAAGGACGATACAAGAGGTAACCGGTTCTTCTCCGTGAGGAGGTCTTGATTGTCTTCCCTTGAAGGGGTCTTGAATCCGCTTGGGGGATCTTTCTCCGATGGAGGCACGCCTCCGAGGAGAAGGTAATCAAGTGGATGAGCAAAGCTCTCACACAAACATGAGCTAATCCTTTGGTCAACCCTAACTAGGAGGATGGGGTGGTCTATTTATAGTCTAAGCCACGAAGGGGTAAGTGGGAAAGGGTTACATGGGCTTCACCCAGTCTTTTTGCAGGCAGCCGGAAGTTCCGGCAGGCCGAAGTTCCTGCCTCCGAAGTTCCGGCAGGTTCGCCGGGTTCCGGCCATCCAGAGAGTTGGCGCTGGGCTGGTCTGACTCGGGCCGGAGGTTCCGGCAGGCCGAAGGTCCGGGGCCGGAAGTTCCGGCAGGCTGGAAGGTCCGGCTTTCAAGCTTGTCCCTCGCTTCTTCTTCCTTCTCCTCTTCCATGCTTGGCCTTGGTCCTGATCCTCCATGGTCGCCCCTTGCTGTACCTCGAGTGTATGCAAGGTCCATGCATGAGGTAGTAGCCATGTCTCACATGAGGAAAGTGCCGGTTCAAGAGGAGTGAGTTCACCTTGTGTCCAATGGCGCATTGTTCGAGGTCTCGTCATATGTCCACTTGTGGTTTGGAGAGTAGTCGGAGTGTACATGGGGATGAACGTGGGATGCTCCGCATCAACTCTGTACTACACCCATATGAATACAATCAAAAGCAGCATGTAGGGTATTATCTCACCAAGAGAGCCCGAAGCTGGGTAAAACCCCCTGTCCATGTTACCATCGCTCCAAGACGCCTAGCTTAGGACCCCTAGTACGAGATACGCCGGATATTGAACCGACATTGATGCGTTTATTGAGAGCCTGCTGGGTGGTCGCCACGGATCGGTGGGACGATCATGTGATATTTTTTCAGTTCAATCTGTTCCATGCAAATTATGCTTTTTACAAATTACTGCTACTGCTGTGTTCTGGTTTATTCGCAGAATGATTTGAGTCTCGCTGTAGAACGGGATTCGAAGGAATATTTTAATGTCGATGGGACATGGACGATGTCAAAACGCCGATCACGTATGGGAATTGTCCCAACACAACCGCTCGATGATCCTACTACCGTAACAATACGGAAGTAAATCCGTCTCCAAAGAACGAGGCCGCCCAGAAATCTTTTTTTTCCTTTATCAAATTAAGTGTTATGGCGCGAGCCATTACCTTCTACGTATTAAATATGATTAGGGCATGCAGCCCCATACTAATAATACTAACCTTGAACGTGGTTTTCAAGGATCGGTTGGTGGACAGTGCGGATAGTTCCGGAAACTTTTTTTTCACGGCGCAATCATCGTCGGATGTCGAATTCTTCATCCTGTGGATTCCTATCTGATAGAGGCGAGGGTCCCGATCTTTCGATGAGATGATAACTATTGATTTGGTGGAGACGACTTTGACAGTCCGACTACAAACGTGCAAGACGTTGCGCCTTAGCAATCGCTAAACAAATCTCCTGAGGTTACTGACGATGCTTAAGCACGGTCACCTCTAACCACGAAGGTCTATTCCTGCAAGCAATCGAAGAACGAGCAAGAATATGATAAAGCAATCTGAATATTGCGAATATATATGAAGTATTGGTAATGGTGGTGATCCGTAAGCGGTCTTGGTCCGGTCGTTGGACACAAACAAATTACACGGTTGCAATGGCTAACTTTTAACTAAACAAATCCCAAGCAAAAGCTACTAGATGTATCTACTTATATAGGAGCAAGGGGTGGCGGCCAAGGAGGTTGGAGGACGTCCCAAGGCAGCCTAAAACTAACCCTAGGTCGTACAAGGCCAATGGGCCCAAGTGGAGGTGACGTAACACCTTTGGACTTGTAGTTTGACTCGGATTCTCAGCAAAGATTGTATTGTTTCGGCCCATAACTCAACGCCTCGGACGAATTTTAAGGTGAATCCAACCGGGTTGGAAAGTTCACGAAATCTATTTTCTAACAAAAAGAAATCAACCAATTTGGAGTCCGTATGAAAAGTTATTGACGCTTTTGAGTCGTGTATGTCTGCAGTCCTAATCGAGTCCGTAACGTGAGAGACTTCGACTCTATCTTCTCTTGGGCCAAAAGTGACGTGAGAGAACTTTTTGAACAGCAGGTAAACATCTCTTTCTCCCTTATCTTCATATGTGGATTGTACAAATGTCCCATACACCTACAATTAGACACGGCACAAAAGTTTGTGAACTATTTTTGTCCTGGATGACATAAATAAATTATTGCATAGTTTGCATTAGAAATCACCTCACAAATATACATGAATGCAATATTTATGTTGTATCCAAGGTAGTCATGTCCTTGTCATCCTCCCTTCTTGAAAACAAAGCCGCCCCTCAAGCTATTTAATCTGAAATGTGGCTAACAAAAAAGACAAGGTGTACATGTTGTATATGTATATGTCATCCATTTGTACTTCCCTTTGATTTTTGCACATATGACACATGAATAGATGAGTAACTTGTATAGTTCATAAAATCTAAAGCCAAAACATTATCACATATAAGTGAAGCTTTTATTCATTTCAAAAGATTGACAATGTTCATCATTAAACCATCCCAACATTGGTGAATAAACCTTACTTGCATCAAATTTACATGCTACAACATGCTTATATAAGCAAACATGCAATAAGTCATTCGGACACGTAATCTTCACCAAGATTAGAGGTCATATCAAAATGATTAAACATTGATTCTTTTGCATCAATAGTTAATTCAATGGGCACACTCAAAATTGTTGGTATTTCAGCTTGTTTGATCACATGATGCATTCATGATAGTAACATGATTCTCTAAAATAGGTGGCGTGCTCAAATCAACAAGTAACTCAACACATGATGTATTTAAGTTAATTAGGCATGCACCATTCCCATGTGAAGTTATATCATCAATACCTTTACTGTTACCTTGTCGCAAACACGTAGCTGATGTAGGTATGGACAATGACAATGTATCATACACTTGAGATGATGTCGCTACCACGATCGGAGGTGTGGCTGCTCTAGTAGGTGCAACGGTGGAGGAATCAACCGATGGTAGTGAGCATGAATTGGAATAGTAGTTATTGTAGTCACCCAATGCATCCTCCTATAGCTGTCTCTCAAAGGTACAAGCACGAACATACATACCAGTAATGCAACGAGGAATATAGTGAAATCTTGCACGGATATCATGGTTCAAACCACCAAAAAATCTATTCATTGTCTCATCCTCAGATTCTTCTATGCCACAGTGATGCATATAAGATTTGAACTCCTGGTAGTAAGCATGAACAGTGTTGTTGCCTTGTTTAAATTGTTCAAACTTATGGGCAATTGACGCATTTATAGTAAGGAGGGAAAAATTGTTGTCTCATTACATCTTTCAAATCTTTCCAAGTTGTGGGTTGGTTATCAATGTTTTTTACAATGCACACTCCACCAAAAAGAAGCAAAACCAGTAAATGCTCTAGTGGCAACTCATACTCGCCAAGTTCGTAAAAGTCATGGTGACTAAAAACTTGTTCTAATTCAAGCTCCCAAGCTAGATAAATAGCAGGATTAAATCTACCCTCAAATGACGGTAAAGAGATAACCTGACCATGTGCTTGTGTGTTTTGTCCCAACTCTCGTGATGGTGATGATGTGTCCGTCAGTCCAAGAATTTCTATCTCCTAAACCTGTCATGATTAGTAGAAACAAGAAACAAAATTCGAGAATAATGTTCCATGAACTACTAGGATGTGGTTGTAAAGTGCTCACAAGAAAGCAAATATCAATATCTTACAAGTTCTTACCATGCGGCAGGTGGTGACAGTAACCACGTGTCAAATAACTCAAGATTGTGTAAAGCAATTGCTGGGGAACGTACGTATACACGATGTAGAAATATGTGGAGCTGGGTTGGCTATATATGGTAGCAAAAGATTAGCAATAATCAATTCAGAGATGCAATATTGAATAAACGCTCAACGACGGTACTGTGCTGGTGCTAGGCAAGACCGGACTAGAGACGCGAGCCTAGAACAGTAATGAGGTCACGGCGTCGCACAACTAGCATCAATGAAGGATAATAAGTAGCTCTGGACAGCAAGATATAAGTGAAGGTCACAACGGCAGTAAAGATAATGATGAAAAACAACTGCCAAGCAGGATATACAACAAATCTCTCTTCAATTTTCCTCTTGAAATGTTTGAGCCAATTTTCTGATAACTTTTTTCAAAGAATGCTACTAACTCAAGCTTTCCAATGCAAAAAGAATCACTCAATTCCGAGTTGATATGAGGAGTCAAAAAATTCTAAAACTGGTTTGAAAAACTGGAATAAGCTGTGTTCACGAACTTGGGAGGGCAAAAAGACCTATTTAGAAGCCGATTTTGAGGTGCCAAATATTGAACTTGCTTCTGCAACTATTTAGATGCGGCTCGCCTCTAGCTTTAATTTGAGTACTCACGGAGGCAAAACGGACTTCAGATGAGGAAGTTATACATGTTTTATCGAACAGTGCACAAAACAAATTCCAATCCGAATTCAGCTACAAGATTGAGTCTAGATAGATCTGAACTTTGTTTTTTTTTCTTCTCTCTTTTTTTCTCACACTTTTTTCGTTTTTCTTTCTTTTTTTTTCTCTGACTTTTTTTTAATTTTTTATCTCTTTTTTTCTCTCTCCTCTTTCCAAACAAACTAGATAAGATGCGATTGGATCAAGTGAAGATGTGAACGATCTCAACTATGATTATGACAATGAACGGTGGGTAGCACGTGGTGGAAATTGATGGATGGATGGTGGTCAACGGAAGGGATAACGATGCAGCGCGGCGTGACTAATGTGAACAGAACTCAAACTCTAAACGAACTAGACACTAAGACCAAAGCAACTCGACACCATTTACGATGCAACCGATAATTCAATAATGCAAACAATGAAAAGAAAACTGCGAAGGCTCGGACTGGCTTGGACAAAGGATGAATAGATCTAACTTTTTTGTGGCTTTTTCTTGGACAATAGGTAAGAAAATAAATCTAATCTAGGATAATTCAAATTCTCACGAGCAACCTGAAAACCGATACCACTTGATAGATGGGAGGATGTCCCGATCTTTCGATGAGATGATAACTATCGATTTGGTGGAGACGACTTTGACAGTCCGACTACAAACGTGCAAGACGTTGCGCCTGATAGAGGCAAAGGTGTCCCGATGTTTCGAGGAGATGGTGGCTATCGCTTTTGTGGGAGTCGACCTTGACGATCCGACCACGTGACGCGGCGAGACGCCGCGCTTTAGCAATCGCTAAACCAACTTCCGAGGGTTATTGACCACGCCGAGCACGATCAACCTAACCACGAGGGCCTCGCTTCCTCGCGAGCAAACGAAGAACAAGCAAGAAACTAAGATTGCAATCTGGATATTGCGAATATAAGAGGAAAGCTTTATTAATGAAGGTGGGGTTCTCGAGACGCCTTTGGTCCGGTCGTTGAACACAAACGGCACGCCGGTTGCAGCTATGGCGAACTTTTGATCTAAACAAAACCCAAAGTCTAAACGACGCCTCTAAGGGCTGTATATATGGAGAAAGAGGAGGGAATTTCGTGGCCCTTGAGGGAGGGGTCCGAAACCAACCCTAACTCTTGTTTCCCCACACATACGGACTCTCTAAAAACAGCCTACACTTAAGTATTTCGAAATTACATGGGCCTGGCCTAATAATAAGGTGACGCAGCACCTAGAATAGCCTATGGACGAATATTATGAAGTGGCATCTTGTATATTTCGTCCAAGGCCCTCATGCTCTCATTAGGTGGCTTCAAAGTCCCGAATCATCACTTGTAACTCCGTTTGTTTCCCTATGCATGCCAACATCTCCATGCTTGAACTTGCTCCAAGGTTCATCTTTCTTGTCCATGGTAGGCCCTTCATTTGTAAGCAAAACAAATGTATCCAATTTAGGCAGCATCATATTCTCATGAACATTGGAATCGCTACTAAGAAACGAAAGTACCGATAATTCAATTGGCGATGCGCGAGCTCTAGTAATTGGTCCAAGATGTATAGCAGCAGGGGCTGTGGGTGTAACAATGGTATTGATGTCCTCATCATCCTCCCCTTCTTGAAATGAAGTCGCCCTCGACGGAAGCTCATCTTCCTCACCCAAATAAGGCTTCAAATCTGCAATGTTAAAAGTGGGACTAACCCAAAATCTGCAGGCAGCTCAAGTTTATATGCATTATCATTTATTTTCTCTAACACCTTAAATGGACCATCAGCACGTGGCATTAGCTTTGATTTGCGCAAATTAGGAAACCTATCCTTACGCAAATGTAACCAAACAAGATCTCTGTGCAAAGACAACATGTTTTCTACCCTTATCTCCAGCAAGTTTATATTTAGCATTCATACGCTCAATGTTTTCCTTAGTTAACTCATGCATTTTTAAAATCAATTCAGCACGTTCTTTAGCATCAAAATTAACCTTCTCCAAGATGGAAGAGGCAACAAATCAATAGGTGCACGAGGTAGGAAGCCATACACAATTTCAAAAGGGCACATCTTAGTAGTAGAATGCAATGAACGATTATAAGCAAATTCAATATGAGGCAAGCATTCTTCCCACATTTTCTTATTATTCTTCAAAATAGCCCTAAGCATAGTAGACAATGTTCTATTGACTACTTCAGTTTGTCCATCACTTGGGGTGACAAGTAGTACTAAAAAGCAGTTTAGTCCCCAACTTAGCCCATAAACATCTCCAAAAGTGGCTAAGAAATTTAGTATCACGATCTGAAACAATAGTATTTGGCACACCATGCAAGCTTAATAATTTCAATGAAGAACAAATCAGCAACATTAACAAAGATCATCGCTTTTATGACATGGTATAAAGTGTGCCATTTTCGAGAATCTATCCACGACATAACAAATATGCTATCCCTCCCTTCTTTGTTCGAGGTAAACCTAAAACAAAGTCCATAGATATATCCTCCCAAGGAACACTAGGTACAGGCAAAGGCATATATAAAACCATGAGGATTGAGTCGTGACTTAGCTTTTTGACATGTAGTGCAGCGAGCAACAAAACGCCAACATCCCTGCCTCATCTTTGGCCAAAAGAAATGTGTAGCAAGTATATCCTCCGTCTTCTTCACGCCAAAGTGTCCCATTAATCCTCCTCCATGCGCCTCCTGCAACAACAAAAGACTAACAGAGCTAGCAGTGAATGCATAGCTTGTTAGCACGGAACACAAAACCATCCTTAATAACGAACTTGTTCCATGTTCTTCCTTCTTACAATTCTGCATTACATCTTTAAAATCAGCATCATGCACATATTGATCTTTGATGGTCTCCAAACCAAATATTTTGAAGTCAAGTTGTGAAAGCATAGTATAGCTTACGAGACAAAGCATCAAGAATAACATTTTCTTTACCCTTCTTGTGTTTAATGACATAAGGGAAAGTCTCAATGAATTCAACCCATTTAGCATGTCTATTTATCTGGCTTTAGCTTGACTTTTAATATGTTTCAAAGATTCATGATCGTAATGTATAACAAATTCTTTGGGCCATAAATAATGTTGCCATGTCTCTAAAGTCCTAACAAGAGCATATAATTCTTTGTCATAAGTAGAATAGTTCAGACTAGGCCCACTCAATTTTTCGTAAAAGTATGCAACAGGTTTGCCATCTTGTAATAACACACCTCCTAATCCAATTCCACTAGCATCACATTCAAGCTCAAAAAGTCTTATTAAAGTCGTGAAGTTGGAGTAAAGGAGCATGTGTCAACTTATCTTTCAATACCGTGAAGGCTTCTTCCGTATGCGTACCCCAAACAAAAGGCACATCCTTCTTTGTAAGTTCATTGAGAGGTGCAGCAATGGTGCTAAAGTCTCTCACAAAGCGCCTATAGAAACCAGCGAGTCCAAGAAAACTCCTCACTTGTGTGGACTGCTTTGGGCTGCGGCCAACTCTCAATAGCTTGAATCTTGGCTTTATCAACTTCAATTCTCGTGGTGTAACAACATAGCCAAGAAAAGATACTCGGTCGGTGCAAAAGGTGCACTTCCTAAGGTTACCAAACAAACGGCATCACGTGAGAGCATTAAAAACAGCACGAATGTTCCAAATGTTCTTCCAAAGATTTGCTATAAATCAAGATATCATCAAAATAGACTACCACAAATCGTCCAATGAAAGCACGTGAAACTTCGCTCATTAGTCTCATGAAAGTACTAGGTGCATTAGTTAACCCAAAAGGCATGACTAACCACTCATATAAACCAAACTTAGTTTTAAATGCTGTTTTCCATTCATCTCCCAATTTCATACGAATTTGATGGTATCCACTACGCAAATCAACTTTGGAGAATATTGTAGAGCCACTCAATTCATCAAGCATATCATCTAGCCCAGGAATAGGATGACGATAACTAATAGTAATATTATTAATGCCTCTACAATCAACACACATACGCCGACGCACTCATCCTTTTTAGGCACTAGTATAATAGGAACAAAGACAAGGACTAAGAGATTCGCCAGATATAACCTTTGTCGAAAGCAGCTCCTGTACTTGACGATAATCTCCTTCGCCTCCTCCGGATTGGTACGGCAGATGGTGCACGGTTGAAGCGATGCACCGGAATTAAGTCAATTTGATGCTCAATCCTCGAATAGGTGGTAATCCTTGGCACGCCTTGTGGGAAGACGCCAAATAACTCCCGCAAAATGTTAGTGACAGCAGGGGCAAAGAGGAAGGCACGCCCTCGAATGAAAATAATGCCTCTTTGCACACAAAAGCATAGCAAACAGATTTGCTAGAATCTAGCTCCTCAATATCAGATTTGGTGGCAAGTAAACATGCACTTTTCGCTTAATTTCGTATAAACATTAGATGGTTTATTATTAGGCTTCATTTGTTGCTCAAATTCTTTTGCCACAATCTGATTTTCACTCTTATTTTTCTCCTGTTTTGCTTTATTAGCTCTATTAATATCATCTTTCAAAATTGAATCAGAGTCATAGGAAGCAAAGTAATATTTTTATCCATGTGAACAAGAGTATACCGATTGTTTCTACCATGGTGTACAGAATTTTATCAAATTGCCATGGTCTACCAAGTAATAAGGAACATGCTTGCATAGGTACCACATCACAATCAACATAATCAACATATGTAGAGATACTAAAATACACACGAACAAAGACGTGTTACCTTAACCTTGCTGCCGTTGTTGAACCATTGGATGTAGTAAGGATGTGGATGTGGTCTTGTGGTGAGAGAAAGCTTCCACCATATCCATGCTAGCCAAGTTGTTGCAGCTCCCTCCATCTATGATGACGCTAATAGAACGCTCCTTCACAACTCCCTTTGTATGGAAACAAGTTATGCCTCTGATTTTGCTTAGCTTGTGTAACCTGCACACTCAAAACACGTTGAGCAACTAAACATTCATACCGCCAAAGATCTTCAAAGAGCTCATGTATTGCGCCTCATGATCGTAATCCTTCCACCGTGTTCTTCATGCGTAATAAGAGCCAAAGTCTCTTCATCATAGTCACTAGCGGACTCATACCCACCATCCTCGCAGAGCAATCATCACACGCTGAGATTGGCATTCTCTCGCAAAGTGTCCTCTTCCTTACAACGCATTTACAAATAATATCACTTGTGTGTCCTGTTGACGCCATGGAAGAAGAAGAGCTCGTAGGCCCAAAGCAGTGTGCTCTTGGCAGATAGTGGTGGTTGTGCCCGCTTTCTTGTATCACGGTTGGAGGTGGCAGCCGACGGAGGTGCCGGTATAGTAGAACGTGGTGAAAGTAGATGATGCACGTGGTGTCCATGATGAAGGTCGACCTGCAGTAAAAGTTAGTCCGCCGCCAACGTCACGATCCTCAAGACTTCACGCTCAGCTTTACAAGCAAGATGGAATAATCGAGTGATATTAGTATAATCCTTGTAGTCTAGAATGGTCTCAATATCTCTATTTAATCCACCTAGAAAACGTGCAAGCATAGCTTCATTCTCCTCAACAATACCACATCTAATCAAGCCGCTTTGTAATTCTTGATAATATTCTTCACCGAATTTTTTCCTTGTCTTAAGCGCTGCAATTTTTGAAGTAATTCACATTGATAATATGGTGGAACCCAACGAGTACGCATAGCAGTTTTCAAAGCAGTCCAAGTAGCTGAATAGGATATAATCTACAATGTTCGCATTCACCAAACACATGCAAAGCTAGTGAAAGCACAAACAACAGCGGAACATCGCCTCTCCTCGTGATATTGTAAACATGTAAATCGTTGTTCAGCTTCTAACTCCCAAGTAAGATATAGATCAGAACATATCTACCCTCAAATGGTGGAATATTCAACTTCAGTTTAGGGAGATGGTCATGATCTCAGACCGACGGGGAGCCCTAACATTGCCATTATTTGCATGTGGACGACGGGTGGTTGTGGTGTCGGTGGTTGCACTTGCACGTAGTTCAAGTTGATAAACCTCATCCTCGCATTCTCTCACATAATCATCCTCCCCACATCGCCAGCAGGAGCCATGTATATCAACAAGAAGACCAGCAGCTTGGCCAGTCAAGAGGGATGGCTCGCTTCGGCAGAGGGCTGCCTCGCATGTGGAGGTAGTCGTTGTTGTTGTTGTAGAGGTGCATTAGGTGCAGCCGGTGGTGGTGGTGGTAGACGCGCTGAGCAATTCATTAAACTTGTTATCGAAGCTTTGTTTCAACGCCTTCTCAATGCCATCTATCTTCTCCATGGCCTCTTCAAATCTATTTAGAACATCTTCCACCTGCCCACTCATCATTTGTTGAAACTTATCATGTAGCGCTTTGTTTGTCATGTTCTCCCGCCGGCCTCTGCCGGCTTGTGATCCCGCCATGGTTAGCAGAATAGAAACACACAAGAATATGATTCGATGCACTACTAGGAAGTGGTGGTGGTGGTGTGGTGGACAAATACAAATCCGGCCAAGCAAATCTCAAATTCTTACCAGTTCTACTCAAAGAATAAAGCGGTGATCGGCAACCGATGTAGTCAAAACTCTCAAAGCTTGATAGAGCGATTACTGTGGAGAGTCAAACGCATCGATGTAGATGTATGTGGAGCTGGGAAGGCTTATAATATGGTGGCAAAAAGGGTCAAGAATAATCAAATCAGAGATGCAAAGTTGAATAAACGCCAACGACGCAGATCGTGTCGTCCTAGGCTAGACCGTGCTAGAGACGCGAGCCTAGAACACTAACAAAATCACGGCGCCGCACGGAAACAACGGAAAAGCACACTCTGGAAAAAAAATTCGCTTTTTTTTTTTTTTGCGCTGTTTTTTTTTTTGCGAAAAATCACTATAATGGCGAAAGTGTCTCAAAACTCTTCCTGTGTCAAATCGACAGGATGGGCACGAAATTTTTTCGACCAAAATTTTTTTTCGAACGCCTCGACCCAAAACCGGAAACGGGTCAAAAAACTTTCTATAATGGCGATCGCCCTCAACACGCTTTAGAAACACTCTAAAATAGGATAGCCGTAAAAATTTTTCGACAAGTGCGCGGAAAATTTTGGGCCTAAACGGATGGTGGTTTCCAGATGGTGGTGGATATATGAGAAGAACGCAGATTGGTGGTGGATATATGGTTGTGGTATATGGCAGCTGGGTGGTATTTGGCAGCTGTGGTGGTATATGGCTACGGATTGGTGGTGGATAAGAAGGGTGGTAGATGGCAAGGCGATGATGATGGTGCGGCGGCTGCGGACAACTTATGACCGTAACTCAAACTCTAAAAAGACTAGACTCTAAGACCAAAGCAACTTGACACGATTTATGCAACCGAAATTCAACAAAGCAAAAACCCCAAAAGATTATGCGTAGGCTCAGATTGGTTCGGATATGATGAACTTACCCTAATTTTTTTTTTGTGGCTTTTTCGTGGACTTTAGGTATGAAGAATGTATCGATCTAATCTACTTAAAACTGTAAAATCTCACCGAGCAACCTGAAAATCTGATACCACTTGATAGAGGCAAAGGTGTCCCGATGTTTCATGAGATGGTGGCTATCGCTTCGGTGGGAGTCGACCTTGACGATCCGACTACGTGACGTAGACGTCACGCTTTAGCAATCGCTAAACCAACTTCCGAGGGTTATTGACCACGCCGGAGCACGATCAACTCGACCTCGAGGGACTGCTTTCTCGCGAGCAAACGAAGAACAAGCAAGAAACTAAGATTGCAATCTGGATATTGCGAATATAAGAGGAAAGCTTTATTAATGAAGGTGGGGTTCTGAGACGCCTTTGGTCCGGTCGTTGAACACAAACGGCGCACGCTGTTGCAGCTATGGCGAACTTTTGATCTAAACAAAACCCAAAGTCTAAACGACGCCCTAAGGGTCAGATATATGGAGAAAGAGGAGGGAATTTCGTGGCCCTTGAGGGAGGGGTCCAAACCAACCCTAACTCTTGTTTCCCCACACATACGGACTCTAAAAACAGCCTACACTTAAGTATTTCGAAATTACATGGGCCTGGCCCAATAATAAGGTGACGCAAAGACCTAGAATAGCCTATGGACTAATATTATGAAGTGGCATCTTGTATATTTCGTCCAAGGCCTCATGCTCTCATTAGGGTGGCTTCAAAGTCCCGGAATCATCACTTGTAACTCCGTTCTTGTTTCCCTGGCGCATGCCAACATCTCCATGCTTGAACTTGCTCCAAGGTTCATCTTTCTTGTCCATGGTAGGCCCTTCATTTGTAAGCAAAACAAATGTATCCAATTTAGGCAGCATCATATTCTCATGAACATTGGAATCATACTAAGAAACGAAAGTACCTGATAATTCAATTGGCGTGCGCGAGCTCTAGTAATTGGTCCAGTATGTATAGCAGCAGGGGCTGTGGGTGTAACAATGGTATTGATGTCCTCATCAGCGCCTTAGCAATCGCTAAACCAATCTCCTGAGGTTACTAACGATGCCGGAAGCACGGTCAGCCTGACCATGAAGGTCTATTCCTGCAAGCAATCGAAGAATGAGCAAGAATATGATAAAGCAATCTGAATATTGCGAATATATATGAAGTATTGATAATGGTGGTGATCCGTAAGCGGTCTTAGTCTGGTCGTTGGACACAAACAAAGTACACGAAGTTGCAATGGCTAACTTTTAACTAAACAAATCCCAAGCAAAAAAAGCTACTAGATGGATCTACTTATATAGGAGCAAGGGGTGGCGTGCCAAGGAGGTGGGAGGACGTCCCAAGGCAGCCTAAAACTAACCCTTAGGTCGCATAAGGCCAATGGGCCCAAGTGGAGGTGACGTAACACGCTTGGACTTGTAGTTTGACTCGGATTTTGTCAAAGATCAGATTGTTTCGTCCATAACTCAACGCCCTATTTAATTTTAAGGTGAATCCAACTCGGTTGGAAAGTGCACGTAAATCTATTTTCCAAAAAAAAGAATCAACCAATTTGGAGTCCGTATGAAAAGTTATTGACGCTTTTGAGTCGTGTATGTCTGCATGCAGTCCGAATCTGAGTCCGTAACGTGAGAGACTTCACTCTATCTTCTCTTGGGCCAAAAGTGACGTGAGAGAACTTTTTGAACAGCAGTAAACATCTCTTTCTGCCTTATCTTCATATGTGGATTGTACAAATGTCCCATACACCTGCAATTAGACACTTACACAAAAGTTTGTGAAGTATTTTGTCCTGATGACATAAATAAATTATTGCATAGTTTGCATTAGAAATCACCTCACAAATATACATGTATGCAATATTTTCGGTTGTATCCAAGGTAGTCATGTCCTCATCACTATCCATGTCAAAATTGATGCTCGTGGTTTGACCGGATCTTGAGTGACGACACAAGTCATATATATACCTTTTCTTTGAGAATTATTACCCTTGTCTAGCATAATTTTGTTAGCAGATAGGACAAAAGAAATGTTGTGCAATATTCCGTACGTGGACGATCTGTAAAATTCAGCAGTCGATCGGGGACCTTGGTAAGATCCATCAAGGGCGTGCCGGCGAATCAGCAACAAAATCGAAGCACGGCCGGTGATCGATCCTCAGACTGTCTACGCGGCCACAACCATGGCCGCCCCATCCAGAAATAAAGGCACATGAGGAGATAATCCCCGTGCAAGCCCCGTAACTGAGCTAGTAAAGTAAAAGCGTGTGTATGGATATACTAGTGAGGGAAGTACTACTAGTGCCAAATTGGGCACCTTTGCCATACCTAATTGATAGATATTCTGCCTTTTTGTTTGGTTTTACTAATCCATCTTGAATTACTTATTTACTATTCCTTTTTATCGCTGATTGTTGTTGCGATCACGCTATGGTCTGGTTGGCCCCGGCTCGACGACCTCTCAGCGGCACACGCGCAGCAGTGCATACATGATGCGGCGGCAGGTCCCGAACGACCATGTCGAGAAGAGAACCTCCAAGCACAACATCAGGGAGATTGCTTTTCTTTCTCCTCCTTTTTTTTCCAGCTCCTAGTCGTTGGTCCTCTACTACTTTTTTGTTGACAAGTACGTAGACCTATAACCCAATTCGACTACTAATTTTGTAGCACGGCACCTCAGATTTGGTGAGTGGATTCTAGTAATTCAAGTACTACTACTCCACGTAAAGATCAAAATCAATATATTCTTGATATTTGGTAGTACCAGTTGCATATATGGTTTCTTTTTGCCTCGGCCCCGCTACAACCTTCGCTGTCAACTATGTTTTATTTCATCAGGCTATTTGTTTGGCTCATAAAATTATTGCACACAGAGTTTTTTCTCTCTGTTGGTTTGTAATACATTATTTTTTGCAGAGATATTTTGTCGACACTTGTACCTAGCGCCGGTCCGCCAGCCCTCCGTGTCACCTCGAATGTCAATTCGCCGACATCGCTGCGCTACAAAGCCATCGCTGCGTTTCAAATACCATGCCATATTTACCAAACTTTTTCACTTCGCATAAATTAATTATGCACCTTTTTTCATTATTATTATTATTTCTCGGTTGCACCACTTTGTGCGTGCAGGAAATCTATTTAGGTTGGGCCGCGCTAACACTTCGGCAAGCCGACGTCATCGTCCCAAACGGCATAAATCGCTCGCTGCGGATCATCTTGTTTGTCGAATTGCCTTACCGACATGTCCGGTTGCCCGGGGACTTCTCGGATTACTGAAAGAGCTCTACCTCATCGAGTGTTCGGCACACGGGCCATATTTCTTTTATTACTCACTTTGCATAAATTATTGATTATGCAATGAGTTTTTTAATTTATTATTATTATTATTATCTCCTGCTTGCACTATTTTCTGTGCACAGGTAAATGATTCGCCTGACAACGTCATACTTCCTTGCCAAGCACCGGACATGCTAACGTGGTGTTTCCGCTGTCACCATCGACCGACCTAGTCACCTCGGCTGGACCAGGGCTTTACCATTTCTTCATCAAACCTACTCTGGGACTCGATCATCACCGACCAGCTTCGCCACCTACCGGCTGACCGGGCTGCTCCTCAACACGCTAACCGCGCTTATGTCGCCACTTCACAAGCCGAGCTCTTTTCTGGACACTTTGGAACCGGCCTTTGGGAGCCGGGACCTCGGCCATGCCAAGGATCATGAACCTTGTTGGATCTGTCACGTATCAATGGGCGCCTTTCGCCCCGCCACAAGCCTGAATCACGCTATCAACACAAAGCACATTAACCAGCTAAGTCGCTTATTGCTCAAAGACTTTCAGCTTTTAAATTTTGTTCGGTTCGACCAAGCATTATACCTTTTTGGCAAAAAGTTGCTTATGAAAAACTTCCTCATCGAAACTTTGTTTGTGACACACAAATTCAAATACCCCGTTTACTTGGGGGCTTCCTTTGTGAAGCATTTCTTCTTGCAAATGATTATACTTTGTATGCCTTCGCTCCTTGTTCATGTATTACGCCACAATATGCACCATGTCGACTTAAGCGATTTGCAAGTCAAGGTTGCCTTGTTCCTGTTTACCCCACGCTCCCGATTGTTCGGCTAGGGAGTAATGGGAGCACCTTCCGCGATTGTCACGATTCGGGTCATCTGAGCCGGACCTTAGACTGGGTGAAGCCGAAAGCTAGCGCTCTTATTGTTTTCAATTATGGTCGGCACACAACGGAACTCATGAGTACAAAAAATCAGTTGCACAAGTCTCATAGTAACAATGAGCACTGAAGAAAGGTATCGGTGGGGGTACTATTTTCTTCGAAGATGCTTCTTACACTTCGTCAGTAATATAGCATAAGTTCCCTGAGCACGCTTTCTCTGTTACAGCCTTATGGCCTGATTGCCTGGTGATACGGGGCTAACCCGGTGTAGGCCGATCTTTCACGTTTGGAGTGGGATCCCTCGAAGAACACGATGACGTGGGGAAGAACGGAGAGAAATCACAAGGGGAAACACTCAAGAACAAGTCTAATCACACATCCACTAGACAATCAAACACACAAGATCCACAAGGTACATGAACAACAAAGGGAAAGATACAAGGTAAAGTTCATCTCCATGAGGAGGTCTTGAAGGGGTCCACCCAAGAGGGGGGTCTTGATGATATCCCGCAGGATCTTCTCACATGGAGGTCTTGAACTCCATGGGAGTGGTAGTCTCTCTCTAAAGAGTAGAGGTAGGAGCAAAGCTCACCTAAGAATGAGCTATCATATTTGCTAACCCTAACTAGAGGAAGGGGATGGAGTATATAGGCTAGTCCACGAAGGGGTAAGTGAGGAGGGATACATGGCCCTTTGGCCCGACTTCAAGCAGCAGTGCCGAATGTCCGCTGGGGCCGGATGTCCGGCATGGGCCGGATGTCCGGCTGGTGAGGTCGGCCTCGTGCTCTTCCTCGGACAGGGGCGCCGGATTTCCGGGCTTGTGGCCGGATGTCCGGGTTGCCGGGAGGCGCCGGATGTCCGGGCTATGGGTCGGATGTCCGGGCCCGAGGGTACTTGGCTACCGGGCGGTTGCCGGTGAAGCTCAGGGCTTGGATGTCCGGGTCCGGGGTTGTTCCATCTTCTTTCGCTGCCGCTCTGTGCTTCCCTTGCGGATGGTGTAGTTGTTCCTTGGCGCTTGCACTCCTCCTCAACATCCGTGGAAGCTCCGGCTAATACCTATGCATGCACACGGAGAAGTGTCAAGTAGTATACCATCCTCAAGGGGTCAAGTGAGCACGATAAAGGAGAAGATTCACCTTTGAGTATGTGAAGTAGAGGTCGCACGTGTCACTTGCCAAACGGACTCTTGACATGGTGATGACTAGGATGCTCCGCATCATCCCTCCCTTGGAAAAGATCCACCTCGGATCGAAACCAAATCACCATGGGAAAGAGATGGCGGTGCCGTGTCAAAGTGGTCGATCACCAAGCACTCATCGCTAAGTAGCTCGAAATGTGCACTCGCCAATGTCGCACTGCCTAGTGATTCCTTCAAAAGAAGCAAGAACAACAAACACTTGGAAAAACAAATGGTTAGCGCTAAAAGTGTAACCAAGCATTCAAGAGGTGGTTCACCAAACAAGTGTCGCCATCAAGCATAGCATCAGTGTGTGACAAAGGATTATGCATGGCGGTAAGCATATCAATTGAGCACAAGCAAAGATATCATGGGGACAAGTATGCAAATGTGAGGTAGAGATGCAAATATGTGTGACAAGAGCATAAGCATCCACTCTCAATGTCATAGCAAGCATGCATAAAGCGCCGACAAATGGTCGATGGTAGGCATAGGAATCATTCACAACACTAAATAAGATGAGATGTCTAAACACATGGGTCAAGTGTAAGACAATCCAAGCATAATGTGCATAGGGTGTAGTGAATATAGTGTGGCACTCCAACACAATAGAAAGAGCAATTGTTCATCATGTGTGAGGCAACAAGTGAAACATGAGACAAGCTAATGGGACATGGCATATGTGAAGAAATGACATTGGTGCAACCAAGCATATCATAGGGCAAGTAATCCAAGAATTGGATGCAACACACAGGGCATATATATCATGATGCATGGGAATGTGATAATGGCAAGTCAAAGCAAGATCTCTAGCAAGTGCGCAATCAAGTGGTCCAAGATGACCAATAAGTCTCATGGTGCAAGCAACATCCGTGAAATCAAGTAGTATGATCCGCAATATCCATGCTCAAGAAAGATGTCACCTTGAAGGCATGTCCTTGTGCATTCTTCACAATGTCGAAGCGCAAGCAAACGCGTGTAGAAGCCAGTCGTGGTAGAATGTATGAGGCTCGCCTCAAGAGCTCGAATGATCAACTCACGTGAAGTGGAAGCCTATTACACAAAGTCCAAGTATCCTACACATGCACAAAACAAAACAAAGAAAGTATGCGCATGGTAGACAAACACATCATCCATCATGATGGTTCTCATCTTTTGCACAAAACCATTAGAAGCACAAGTGCATGAATAATATGATGCAACAATGGCTATATTCATGGCACTAGGTATATGGTGCAAAGAAGTAAGACAAGCATGTTTCACGCAGAAATATGTCAAAATCTCCAATCATATGCTAGAATGCTATGGGGGTAATCTCATTAGCAAGACTAGAATCATTGTTGCACTCAATACATGTCAAATCATCTAGCATGAGAGAGGCAACATATGGAGATATGTGACAAGAAGCAATAACAATCATGTGCAAAGCATGGAAATGGTTGTCATCAACCGCATGAAATGAGCAAGTATGAATCATGGGTGATGCAAGACAAGCAAGCATATCAATCATGTCGTGCAAACTAGTGGAGCGTAAGATGCAACACACTAGAGTAAATCATGGCAATCATGTCATATGAGCAAATAATAGGCATAGGGAATGCACATGACATATCACAAGCACGTAACACAAAGCAAGATCATAGTATCATCATAGGGGTGGGTCACAAATGGAACATGGCAATAATAAGTGATATTCCACCAAGCTTGCAAATACACATACAAGTACGAGAATCAATCATCCTGTAATGCAAAGCATGGGTCACAAATGCATGGCAAAGGCATAGGAATGGGTATATCATGCAAAGTGAACATGGCAATATGGGCAAAGTATATATAATGGAGAACAAACCCATAGCCAAGTGAGGGCCATGTAGAAGAAAATGCGCCAAGTCTTTGCGCCAAGAGAGCGGTGGGAAAGACAATCCATGGGATCCCAAATCATCGCTGTTTCCTAGAGCTCGCTTTGTCAACTCGTGGATTGTAGGTCGACAAGTATTCATGGGTACTCTACACAAAAGAGACACAAACCAAAGAAATTGTATGCGTGGTAAATGTACACATCATCCATCATGATGTGTATGTGCACATGTGAGTTAGCACAAGATAAGCATCACCCAAAGAAATTTGATGCATGGTATAAGAACATGTCATCCATCATGAAAGAATAGTTATTATGTATGACACGATGGGGACACAAATTGAGAATGCAAGTAAATGGCACATCAATAGCATGTTTATTCATGGGGAGCATATGGTGCACACAAGTATGGGGATCATACAATGAATGGGATGGATCAAAATCTCCTAAAATGTATGAGGAAACTATGGGCCTCCTCATGAGCAATAGCGGAAATATCATATGGAGAAAATGGACAACATCCAAAACAATGCATATCCGGGTTAGGTGGTCATGGCATGGCATATGAGATAAATGATGCAAAGGAAGCATATCAATATCATCACAAGAAAACAAATGCCAATAACCATGGGCTTGACATCTATGCCATATGTGTAAATTGGGTTTATTTTAATGGCATTTGCATAGTCACTATGAAGAGATTGCAAATAAGACATATGATGGATCTCATGCATAGCATATGACAAGTCAAGCGGATTAGCAAACATGATGTGACCTAAAGAATTGTCACAAGAAATCCTATGTAACATGGCATCACAACTAATAGACTCCACATGAGAATCATCATATTCATCATAAATGGGCAAATCATCACATGGGGAAATCATACTAGCATGAAGCAAGGTACTTGTGGATCAACATCATGCAAGCAATCAATGTCAAGAATGTCCACTAGTGGGACTTGAGCATCACCTTCACCTATGTTACCTTGTTCATTCCACTCAAGTGGTGTAGGTGAGGTGGGAAAGACCAAATGGTGGTCAATATCATCATCTTGATGGAACCATGCCTGGGTGCATCATATTCCACCATGGCCATCGCCTTGTCCAAAGGGAGGATGAAGTCACCGAGGATCGGGCTGGCCATCATAAATGGGACTTAGCACCAAATGAGAAGACACAATAGAGGTAGAGGTCAAGTTGTTAGAAATGCAAATGGCCTCACTAGACCTATCAACTATCTCACTCTCTATGTGGTGGTTCACTCGCTCCCTCAAAAATAGGTGCACTCAATCTCACATATGGTGGAGTCACCATGTCACTCAAGTGGTGGGGGTTGTGTGGCTCTACCACATGGGAATTGGGGCAGCTCATCATGTGTGGTGCTAGTGGTGAAGTCGCCTCACTCTCAATATGGTGGCAAAAGTCACTCAAGTCACCTGACGTCAGCTGTGGTCGAAGGGAAAATCCCATGCTCAACCGCCTCGTAGTCCTCGCTGTGGATGAAGGACTTAAGATGGCACATCATCGCCTTCGCCGTGGATGAAGGCCAAGATGGCTCAACATCACTCTCGTCGTGGATGAAGGCCAAGATGGCACAACATCACTCTCGCCTCCTAAGATGGAAGCATCATCCTTGCTCGCCACCTTGTCGCTTGCCTCCAAAGCTTGGTCCTTGAAGGTCTCCGTAGTTGTACTTGTCACCGCACTATCTTGAAAAAGAGTCAAGGTAGACTCGCATCATCAATGCCACAAAGAGGGATGGCGGTGAAGTTGCACTTGGGAGCATCGCCTTGGAGCTTGTCGGGCTTGGACATCTTGGTGGTACTAGCCTCATGCTTGTCGAGAGCTTGGTCGCCAAGTGTGTGCTTGGGGTGGAGAAGCCTTGGCCTTCATGAGTTCTTGTTCCGCCTTTGAGAGCACCAATGTAGTAATCGCCGATGGACTTGTAGTTCTCGAGGAAGATAGTCTTGGAGATGTCAAGAAGTTCAATCCCATCATGAAGTGAAACTTCATCGAAATGGGGTCGCCCACGCCGCTCGTCAGAAGGCAATCTTCATCTCCTTGAAGTACGAAGTCGATGGACTTGGATCCTTGGATGGTGTTCTCCAATTGGCGCCGGTTGTTCCGCAGGTTGGAGGCATCAACTCTCGCCGCAAAGCTCTCTTCATCTTGGGCCAACTCATCTCGTAGCACTCAAGGTGTGTGAAGCCACCATGTCAAGGCGTGAGTCGTGGAAGTTTCTTGTGGCGCACTTCACTTGATCTTCTGGAGGAACTTGATGTAGCTTGAGGTAGTCGCTCCATTAAACGCCCCACCGAGGTACTCCTCGGGTTCTTGAGTCCCATAGAAAGGAATCTTGTGGTCGGTGTCGAGGTCAGAGTAGCTCGTGGGAAGTCATGCGACTTGAGCTTGGGGAGCTTCTCTTGAACGTAGTCTTGGGGTGCTTGTTGGCGAAGATGCCGTATGACCGTAGGCGAAGATGCCTTGAGGTCGCTTGGCGAAGATGCCAAGGGAGATGGTGAAGTCGTTGAGCGGTTGTTGGTGTTGAGATCATGACCTTCACATTCTTGGTGGTAATTGTGTCGATGCCGATGTGAACTTGCCGGAGATGGTAGCTCGAAGCATGTGCTCTTGAGCCGCCTTCTCAAGATGAGGAAGATCGCCAGAGGACTTGATGAGAGCTTTAATCTCCTCCATTTCTTGATGGCATCTTCATACATAATGATCACATTGCCTATCATCAATTGCATGATATCATACACATGTTGAGCATCCATTGCCATATTCATGCTATTGATAAACCGCCTCACTTTGACATCATTTTGCACCGTGGTTGCATTGCTCATACTAATAACACAATTGTGTGCACAATGATTGCATTTGTTCCCATGAATGCTTTGCATCTCATTCTAGATCATCTTGATAAGCTTCATGCACTTTGTCATGACCAATCTTGCCGCATCTAACTCATTCTTACATGATGGACACTTTGTGTGCGCTAACCATTGTATTTCCGAAAGTGTTGCTTGTGTTTGCTCTTCTTTTGCATGTCTATCACTCCGCAACACCTTGGACTACTTGGATTGCGCCATGTCTTCAACTTCGTCCAACTACAAGTCCGCTTCACGACAACCGCTTCCATGGTGATGAGGATCACGATCCGAGGCCTGATCTTTCCCAAGGGAGGGGAGATGATGCGAGCATCCCACGCTCATCACCATGTACACTCCGACTACTCTCCAAGCCCCAAGGATACAGGAGATGAGACCTCGACTATTCGCCATTGGACACAAGGTGAACTCCGTTCCTACATGCTTCCCCTTTCCATTCGTGTAGGAGACATGGTTGCTACCTAAGGCGAGGACTCTATGCATGCCTAGGTACCAAGGAGACCCTCCTCGAGATGCTCGGAATGATGGACAAGTCCCCAAGTACAAGGATGAAGGAACACGACGAGAGAAACGGGAGAAAGCCTGCAGAGCCCGGACATCCGGCGTTAGCCCGGACATCCGGCCCTTCCCGCAAGCCCGGACATCCGTCCCCAGCCCGGACATCCGGCGCCCATCACAGCAGTCAAGAACATGGGCTCTGACATCCGCCCCGAGGCCCCTGACATCCGCTCCCACGGCTCCGGATATCCGCCTCGCCTGAAATCCGGCGCTCGCACCCGACATTAAGTGCCTGAAGACTCCAGTTACTTTAGGACATCCGGCCCAAACCGGACATCCGCGCCCCTCGAAGCTCCTCGGACATCCTGCCGACGCCTGACATCCTGGCTCCGCTGTCATGCTCACAAGACAAAGAAAGGGCCGAGACCCATGTACCTCTTCGCCCCTAGACTATATATACTCCATCCCCTTCCTCTTTCTAGGTCACTTTAGGTTTAGCTCATGTTTGTGTGGAGAGCCTTGCTCATCCACTTGGTTACTTCTCCTGAGCTCGTGACCTCTACGGAGAAGATCCCCCAAGTGGATTCAAGACCCCTTCTAGGGTGGACCCCATCAAGACCTCCTCTCGGAGAAGAACGGCTACTCGTGGTATCCTTACCCTTTGTTGATTGTGGATCATATGTACCTCTTTGTGTTCGATGATCTAGCACTTGTGTGATTGATCTCTTGCCTGCTGAGTGAATTCTCTCTCGTTTTCCCCTGTGTTTCCTTCTTGTTCTTCCGCTGTTCTTCGTGATTCACCAGAGGATCCGCCTCCAACGTGAAAGATCATCCACGTAGGGTTCCGCCTCACATCATCTATGGTATCATGAGCCACGTTGATCACGTTTTTGGAGCCCCTACCCCTCTTTTTTCTAGCTTGATTTTGTTGATTTCGTCCCTAAATCCGAAAATTCCCCACCAAAAATAGCCCCAAATTTTTTTTTGTGATTTGTTAGTTTTGATGATGTTTTGTTGATTTTGATCCGTGGATTTGCTTGGTTTCAAGTGGATCTAGCATTCCCCCAAGTTTCCCCATCTTTCCTCCACGAAATCCATCCAATTTTGCCCCCGAAATCATCAATTTCCTTCTAATTCAAAAATTTCCGCCCCCAAACGAGATCGAATTGGCCGGGCCAGACATCCGAAATCTCAGTCGACATCCGGGCCATCCGGGTACCGGACATCCGGGCCCCAAGCCGGACATCCGGCCCTGGAGCACTAAATCCGCTCGATTCGACATACACCCCGGAAATCCGGGCCCCGACCCCCGGATATCCGGCCCCTGGGATTTCAGTTTTTCCGTTTCACCGTTTTGTCCATAACTAATTCATCCGGAGTCCGATTTTGACGTTCTTTAGCTCGTTTTGAAGCTATTGACATTCCCCTTCCCACAAAAATACTACCACCACCATTTGACTCCATCAAATTTTTGAAAATTTGGCAAGTTTGCCTAGGCCTTCCACCACATCCTTCGCATAACCACCACCGACTTCCGCAACCTAACCAATTTTGTTCCCCATAGCATTAGGTGGTTGCTTGAGTAGTGATTCGAGTCTCCTAAGGTGTTTCGCTACTTAGGGACGATTGCTTCTTCATCAACCACCACCACAACTTCCACATAACATTGCCCACCATACACTTCAAATCCACCCCCAACTTAACCCAATTGTTGATTGAGCTTTTTCGAAGCTGTGGACTTGTGTCTCCTAAGGTGTTTCGCCACTTAGGGACGGCAACTTCAACTCCCGACACGTATAGCCCATCATTCCACTTCCGCATTGCCAAGTGCGTAAACCACCACCGCATTCCTCGCTACCACCATTTTGACATTTGACGCTTGAGATTTTGAGTTCGCGGTTTTCCGCTTCCTAAGGTGTTTCGCCACTTAGGGACTAGTCTCCATCATCTTGGTATCTACATCAAGAACACCGCTTACTCATCATCGCCGGACGGTAACCTCCATACATCTTGGTATCGTGGTATCCTCCATTGTATATTCCCTTGCTATTGCATTGTTAACCCTAGCCTTACTTTTTGGCTACATTTGCCTATCGAGACTAAAGCCATTTGAGTATTGCCGCAACGTTATTTGTGCACATTAGTGATCATACCTTCCATTACATACCATACCATATCATATTGGTATCATATCATCCATTGTGTCTCAAGTTTGTTCCTCAAGCATATACACAATTGCTATCTTGGTTTGTGCATTATGCAAAGTGGCCATATAAAAAAAGAAATAAAGCTTTTTAAGCAAAAGAAAGAGAGCAAAGAAGCTTGTAAGCAAGTGCCATAGCATCATACCATATTGCATATAAGATTGTCATATCCGATCATCTTGGATCATCTTGAGAGAAACACCGGGAACCATATATACATAGCATACTTGGGATAGAAGTTTATCCATTTTGCATCTTATAGGTTGTGCACAAGTGTCGTATCCGCTTATTGAGCAATCGTGTTTGGCCGTCTCTCTTGAGTTGTGCAACACGGCTTCTCTGTGGATTCCACATTTTGTGCTCATTCCTTGGTTGCACGACCCCATTTATCTATCCGTGTGTGTGTTTCCGGTGCCATTCTTTGCTATTGGTCCATTTGTTTCACTTGCGTAATTTGTGAATCTCTTTATTTTGCATTAAATTTTGTGCCACTATCCTCACCGAGGCTCCCTCCATAAGCTTTTACTTGTGTAGGTGTGAGAACCGACAAGGATTGGTACCAATAGTGCTATTTCATTGTCCTGCATTTGAGTGAACTTGATTCATTGTCAACATCGGGTCAAGGTACATTGGTATAAGTTCTTCTCCTTCTCCCACTCATATTTGCTCGAGTCTTGTGATGGATAGGCAAGGCATTTCCTCTTCCGGTCCTCGACAACAACGGCATTTAATGCGTGAACAGCTACATCACCAAAGCCGCCTATCTTGATCTACAACGACAAGTGCAAGG